>OU744353.1:1255000-2505000 GCA_916610135.2 Macropis europaea
AAACTTCTCCATTCTTGTATTCTATAACCAAATGGATGTCATCTCGTTTCACTTCGCCTCCAACAATCTTAATAACCTGGGGAATCATATGGAACAAGGAGTTCGTCAGTTTTGCTGCCAGAGTCACGTCGCATCCTTCTCTGGCGAATCTTAGTGCCATAACAGCCGCGTTGCCACCTATGCTGGTGTACGAAGACGGGAATGAACGAGCCTTGGCAACCAGCTCGTCGAACAGAGTACTATTGGCCACATACCTCCTGCAGAACATGAAACATGTTATTCAAGCCTAATATGCTACTCGCTGTAACAGAGCCATGATTGAAATCAATTCGCGTTGTTGCAGATTGTGGATTTGATAATTATAATGACAGAAGGTCGAAGGTCAAGGAAACTTACTCAGCGGCGGCTCCATGACGAAAATAGTAGGCGAAACTTTTCAATAGTTCCAATTCCGAGTTGATCTCGTTGAAATGCTCTGGTCGTCCGATCTCCTCGCTGTACGTCAACAACTGTTTGGCGTTCACGAAAATGTCAGTGCACACCCCATAACCTATGGCAACCTTCGGCCTGTGGGTGATCACGTGTTTGTTCTCCAACCGTTCCAGACCGTGTATCAGCGTCTGTAAACGTTTCTGCAGAACGTTTTCGGTGTTTCTGTAGTATATCGCGACTAAAACGACGAGCACGGTTAATGCGGTGCCGAATTTCAAACTCCTGTTGTACCCCATCGTTGCACCAGACGACAGCGCAATGAACCGAGAGCGCTGCGATCGCTGACCTCTTTTTATATTCTTTACGTTACGAGAGAATGAAGTCGTTGGACGACGAATTTCCGTGCGTTTCTGCGCATATCTGCTCTGATTGGTTTAACACTTTTCATAACTTTGAGTAGCGAGGGTGCAGCGGGTGAGCAGGAGCAGACAAAAGCGGTGGGGGATGTTTTGAGCTGCGCGAAAGGATTTGATTCTCTCGTGACGTGAAGCATAGACAGACACAATCGCCTTTGATCGATGGAACATCCCTTATCAGCAGACAGCAAACAATAACTTTGACCTGGACGTCATTTTCACAGCATCAGCCGAAAGTAGGGCGAATTGTTAATCTGCGATTGATGTCAGATGTTTTGCTTACCGGACGTTGCTACACGTAGAACAATGGGCGGTTCAACGACCTACAACACTGTGACCTTCGAATGACCTTGAGCCTTTCAGTTTGATTGAACAATATTTATTTAAGAAACGACACAAATGACGTACCGTGTAGCACAAGTAAAATTACTATACCGAGTCGCATGTAGTTCGTTTTCGTACGTACGCGTACGTAGATTTCGAAAAATCTCATGTCATATTAGAAATTAATTTTTCTTCTTTGTACAATCAGTTCGGATTACAACGAAAGTTCTTTCAGAGTACGATAAAAAAGCGACGAAGGATGTAACGATCAGTAAAAATACAAAGGAAACGTATTACAGACTCTGAGCTCAATTCTTTCGAAACGATAGCGTTATCTCATTGAAATCGCATCGGATTTTAAGTATTTTCGAAAGAATGTAGCTGTCACGCGTTCGCAGATTCAAAGTCCAAGGATATAAAAATATCTGCCATATATGTATATATATATATATATACACATAAGTATACGCGTATCGTGTGCGAATGTACGATTAGAAATCAAGTAACATTCATCGGAGGACTATGAAAAATTGTATTCGTTACAGAGACCGCAGAAGCTTCAGAGACTGGCTCATCCTTTCCATAGTAATGTACAGATGATCAAATATAAACGATTTTCGCTTTGAAACAATCTTAGGATATCTCTGTTACGCGAGACGATCGTGGAGAACGATTGATTCTTTGTTCTTCGTATGAAGACGCATGTGTTTCTTCAAATTGTCGAGTCTGTTACAGCGTCGTTCACAAAAGTCGCATTGATAAGGCATTAAATTACTGTGCACCACAACGTGGCCATTCAGGTGGCTGATTTGTTTGAACCGTTTCCCGCAAATGTTGCAAACGTACGGTCTCTCGTTCATGTGAGCCGATGCGATGTGCGTCTGAAGGTTGGTCTTCCGGACAAACGTAGCCTTGCAGACGTCGCATTCGAACGGCCTTACGTTCGCGTGAATAGCCAGATGGGACTTGAGGACGTTCTTGTGCTTGAAGTTCTTCTCGCACAGGTGACACTGGAACGGCCGTTCGTCATTGTGAACCTTCTTGTGAACGGACAGATGAGCGAGCTGCTTGAACATCTTCGCGCAGATCTCGCACTGATAAGTGCGTCCATCCTCGTGAGCAGCGCTTATGTGCCTGCGTAAAGTGTCCGCCAAAGTATAGCGTTTCCCGCAAATCTTACAGCGAAACGGACGCTCGTTCGTGTGCGTCATCAGGTGTCCGTTCAGGTTTCGTTTCTCCAGGAACCGCGCACCACAAACGTCGCATTGGTACGGCTTCTCTCCGTTGTGCACGTACATGTGCTTCTTCAGGGAATTCGAGAGGCTGAATCGTTTCTTACATACGGTACATTCGAATTTCCTCTCCCCGGTGTGCACTAACATGTGAGACTTCACGTGGCCAGCTTGCTTGAATCTCTTCCCGCAGACTTTGCACGCGAATTGCCGCTCGTGGGAGTGCGTAAGTATGTGCCGCTCCAAAACGCTCTTCGTGGTGAAGACTTTCTTACAACTGTCGCATTCGAACAAACGGTAGGCTTCCTTCGTCTTCGAAATGTAGTCTTCCTTGTGGGACTGAGTGTGGACCTTCAACGAGCTCAACGACTCGAACTTGGTTCCGCAGACGGCGCAATGAAACGAACGATAGTCTTTGTGCGTTAACGAGTGCTGACTAAGGTGTCCCAATTGTTTGAAACTTTTGTTACATATGTCGCAAATATATGGCCTCTCGTTCGTGTGAGATCGCATGTGCCTTTTCAGCACGCTGGGGAAGTTAAATTTCTGATTACAATAGGAACACTGCAATGTCGGGTCCCCGTTTACTTTCATCGTACGACTTTCCGTCAGCTTCTTTCTCTCTTTAGCCAGACTCGTCTTCGAACAATCGTCCTCGACGTTCGACTGCTTTTCACTTAGACTTACTACAGGAGACTCTGATTTGATTGTTCTTTCGTCCGATGTCGCGTTCTCCTGCGAATCCTTACTTCTTCTCGTTCTGCTTAAAGAAGAAAACTTTTGCCCGTGAGACTGCCTCATATGCTTCTCGTATAAACTCAAAACGTGGAACGTTTTGTTACACATCGTGCATTCGAATTTCTTCCCCTTCGAGTGTGTCCTCATGTGATTCTTTAAGTGACCTGGCTTCATGTACTGTTTCTGACAGATTTTGCACTTCAAGTCCTGACCTTCCAAAGGGGATTTCGATTTATCATCTAACGATTCGTCCTCGAAGACCAAATCTTCTGTGTGCATGTTCAATGGCTCGCTTTTAACGTTGACAAAATTAAAACCGGGTGTGTCCCTCTGAAGATCGTCTCTATCTTCGCTATACGATTCGCTGTCGTAATCTCTTGACTAGTAAACAAAAACACAATGATCAATTATTTACACACACAACTATAGAAATCGTTTGATCTGTAAAGGAATATACTTACGTTGTCCATGTCTCTAATACTTGTAAAACTGGAAGCTTCTGTTAACTTTTCATTTCCTTCTGTTTCAATGTTATCTTTCTTAATGGTTGTAAGAGTGATCCATTCTTCCTCCGTCCATATGTTTTCTCCTAGATCGACCGTCTTAGTTCGCTTTCGAAATTCTTCGTGTACGTTTCGTCCAAATAATATGTCATATGGAATCTTCCCGTTTTCGCATTGGAATGTTGAATTCTGAACGATCTGTACTTCTTTCAAAGCCTCGTACCACGTTTTCGTCGGGTTCTTCTGCGCCCAACACTCGAGCAGATTCTTAAAATCTCTGCTGTTCTCTTTGTTCTCGGAAATTTCTCCATGAAGTATAACGAAACCTTTCCACAGTGAACGCAATTCTTGAACAACTTGCTCAGCGAACTTGCGTCCATTGTTGCTCTGCAAAACCTGAGGCGCTCCGATTATAGCCAGTATATCTAACAGTTTTATAGCTACTTCCCTGGCTGTGTTTCCATATAAACCTTTCAAAACTACAAATTTGGACACCTGATCCTCGTAGACAAGAAAATATTTACAGCTGCATGTCAGTCCTATAGGCATGTCTATTACATCAATTTGTCCCCTGTGACTTAATCTTCTGTTCATGCAATGAGAATTCATCTTTCTAATTTTACTATGATTTATGTACAGTTTCAAGACTGTATAATATTCTTACAAAAATGATTTCTTATATACTTTTTGTCACTTGTCACACAAGCTATATATGTGCTCTGCTTTCAGAGGTAAAAAATTAAGTACCTCTTGGCATAAGTTTACTTCATGTTCCACAAACTTATTTACAGTTTCTTCAGGCATTAAATTACATATTTCATTTGATGTTCTTCTTCTTCTTTTCAATGCTTTCATTATTCACTGCTGTCATCCACTGGATTCTACTAAAATAATACCATGATTATAACACGTGAAATATAGCATACAGCAATATAACATGTATTAACAAAAAAAAGGAGTAGAAATATTTACATAATGTTGAATATTATACAGTGTAAAGACTTTCTCTCCGTAGATTGTCAGGATTTGTCTCTAAGAAGAATATTTATTGTAAATTTTTCATTCTGATACTTCGAAAACTCGTTGCCGAAAAGAACAACAAAATCTACAAGAATGTAACACTGCAAACAATTCTAACCTGTACAAATCATCAGGAACTCCATTTTGCACCGAAATGAAATTTTCCATGAAATTTCTCAAGGCGAGCATCGGCGACTTTTTAAATCATTTCGAGGCATATTTCGCTGTTCAATATATGCTATTTTCGTTTTTAAGTTTACAATTAATTAACGCTCACTGGACCACTGTAAACTCTCGTTTACCATCTTTAAAGCGAGTTCTCAATCCTTGCTGCATCGGAATGCAATTTTCTGTTGGAAACTACAGGTCCTTTCTTGGCCATATATAGGGTGTCCCGAGATAAGTGCCATTTGAAGCAACACAAACATTATTCGATTCATTGAATGATGATAACGTGTCCCTTGAAACAACAACTGAATCATCATTAAAAAAATCATTCAACAGATATTAACTTGTAACTGTAAGAAGTTTACACGACTCACCCGGTATATGATGTGGCTCACCGACTGCCCAGGGAAGAAAACCGCTAACCGGGCAGTCCAGTTGCACACCCATGGTCAAGGAAATATGAAACAGTTTGTATTTCTTATTTACAGTGAGGTTGAATGAACGAAAAACTAAATATCTCGAAACTCCGTAACAGAAAATGTCTCAAATAAATGTCTTACAACAAGCTATCTGAAAATTTAACAATTTGTCTGTTCAGGTCTGAAGTTGCCAGATGATAGAACAGGATTGTCCGTACTGCTATGCAGCGTTGGTACTAAAAAAATTGCAGTTTACCGAACTATATACGACTAAGGTAGTGTCAGCTCTACACCATTGTTCAGAATATTTGTCAACCCCACTCTTGCCTCCTAAAAAACGCTACGAAAGACGACATTCCCATGGAATTCTATTTGATGCGAGATTCTGGAGCGGGGACCGCAGCACTCCAGAGCGCCAGTGGCGCAATCTCTGACAAAACCACGGAATTAACTGCTGGCATTCCAAGTGGCGGCATCTCTGACAGAAGCCTGCAACTAAACAGCGAAATTCCTCGTGGCGCCATCTACCGAAAGGAACCCGATTATTTACAGAAACATCCGTCGGGGGAATTCTGACCAGCATGGCTGGGCGGTATGACATAGCCCTTCACAATTCCTGAGTTAGCGGCAAAACAGAAAAAGATACGCCATTCTAACAAAAACCAGCGTGTTCCGCATGAAATTCTGCGTAAGATAGGTTTCTCTCATCAATTTCAAATCACTGGACTCCGAGCTAGAAAGTCTTAATCGATACGTCTCGATCAGCTGGCCTGACGCAGCCCTTCAAAAGCCTTGAGTTGTTGACGAAATGAAATAAGATACGCCAGAAACACATATATGTGTTACACGTATGTGTTTCGTTACATATTCTGCGGTTTTCGAACGCTAAACAACTCAATGATCGACATCACATACATCCGTGATACCCATCCAGAACGCAGCCCTACTCCGGCCTCCACAACTCTGCGTCCATTTCCGGTCGCTTGCTCGCGTTCGTTCGCTATGTAACAACTGCATTGTATACGTATTCATATTGTATTTTGCAAAAAACTATTTAAATAAATACAATTTTCACGAATGCAGCGTCTTCTTATTTAGTAGTTGCTAGTTTAAAACCCATCCATTTTCCAACTTCAGAAATCATGAAAAGATTTAAATTCGAATTACAAGGAGAACCACGAAAGTATCACGAACTTTATTCGCGAAACTTTGTGCTACCTCTTCCGACACCACGCTCTCCGAATACAAATTTACAAATTTAGGAAGTTGTTAGCCTTTCTTTAAATTTCGCATCGGTACCAGGAGAACAGGATACCCGAAGAGGTGGCACAAAGTTTCGCCGATTCGTGGAAATGACGTCACGGTTCCTGGAAAATCCGCGAATCAGAAATTTTCGGAGCTTCTAAATGAATTTAGGCAAAATCGAGAATTTGCAACAAGAGAACATGATGACAGAGGAGGTGGCACAAAGTTTCGCGGATTCTTGATAATGACGTCACGATTCCAGGAATTTTCGCGACATAGAAATTTTAGGGTTTCGTATCGAAATTTCCTCAAATTCAGACTTTGTATCAGGAGAATATGATAGCCGAGGAGGTGGCACTATTTCGCCAAATCTTAGAAATGACGTCACAATTCCAGGAATTTTCGCGACTTAGAAATTTTAGGGCTTCGTATCGAAATTTCCTCAAAATTCAGACTTTGTATCAGGAGAACATGATAGCCGAGGAGGTGGCACAAAGTTTCGCGTATTCTTGGAAATGACGTCACGATTCCAGGAATTTCCGCGAATCAGAATTTTTCGGAGTTTCCAAATGAATTTCGACAAAATCGAGAATTTGTAACAGGAGAATATGATACCAGAGAAGGTGGCACAAAGTTTCGCCGATTCTTGGAAATGACGTCACGATTCCAAGAATTTCCGCGAATCAGAATTTTTCGGAGTTTCCAAATGAATTTCGACAAAATCGAGAATTTGTAACAGGAGAACATGATACCAGAGAAGGTGGCACAAAGTTTCGCCGATTCTTGGAAATGACGTCACGATTCCAGGAATTTCCGCAAACTAATTTCGCGGTTTTCTGTACGCAGTGTTGACTTCAGAACTTAGAATTTTTCGGGTTTTTCTACGATTTAACTGCGTTCAAAGGGGAAATTAAGGGAAGAGGAAAATTGGAACTTATAAACTAATAAATAATAATACAATTTGTCTGATTAACTTTTCTTTATTGAAATTTTCATTGGAAGTTACAGTAGATTTTAGCAGGTACATATTTATAATTTATCGTAACACAATTGGCTTAAACCTAATGCTTTCTTAACAATCTAGTTGTTCTTAAATTACCGTAATTTAAATATGCAAAATGTATAAAATATTACTTAAACAATACTACAGAAACTTAAGAATGTATAGAACTTAATAATAAAGTACAATACGTAATATATATTATATGAAGAGTGTATTAAACCTATATTTTAATTAATATTACGCGATCTATGTATATACTTGGTAATGAAGCGAACACGCGAACGCCTATGGGCGTCGATAGCACACGGTGCACGGCTTCCCAAATCGGAGATAGCGCCATCTCTGTTAGAAGTCCGGAACTACATAGCGGCGGACGGGACAGCTGGCGCCATCTTTGACAGAAGCCAGGAACTAAGTAGCGACTGGCTGGACTACTGGCGCCATCTCTCACAGAAGCCAGGAACTAAGTAGCAGCTTGTTGGACTGCTGGCGCCATCTTTGATAGAAGGCCGGAACTAAGTAGCGGCTGCCTGGGCTACTGGCGCCATCTCTCACAGAAGCCTGGAACTAAGTAGCGGCGAGTCGGACAACTGGCGCCATCTTCTGCCTGCAACTGGAACTATACAACGACGTGCCGCTCGTGGCGCCCCTGGCGAATTTTTCTGTAAATAAACGGGTAGTTATCGCTAGATGGAGCCACTTGGTATTTCGCATTTTAGTTCGAGACTTCTTTCAGAGATACCGCTACTTGGAATTGGAAGCAGTGATGGGGTTGACAAGTATTACGGTATACAGATTAGTTTGATCCCTTATGAAATCGTACATAACCTCAATTGGATAACAGACAGACCGTGAAAGGATTGATTCGTCTGTTGAATAAGGACAGCATCTGGTATCGCGGTTCTCCTATTGCGATCGCATGGAAATTTTCATCAGGCTCAACACTTCTCGCGATTCGAGATCAGTCGATTCAATATTTACTGTGGCTGCGAACAATAGGTGACCATGGTTTGTCCAAGCAGTGTTTTGGCTCATTTGACCAAGTTAATTGTAACAATCGCTTGCATGAAAACCATCAATGATCCTTCCGGGAAAGCGAGTGCTTGGTCTCTTCGTGCCTTCCAGATTCTACTCGCGCACTCTGTCTTGGGCATCCTCAGGTTTGGTAAGAGAGACAGTCGCGTACTCTGCATTGTGTTGATTGCCTAGCGTATGTTTAAAAGAATGTTATCTGTACAGGGCCCCCAAAATGTTCGTGTTATATGTTAGTGGGGGTCAAATGGAGGATTAGTTGATATGAAACTACACAAGGGTATTGTAGTTGACTTTTGAGTGTAGTACCCCAAAGGAAGGAGGCGTATTTTTAATTCAGCATTTGTAAACGTTTCGATTTCGTTGGAACAGGTGAGAAATAATATCATGTTGTTCGTGCACTACTTTGAAGAAAACGTTCAAGAAAAGAGATAATTACACAGAAAGACTCACTTGCAATAATTAGATTGAAATACTGTTTTGTTGAACCATGTTTTCGATTAACTCAAATGATATTATTGACAATTAATACATAGATAGTACCTTCAGTTATGCTTATTGCATGGCATACAAACTTTCTTATTTTGCTTAATGCACTTGCTTTTTCTTTTTGTTTCAGATATGTAAGTTATAAGGTGCTTTTGCATTTTGGCTTACTTCAGTGATGCTTGAAACCCACTTGCACGTCATAGTTCTTAACTACATAATGTTAACAAACTTTGAATCTCATCCTACCTATAACTCTACATAGTATAATTCTACACTTACATACATATGACTATAGTAAATAGTAAACATTCATCCATATTTAGTTACTTTATCCATTCCATTCAACACCATAATTCCTGTATGTACAAGTTTTCTAACATAAACGTAACATTAACAGCAAAGAAGTACAACTATTAACAGTATAAACATCTCTCATTCATATTATTTCTCACAAGTTCCAACTACAAACATTTATATTTAATGACAGAAACTATTAGACCACTTTTCGCCACCATATTCAAAATATAAACAAGTATCACACTTCATATTCTCTACTCTATCAGATTCTATTTAATGGGTACCGGTGAACATTCTAAGGTCTCTTGTGTCTTCAGAAACACGCTTCATTGTCTAAGACAGTCAATTGACGCAATAATATATGATGGACACATGCTTATAATATGCTTATACTGTAATGCTAAATACATTATGTTTAACAATGTTCTTTTTAGGAGCTCCATGCGTTACGTCGGCAACAAATGTAATTAAGTACTTCAGGATATCCTATGATTGGTACTCGAAGATCACCGACATTGTACCATTGGCGTTGTTCACGGCTGGTATACTAGACGGATACGGTGTCAGTGAAAAAATTTGGCTCACCGTACTATCTCTTGGCGTTCTTCCAATATTCTTCCAGCTACAGACAAAGCGAAAGGAGAGTCAAACAAGGCGACATCAGTTGTTGATCAACATTACTTCCACGCTGCAGTTGTTGATGATCGCGTTGACTGGTTTGCGGAATAATAATTATAACGTGATCAGTCTGGTCGCATCCTACATTTTCGAGCGATTTTTCATCGACGAATTTTGCTACTACTATGACATACCTAGTACGGATTTGACTCAGTATTCCCTGTGTTTCGTCGAAATTTTCATGGTCCTGACTCTGAATGAATTATGAACCCTATTATTATATTTATATATTTATATGTAAGGAAATAAACGGAGTTTTCATGTACACAGATCTGGACTTTTCTTTTCAAAACTCGCGGTTCTATCAAGTGCCCCAAATTCCCTAGAAACTGTTACATCCATTTACAGCTACCAATCAACTATGTGTGAATTTCAAAAAGTCCCTAGACCCAAAAGAAACTTCTTTCATTCGAACACAGAAACAATTGAAGCTTATTCAAGATCTTTCTTAAAATTTATACATTCTCTCAAGCTTTCCGCAAGTGTCGTGCAGCGTCGAAACATCACTCTGTAAGTTGAAAAGGGTCTAGTGACATTTCATTGAATGTCACATCGATAGTTAATCTTTCTGCCGCATTCCTGCGCAACCGAGCAATAACACTGAAATTCCTATGGAACATAGTGAAAAGTTAAATTCCCCTCGAACCTTAAAACGTTTGCTACAATGCAGCCGTTGAGACTTCGAGAACAGATCAATCGTAACATATCCTGAGAGTTTCGCTGAAAACCGTTCAGGCGGTTCTAATTGCTTATAATTATATCGTCTGGTAGGATAGGAGCAGTGTTTTCGATCTATCAGGAAGGAATCGGTGCGTAAGCGTCGATCCCCGACGCGAAGACAGGCGAACGAATTAGGTCAACTAATCGTGTTTGAGCTGTGAGAAGATATTTTCATTTGGGTTTTCAGCGATCACAGTGGATCGTTTAATCGTGATCAACACGGTTTCAATGAGAATCGAGTTCCGTGCACGTGACGCGAATGCCTGTAGTGCGATCGCGTTGCCATAAACGGGACAGCACTCGAAGCAGCTGTTACTGGAAAATGCTGATACGCGTCTCTGCCATATTTTGGCAGAATAACGTGTGAAAGTCGCGATAGATTCGCCTCGATTCCTCTGGAATCCATCGTGTCACGAGCACGCTGCTCGTTTCGATTCCCGTCAGCGGTTTCGACAAGGTCTCACTAATGAAATCTGTGACGTCGGTCGCCGAGACGAACTTCCAGGGTATCGGCCGTGACATGGCCGAGCGGCTCGGTCTGGGTCCAGAAATTCGGGAACTGAAGCTTGGACCCACCTTCACCAATAACAGGTCCACCGCCTTTCACACCCTCAAATGTTAGTACCTCGCCAATAGAGTCTATAGTCTAGTAACTAAGAAGTTTGGAAGAGAATATCATGGATAAGTCAATGTAAGTCGATCGTGTATCATGAAACAAACCTATCGATTTTCAGATGACTTTAAACCAGCCAGCGTTGACGTCTCCAAAGTGGCCAGAGTGGATGTCGGAACAAACAACACGATGACAGTCACCGTGCCGCATTTGGATGGAGCTGGAATTCCTCACACTGTATTCAAGGGCTCTCAGAGACCCTATCACAAAGAGTGTGTCCTGATAATAGACAGAGTTACCGGAGAAATCACTTTGGAAAAGCTGACTGCAAATATTCAAGTGAAAAAAACTAGGTAGGGCTTTATACTGGTCAGAGTAATCTGAGTTAACATGTGAAATGCTATGAAAGCTTGGTAAGAGTATACCCAACCATCCCAACAAAATATACCTAACCCAACCCAACCAACAGAAATTCTGATCCTTTAATTATTCAGTGCATTTGTTTCACTGTTTTGATGGTTGTAACAACATGTTGTATCATTCTTTTAGAACAGAACCGAAGACATCATCACACTTAGGAGTTCCTGGGGGAAATAGTAGTAATAGACCTATCACCCCGGTGGAAAGTAAAAGAAGTCCCACGCACGGTAGGGCAACAGGGAGAACAAAAGTTACCAGTGGAAAGAAAAGGGAACCCAGCGTTCAATTGCATCCTAAACAGTACAGTCCTCTTAGAGTTTCTCCGTACCATGGCAAGAGTCCGCCTGCCCCTTCCACTAATAGGTACTTTGATGTCCCTTTGTACATTATATTCAAATGGTTATCTTCTAAAATAACTCCCTCACCCCTTGTTAATATAGTAATGTTCAAGTAATATATTAAGATTTTTTTCTAAACGTACTAAAAACACACAGAACTTTAGTTCACCAGTGCAACCAGCAGTGGCACCATCGACTTTGGCTAGTTTGCCGATGATCGGCTCCGATTTCGATGACTGCCCATTACCATCAACTGGATCATTCCCGGCCGTGAATTCCTCAGCGCCTAGCAGATCGTCTCCCGCGATAAATACTCAGCCTACCACCACTAAGCCATCCATTACCACGGATAGCGATGAAGGAGCTCTCAGTGATTCTACTACAAGTAGTTCGAGCACGGATAGTTCCGACAGCGATTCAGACACTGAGAATGTTCAAGTACCAACGGGAACCAATGGTACAGTTTTAGAATTGTTTAAAGACACCCTGTATGTTCGATTCTGCTAACGTATTTCAAAACTATTCAGTTTTCTCTTCTTCTTTTTTAGGACATCTGAATAGTACAGCTTCATCCCCTACATTACTCATGCCAGATAATCTGTTAAACGATGACCTGCAATTATCTGAATCGGAATCCGACAATGATTAATGATACCTGTACGTGTGAACTTTCTGTAACAACGTTATTTGGTTTCCTGAATAAATATACTTTTGTTATAAAATGATCATTTCAGGGATAAGAAAAGATCTTCCAAAGGTCTTTTACGTGAAAAGAAACAAAAAGAGTCACATGTTTTCATTGGCATATCGTTCGTTATGAGGTATCGAATTATTCAGGAAATTGCAAAAGAAGAATATTAATTTCGTACCATATCACACGAGGAAACGTATATAGCGAGTATGAGAACCGTGCTCCACATATTCTATACGTACCGCAGTAAGTTTACGCATATACATACGTACAGGAAAGAAAAATTTATTTCTCGAGCAGTAAAATATTTACGGAAAACAGTTAATAATGAATGGTAATGTAGTGTATGTACATTTATTTATAAGGTATTAGGGATTGTACAATTACTATCGACTAATATTTAGTGTAATTATATGATCTTTACTTTCTTCTATACATTGAAGGTAGAAATCTTGCCAAAATGTTATATGTACTTCCTAGTAAAAGTGGCAAAAAGCTTTCAGTTATTCGATCGTAAATCGAATTTTCCTGTTGTTTTAAAAAAGAACATTATTTATACCTAAATGTCGTACATGAAAAATCCAATTGGTCTCTCTCTTTCTCTCTATTTTCTTCACAGACACAAAATATCATATGTGGTGTGTACACAAAAGGATTAAACGACTGTAATACTTACAAAATATTTATTTGAATGAAATATATAAATTTAATAAAGTATTCATTATAATAAGGATCTTCTTATACACACGCATAAAAAGTCGGATATGTAATAACTTGGTCTTCAACTTTTGTACTGTAAAAACTACATATGTGTGTATATATACATATACATATAATTATCTTCAACTGGTCAATAATATAATTTATAACTTTCGATAATACTTCTCCTCGCGACTACAATTCATACTAAATTTTTGTAGGTCTGATAATCTAACAGTAGTCTAGCGAGTTGACTACGTCGACCCAAATGATAGTTCTTCGATGTGTTGCAAGTCCTAGATATATTGTCTTCGTAAGTGTTCGTACAATCGACGTTCTTGTATTTAATTTTAAGAGCCGGCTCTATCGCGCGCAGTATATGCAAATTACTGAACGAAACGAACATTTCGAACAGAGACGTCACAGGTATACTTTGCGACAGCTTCAACAGAGACGAAATGTCTCGATCAGAATGAGTTATTGGAATGTTACCCTCCACCGTTCTTCTCACTGTAAACCAAAAAAATCCGCATTAAACTCTTGCTGAGTGTCAGTTCAAAAAATCATTTACAGATACTTACTTGCATTGTAATCTCTGACGTAAAACGCGATATTGTTGTAATTATAGTCATCGTATCTACCGTGATTACGATTAATGTCTGTCTCCACTTGTTTCCTGTCGTTCATGTGGGCTATATCAGGATGAAATTCCACGAACGGAATGGGGCTGAATATTTGGTACTGGTTGAT
Organism: Macropis europaea; assembly: GCA_916610135.2. Classification (NCBI taxonomy): domain Eukaryota; kingdom Metazoa; phylum Arthropoda; class Insecta; order Hymenoptera; family Melittidae; genus Macropis; species Macropis europaea. Next base: position 1,269,228 of record OU744353.1, read on the forward strand.
AGTGTTCATACGTATCTAAACATGGAAACACATATTAATTAATTTACATTCGCAGGCTGTTTCATTCAGCTCGTGCAGTAATTCGCATACCCTGTTCAAATAGTCTAGCTGTAGCTGTATTCCTGTTTCGACGAAAAGTATCAAGCTTTCAGGCGAAAATTTTCTGATGCATAAGTCTGTCACTGCAATATTTAATAGCGGATCTAATTCGATGGACCTTACGTTATTTGGCAAACGGATGGATAGCCAAGTGATTTTCGACTGATTCTTCTTATACTTGTCGGCTAAAGTTAATGCATATTGTTTTACGTCATAGAACAAATCTCCTTTGCCTTTCGAAGCGGAATCGAAATTGTACAAAAGCACCTGTACAAGATTGAACAGCGTTAAGAACCAAGTTTCTTAATAACTGTACTGTGAATATTCATGCATCGGCTATTAACAGTGTTTAAACAAAGCTGATAGTACCAACCACCATGAGGAAAGTTTTATACTTTTTCTCCATGCAGTCCAAAGAGTACTGCTCCAAAAAGTTTAATGCAGCCTGCTTTTTTGTCGCATCTACAGTTAGTATTATATTTATCCTTGTATTTTCTGTTACATATGGAACAGGCAAAATCTCAACTTTACCAAGCGGTTTACAAACTTCGATTCTCTTTTTTAATTCTTTCCCAGTGCCTACTTCGACAAATGCTAAATCCAATATATAGTCCATCCCTCTGGATGCATCGAATTTTTGATACCCGTTCAACAACTTCTTAAATTTCACTTTCTGCTTGTGATTAGAGACTACGTTAGAAACAGCCACGTTGATTACTCGATCTATGTCAAATTTCGCATCGGTTTTCAATTCTTGAATGCTCGAGAAATCTGTGCTGAAGAGTGTATGAGTCTCGTTGAAGTATGTCCAACGCAAGACGTCAAAACGACCGGAAGCTTTGTTCCCTGGTTGATTGCCGATCGGCCAGGAAACGTTCCTTTCTTGAGGAGGACCCAAACGCGCCATGTCTATGATCGCTTTTCTGATATTTGAAATTTTTACCTGATTTTCTATAGACTTCATCTGTAATCAAACGACAAAAAAGTTCCATTCATTTAAGTCATGTGAATTGGTGAATTTTAGGTGTGTTTAAGAAACTCACAGCGGCAAAATAAGTGTTAAATTTATAAATCAGAAGATGATCGTATATAGGATGGATTACAAGCGAATGCATAAAATCCTTATCCCCAGTTATATCCTTGAAGTTTTGTTCAAAGGAAAAATGTGGTTTTAGCTTGGTGAATACAAAATTTTGTCCCTGTACATGATTGGAACAAGGTGTCGAGGAAGAATGAATGATGCAGCGTCCAAAATTAACGTCATCCGAATCGGAATAGGCGTTTTTCACGCACCAGTCCAAATTATTCTTCAACTCCTGTATTACGGAATTGCTCAATAGGATTCCTGAATCTGCAAACAGAGCATTATGAGTGGAGTATTGATTTTGCCATGCAATTTTTTAACGTAACAGTCATATTACCCAAGGAACAATAAGTTGGAATATCTCCAGGAACACCGACATGAACATTCTGACTTACACTGATCTTGCTGATGAACTGTACTAACTTTTTGGCATTGATATAACTTACATCTTTGATCAAAAAGTAATAATCATAGTTCTCCAGGTAGTTATCGATAATGTACTTCATAGTGTGGAATGGTTTTAAAATACTTCTGGTGTCTGTAAAACCGACAATACCAGCAAGAGTAACATTAGGCTTGGTCCCTTCTGGTATTGAAATAAAATACTTTACTTTGTCCACAATATGAGCTACTGTCTTATTAATAGCTACATCTCTACTGTGCAAGTATTGTTGGTTGGTTAATACTCCTATAAACAATTTTTCTCTGATTCCAAGCTCCGTAGAATAGTATCTTGGACGAACCAACGTTTTGGGTGCTTTTTGTGCCTGCAGCGGCTTATTATTGATATTTATCTTTGGCTCATATTCATCCAGATCTTCTTGATAATTAGAATAGTGCATCAAATTTTCTGTTTTACCATCATAACCATTCATATCAATCGGAATAGATATCATGCTCAGGCTCAAGCCCAAGCTCACTCCTATTATCAAATATATGTTGCTCCAACAGTGTAACAAAAATACCTTCATCATTAGATTCATTTTTATTGTGCTTCCAACTCGTACTTAATACTTAATACAACAACTATAAAAAGTTTTTTCTTCTTCTTTTAGAAAAGTAAAAATCCTGTTTTTACATGTACATTACCTTCAATTATCACTTTATTTTTTCTTTAAATAACCTTCAATGTAGTTTTCATTTATGTGAATTTTATGTATGTACATCGTTCGACTATTTTGTTTATTGCTTACATCCTCAGCAAACCAGTAGAACATCTTAAAAATTGTATCATGTTGTTGTTAATGTTGTATTTAATTGATCCAATAATTCTGAAAGAAATTGCACCGTGATATAAATGATAATAATAACGTCAAATTAGCGATCATAAGATTAATTTTGATTTCGTTGTAAGTAATATGCAATGTAGTTTTATTGGTCGAAAATTTATAACATTTACCCTCCGTCTATACCTCCGCTCTATTTTTATCCGTTCTTGCGAGCATAAGCGGTGCCATCTCTTTTAGAAGCCAGGAACCAAGAGTAGCGGTGCAACTGATGCCATCTTCTGTGTGTAAGTGAAAGTACACAACGACATGGTGCCTCTGGCGGAGTTTTCTCTAAATAATCGGGTCCCTTTCGCTAAAAAAAGTTATCGATTGAATCTGATCGTGTTGATAATTTCTCGTACGACAGATGTCGCTGGCTTTATGAAAATACGTACGTATCCCGTTGTGAATGTAAGGGATTTCTTATAAACAGTGTATTAAAATTTCTTAACAATTACTGAATTGTTAATTCAGACAACAGTCGAGTAATCAACATTTTTGTAACGTTCACTTTTACGATCGTGTACATGAACGTATTGAAATGTTTATAATATAGTAAAACGGAGAGTTTTATTGAATAAACAAAATATAACCGGAGTTGAGGAGCTAGTGGTGTATGAAAGTAATGAACTACAATAAACTTGAACATAATAAGAATCCAACCTAGAGTTATTATGAGTTTGCTGTTGAGAAGAACTATTAACTTGTTATACAAAACATCAAGAGTTCAAGAATGGTCTGTTGTGCAATTGGCAATAGCCAATCATTTCCATAGCCACAATCGAGTTCTATATGATGAGAGTAAACCACCTAAGAACGTAGTAGTTCCTTTCGATATAATAGAACGTAAACAAAAAGATACTTTTTTAGATGTGATACGTATATATACCAAAGACCAAACTTTAAAGTATGGTCATGCAGAATTCATTGCTTATGCTTTGAAATACATGGACGAATTTGGTGTAAACAAGGATTTGGAGGCATACAAGGCGCTGTTAGATGTATTCCCTAAAGGAAAATACATACCTACGAATAGATACCAGGCCGTGTTTTATCATTATCCTAAGCAACAATTTGTAACCTTGGAATTGTTATACAGAATGGAAGAAAATCGTGTCATGCCCGACTATGAGATGCAACAGATGCTTCTAAACATTTTTGGAAAACGAAGTCACCCTATAAGCAAATTTTGGCGCATGATGTACTGGATGCCGAAATTTAGCAAATTGGATCCTTGGCCGCTTCCTGTACCCACACCCAAAGATCCAAAAGAACTTGCTCAGTACGCTGTATCAAAGATATCTAGCATAGATGCACAGTCTAAAATTATGCACTTTAGAACAAAAGATGTATCAGATGCTATCGACAATACATGGATTGTGTCTGCTATGAGCAGACCACAGCAAGAGCTACTTGCTGTACAGCCAGCTGATAAACCATTGTATATAGAAGGACCCTTTTTTGTATGGATCGCGGATCAGTGTATAGACTACTTTGTACTGAAGGGAGAGCCCATCAAAAGAGAAATTATTTATGATGATTTTAATGGTAGGAATGAATTGAGACTCTTTTGTACAGTATAAACTAATGATGGACATGTCATGTTTTGTTTGCAGATGTTATGGAAATGAAAGTACCATTCTGGGAGAAGCTTAACGTTAATATACCGCCGACTGTTCATGAACAAGACGACGGTGTATATTATGCAACTTGCGCTACGGGAACATCGTCTAAAGACTCTTTGTTATCGTGGATAAGGTGTCTACAAAAAACGAATCCTATTCTAGAGAAAGCACCAATAGTATTCAAATTCAAGTCACGCTCGCAAGAGTCCATTGAGGAAAATGAACAGACGAATGTAGTGCAACAAATATCTCAAGATACGAAAGAATTGGAAAATAGAAATTAGCTTGTGAGTGAATAACTTAAGATGTGTAAATAAAGTTGTTTCATAATGTTTATTGTTAAGTGCTTCATAGATCGCCACTTGCGTCGTTCTGCCTTTGAAATTGAAAGAATGCCCTTCCAATTCAAAATAATTTATTATTATACTTCATAAATTGAATACTATACATGAATATGATTCCTTTTATTTGGTATAATCAATAATGATTTACATCTTTTATATTACATTTGTACAATACAGTTTTTCTGTTACCGCTACTTACGTTCCCATTTAACATGCACAACGTAACTGTAATGTTCTCGGCACACAAAACCAATTATTTATAATACCAAAAGACAATGAAGATCGACGATTACTTATTAACTTATTTGCCTATTTTTGTTACTTTCTTGATCATTGCGTAGAATCAGACAAGTACATACTTAAATGAAGTTTGTTACTGTTTAACTATATGACTTGATAAATTAAATTTATCAAAAGAATATAGAAAATGAAGTTTATAATGTGAAAGATACTACGTTATTATAACGATAAATTAACGTAGAAATTTCTTTTTTCTTTATTATAATTTCAGTCTTCCCAATCAAATGCATATTTAAATTTATGTTATAATTCCTCTCATAAAGAGTATATACATTTTTAAATGTTCCTTCTTTACACAAATGCAATCACTGTGTACGTTTTACAAACACAATTATTTTCAAAGCATGGCAATTATGAATTCCACTTGTGCTAAGTTAATATTTCTATTACAATTTAAATCTCGACCTTCCAATGACACTAACTTTAATTATTCAAGAATGTGTTACCATTTCTTATCTTAATGTTCAAGATCCTCCATGTTTCATATGAAATATATATATATATATATATATATATATATATTTTACAATAAATTATTGCATGCCCTTTGGAGTGTTAAAGTTAATTTTTGGAAGACTTGCTTATATAAGAATGTTGTACAAAGAAAATGCAATGTATAAATAGGAAGAAATTCACAGCTAATAATATAGCATTATAATCAATATAGTCGATAACAACTTAAGTCAAATAATTGTTAAAAAAACAGACTTATAACAAGACATTGGATGACTAAATTTTGAAACAGGAGATTTTCAATATTTGTAAATGAGATTTGGCACGAAACACACAACATATTACTTCATACAAACTCGTATGAATACAAGACTCTATATGATTCTAGCATTACCTAAACACTTTTGTTACACTATTTAATCAAGCAGCTGTTCATTAATTATTCTTTATATCACAAAATATTCAGTTCTTCCCCAGTAACTTCATATGGAGGAAACGACGCTATAATCATCTTTCTATGAAACCAACGAACGATACAGTATTTTATATTAAATTTGACATCAAATTAAACCTATTTAAACTGATAAATTAATTTTTAAATATGGATTTGTAAAGATGATTCCGTATTTCTTCGTTGTAACGGATCGATCTAAACTATGTGTAAATTCTAATATACTCGTTTGATAGTAAAAATTCAATACTAGAGGACATTCTAAATCTTTGTTGCATACTTAAGTTTGTTTCATCAGTTAATCAGAAATAATGCAAACGATCTCATTAGCTATGAAACATGCAGGTACCCATTGAAAAAATACAATTTTGATACAATCCTTAGGCTATTAGATTTGTTAACACTATTTTTGAGTCTGGTAATGTATCAAGAAGATAATGAGAAGTATCAGCCATAGAAGCAAGATCAGCTTCCAATAATGCTAGCTGAAGTTCTCTTCTTGCCTTTTGTACAACGTATACCATTAATGAAATACCTATAAGGATCTGAAATCCATCAAATATAAGTTATTATAAAGAAACAATAGTTTATTAAAAAAGAAACAAGATAACAAAAGAATTACCTGAAAACAGAAGACAATATAACCAGTTGCAGCTGTCGACCTGTCTTCTAGGACATCCTGCATAGATCGCAGGCTACTACCCAAATAAATATTGATTACTTGAGCAGGCAACAAACCTAATGCACTGGCTATATGATAATGAATGCCACCCATATTGCTGACCTGAATATTTCAATATGTTAGTACACTTATTCTGTAATTTCGTACATCACTAATTGATTCTATTCAATAAAAAAATACATACTGCAAAAATAGTGTTTTGCAAGCCAAAAGGAATAGGAGTTAGCCTTGCAAATAGCACAACCTTGAAAGCCTGTGGTCCAGAAATGACTCTTAATATAGCTCTTGCTGTATCATTTTGCAAGAGGGTCCCAATGGGCAATTTTGAGGACAGTGTACTGAGAGTTACATGTGCTATGGCAATACCTAAATTCGCTGACAACACTACCATCGTGATACCTCTTAATATACCAAAGAGGTAGCCACTGGCAATGATAAGAAATAAATAACCAATCACGATGGGAAAAGAAACCACCGTGAACAGTGTTATAAATATTACAGTGACAACCCATATGTTTTGATGCTCTATCCAATACAGCAAGATCTTAATGTAATCTCTGCAAATGAAAACAATCGCTCCCAATAAGGCTAGAGTTGCCATCGTTACTACAATGTAACATATGGAATTGGAGTTTATGCAGTTGCATTGTATTGATGTGGAGTTTTTGGATGGACGAACCCCGGCTTCCACGTCCTCTATGTTAATTATATCCATGTCCGATGCATTTATGCCTCATTATGTACAAGGAATGAATCATTTAGTAGCCATCCTTCCACTGTGACCTATTTAAAGAAGAACCAGACAATATTATAAAATATATAATATGTTAACCTGTTTCTTACCAGGTTTTCCATTAACTATTAATGGTACATTGTATGTTTATCTCTTGCTAATAAAATTAAACTCAACTGACTGTTCAGGTATATTACTAGCATTTTTATAATAACGATTTTTTTGTTACTTTATAACACTTAAAGACAGAATTTAAACAACATATGAATACAAAATACAATGCTTATCATCTATGAAGCAATACTAAAGATAGAGTTAACATTGCTTAGTAATAAAAGTCAAAGAAAACTGCTACTTATGTATCCTAAGATAAGATACATTAATACATTCTTTATTGACTACCAGTAAAGAATACATTTATGGACTTTCACCAGTACTGTGTCAACACAGATAAAACTTAAACAAACATTAACTTTTTATCTAACAATTCACATTTTACACGTTAATTGACTTTCATTGAGGAAAATCTGATTCTCTACAGAGTACAGATTTCGTTTCAAAGCAAGTACGGCGTGAAAAAACAAACAAGCAAAACGTGCTGCAGAAAATGTTCCTCGTACTTCTTATTAATTGTTATTAATATCGAAATGGATAAAAAGCAACCCAAACGGTGAATAACATGCGATAAAACTATTTTTACCTCGTGACACTATCATAATAAAGTATCTTTTAAATCGTTCTCTTCGATAGACTTTCTCATCACTCCCATAAAAAGAGCATATTAATTCTCCTCGGTTTCGAAATGGTCGTGACACATCCTTGCGAAAGAATGCGACGGATTTAACATTAAAAAAAAGCAAAATGCATAAGCTCGTTAAACGTACACAATAATTGAAATCCGTTTACGATAGTCGTCTGCGTCAAACGGTACAGTGTACGGTATACATCATAGGGATATTTCGTTTTCTTTCGACCACCCATATGTTCAGACGAGTTACGTGATCGCGTGAATTGGATACGGAGCCGCATGATCACTAGCAGTATTGCTAATAGAAATGGGAGGGAAACTTAAATTGAAGTGTACAGCATTGAATTATTCGTAAAATATCCGAAATGTTTCTCGATATCACTAACAGTCTCAAAGATATTCGCGTGGATCGATTCAAACGGGACACCCTGTATATCCCAGCTGGTAGGAAACAATAAAATGCACTACTCATTAAATAAAAATATTGTTACAGATTGTCCAAAATCATTGCAAATTTTGAATTCTGATCATTTCTATAGCTATTCGTTGTCATTGCAATTCACGCCTTAAGTCTCTCAAAACTAAGCAGTCGAACTGTACGCGCTAATCGTCAAATTTGGCGGGAAGACATATTTCCAAGGAATTTTCTCTTCAAAAACCCTTATCTTTACGTAGTCATTTTCGAAAAGACCTTTCGCTTGAAATCATGCAAAATGATTGGCAATTTATGATTGCAGATTTATAGTTCTCCACGGACGCTTTTTAGAAAGTTGCGGTACCATTGGGCTCCCCTGTGATCACCGGTGGTACACTCGTCGACCTTGTTTGTGTCGCTATGGCGCCATAACGAATTTTTAAGGTTACACGGTCGATGGAACGCGTGTAAAAGGGGAAACGGTATGGTTGCCGACAGGATCGTTCGTTTCGGACTGGTGGCGATGGTGCTGGCGCATTTGCACAGGTCCGCCGCGGTGAACTCGAGCGGTGACGCGGGCTGTCAGCTTGGCAAAAGCTCCAGGAAACAAGTGAACGCGGAACCACTGAACGGAACATGTTTACGGGACATCGTGGTCCGGCTGTCAAACGAATTCCGGTCCATCACGGACCTGGAGCTCGGTTTGACGTCCTTTCAGCAAATGATTAACGAGATGGAATTCCAGAACATATCCACCAGTCTGAACATGAAGCTCAGTTTGCTGGTTGACAAGCTAAATAATAAACTGTTGTCCTACTGGGAGCTTCTCAGACAAAGCTACAATGTTGTACAGCCCATTATAGCTAAGTACCAGGACCAGTTTGTCTATTCCGGACCCATGAGCGAACTGGATGTAATGTCCAATAGGCTAGCTGATTTTTGTTCTCAGATTACACAAGGTATGATCATTTCTTCTGTTTATTTTTGTATTCTACACTTGTCATTGTATTCTATGGACTATGTTCTTGTTTCAGTTCTAGCAATGAATTTGAGAAACCAGGAATGGAAGAACCTGCACCTGTTGCCGTTTATGTATCCAGCTACTGTGTGTGGTCCACCCAGTTCTGGCCACAATATTGGTCCCCTTTTATTGTCTCAGTATTGTCCCAACAAGAATGTAGTGTTATTGATTGAACACAGTGCATTCATGTCTGAAGGAGATGTCACTCTGGCACAGATAACTGCGGAAACAATAATTGATATGCTGTCTCAGACTGATTATGTTAATGCTGTTGGTCTTGTTAACAACAATTCTATACATTGTAACAATGGTCTTTTAAAAGCAACGGATATCAATAAGTTTCAACTAGCACGTTATATTCATGGCTTGACTAGAACAGGTATGATATACTTCCAGTTCTATGAATATTTTCTTTGTCTACTATTTGTTCATGGAATTTTCTGTCTTTAATTTTTAGAAACAAACGACACAGCTGAATTCGATTTTCACCAATTAACTGCAAACGTGAAGGGTGAAATAATCTTCATACACTTGACTAACACGCTTCAGACCACTTCTCAGATAAACAAAATACACAGTCTGTTTTCAGCTGGCAAAGTGAATGGATATTTTAAAACAGTATTGATTCTTTCAGGTGAGCATTATGTTCGAAATTATTTAAATAAATTCATTGCAATATCATTAAGATGATTCTTACATTTTTTACAGACCAGGAGTCACATACAAATATTAAAGATTATCCAAAGAACGACAGCGTGGTAGTTCTTCCGACGCAAAACATCCTAGGATACGAAGTAGCGAAGTTGTTTACTGCTCTGAAATGCTCGGAAGAGCACAAGAGAGATTATTACTTGTCCGAACCATATTTCGAATTGTATAATAAAGCAATGACTTTGTCTATCGGAAGAATTACAGAAACAGCATTGTTTTCTTTGGATATTAAGTTACGAAACTTTCTCGACGATATAACGTACTTAAACGGTGGGCTACACGTGCACGCCGTGTTATTCGACAACAAAGGCACAGTCTGGATTCACAAAGATTTTCCGCGAATAGAAACTATAATGGATCAACCTCTAAAAGTCTATATGCAGGATATAGAGAATATTAGTCCTGAAACTGTAACTATGATGATCGAACAACACGAAGGAGCCGTTAATGTGAAAACAAGACTGGGAGAGCAGGTACATTAACATTTATAAATTTGCGTAAAACTCATATTGATTCAGATTTTACGTTTCAGAAGTGGTATCGATGGAAACATTTGTCGTACGATGATTTAATAGTGTGTTTAGTATCGACGATCGATGAAAGCGTGCTACCTGTTGCGAAACTCGTGCCGACGTTATCGACGAATATTTTGCATCATCGTCTCGATCTTCTGATGCACAGTATCGACAATAAAGGCATACTCTGTACTTATCACAATAAACTGTTGACATTATGTAAGTTGATCCTACGAATTCTCCAGAAAAGCATGGGAACGAGAAGGAATTATAAAATACTTTGTTTTTCAGCAACAGGAGTAGTGTATCTTTCACCGTGGTGTTTTCAATCTCCAATAGAGCAACTGAAAATAGTAGAGACTGGCTCTGTGGTGACTATGCAGAGTTACATGGCATACTTGAAAGATTTAACTGGAGTTCTAGCTAATCCTGGTTTACATCAATCTGTTAGACCAGATGTAGCCATGCTGACACAAATTTTGGGCTATTTTAAAGACAGACACATAGAAAGTCCTTTAAACAAGTTTATAATAAGAAGGTATACTTTGAATTATCTTCTATGTGATTACACGTTCTCGAGAAACCTTGTATATTGAGATTCAGAAATTGTTTTACAGATATATCGTCGGAACTGTTAGCGGAGTTTTGGAAATATACCCAGGAATTATGCTCGATTCCGGTTTCGATCCTAAGAGACGACTCTGGTATGGAAAAGCGTTGGAGCATCCTGGAAAACTGATTTTTACGTCACCGTATTTGGGCGCTGGCGGTTCAGGATACGTCGTTACATTGAGTCAAACGGTTCACTATAATGAGAAGTTTAATTCAAACGATCAGGGTATAGCAGTCCTCTCTATGGATGTAACAATGGGTTTCATTCCAAGATTTCTGAAAGAATTGTTTCCTTTTTGCAATAACTCGACGGTGAAATGTTTTCTAATGGATGACAAAGGATACTTGGTGTCCCATCCAGCTTTGTTGGAACCAACTGGTAAAGTTGAGCAGCAACATTTGACTCACAAAGAATTGTTAGTCGCGAACGATATATTGAATCACGAGTTGTTCGTTAAGAAGAAAGCCTGTGTGAATTATTTGGATGGTACCGTACAGAGGTATTATCAGTTCAATACGTCGCTCGACGAGGTTCTAACGAACATAGTTCATGGAGAACATTGCGTCAAGTATCAAGTAGCAGCTGTGCCAGGGACAAATGTATTTTTGGGTGTTGTGAACGTGACCTGTAGTTTATTGAGAGCTTTTTGTCCGTGTAGTACTGTGAGTACTATTACTCAATCATTCCTACGTTGCCAATATTTTATGAGATTATTAAATATTGGTATTAATGTTATAGATGGATCGTTCCTGCTTAAACTGTAAAAGAATGGAGCAAACAGAATGTGAATGTCCATGCGAATGCTCTTTATACTACTCAAGTTGTGCAGAGCACAACGTGCACCGTACGCATGATCTGGAACCGTGTCCAGTGCCGTACGAACAAGGGGGAAACTCACAGATCTCTTGGACACGATCTTCAAACTTGAAAACATGTCCGTCCATTGACTGCAAGTTATTTAAAACAGAGGACGAATGTTTGGGAATCGTGGGTTGTCAATGGTGCCATGTAGACAACGATGGCGAAGCGCCGTTGCAAATTCCATTTTGCACAGACATATCTGTGTGCTTTAGAGGCGTATTTGGCTCTTTTATACCTCTCAGTGATGGAGCTTACAGTAAGCGAATATTTTTACTGCTAACGTTTAACCCTTCCTCTGTTACTATCCACGCGAGGAAAAGTTAACGTAATCGGATAATATTTATTTATTTTTTGAATTGCACATGCTTCTTCTTTTAGATTCTCAGTCCACCGAAGAAAGCGCCGTACGAGAATGGCCGTCCGTTGGACCGGTAGCTGGTGGAATACTAGCGTTCCTTCTAATACTAGGAGTTATGCTATTTTGCTACAGGCTTCGTTCAGTGCAATCTGGCCTGGAGCATCAGTGCTTGCACATTCACACATCGCCGGACACGTTACGCATGACGCATTTGGAAGGTGACGGTGAACCCATGGAACTTGATCATACGAAAAATAATTTAGACTCTCTCATAAGGGAAGGTATAGCCCCCATATCGCCGTACAGGGTTTCCACGAACTATAGGAAACCACCTGGCGGCGACAGCGATCACGGATACAGTACCATGACACCTCATGACGATTCTGAACAACAAACTTTCGCCGAACCATTGTTAATTGTCGGTAGCAGTACCGAACCCGATTTAAGAAGGCGATCTATTTGTCTTCCGTCCCCTACCACTCATTTAGGCTCTCCGCATCATGTTCTTGCACCTGTTACGGTGCACTGTAACATGGAAGCGAATTACTGTTAACAGACATCAGTAACAAATAATTGTTATACAATGAAATTTTTCACGACATCTCGTTCCTTCTTAAAATATATAAGAATCTGTTCGAACGATTCTTACGTTCTGAAGCATAATGTAAAAATTATTGTTTAATTTCTGGAAGAATTTATCATTTTGTTTATAAACGTTTGTACGAGTTTGTACAAGCTGTAGAGATACATGAACACATACGTCCATTAGTAGTATTATCTTGAATTAATCGTTTTAATTAACTTGCATTTCAAAAGTGGAAGTATTTTACTAGTAGTATTAGTATCTTACATATTTAAGCGACAAATTCAGGAACGATGAATGGCATCTAGACATGCAAATCGTGCATAAAAGTTCTATTTTTTATAAAGCTTTTTCAACACGCATTTAGCGTTTTTTATACTTTACTATACTCGACTTAAAGCCAAAACGAGAATTTTACTAAACACTTTTCATACGGAGATTAGTGGCAATAATTGATAATGGTTCATCAATTATTGAACATATTTTCATGAAATTTCGGACATGTCATTCTTCTTGTTGTATGGCTGTAAATGTATTTGAACAATATATATTTTTTATATATATACAGCAAACTGTAATTCAGGTATTGCAAAAGCTCGATAAAGTTATTATCCGAATTATTTTATCTTGCTGAACAATGAAGACAAGTTCTATTTTTTGGTACGTTTAGAATTGTTAAGAATAGAATGAATACCTCGGTTTATAGTTTGTATTTATTGTATACGTACGAACAATGCTTTCGACCAAGCGAACACGCATCACAAATTGATTATTTATGCGTAACATAAGTGTAAGTAAATTTAGTTTTAAGTGTTCGCGTTAAAGTTTATTGATGGATGTAAAACTGCGCGATCAGTAGAAATATGGAGCTATTTACATGTTTATACATCGATGTACTCTCGTTCTTATTTTTCTTTTTTGGGGAAAAAAAAACGTGTACAGCAATATTTTTTATGTCCATTAAGAAATATGAACTTTTTATATTTAAGAACATTCACGAGAACAAGAGGCGGTTTCTCTTGCGTGCTCATTGTATACGTGTATCTGACTGACTACTTATTATTATAATTACTTTCTCTTGCCAATACTTTGTTAGAACGAGATACGATTTATCGTGGACAAAAGTTATACTATTTTCGTACATTATACACTTAGAGCAATTACTTTTCGAACGGTTTACACGATTGTATCAGTATTTTAATTATTAAAACTATAACTGCCGTTAAGAATATAGTTTTATTGTTACTGTAAAACGAAATACAAAAAATATACGGCGTCTCGTAAAAAAATGAATTCACGTTATTTTCGTTTACCTTTCAATCTGTTCCTTTAATGTGTAAATTATATGTGTATATGTGATTACCTTCAGACACGCAGAAACTTTCGTTATACTAAAATTGATACAATATGAAATGCGTTTAGCCGCGTAACAGTTAAGGTATGAAGTCCGGATTTTTCCTTAAAATCACAAAACCTTCCATGATCGGTGTCAACGGAATATATTCCTCCGTCGCGAGTTCCGCTCTCTCACCATAAGCTAACAAAACAGGCGTTGTATGCGTTTGAAAACCGGTAATGGTTTTCGGTTTACCAGCCTGACCTACGACATCAACAGCTAGACCGACTCTGACAGGCACGGCGAGAGGATTTAGCTTCTCGTCGAAGGTCACCAGCATCCTCGGTTGCATCGCAACGGCCAGTGTGTACAGCAAATAATGCGAACGGCCAAGGATAACTAGAAACAACAGTAATTGTTAATCCGACTGAATTTAGCTCCGCTCTGCTTAAAACCATAGGTCCACTTACTGTTCTTCACGTCAAGGAAACCAACGAGCGTGGCTAAGAGTCCGGCCAACGCGACGGGACTCAACACTTGTCTGTCGCTGTGATAGGGAGACAAGGTCAAGGTTCCTTTACCAAGGTGTGTCAAACCTTGCGCTATGCGTACCATGAACAGATTGTTCGGATCTTTGGCGTGGAACTGAGCGAGTTGTCTCAACATCGCGGCCAATCTCGCGTTGTTCGTCCCAGCACCGACCAGACCCATAGCGAAAATTGCATTGTGTGCTACTTCCGGGTCGCTGTCGTGCGAGAACTTGGACAGAGTGTCGAGTATGTTCAGCTTTGGATTAGAGACGGATATAAGGCCTAATGCTAAAGGAACAGATCTGCGTATAACGGGTTCGCAATAACGTAACAGATGACCAAACGTTCTGTACGCCATTTCAGCGCCAATTTCCTCCCCCATAGCGATCAAAGCGATTCCAAGTACAGCAATCGCTTGCCTCGAACTGAGATCCTTCTCTTTCTCTTCCTTCTTCTCCTCCTTCTTATCTTTGTCCTTGCGATCAGACTTGTCCTCCTTTTCGCTGGATGGCTCATAATGTTCTGAGCAAATGTGTAACAAGTGCTGAATCTTCAGTACGTTTCCTGTGCCTGCGTACGCGCACACTTCTACCAGAGTGGTAGACATCGATTTGAAGGGTTCAGGTACGATTTCTAGAGCAGCTATAATAGCTTCCGCTGCTTCCTGCTTTCCTAGGAAGCACAGTCCCAGGCCCAGGGGCAAGAATCGTGCATAGGTGTCCTTCAGATCTGCTTCAGATTTTTCCATCAGGGTATGCATGATCGTCGTCGTGACGTAAGCGTTGCAAGAACCTACAGCGACCATTCCTAAAGCAAGACCAGTTACACCTATTACCTCCCAGCTGGATTTAGGATCACTGAGAACTGGGATCAGGAGACCAAGGACAGCCTCTCGGTTGGAGCCAGCGTAGGCTAGTCCAAGTCCAACGATGGCACCGATTCGCATGGTGTTGCTGCTGTGGAGAACGTAATCCGAGAGGAGAGCCAAAGCTGGATCGCATTCTATCCTCACGCGACAATTGACCAACCCGCAAGCCAATAACGCACCGGATTTTATGTAATCTTCAGAGGAGTACAGATATTTATCTATAGGCGTCAAACCACCGTCAACGTCCCACAGCAATAGAAGACCCAGAGACGCCGTCGCGCTCAGCATTCCGTGCTCTTTGTTCTTGTACAGCCATTTGTTTCCATCTTTCATTAATAATTTGTCTTTGCTGAATGCCGCGTTCACGAAACCATTCACGAAGCTTGCTGCAAGATTCTGTCTGGCCGAATCTATCTGACCGAGTCCAAAGATAGCTCTAGAGTTCTCTAAATGCGATTTATAGACGTCCTCCGGAGTTTTCGGTTCCATTATATCCAGTTCACGCGCTAGATTCAGGAAATGATAATTCAGTAAAGAATTTGACATTATTTCTACCAAGTCATCATACTCTGGAGTGCTTTCTGGCAATTCCAAAAAGATCTGTTGACGACCTAACATAAATGCTAGTTGCTTCTGCACTGACCTGAAACAGAAATACATATTAATTCAGTTGTTCAGTCATGAGTAATTTAAGGGTTAATTTCACTTACAGATCCGTGCATTTTGTAAATATATCTTCAATGAGGGGAAGATCATTCAGCTGCATTGCCAACCTAACGGCTTGTGGGTACTGGCCAAACTTTCTATACAGTTTTGCAGCGGCATGTAGAAGAGTACTGTTCTCTGGATCAGCTACGTAAGGTACACAACTAGTTAGATACAAACAGACTCTCTGATAAGCACTTTCATCCACGTACTGCTCTAGTAAATCTAGTTTCTCAATCTCCATGAGGAGATCACAGGCTTCAGTTTCAGCATTGTGAGCCATGTTGTAGGGCACAATTTGATGTACTAATGCAATCAGCTTTTTACTTGTCGCTTCCCCATCATCTGACACTTCATCCCATTCAGTGGAAAGCTCTCCAGACAAGTGTCTAACATATTCATGTCCCCATTCTCCGATAGCCAAAGCTGATCCAGTGAGTCTGTATTTCAAACAATCTCTACCTTCGCCCATGGTCATGCCTAAAACTGAGATGATGTCAGAACACAGTTCCTTGGATTTCACATCTGTCATTTTCTCATGAATGGACTTCATGGTATCGTAATGAGGTCGCATGAACTTCAAAGGCTTCGGAACGCTGGTCATAGAGGTGGTAGAAGCACGAATCTGAGAACGTAGAGACTCTAAAGCCGGATAATGTAAACTGGTGTTGGGATCTTGCAGACGTTCCACTAGGTGAGTGAGTTCCTCTTGCAACAGTTTATCCTCTTCAGACTAAAGTACATTGTAATACAGTTTCTTTTGTTAACAAACTGTCCAAAGTGTTTTACAGCAAGGGAATGAAACTTACCAAATCATTCTTCTCCTCTTCTTTTTCACTTTTGACTTCTTTGCTGATTTTTGTTTCTGCTTTTACGCTTTCCGGCATTTTGTCCTGATTATTTCATCAAATGAACGGAAAACGATATACTTGTTCCTTCCTAAGGAACTGTTGCTGATTTTAGGTTACAGTAATCGTAGAGCCTATTTGCGAGTCACCACAAGTCATCGTGAGCCATAGACGCAAGACTTTAAGTTAAGATTCTCCACATGATCGTTTCATGCGAATTACCTTAATGATTCCATCTGTGCACTAGATCCTAGTTAGGGACATTTCGTTTTTATAGTGAAATGATACACGAATGGTATTATTTGGAAGTATCAGATGAATGATCTATATTATTTTACACTTTTTGTCGCGTAACGCTTCACTGTGAAGCCTCACGAACGAAGTTGAGCTGGTTGTGAAAGGTTAGGTTCTCCTCTGTGATGCTTTCTAATGTGCAAACTTATGGCAACGTAGGCTCGTCACTGTGAAACACACGTTGTAGAAATTACAACACGTTATACTAAGTTTTCTGCCAAGATGAGTCGTCGACGGGTTCACGAAGAAGAAGATGGATACGGTAAATTCTACGATTTCATAAAAATATTTATAACATCTTTATGAAAAATCGTCAATTTCTATTCATTGGTATTTACGTTAATTCCCGAATTTTCATAGAACGCGCGTATAAAAAACGTAGGAGAGTATCAGAGAATCAGGAGATCGAGGATCGCCTGGAGTCTCTCATCCTACGAGTCGGAGAGAAGTCCACCTCTTCTTTGGAGAGTAATCTAGAAGGTTTGGCTTCTGTTTTGGAAGCTGACCTTGGATTGTTTCGCAGTAAAATTCTCAGAATCTTGACTGATTGTGCAATCAAAATGCCAGAGAAATGCACAATCTATACTACGCTAGTTGGACTGCTGAATGCAAAAAACTTTAACTTTGGCGGCGAGTTCGTTGACTACATGGTGAAGAATTTCAAGGATTCTCTGAAAGCCTGTAAATGGGATGTAGCTAGATATTCGCTGAGATTCCTTGCAGATTTAGTGAACTGCCATGTTTTATCCTGTGGATCTTTAATGCAACTGTTTGATAATATGTTGGATGCTGCAAATGAAGATGGAGTCCCTCAAGTGAGACGTGACTGGTAAATAAAAAACAAAAATTGAAGAATTAATGTCAGAGATGGAAACAAATAAGCAGCTGTCCTTCACTATTTTATTTTTCAGGTATGTTTATGCTGTGTTATCGACTCTGCCATGGGTTGGAAGAGAACTGTATGAAAAGAAAGAGCAAGAATTAGATCACCTGATGGTGACTATAGAGATATTCTTAAACAAAAGGAGCAAGAAGCATCAGCCAGCATTGAGAGTTTGGTCTAGCGATACGCCTCACCCTCAAGAGGAGTACTTAGACTGTTTGTGGGCACAAGTTCGGAAACTCAGACAGGACAATTGGGCAGAGAAACATATTCCCAGACCATACCTTGCATTTGATTCGATTTTGTGTGAAGCACTGCAACACAATTTACCAACCATAATGGCTCCTCCGCATCACGAATCATATTCTTATCCATTGCCGACGGTAGTTTTTCGTATGTTCGACTATACGGACTGCCCAGCCGAAGGACCACTGCTACCCGGGAGTCACGCTATAGAAAGATTTCTCATAGAAGAGCACTTAAGGCAGATTATCAATAACTGTTACTTTGAAAGAAAAGACTGGTACATACCTCTGAATCTTATCCCTGAATTTATTATGCTTGATTTCAATCCGAAAATAGTAAATTCATCTGGTAAACTCAATTAACTTATCAATTCAATCTTTACAGCGCAGCGCAATTGTTGAACTTCCCGTACAAAGCGAAGATACCCTTAGATTATTGTATCGTGGAAGTTATATTTGGGGAACTGTTTAGATTACCAGCACCGAAACATTTAGAAATCTGTTACGGATCGATTCTGATCGAGCTCTGCAAGTTACAACCATCGACGATGCCGCAGGTGAGCGTTTTTTATATATAAAGTTGATGAAAATTCGTGTACTGATATTTTGTTTGTAGGTATTGGCTCAAGCCACGGAGATTTTGTTTCGTCGCATAGACAGCATGGCAGCCACGGCTTTCGATCGTTTTGTATGGTGGTTCGCGTATCATTTAAGTAACTTCCAGTTTCGTTGGTCCTGGGAAGATTGGGACTCATGCTTGCAGCGCGATCCGGAACATCCACGTCCAAAATTCATTCGCGAAGTGCTTCTCAAAGCTTTGCGGTACACACGCATTACTTTAATCACGGAACATCTCGGAAGCGAATTAGTAAACTGTACGATATGATATCATTGAATTTTACATTTTAGATTATCGTATTACCAAAGAATACGCGATATGATGCCGGAGCCGTATGCAGAGTTGATTCCAGCCCCTCCAGAACCGATTTATAAGTATACTTCCGAAGGTGCCAGTAAGTATACGAAAGCTTTCGAGATTAATATCTGTACAAGCTACAAAAAGCATCAGTAACTGTTGAGAAAATAACTTGTTTATGTTTATTCTAGGTTCGCTTCCCGGCACAGCTGCGGCTCACGAATTAGTCGTTTCTATCAGGCGAAAATGTACGCCTGAAGAAGTACTGAATGTATTGAACACGTTACCGGGTCCCAGAGAAAACGAGGAAACGAACAATTTTAATCCCTTGAAGATCGACGTGTTCGTGCAGACTTTGCTGAACCTGGGCTCGAAGAGTTTTAGTCATAGCTTTGCTGCCATAGGGAAATTCCATTATGTTTTCAAGGCAAGACTGAATTCGAATCGTTTTGCATGCGTCAGTGACATCTCAGCAAAAGTATCGCGGTTGTTAAAAATTCTGTCATGTACCTGCAGGTTCTCGCAGAAACGGAAGAAGCACAAATATGCATTTTGAGGAACATGTATGCATTATGGAAGAATCATAATCAGATGATGGTGGTTCTAACAGACAAGTTGCTGAAAACCGGTATCATCGAGTGCAGCGCCATTGCCAATTGGATATTTTCGAAGGAAATGGCGTCGGAATTTACGAAGTACTTGCAAACTTACTCTCAGCAATGATATAGAATAATATTTCACGAATTTAGATCAACGCCTGCCGTCGTTTTCAGATTGTACATTTGGGAAATTCTTCATTTAACGATTCGAAAGAAGAATAAACACGTGACGAAATTGAGCACTGAATTGTCGGAGGCGAGAGAGAAACTGCGACGGGCGGAAAGTAGATCAGGATCGTCGTCGGAAGACGAAGATAATAATAAAGACCGGAACAGAGAGAAACCGTCGGAAGACGTTGTCGAAAGGATGGAAGAAAAATTGGAAGCTGCACAAGCGGATCAGAAAAATCTCTTTCTTATTATTTTTCAGGTATAACTGCTTGCGAATGATATTATAAACTTATTGAAGAAAAAGAAACTAATTCAATACGTCCTTTTCAGCGTTTTATAATGATTCTGTCGGAACATCTGGTACGTTGCGATACCGATGGCATAGATTACAATACTCACTGGTACAAGTGGACCATTGGAAGATTGCAACAGGTTTTTCTTACTGTAAGTTAAATAACAATTGTTGATACGAAAAAGAGACCAGTGAACTAATTTCACACTTTCATGGTGTTCATGATTTGTATTATTTGTTTTGCAGCATCATGAACAAGTTCAAAAATACTCCTCGACTTTAGAGACTTTGTTGTTCACACCGGATTTGGATCCACATATTTTGGACGTGTTCCATCAGTTCGTTTCCTTACGAGCGTAAACGTTTTTTATTGTAATCGTTTTATTACACATAGATTAAATTAATTCATTTGACGAAAAAATAAGGAATTTAGTTTCCACTTTTGTTTAGTCGCATGATCATTGGTGCACTCGGCGTCGTGATTTCTCGTGACTTTCGTTTTATTGCGACTTATGATTAGAAAGACAGTTTCTCCATTCGAAGAACTGTAGATCGAGGTAAAATGTGAAATCCTTTGCAGGACATCGTATATCATGTGATACATGACATAAAAATGTTTTATCTATAAACACGTTTGCAATTTTGTATTACGGTTTACTTCATTGTGATGTAAATATCGATATATTTATCCATCTTTATGTAACCGTTCTCTTTTCCTCTTTTTTCGAGCGAAACTATAAACGAGATGTATTTGCGATGTAAATAAAAGTTTAAACACCACTTACCGTACTGATAGTTTTTATTAACTATTTCACAAGCATATCGCGTTGCCGATAATACGATGAAGTAGCCCATCGCTGTTCGACCGACCTAAAAACGGGATTTCTATCATTAATAAATCTTTATAATAATCATTAAATCCTGTCTTTATTTTATGTCAGATGTAAGGTCTAGCAAAAATATGTTCTAGGAGCTTCATTACGAAGTGTTGAAACACTTTTACCTTGAGAAACTGAAAGTTTTAAACGTTTCTACCCGCGAACGCCGGTATTCGATATAAATTCGCAAGCGAATATCAGTATTCGGTGCAATTTCGCAGTGAATACCGGTACTCGGCGTATTTTCCTAACGAACTCCAGTGTTTCTGAGTCCCTATTTTTTCCGTTTTTATACATTACATCACACAGCCTTTTGACAATATTGCCGATGGTTAAATTATGTGCTTGTAATATTTCTGTTGGCAAATTTCAAGACGACGGGTAATTAACATAAATGTTAACAATTTTTCCTTTTACTGTTTCTTCTGTTCTGTTTCATGTGACGTACAATAATGTTGTGTTGTTCCATTTGCGGAACCGGTTGCGTAATTATTAATACTTATAGCGTTGATAACAGCACGGTGAAGTACGACATGGCACTCTGCATGACCTGGAAATGTGGAAGAATTCGTGAACAGGTTTCTTCAGGAAGAATATTAAGTAAGCTTTTCATAAACGTAACTCTTGTGCTGCGATTACTGGTCTACCTGTATAAAAGTCTATACTATTTTATACGTACCGACAGGAACGTTTCTAACGTTAACGTCGTTACTTTCAGCGCGGTTAATTTGAGAGGTTTGATTGACTTCAGAACCAGGACCTGATACATAATTTGAGACTTCTTGAACAATGGTTGCCACATACATTCCAGTCTGAATGGAAAAATACTGATTATTATTTGCGTCAATGTACAGGTATTAGTTGTTCAATTATTCGAATGCAGAAAGGTATGATGTAAGCATGAAGCAAATTCTTACGAATCATAATAGACCTGTTCGCTGAAATTCAAAAGCCTCTGTCCAGGAAAACATAGAGCAAATAAATGAACTATTAGTCCACATTCCCATACTCCCAGCATCATTATATCGTCAATGTTTCCCATTTTCATTACAATCTGTGAAAATTGTGCACGAGAGAGCAATGAGTAGCAAGATAAGACATCGTATTTCAATGAGACTATAGCAGAAACACAGACCAGGCCTTTCAAGGTCATCTTCTCGTCAACGCTACGTAAGCTGTACCTGCTTTTACTTTGATCTACAATCATTTCTGAGTCGTTGATATTATAAAAACATTGCTGAATGAAATATGTTGCGTTTGGTGGGCTTCGTATGATGATAAAATGTAACTTTTTACGCGGCTTATATTTTGGAAGATTTCACGGTGGCCTCGAAATTTTCAAAGTGTACCGTGCACTATGAATTGCAGGACGGATAGTACTCGAAAAACAATATCACGGTATCAGTGACAACTGAAGGTGACGTTAAAAAATGATAAGCAAATTTGCAGACGAACTTAATGCCTTGAACGTCCCAATCTGGATGTCTCTGCTACAACTGTAGGAGCGCTCACTTGAAGTCCGGTGACGCTCAAGCAGATAATGTTAAATGATATTTGAACGAACAGAGTCACTGAGAACGTTGATTCAACTAGCTGCGTGAATCTGAAAGAAAGTGCAGCTCGTTAACTGAAACAATATACGGCTGGAGGAATAAATAAATGCTACTTCGTTCCATGATAGATGTCGGTTTATGGAACTGTTCCACTAACAAAGTTATGTTCACCATGGAGGAATTTAATTGCAAGTATTTGGCTGTGCTGTTCAGAGAATTAAATGAATTAAATCACATACACGCGACAGCGGTCATCAAAGTGTTAATAATATGCTGTTTTCGCATGTCTGACTACTCATGGAATTTTCCACTGTGACACAGAATGTGTTAAGCAGGGTTAACATCAGTCTAAGTCCGACGATTATTATGGAACTGTCGAATGAAACTTAGCAGCCTGAACGATTCCAGTTACTCTATAGCTTTCTTGTGTTCTCTGATGGAGTCTATGAGCTTCCGGTGTATCTGCTTCTGTTCTTCCGCTGTGAATTCTTTGTTCTTGTATGTTTCAAAATCGTAGTCATCCTGCAGCACGCTCTCGTTCAAAATATGTATGGTTTTCAGTCGATACCTAGAAAAGAACAGCAGATTAAAAATCTAATGGAAATTCTTCTAAACGTGTTAACGAAAACTATGCAAAATGTCCTATGTTAATGTTACGTCGCGAATATCTTCGAAATTATTAGCGACACCCAAAAACATGACAGACAAAAGTTAAATTGTGCTTTTTCATAGAAAACGACAAGCTGCATCGATTAGCCTGATACAAAAATTGATGGTTCTATTAAAACAAATATTCTCTGTGTTGGAAACCGTAGTATTTTACAAAATCAGAGTATTTCCTAAAGTAACAGTTTTTCGACACGGGTAGTCTAATACTTTTCTCCATATCACCAGTACCTTTAAAAATATTCGCGTGGAACGATTAAGGTGGGACACCGTGGTATAAATTTACCCTGTGATTGCAAATAACGCACAAGCGTGTTGTATGAAGAAAATGTACATCGTATCGAGAGCAGTGAGTAAAGCTAGAGTGACAAAAGTTGTCAGGTAACAGTGAAATGATATAAAATAATAGAAATTCGCAGGGTCCACGTTGTAGTCTGCTTGGAACATCACATGCCTCGTGGATAGATTCTTCTTCGTGACGATATCGTGTATAGTGATTGAAATGGGAGGAATCAAGAAGATGAGCATCGAAATTAAGATGAACACTGAAATAATTGTTTACAAGAAATAAAAGTATAAAGATTCTGTTGTGGTTCAGCTTCTCTATCCTGAGGAATTTACTAGTAAAGAATTCGACAGCTTTTCTTCCTTCCAACGCGTAGTAATGGAGAACCTTATGCTCCGGACGGTTCATCAATCGTTCAGTATCATTTTTAATGAACCTCAGTATCTTTCGTATCTGTAACGTGTATGATAATATTTTTTCGAAAAATTAATATTGCAATAGTAGCGTAACATTGGGTCAGACCTGAACGGATTCAATGTAGTAATTATTTGAACGGTGCTCATAGGTCATCATTGCTTTCGTTCGCATAATGGCTTACCTTTTCTACTTGAAGTATGCCGTTCACGTACTTCGCTACTGATATGCCCATAGTTATCAACGGTGGCAGGCATTCTGTAACTGTATCAAAATCTACTCCCCAAACGTGGATCAATTTGTTGATCTGAAAATTGATAAAAAGGTATCTGTACAATTGTATAAGATGCCTATCACTTGATATTAATCAACAAATAAAGTGGTCGTAATCAACAGAAAACTGATAACAAATATCTATACAGTTTTAAAAAACTTCGAGGATGCTTCTATCCTTTTTACGCAGTACTTTCGATTTAAGGACTTCGAAACGCGTCTTGCAGTACTTATACCATGTATCGTCTGCCAATTAACATTAATTAATAAATAAAATATAAAAACTGCTGCACGATTTTTCACTTCCAGTCTCAATGGACCCAACAGTATCACTTCCTCCGTGATCCGCTGCACCAGCTCTTCCGAACACTTTTACTTCACGTTCCTCCACCCGTATCCCGTTCAAGCTGAAACCAGTAAACACAGTTAGAACAATGGAATCGACGTTAGAAGAAGAATCCGGTTAACTCATCGAGCATCACAACGGAAAGAACACTTCCACGGACGTAACAGCATTTGTAAGGGAGAACAAAATCGGGTGGACGAGACACCCTCTACCGATTCCATCTCCCTATATGCAAAACACTAAACGGTTGTCGTCTACATGCTATCTTACAGTATTGTTACAATGATACAGTTGTGTCGTGCGACCGATAGATTCCACAGTATGATGGCTTGTCTTTTTTTATTGACGTGGAAAATCGTTCCCGGGAACGTCGCAATTTTTACCGTATCGATTGCAATTACCTTGTACATACAGCAGCAATTTAGAGATAACGGTGCGAGTGAACTATACAAATTTCAGTAGGCCTGATAAGCGGTCGAACGACTATGTTATAAATAATTTTCCGACCGCTATGCATCAATCAATCTGTCCGAAGTTGTTACTTCGTCCTCCTCGTCGCCGACACAGATGTACATACCTTGCCAGCCAAAAAGGAAAGCGAACTTGATCAGAGGGATGCAGAATATATAAACTGCCTATTGACCGCATTTCATCCGAGTGCAGAGATTGTCTGCAGTTTCTGGAAGAACGTACCGTGTTCGTGTGCGACTGCAGTCTTTCGCTGGTCGAAGATTATCGGACGTTTTCAGCTTCGGAACAAGCTAACTGCATTGTTCGTTGCGTCCACTTTATCGCCAAGGATGAAACTGCCGCTCGAGAATAATTTCTTGTAAATGTTCAAAGCAAACTGCGGAGTAGAAGCAGTGGAGACGCAGCATGGATTTTTTCGAGCAACACGCGTACTCTCTGAACAAGCGTCTTTTGATCTTCGTGGGCATATGGCCTGACCAGGGAATCGGCGAACGAAGAGCGAAACAGATACTGGCCCTCGGGTCCCTCTTCAGCATAGCGGTACCGGAGGTAAATCTACGTAACACTGTGATGGCTGTAGATGTCCTGCGAAAATCAGTTATCGTTGACAGTTTTTGCAAGGACTCAGTTAAGTGATAACAACATACTATGCTATTCCTTTTATGGTGGACCGGAAGTCGAACTCGGGAGCTTAAGTTTAAGGAGTGGATGCATTTCGACTAACAAAGAGAGCTGCAGAAGTGGTGGTCTCAGATTTTCAAATCTGAGCCCATTAATGAGCTCTTGCATGTTAATATAAATATTGTCCGTTTACGTCCAAAACCATGTATAAGTAGATTCGTAATAGCATGATCTATCAACATGTAACATTCATTAAAATCTGAGAGGACCACTTCCGGTGCTCTCCTTGTAAGCTACTTAGCCCACTACCAGTTTCCTCTTCCTAAATGAAGGACACTAAATGGCTGTAAAACGCTTATACACGGACATCGTTGCTGTTGACTGGTTGCTTGGTGCTCGAGTGTTGGTGCTGTAACATGATGGTTGTCCTGAATAGACGTGAGCGATTTCAGTGAGCACCGCTTAGAGACTCAGACTTATAGACTAGAGAAACTCGCAACCTTAAAAATTAAGATCGCTTATACTGATCAATAATTCCAACTTGTTTTTTTTCGATTTCTTTTACTTGGTTTCAGCTGATACATTTACCTATGCACAGTAACTATAACTAGTCTAGTTTATTATTTCGTTAACACCACTCATAGCGTCGATGACAGGACGGTGAAATATGATACAGCAGCCTGAGTGACCTGAAAGCAAAAATAATGCTGCATATCTCTTTGGATTATAGTATAGGTCACCGAGATGTTCAAGGCTCTAAGGTCTGCCTGCAAAATTACTTCTAACTTCTAAATCAGCCTTGAACAGTCTAATTTTAGTTTCTCTGCCATAATCCGTACGCTCCAATCGCGTCTCAGATGTTCCTCTGAAGAATCAGTGAACTTTTCACGATTAGTTAAAATTCCATATTTTTACCCACCGAAAGAAATGTTTCCATTGTTAAAGATGTTACTTTCAGGGCAGTCAGTTTGCAAGGTTTCGTGGTGTTTATGACCAAGAATTGATACACGACTTGCGTCTTTTTGGAGAACATGTACCACATGCATTCCAGTCTATATGTACGCCGGTAATAAAAATAACAATTATTATTTTTATGTTCATACACGTCTGTTGCCTGATTATGCAGGAAAGGACAGAAGGTCGGTCTGAACGTTCGAAGGAATTTCTATTCTTACGAGTTGTAGTATACGCTTTCGCTGAAGTCCGTTAGTTTTTGTCCAGGAAAGCATAGAAAGAACAAACTAAACAGTTGTCCAGCTATCCAAATTATTAGACGGGCCACGTTGTGGAGGTTTCCCATTTTTAACAGAGCCTAAAAATAGTAGTATGGACAGATATTCTTTCGCCAAATCATTGAAATCGTTCGAACCGCACTGGCCATTTACCTGAACCCCGGTGATGCTCAAGCAAAGAATGTTGAACGACATCTGAATGAACAAAGACACCGAAAACATTGACTGCACGAGATTCGTGTATCTGAAGAAAAGTGCAGCCTGTTAACGAGTGTCGTTATCGTTTTAGTTGTAATAAAACGAAATTTAGCATGAGCTAGAAAGTATAGCGATGAAACTAACTCCAAAGCTCTCCTGTGTTCTTTGATGCTGATCTCTAGTCTCTTATATATTTTACTCTGTTCTTCCGCTGTGAACTCCTTGTTCTTGTATTTCTCGAGATCCTTGCCGTCCTTCAGGACAGATTGATTTAAAATGTGCGCAGTTCTCAGTCGAAACCTAGAAAACGGAAATACATTACACCGAATAACGTGAAAGCTCCAAACAGTTTGCAGCTTAAACATATTACAAATAATACTCGAAGTGCAAAAAGCCAGCAAAGTGACTTGAGCGATTTTCAAAACAGAGAGCTCATGTTACAAGTTCTGATCATAGGTAACTCATTCTGCGTGCGTGTAATACTGTCCAAAAAATTGCAAACATTTACCCCGTGACCGCGAACAAGGCGCAGGCGTGATATACGAACGCAATGTACATCGTATCGAGAGCAATAATTAAAAGTATGGACACGGCGGACGTGACGTAAGTGTGAAAAGTTATAAGATAAAAATATTTCTCAGGATCGACGTGATACTCCAGTTGGTACAAGAACTCTCTTCCCTCGGACGCGTTTTTTTCCGTCACGATGTCGTGGACGACGGTCGCGACCGCCAGTGTCAGATACGTGGACGTCAACATCATCATCGAAACTGCAGCAAAACGATACGCATTGTTATAAATTAAATTCAACGCTAGCACGTACAACAAGATGATAATTTTACAAAAGAAATCGACTCAGCCGTTGTTATGCGGTGTGTAAAAATAAAACAATGTATGGATTATACTGGGCGTATATGTACGCCGTTCGTGGGTATCAATAGACGCATGAGAGCGTGTATATACGCCTTTCGCAGTCAAAGGGTTGAAGAACATTTACTTGCGAAACACACGGCAGCCTTTCTCCCTTCTAACGCGTAATAATGCAGGACCTCGTACTCCGGAAGGTCCAGCAGTCGCTCGGAATCCCTTTTAATCAACCGCAGTATCGTTCGTATCTGCAAACAAAATTATGTCACGCATCTCATCCTTTTGTATGAGTATCGTATAACGAGTATCAAACCTTTTCTGTTTGACACACTCCATTCAGATACTTTGCCATCGCCACGGCTATGGTCAGCAACGGCGGTGTACATTCGATGGCGATGTCGTAGTCGTTTCCCCACACTTCAACTAATTTCATAATCTGAAACGCAACATCAAACAAGACATCAAAGTAAATCCTGCTATCTTCAGAGCGTTCTTTTTGGAACTACAGATACAGAAGAGTTTCTTCGCTAAGGACGTTAACCCGTTGTCTTATTATTTCCTTCCAAGTGTGCCTATTCAGACTGTTTCATGCTAAGGCAACTCTGTGCACGCAATTGTTATAAGAGAGACTAATGCATTTATTGCTTTTGTAAGCTACCCAATCCACTACCGGTTTCCTGTCCCTAAACGCATGATTAGCGAATAAGCTGAACGCCAGTTGAAATATTCTGGCGAGCCTAGCTAATCTAAGTCGTTTCCATTCAAGAGATTAATTCCTAGCACATTCATTGACATAGTGAACAATACGGTAACCGGTACATCACACTGTAATACCCTGTTCTTCTATACAGGGTGAGACGCCAAAGACAGATCACTCGAATAACTCATTCACCTCCAAATATCCTTGACGCTTCTAACTTGAACAACCAAAATGGCACTACGCAATCATCTCTTCGAAACCAAAGAACATTTGCTTCGAACATATTTTGATATCTCCGAAAATAAATGTTATCCAACAGACCTTAGGTGCTTCGCTCTGTATAAATTGTTAGCAATCTTGCGTCTTTTGTTATTCAATAACAACCGCACAGACTTTTAGACTTGCGAAGAAATTGACAATTGCTCAGTTGAGTACGAACTGGTGTGCCGGTCACCGGTGACCACCGTGGATGTGAACGTGTTAATTATAATTCTACTGTCCCATCGTATGATTATCTCTATATGAACCGAAGAAACATTATCGACGGGAAGACATTCGCAGGATGATATGGTATGCTTCATCTCCGCGTACAAAAAACAAAAATTGCTGCACGATTCTTGAATTCCATTCTCGCCGGATTCGCAGTTCAGTTTCCTTGTTGTTCGTCGCCTGCAACGAAACACGAGAGACGTTAGAACGGTGGCAGCAGAACCGGCGCGCCAAAAATTGCCACCTGAGGCGAGCCAAGTTTATGCCGCCCCTTTTCGCAGTTGCTGGCAGTGTAAGGGCAAAGGTAAGACCCTTTTATCAGTACGTCTGAGGCGACCGCCTTACCCCACGCGGCGGCTCTGGGTGGAAGGGACGTTACAAAAAAGAACTGCATAAACCACGAGCAGCTTGACATGTTTTATCGTCGATCGAATGTTCAAGCAGAAATTACGACGTAACACGCAAAGTCTGAGATAATGGTTCCACTTCATGGTAGCTCTACACGATGAATCAATTTCAACGGACAATATGTTGTCTTTCTCGAGTTCACGTGTAAAATTGTTCTCATGAATAAATCGAATTTCACCGGATCGATCGCAATTTTCTCGCACGCAGTGCATGTTTATCAATTTCAGTAGACCCGATATCTTGTTGAACAGCAAATCAATAAATAACTTGCAACGGTAAATAATTCAGATCGTGATTGTTTAGACACACGTACCTTCGCTGAAAAATAGACAATGACTACTGAGATATATTAAGATGCAACGATGAGAACAGACAGTGACACGGGTCTTCTGTTGAACGCTACATTTTCTCGTTATTTTAGAACACGAAATTATTATTACTTCCTCCATACAGTCGTTATAGATATAATATAACGCTTTCTAAAGACATTCGCAGAATCGTGGTATCGGTGTCGTGGACTATGGATTTCTTCGAGCAGCCCGCATATTGGCTAAACAAGCGTTTGTTGTCTGTCGTCGGTATATGGCCTTACCAGACACTCTGCCTGAGGAGAGTGAAACAAGGTGTGGCGATCGTATTCATCTTAAGTCTGGCGATACCGGAGGTAAATGTTCATTTTACTTAACAATTCCCTGAATCCGTTATGACCATCCGGAGCGCGGCTCCACTCCGGCCTACCCCCACTCTGTGTCCATTCTCCTCATACAGGCTATGATGTGGGACGACAATGAACCGAGAGGGAATTGGAGGGAACCGAAACGAAGAGAACGGACCTAAAGTGGGGGAAGGCCGGAGTAGGGCTGCGCTCCGGATGGCCATGACGGCCCTGAATGAGTTCTTTTTCACTTAACATTAGAAATCCCGCAGGAACGTTCGAACTAGCTTCCGGTTACTCAAAGAGTCAATTGAACGAAATATGAAGATTAAGATCATTAACATGTTCGCTACCACGTGTCTCATAAGTCTGTATGTGCGATGTACTAACTCTTAGAACACACCGACGTCCCTTGAATACATTTAACGTGTGCAGAATCAAAAGATACATCGGTAGAACGATGGCAGTGAACTTGTTAATACTTATCAATGATTTCAACAATTTACTTTAATATATCTATCTCTGTTCATCCTGTAACATTCGACTACATGAATTAACTGTGATCAAAACTGTCTCTGGCACTGCTCACAGCGTTGACGATAAAACGGTGAAGTAAGACATGGCAGCTTGAATGACCTGAAAACAAGAATAGTACTAATTTTTTTACGGTAATCTACTCGAATAATTGTTTACGATCTGGTGGGATAAATACCGATAGGAATGTTTCCAGCGTTAACGATGACACTTTCAGAGCGGTTAATTTACAAGGTTTCGAGGTGTTCATGATTAAGAACTGATATATGACTTGAGACTTTTTGGAGGACAGGTACCACATACATTCCAATCTGGGTACACATCAGTGATAATAAAAATAATTATTATCAGTTGCATCTGTATGGATATCTGTTGTTTAACATGTCGACATTTGCATCCTTACGAGTCGTAATACACCTGCTCGCTGAAATCCATTAGCCTTTGACCAGGAAAGCACAAGAAAAATAGATGAAACACTTGTCCCATTTCCCAAATCGCCACTCGTAATACAGCATGAAAGTTTCCCATTTTCAACAAAGCCTGAAAAGGGGACGCAACGATGCGCTAGGAATAATCTAAGAAAGTTCAAATTGCAATGTACACTTACTATAACGCCGGTGATGCTTATGCATATAATGTTACTAGACATTTGAAAGAACAGCGTTACTGAATACGCTGATTGAAGAAGTTCCGTGTATCTGAAGAAAAAATACAATTTATTAGCTGGCCTTTCTCTTTTATTTATCTATTTACACACGCTTGAAGTGAAATGAAGGAGAAGTTATACCCGTCATGGCCATCCGGAGCGCAGCCCTACTCCGGCCTTCCCCCACTCTAGGTCCGTTCCCTTCGTTTCAGTTCCCTCCAGTTCCCTCTCAGTCCATCGTCGTCACAGATCACAGCTTGTATGAGGAGAATGGACGCAGAGTGGGGGTAGGCCGGATTGGGGTTGCGCTCCGGATGGCCGTGACAGAGTTATACGATAGACGCGGAGGTGACCTTGAACGGCCCGATGCGGGTGCATCTACGATAAAAGAATAACAGTGTACTCACTCTAAAACTCTCTTGTGTTCTTTAATGCAGTGCAACAGCTTCTTATACATTTCCATTTTTTCCTTCATCGAGAATTCTTTGTTATTGTATCTTCTGAGATCGTCGTCGTCCTTTAGAACGTTCAAATTCAAAATGTGTGCTGTTTTCAATCGATATCTAATGAAAAGTACACATAAAAAAACGAAAATAGATTTCGAATATACAGTGGACCAAATAATATTGTGATTCTCATTTTTTTTAAGCATTATCATTTTAATGAACCACTTCATGGCATTCACATTTACCCTGTTACCGTGTACAAACCGCAGGCATGTTCTATGAGAATGATGTACATAGTATCGAGCACGATCACTAAAAACATGCTTATGAAGGTGATGTAAAATTGGTGTAACATAACCACATAGAAGTTATCGTGTGGATCCACGAGGTACTCCGCTTGATACACGAATTCTCTCGAGACGGATGTGTTCTCGTCGCTTATGATGTTGAGTACAATCAATGTCGTCGATGGCGTTAAAAAGACTATCATCGATACGCACACGAAAGCTGAAGTTAAACATTTCGATGAATTATTCTAATGCTCGCTGATCGGTTACCTATACTAAACGCCCGAATTTCAGTATTTACAGATGAACGTTAAAACAGCACTTTATTACACATGAAATATACGCTAAATTTCCTCCCTTGCAACGCGTAAGTATGCAGGATATCGTGTTCTGGACGATTCTTCAATCTTTCATCATCAGCTTTAATGAACTCGAACAAGTTTCGTATCTGTAATGTATACACGTATTCGTAGAGATTACGTTTTCTTTTCGCTTGGAATTACTACAGTTCTTCGTTTGCGTGAGTGATTACCCTTCGTGCATGAACTATTCCATTCGAATACTTTGATAGTACTATGAACATCGTTATCAGTGCTGGTATGCATTCGAGGGCGGAATCAAAATCGTTTGTCCAGGACTCGATTAATTTATAAGTCTGAAAATACATTACGAAACGATTAGTATAAGTACGGTTTGTACCGAAAACGTGTCTTCGACACGATCGCGTTCATTTCGAGATTCCTCGAAATGTCGAACATTATGAAACATCGATGATCGTTTTCAATGAAAAGGGTAACCGTTCAATCCAAGCAGATTTTCTTTTGACTAAGAATCATGTTAACTGGCGTTATGGTTTGTTAACGAAGACATGAAAGTCTTAATGATGACAGTACTGTTCCATGAAATAATTGTCCCTAGAACTGTCGAAGAAACATTATCCACGGGAAGATACTCGTAGGATGATTTAGCTTCCTTCTTCTCACGATTCTTCTCGACAGAAAATGCCATAATCGTTGTACGATTTTTTAAATCCATGTTCGGTGGAGGCAACAGTTTCAGTTCAGCCGTGACCCGCTGTGCTGGCCCTCGATATCCGTTTTCGACGTTCTTTCACGATGTTCCTACAACTAAAAGCAAGAAAGGAGGTAGAGCCGAAGAGCGAATGTTACAGAACAGTAAGAACTAATTCAGTCGTGGGGTGTGTCGCATTTTCCGTATCATCGATCGAACCAGAGATTACAGTGAAAAAGTACAGGTATCGAAATAATAGTTCTGCCGCATACTACTGCTACAATATTGCCGTCAGAACATACGGCAAATCAATTTTCTTCCGTTTTTCTATTGACAAGAAAAATCGTTTTCTAGGGTAGAGTAATTTTCACGGAATCGATAGCAATTTCATTGCACGAACGAGCGTAAAGATAACAGTCCGAAAGTGCTATAAAAGTTTCAATAGGCTTCGCATCTCGTCAATCTGCCTATCATAAATAATTTTCAGATCATTGTTGCCTTGAGCACTTTGTTTCGAGTCATTCTTTCGTGTAGATGATCGCTGATGCAGACGTGTACCTTCACTGAATGAAAGAAGAGTTCGTGAGTATTCGAAGGATTGCAAAATACGCAGTCTGTTCATTGAACGGTGCACTTCATACGCGTCGAGAGATTATTAACAATTTCCTTGGGAAACATCGTATTGAGGTACAGTTTCAACTTCTTCGTAATCCAAAGTTCAACCTGTCTTTTTTTCAGAGTAGAAGAACTGATTTCTTCTACTCAAAAAGGCGGCAATATGTTTTAAATTTCTTCATTTTTTAAATTTGTTGAATGTCTGTTTCACGATACGCGTGAAGGTGCATCGTTCGTTCTATTTACAGCTAATGTACATAACGTGATATCGTTCATACATGTTTGCAGAAGAATAACGAACCTGTAGCATGGATTTCTTCGAACAATACGCGTATTCTTTCAACAAACGAATACTGGAGTTCGCCGGTGTATGGCCTTACCAAAAAATACCCGAGAACAGATTGAAACAGGTTTTCGTATTCGCATCATTCTCTACCTTGTTCATACCGACGGTAAATATTTATAGGTGATTAACCCATAAACAATGTAATTATTGACAGGTTCCAGAATTCCTGTGCGATTATATCTTCGAATGATAGGTCTCTGTAATAATCAGTGTTCAGAGCGTACTTTCAAATACGGCATGATTATAATCGCAAGTACAAGTACTTTTCAGAAAATGGAATTTTTAAGCCTATCTGGCCATGAGTACCGGTATTCGTTACGAATTCATAGGCAAATACAAGTACTCGGTGTAATTTCCGGGTACTCGATGCATTTTCCTAACGAATACCAATATTTTTGAGCCCGTATTGTTTCTGTTTTATAAATTGCATCATACAGCGTTTTGACAAGATTATCGATCGTTAAGTTATGTACGGTATTCGTATGCATTATTTGTGCAAACATTGTTGATAACGTCGACTGCTCCGTTTTGATGGACGTTATCAAAAATGACGCGAAGTTGATGAATAATAGACTATGGTGCGTTACCTTGCCAGAGATATAGAAGCGAATATGTGTATGAATTTATCCTGTTCCAAGCAGATTTTCTTCATTATCATCCAGACTTTCTTTTCACTGTTATCCATCTTTTGTTTAAGTTGAAATCATTTCAGCGTACGATTCAGTCTGAAACTTTTAAAAGCAGCTACTCCGACATCCATCGTTTTCGTTCTGAAGTGGAACGAAAGTACTACGAAATCATACTATTGAAAATCGTACCTACAGCTATTGGAAATTTTCAAAATAGTAGACAAAAATACTGTCACGTAAGTATTTTAATCGTACGCATTCATACCTTACAAGTTGCCTGTACTATTCCCACCACGGCACACAAAACTTGTTCACAAATGCATTGTTTACGTGCTGTTTGCAAGTGTCACACAAAATGTACGTTTACTATAAATATTATTTATTTTTGCAAATTCTATTGATCAAATGGAGCGAGTATCTTCCGGTATTTAGAACTGCCGCCACATGACGATTATTAATTTCATCGACGCAAGGTTAGATGGCGCTACTAACGGATGGCGCGTAAATTCAATTAACAGCTCGGAGTAATTACTTTCCTTTGTAAGAATTATGTATTCTTTCTGTGTACTGTATCTTTTTCATATGAATATATAGAGTCTTTCGATATTACAGGTGAAAACTTAATTGGTCAGTTAAATTTTTTAGCCGTGGGACCTATAATTTCAGGCGGTTTTCGAAACACCTTTTCAGTGTGATCGCAGCATAACACGTCGCATCCGTCTTACAGTTAGTTTCTTGCAGCGTGATGTGGCGTGGTTGTCGGCTTATTCTATTATTATTACTCTGTTTCTAATTTGAACTGTTGCTTTCTTTTCACGACCAACAGGGATTCTTCTCCTCTCGCCATCTTATGTTCTACATGGTACAGATTCTCTAAACCTTCTCAGGGTATTCTCACTTTTAAATTTCCCTCTGAATAAATACCGAAATCACGTGTTCCTAAAGGCACGTTCACGCGACACCGTTACAGAAGCTCTTTTAAATAACTGTAGAGCAATTCTTGAAACGCCATCCTTTGCGGTAAATACAAATGTGAACCTCCAAAGGAGAAAAATAAAACCATATCAGAAACTTTTTCTCTTCCAGAAACAGAATGCGTCATTGTAGATGTCGCCACTGTAACTCAGCCGTTTTCAGCGACAACTTCTCAGTCTACGGAACGCCGATCTCGTGACCGTCTCGGGTGCATATAGTTCATGCGGGGATCGTACACACAAATAAGTCGGTGGTGCGTCGAGAGAGCGATAATTCGACTGGAAAAAGAGTTGTTTGTTTTAAACGGTGGATCATCAGAGTTCTCGCGGCTCAGTTTTTACCCAATTCCGCGCTACGATCCGTCGAATGGTATCTCCACGCGGCAATGATCATGAATATTAGGGTCGGCGGCGCGAAACTGGTGGACCACTATCATGAACATAGTAACAGTGCCATTTAAGAGAAATGGAAAATTCAATTAACGCATAAAGTGGACAAATGATTTTCATACTTCGTTAGCGTTTCTCCTACGCCGTGGAAAGTCTGTACGTATATATATATATATATATATATACATACACACACACATCGCGCACACACACATATATATATATATATACCTCGGACAGATCGGCTGACCTGTTTGTCGCGTGTCCCGAGCGTGCAGCGATAAAACCGAATTCTCGACCGCAGAGCTCAGCATGGTGATACGGTAAATAAAATGCTAATCGTTAACTGGATGCTTAGGTTAATTAACGTTGTCTCGTACGATCACCCTCTCACGCGTCCAACAGATTTTCCTCTCTCTCCCTCTGATCGACGCTTTTCCACCTTTTCTCTTCTCTTTTTCTCCCCGTCTTCTTGCTCGACCGCCGAATCGGCCGATTTTTTTCTCGGAACATCTTCGAACATCGACGCGTCCGTACAGCGTAAACATAAACGTTTCTGCTGAATCCGGCCGGTTGAATGATACTTCCTCCGTGCGAGAAACGAATTTTTTCGTGTTACGATCGTTCGTGAATTTCGTCCGAGAGAAAATGTCGTAGATTGAAATTTATTCTTTGAAATGTTTATTTGGCTGCTGTCGTTTGTTTATGAACTTGCGTGTCGATTGAAAAGAGTACATACCCCTTCAGTTGTATAGATATACGTATACATACATATATATACTTTGTTTTGTTTTGAATTTTATAGTATGCAATAAATGTTTTGTTCATCAAGCGTCTTGTTATTTTCTCCAAGATACACAAATATTTCCAGCAAACGTGTTATGATCAAGATGTGTAGTTTACTTATTGTCCTGTTGAAGAATGAAAAAAAGTGAACATCGATGTAAATATGTAAATTCGCTGAAATTGTGTAAATCTTAAGCGTAGATAATAATCTGTTGTACGTGCTTGTAATCTGTAACAAAGTATATCAGAAACTGTAGAATAAAACAACTTGGAAGTATTTAGATTTGATGTACAACGAACACTGGTCGCATTGTATTGAAAAAAATTTATGATATAGCACGTTCAGAGTCATTTAATTTATTTAAATGAAAAGCATGCATCATTTAAATAAATTTAAATGAAAGAACCTTGCATTGCATGCAACAGTTTCAACATATAGACATCTTTAAAGTAACTGATATCTTTTAGACAAACAGTGATATCATCAATTGGTTCAATTATTTTGATAAAAAAGAATAACTAGATAAGATAACTGATCAACTTTTTATAGTATAACGATATTAAGTATCAGTTTATAAATTTAGTAAACCCTTTTAATAGTTCCATTGAGGAACAAGCTTCAATAGATTAAAGATTAATTATATCTTTTCAGCTTAAAAAGGCAGTGTAACCATATTTCATTTAAATAATAAGACAAATGTTTAACTATGGCAATAGCTTCAGCAATTATTTGAATAATACTCTATTTAATTACATATAATATTTATAATAATATGTATGTTTAAATTGTGCAGTATCATAAATAATAGTTGAACAATAAAGATGTATCAATATTGTCTACATTGTCTTATTATATGTTGAAAAACATTTTTATGGCCACTGAAACTTTCTTATGCATGTTACATTCTCTTAATGCATAGTAATTTTATATAGTAATTCCTTACATAATTGATTGTTGTATGGAATCATATTTGCTTACATCAATAGCTGAACATAAAAAGATGAATTGAGAGAGGAAGTTAACTTGGTGCCTTGAGAGAAGCACGAGTTATGAGATTCATAATATGAATTGTATGGGATAGGCCACACCCACAATAATGATTGCAATTATATATAGGAACAGACAGTTTCTCCTACTCACTCTGGATACTTTTCACAAAGATTAACAATATATTAATTCTAGTTAATTATTTCTAAATGATCTAGAATTGTTTAAGCAATTTGTTTTATGTAGTAAAGATAGAACAGAAAAAGAAATTGATGAAACACACAACAGTTTAGCAAAGATTGTTACACTGAATGTTTCTTATTGCAGATTATAGTTACCAATTTGCAGCTTGCCTCGTTGCACTTGCTCACGTTCGCTCAGCTGCGTGAAGATACTTAAGACTGTTTGTCCTTGTGAGAGTATCTTTACAAGTACAGTGGAGGTAGTAATCTATAAATTTTACACAAAGGAGGATGCCAGTAACTAAACGTATTCCATGCCCTTCGCGGTAAGTAAGTGGTTTACGTATTACGTATTATAGACCAAGGACAGAACAAAATTTATAAATAAGCGGCTTCATGTATCATTTCATATTAATCTTTCGGGTATTTATTTACAACAATAAAATTATTTAACTTATACGTTTTTCTTTGAACGTCTTCTCTCTTCAGAATGGTAGAAACATCTTAATCACATCTGTAATATAGATTAACTTGATTCAATGAATTTATTTCTAAATGCACTCCTAACTACTCTATTGTTTTTTGTACCTTAACATGTACCAGCTGTACTTTCTGACTTGCAAGAACTATGTTACTGACATCCACCTTTTTAATACAGAAATGTCTGGGACAAACATTGTTTCAGACTATCTGTACAGGAAAATTGAAATTGACAATTAGTAACTCGGTAGTTCAAATAATGTAAACATGTAGGTAATTTTCACTTGACAAAAACAATATGCGAATCTAGATACTTCCACCATGTAAGTTATGCTCCTAAAGGCTTTGAAACCTCTGTATGATTCTGTAAAAACAATTGTCACAGAACTCCACAGTAATGGAAAAACCAATTAACGCTTAATAGTTTAATAGTTATAGAAAACAAATGGTATTGGGATTGTATATAGCCATAAATATGTTTTATAAGCAATGCAGTGAGAGATAATGGTGGCAAGAATATTTACTATTTTGTATATATTTAATCAGCAGTTTTGATAAAACTATAAGATACTGTTGCAGTACTGTTAGTATCATTATTATGATAATGAATGAGATACCATTGTGGTGTACCTTTTCAGCTCCGACGGCGGTAGCAGTGAAAGTCCATTACTTGTGGAAGAAGGGGAAACAGTTGGTGCACCTCACAGTCCACGTAGTAAACATAATCATAGTCACTCACATGCT
The DNA here is from genome assembly GCA_916610135.2 of Macropis europaea. Classification (NCBI taxonomy): domain Eukaryota; kingdom Metazoa; phylum Arthropoda; class Insecta; order Hymenoptera; family Melittidae; genus Macropis; species Macropis europaea. The sequence goes on from OU744353.1 coordinate 1,308,894, forward strand.
AATCCGCACAGGTCTCACAGTTATCGTCATGAAAAACCAAAACAGCTAGTTAAATACGGAGAGTTAGTCATACTTGGGTAAGAAAAGACCTTATACTTTTTAGTATCTAACAGTTTCTAGTAAACATCAATCATACAATATTTTCAAACAATTATTCTTTTAGATACAATGGATTCCTTCCACCAGGGGACAGGGGGAGAAGACGGAGTAAGTTTGTTCTGTTCAAGAGGCCTGTACCAAATGGCGTGAAGCGCAGTAAACATTATATTGTGAAAACGCCTCACAGTTCACAAGCAATCCTGAACACAAAGCAACATTCAATATCTTACACACTTTCTCGAACACAGGCTGTTATCGTGGAGTACACCGAAGATGAGGGAACCGATATGTTTCAGGTATGTCTGGAATCTATACGTGTTTAGTTTTAATGCTTACATTCACGGTTGCCTTGTAGGTCGGACGTTCGTCCGAATCTCCGATTGATTTTGTCGTCATGGACACGTGTGCCGGTGGAAGCGACGGATCTAACGAGGGACGCGTTGCTCAAAGTACAATCAGCAGGTTTGCCTGTCGAATTCTGGCCGATCGGTCGGACTCTAGGATCGCGAGAATATACGCGGCAGGCTTCGACAGTTCGAGAAATATCTTTTTAGGGGTAAGATGCGCTCTATTCCGCACACTTTCGTCCATCAACCCTTTTCTGGTTCACTCTATGTAACTACCATATACATGAAACTTAGGAAAAAGCAACAAAGTGGCAAGAAAACCGTGAAATCGATGGACTGACGACAAACGGAGTTTTAATAATGCACCCGCGGGGTCAGTTTTGTGGCGGTGAGGCCCAGTGTGGCTTCTGGAGAGAAGTCAGCGTAGGGGGAGGAGTTTTCTCGTTAAGAGAGAGTCGAAGTGCCCAGCAAAAGGGTAACGTTGTGGAGGATGAAAGTAATGTACTACAAGACGGGACTCTGATCGACCTGTGCGGTGCAACGCTGCTCTGGAGATCGGCCGAAGGTCTTGCAAAATCTCCGGTAAATTATAAAACATGAAACTTTCAAGTACTTAACGCAGAGACACCGAATCTCGTATTTATTAAGCGAATTGGTTGCATTTGTCTCGTGTAGACAAAACACGACTTAGAGGAATTAGTCGACGCCATAAACGCCGGGAGACCGCAATGCCCAGTGGGCCTGAACACATTAGTCATACCGCGTAAAGCAGCTGCGGACTCGACTCAGCAGCAGCCGTACGTGTACTTGAAGTGTGGGCACGTTCAAGGCCATCACGACTGGGGTCAAGAAAAGGATAAAGCCACGAGAAGGTGTCCGATGTGTCTAATAGCTGGCTCGGTAGTGAAACTTTCGATGGGAATAGAACCTGCATTTTACGTAGATAGTGGCCCTCCTACTTATGCATTTAGGCCCTGCGGACACATGGCTACAGAAAAAACCGTTAAGTAAGTAGAATAATACACTTGTACACGCTGTAAGAAATCTGATACAATCGTGAATTAAGAAGAATTCGAAAAATCTTACAATAGCAGCCGATTTGAAATTGGGTCCGTTCGTACAGCCTTGCGCGAGGCTTGAGTCTTTCTATCTCGCTGGTCGTAACGCCTAATTTACAATTGTCGCTGTATTTCTTCCAGCGAATACTCAATATTGTACTCTGCAAGGAAAGAATGCGCTAAAAAAAAATATTCATTATATTGTTTCAGGTATTGGGAAAAAGTCGCGATACCACATGGTACAAATGGTTATATTGCAATTTGTCCGTTTTGCGCAGTCCCTCTGGAAGGTACACCGGGATACGTGAAACTGATTTTTCAGGATAATGTAGATTGAGGTTCGTTTTACTAAGGTCGTGAAATATGTGTAGAAATCATTAACTTCTTATAAAATACAAGGATTATTATAAAATTAATAAAATGTAAATAATCTTAATACAAATGTATAACAAAGTTCTGTTCTCTTCCCTTTTGATTAGAAGTTTAAGAAAAAACTTTTGTATGTACAAATAGCTCTGCAATAATTATTACACGGATGGCTATTGAAATAAATATCCCTTCTTACACAGTATTACTCGTATGCATAGCTTGTCTTTTAATGTTCATCTAAACCTGCAACTTTTCGTACGAGAAACCGAGGTTCGTGAGAAAATGTAAGGTAACATCGTTTCAAACGATAATTACTTAAACGTATATATTTTGGAATATATCATCATTTTTTTTGTTATGCTCGTATAATAATCACATAAGATCCAAGTAATCATATTATAAATACGCAACATCTCCAAATACACGGAGTTACATTTGAACTATTCTTATGTACACGAAATAGTAACTAGATTTAAAAGTATATCCAATATATCAAGATCAAATAGAATAAGTATATTAGTATATTAGTATCTAATAAATTCAATATCCCTGTTCTTACAACGACAGGAATGTGCCTAAGTTTTACACAAAGATATCCCAAGATATACTGGTGTTACCGATTAGGTGACAGAGACAATGTACAAATCTTAATTTCAATTAGCCGAGTGAATCTATGGGGAAAAAAGTGATTCTTTAGCGGGCGTGATCCTTTTGTTCTTTCCTTTTTTTTTACATGTAATGTGCACAAGTAAGCACGTGAATTCATATACGAAGAAAAATGATTGAGCATAATTAGCAGTGACAATTAATTTTATCTCTTTCGATCGTTGGACCCACTACGACGAGAACGTGATCGACGGTTGCGGCTGCTGCTGCGTGAACGTTTTGATCTGGAACAAACAAATCGGTTTATAAACAAACATGAACAATATACCATAACAATTTTATAAACTCGTCCCGTGAGTAACATTCAGTTCTACGTATATCAGAAACCAAACAACTGTAGTATCGACAGTACACTGTACATTTTTGCTATAACAATTGGATGAAGCATTCACAAGCATACAGTTATATAACATGGTTCTCCTTTCTACTTGCAGGGCATACTGGTACCGTTTTCGACACGCCTTTTCGTAAAAACTACAACTTTGACAGGGCAAGTTGCTGAACTGGGAGATACAGATCATGTTACTCACAGGACCATGACGGACGAACGACTATAACGAATGAACTGCGGATGTTTATGCAAATATACATGAATAGTGGAAGCAAAGATGTCAGCGGATTGACGGTGGTTTAGTGGGTGGTAAAGTGGCCGGGTACCAACGCAGAGGCCCGGGTTCGACTTCAACAAGTCTGCTTTTGCTCCCTGAAATGTTTAAAATATGTAATTCTTATTTAGCCCAGTTATTAAATGCCCATTCACCAGTTTGGGTACACTAAATTGCATAAACAACCGTAGTCTGATAACGAACATCAAAGGCAACCTTTTTCCACGACTGGGACTCCGAGATCGTGACTTTCTCCTGTCCCTGTTCCTGCGTTCACGGTCCCGATCGCGGTCCCGATCGCGGTCACGATCACGATCACGATCACGGTCGCGGTCGCGGTCCCGATCACGGTCTCGATCACGATCTCGGTCCCGTTCACGGTCACGATCGCGGTCCTTCTCCCTGTTGTAACCCAATCCGCTGCGTCGACTGTCCGATCTGTCGCGATCTCTGTCCCGATCGTCCCTGTCCCTGTCCCTGCGTCTGTCCAGCAACGACTCCCTTTTCTCCTTGCGCCTCTCCTCGACGGTCTTCTGCAACTCTGCCAGCTTCTCGCGGATCTTGATGAAGCCCAGATGCAGTTTACCGCCGAAATGATCGGCCAGTCGTCTGTCATTGTCATGAATGCCGAGGTACGCGCTGCAGACCTCGCAGACCCTCAGCTTCTGCTGCTGGTAGCTGGAGGCCGGCATGCTGTTCCTGTATTCCTGTTCGGCTTCGTTCTTCTTCTTTCTCAGCTCGTCTATCTCACCCATCAGCTTCATCGACTCCTCCACGAAGCCCTCCTCACCCAATTGTTCGGCTTTCGCTAACTTCTTGCCGATCTCTTCGGCCAGAACGTGCACATTGTTCGCCTTCGCCGCCACCTCCGCGCTCAGCTCCTCCTGCGTCTCCGCGAGCCGTTGCTTCGCTTGTTCTGTACGACGGTCGCAGTCGGCGATGAAGTTTTGTAGATGTTCCATGGCCTTGAAATCACAGAAACGTTAGGGAAGGTGATAGAGGAAAAATGATGAGTGTAATTGAAATAAATCTGATCTCGCGTCTCTCCCGTGGAGATGGATAATGTTGGACGTTCGGGGTTCACGGAACGCTATATCGTTTGGTTGCTTGGATTTAACATTATACAAAAAGTATACAATTACTTACTTTAATGCGGTTTAAATGTTTGCAAAATTATGATCAGACTGCGGATATTTGTGCACAGAATAAAGTTTCATTTCTATAATTGCATTAACATTAAAAATATCGATGTCGAAAGATGTATATTTGCATAAACGTCCGCAGTGTGATTATGAGGTAAATTCGCATGAAATACTCACATCGATGTCATAAAAATGGTCCTTCTTCTTTTGCGCAGCCTCGTAGTCAGCCCGTAGGGCCAAGTCGTGAATCTGGGGGCATTCTCCCAGGTCCATGCGCTGCGATTTACAAAACCATCTGATATTAGATTTACGCCTATCTTTCCCGTTCGTGCCGGGCCTTAATTGGTTCGTACGTGTCCCTCCCGAAAAGACTCGTTCTCATCGATCGTTCGAATCTCATTGAATGGAACTCAGGTAAAACAATTTAGAAGTAATTCTAGCACGACAACAGAACGACAGAATCATTGAATCCCTAATTTTGTCCAGAAGATCTGTGGAAGCTTTCTAAAGATGCTTTTAATTGTACAAGAGAGAACTCACAAACACGGTAGCTCTTCTGCTATGCGCTATACATGTATAAATAGAGAGAGAGACAATAGTCGTACATAGAAATATGCGTGTATATATTTCTATATGTATATACACGTATAGATGTTATAGACTGACCGACATTGTTTCTCAGTTTTTGTTGTTTTTTATTTACTTATTTTTACTTTTTGGACAAATAGTAAGAATGCAATTGTACGGATAAATATTTTGTTGTATTCACTTACAGAGTGGCAACACCTCTCCGCCTGACACGACAATGCGATGGCAATGAAGCTACAATCAGCACACACCTTAAGTTCATATGTTCAAATGGTCTATATGAAACAACTTACAGCCTAATAGTAGTAGTTTATTATACTATTCTTTACGGTAGGGCAGCAAATTTGCCTTACGTGGAATCAAAGTGTTTTGCTAGGCGATTTAGAAAACGGACTTGGTTCAATACGTACACATCCAAATGGCTGAAGGAAATTTTTCACTAAATGGAACTGTGGCACGCTGTACAAAATTCCACCTAATTTTACTGTCTTCTCTTCTCTTTCTCTCCCTCTCACGCTCTCCCCTTTCTCTCTCCGTGTAGTACATGCGACTTCACACACTCTCCCTCTCTCTTTCTCATGGAAAAACGTGTGTCGTATTTGCAAATTGCCAAAGTGTGTTCATGATTTTTTTTTCCTCAACGACAGATTCGAATGATGCTTGCTTTTCGTATTGTAGTTTCGATAAAATTAATATTTCGTTAAGAATCGACGTACATGTGCTCTGCTATAGAAATATTTGCAATCAGATGTTAGAGGCAAGTTCTTCGTGCTTTTCTTTCTCTATTCTTTATCCAGATAAAACTTTACAAATCACCTTGTAAACAATTGCAAAACGAACAGAAATGATTCTTATTAACGAATACCCTGTACGATCTACCAACAAACACGATGTTTTTTACCAAAACGAAGCAAACAACTTTCTCCGGCACAAAATATTAATTTCCTTCGAAATGGATCGCAAAAACAGACTGATAGAAATTTCGAAACACGAAATGATCTTGGCAATTCGCATGGTCTTACTTACAGAGTCACAGCTTCGTATCCTGTACCCCGTTATTATCTGTCCATAGGCGGATCACGTATATTCTCACGCACACATTTCCAAGGTAAATGTCGATTCTCATTCTCTCCGTCTCTTTCTCTCTCACTCTACCCGCCGTAAACGGCGTTATTAGTAAGAAGCGACAATTAAAGGAAGACATCGTTCTCATGTATCATAGCTAGACGCTACTCACCAAACATAACAGGCCTTTCGGGATTCTCGGAACTATATATTCGGTACTCAGCCTCGCCACCGTTGACTAACCCGGTAGAGGGGCTGAGGTAACCGTGCCGCCGTTATTCGCAATCGAATTAATCACCTATGTACTTGAATTGAATTTGTTAAGGATAATCAAATTGTAGTATTTGTATTGTATAATACGTACGGTCCTCTTCGTTTCGTTTTCAGTACTTACAGTAACGCGCGTGCGAGACCGACAAGTACAACACGACATATGAGCGGACAATACTCGCAACAATATTGTACAATGGATCTGATTGGAATTGCTTTTTCCAGAGACTCTGGAAATAGAACTGTAGGTACATTGACATTAGTGAACCTGTCTGGATCGTCGTTCTCGCGAGTATTTGCCAGATGTAATTCTTTTGTTTGTTTCTTTTTTTTTTTCGAATTTATTTTCTCTTAAGTATCCCGTTTCTGTTTTTCTCTTTTCGAATAATTAGACTGTTCTTGAAATCACGCTTCGTTTCAGTTTTGTTCTGACATTTTACTTTTTTCTCTTGTCCCGAAGCTTCGACTGTGTGCCGCGGCAAACCTACGTGAAAAAGGGTGTTTGCTAACGGAGATGAAAAGGAACTTTTTACTCTGAACGCGAGCTTCATTTTTCGGAGTCCGCATTCATCGTCAGTGCTCCGTTTGGTGCACTTTTTGCTGGTTTTGAATGACCCCGATTTCAAAAGCAAGCAAACATCTTTCAATACCTTTTTAACACGTCCCGTGTCAGAGTGAAAAATTTCGTGTCCAATCAGATGCATTGAGATTTGTGTTCATAAATAACTCTTTCAGCTCTGTGAACTTATGCATGGATCCGGAAAAAGCGATCGCCGTGTGCTACTGCACACTATGGTGTTCACTATAGTGGCCCGAGCGCCGATTTTTGTCGTACGCTGTAAACCTGTGTATGCGGGCGAGGGTGTCTCATTAAAATCTATATGTTTCGCTAAGTATTTTGCAATTTCGCAACACTAAAACGAGTTCACAATTGACATCGTGCTCGTTATAGTAATTAAATATTCGATTTAATGCGAGCTTTGCTGTAGAAAATTTCAGCACACGGCAAACGTTTCTTTCCAAAAGGCTTGGGGTTGAAAGAGTTACTATTGTAACAGTGACCTTGCTCAAAGTTTGATGGGTGACCGGCGAAACGTGTTAATTAGGTTCAATGATTTCTTATCGTAATACGAAAATTAATATTAAATTCAATTGAAATCTTTCATATACAAAAAGTTTAACGTTTATGTATGTACTTTATTTTGGATAGAAAGTCAAAGCAGACTGGATAATAGTTTTCTTTTTTAACAAACACCCTTTGGACCAATTCGCACGAGATGACAAAGAAATGCGCGAAGCAGTACTAGTCGCGGCCGTTATGCTATTTTAACATTTGCAAAAATCACGTTCGCGCTACGACTCTAGACTTCGTTTATTATTGCTTAAACCTTACGGTTATGTTGTTCGCGATTTCCTAAGCGTATGATTATAGTTTCGCGAGCGTACGGGGCCATTATCGCAAGCGTAGCTTTATTAGATTTCCAAGCATCTCTTCATAGAGAACAAGTGGGATGGATATCAATACTTTCTTTTTTTCTGAGCACAAGTTGTTCTAACAGTTGGTCATCAAAATTATTCAAAGCATTAGTATTGCTACTTTGATATACAGTTCAATATTATAGGGTTTAGAATAGAGTAATTTGCATGTCCCACTTCTTCTCCATTTTCTGAAAATCTGTGGGTCTCCTTATTATCATAGTTTGCTGCCCCGTGTTGCACTTCAACGCCTATCTGGTGGGAATTGATCGGAATCAATTCTTCAAGTACATTTATACATTAATATTGTCCTGTTTATATTTTGTGCTCATCGCAAAACGGATTTCATATCGCTTGATTTCTTTCTTTACTGTCTATGTAGGATTGATCAGACCGATTGGCACTACTAAAAAAAAGCACTATGCACAACGTACATTGAGTAACTTCAAATTAATCATACCAAGTACTATTCTCTTTTTGTGTCAGATAAAATTATAGAAAAATTATTTCATGTATAAACATGTACAAGACTTCAAGTACATGTATGTAAACCATGTATGTTTGTAAATTTGTATGTATTTATTGTGCTGCTAACAAATTACTAAAATGACTACAGATTGATTATAAAATCCTGACAACTGGACTTGCTTCTCATCATTGATTATGCATAAATGGTTGTCATGGTTACACGATCCAAAATATAATAAATAAAGACTGATTACAAATTTTCAGATTAAAAGGATTTCTTATAGACAATGCAGTTTTTCAAAAATTTATGCAATGACAATAATAACAGACGTGCATAACACTTTTTTTTTACATAGGAGAAAATTATTTGTCTATACTGTCAAATGACTTTGTTTAACTTTTACTACATCAGCAATTCCTGAAATTTATAATTAATTTTTTCAATTTGAACATAATGCATCTTTAAAATATGTGTGTGTGTGAAGCAACATTTATATATGTCCACAGAACATTTTGTACTGTTATTATGTGTGTGTACCTCTGTGCTAAAATTATTTTACCAATTAATATGTGTATGCATAAATGTGTATTAGTTAGAGTTATTTTCATTCTCGAAATCTTCTAACATTAAAATATAAATCTATATTGAAAAGAAGAAAATCATTGAAGCAAAAGCTATTAACATTTTTTCTAAACAATTTTCCAGCTTTAAAATGAAAGTTGTAGCATATATTATATTCTACATTATACACTTTTACTGAGAAATGAATCAATTATTTGCTTTAATTGATATCTTTCTACAGCAGACTCATCAAATATTGTAATGAAACATGTACAAAGCTATAGAACTATATTTATATTTGTAAAAAAAATTGTAGCAACAATAGTTGTCTTTTTCACTTTTGTTACAAACCACTAAAAAATTCCTTTCAATGTATTGCAAACAGATATTGAATTTCACTTTCAAACATTTATCAAATTTCAAACATATACAAACTTTATATCCCTTCATTTTTATTGGCAATACATTAAAAATTTTACATGAAAGCAATGTTACATGTAAAAAGTAAAGAAACAAACACGAGTATACACAGTAAATTAATGTGATTGAATCGTGTAACCACAGAGTGTACAGCAAAATACAAAAAGCAAAAAGAAAGAGAAAACCGATCATTATGCTAAATATATCTATGTCTGATTGGTTTCTTGTTAACGTGAAATGATATATTTATATATATATCAAAAAGGGTATACAAAGATGCTCTACAATAGCGCATGAGTGCCAATGGTATGTCATCGATATCAAATATGTGGCAACATTGAAATCTACTCACCGTTGAAGATAGGATTTCATGTGGACAGCAAGCCAGCAAAAAACTCTTGCAGACCTTTGGATCCGAGTACTTCACTTGAAATTTGTTATTTTCACCTACAAGAAAACAGCAGAAAAATTAGTCCCAACGGGTCGGCCATTCAGTGTGATGTATGTATGTATATTGATGATGGTGAGGGTGCAGACCACCATCTTGTATTTTCCTGTGAGTTATCAGGCGACTGTAAATAGTGATGCCTTGAACAGTACTTCGATCGAGTAGAAAATAAACATTAATAACACGTACCATTCCGTCCTGTGCCCATCAGCTGGTCAAGCATAGCTCGCATTTGGTCGTGAGCAGTCATTTTTCCCAGAAAGTGCAATGTTTCCGATGCACTGTCAAAAAACGAAGTAGACCGACCAGCCACGCCGCCAGCCTTCGAGTTTCGAGCTATCGTCCTGCTCGTATTTATCGATCAGACAGAAACTATGTGCGACTCGAAAATCGTATGCGCGTCACTCTGCTCCTTCCTGAAACCGTAGTACACCTTCGTGGCGTATCAACCTACTCGACCAATCACAATCGAGATCGCAAACCACGCTCAGAGGACAAGCGTGATTGGTCTTCGAAACATTGGAAATTTTATGCACAGTTTACTACACGTAGTTATCATCGACTATTTACAATACGCCACCAACAAATGTTTCGGTTATTATTAAAATTGAGATGTTACAGGTCTGATCGATTAAAATTTAATCGATCGGTTAATTTTAGTTACAATTAAGATAAAATTGTGCTGGTGTTACTAGAAATCGGATTCACCGAGAATATAGGGAATTTTAAGGATGCGTGTGCTCATTACTGATCTAAAGAAATTTGGGTAGACTGTTTATATTACACGTAATTTAAAATTACGATAATAGCTACGGTTGTGGAACTTCTACACCCCAAAACATAAGCTGCCGCCCGAGAGACGCTACGAAGGATGACATTCCCATATATAATGCGAGATTATCTGTCGCGTACAGCAGCTCCATTATGCGTAATGATATCGCAAGTAGCGCCATCTCTCACAGGACCCCGGAATTAACTATCGGCATTTCAAGTGGTGCCATCTCTGAGACAAGCCCGGAACTTGTAGTGAACTTCCAAGTTGCTCCATCTCTGACGGAAGGCCGGAACTTCATAGTGAACTTCTAAGTGGTGCCATCTAACGAAAGAGACCTGATTATTTGGTAGAAGATAGCGCAGTCGACGTTTTATTATTCGCTCCATAAATGCATCGTCAGATCGCGCCCGTAAGAAGTATCAGCGCTATCTTCTGCCAGGATGTGGAACTAAACAATGACGTACCGCTTGGGGCGCCCCTGGCGGATTTTTCCGTAAATAATCCGGCCCTTCTCGCTAGATGGCGCCACTTGGAATTTCACTATTAAGTTCCGGGTTTCTGTCAGAGATGACGCCACTTGGGAGGCCGGTTGTTAATTCTGGGACCTGCCAGAGATGGCGCCACTCGCGTTCGATGGCGCTGTAGTCCGCGCCATGGAATCTCGCATCATAGATGGAAATATCATCTTTTGTAGCATCCCTCAGGAGGCAGGTGTAGGCTTAACTAGTATTCTGAACAACGGTGTACAAGGAAAATTGTTCTGTCAGCTGCATATTTCTTGTTACTAAAACAAAAGTCCGCCTATTTCAATATCCCTCTATAAGTAGTTTAAGTCACTATGCGTCGACGCGCTAGTAAACTTAATACGCATGCGCAATACGTACCCCGGGTTTTTTGAAAATAGTACCTTAGTCCGGATTCTTATTAATAAAATGCTAACATATATGTCCCTAATATTAATTATAGTCGTTTTTCTTAGAGAACGAGATATAGCATCAAGCATCTTTAATATATCAATCATAACAGACAAACGGAGGCTTATAACAAAACTATAATTCACGTTTGTAGTATTCGTCGGGGGTGGTTAGTCGTTTGGAGAACGAATACGGAAAAATTGAAATTTCAATGGTGTATCATTCGATCTAGCATCCATGATTCACAGCCTACTGGTCGATATCGTGTGTTATTTTATCCGGTCGACGACTTCACGGAAAATTGGCGGCCCCCACGAATCTAGGGAGTTTAATTCGCTATATATTCGGCGCGCTGATGATCCTAGTGCGCGTGTGTAATCGCGCCAGGGGTGGTTAGTTGTTTGGTGAACGAATGCAAAAGAATTGCAATTTTAGCAGTATACCATTCGATCCAGCATCCATGATTCACAGCCTGCCGGTTGATTTCGCGTGTTATTTTATCCAGTCGACGACTTCGCGGAGAATCGAAGGCCCCCGCGAATCTAGGGAGTTTAATTTGCTATATAATCGGCGCGCTGGTGACCCTAGTGCGCGTGTGTAATACGCGCCGGGGGTGGTTAAGTCGATGGTTCGGTGTGCGAACGCGAAAAATTGCAATTTCAACGGTGTACTGTTCGATCTGGCGTGGGTGATTCACAGCCTACCGGTCGATATCGTGTGTTTGTTCATCCGTTCGACGGTTTCACGGAGAATCGCCGAGTGATCGGTGGCGGAATACGAAAACGGACCGATCCGCACGGCTGCAGCGTTACGGATACGCACGCGGTGTCTAAAAATGGCGAAGGTGTTTCGCGCGGTGACAGTATCGACTTTGTCAAACAATGGACAGTCAACATCGAAGTACAACAAGCCGGTCACGCTCAATATTAACTATGATCCGCAAGGTCTCAGCGTTGAGTTCATTGCAGGTACCCGTTCCTCCTCACATAATCGTCATTTCGAAATTCACGTTGGCGTCCTCACGGGACGGACAACATAACCATACTCGATGCACCGTTTACTCTTTTCTTTGTTAACACCTGAACAATGTCCGTGTTACCGCGTGAACACCATGGGTTCACGAAAGAAGTTTATCTTACTGTTCGACCAAATCGGTCGATCGAAACGAGTACACTCGTCACACTCGAATTGAACGTTATATCGTAGAATCGGACGATTTGATCACACACTTTTTTATTATTAGTATTAAATAAATTTTCAATGTTCAGGTTGTGATCTAGAAATTTTTTTTAAGCTGAGCATCCAGTAATTGGATCTTTATTAGATTTGTATGTACCTGGTGGGTTTGTTGTCCATATAAAGGGAGGAAGTAATTTTTTTTGTGTCCTGTGTCTTTGTTTTGGTTGAGTAATAGTATGTAATGAACTGTTGTTTGGTATTTTCATGCGCTGCAACAGGAGACTCGTCCAATAGGGAGAAGACTACGTTGTTGGAATTCCCTGTAACTCCTAGTACAGAATGCTCCAGAGTATCATCGAGAAGTTATGTATTCACATTAGACACAGATAGCTTACTTGTAACATTTGCCAATGAAACAGGTAAATCCAGGAGAAACTTTCATAGATTTACAGCGCTTTTATTCTTTGTTATTGTACAATCTGTAAATGTATTTTATTCTACAGATTTCCGACACTTTCACTCGCAAATATTGAAACTGAAAAATGGAAAGGGCATATCCGCGTTCAACGAACGAACAGAAGAATCATCGGCCATGCAGTACTTTCAATTTTACGGCTACCTCTCTCAGCAACAGAACATGATGCAGGATTACATTAGGACCAGCACGTATCAACGAGCGATTCTTGGAAATTTGTCCGATTTTAAAGACAAAGTTGTGCTGGACGTAGGCGCGGGTTCCGGAATATTGTCGTTCTTCGCGGTTCAAGCGGGCGCGAAAAAGGTCTATGCTGTAGAGGCGAGCAACATGGCGAATCACGCGGAACTGTTAGTCGCGGCGAATAATTTATCCGATAAGATTATCGTAATAGCTGGTAAAATAGAAGAAATTGATTTGCCTGAACGCGTAGACTGCATAGTGAGCGAACCCATGGGCTATATGTTATATAATGAAAGAATGCTCGAAACGTACCTCCACGCGAAAAAGTGGTTAGTTCCAGGTAAATATTCGTAAATCGTCTACCCTTTAATTTGTCTTCTCTAACATGTTGACTGCTATGCGAACGGTTTTCTTTTTCATTTGTCAATCATGATTCAATTTATGTATAAAGAAAGTCGTTTTGTAAAGATGAAGATCATATAACACGGCGTGGCAGTCAGCGTTCTAATTGTGACGGTGCTGACGAAACGATCGTTGCAGGTGGAAGAATGTTTCCTTCGCGCGGTGATCTTCACATCGCGCCGTTCTCCGACGAGAATCTTTACATGGAACAATTCAACAAAGCTAATTTTTGGTATCAAACGTGTTTCCACGGTGTGGATCTCTCCGCGATGAGAAACAACGCGATCAAAGAGTACTTCAGACAACCGATCGTCGATACTTTTGATATTAGAATTTGTATGGCTAAGTCTATCAGGCATATAGTAGACTTCCAAACAGCTAATGAGACTGACTTACATAAAATAGGTGAAGATTACGATATTTTACCATACTGTCCGTGTCCGTTGTTTGGCGAAACACAAATAACATCGGAAAATTGCTTATATTTTTAGAAATCGATGTCGATTTTCACATATTGGAAAGCGGCACCTGCCACGGACTTGCATTTTGGTTCGATGTTGCATTTATTGGCTCAACGCAACAAGTTTGGTTAAGCACAGCGCCCACGGAACCCCTAACGCATTGGTATCAAGTTCGTTGTCTTTTGGAGAATCCTTTGTTCTGCAAAAGTGGCCAGCTGTTATCTGGAAAAGTTATCCTTGTAGCTAACAAAAGGTGAAATCTAAATCAACGTTGTAACAGGAACTTTGGTACTTGAAAATGTGTATTAACATTGATGTTGATGTATTTCAGACAATCTTACGACGTGACAATAGAACTGAAGCTGGAAGGAACAAACATGGAGAGCAGTAGTAACACCTTGGATTTAAAGAATCCGTATTTTAGATATACGGGTGCAGCGGCGCAACCGCCTCCTGGCTTGAACAATACCTCACCCAGCGAATCCTACTGGACTACCCTGGATGCTCAGGGTGCTCGACAGGCCGTGAACATGGTCAACGGAATGTCGGTCAATGGTTTGGGGGAAGTTTCTATGGACGCGACAGCTGCAGTGAATCCTAGCAATTTACTTGCAATCGGTAAGAGATTGATCATACCAAAATATATATGAATAGAATTCCATCAAACATTGTATCATTACCTTTGACGAACGTTCTTTTAACATACTACTTCTTCCTTAGGAATACGTGTATGTAAGTCTAAGTAATCCTAGGCCTTTCTAACACTATCAGCATGCAACGTTTTGAATCTCTAAACGGTTTGCTTCTGAAGTGAATATGAATCAGTAATCAGTTTGTTTGTAACAGGAGGCCAACCAAACATTCATCCCGGTTCGATTTCAAGTACAGGACGTGGACGAGTAGGAGGTACAGCGACCAGTACGCAGGCAGCTCAATTAATAGGCGGTGGAATCACGCCAAACATGTTCACATCTCCCGCCACGGTAAGTGAAATGAGTATGGTTCAGTCTTTCAGCGAGCTACCTTCTAGATTCTGCTAAATGTAACAATATAGCGACTGTTTGATATCAAACGCGATATTATGTGACGAAGGTAATTTTTTTTCTAGGTGGAATCATTAACAACGTTCCAAGCGCACCTTGATTTTTTTAGGAAACATCATACATGTGTTAACCCTCACAATACTGCCGGTTCTGTTAACCGCGCGGACGACGGTACCGGGTCCGGGCGGACTCTTTACGTCTTCGCTTATACATCCAGTTCAAACTAGATTTCTAGTATCAAGATCTCTAATAGTCAATATGATAAGGGGAATGATATCAAATTGCAGGAATTATAAAAAAATAAGATTCGTTCTTTCTCTTCACAACGTGTACTGAACACGTCTTTATTTTCTGAAATCACACTAGGCGTCAAAAACTCACCCTAGTGATTTGTAAAGACACGTCGTGGTCCAGGCACCGCTCAGCGAGGGTTAATACATAGAGTTGTAGTTTGTTTCATGACTCTAACGTTCCTAGCTACAGAGAGATTACCTTTGTCGCATGACACCGCCTCTGATATCAAACAATCGCTAAAAGAAAACAGTCACACATCCCGTTAAGCTTTAGATATCTTAGTTTGTGACGTCTTTAGTCCTCCACCCCGTGTATATCCGTGTGCGAGAACACACGCGTGTACCAGAGACCATAGCTCGCTAAACAATCGTTCGAAATCTGCAAAAGGATACTAAAGTGTACGCCTGCCTGCGTGTGTTTCGCGCTACAGCTTGGTGTTACTTTCCAGCAATCGCTGGTCCTTGGCAATACCTCACATTATCCAGTGAATCCAAGTTTGATGATCGGAGATTACGTGACACCTGGTAACGGCATATCCTCCCAAACGTATCGACAATGATCAATGGCGAAATCATTTTGCACCGAGTATTCCCACACGACGAAACAGTTAAACGATCGTCCAAGTCCTGGCGGTAGCAGCGGCGGTGACAACAGCAGCAACGCTAAACAGAACCGCAAGTTGCTGTTCAGTTCTCCAGCAAGCAAGTTACGACTCTCGTCCGCAGTTCGAATTTTACACGCAGTCAATCTGGCTAATCTTAACGCGAACACCGGCCACGTCAACAGCAACAACAACAACAACATTGCTTATTTGAATAAAGTCATAGTCGGTTCTGGATTTGGATTCGGATGGAACGCTAGAAGACATAAGTCACAATGGGAGGCGCGTTGGAGAAGAGTACGAACCGTCCTCTCATAGCTGTCATTTCTAATTTTTCATACCGTTTTACCCTTTTTTTATTTAATTGTCCCTCCTGAACGTTTTTTGATCTTCCAGATCGAAGTAAGCACGCTGCCAAATGTAACCGGAGAAAAAGTAATATTTTTTAATGACAATACAAACAGTTCACTGTGCGCAACGATGTTCCACGCGACGCTATTTTACAATCAGGAGTCCTGACAATTCAACGTTTTGTACGACGAGAGACTCGATTTAACGAAACAAGAGTAGTATCGCGTTCGCCACGTTTTCTTCTTCTTCTTCTTTGTTTTTTTTTACGATTGATTTGATGTACTTGGAGACGGGTTTCCGTACCGATTAGAACGTCGGCTAAGCTGATATCGATACACGTACACCGGCTTGGTTGGTTTTACGATTTTAAGGGATTTTTACACAACTCCTAGGGTATATCGTTGTATCAGCGTTTTTGAATATTTCAGAAAGAGAAGTGCGATAAGCAATAATTCATTAGGTATATATGATGCGGAGCACTCTGTGGCATTGCCTGTTATTCGTCTGTTCTCAGTCTCTTCAATTTCTTTTTCCATCGAACGAAAAGTAAATCCTGCGAAAAACTTCGCGTGCCTGGTACGCGTCTTTATTTTCGTTCTACTTCTGCAGGGTGTTTCGCAGTGCATGGTACAAACTGACATGGAAAAATTCTGCATGAAAAAACAGGTCGGAGATGTACAGAAAAATCTTTTTCATTCAAGGCCTCGTTTGTTTTTCTTTAAGAAAGAAATTAAAAATTTCTCGAGTAAACACGCACTTGACTGACGAAGTTTCGAGCCGAGACAAATCAAAAAATTTTGTTCGACATTTTTTGTTTGTTTTCTTTTTTCATGTAGAATGACCTCTTGCTGGGTTGTACCACTTATTGCGCGGCACCGTGTGTATCGTTGTTTTATTATTTTTAAGGAGTGATATCTTTCGTTAGTTATTTATGATTTATAGGTGAAAAGGAAATTGTATATAATCAACTATGCAAATCGATCAGACGGTATATTGATTTACGCCAAAAAGAAAAAAGAACGAAGAGAAAAAAGTGTGTATTCCGGTAAGACGATGATAAGTTCGCGATTCGTGTCTAGCTGATTTGCTATTGTATTATTGCAATGTACAGATATTTAGAGTAGCATGTACAGGCACAACTTCAAATTTGTGACGTTTGTATTACATATCGGCCTTCGGTCAATAGGATTAATTCTATACTTTTTAATGTACTTCGACTATTATAATTAGAATTCTACCGCCTATATACGCCCTTACAAATTAGTGATCTTTCATTGAGTAACAAAATGAGTTTCGGTTGGAAATGAAAGAGAAAGTGGATTTTGTGTCACGTCTCCGTGTGCGTCCAGTTTTTAAGCAATCAACCAGAAATGTACTTTCCTTTTGAAACGCGATCGTCGTGTCCGGTGAACGTCATGCAACCCTCCGATGTTCGTCAATTCGCCAGCAAGATCCATTCGCTTCTTTTTCGCATCACAACAGATTTTGTTACGCGATGAGATAGAGTTAAGGTTTCTTTTAATAGCCTCGATAACGAACGACTTATTTAATTCTACCGAACCAGTTTAAGCGTGTATTCCTAAATTAATGGTACAGGTAATCTCCTTATAATGAAAGATCCTCGCCATATCACGTTCATAGTAACGTAATCAAGCATGTGTCAACGCGAACGTTCTCTTTTTCAATATACAATTCCTTTGAAACAGATTGAATGTCACCGAGAACTTGTAAAAACGAAAAAGCGATGTCAAAGATAAAAAAAAACTCATATTTCCATGCCATTTTCAGATCTCTCAGGCCACGGTTTTTTGTTTTTATATAAAAAGAATAAAACCAAGTGAAAATCATTCGATTCTTTTTCCTGCACGTTCCCTGTATGTTACATGATTAATCGCTGCTCTCGTTTTGACACAGTCTCCCTCATTACGTTTTAATAGATATTTTTTTTTTAAATGCCTGATATCGGGTGGTTACCTGTACTTAATTAATTCAAGTAATTGTAAATACGACATGCTTAATGTTTACGAGTCGCTTATATGTTCAGATCTCGGTGTAACGCTTAAGTATCGTTAGTTCCTAAGGAGTGCTCTTTTTTTATTCGTTGTCCGCACAAACTTACTTTGTCTCGTTTACGAAGCTTCAACGTAAGCCGTCTATTGTGTTTCGTGTACCTTAAAAGCTGTTTTCCAAGCTCGACGAGCCAGACATAGAACACTGCTTTCGTTTTTCTGTAATCTTTTAAGCGTCGATGATGTATTATATTTCTTGTAGTCCCGGTTTTCCAGTGTTCGTTCCCTCGACTAGTCTCGAGTGTAAATAATTCTTTGATATTCGCTGAAACACCGTTCGTAGTTCCATAGAAGGGAGCATAGAATTTTTTACCGTGAAAGCGTTTAGTATTTTACATCATTATGACTGCAGGCATTCCACAAGTGCTGATAAACGTTGTACGATTGCGTTATATACTTCAACGTGAATGATATATGCTTCTTCCATGCGTCTTGTTCTTACTCTCATTAAGTATAAAACGAGAACATTAAAAGCAATATTTAGAATCGAACAGCCTATCAAGAAGTGAGAAAGAGAGAAAGATAGAGAGAGAGAGAGAGAGAGAGAAAAAAAGAACAAAAAAAGAGTATTAGTTATCGCGTTCTAAGTTTCAATAGGAGAGACAAAAGATTGAGTGTTAAACTGTAAGCATTCTGATATTTTCCTACTTTTCTTTTTCTAGATATTGCTTTCAGTGTCGGCTGACGTACGTCTGTAAGGTTCTTTTTCTTTCTTCTCTGTTCCGTTCGTTTTGTAGAGAATTTTAACGACTGAAAGATACAAAATATCTCAGGTAGTCGCACGCGAGCTCGACAAACAATTATATACAAATTGTCTCGCCATTTCTTCGTTTCCACTTGCCCGATTTATAATTCACACGAGTCAGACGTTAGAGATTTCTCTGTTTAGGGTGCATACGCTGTCATTCTTCATAGTATTCTCAGCTTAACACACGAATACCGAATACCGCTTTTGTTCAAACACCGTATACATACATATATATATATATATAACTTCAGTGGAATAAAAGTGTACGTATAAGTTGTAAAACGATCATCGTCAAACAATGGTGTGGTCAACAATGGTGTGCTCGAACAGTTTATTGTTACTCGATCGAAGTATTTTTTCTAGTATTGTATTTTGCTACGTTCTCCTAAGCATGTGATACTGCGTGAAAAGTAATCATGAGATGGAGAGAAAGAGAGAGAGTGAGAGTGAGAGTGAGAGAGAGTATTAAGTGATAATCCATTTGCAATAGGAAGTATAGTTTGTAACATTTTTTCCTCGATATAACGCCCATAGAAATTTATGTAAAATATAAAAAAACATATGTTATACTCTGCTGAAAATTATTAGAGGATCACATGCTTCAACCTCTAATTGTTTTCAGCGCTATACATTTAGTGAAAATATGTTAGTGGTATTATTTGATAAGACTATCGTATGCTCAAATGCTTCCTGTTGCTATGGAATTTCCCATTCTGTTAGAATTATCCCTTTCACATGTGAATTCTTAACCGAAATCGAAGAGCGATCTTCTGACTGCAAATATTTTATAATAGATTATCCAATTCTAATGGATCGATGTTTTAAATGAGGTGGAAATGTTTGATTCTTCTGATAAGAACAAACAAAAGAACGTTTTATTGTGAATCAAAAGCTCCATAATACTTGTTCACGTGCAAGTTGTTTAGAGAAAGAATCACAAACTGAAAATTTAGGTGATTGAACTTCGTTTCGGGTAAACATTACAGCTTGTTTTTTCTTGCCACGTCTTTGTCAGTTCTGTTAGAATGATTCAGAACGTTATATTCCGTGTTCACTGCGCATCTAATAGCATTGTACTTATATTTATGCTGCTCAAAATAATTAGAGGATCGGGTTTCTAGATCATTTTTAACCGTCTAGCAAACACTATAATATTTTTATTGAACATTCTATTCTGTATAATATGTGGAGTCTTCAAAGTGTTCGATGTTCAACCGAGCATATTTTTATTGAACTACGTGATCCTCTAATTACTTTGAGCAGTGTATTTATCCATTGTCCTACAAATTGTACTAGCACCCAAATTCACAGATTTTATGTTCTTTGAACTGTTGAAAGAATGGAAAGGAAATGAGATTAATGAACACCAGTCGATCAAGAAATTCAAAGACTCTAAGATCTGAACAAGAAAAATGCTCAGCTCCGTACGATGCATACATAAATTTTTGAATTCATGTGTGCAGACTCTCGCTCGTGATATACATAATTTGCCTATGTCTTTTTTTATGTACAATATCTATGTATAGAAGGTATCACGTGTAAAATCAAGTTTTATGCATACAAAACGGTTGCATGTACACACACACAGGCACGTAAACATTTTATGTATTTCGACAAATTTATTTTACATTTAGTGTATCGATGATTATTCTGTAATTGTTCTCAGGTGAAAAAATGCCATAAAGTTCGATATACAGTGTGAAACGATTATCCTGATCGCGTCGGGGAAGAAATCAGGTAGAATAGAATCAAACTAAACATTGATATGCGTTATACTGATACATCATAGCGTTTATAAGCTCCATTTAATGAATACATCAACAAGGAATTGTACACAGAGTATAGAATTGAAGATTTTCGTTGGTGTGCTATATTTAACATGATCATTCAAAAGCCAAAGCATGCCAAATCTAAAAAATTATATATTTTTGAATCATCACTTGATTGTTTCACTGATCAGTTACTTAAAAGAATTTGATATTTATAAAGAACGAATCGGATTTGGTTTGAATTTCATTGAAACGCTAAGTTGCCTGAATAATAAGCATCATTTTTTATTAAACATTTGATGATTCAATCATTGAGATACTTGTAACAATTGGTATATTAATATTCATACTTTTTTACTTCCTGTAATACACACCACGTAATTAGAAACAAAGTGTAACAGACCTAAGGAGACATTAAAAATTTGTTCTTGTACATACAATTGTTTCTCTCAAGATTCGATCGCATGATATAAGACAATTAGTATACTGCTTGAACGTTAGACTCATTGCATTGGTGTAGGTTTATATTGGAGCCTATCATTCGCAGGGCGCTTATTTAAAAAGTATTCTACCAAACATTTTTACATGCAAAGGAACAAGGTCATTGCAAATTGTTTCATCCTTAATTCGAGATTAAGTTTAATAAACTCATTTGTCATGACATATGGTGAAGGTTACTTTTTATTTATTTTAAAAGAAAATTTAATCTTTGTTTTTTTTTTATTATACTTATTTCTTCTTTTTTTGTTTATATTTCATTTTTGGTGCTGATAAGCTGATTGATCATTTTGATATGTTTCATTCTTTATTGTTCCCCTGTTTCTCACAGTAAATTTCTGGAGAATCCTCTAATAGGTTATGTTACTGAATTGAAATCACAAAAATGGCGTCAACTGGAAGAAAGTGCAAAATTGTGGCAACGTCAACATATCACAACATGCTCTGAATGTTGACGGGACACGTGCTGTTATTAAATACACATTCATTCGATCATTCGCATAGAAATAAATTTATTAATGTGCTATGAAATTGGTAACTATTGCTGCGAATCCTACATAGCATTCAATTTTTTTTTATTTAAATAATGGAATTTTCAGTCAATGTTAACAAATTTTCGACATTGTTGGTCTGCTCATGTGTCATAGCATTGTTTATTTATTTGAACCATGTGCAACCACATTATTTCATTGACGAGATTTTTCATGTACCTCAAACGTTGCGATATTGCGATGGGAATTTCACGCAGGTATGTTTTTGTTTTTCACAAATTTTTATTGACTTTTTTCTCTTTTGATAGCTCCCTAGAAAATCCCTGGTACATTGAAACTTTGATCGAACGTTAGTGTATTTATTTTCAAAATAAAGCTACTCCAACAAACAAAGAGACAGTCAAACCAATTTTTTTAAACATTTTTGTGTATGAAAATATGGTGTAGCCAGAGATATGTTATTTTCAGTGGGATTCCAAAATTACCACCCTACCCGGATTATACATTGTTGCAACCCTAATCTTATCACCTCTGAGACTCTGTAACATCTTTTATATGAGATGCATCAATTTGCTTGGAACATTCATTAATCTTTATCTCGCGTATGGCATTCTTAAACAAATTTCCATAACCCACCGAAGACAAAGATGGGATGACTGGATGAAACTCAGTGTGGCTTATAACATTATGCTCTTTCCACCCTTATTCTTTTGGCACTTTTTGTATTACACGGATATATTATCTGTTAATACTGTATTGCTAATGTTATTGTTACATTTGCGTAAACAATTTAAAACAGCAGCCTTTGTAGGTATGTATAAAATCAGATGCATTCAAAACATTATAATGTATGATGTATTGAAATTTGTATGGAGAAAGTATTAATTGAGAAAGTATTAATTGACAATGTACAGGTTTCTTATCGGTGATAGTAAGACAAACCAATATCATTTGGGTTGCATTTGTTACTATGGAACGTGCGTTTGATTTGTTACACCATAAAATGCTTAAATCAATTTCACACGGCCAATATAGTACAATAACTTATTTAAAAGTGAGTAGATAATGACCACAAAGAAAATGAAATTAATATGATGATTAATCTGAATGAAATATAATTTTTAGCTGCTATGGAAAAAAATAGTTGAAGAAGCAAATCTTGGATGGACATCATTTGTGAAATTCCTTATTGAAATCTGTATAGAGTTACTTCCATATGCTATAGTATGTTTAATATTCCTTGTTTTTGTTGTTTGGAACAAAGGTATAGTGATTGGGGATAAAACAGCTCATGTTCCTACTGTTCATATTCCTCAATTATTCTACTATTCTGCTTTTCTCTTCTGTTTTTTGTGGCCATACATGATTAGCCATTGGAGAGACTACATTAATTTTGTTCAAAAGCATTGGATCTTTGGAATTTGTTTTATAGTATCTTCAGCCATAATAATTCGTTTCAACACTCTTGTTCATCCATACATGCTAGCTGACAACAGGCATTATGTATTTTACTTCTGGAATAAGTTTATGGGAAGATATGAATTTTTAAAGTACTTGTTAATTCCTGTTTACTCGTTCACCTTATATGCAATGTTTCATGGAATCAAGCACTTAAGGTTTACAACACAAATTAATTATATTCTTATGGTTTCTCTGGTCCTTGTTCCTCAGTTACTAGTAGAACCTAGATACTTTATCATTCCATACATTCTGTATCATTTGCTGATTGAGAAACCACAAAGATGGCAAATTATCATGGAATCAGTGACCGCATTGATAGTGAATTTTCTGCAATTCTACATTTTTGTTAACAAAGTATTTTACTGGAGTGATCAGCCTGATCCTCAAAGAATTTCTTGGTAAACAAATAAATACTGACACTAAACTTCCTAATTATTGTTAACATATTTTTAATAAACCATAAAATTTTGTAAATATCGCTATAATATTTATCCAGTTCTTTTAGCATTCACCATGCAACAAAATAAAGACTCTACTGAATTTTTCGTTGGTCCAGGATTACGACAGTGTTTTCTTCTGACATTAACAGAAGATTCCTGTAAACGTTTCGTAAATTAGAATATCACATCGTCATTTATTACTTTTGTTACATTTGTCTATAAGGAACAATAAGTAACTAACTAAGCGTGAATTGTCGCTGGTAGATCTTCCTCTCCTCTTCAATTCTGTTGAACGCAATTTTTAACATTGTAACGCGACTGGTAAACAATTCGACTGAAACCTACGTTCTAGTCAGGTAGAAAAAGAAAAAGAAAAAGAAAGTTTTTCGTACATGTTAGAAAGCGCGTGGAAGCTGTTATTTCAGATAACGCTAGAAAGAAACCTAATTAAATGCCTGTACATATCGCAGTGTCTCTTTTTCTCCCAACATTATTCACTTCCATTTTTCTTCGACGAGTTTGCAATTAATGCCATGTCGAGATATGTTTCGATAGTGAGCAACGATACTCGTAAGATGCCATTAGAAATAGCGGGGAGAGGAAGTTTAGAAGTGTATCTGGATGGATTCGAACTTTTCGAATGATTCGCTCGTCTGGCTCATCGGTATCAACGATTTTCAATTTACAAAAATTACTTCCATACCGGGCTCAGTCTTACAACAAGTACATATTTACAACACAGTACGAGTATCGTCACCGTGTTTTCCGCTTGTCGTCCGTACTCTTTATCGTACGAAAACTTCTAAACGCGAGTATTTTGCATACGAAACTGTTTGTTAATTTTTTAACGGGTTTGTTTGATCGAGTAGAAATCACACGGGAGTTCAGTGGGCCACCATAATGTAAATAAACGATGTCCAGTGTTCCATTTGACTATCTTAACATTTCGGTTGCTACGCACCAGTATAACGGCCCTGCGTTGAGTGATCGTCCAGGATGACTCGCCACTATACTGGGTCATGTGTTCCTCGGCTTGCATTGAAAAATAACAAACATTTTGACGTGCAGCTACATCACACCTCGACAGCGTCACCTTTCATACTGAAGCGCGTTGCTGCTTTGCCGCGCTAAAGGTAAAGTGGTGGGGGTTGTCCGATCACGTGACTGAGTCTGCTTGAGACACTACTAGTTTTTTAAATAAGTCCCTATCGTATTTAAAAAAAAATAAACAAAACTAGTAATTCGTCAGCATTCCACGTGGTCACTCGCATGGTTTTCCCTTGTGGTTTCTACCTCGTGTCAAGAAACCATAAATTCGATTTTTACTTCTCGAATAACCAGAACAGTACGTTAATGGCACACGAGCGTGATCCAGCGTGCGACGAAAATAAAATATTATATCCGTCGAATATTATCCTTCGATCCGTTACGTTTATTTGTAACGAATCGATACGTTTGAAAAAATGACGGGAAGCGGACGTAATTGTGCGAATCGTTCTCGTCTGCTTGCATTGAGATACAAGGATTCTGTGTAAGGGTTAGAATGTAGAATGATATGGTATTTATTGTCGTAGCTATTAGTGCCTTGTAAAGAATCTAGTCTTCACGATTTTCGTTCGCGTTTCGCCTCTCTTTTTGTATTTTTCGCGGAAAACAGCAAAACGTAACTGAAGCGCGCGTTTGGACACGCACGTGTGACGCAGAATACGATCGATTGCACATGCGCGGCTTTCCCGCGCGCGATTCGAACACTCACCATGTTTTCGTTTGGTATGATAAAGAATCGAACGCACTGTTTTTACAATCGCTCTAGTCAACTCACGCTCACGCGATTTGCACGAAGCCGACCTTATCTAACGAGTTATTGCTTTCAATGTACCTCCGTGTCGATTAAAACGTTCACTGTTCTGAATTTACTTCATGGCAGGTTTCACCCAGATGCCAGTACAAATTCGATCGAGGCATTTTTTTAAATATTTCAATGAACGTTTCTGGACTAGATCTTGCAACGAATGTGCGCGACATTCGAAAATACGCCTCTAGAACAACTGGCGCGGAGAGATTCAACTTCCTATCGACGTTCAATCGTTAAAATCTCATGATAAACTTCTATGGCTCACTGTATTTTTCTATATCACTCGCAGTACTTTGGTAATCAATGGCATATGTTAAGGTTCAGACTCAATAGGTTCGTTACGACGTAGCATCGAGTCCTTTCAATTTTAAAGTAGAATGCATTCTTGAATTTACACAATAATAAACGTCTCGGTGCAGCATCGTTACAGACCCCTTGAATCATTTTATGTTACATCGTACTTCGTTCTTTTTTCCTACCTACGCATGCATTCGATATGAATTATCGCGCTTCACGGAGAACCGTATAGTAATCCTTATTTCTTACGAAATTTCAAAGAGTCCATTTAAAAACCGGTGCACAGAATGGTTCTCTACATCCGATGTTCTCCTCAGTTCATTGATGATCGGCTGTTTCATCACATACAAACGAGCGGGTAAAGCAGGACAAATGGTAACATCGGTAGAATGAAATATAGAATCGAAAGAAACGAAAGTCTTAGGGATAAAGATATCAACGGAATTCGCCGCGAAGATATAAACACTGAAATCAGCCTTTCGAAACCATTTGTACATTCAAACAAATGCTGTTCCGCATTCAACGCCTGATACATGATGGAAGCATCGCGCATCGAACATAATTATTCTCGATACAATTCTTTCGTACACGCATTACGAAATAATATTATACTACAGTACGTACGAAACTTAATTATCTACTCCACGAGTCTTCGTCTTGTACGAATGCGTATCCATCGGGCATGTATCAGACTCGCTCTCAGGCTCACGCTGACTAACGTCTACATAAGAACAAGCGAATTGATCTCTAAAGCGAAACGGAAGAGAATCCAAGACGTTGTACTCATCAGTTCCTTCTATAATAAAATATTCTCGTTTCTTATCATCGCTTAAACCCAATTACCTCGCGCTAATTGGTCATCGGCCTACAGGGTACTAATCGTAACCAACTAAAACCTAACGGACGCTACGCTACACAGAGCCATACTTTTAGCAACGTAGTCGGGTGCACGAGTCTTCGACACTCTTTGAGCTACGGCGAAGACCTGCACTTCATCTCTTAAGACCCATAAAAAAAATCATCGCTACGCCAACCGTACTTTATAATACTTCAGGCACTGTATCACTTTGTTTGTCGCATGATAGCTAATTCTCCGCACGACACCGTTCATAAACGACATACAACTGGACAGAACTCGAACGATTCCCCTCACGGCTCTTCAACATCATACTATCTGCTGTTTCAGCTTCACTAGATTCGTTTCGCCGTACAACTTCATGTCTAACGGTGCGCTGGGCTCGTTTTTCTTGGTCTGAGTGTGCCACGCTAGAACCCTCGTGCAATTTTCCGCCAGAAATTCAATTTCCTTGGGATCTAAGGGTGCGAGGCTCTTCAGAAACCCATCCTCCTCGTAGCCAGCCTTGAACGGCATCGTTGCGTTAGGTCTTTGTAGAAGAAACTTCACGCTCACCGCGAAGCCAGCCATGTCGACTGGAAACTTTCGTCCAGCTATCCAGCCGTCGTAGAATCCGACAAACTTCCCGTTCTTTATGATGGGAGAGCTCAAGCCGAACTTCGTGCAGAGACCCACGGGAAACATGGACACCCTCTTCGTCCTGCGAATCTGAAGAAGAGAACGTTGTGGTACGAAGAGGAACTATTCTGTAGTATTTTTACTTCATTTTCATTTTAATAAGGAGAGGTCATGACTTGCGAATATTCTGTAAAGCCATTTCTTACAATATTCTGAGATTCGTTGATACTCATCTATGGGTACATTTAGGCCAGCTTTCATTCCTAAATCATGACCTCCCTTTGTGTAAAGAAATTTATTCCTAGCACAAAACGCATCGAGTTTGTCTTCTGGACAGATACCTCATCGAACAGAGTTATATCGTAGGTGTTGTCGTCGTCAGCAAAATAGAAGACACCGGATGTGGCGTTCGCTCTGATCCACTGTAATCCACGATTTCGGTTCGACACGCCCCTGGGTTTCGCACCCTTCTTCTGCTTGTATTTCTCGGGCATAGGGGCTGCAAGAAACACACGAGCGTCAGAGACACCCTGTCCAATCCAATATGAATTAGCTGGCGCAAGGGCTGACACGATTTCCCGTTTGGGAACAGCGCACGGTTACATATTTAACACGGGCCGTGGGGCTACAAAATCGATAGGCAAGCTTTTTCATCGAGACCTTTGCGGCTGTTCCAATTAATTCTCCGCCACCGACCAGACAAACGTCGATCGACGATATTAATTTGATCAAAACCCGCCGTGTACAGGGAATTCTACTTGGTAAAATTGGTCCCTTTGAAACCTTTTCCATCAGCATTTCATTCAGAAATGCTACAACCAATTGTAAGAATTGTCTTACTCTCAAACGAATTTGTTACAACACGATAATTTACATGCAATTATTCTCTACGATTACAATAGAATGAAACGTTTGAACAATTCCCAAATGATCTCTCTAATGATCATAATTGATACATCAGAACACCTCGAACAAAGCTACAACCGTTCCAGTTCGAAGTGATAAAATACATCGAAATTTCCTACGGTCTGTTCACCGGGTGCTTAACAGTTTACCGGTTAAATGATCGAACTTGAGGCCAGTTCGTTCCAGAAGCCTGGTGACTTGCTTGTTGGCTTGGTTGGCGTCTTCTATGACGAGCCAGTGGATGTTCTTCACCAGCATCAGCGTATGAGACATCCTGGTGAGCTCTGGGATCTGTTCAGGCCTGCGATACGTCGGCGTGATGATGTACAGCGGTTCCACAGCTTCCTCCGCTTTCGTGGAAGCGAGTCGGGTCAACGTCACCGAGGTCGGTGGCGGTGGACGCAGACTTCTCGAATTGTTCTCGGACAGCTCGTAGATATTCTTGCTCAAATGATTCACCAGCTCTTGTACCATCGACGACGCAACATCCGGGCTGAGTCCGTTCGCCTGCTGTACCCTGTGCACCGCGTTCTTAATCTACAAATAGAAACAGGTCTGAGGAAACCGGAACCGCAAATAAATAGGGCAGAAGAGTCTTTTGATCTTTCGACGGTGCGCACCATCTCTTCCGTGAACTTGGACGACCTGACGTAGCTCTCCACGTCCTCCTGCGATAGAACCGGGCCGTCTTCGCCGGAGCCTGTGTTGAAGTCGTTCATCTGATCGAACCGGACGCCAGTGGACAAATGGTATTGGTAGAACACCACGAACACACCTATCAACGCTATCACCCCCATCTTCATGGATGACTTCATTATACTTGAACCTGAAATACACAAGAGGAAATATAAATATTGTCAAACGATTGTTTTCACGTGTCCAGAGAAATTAATGTTTTAATCAAGGACTGGTAACAGTGCCGATAGGCTCAAATTAGTAACTGTAGAAAAGTTATTGATGTGAAAGGAAACGATAAGATACGCACGTTTCCGGCGATACACGCGCTCCTTTTTAAATTCACACGTTCGCAGCCGTGGACGTAGTGGTACGTCTTCTTACAAACCGTAGCTGGCTAATCATTAAAACATAGGAACGTGATGTTTAACAGCGATCAACATCGTAACGCAACAATGTTATTTCTGTTTTGCGGAGAATGCAAACAAATTGTACGATTGATAAAAATTTCCTGCTTTGTGTCGACGCGATGGTTTCATTATTTTTTCTCTGAAACCGATCGAAGTCTCAAGGTGCTTCCGTGCTGTGCATCGAGAAACGAGAAGCGAAACGGAATTTGTTTTCATCGAGCTGCAGGTTCGCGCGAGGATATCTTATTCAGCCACGCAGCTTCGGAACTTGGCGATACTTGTATCTGACTTCCGGTCGTACTTTATCAAATCTCTGGAGGCCCTCTCTTGAAATTCATTTACACCGACATACCTAAAACGTTCGAATCATACTTTTGTACGCCTCAATCCTTGATAGGATTCTCTAGTGTTCAGTAGCATAACCAGATAACTCGAATTTTAGTGGTAAAACTAGCGTCTCGTAATTTAATTAATTACAGCTAATTAATACTTTAAATTCTTGTGAAAATTGTTCTTATAGAATTGCTATGATCTCTTTAACTAGATTTATTACACAAACGAAGTGTACAATGCATTGCTGCCGACGAATTAACCAATTAATTTGGTTATCTTAAAACAATAAATTTTCTTTTAATTTTGATTTTATAAAACTCATATTTCCTCTCTAATCTCGTATAATTTCTGTCAGAATTTTCCTCGTACGTCCTGTAGGAAGTCGTCATAGGAAGCAGATAAAGTTCTTTGCACCCAAACTGCCTCTTATTTATATGCACCTCTGTTCTGTTACTGTATGAATATGTTTCCGTTCATAATTCCTGTGCGATAAATATGATAAAAAATAATGAAACAACGTCATCAAAGAAGCTATCCGATGCTCGAGGAACGAAGAAGGGATGAGGACAGCTGTTTCGAGCGTTATCATTTTCGCCTTCGCGGGTTTCT
This sequence comes from Macropis europaea, assembly GCA_916610135.2. NCBI lineage: Eukaryota > Metazoa > Arthropoda > Insecta > Hymenoptera > Melittidae > Macropis > Macropis europaea. The sequence goes on from OU744353.1 coordinate 1,339,190, forward strand.
GTTAAACGATAAGGCACGGAACGCAAACATGAAAAATCTTTCGCACACGTTTTCGATCTGACGGTGGTGTCTGATGACGCGAGTGGGCGTCGAGTAAACCCAGGAGTCAGCCAAAATCGCTATCGATAAGGAAAAGTCGTGACGAAACCGTCGTGATAAGCGAAACCAGTAACAGCGGTTAAAAGTAAATAATGCAAATTTAAAGCGCCCTTCAAAAGTTTTTAAGAAAATAAGAAGCATTACACTTCTAGTTTACGATCTCATTCATAAATTATTCAAGCCTCGCGATAAGATCCATATATCTTTCGCTCGAAAAACCGAAAAAAACTCGAAACGAAACGGGCGTAGTCGTCTGCACGGTTTTTGCGAAACGATCACCCACGCGAGAGTGATCGAAAAAGATGATTTTTTTAAGTGAAATCTCAAAAAAGAAAACGTCCGCGTTGTGCTGGAATTATTCGCGGTGGAATAAAACTGAATGCTTCGCCACCTCAATGCGCATGATGTTGATTGTTAAATATTGTACGTGTTATGAAACTGCAAAATGTATACATGCATTCATGTGTCAGGTTGATGTATTAAAATGCATACGTGCATACTGCACTACAGACAGTTTCAAGAGGAACGATATGGTGGCTCATAGCACACCGTGAACTTTTACGAACTCATCGGGCTGAAAGCGTTATAGACTGTACGTGTAAAACTTTGGAGAGCGAAATGGAGGAGATTGTTACAAAAGTCTTCGGCGAGAAGCTCCAACGAATCTTCCCGCCGTTATCGTAACGATCCAGAGGAAAGCGTATCGGAAGAAAAGCTCAGCGCAATTTACCTTAGCCCGTGGAAGCCTCTTGCCACGTTCTCCCTGGAACTATCACACCGCGACACTAACACGCTGCAACGTGAGACAGACGTGACATACGAGTCTATATAAGCAACCTCGCGTTCCGTACACGGAATTATTTCGCGCTATTTAATTCTGTTTGATTAGCGGAAACTATTCAATAACACGTGCGTGTGCGCGTCACGGCGGGAGGGGGACAGATGAAATTCGATCGAGCGTGAACTCTGTGACTACTACGCGCCACTATAGTGGCTTCTCCTTGGATTGATCGTTCAGGTGGACGGGACATTGTAGTGGCTTCTTATAAAGCGATCGTTTAGGAGGTTAGGCCACTGACGAAGAGATCGTTCAAGACGATAGGTCATTATTGTGGTTTCTTGTGATGTGGTCATTCAGGACGAAAGGCCGCTATAGTGGTTTCTAACAGACGTTCGCTCCGGCCGACAGGCCACTACAGTGGCTTCCCGCAAACTGAGAATTAAAAGCGAAAAGCCACTATAGTGACTGGTCCATAAAATATATGGACGACACGATCCGGAAGTACTTTGTGATCCTTCAGAATAAAGTTGCATGTACAGCGGTAGATCTCCGCGCTTGGGTTAGATAAAGTGTCGAAGTACAATGTTACGCTGGTCTGTGCGAACGAGTTGCATAATCGAATGACAGAGGATCGGAAATAGTCCGGTAAAGGATCGATTAGATTTAATTTAGCGACGCGTCGGAACGCGCATCGCTCGCTGCAGTATCAGCGTATCTGGGTCACGAAAACCTGCACTTCGCAACCCTTTGTTGAACCCTTTCGATTCGGTGGCGCCACTTGACACCGGCGAATTTCCGTTTCGTTCTATTGTCCCCTCAAACGAGCCTGCGTGCCAAAATAACCTGTCGAACCGCTTGAAAACGTAAACTTCCCTAGCCGGGCGAATCTAGTTCACACGAAATAGATCGAACGCTGATTCTCTGAACATAACCTTTGTCGGCGCATTCGAGCAAGAATTAAAGAAATGTTTTGTTTCATTTTTACGTTGGTTAGGTCACAGCTACTGTACTTCGCATCCTGAACCAATTCTATACCCTGTATCGATTAATCTCTTTTCTTTTCTCTGCAACACGTTCTTTCGTACATGTGTACTCATGATTCTATAATCGTAACAACAGTAACCAAGATTCCATTCATTTCGTTCTATTTTTCAATCCCGTTAACAGAATAAGACGGATCAACTCGTCAAGTATCATTTTGAACTCCTCAGGAGTAGTTTGTATCCGTGAAACCAACCGGTTAACCTGTTAACTGGAGTAAACGAATTGACTAATCCTTTCAAGACGCTTCTTTCAAAAGCAAGGCGAGTTTCGGTTGCCTAAATCCAAGAAAAATGCCTGTACGATAAGCAACACAATTTAATTCACGTTCAACCCGTTATCTTGCAATAACGAGTCAGGCTCGTGACGCAGATTCTACTCTACGTGTTATAAATATAAGTTTCAGTCAAACATGAATTCTTAAAAATGTTGTATCACAGCAGCCTTGACTTTCAGAGGATTATCTACTGCAAATTGAATAATAGAACCTCACTGAGATAGCTATTGAAAAAAGACACGGGGTTAACTATACACAGTACGACTTTTCAAACAAGAATCATCCAGTTAACAGGTTAAATACATTCAAAAAAATCCAAAACCCTATACATTGTAGGATGTACCCAAAAAAGGATCTCTGTAGAAATCTTGTAATATTCCCTGCTCGAAGGGTTAAGGGCAGTCTGAACTTCGTAACATTTCGTTTCATAAACCCGATGTGTTAACACTTCGACTGCCATACTGTGGTACTTAAAAATTACAAACTCTCTTGTTTTTATGCACACTGAATGTAACCTCAAATTACATCCGTTTAAATGAATAACAACAATGACTTTCATAATTTGTTTACTGGTTCTATCAGACCTTATTAGATTGTTCGACACTGTATGTAATCAAATCATGATTGAATTTAAGCGACATGGCAGTCAACGTGTTAGTCCACGCTTGGGTTTTCGTCATCGAATCCGCTGCTTTTATCGATCCAGCGTATTCGAATGGCCTATCGATTCAATAACAATTAGAAACCCACCTGATAATCGGTGTTCATGCTAAACTCACGAGCCGCGATCGTCTCGTTTCTACGGCTCGTGCAAGCTTGCGCGCGTGTCACTGCATATTGTACACCAGCGAGCACGTATTCACGTACGCCGGGGCATAGCCGGTTGTCATTTTCTGGGCGAATTCTCGATCGGTTCTCTCGTCTCGAGTTACCGTGCACACGTTGATACCCGGCTCGCGCGCGTACACAGAAGCGGTTGTTTCCTCATCGTCTCTCTCTCTCTCTCTTTTTTTCTTTTCACGACACGCAAATAGAGTTCACCGTCTAGCAGTAAGAACGGTGTGCATCAGATTGATCTTGAAAACGACTCGTTTCTAATTTCACGAGAGTGTCCCAGAGTACGTTCCACGGAAGCGCATCGTCGAGAGACTGTTTCGCGAGTTTAACGCGGTTGATTTTTCGTACCGGGAGAGACGAAGTCGGTGAGGGTATTTTTAGAGAGGAAGTTGTTCGCGTCGGTGTGAAATGTCGAGCACATGTCATTCCTCGAGGTAGAGCCGGGTCGATCGACTCGATGATGGAAACGTTGAGGAAATTCGCGAACGACGATGAGACGCGTCCACGGCGCCGGTCGACACTCAACTGAACTTCCTCGTCGCGCGCCCCTTGCGATATTCGTCTACGGCTTTACCCCCCACCACCATCTCGTTTCAGCTGGCGCAGCAGCCGACGCTTTTATATACAAGGCGTTGAAAAAAATGGAATGAAAGGTCGGTTTTATAGATGTATTCGCTCAGAGAAAAGGAATTGTGAAAGAGTTCGAGAATCGGTGTACACAAGACGCAGGGTCTGAGTGACTTGAACTGCTTGACGGAGACCTTACAACACGTTGAATGGCACAGTGAAAACCCCCCATACCTGGTCAGACATACTATAATATCCCATTTCAATCAGAACTCACCAGACTGCGGATGTTTATGTAACTTAACATATTCGTATCCTCGAAGTATGTATGTTCAATGACACAAGAGAACTAAAAAGTACATTTATAAATATACGTAACTATTCAGCTTCACAATTTTGGCCTTCTATTCTTATTATAACATTTATTCTATTTAAAATTGTAATAAAAGTTGTAATTACTTGATGAAATCAAGTTTGATGTGTCAGACATCGCTGATCCCCACGGCAGTCAGCGTGATGAAATCCATTCCCAATTAGGAAGGCCTAGCGTTTATGGTCCAGGACTCTTTGGCAAGAGAATAGTTCACGAAGGAGAAACAGTCTTTTTGAGGCTGGCACGGTGAGCGTTACAACAGAATGGACACCGATTTCTTGAATTTAGGTTTGGCGTTGATCCTATATTTTATGTTTCACGGTTCTCTTGTAGATTAATAAATCTTTCACGGTTGAAATTCTATGGATGCGTGCCAATCGAGATCTTTTCTCTGCAGGGTGTTACTAGAATCTGTGAAGCAGTTTCACAGGGGATGCGTAGCTTTGTCGCAGAAACGGTTGCCGATCTTCAGGGGCATAGGAATTTTCACACTGATTTACCACATATTACCAAAAATCCCGCTTAATTTGTATTTATACAATTAATTTTATATTAGTGTACTATACATTTATATTGCTCGTTTCAATATTTAGAGACTTAGCAAGTTTAAAAGTCCCGGGGTTCTTTCTTATTTTTCGAACGGATCGATACGGGATAATCAGATCGATCTCTTCGATTGTGTTCGATCCCTCGATCCTGGAGATCGATCTTGGTATCGATCTTTTAAACATGTACCAACCGTTTTCACCTTTTGTTTTTGATTGCAAGATACTGTGTTTCTTATTCTGTATGAAGGAAACGAAAATATAACATAGAAATATAATTCGAGGTACCGAATTATATCGAGTTAAACGCGCCGTTACCAAAGGAGTCTTCTCACGAAATAACGAAAAATAGTAACGGTGTTTATAACACTTGTAAAACCTGAAATTAACGTTGGCAAAAAGCAGTAATTTTATTGAACATTGCGAAACGAAATAGGATTGATTTAGATAGGACTTGCAATTATCGCTTGCGGGTGCAGTAATTTTATCGAGCATTTTGAAATGAGTTACGATTAAGTCCGATACAAAAATAATTTCATAGAATACAGGAAGTTTATCACCAACCCGTACTTCTACGGGGGAAGAACACACAGGTGCCTAATCTACACCTACGTTTCCTTCGTATACGAAACCTAACCCAACGGACGCATTCTTGATTTTGACCTAACCCAACGTTCATTTACTCAAGGAAACAGTTCATCGGTGATTACACATATCACTGAAAACTCTAACCCAAGCGTAATTGTTAAAAGTAGAAGTGAGAGGCTAGAGATCACGCACACACACATACATACACACCTAGCACAGATCCGTACACATCTAATCAAGACCCAACACAACGTTCAACGAGAGATTTGCTCTGACGAACGGTTAATTAGTAACTGGGTAGCTTTTTAGCGCGACTCGTTTGTCGGTTGCTAAATATAGTTACTGGTTCATGCTGGATGATAAAGTGGACCCGGTTACGAACGAATCGAGTCCGATTTCTTCCATTCGAGATTCCCATGGCAAGTGGAATATCGCTCGATAACCGTGCTCTCTCTCGACAGACACCATACGATTTCCTGTCCTACTCTTTCTTTCCTCGCCTCGCGCCTCGTCTTTCTCTGACGAAGTATTGATCCGACCGAGCAATATACCTACACAAGCCGCGTGTAAGCTATACGAATGATTCGCGAATCTTGCTAGGAACCGTACGCGGAATCATTATGCAAAGAAACACTGAACGAGGTTCAACGAGGCTAATCTAGCCAATGAATTCAGTAAAACAGGAAAATGAAAAATTTCAGAGAATCAGGCCGATTTGGAAAACGTATGGTCGGCTTTCATGGCAACCGCTGGAAATCATGATCGCGTGCTAGCATGATCACCAATTACGTAAACCCTATGAGTCGTATAGATTGCTTCCGTGAGCAAATCCGGAAAGGAACGGTCGGACTCATTGATTTTTCCTTTCACGATTAACGTCCACGGAATTTCGTTATCCCCCTTGGTAACGAACGTAGCGTTCCGCAAATTTATTCGGCCATACTCGTTTCGTGTGTATAATCGTTAAGATACGAGGGAACGTGGACCAGCAATGATAGGTCTGTTCACGAGATACCGGTATTGTAAATTGCGCAATAAACAATTTTAATGGAGAATGGTGTTCTGTACAACTTACAGTGCGATGATTCCACGTCACTGTCGAAAGAACAGCCGGTCTCACTGGTTACAGTTCCGAAGTTCGCATGTCGTTGACACGAACGAACATGAAAGACACTTCGCCCTGAGAAACTACTTTCGAACGCGATGTGTGTCGCCGCAAAACCTTCGTACGCGTTGTCGAAGTTACAAATACAATGTTGACGAAGGTTTTCATGGACGACGAGATTCAGACGATCCAAAGAATCAACACAACTATTCTTTTTTGCAAAAGATAGATCGGCGCATTGTGTGATAAGTGCCGGTGGTTTGATAAGTAACATTTCCACCTTCAGCGAAGACTGAGTCTTCGATTAAAAAATTACATAAAATAAATAAAACTTTAAACCCTATATCTTTCTACGTACATTAAACATGCTATGCAATGTTATTAAGAGTAATAAAGATTATTACTATAATCTTCACACAACGTTCTCTATGACGGAATGCACAAAGTTAATCGTTCAAACGATAAATAGACTTAGTGAGAACGCGTGTGGGTTGATATACATACACTTGTAAATTGTTTATAACGGTATTTTTTCAGTCTTAAGGTGCACGGTATCCCGGATTTAATACAATAAACTATCGCGTTAAAGCTAGCGCATTTAATCGCATCAGGATCGAATGCGTATACGAGTGATAGTTAATTAAAAAGAATATATGATTCATTAGAAGGAAGGAAGAAATACTTCTACATGCAATGGAAACGCTTTCGAACTCGGAAGTTGTTCATGGTCGACGCGTTATCAGCTTTCTTTCGAAGTGCCGACATTAGAGCTGAAAAACTGTTTTGGTGTAGTCATCGAGTCGATAAGAATAAACAACGGACGATTGCCTGCTATTTACGGCTGAAAACGATAGTCTCAGTGTGTCATTGACTGGCAAAATGTTGCATTTTTATCGACCTGAGCGTATCACGATGGCGTCTTTTACTTTCTTTCATCATTGAGCCGCGTTTACGGGAATCGATCATAGTTCGATGTTGGAGCCGCTTCGACGCACGTAACGATTGAAATAATCAGGACGCCAGCATTTGCAGCTTCCTGGTACCAGGAACCAATCATAGTACAATCGCACCTGAAACATACATAGGTTGAAGTTAAAATTAAATTACTAAAACGTTGAAAGCTTCAAGGCGTCCAGATTACAAAAATCTACTTGATGGTTTACCTGGAAGCAACCCATTTCGTCGACGCCGTCGCAATGATGCTGTTGCGATCCGCCGCTGTTGCGAGCTTCGTTTTCACCGGCACGCTTCTGTAGATATTGCTGATAGTTTTGGAAGTCATGAACAGGAGGCGGTGAGCCAGCCACAGAGTCCCTGATTCCGCTGAATCGAGTGTTCTGATTCTCCTCGAGGAAAGTGTCCGGATAGAAGATCTCCGCTACGAGCAAACTGGTCCATCTTGGCGATGATAAGCATCCACCGTCTAAGTAGTGACACCTGGACTGCCTGCAAACGCAAAATCTGTAGCGAATCTATTGTTTCATGTGTTACGTTCTATTCTTTCTTTTTCACTGTTCAAGTAAATGCAGTCTCCTCATTAATTAGAAAAACATTCACCTCGGTTAAGCTATAGACTGACCCAAATCTCCACAGACAACTTCTTGAATACTGTCTGGCGTGAGGAAACTCACGAGAACAATGTAAATTGGGAACACGGTGTCTTACATGCATCTGGTGACTTCGATGGTTTGCGTGAAGTAGCCCTCGTAGGGTATCTGGACCACGTAACGCCAGACTCCTTGATAGTTCTTAGCGAACACAGGTGTCGCGTACTCCACTTTGGCTGGACAAGGAGTGGGTGGGCCAGTGTATTCCGGTTTTTCCTGTGGTGGTGTTCGTTGACGGTATTCAGGGGTGGATGGTTCGTCCCTTCGTTCAGCAGCTGTTGCGGCTAGCGGCTCACCCTGTATCGCCTTGTATAGCATGCAGACCCTTCGGTGTCGAAAATAAAAAAGTGATCGATCGATTGGGAGGTTTTTTACATATTGCATATCACGTATCATACTTACACTCCTCCACCGTTTTCACAGAATTTTCGACCGTTTCGAATGGTGTCCAAACCGCTCTCCGCATCGGACGATCGTTTGCTTCTGCTTCGTTTCTCGTCGGTGTCCACGCTACGATCAACGAAGAATAAAATCGTACGTTTCATACACGATACCAAGAAGCATCAGGAAACATTCACTTACGAGTTTTGAGAGTAGGATTGGACGGTGGCGACTTTGGGTAGCGAGTCATCAGCCTTCAGAATCGGCAAAGCTTTGCTCAGGAACTTCAGGGTGTGATTCTTCAACAGAGCACTGCAAACAAAGAAACATTTGTCAATGAAAGTTGAAGATATTCCAAGTATATAATTTCTGACTCGGAGAACATTTGGATTACTCACAAGGGATACGATGAACCGTTGAAATATTGATTCATAGGGTTCCGTGGGATGTAACCCTTGTTTAAGTCTCCGCATATGTTGTGTATGGAAACGAAACCTTTTCCTTGCTTTCCAGTGTCTGAAATCATTCATTGTTCTAAAGTTAGAGACTCGACACATCGCTAGAGAACAGATTCGTGGGTGGTCTGACTTTAATGAAGCAAGCGGCGCAAGCTTAAAATGCGTACCGTAACACTCTTTATCGCTGTCTATATAAGGCGGTGGCCTCACTTTAGGCGGTTCTGCGTTTGGTGACTTAACAAAGGCGTAGTATCCTTCTGGAGGTTCATTGGAGTCTGTGGATAAATCGCTTTCCGGTTTCAAAGGCTTCGTGTCGCGATACTCGTCGGCGAACGACGAAACGCATAGGAGTATCATCTACAAAAAAAAGTCAATCTCTAGTCAGACACTATGTAAAGTGAATATTCTTAGAAAATTCATAATCTCCTTCACAGGACCCTATGCTGAAACAATTGTTTGCAATTCAGACAGTATTGAGTAATAGATCGATTTTCTTCTAGACATTTATGATTAAGTTTGTCGAGTGAACTCTGCAAGTCCTGAACACTTTTTTAACATCCTGTACAGTGAAGATTTGTCACCGTCTAATGAGTCACGCCAACAGGCGTTAAGACTAACAAGTGTAGATCAACAACTAGTAAGTTATATAAACAACTTGTACTGGTAATCATGTTACAGAAGCCAGGATTATCGAACAGCGTCAACAGAAGCATCGTTGTTCGATCTACCGATGATCGGCTCAGTTGTACGTGTGCCGATCTTACAAGGCGTTCTCCGTTAGCAAGATACGCGGTATCGTATTCGGCCTTAACGGTACTCGGTCCACGCTCCGTGGACTATTAATACTCTGCGACTATACTCCTGTACACTGTCTGTCCCACTAACGTAAGCGTGCACGTCGTTCAGCTGGCCGTTACATTCTTTCGGCTCTTTAACGTTCAGGAATTTCGAGGATAACAATCGACCCACGCAAAAAATTATTCAGCCTAAAAAGCCCCGATGAATCTTATAGTCACCGTGCCTGGCTAACGTGAAATTTCTGGGTCAAAGATCAGATTGTTTGTCTGTCTACCATCCTTCAAGCTCGATGATTGAATGACTCGTAGAAAAATCTAGAACCTTCTTGCACATGCTATTCTTTTTCAAAAATTATAATTAGTTTCGCCTGTGAAGATACTGCATTGCTGCTGCAGGTGTTTGCACCACGCTCCTGTTTGCCGTCGATTAGCAGCGTTGGCAGTTCCTGGTGACTTTTCAATGTCTCGCTGACATGAGACGCCATCCGACAGGATGAAAAAGGCTACTTTTCCCGTCGAGACGTTTATTACGCATTTTCGTAACGGTATTACCTTATACCGGTTCCCTGATATTATTCAATACAGGACATTTCTATAATAAGCTTGGGCTAACGTTAGCCTGATGAATTTATTAAGCTTCTTCCGCTGTGTTGAATCGATGAAGCGCGTGTATCTCACGTTGAGTTCAACAGAATTTATAATGGGATTTATACGAATGCGCGATTACATTTTCCTTTTACGCGCTGCCTGTTTTTATCCTTGTCAGCTTCATCGTTTGCAGCTCTGTTGAAAATATACTGATCCAAATAATTTTCTAAATCACGTTTCTGGATAATTTTACACAACCCCTCGATGTAAAAAAAAATGAAACAGTGCTGAGGTATACGATCCTCTGATTCATCTGAGCAGTCTATGCAAATAATACAACATCTTGTTAATCCTCTAGTATACTGGATTTAAGACCAACAATCTCTTGATCAAGAATTACTTGATACTTCAAGATTTTAGACAAATATTTATTCAAAGTTTTACCTATCTACCATTGAATTAAATTCTGTTTAAATTTCTTGCAACTCTGCCAAGGCTCTCCTATCTTCCTTGAATCATATATATTTCCCTTTTTAAAAAAAACTCTGCTCACAATAATTAGCGGATCTTGCACGCTTGAGTTATTTATTGTTCACTAATCTTCCAAATATTCTATACAATAAACATTCAATATTAAATATACAATAGTTTGGCCACTACTGATGTTTGATTGAACAGTGCTGAGCCTCTATTTGTTTTAAGAACTTTAATAAATAAGTGGCGAGAACATGAGATGCGAACGGGAACACCGACTGAAGAAGGAAAAATGAAAATCTGTGGAAAGCGTGTGTACTTACGACGAACGTTCTGAACTCCATGGTGGTATCCTGGTTTCTTGTTTGCGGCGTACGGGATTCAAAACCGGAGACCTGTTTCAGGGATGTCTGGTGACCAGTCGACGGTCATAGCAAAACTGAACACATTGAACCCGTGCTATGGTATAAGGAGCCACCTGCCTTCGCTCGTCACCGCGAAAGGTACGCTCGAACCGTCAAATCATGCTTCGAGAATCATGGTATCATCGTCGTTTCCGTCGAACTTCCTCGACGTTGCTACTAAAGGGTCGCGACAACGATTTCTGTAAAATATACTGCTCGAAATATTCACGAGATCATTTTTCTGAAGAGAATTTAAAGAATATAAAGTATCAATCGCTCACATAGCGTTACAATATTTTCACCGAGTGTCTATTAAGTATAATATGTACATTTTTCAAAGTATTTGAAACTCTTTTACGCCTCTAATATTTTTAAGCAGTATATCTACTTTCCGAGCGGAACCACTTTCAATTTGCACACCATTCTTTTGTAATCAATTCAAAATCGAATATTTTTTATTCTGACGAAGTTACGGGAAGTTAAAAAATACTCTTATGTAGAATAACTTCTTAAGTAAATAAATACATCGGTTCAGCCGTTTTCGAAGTCTTGGCGATCGATCTGCAGAACAAAAGTTCAAGAGAAACGCGTTCGAAGGATTGAATAGGCGCTTCTGACGACGTTCTTTTTGAATTGTTCGAGTTTCGAGAATTGTAACGCAAAGTTTTGACAAAATATTTAGTTTGAAACAAAGAATGTTGAGTAAGAAAATGAAGTGGACGGTCTTCCGCGCGCCGCGGAGTGCCGCGCATGCGCAGACCAGGGGCACAGGAGCTAAGATAGCGGGAAACGATGGTGTTGAACAAAGACGAGCATGATTCATGTTATCCTTGTCTTCGAGCGAACCGATTGTAACTGTGATCCTGACATTCCAGCATAATCGTCACTTTCCAGATACAACGTAATCTCTGAACGGGTTTCCTGACGTAGTTGGGGAAAGGTTCCGCCGTAGTTATTGACACTGATCAAACAAATCAACCTAAAAAGTATCCTAATGAGTGTATGTCTGCAACGTACAATTACTGTGTAAACATCGAAGTTAATAAAATTACACATTTTCAAACATTGCGTCCCGTGCGAAGGATTAATAATCCTGTTTATTAAGTTCATTACCCATACGCCCATGCGCGTTCTCCGTACGGAGCACAGTCGTATACCAGGCGCTTATGAGAAGCTATAGCTTTGAAAGGGTTCATTGTACTACATATGTTGATTCTACGTTTTCTATTCATCTTGGTACGGACCATGCATTTTCGATGTCTCCCTTCTTTTTAACAATCTTAAATTTGTCAACTTTGTTCTGAGCAATAGAGTGACTTAACAACGTCAATGACATCTTCGATTCATTGGGAGTCTAATTTCTGGGTCAAGCACGCCCTCTATGTAACCAATTTGATTAATAACAAGTATAAACTTATTATAAACACCGTTTACGATAACACTGGTCAACAAATTTGAACTTTTCTTTTGATTTGTAACATTTAACAGACTCGTATACTGAATACGAATCTGCAAACCGTTTGTTTCTATTACCCTCAGCTCTTGAAACGATCTATTTTTAAAAAATATTATTCATATAAAAAAACATACAATAAATGAAACATTAGAATAAAAATAACTCTCAGAGAATCCCAGAATTTTTTCGCGGAACCGACTGGTTCATAGTAATAATAATAATGATGTATTACAGGTCCGGTTGCGACCTTAAACGAATCGGTGAGAGAATGAAATAGAAACGCATTGAACCGTTGACGGTTGGTAGACGTGCACGCGGGATTAAATAGAGCGACGTGTCGAATGTATGCGGCTGGAAATGAAAATTTGACGAATCCACGTAGGAAGTACCGCATTGCGTTTACATTTCCGCCTAGTTTTCCATCGATCCAGTATTTTTACCGCAGCTTCATGACCCCTCGCGTCGAAGAAGGATCTCGCAGAGCTAGATCAGGCCACTTCCGGAAATGCACGTCGCTGTAGCAGTTGGTCAAGGCCATCGACTCATTGAACATCCTTCCACGGTGAATACAAAGAAGAATGTGGAACGGCAACCCGTCTATACGCATTGGCGTATGGATCTAATCTTTTATTCTCTAACACGTTTTTTATGTGCAACTAATAAACGAATGTTTTTAGTAAGACCGGTAGAACTTAGCCTGATATTTAAATCTTGAATGTTCAGTATTACTTTGACTAATTTATTACTATTTTATTATTTATAATATTCGTCTGAAGTTGACTTTGTTAAGAATAATTCACTTTCCACATTGAATCGGTTTGAATGTTATTTTATACCTACCTTTAAGGGACTGCTGTTACCAGCCTGAAAAGAAGATGTTCTTTGGGCTTAAAATGTGGAATAAGTACAAATGCAATTCTTTTTGTAATTTGCACTTTATTGGAGCGTACCTTAAGCTTTCTGTATTTAAAATTGTATTAAACAATATAAATTTTTAAACGAGATACAGCAATTCTCGTAAAACGTGTCTTTCCGTACATGGTTGGATGCTGTACACGATTTTGTCAGTTTAGTTTTCGTGAAACAGAGAAACGAATTTTTCTTATAAACTCCTTTCTAGTTCCTCTCATTTGACGGCGGTTTATTTTGTTTCTTTGAAAATTGACGGTAAAACAAATTTATGGATGCTTTAGCTCCAAAATTTACATTACATTGATATATATGTATTTTCTAAACCAAAAATGTTATCAATAAAAGTTTTCGATTTTTTCCAAATTTTACAGTAGGATAACTCTTTACCAGCGGGGTAACGTACACTCGATTTCTCTTCAGAATTGGTCTAGAAACTTTGATACTTACGACAATGTTGAACGAGTTTATCAGGTTCACCGCTTGGTGCGCTGCTAGTCGGCGATTCGTGATGCAATCTCGCCCGACTAATAAAATATAATGCATTCGAATAATAAGGTGCTTTCAATGGAACAAAGAATATTACTTCCTGGGCGAATTCAAACATAACAAAGAAACGTAAAGTTGACTCGAATAAAAAGTGGATTTCTTACTACAGATTTTTTTTACACCTGAAAAACCACGGTGCACTTTATGTTCGCTCCGCCAACGTAGAAAAATCCAACCATCGACCGTAACGACTATAATATCATTTGTTCTCGTTAGAATAAGAATGAAAGAAGAAACTGACTTACCAGTGAATTGTCTTCGACTCTTCGAGCGTAAATTGCAGCCATCTTCGTCGACATAATGAAGTAACTCGTTAACGAGGAAACGCCGTAGGGAAGATCGTAACAGGGAAAACAAATTTCGACGCTCAGTAGGATAGATGACATTTATTTCATTATTTTATCGTTATTACTTGCTACTTTGAATGCTATACTCGTATAGGTATCTATAATTATGTCGATAATTATGCGTGAATTTAAAGAATACGTGAGGTCAGCCGCAATGATGTACAGCCCGTGTCGGTGTTACAATGATCGTACAGGTAAAATGAATTACAGAAACGAAATTAACTTTACTCTTCTCAAATGCAAACACTCGTTGGAGGGTGGGGGGTGATGGAGGGCAATGGCGGCTCATCGATTTCCTTTTTTATCTTCTTTTCGGACGATCGATCTTAATTTACACATTTTTCGTCGAATTTATGCGCCATTCTTTTTTTTACCGATTCAAATATTTTTCTTTTCGATCACTATACTTTGTCTTGTCAACCTAACATCCTTACTTATCATACTTCCTAATTATCTTACGAAAATCGTAACGGACGATATCGGTAGCCGGATACCATCTCTTTCGTTTCATTACTCTTTTCTTTCTGCTAGTCACGACGAGTTACGCTCTCGTTTCAAATAATATACAAATATATTTTTTTCTTTTTAATATTATCATCTCGATAATCGATTCGAATCGTGACCCGTTTACGATCGATTCTACGCGACGCTTTGTCTCGAAAGATTTTTGGTCTAATCCTCAACGCAAGTGTTATTATTAATTCTTTCCCTTTTCTTTTCTCTGTTAGAATCTCGATCGTAGTGGTTCGAATAATTTTGGCCGATTATCTCGTAGAAGAGTTCCGTCCGTCGCGAACAATTCGAGGGACGAACAAAACGATTTAAAAAAAAATGAACTTTCCGTGATGATCACGTGATCATCGCTCACACTCGGCGGAATATTTAAATATACACTAAAAGTAAACGCGGAACGTGTCTCTTTCGAAAGTATCGAGATCAGGAACTGCCTTCGAATTCGGGTAAAACGAAAATTGCTTAATCGACGATCTCTCGTCTCACAGCGGAAAATCAAAGTTCATATAAAAATATTCTAGCGAAAACGTAAATGATTCTGACGGTCTTTTTCGTCTATTCTCACTCGACTCGAACCGATCTGAAACCCGAATTCGAGAACGCTCGACTTTCATTTCGATACTTTCCGGCTCCGTTCCACAGGAACCGCGTTCCAAAATATCGGTTATCTAATTCGAATTGCACTCGAACAGTTTGTACAACTTACACATTTACACGATACGCCGGAATAATAGTATACACATGAGCATGTACAGGGTGTCCCGTAACGTATGTTACAACAGAGCAGGAAATGATTCCACGTGAGAATGTGAATAAAAAATGTAAAACAACAGACTTTTTCTTTGATCTTTTGTAATTAGAGAAAATGTAACATTCACCGCGGGACAGCCTGTAGACGCCGCCATTCCCGATTCGAGGCACCACCAAGGAAAATAACAGCGAACATAACGGCTTCAAGGTTGCCGAATTTCCTCGGCACCCCGTGAATCCTTGGCGACGAGGATTCGAACGAGAATCGATTTTCCATCGACACGTTGTCCCGTTTCACCCTGTCCTGTCGACCACATCCACGTTCACCCGCCTAAATTACTTCCTTAACGAAAAATAACCTCAACAAAGTTTCATCGATTCTTACTTTTCTATACATACAGGGTGAGTCTGAAACAGGCGACCGAACTTCAGGACGTGTGAATCGTTTTGCGACGGGAAACTAAGTAGACTCGATCACAGAGCATTTTATTGGGCGGAACGTGAACGTGACCGTGCGTAACGCTAAATCGAAATAAAAGAAAAGAACATAGGAAACATAAAGAAGGGAGAAATTTCCTCGAACACTGGCAGTTATGCGTGACAACCGGGTTCATCCGCGATCGATCGAAACGACGACGATCGCCTTGAATGAAAATTCGTCTAAAATGTGTACTAAACGTCGCACACTGGCCGGACTTCCACCGTCGGTGGAGTAAATCCTAAAAAAAGGGATTCTTTGTCGTTCCTTCGAGAACCATTTCCTCGGGTTCCCCTCACTCGGCCACAGTTCGGCCGATCCTCGTCGAGTAAGAGTACCGAGTGTCTGCGTTTCGAAAAAATCATGCTGTGCGTTTCTTGAACGAAATCATATAAAACAAAGACGGATCCGCGTTGCTCGAGATCGCAACGCTTCGATCGGTAAATTGTAAATGATTACAATGCCCGTGAAGTCCTCTGTAAACGCGAACGCATCAACTGTACGAAGGCTGTCGAAAAACCTTGACCTCGATCACCGATTTTCTTCAAATTTTAGACACTGGTAGCACTTAATACACAAATTGTCGTGGGAAATTATCGAATGCAACTATATCCTGAAAAGCATTTCTGAGAAATTCGGTCACAAAGATAAACACACAACGTCTTATATGGTTCTTCGATGTATTTGTCATTTGTATAATACTATACCTTGTTTCTTTACGTTAAATAAAGACTTCTTAACTATATTTCGTACGAAAATACAAAGAAGAAAATAAGAAAAACATATATTAACCAAATTAGGAACCGGACTCGTGCCATCTGCGTGGAAAGCTGACACGCTACCACCTGACCTACAGTTCCAATTTAATAATAAATCTGTTAAACGTACATTTATATAAATTACTTATTCTTTGAGATTTAATTTCTCAAAAATCTTTCAGAATTTGAATGTGTAATTTTGACACGACAATCTGCACACTAGCTACCATGGTTTTATCAAATTCCTCGGAGATTCGCCGTCTGTTTGTCCGTATTTATACGACACACGGTTCGTACAACCCCCATTCCTTACCCTACCTCGTTTAAATAAGTTAAGAAGCCTTCTATCGAGGTTGCACGCGATATCGATATATCGTTCGATGATTTTGCGCTCGCGTCTATATGGACCCCTTCAATAACGCGTTCTTCCACTGAAAGAAATAAATACGAAGACAATGCGACCTCGTGGATCGTCGGGGTACAGTTTTGTGGAAGATATCGACCCTTTTCTCGGAAGGAATAATCGACAGATTGAATGGAATCATGCCATATTTTTCGAGCACTCGTTATGCTCGAAAATCGCTGCGCTGACGTACAAACTCGTGCAGGATCGATCGATCACGGCGAGATCTTCGGTCAGCGTTTCCACGCTAGCCTCGTGAAACCAACACCTTCGCCACCGTTGACGTAACGTTACGTCCATTCGCGATTGCGCGTGCATTTTCTCTGTATCATTTGCAACGAACAAATTCTCTGATCTTTGTTCTTATTTCGCTGACAGAGCACGCTGCGGCGACCGGCTTCGGATATTGCTCACGGTTACCGACTGCGAAAATGCGGACGCGTCGTGAAAACACGCCATAAGATCCCCGATAACAAGGATTTACAAAATCTGCATTTTTATGTACAAATTTCGCGGCCGACGATTATTTCTACGGATACTCTTGTTTATAAAACGATCGACGATCTAGACTGCAGCTTTGTACCGAGACGATCACGGTTAGCATCGGGGATTTCATGGAAGTTCGTCAGTTCCGCGCGTCAGCCGTGGAAACGCGACAAGGGAGATCCCGAGAGGCCGTGTATCGATTTGATCTCGCTTCGATCGTTACAACGGAAACATCGAAGATCTCGTTTCGTCGTTCTGGAATCGAGATTTAATCCTATGTACACGTAACTTCCGGTTTGCCGTCCTTCCGAGTCTTGCACGTTTTGTTCGAAAGATCGACCGTTGATTACCGATTTGGAATATCGCGACGGGTTCACGGTGGTACCGTAAACGCGTGATACTGACTCAAGAGCTTCAGGTTCATACGCGTATCACAGTTCACGTGACTTTCGTTAATCCGTTTTTCTTCGTTTCTTGCGATTGGATAATTCGTTTATTTTGTAGAATTACAACAGTTCACGTGACGACGATCGAGGAAACCGATGAAACAGATCGAGAAACCCGCTCATTCGATGTATCGTATCAAACGAAAACTCAAGTCGAAAGAAGAGAGGAAGGGAAGGGGGGGTCGATACTCTCATATAAAAAATTACACGTACTGCACGAAGTTCCTCAAACTGTACAAAAAATAGAGCATTTTCAACTTAGAGCCAATAAGGAAGCACTTACTATATAGGAAACAAAATTCGGGATCCCTAGAACAGTGGAGACTTAGAATAGGGAAAAGGACTGTAGATTAAGGAACAGTTCAATGGTAAAAAACGTGAAAACTGGTTCACTCGCGTGATTCCCAAATAGCGATGGGCGTATTCTTGTTCGTAACATTCTCGTACAAACATTTGTTTTCTTTTAATGTACTCCGTCGAAAATCGCTTGAGACACGTTCGAAGGTTCTCGAGACGTTTTCTTTTCGACAGCGTTAGAAACGGTAAAAATCGTATAGCAGTACGGAATACGTACCGAATTCTTGTTCTTTTCTATATCGACATACACCAGTGTACATTCTCATCACTGTGTCAGTTGGTTTCGAGGTTCGACGGGAAGGTTTCTCGAGGCTCTCGAGGTCCGTCGAAGTGGACCGAGCGGTTGCGACTCGAACCCATCGCTACTTGCGTGGAACGAAGGTGATCGATCGACGACGATTCGAGATGATCGTGTGTATGTACAGAAAGAATGTACGTCAACGCGAGGATACGAAGGATCGCATGAAACGGTGCTTGTCGAAGAACGTTCGTTAGAGCTGTTACTTTGAAAACTGGTAAGCGTCCCTTTCGTGTTCGAAGGGGACGAGAAATCATGGACGACGCCCCCTCACTTCGCAGACGGATCAAAAAACAACTCTGTTCCAGTCTCTGTCTCTCGTGCATTCCGTTCTTTTTTTTTTTCGGGGAAATCTTTATAGCGTTTTCTCTTTTCTGTCTCCTCTGCACGATCGGTGCGAAGTAGAGGGAGTACGATGGGCTGAAGGAATTCTTTTTAACGTGGAGTACAAGTGCAGTGAGGAGCATTGATTGGAGCGTGGAGAAGGAAGAGAAGGAGTTGCGATTTGATGATTTTTTTTTGCTTTTTTTTTCTTTCTTAGAAGGTTAGTTTGGTCTCGGGGCCCAACGACTCGTGAAGAGTTATTGTATGAAATAATCGGGGTGATCTGAGTCCTTCTCAAACCTCTTCGCCTCTTCCTGCATGCTCTCCTTGATCTTGAGTATGGCCGCCGACTCGGTCTGATCCTGCGAATCAACCAACACCAGGCCGGTTACACGTAAACGGTTAGGCAAGTTCACCCATCAGGCGATACCTTGCCCATTCTCTACTTTTATTATTTGCTTTGTTTTTTTTTTTGGTTTTTTATTGCCTTCTGCTTTGACTTTTCAGCGTTTCGACCAGCGCGACCCGAGAAAATCTCGACCACGGGGCCACGCGTCACGTTCGCTAACGGGTGCTCCGAAAGAATTTGAACACTGGCTGGACAGAAGCTGAGTTAGAACAGACGTTGCTCAGATATTAATATGTACGTCGTAACCAGCGAACGGTTTTCATTAGAAGTGTGCCACAGTCAAAGGGTTAAAAAACTCATTACGGACATTTGTTATCCGTTCACCGCGTCAGCCTAGAAAATCGTGGGCCACGACGAACACCCTGTACACACAGCCGGAAACGAGAGAAATCGAAAAAAAGTTCGTAATGATGAAACGGTGTGTTCCGATGACGACTTCGTTATGATTAATCGAACCCAGCACCGTTATGCAGAGTGTGTCTCGATTAACACAGCCATCCAGGCCGCCGTTACTTTTAATAGCTCGAAAAAATGTTCCAAGAATTCGTAGAATCCCCAAGTATCTCCCGTAAACGCTATAATAATTCTGTCACTTTTACTGTTAGAAAAAAATATGTACAGGGTGGTACACAGAAGGGTTCAGAACTTTGAGGGTAGATGGTACTCGCCAAATGGATGAAGAAAGTCCTGATAAGCATGGGTCGAAAAAGCAATAGCTTCAACGTTATAAACGATTCTTCGTTTCGGTTGGAGCAAGCAGCTTGTTCGACTCTTCTAAAAGAAGAAACATTTCGACACACGTTTCGCATCTTCGTGCCACAGAATCGCATGCTTTAATCAAAACGAAAAATTGCGTACACACGTTGAGAATTATATTTTTCAACCCATGTATATCAGGAATTTTTCCTCCTATCTCGCCAGGCGGTAGTATCTACCTTTAAAGTTCCGAACCGTCTTTTTACCACCACGTACGTAGAAATAGTTCCGCATCGTCAGACGGTCGAATTAAACGGAACACCCTGTGTGCAGGGTGAGAGACGGGGAGTTGATCGCGTGGTCGAGGAAATTTCTCAGGTATTCGCTGATCCCGAGTTTCACTCGGGTTAAAAGGAAACGCTGACGTTGCTGCGTTTCAAGCTGATAAAATTGTCGGAACGGCGGTGACGGTGCGTCGTGAAGGGGCTGGGCTTGTGAGAACACAAAACTTAAAGAATATACGGAAAAGTAGAGAGTAGTAGAGAGAAGAAGTAGATGAAGGACGATGATGAATGAAGTAGGAGAAACGGTATCGTTTTATCGGGAAATCGCGAAGAGGATAGCGTGACACGCTGATCAGGTGTCACGCTATCGTCGATCAGGGCGCTCTGACCCACAACACATGGACGTTACGTAATCAAAAAATATGAAAAGCCCGTATCGAGCAACAAAAAGAATTTAAACAACAACAAAAACGCACACAAGATTCAACGAAAATCGGACAAAAATTTGTCGTCGCGCGCTCCGCCTGCCCCCCACACACGCACACCTCACCGGATCAATCAAGAAACATCGTTTTATTTTAGACATGAGAAACAAAAAATTGTAAATCAGAGAAACTCGACGTGTTCATCCCTCAAAGGAGTTACTAAACTTTTTGCCCTCTTTGCAGATTGAAAATAGACTATTTTTTTTTTCGATCTTTTCTTTAAATCGTGTCTCGATACGATATCTCGCAATCCACCAATCGCTCACGCATCCATGTGCTACAGGTCAGTACAGGCTAGTACTATATACAGCTATCGAGTTTCACTATTTCGCTTTCGAACGAGCACCGAGTATATATCACCGAAAATAAATGAAAGAATTTCATGTAGATCGTCACTGGTTCACCAACAAACATTGTGTTCCACAATCATCCACGTTATATCGCGGTTCTACCATCGCGCTGTGTGATTCGTTTCGAAACGTCGAGGTGTTAGCACACGAATTCCTTGCTTATCTCCTCTATAGTAGAGACAGGTTATTGTGTTAACAGAACACAGGACAAATTATAAACGTGCTGATTGACTTTACGCTGTTGCAGAGACGCGGATAGCAGGCACCTCAAGGTAATTTTATCGAATCTTCTCTATCATTTTTCACTTCCATTCCAATTTTCAAAACGATAATAAATTTGTGTTTTAACTTTAGCGTGTCTGCGTGGGCCTGAAGCGCCTACTTTCGGAGTCCGTGCTATACAGTGGACGATCGAACGAGTGACCTTGAGCGACCAGTATCCCGTGCCTCTGCTATAGCCTTCAAGCGAGAGTTAATGCAGCGTTAACACAGTTATCGTTTGCGAACCTACTGGACGGAAAGTTCGAACGTGTCGATGGCAACGTTTGTCATGAGAACGAAGGTTGCACAGCAAGATGTGTACCGTGTTCGATTATTGATTAAAAAAAAAGGAAAAAAAAATGTTCTAGATAAAAGACACGCCTTCGAGCGTTGTTTAGATATCGAAAACAGCTGCGAAGTATTAATACGGGACATGTCAAGCAACACAGGTATCGTCGAGACGATGAGAAGCAGCCAAAGCGAGGGAAAAAGGGGTAGAAACGATCGACACGTAAGTTCATGTGACGCAATGTGAAACACAAGTGACGTGTGTGATGACCAGCCGAGTGTCTCTCGCGAATGTAACACGCATTTCAACGATTCTGAATTTAAAAAACGAAATCGATGCAGAGACGACATCGCGTGACAAAAAAAAATGCATGGAGAAACAGATAGTCATATATAAATGTTCGATTAGCCAGCACCCTGCGGATTTGAACGTAAATAAAAAAGAAAAACGCAGTATTTCTCAGTGTAACAGGTTTACATTTATTGTCTCGATCTCCCCTGGCTTATATTTAATAAATGTAATTGTTCGTCGCCATTCACTCGCGTGGCTTACAACGTGGGCCTGTGTATGCGTTTGTTTATGTGTGTGAATGTACGTGTCTCTCTGTGCCATGCGTCTCTCTCTCTGTGTATGAGTGTGAGTGTGTCTGTATATGAACGTCTAAAAGTAAAATCGGTGTATCAAAAGAGTAACCCACAAAAAAATAATTAAATGGCGCAGTTCGAAGCACTCTCACTCTCTCTCTCTCTCTCTCTCTCTCTCTCTCTCTCTCACGCACTCTCTCTGTCGGGAATTACTTCGAAATTATTACTTGTCCTGGGAGCACAGCGCACGACAGACAGCTCTGCCGTGTTACAAGCAAACAAACAACAACGAAAAGAATTTCCAGCGGAAAAAAGTTCTTCCTTTCGAAATCGAGAAATCGTGATCGTTTTTTTACATGTGAATATATATATATATATATATATATATATATATATATATATGTATATATATGTATATCTCGTACGATTATGATAGTACTATATAGTTTATCCTCTCTCTCTATCTCTCTATCTCTCTATCTCTCTATCTCTCTGTCTCCCTCGCGTATCTAAACCGTGTTTGTTTCTTTTCTCTGTAATGGTGCTTCTTCCAGCTTTTTTGTTTGTCTCCCGATCGACAGTTAACGCAACTTAAAATTGACACGATGAACGCTCCGGAGCAACGGCAAGCACTTCCGCTTTGTCGCGTCGGCTGATACTATGGAGCTTATTCTACTGCGTTTAGAGAACTGGGGGGATAGTCTTTTTTCACTGAGGAAGAGATAGAAAATTCCGTGTAATAATGAACGGCTGACCCATCGACCATTGCGTCTCCTACCGTATAGCCATGATCAATAAGAATCGATGCGTCTGGCCTGATCGACAGCCTTCGACTGAAGCTGAAGTGAAATGAACCGAAGGTCAACTTTAGAGCTTGCTCGAAACCGACTGCTTCGGACTGTAAACCGCTCGATTGCAAGTTTTACGAAATAATGTTTATATACTTTGTTACGGATTCACGGCACGCGTGTCCGGTGTCGTTCGAATAATTATGAACCCGAAAATGAACGTGATAAGGACAAGTAGCGTGGCACGATGGTACCAAAATCCACCGTTTCCTCGAGGAGTCGCAGACGACATTTTTTTTTATACTTTGAACTTCCTCAAAATTGGAATTTTCGTATCTTGCCGGTGCTCTCGGAGCGTACACTCGCAAATCTGCGCTGTATCTCTCTTTCTCTCTATCTCTCTCTCCCTCTCTCACGCTCTCTCTTTCTCTCTTCTTATACAGGGTGCCTCCGAAACAAGCAACCAAACTTTAGAAGCGCATTCTACTCGCCCTGAGGACGAAGAAAGGTTGTACAAACATTTTTTGAAAAACAAAGCGTTTTTTAATTATAAATTCTTTTTTCTGGCATTCCTGCATATTGATGAAATTGGAGAGTGCAAATATTAGTACCATTTTCTGTGTTAATTAGATAAGTCATTGTACAACAGTATTTTGAGACATAGTATTTAAACTATACGAACATTTTTGGGTATCTTTACAAAAAGGGATTTTTGAACGAATGCCTGTACGATCTTTTTTCATCCTTAAGGCGAGTAGAATTCGCTTCTAAAGTTTGGTCACCTGTTTCGGAGACACCCTGTATATGTCGTTTTACATGAATTCCATCGATACTTCTTCGTTTTCTTCGTACTTTTAAGTTAATTTAAAACACAACTAACAGCAGCACAGCATAGTCCGGTACTGACCTATAACCATTTATTACGGACGGATGGATTCCGGGAGTTTCACGCGATATTTTGTATTCTCTTTCTTTTTTCATTATATTCGTTACTGTTCTCCGTTATCGGCCCGTACTCGTTCTGATCGTTCGTGATTCTCTTCGCTTAAACAGCGTTCTCACGTCGCAACTCGTTCGTGTTTAGGTTCAGTACTCACACTGCCTACGATTTCCTTATTCCATACAAAAATAATTAACATTATATATATAGCGCCTGTGCGTTGCCGTGCGCACGGTATACAGGGTGTATCCGAAAAATCGCGTCACGGCCGAAACGGATGCGATTTCTCGTGGAAATGCGAGTCGAAAACGTGCAACGAAATTTTTTCGCACGACCCTTCCTTTTTGGAGAAAATCGAATTCGAATATTTCGCTGCAGCGGAGGCACGAAATATTGACCGTTCGAGGTCACTTATTCTCTCGTAGAACATAAAAGACACAATCGATACATTTATAATTCCTTTTCATCTGTTTGTTAATATAAGTCGTTTAGTTCAGTGACCTTGAACAGCTGATATTAATTGTCTCTGCATTTGTACATGATTTCGTATTTACCTGGTTAAATTACTTGTTCTTGATAAATAAAGAAATTAATAGCTTATGGTAAAACTATTCAAGCTGTTTGCTACGCAATTTGAATATCCCGCCGTCTATTGAAATTCGATTTTCTCGAAAATGAAGCTTTGTACAGACGAACTTCATTCTGCATTTCCGATTTGTATTTGCACGAGCAACAACCAATCCCTTTTCAATCGTACCACGACCTCCGATACACCCTGTACATATATAACGTCTTCTTTATATTATTTACCATTTCTTGTTTACTCAAGTACTTTCGTTAAGTCAATCGCAGCGCCATTCGCCCCGCAATACTCGCCAGTACGGTGTAACACGAATAGTCTCTTTCCAAGTCGAAAATAAGGAACTCATATATGATTTTGCATTGAAAGAAATTCGAAATAACGTGTTCCCCTTTTCCACACTAATTTCTAATAGGAACTTGCTTGCAATCTCTAGTTACGCGATCGTATCGCACTCTAGGCCCTAGTGACTTTATGGACCGAACTATCAGCGCGCAACGGTGAACGGAAGTGATGAAGCGAGCTTAAGAAACTTATTTCCGGCGAAACGTTCGAAATCGCGATTAGTAACTCCTTGCTTTATGATACAATGCTTCGTAAACATGAATTATTAAAAAATTTCTATTAAAGCACCCATGATTCTCGGAAAATGATCTAATGCAAATTATACAGGGTTCAGAAACATTCTTATGTCTCTGTTTAGAGCATCTGAACAATGAACTTCAGTACAAATAGCTTTTAAAAAAATCATAAGGCAAGGGGTTAACCTACATCAATTTGAAAATGCACGATTAACACGCTCCTTGGCGCGTGGGTCGTACGTGTCCCACAGAAGAAATTCGAATTGATCATGTAATATCGTACATTTCATAATGCCATTTTTGTATTTTTCATATTAAATATTCAGGAAAATTAAACTTCGTGCGTTATCTTTCGCTGTGCCGCGGAACGTGTCGCACCGTTTGTAGGTTAGGTCCGTATCGGGAAATCGTGTGACTAGATTCACCCGCGTTCATGACGGTACCTGCAGGTTTTTCGAACAAGGCACTAATGGAAAAAACATGCTGATGCGCTAATATCGTAGCACAAGTGCATTTCGAATGAAAAGAAAGTATGTTACGCGCGAGATATTGCGACGTGAATGGCTGCGAATAGAAAGATGGTGCGCATTATTGCTCCTATACGATTAATTGAGTGATTTGTGAGCAAACAGTGGAGGGACTCGGTCCGAATTAGGCTGATTTAATCACCTCATTACAGAGTTTCGTAGTTCTGAGAGAGAAAAAAAAAGGCGAGCAACCGTGAGCATAGACACGAAGGAACGCGTGACGGAAAGTAACTATATAAAAGTCCCTAGACGAGCGGAGCAAAAAATTTCGCGGCTTGCCTGCCATCCGTGACTCGTTTAAAGCACCGTTCTTATTTCTCTCTAACCTGAAAATAGTACCGCTTACGAGACCTGACTCTATAATGGGATGAAAAATAAGCCGGACACATTGTGTTCAATGAAAAAAGGATTAAAAAAACAAAAGAGAGAAGGGACAGATTGTAAAGAATCAAAAAAAATCGATTAACAAATTATGCGATTGATAATCACAGTAGTGTTCGTGTTTTTCAGGCACCTTTGCTTACAAGCTAAAAGATCGTCAAATAAATATAAATAATTGGCGTGTGCGACACACGAGTCGACTAAAAAGTAAATAAAAAAAATTGAAAAGAGACGTACTATCGACAATTATATAGGCAGATATAGAGATAAAATAGTATTTAAAAAAAATAAAAATGATAAAGTAGTAACGAAATCCTAGTTTGCAACCTTGTGAGTATTTAGGCGAAAGCATATATATATGTGTATATATGCAGCGTATATATACTTCTTCAAGTATTCATACACGTTTTGCGTGCGCGCACGTTTTTTTTTTTTTTTTTAAGTAACGACGATGATTCAGAATTAATCGTAAAAAAATGAAAGAAATAGCAGCGTTTAATGAGCGCCTTAAATGCTAACCCTAAGCGTCGATTACGAGCGATCGTATCGACTGAGCGCACACGTGTGGTGCGGCGCGTTTCATCTTTCGTTCGTTCTCTTATATATGTTTCTTTTGCGATACCATAATATGCTTGAGTCATTTGTCGAAACGTATTTTTCTATCGTTATCTCATGAATTACTCGTGGCATCGTCACGCGACGAGGGTGGCACGGAAAAATCACTCTCAGCGTACCGATCTCCATTTTCCACATTGCGTGTGTGTGTGTGCGATTAACCGGGTTCTATCTACGGCACATCTACGGGGCTGGCGGATCCAAGGCGACTTGACTTTTTAAAAATACTGTCGGGAATACAAGAGAAGGCGCACGTGCGAGATTACTCATCACCCTTTTGCTTTCAACAATCCTACTCACAAATCCCGAAAATCATGAATACGTACGATTCGAACAATAAAAGGAATACCGTGTTTCCTTTCGCGATTCGTTAGAACGACTATTCTATATACGTATCGTACTGAAACATATTATACGTATACGACAGGATGGATGTCCCGTAAAATGTATTCTATTTGAAGAATTACAGATTCTCTCGTCGAAGATCAGATGATTTTTGATTCGTTACCATCAGTCGATAAATATGATTTACGGTCGGTCACTGAAATCTATCCGTACCCTTAAATCTATAGTCGGGGACAAAAAGATAGTACACCTCATATTTATTCATACTTTATAATATTAGTCAGAGAAAATGCAAGCTTCGATACATCAGCTACCATCCAAATGTACCCAGATACGTCTAAAGCAAAAAATATAGTTTTAGAATCTTCGAAAATCTAATCCAATTTTCAATAACATTATCTTACAAATGTCGAGTTTTATTTGTTATTGAAGTGACTTTGTCAATTCTGTGATATCTAGATCTCGTATTATAATATCAAAAATCATCTTCTTGACTCAATACTCTTTTCGTTAACAAATACGATACACCTTACGGAACATTTTGCATATTATCGTACGAAATCTGCTCCATACTGTTTTTTTTTAATATATAAAGTGGGTAGAAAAATCTCGAGATGCTTTACAACAATCAGTATTTGGTATTTATTGTTTATATGAATTTTCCAATAACTTTTATAGGCAAACAAGAGAAGAGATCTTTTCAGATTTGAATAAAAAATATACAAGATATTTAATTAAAATAAACAACAGACGTGATTAATATATAATGTTTAGTGATTAAAAACCATGCACTTAATATACAAGGTGAACTCTACATTACTTTCTATTTATTTTGACTTGAGTTATTCTGCTCTATATTTACCGTGTTTCCTTAATTAATAAACAGAATAGCGAGTAAGTTAATGATATTAATGAAATATGAATAACAATTTTTGAACGCTGTATTGATTTCTATTATGTTTGTATGTCTCGTGATTTTTATGCCCACTTCATATGTTGTATCATTAGCCATACTGTTAGTATGATAATAGTTAGACACAATTTGAGCCAGTTATAACGATATTAGATGCGAGTAGGTAATCTAAATTAAAATTCCCAAGAAGCCTATGTATGATTAAAATAGGACACTTCGAATTCTTATCAAATGTATGGTACTTTAAATGAAGCATTAACCAGAGATTGTTGGAGTAAGCTCGAGGATAAGCCCTCTAAACGTAATAAAACCCAAATTATTTTAATGGAATAAGTAAACTGTCGCATTGACGAAAGCACCTTGATCTGTTAATTGCTGAATAATTAGGAGAAAGATGAGTTATAATATGGACTTATATGCTTGTCGTTTTTCATTCAATATGCTGAAAACAGACTCAAATTTCAAACCGGAAAACGAACGCATAATACATGAATAATTTCAATATAGATATCAATATCTCCATCAAATTTCTTCGAATCTTCGATTGCTAAATAGTACTTTTCGAGGATTGAAGCACTGAACTTCAAGCCACTTAATCCGAAAAGAATTGTTCTCAATAAAAAATATCGTTGCATGGAACCAAAATACTTTTCTACGTGGAATACGAACAGTATTGCTGGAAGTATTGCATATGAGTCCATACTAACACGTCGAGTGTCTATATAATAGAGAATCGTTAAAGAACCTACAAATACTTACATTTTCTCCACCTCCAAAACCACCCAGATTATAGTCACCCATTCCACTTCCGCTATCTTCCCGTGGTGTACCAGGGCCACCGTTAGCCGGACTGTTTTTCATTCCATCGAGACCATCACCGTTCAAAACAGGACCCATTGTGTTTGGTCCCATGGGACCCATTGGACCACCTTCCGGGCCGCCGCTCATTGGAAAATCCTATTAAAATGAAAATAAACATACTACATTGTGTTAACACTTTACTACTGTCGCGATAAAACGGTTAACGGATCATAACTGTAATATGAACAATCAATAGTTACTTACACCAGGCATATTTCCTCCAGGTACAGGTTTCATCATGGTATACATGTTCTCGCCACCGCTATTACTACTATCTTGTGGGCTGGGCATGATTGGTGTACCTGGGCCTGGAGGACCCGTTGAACCGGGTGGTCCTCCGTAGTTACCCGGCGATGACGATGAATAATTCATTGGCTATAAATCAATTGTTTTTAAGTCGCTAGAGTCGAGAAATCATTTCGATATAAAATTAACAGTTGAGGAATAAATCATATCGAATTTTCAATTGAAAATCTATTCAACGATCTCAACCGTACCGTGGATGTGTTGGGTTGCCATTGTTGTCTGCCTCCAGGTCCAGCCATACTCATCGGTGGCATTCCGGGACCTCCAGGACCACCTGGACCTAAACTACTGTTTGGAGGTGGTGCTCTCATTCCTGGTCCGTAACTTCCCGGTCCCATTGGACCCATTCCAGGTCCTCGTGGCGGATTCATTCTCGGGTTCATGGGGTTCATTCCTGGTGGAGCTGGCAACGAAAACAACCATTGACACATTCGTTCCTAAATACAGACATATTAATACTGTTCTAACTTTATGTTAATACTAGATGCTAATCGTGAATCTCTGGACTAACGGCAAACCATGTGAGTTATGCAGTTGTTTTACATAAAAAAGATATTTTATGGTTTATTTGATTGTTTTCTTTTTCACTTAGGTCTGAAACTTATGACATCGAGATCATGCTTTGCCGAACGTCAAGTATACAGTGAAGCGAGTGGGTGGCATGCTAAATTGGTAATTGTATCTACGCATACATGAATGAAGTGAAAAGCTCATGCTGAGGATGAAAACAGCGCTACCGAGAGCTAACTTTGTGCTTCAAAATCGATCACAAAAAGATAGAACAGTGCGATATGTACCAAGTAAACACCGAGCATGACAATCATTCAGCTGATACATATTTAAACATCACGTATGTAGTACCACACAATGTGTAGAATATTAAAAGATTAATCGTTCCATTTTTTCAATTTTGAAACAATGTACGTGTAATATCCCCTCTGTGAACTCTCTGTATAAAACCTGAAGTATTAACACATATTTAGTAAACACTGAGTTTGCATAATGATTCACAATTAAAAGAAGTCGGTATAAGTATTGTTAGCCACACAATGTATAGTGAAAAATTACTTTAATATTAGGCATTAGATGTAACATATTGTGCATGTATCGAATCATACCATTTATTTTACATTTGTGTAAAGTGTACTCGGTACTATGAACATTTAACTTTTAGAAGTATCATTTCACAATTGTTCTTGTAAATGAAATTGAACACACATTCTAATACGCCTCAAATATTGCGACTGGCGTACTGGAAGCAAGATCGGGTGAGCAAGTATTTTACAAAAGAAACAAAGCTAGTGCAATTAATTCGTATGAGAGTGAGAACATAAAAAATAGAGATCTTTAAGAACGAGCAGGAGAAAAAAAAATAAAAGTTAGGCTTGACTAAGTCATGTGAGTGTGATTTGGTTGCTGGGTTGCTTCCTACCTTGCCACCCTACAAATTCTCCAGCTTCGCCTGAGGAACACAAGAGCACACATTAGTACGGCAGGTAGGTAAGGTCAGGTTGATGGCGGTAAGGTCTAGTTACTTTGCGGTCGCATAGTGAACATACTTTTCGATACAATTTAACTATGAATACATGTTCTTATACACTGAGACCTCAAACATCATACACAGATATCAAATTCGATCAAATCTAATTTGTACTTCTATTATCGTGAATCCTATTTGCATTCAATTTCCTCATTGTATACTTATTTGTGCAATAAATTATAATTATGAAAATTTACACAGTATTTAATTTTCGCATATATTGTGTTTAGTGGTTTATATGTAATAATTAAAGGGTACGTACAAAGTATAAATAGAATTATTACAGAGAATCGAATTGAGTACAGACTGCAAAGTGAAATCAACTTTGAAATTATGCAGTTTGTATGTATATTTCAAATTTGCACAGTACGAAAGTAATTATGTGTTTACGCACTGAATTAAGCAAGACAAGTAGACTATTCATCATGGTCGTTTAATCGGAAAACTACACCACTGCATGTAACTAGACAATTCAAAAACCAATCCACTCCACATCACAGCAATCCAATCCACTTTTTAATAATTACTGATTTATTTATTGCTGTGTGGTTTTTGGTATGCATGCGTCTATGCCATTCTCCTCTCGCAATTATTATCAATGCCAGAAAAAAAAATCAATGTGAATCTAGCATATAAATGAGCTCTTACCTTGCCTAGTCGGGTCCATACTATTTGGCATCATTGGTTGTCCTGGTGGCTGAAAACATCAATTTTCAATAAGTAACTGCTTGAAAATCATACATATAAAGTAGTGGTCAAAAGGAAGATTAACATTTAGATTTCTGTACATTGTTAACTTTTAAGACTACCTTTTGACCACCTCCATAGTTTTAGAGAAAATTTAAGTAAAGTGATGCATACCCCATTGAAGTCATTTCCCATTTGTGGCATACGTACTCCAGGTCGTGGTCCAGCAGGATACCGAGGACCCATGAACTGTAACAAGTGAGAAATGTACACAATTTAAGCAAACAGTGGTTTTAGAACACACTTGTATCAATAAAAACGCGGAGTTAATGAGTCACAGCTATTGTACATCACAGAACTGACACACCAGGCAGCCGCAATAAGCAATCGGTCACATATTAAGCCATATAACATATGCACTTTGATCAAAATCATCACAGTGCATTGCAATATGAACGTGTGATATATTAATGTGCAAATAGGATTGCAAACAGTAAGGATTCATATTTAAACGAACAGTAGGTCATAGTGAATCGAAATATGATGTACATTTATAGGAAATCTTACCTTACTATGAATCAATTCAACAGAAACTATTATTACTGACTTCTTCTTTATGCTATGCATATTGAAGGTTCTTCCTTACCTTAGAAGTTTGTTGTTACACTTGTACTTTTCACAAAACTACTTATCTTTAAACATCATCAGTACGTATTCAATGTGTAATTTTAAAATTGCAAAGAAACTGTGTGCTTTGAACAGTATTATCATGTGAAGCACTCTGTAATGAATTCTATAGTAATTTAAAAACAAAAAGATCGTAGGGTGAACATTGTAGAGTAGAAGTGACTTTGATAGGAAAGAAGCAACTTCGAGCAAACAATTATAGGTACACAATGATGATATGGTGTAATGAGAGTGGATCAAGTGATTCTTCATGAGTGATTGTGTCGTATGACGCTTACCTGAGTGGACATCATCTGCGAGTGTGGGGGCGGGGGTGGCTGGGGGTGCTGGGGGGATGGCTGTGATGAGGGGTGTGTGGGCGGAGATGGTCGCATTGTCGAGTTGTTCTGCAACAAGCAACGCAAACGACAGACATGTAGCAACACTGCGATCCAGGCAACAGCTAGACTAGAAGGCTCGGGTATGATTCGTGTTAACACTATATATGTCGGTCGGTATCTTAAACATCTTTCAAGTTATAATTACGAAAATCGTTTACGTTACACGTTTTTTCATATGTATATAGTTCTCACGATACAACTATTTCGTAATTACAACTTTCAATACTGGAAACGAAATTCGATGCTAAATGTTTAAGGATTCCACTTCACTTTGAAACAGTATTTTTACACGAAGTGAACAAACCAGCAAACAGTTACTCAGAAAATCATGGTATCCCTTTTTCCTGTATAACATTTCAAAGTGAAACTGCATGATTTTTTACCTTGAAACTTTGTATTTCATTATCCCAGAATAATTCAAAGGATAACAGATGTTTGGACAAGCAACATACTCATAACTAGAGAATCTTTTCTTCGCCTATGTATTATTATTTTTATACAATGATAAGCGGTCAACGAGAATGTCTTGATGAACTATTCTATTCATTTTATAATGTATAGCCTTTTAGTCCCTGAACTAAGTGTATCAAATATTTACCTAACTGACATTATAAATGTTTTTGTTAAAATTGCATTAATTGCACATGAATAATAATGTGATTGTATTCTAAACATAATTTTTAAGATTCGTGGACCGCTTGTGTTCAAATCTAAAGAGGCTACTGTCTAGGCAGGCTTTTATATTAACTGTAGTGAATATTTTAAAGAGTGTGACCTCAGCTGACATTCACACCACAGTAAATCATATTCAAGAATGTTTGAATGTATTAATCTTACGAAATGCTAAATACATTTTAAGATAGAATCAGGTAATTTGGCAGTATCAGCACATGCTTTGATTTACAAGACGTACTGTTTAAAACAGTAACATTTATTTATTGGTAAGAATTACTAAAGTATCAAAGTGGAGCAAAAGTTATATAAGAAACTAATATAGGAATAAATTATATGTTTAGATATCTATTCATCCAAAAGTATTGTGAAGTTGCTTTTGCGTGAAAATTAAGTCAGCGTAAGGTGGAACACTATAGAGAATTTAATATACCTACTGTAAAAATGATTGAAACTAAAACTATGTTCTAACATCTATACGAATCTTTCTCAGTAAAATTTCGTGAACCTGCTTTATGCAAAGAGGAGATCAGAGAGTGAAAAATGGTAGAGGAACGCACATACAAGTGTTAGATACATAGCAGAGAGAAAATAAGTACATAGATACATAGTGTAGACAAGCATGGCAATGAGAACCTTATTTGAATGTACACTTGTTTCAAAACTGATATAGTTGAATTACACTGTGTACATTTTACAGTTAGTAGAATGAATGAGTGTAATGAAGTGTGGTATTACGTGTTCTTTTCACATGTACAAAAGTATTCCTAGTAACGATAATGCCTGATTACACATTAATCTGAGAATATAAATCTCCTGCATGTAACGTGTATTGAACACTACTTTGTAAAATCTACTCAGATAATATTTATTAATAAGAAAACAGTAACCAGACTGTTATTAGGCTAGACATGTAAACATGGGCTTTGGATCAGGTTAATTAAATTGTTTATGTCACTGAATGGTATAATATTAATGATTTGCCGGAATATCACTTTCTTTGTTGACTTTGTAAAATTGAACATTATATTGAAAGTGTTTAGAAAATAATTACAAGCTTTGAATCAAGTGTAGAATTATAATTAATGAAAATTGTAACTAGGCATAACAATAATAACAGATATTTATACATAATTATGTATATACATATAAACACTAGTGATATATGTGTGTATATACAGTTAATGGTCTCTTTACAATAACCGTTTTTTATCTTTTATCTATTGGAATTTGCTAACTGAATTGATTTATAAATACCAACTATTTATCTATTCACGTATTTGCCCTGAAAAATCGATTGGAAAGAATATTGTACTTATCTAATAATGTATGCTGCCGCATAGTTGAAATTGAAATGATAATTTTTCCTAACATTCTTCTTTGTATATAACATAGATGTATAAAACAGAGACACGTTTCATACTAACATATTTGTTGTACTGTGTACCACAGTAGAAAAGCTTGAAAGTTTATACAATTAAATGTCTTTGGAAAAATAAAGAGATCATACAAGTAATTGTAGAAGAATATTCAATGTATAATCAACAAAAAATATATGATTCACTTAAAATATAGGAAACAAATTTTCTCTATTACAAGTAAAAGTTTTTATCAAAAAACTTATAAAGTTAAACACGATGAAGATTTATGAACCCAATTAGTAAACAATTTTTTAAAAGAATCAAGAACAGAAATATGTATCCAAAGAAAATGTGAAAAAGAAAATGATAATGTTTTAGTAACATGTACAAACTTACTGGAAAGAATGCAGGAGGCATTGGACCACCCGGCATACCATCATTTGGTGGCATTTGTCCTATGGGGGAAGGTGCTGGGCCGGCATTCTGAAATCACCTAACAGTTATCTAACAGCCAGCTTTGCATTTATAAATCTTACATTACATTCCACTAGATATAATTTTCATACTTTGAATGATTCAACTTACATGAGCAATGCCATTGACACCGTATCCACTGTTTACAAAGCCCTGCAAATAAAAAAAATTTTTTATGCATAAACTTTCATACACAATGTTTATAGTTTAATGTACTGTAAATGTACTAACATAATCATGAAAAGCTTTGGCCTCGCTACTGTGTTCACAAGAATCCCGTCGTTCTGGGGCTGCAGAGTACAAGTCCCAAAATACACTGAAACATTTTTATTAAAAATTAGTAATTCAGAAAATTCTATTGTGTCTGATGTTAGAAATTAGTAAAATAAATAATGCTTACCACCACCAGGAGTGTAAAAATCCTGGTGGTTCTCCAAGTGTAATATTTTTCTCCCATCGTATCTATAAAAAATAAAACAATTACAATAAATGTACAATCATTTTTCCCCTAGTTACTTTAATGAAACTGTAGAACAATTTGAAGTGATTACCTCTGACAAGAATGTCTGTGCTGCTTTTTGTGCGCCAACATGCAATAAATATTCGTACACGTACAAGGCTAATCTGAAATATCATAAACACAAGGAAAAATGTAGAGTTTAAAACATCTCTGACAATACAAATATGGATTCATAGTTAAACACATAAAAATACAATGTGTAACAGGTAATGTATACAGATGGCGACTGTTTATAAACACATATTTTTAGTAATTGCATATGTTCTAATTTTTAAATCTTAAATAATAATCGATCAATACATAATCGATTCGAAAAGATATATTTTTATTCAGACGAAATTTCGTGCAGGTGTTATAAAAAACTCAAAATTATTCAAGAAAATTTATTTCAATGCTATACGTTCGGAATCCTATTATTTATGTCCAAAAAAAAAAATGAAAAAAACTCGTCACATCGAGTAACATGCAAAAAAAAGTATTAAGTCATTTTCAGGGTTTTCGTGTGTCGCATGAACAAAATAAACGCTGCATCCCGAAGTGTCATCGTGCCAATATTTTGCGTATGCTACTTCTACGGTTTGCAAACGATAAAAACATGGCGACCGATCGGTCTGGCTCGCGAGACAAGTGACTCTAGTGACTCATAGTGAAACAAGTTCAGTCGAATTTGCTCGAAAGCAGGTTGCAGAAACCGCTCAGGTAAACAACACCATCCTCGAGCATACTCTCCCTGACCACGATCGAAACATTTCGAAAAATTCTACTCAGACCCGTATCAAAGGATCTCACTTTGCTAAATAGCGAACAGAAAAATTTCATGTACCACATAATTCGAAGTTTCATCAGAAAACAGACTTTCCATGAATATTCGAACGATCTTCAGGCCGGAATTAGCCGGCGACCGATAGCCGTACGCACGCTCAATGCAAAAGCGACGAGAGAAAAAAGCGTAGGAAAAAATGGAGTCACTGGTCGATCAATCGGCAAATTTTGTTCTTCAAGTTTGATAAAGAGTGCATTATACGTACTTTTCTCTGGCTTGAGAATCGGAGGGTACCGTAGACCCCTTTCCCTTCGCGTACATCCTCGTAGCCTGTCAATTTTTCCAGTGTAAACAGAAGCACCGTTTCGTTCAGCAATATATATGTATATATATGTATGTATATCTATATCTATATATGTATATAGATATATATATATATAGTGTCCAATACACCGCGATCACGGTGTGTAGAAAAGTTCTCCGTGAAACGATCGAAACGCGTGCACACACCCGTTCGTTTGAATGTTAAGGAAAAAAAAAAGAACAGGAGGTGAAAAAGAAGAACGTGCTGGGTGAATAATTTCACACACACGTCAGAGCACGTCGTGCCACAGCCGCGGCCAGCAGCCTATACTAGATACAGTACTCCGCATCATGGCTCGTCGAATTGCGGACGCATGACCGCGGAACGAACGCGCGTCGTCATCGTTCGCATCCTTCTCTCTCTCTCTCTCTTTCTTTCTCTGTCTCTCTCTCTTTCTCCTTCCCTCTCCCTTTTTTCTTCGATACGGCTCACTTTCTTTCCTTCTGGTCGATTCGTTTCACCGATTATATCGAACCGTCGCGCGTTTCTTCCCAGGTATATTAAAAAATAAAAAACTCGCAGAGCGTCCTCTCACCGAACTTTGGTCACTCGATTTCTTTTTCGCTCAATCGCTCACCACGCTTCTGTAGCGTACCGTGTTTCGTCCAGTCTCATTGAACGTACACACGCGAACTTCCTTCGAGAGACACCGACCACGGGATCCTCGATGCGACGTACGTCGACTGCTCGACGTACAAGCAACCACCCCGTATGCTTCCCTCTCTGTCTATCTCTCTCTTTCTAGCTCACGCACACACGGTTTTTTTCTATCGCGCCTACCTATCCGGTAGTGAACGAGGACGAAGCGCGGTGTCACTTTTACACACGCGCGCGCGAGAGTGTTTTTTCTCTCTCTCTCTCTATCTCGCGACACGAGCCAACTTTATTTTCGTGTATAAACACGCACCGATGTGACGCCTAGTGTACACTCGTGCACACACGTACGTTACCGTTAGCTGTCTCGCTCACGACTGAGCGGACCGACCAACGGTGCTCCTTGTCTCGCGCAAGCTTTACGAGAGCTGCGCGCGCAGCCTGGCTTTCCACCGCAGGGCCGTGTTAACCGTCGCCCCTTTTATTTGTCAGCGTCTTCTCGATTCGTCTCGATTCGATTATTCTGTTTACTCGAAACTCTGAGATTTCGTTTCGATTTTTAATAACTTTGATCGTTTGTTTGCACAAACTCAGAAGGTACCTTATGAACGAACTTAATATTTTCACCGGTGATACGGTATTTAATAAGATTTTTGTACTTATTCTGGAAAATCTGAATGAAATATTATCGAATGCAATTGTTTGTCGGTAGATTTTGGAGAAGTATGAATAGAATGTCGGTGAAAATTTCTGGGACTGTTGATAGGTAAGATATAATTGCGGTTTGCGAAGCTTGCACCATTTATTGGTACGCTCCTGATTGCAACTGTACGCGATTGGATGCCGATCGCTGCATGCGAGG
Source organism: Macropis europaea (assembly GCA_916610135.2). Taxonomy (NCBI): domain Eukaryota; kingdom Metazoa; phylum Arthropoda; class Insecta; order Hymenoptera; family Melittidae; genus Macropis; species Macropis europaea. Next base: position 1,377,285 of record OU744353.1, read on the forward strand.
TATATCTGTATATACAAGGCACGCATACGTTATACAAGCTATCGGCGCATGTATATACCGATAGCGGGGATAACCGAACACGACCGAACACCGGCGAACATTGCCGATGCAAAATAGCCGACAATTGACTGAGCGTCGAGGGGTCGGGCAGAAAAGAGACAAGCCATTCCTTCGGGTGTACAGCTTCCCCTTTTCTCAATTTTCTCATGGAATTTACGTATCGCTGATTTTTCTCCCATGAAAAATCAGGGCTCGACTAGAAGTTCCCCCTTCACAGTTAAACGGAATATCTTCGTAATCGAAATGATTTTACCCCTCTCATACATTATGCATTACTCCAATGTTTCCTGATTAATTACCAGAACACCGATAGAATGTTGTACGATGAGGGAAATCGATTGCCTTTGATTTTGTTGCCGACTGTACAACCCCTATTTTTCTCTTTACATTTTTATTCTGAGCGATGAAACACTGAGTTATAAGTTCATCAAATGTTTGATGTATCGCGTGTATAAACTGTTGAGCCAAGAAGTCGAGCCCTCTTTTTCCTTTTACATCTTTTAAAGTTTTCCTCGAATCTGTGTGTGTGTACCAACGCACACAACGGTACATATTTACATGGCTTATATTGTGTAGTACATGTAGAGTACACGTAAAAGCGTCGTAAACAATATCAAGAGATTGTAAATAAATACACTGAACATTCTTTACTGTTTTATCAATGTTTCAACTGCTTCGATATGAATGTTTCTGAAAGGAAAAGGGAAAAGTTGTACTCGTTACGTTAATACTAATTTAATAATTATAAAACTGATGTTACCGTGTTTGTTTAGTTTCAAATGTTGAGATGGATGGGCCGGGGACGATTACGTGGGAAGAATTTCTGGAGAACGCCGAAAAATTCGTGAAAATGTCGAACGACCTCTCCGACAGTTGGGAACTTCGAGGTAACAAGGTGAACAAACTTATACCAAACTGAAATTTAATATCATTTGTTAGAGCAATACACACACTATATGGCTTTTAATATCATTTAAGGTAAATATTTATTTGCAGGATGTACCGGGTGGAGCGTACATCGTTTGTCAGCAGAAACAATTTCTTTCCACCGATAGCGATTTAAACAATGATTCGTCGCTTGAAAATAATGATCTCGTTGGGCATTTCGATTTTGCATCGAACCAAGACCCGTTCGAAGCAGATTCTCCGATTGAGAAGCCATTAGTCACGGAACACCATATACTATGGTCAATGAGCTATGGGGTTCCTGTGCTATATTTCAATGGATGGAAGTCAGGTATGTCGAGGCACGAAGTACCGCCCGCTCAAGGTCACTTGTTCGATTGTAAGCTGTAGCGAACACAACTAGTATATTTATAATTTTTTTCACGTGCTTTCAAGTGATACGGTAGAGAAACTCTTCAATGACCTTGAACAGCCAATATTGTTCGTGTCTACTGTATCGACTGAGATCCAAGGTCACCTTTGCCTCATTAGTGCTTCCAGTTGTCTTGTTACGGATTTCATCAGAAAACTTGAGAGAAGAGTTAAATGAAAAAACCGCCCCTGCTTTAGTTTTAAATGATATTTCGTGAAAGTCGTTAATTTTCTAACGGTCTATTCATCAAAATATAAAACTTCCATTACAATCGTCGTCTGATCACCACTAGACCTTAATCGGGTGTGTACAGCCTGTTGGAAGTGGCGGGCGACATAATGCTGATTGTTCCTTCGATTGTAGCCTATCTTAAACTAGGCTAAGATGCCAGCAAAGGGAACAAGAGTGACTGAAGGAGCAGGCACGAGAAACAATGGAAAGCCATGTTCTACAACAATGCGTGCACTGGAACGTTTTACACATCGTATAGATTCGATACTTTGAATTTTTATCAACCTTTTATCTCTTTTTTTTATTATTCCATCTGTAACGGTAAAAAGCAAGCTGCAAACGTTTAAAGGTCCGCAACGTCGCTTTGAGATCCGTTTTATATCTTACGCATAATCTCGCGTACTCCTCGTCGAAGACGAACTTCCGGATTTTCGTAAGACCGGAAATACTCCTCCAAACGGACGGGCGATTTTTCTTTGAAGCCTCTTTTCTACTCGAAAGCCTATAGTAATTTGAACTCGTTCATATTTTCAGATTTCTCTGGAATAAATCCATTGAGCGTAGAGGAGGCTCAGTCGCTTGCCCATGGCGCAGAATTAGAGTATAAAGAATTATCACAAGCTATACATCCTGTATTAGGCATTCCGTTTTTGCATTTGCATCCTTGTAGGTCTCACGAACTATTACAAATCACTAGTAAAAGGTAAGAAACATGAAGAATAGAAAGTGTTAGCATTTAGTTTAGTAGGTTCCGCATAATTAATGAGTAATTGTTTTTGATTACAGCAAAAATAAATTGGTCAGCTGGTTGAGCACGGTAGCCCCTGCTGCATTGGGACTCAAACTACACCCTGAATATTGCAAACTGACTTTGTAAAACGTAGTTGACAATCTAGAAATTTTCATTCACTCGTATCTCATGTCTATGTACTCTAATATAAGTCAAATATACTTTCAAGCTTAATTTGTTTAATAACAAATATATAAGAAGGATAATAGAATTCTTGTGAACAAAAATGTACGTGACGTTTCAGAAATAGAAGAAGCCGTTCCTATGTTAGTAAAAAATATTTAACAATACCTGTACGTTCATTTAATTGTCTTAATTTTCATAAAACGCTTGTTAATTGTAGATGAACGCGGAATTAAAATTTGAATGAAATCGATTGGCCGCGCGTCGATTGGCGGAACGGGGTATCGAGTAGCGTCCTGCCATTGGCCGGGACGACGCATCGAGTTATACATCGGCCAATCACGTCTCGCGGTTCATGAATCTCGCTCCGCTTCCCCACCACCAGAGTTTCCCCGCCACCCGCGCGCTTTTCGAACACTTGGCTCAAATTACACGCTGCCAGCGGTGGCACAGTCCCGCGACTGTCATCGCACGGTATACAACGATTCGATCATTGTGTCACCCGTGTTCTCACATCTTTTTTCCTTTTGTTGTCTTGTTCGACCTAAAACGAGCCTAACACCCACGATCGTTCTCGTGCACGCGTCTCACTGTGCGTTTCTTGTTGTGCACGCGAGTGTCCACCCTTCGATCGCGCTAGAAACATCCGCAAAGCTGCACCAGGTAAGAATCGACGATATAATGTAGAAAACGTAGTCTAAATAATACATAGAACTCTTGATTCGATCGTTCGATCGCACCGAAGATCTATTACGCTTTGACTAAAGTGTTTTCGATAGATGTTCAAAACCGGGACAGCAAGAAGATCTTGCTAACTTATGGAGAACGATGGTCCAAGCGTTTCATCTGAAACACAGATCGATTTCTTAAAAAACTCTGTCAAGTTATGTTTTCATGAAAGAGCGTGTCGGTCATGTATCAAATCGAAACGCAGATATTGAAGTTTCGATCGAGATCGTAAATCGATACTGAAGTTTGATTTGCATCGAACACTGTCGATACATTCTATTGGCGGATCCTCAAGAATTATCGACTGAACTTAGCCCGTGTAATCGAGTCGAGGTAATCGTAACACTTGTTAGGTGAGAGGCTCGTAGTTGGCGCGAAAATTGCGCCAAAGTGGATGCAACTTTTTTGCTCGTGTAGAGGTTGTTTTATTAGTGTGACGGACAGAACAACCATAATCGTAATCGACATCGTCAAAGCAGTGGAACGCGTAAGTTAAATCACATGCACGTGAAATAAAGGTTCAAGTAAAGACTTTTAATCGAAACAATGTCTGGGCGCGCAACAAGTTTCTACACACCAACCTGAACGTAAGGTTTCTGCATGTGAAACTTCCAGCATGGATAATAAGGAAGCGTTCGTCGGGGATCTCTTTCAACTCTTTGCCTTAAAACGTGTCACACCCGTGATAAAGATAAGTGCTAGAAAAACGCAACTAAGTGTTGTATTAATTTCTAAAAACTCAACTTCTTTCACTGTCCGTGTACTTTTAAGAGCGAATTGTATTAGTTAATGTATGTTCTTTAGTTATCAAATGTTCCGGCCACTTAAGTAGTTAACTAATAAAATCATAATGCAAGGGGTAAAACTGAGTTTACAATAGAGCGACGTTCGCGAAATGAAACAGAGTCGCAGGGAGAACCGTAATCGAAAACACATCAGGTTGAAAGCTAGATTAACCGAGACACGTCGAATAAACATATATTATGCAACGATCTAATAGAAATGAGCGTGCACGAACTTATCGTCGTCGATGAATCACTCGTCGACACAATGTACATATTCATATTTTCTGAAAAAGATGAGAGGGAAAGACGGAAGCGAATGGTAGGATATTACCTGACATTGTTTATGATCTGACGCGTTATGTAACGTACATTGTGAACGAATCGTATCGTCGGAAGATGCGTTTACCTATGACTTATCTTCCGAACAGAGATTCACGATGAAACAGTCAGCAATTACGACGGAACTGCGATCGAATTACACGGACAACGCGTTCCCTATTACTGTAGTTAGTGTAACCGATAGGTTAACCCCTTGCTTTATAATAACGAGTCACACTCGTGATGCGGATCGCGGTCTGTACGTTATAGTTTCACTCGAATATAAATTTTTACAAATTTTTTATCACGCCATTCTTCACTTTCGAATTGTACATGTCGCCCTTAGAATACTTCAATAATAAAATCAGACAAGAGTTTAAACAATGTTTCCAACGATTCTACTTATGTTTCGAAAGAATTTTCGAATTTTCAGTATCAAGCTCGTCGGTCGATATGCAAATCGAAAACTGTTTGTTGCCTTGAAATCTGTTCGCAATTATTACGTAACGGGCGTATTTATCTCAAGTCTCGGCAATTTTTCTACGATCTTTTCATCCGACTGAGGTTGCTGGAAGAATGTAAGTCGAGTGATGATCGTTTATCATCCGTCGATCGTTCTGTGTCGCGTGGGTCGCGGAGGACCCACGCTGAACTCTACGTTCAGATTGTTCTTTCTTATTTTCACTGTAAAACAGAGACGTTGTCGCGAAATACTAATTATTTATCATGTACAATGTGATTGAAGTACACATATTTTTCAGGTATATTGTAGCAGAAAAGCTAACGAGACAAACAGTACCTATTGTATTGTGTGTAACGGAGACGCGCGATCACTATACCCGGCCGTCTGAGCAATGATTTGTGTTTACTACTTTCTGCTATTTCTTGGACCCCGTTCAACATTCAGTCACATCATTTATTGCGTCCTGCATGTCTGTTTCAATTGCAACACTTCAAGAACACATTCCATCGCCACCTGAACACGTACAAATATTTATTTGTTTATTTATTTCTATGACTCGAAATTTAAGAGATTGACTCTATGACGTAACAGGCCAGAGTAAAACAGAATTTATCATCTTTGTGTATTTGTAGGTCATCCAGTAGATTGATCTGTTGCACAACGATCATTATTTAGGAAACAGCTTGTTGCGCTATTACAAAAGGACGGAGATCTACTGCGCACGCGCGCGATTCGCGACCGTAAGAAAACGCGGGAATTCATTTCGTATCGTTTTTAATGGAAAAGTAGGATGGACAGTGTGTCGAATACCCAGCTGATAATATAACAATGAAAAGAGTTAAATATTGATGATAATATAAAAGTTTCAGCGGATTCAATCATTTATATTGGCTCATTGTGCTTATCAAGCGATCGAGCTTGCATCATTAGCCCTAATTATGAGGGAACATTTGGACGAGTCTTGGTCGTTGCTCTGTGCACGGATGGGACAAGGACACGGTGCAGCTGTTGGTCAGTTTAATCGACGCAAGATAGTTTCATCTGGAACTTAACGTGTTTACTTTAAAAAAAAAAACAGCTGAAACGACATAACCGAAGTTTCCGCCTACGTTTCGGTCCCATCGCTGGCTTGTATATCATCAGCTGATTGCGTCACGGTCTGGTTCTATAATAGTTCATTAAATTGCCGGTAATTTGTGGTTGCGGGGGTATTTTATGTAGTATAAATGAATGAACATTATCGTGCAACACTTTGAAGCCGGTCCACTGTAAGGCCAATTTTATAATGAATTCACAGTTGCCGCACGCTCGAAGGAGCGGAAGGACGGTGAGGTTCGGATCGCAAGCGGAAGGGAATCGTACCAGCGTACGGAGAGACAAGAAAAGGAGCCTTGGGGTTTGATTGCACGATGAACCGCCTGGGATAGATCATTAGGAGATCACTGGAATTAATAGTTACCGAAACGCTGCAGAATGAGAATTACCGATGCGAGTGGCTCGAAATGAAAATTCTTCGAACGAAGAAGGATTCGTTATTCGAGGAATGAAACGCATTGCGTGGTATCGTCTCTCCTTCTCCGAGTTGTTTGGAACTTATGAAGTTTTATGACGGCGTAACGAATACGCGACGGCGACTAATTGCGAATACCCGACGAGCGTTCGCGTGATAATCGTTTAATTTATTGTCGTTCGTAATCGCCTGGCGGTAATCCTCGACCAGTCGGCTCTCATTAAGTCATCAGCGTATCGGTAATCACTCATGTTTCTATAGCGTGCTCGTTTACTGATTTTTCATCTGATCTGTGACCATTACATGTTATCGTTGAATCAAGAAACAAGCGTTTTCCGCAAATGGGACACGGTTGACGGTCGCTTTTCTATTTCCGTTCAACGAGAGAAACGACAGGCACTCTAACGCTTCGAATAATGCCGACAAAACGTTTCGCACCGCGTGAAAAATCCGTTGAGGCTTTCTTCCTCTCGACTTTGGAGCCGCAAAGCGACCTATTTGCTTCAGCGAGTCATCGAGGTCCTTCCGGGGTCGAGGACGAGCGGAATTATTTGTCCGTTCGTTTTTTTGCCAGATAAATTTCATGTGCTATGAAAGAAGAAAAATATAATTTATAGATAGATTTTAAAAAAAATTAACAAGTAGAAGACTGAGAAAGAAAAATAGGAAATATAGAAAAATATGGATTGTTCTATTATAGAAGACATTGTAGAACATAATTTCGTTGCTGGATACTTCGTTTTGGAGGAGCCGTTCTCCGTTTAATTCAGCGCTTGACCCGAGCGAAATCAATTACAAACTTGACCCATCTCGACCCCTCCTGACAGAAACACTTGAAAGTATTACAACTTCCTTCCTCCCTTCGGATGACAACCGAAAAAAGTAACAGACGTACCGGGTGTTTCAAATGAAGGATCCGGGATTGGCATAAAATTCTTCAAGAATCCGATATTTCTGTACCATGGTACTCTTAGAAAGTCGATCAATTAACAGGTGTTTGAGAGTTCAGTAAATGGTACCAAATACTTTCGCACGTGTCTTAAAAAATCATGTAAAATGTACATGTTACAAGCAGATTCACTATAGTCATGTCCAGGTCTCACTGTACGACCAATTTTTTCTAAACAAAAAAATTCATGAACATCCGCAGTATAGCAATCAATTTCTGTGCAGATCGAGGAAGGAAGAGAGGATCACGCTGACAAAATCCCCGGGTGGCGATCGAGCAGTCCAACAAGAGCAGAAGAGCAACCGCTCCGGAGGAAGAGGAATTTAACGGAAGTCGGAAGGAAGGGATACCGGTGGTGCGTGTGTCGAGAGGAAGGGCTAAGTATAGCGAGATCAGAAACGAGAGACCATAGGCAGGCGACAAACAATAGACGCGTAACCCGGTGCTCCCGATGGGGTCATAGTTGCTGGTATTTGTAATGTATCTGACGATGATAGGCCAGCACGGCAGGAAGAGATCGTCGTAGGGGGATTGCCATAGCTAATCGTACCACCCAAGGTGGCACAGATTGAGAGCTATATCAGCACACATCCTCTCCTGGCCGAGCAAGTACCCACCACAACGTCCAGCCGGTACGTATATTATTATTACACTGCTTGGTTAGCCTGACTCCGTGTGTTTACACCGTCCACTGCATGATCTGTCTACTTCATTTCATCTTCTAGAATATTTCACCGTCACCACCTTCTGGAAGACTTTCCTGACCTCCAGATCGTACGAGCAATAGAGCTGTACCCCAATCCTGTGAACAGTACTTCCGGAAGACTCTGTGCTTGAGGTCACTGGTTTACTAGGTAGCCACTAGGCTTCAGGTTCAACTTGTAGGCTCATTTCTTTAAATCTGCAGCATCCAACGTTCCTTGTTCTTGCTGTTCTTCTAAGATAAACGCTTAATCATGCAGAGTGACCCAAGAGGAAGAGGACCGGACTGATATAAAGTGTATCAGCGGGCAGCGAGGCCAATACCATCGGCGATACGATCAACGGATCAGCAGGCATCGTCGATCCCTTTTTCGAGCCTCTCCACCTCGTTCCTCTGTTCCCCATCGGGCCGCGACTCATACCAGCTGCTTCCGGCTAACCGGAAGTGACGCTCTATGTGAACGGGTGACCATCGTCTTTCGTTGTGATACCAATACCACGCAAACGTAGCCCAGGCATCATGGAAGTCGCCACCGAGCTGTACGTACCCGTCTTCTCTCATTCATCTCTGGCTTTTCATTTTCTTTGTCAATTCTAATACTCTCTCCATTCTGCCTCTGTTTATGTTTCATGCTGCAAGCCCTTGAACTTCGCGTTTCGAAGACTCGAAGCTCCTCTAACCGTGGAACAATGTGATTTTGAAACTTGTCGCTTTGCATTTCTCCTTATCTTTCTTTGTGTTTGCCGCTGGAATCTCTTCCTTGAACCCCAGCAGTGACATTTTTTGATAATTGTTAAGAATTGTTAGCACAAAGTGGTTGCATGCATTCATTAAAACGACATTGACGGCTGGATGAAGTTTCTTCTTTGCAACCGCATAATTTAATTGCATCATATTTGATAGACAAATTCGCGGAAAGAGATACTGTTGCAAAACTGTTGACTATTCATTGAAGTGCGTCAGTAACGCATCGTTTGCTCCATTCGTTTAATTCTTCTTGGAATAGAAATTTAAATTTACTCCAATTCTTCTGTATTTTTTTATATGTATCAGGGAGATTATTTTGTAAATTGTCAGAGGGATAAATAACATTTCATTCACATTTGGAATGAGCCTTTCAGAACCTAATAGATGAAAAGATGACGATATTTATCATACAATCCATTGATTCAGCTGGTAAGGGTCAGTAGTCTTCGCTATGATATGATTGAGGCTTTACAAGCGGCCTCGCGTTAAGTAGGCTTGAAGAGAGGCGATCAAGTCGAAAGTCTTGTCCCTCGTGTTGACCTTGTCGCGAAACAGCGTTCGTTCTTGCTGTAAGCCGATTTTCGACCAGCAGTAACCTGATCACGTGTTTCGAAACTCCTGGAGATTGACATTTTCGTACCGTGAAGATCCTGGTTACAAGGTCGAGTCACTTTTAACTGTTCCAACGGACGACTTACGAAGACCTGACCGCGATTATATCTAACTGGTCCAGCCAATTATCAAATTGTACTTTCATGCTGCCTCTTCTTGCGATTCGCCGCGGAAATTCGGTTGATTCGCTTGAGCCTGATGCCGCTGGTTCTTCAGCAACTTCTCTGTCGACTTTGAACCATGAAATCAATCAGATGCGTTTAGGTATTACGCTGTTTTCGAACTGTGTGGTCAAGTTATTAGCGTACTACTTCAATTATTCTTTTTTTTCTGATTCTCTTGAACGTATTGCAGGTACACGAGACGAGAACGTTGAAGAGTCGTCGAAGTGACTTGTAAACAGTTGAACTGAAAGAAGTGAAATCAAGATAGGATGCAAGATGGTACACGAGTCCACCGATTATTTAATTCGATTAGATTGAAACGTTATTCGCGCACGCCTGGATTAAGACGAAGCGGAACGTGTGCGGGGATATAATGACAGAGCTAGGCGAAGTCATTGTCAATCATCGTGCTTTCCTGTACGCTCGACAACGTGCACGTAACTTCACCTCAAGGCGCTACGCTAATCGCGATCTCGTAAATAAAGTTTATCTATTGAAACATGGGATCAAATCGTCGTTATCCATAAAAATTTATGAGTTCTCGAATTTTCAATGCGAAACGTTTCTTCAAAAGCCTCTCTTCGAGTAGATTCATTGTAAATATCGCAGAATATTCTATGGGGACGTCAGAGCGTGTCTGTAAAGTATTTGTTTGGGCGTTAGGACATTGCTTATTCAAGGTCCTCGCCTTTCACGTTACCTCTAAAATAGTTCTCCATCAGAAATACTGTCACTCTTCTCATATGCATAGTGCAAATACTTTCAAAAAATTCTGTCGACTCGACCTTCGACGTTTCTGTCGTTGGCCGACCGGATGAATTCATCTGAAAGAGGAGTACAGCGACCGAGGAGGTTTTACTCGCAGCTCAGGAGTTCGGTTCATGTTGATGTCAGTCGCATGCACAGTGTGCAATCTCGTCGTTCACGCATCGAATAGGAATCTGTTGTTTCGTCACGTGCGAACGATACTGGAGTGCATGCAAATAGTCGATGACGCGTTCAATGAAAAACAAAAAAAAAAGAACTGGAATCGCTGAGGAGCTTAAGAAATTCTATTCTAACGAGCAGATTTGCAAACGCGTGTCACTCGAGCATTAGAAACGCGCAAAGAGCTGTCACAGTCTTCGATAAGCTGATGTCGTAGATGAACATGTCTTCCTAGCTTCTGATGAACGAACGGTACGGCCTTCTTTATTTTTTGTAACAGCCACGTCCTCCAGACGGTTATTAATTATTGGCCGCGTTACACAGACAGTCTCGTTGACACTGTTAAGGGATTAACTGTTGCAATTAACCCGTTGGCGGTGACTAAATCATCTATTACCGGGCAATACTCATTTTTCCTGGTATTCTATTTTTTAGTGTTTCCTGGATATCCTTCCAAATTTGGATACATGAAAAAATAGCTCTTTTCAGTCGATATAGTTCCTTTGTAACAAAAAAGGAGTACCACTGAATGTATGTATTCATTAAGAGCAGTATATTAAAATGCAGAGCTTTACATACTGATCTTGTTGCTATTAATAACGTTTGGTCGACTTCATTTCCATTTGCTCCTTCATTTGCAATTCTCTTATGGATTTCTATTCTTCCATCGAAAACGTCGTTTGTACGTCTTTCAAGGAAGCCATCGAGCTTCCAGGCTGCATAGAATTATTCTCTTCTCTGAACTAATGCAAAGACTGACCATGTTCTTCAGTTGTGTTTGATTTGATATTGCAGGTCGCCGTTATCAGGATCCGATACGCAATGTAAAATCGTCGAAAGAACTTCCTATTATCCTCAGGATCCTAACAAGAGGCCCAGGACCAGGCAAGAGAAGGTACGAGAATGTTTGAGGCACAACTCGTTGACCATCCTCACTGTCGGCGGTGTCGTCGGCGGTGTTGTCCTCGGTATCATCCTGAGGAGCACTCGGACACAAGGATGGTCGCCGCGGGAGATCATGTATATCAATTACATCGGAGATCTGTTCTTGAGGATGTTGAAGAGCTTGATCTTGCCGTTGATTATATCCAGCTTAGTATCCGCCATCGGGTCCCTTGATCTGTCTCTCAGCGGCAAGATCGGTGCTAGAGCTATAGTGTATTACATGGTCACCACCATCAGCGCGGTTGTGCTAGGTCAGCAAGTCAAACAGATACGATAAATCATTCAGAATTATCCGCATGTTGTTTTTTCTTTTTATAAACGGCGAGGATTTTCCTTTGATCATAAGCAGAATCTTACGTCTGTCTTCAGGTATTATTCTAGTGATTACTATTCAACCGGGTGTAGGGAATAATCCGGAAATGAAAACGCAAGAACGCCCGCAGAATGTTTCTACCATCGACACGCTGATGGATTTAATTCGAAACATGTTTCCACCTAATCTGGTGGAAGCGTGCATCTCTCAGCACAGAACGGAAATGCACAAACCGGAGAACAAGACGATAGGTAAACTGTAAAGCTAAATAGCTAGGGAAAAGCTGTAATAAATAATTATTAGATAACGATTACAGGAGTGTTATTATAGTGTATCTTTATTTTCAGCGGAGAACATGGATTTTTGGGAGCCAGTGCAGAAGAGTGTTTCCGGGACCAATATCATGGGGCTAGTCGTATTCGCCACTGTTCTAGGCATCACCTTAGGAAAAATGGAGCAAAAGGGAAAACCGCTGCTGGTCTTCTTCGAGTCGTTGTCAGGCGCGATGATGTTGATAACTCAATGGGTGATCTGGTAAATTCACGCACGATGGAACAACATGTTCACGATTTAAAATTTCTGAACTATATATTGTGAACTCTAGAATACGTATACTTCTTCTAGCATGCTCTTTGTTGATCCGCGTGACGATAGAATATTATCTCCGTAGGCTGTCGCCGGTTGGTGTGCTCTTCCTGGTAGCCGCCAAGATCACGGAGATGCAATCTTTGGACGAAGTGGTCGGCCAGCTTGGAATGTACTTCCTGACGGTCTTAATCGGTCTCTTCATACACGGTTTCATAGTTCTGCCGATACTGTACTTTGTGATAACAAAGAAGAATCCGTACGTGTACATATCGAACATGGCACAGGCGTTGGTCACCGCGTTCGGCACGTCTTCCAGCTCCGCAACGCTACCAATCGCCATCAACTGTCTGGAAGAGGGAAACAACGTTGACTCGCGAATCACCAGATTCGTGTTACCGATAGGTGCCACCATTAACATGGATGGCACCGCTTTGTACGAGGCTGTCGCTGCGATTTTCATCGCGCAAGTGCGTCGCGTTAGCCTCACGTTTGGACAATTGGTAGCGGTTAGGTGAGTTCATTGAACCGCCAGGTTGTTAAGAATTTCATTTCGCCCGCTAAAATTATTGATGTCTCTTTCGTTTAGTATAACAGCAACTGCCGCGAGTATCGGAGCGGCTGGAATCCCGCAGGCGGGTTTGGTGACTATGGTGATGGTTTTGGACACGGTTCGCCTTCCAGCTGACGACGTGTTCCTGGTCATCGCGGTTGATTGGTTGTTGTAAGTCCTTCGCCTTCTCTGGAAAGCATCATTCGGTTATACTTCAACAAGAAAATAGTTATAGAAAACGACACAGTAGATTTAATAGGAAATTTTTGTTGAATTCGTCGTTTGAACTTCCAGAGACCGCTGCAGGACAACGGTGAACGTCGTGGGTGATTCCCTCGGTGCAGGAATCGTGAATTATTTGAGCAGAAACGAGTTGACCGCGTTGCCTCAGAACGCGCAGGCCCAAAACGGGGCTGACCATCACACTACGACGTCTATATAAGAGTCTTCTAAGTATTAATTAACGGAAGTCGAGCTTAAAACTCGTAATGTTATCGGAACAGTTGGGTTTCGCTTTCTTCTTCGTCATAATACCGACGAAACAATTGCACATTCCCACCGAACTTCGAATTTATTCAACGATAGACGAAACCGGGCTGTCGTAATAAGTTCTGAAAAAAAAAAAAACAGCAGCATCATGGTAGCTCGTAAATTTCGCTAGAAATGTTTTATATTTAATTACAAGGGATCCTAGTTCCGTTCGGTTCAAGTACAAAACGATTTAACCATTCGATCATGTTTTAATGGTCGTGTTCTTTAGTTGTTAAACGATTATAATCGAAACGTGATACGAGCAACGAGAATCAAAGGGGTTCAGATTTGACTTTTCTCAAGTTCGAACGTGGGAACATGCCGGGAGAAACGTGAACAAAAACGAATCGTGTCGTGCCATACATATTTGGATGTGTCATGAAATTTTTAGTTAAACGAATGTTAAGTTTTGAAATATTATATGTTGAGTCGAGACTTGTATATTCGGGTCAAGTCATTTTGAGTAATTCCCAACGAGTTGCTTCACGCAAACTGCTGAAAATCACGTGTATTGTTAACGAACATGTTACTGCCTAAGTGTTCTAATTTATTCTAGAAGTGTTCTTTTTTTTTTATTATACTGCTTTGGAACTCATTCGCAAAACACCGTTCTCTTCTCGCTAGTTTAAGGGACGAAAATCAATTGTTAATATAAACAGACAAAAATATCAATGGTACAACTGTAAATAAAACCGTAAAAAAAAGAATTAGACAGTAGGCGAATGAACTTGTTGCAGTGAATCTCGGACGAAAATCGAATATCCGAACGCAACATTTTTTGTTCAAAAATATTGAAGTTTGGAAATATTTTTTAGTCGATATTTGTTCCGTTCAAATGATGATACAGTAATTTGAAATAATACAGGTTTCGTAGTGGCGTAGCTGAGATGTATAAAATCCAATTGTACACAGTTGTTTTAGACACATTGTTATTAGCGAAAGTAGAACTATTGTCTATACTTTCTTAATCTTTGTCTTCCATCGCTACAGCATTACTTATAACTTAGGTTTAAAAGTCGAGTGTAAAATCGCTAGGAAGTGTCATACAATTATAAAAGTTTCTATATTAAAATAATCATCTTTTTTCTTGCTATTCTATTTGTTTATAAAGAACTTTTTCAAGGTGTTCTTTGTTAATTTTGAAAAATTTTCAAGCGAGGATAACGATGTTGAATGCGTTCAATCTTTCCATGAAATTCTGCGCCTGTAAAAAGTTACAGGGAGAGATGCAGAAGTGTTTCGAATTAGTGGCATTCGTAGAAAATGAATAACGAGCGTATTATGGCGTGTACGATGTACCTCATCGCGCTAGACGAAAGTGTTCAATTGTCGACTAGAAAGTACAGAAGTATATTTTATTATTCTCTAATGAAAGATCGTCGAAGATTTATTACTACATGTTACTCGTTCGTTACGGTTACATCGGTGCATGCGATTAATGTAACTGATTGATTAATTTATATCTTTAACTTATTCAGCGTAATACACTTTGTAGGCATAACTTAAGTTGATTAAGGTGAAGGATGATCAAGTACTGTACTGCGTTCGCTTCTTTTTATGACTTTTCAATGTTAATGCATAATTTCTTGATGGGCTGAACCATTTGAAAAATTCTACGAACTTCAATATTCATGAGCTTAAGAATAAAGTTTTAATGAACACTATTTCCATGATCCATGGATCAGTCAAACGATTTACATACTTTATGAGATCATGAGAGGAACTTCTAGGTGAGAAAGATAATAAGATTTGAATATCGTTTCAGATGTCAAACAGTAAAAAGTAATGTGTTGTCCCTTCGATAATAACCAGTTGTATTCTTTACGCTGCCATGCTTTAATTCACTGTGAAACATTAATAACTTAAGAAAATGGATGGCTACTTGTCACGTTAATATTGTTTTAAAAATTTCATGTGATTTTCTAAAGGAAAGAGGAAAGATACATTCAAGTTCTGTGAATGATTATGAATGAGTTACTATAACATTGCACAATTCAGTTTCAACGAATTAAGTCGTACGTGGTTCTCGTAAAAAGCATGTATCAAACTAATAGTCACAATTAATCTGTCGAGAATTATTTAATGTACAGTTACACCTTGCAATGAAATTCTCCAAGTAGAATTTATGTACCTGTACGTAATTAAGTAATGCCATAGTTGCTTAAAAATATGCTGTATAATATTTATTTGTACAATAAATGTACAAACCGACGTAACAATAAAGTTATTGCTTATTTCTAAACGAAGTCACGCGAAAAGGCTTGATTATCAGTTTTTCTGGATTGACAAGCCGACAAAGAAACTCTTATCACAGTGAAAAATACGTTAAATTTATGAATAAAAAAAACGAATGTTCGTCGTAGGCTTCAGAATACGTAATAATCGATTAAGATAATTATTGAAAATTATTTATTTCAATTATAGTACTATCTGTGCATAATATAACATTTTTCCTTTCGTTTCATCAAGTTATTCTTCGATTTGCGCAGTCGTAATATTCAGTGGCAGTTGAAGAAAAATAAATGTACCTTTGGGATCTCGGATACACGAAATACTGTAAAAAAAGGATTCAGAAATTGCCACGTACACACAGTAAAACGATGAACTTGTCTATCACATTTCAAACGCAAAGGATCTTTTTAAGGTCGTCTATTCTACCGCTTTACATGGAAAAAAATACGCAACAACGATGGATGGTACATTGTTTCGCCGATGGCTATTTCTATTGTGGTGAAGCTGATCTATTGCATTGCTTTGGAAAAAAGAGGAGTCGTAAAAGGCCATACAGATGTATTGCTAAAACTAAAACGTTTAACACAATATGACTAGATAAAATGCACATTTGCTATAATACTTCAAACGTGAAAGTACGTTAAAAAGAAACAAAAGAAAGGAAATGGTAATGTCCGTAAACTAAAATGCTCTGACTTAGGAATTTTTGGAAATTCTCTGCCTGTACCATATGTGCACGATCATACACATGTGTATATGGCAATTGGTATCGCTACTTTTCTGTTCTCTTTAAAAACACCAGGCGTTTGATTTCGTTCGCTCCTGTTAGACGATACAGATGGCTCAAGACAACGTTGCCCTAACATTACTCTAGTTTGTCCTATCACGAAAATCAAACAGCAAGTACGCTCTCGTCGTTCGACACGAACAACTAACGATCGAGTTAATTCGTTTCTAAGGTAAAAAGCATTTCCGACGGCATTAGATATTAGAAAATGTCCGTTCTACGAGTGATCCCAAAAAACGAAGCATTATTTCGCGATTAGGATTTTCGACCATCGTCCCCTTTCTTGACTCTACAGGAAAAGAAGGGCACGATGGTGCGGAAAATCGGCAGAACGTGTGTTCATGAAGTCTTAAAATCTTAACCAGGCATCGTTATGTACATAATATAAACAATTCGCTATAGTATTTACAAAATGAAAACAGTTCTCGCGGTTAATACTAAACATCTATGAATCACAATTGTCGTGTCCCCGACAGTGTGTAAAATATTCTTCGTACGATGGTATTAATAAATTGTGCTCGATAAGTGTGAAAACGTTGATACAGAGATAACATCCGACTTTTGTCTTCCTTTTCTTCTTTAATTCAACGAAATCCCTTGGATCCACGAGCTGAGATCGTTCGTGTCTTCGCAGCTAAGGCTCAACGAGTTTTTCTCGTTTTTCCTCGACTCCAAAAGCGTTTGGGCGGCCGTCCGGCCGGTTAAGTATGCTCCATGTACCGTACTATAAAACGAAGAGTGCGTGTGTTCGCCAGCAAACGCTATAATGATCTTCGTTGGATCGTCCTCTCGCACTATAGGCTCGGCTAAACGATTAACATCTAATTGACTTGCACCGACAGCCATCGCGGTGTAAGAGCCACGCGTGTAAGGCTGCGAATGCCAAGAGGTGTGTATACAACTTTTTGGTGCTGGTACAAATGGATCATTGAGAAATCTTCTCATGACCGTTGTGCATACATCAGCTACTTCCGCCGAGCTCAACTGTTCCATGTATTCGGCAGCTTTTCCGGAAATCCAGCCCAACAGTAGCGTTTCTGTGATCTTCGTGAAAGAGTAGATCTTCCTGAACCACGTTTTACTCATGTCTTGTCTATCCTCCTCGCTCAATCCTCTGTCGTCCCACAGAAGCATCACTTCCGACACCCCAGGATTTAGAAAAGGTCTCTCGTATTCTAAAAATATTTTATCTACAGTACCAAACATAAGTCTATCTATGGCTTCGAGTTTATAATTCGGCAGAGGCGGCTCGAATATTTCATTCGCTTTCTCCTTGAGCACCCCTAATGGCAATGTACAAATCACGTGTTCGGCTAATATCGTTTTTCCGTTTCCGCATTGTATTTCTATGAACGGATCTGAACAATCATTGACATCAGAATTCGTGTCTTCTGTACATTTTTTTCTTTGCCACCTACGAATAAATAAAATGCATGTATTGTTCAATTTGTTTTGTTTCTATTAAGCTTTGAGAAGTATTGATGTGTTTTTACCTAATTTTATTAACCACGTGTCTAGTAAGGATGCTGGTTTTAGGTATGTGTCTAGAAACTGGTTCCAATATAGCACTGTATCCATCTGGAAGACTAATATTTCCACCCTGTAGCTCCGCATAGGAACCCATCTCCAAGAGATCGACATCTTCCATGCTATCACAGCCAGTAATACAGGTTTCTCTCTTCAACAAACAATCAAATAACAATTGCCTAATTCTCCTGTCTTCTACTGGTAAAGAGGACAAGTAAATTTCGGCCTCCAGAGCTACATGCGCGCCTACACTACTGATTCCATCCGGAGGGCTATAAGAACTTAGAAAGTATTCTTCACAACGTCTTAGGAAACACACGTAAGCTTCATAGATTTCTTGTAGGACAGGAAAGGGTAACTGTTTCCCATCTTCCATGGCAGCTACCACTTTGTGAGGCCTTGGAACGCGTATAATATCTATCAATCCATTTGCCATTGCCAGTTCGAACATCGGATTTCCCAGGACTCCATGGATCCAGTTTGCTCCCAATTCCACCTTGTCAGTGCCTGCATTAAAATCATAGAATTCTTAGTATTATAAACATCATTGTTTACATGTGGTTCTGGGTAATTTTTATCGTTTTCATGTGTTCCAAATAACTGACATTTATTGTATACTCTGTGGAGATGATATAGTAAAGTCATAAATAGCAAGCTTTGAATCAATTACCTCAAAACTTAAGAACTTCATTATATCATATCTACAAAGTATACACGGTTACATTTCTATACAAAGTAATTGTACATCTTGAATCTCTTTCTAATCTGTGTCAGAATTCTGAATGACAAGTGGCTCAAGGGACACTGCATGCATCAACATAATAACTATAAGAAACAATTCTGTATCAGAAACAACTCCACTCCTCTGATCCATCTGACAGCGATTGAAACTTGTTGAAAGAACCGTCTGAAACTTTGCAGAAGAAGTAAAAGTCATGTTGAGTGGGTAGGAATGTTTTCGATTGAAAATTAGACGGCAAAACGAACGATCGAAATGCTATCGATTATTGAGAAGATTCCACGAAATATAGGTTAGGTGGAGGGCTCACCGATTTTTGTGGCGACTATACGGCCGCCAATTCGACCTCTCGCTTCGACGATCAGGAAGTCGGTCTCGTGGTTCTTCAGCAAGTGATTCGCAGCCGACAGACCGGACATTCCAGCGCCGACGATCAAAATTTTACACTTCACTCTGTCATCCTCCGAGTTGCTCGTGGGTTCCGCCATGATCATACCATATCAGCTGTCAATGGTAAACCCAACCCGACGATGCGTTTAATCAATCATTTATCTGTGAAAGTGTGAACCAAAACGACTTTCCATTCTGCCATGCAGGCGGTACGGTTCACGGTACCGGTACTCGAACGTACTCCGTTAAAACGTACTCATAAGTCGTTCGATGGTCATTCTCGCATATGCACACAGAAAAGAATATCACGGCGCGAGTTCCTGCTAGTTACTTTCGTTTTTTCCCCAGACGCTCGATTGCGCATCGCTGCGCGCACAGGTGTCCTAAATGAATCAGGTTCAAAAGTTTGATTAATTTTTGGACAATGAGTATATATACATGTATGTAGAAAGTAGGAGGTGATTCTAGACGAAATAACGAAACGTAAATGTAGAATAAAAGTTTTTTGAACGAAGCTTCGTTTTCGAAAAAATTTATGTTTAAATGTTCGCTGGGTACTTTCCTACCTCCCATGCGGACGATCGATGAGCACGTTTATTGAGCACGATGTTTGAACGCCCGTGGGAGTTCCACGCACGGATCGCAGTAACATAAGGGCGTGTACTGCACGACAACTTTGTTCTGAAACCCGGGGGCGGGACACGTTACAGTGAAACGAATTCTTGAAACATTATGACTGAACAGTATTATTAATCGTAAATAAAAAAACATAGCAGACAGATTGCTCATACGATCCGTTTTATTCGCATAAAAGATATCCAATGTCCATTAAATTACAAATCTTAGCATTTTCTCAACTGTAGCTGTATTTCTTGTTAACAAAGTAAATTTTCTACATCTATTATTTACAATTCCTTCCGGTTTCAATTCGGTGTATCATATTTATATACTGTATTTCAAATCAATTGTTTATAAATATAAACATTCGTGTATCGATGAAGATGATAATAAGAATTGCGATGCTGAGAAAATTTATATTCTTGCGTTTCACATTGCTATGGCACCGATTGGAGCTGAATGATATTTCATTGTTGTAGGTGCCTAGTAATTGTTTCATAAAATACCAAAATCTACAAACTTATTTATGTAACATTTGTGTAATGTTCCTCAATACTATTGTGTAACATTGCATTTGATTGTAGAATGGCTGTGTCGTAAAAGATTCCAAGCTATACACCGTGAAGGAAAATTATTAAAAGAATAAACCATATGATGTTACAGCGAAAATGCATAGAGGTAACAACAATCGTTTTAAGATTCGAGAATTGGTACGATCATAGCGAAAAAATACTGAGCTTTTATACATATGTACAGATCATCGTTATCAACTACATGAAACTTAATTACGTTATAAATATTTCCATATTCCATTCCTATTATTAGCTTCGTACCTATTATTAACATCGTTGTTAAACAAACGATTTAAGCATTCATTTTTTATATACAAAGAACTATCAGCTTTAAAATAGGTAGTGTTTACAGAAAAAACTTTGATGGACATAAAAGATTGTAGGACTTTTTCAAAGTAGAAACTGAAAACTTTGAGAAAATTCATCAAATGCTCTCCCTACCTCACAATTTAGGTATGCAATTTTTTACAAGTTGTTTAGTAAAGTTAACAAATATTACTTCTTTTATCGAATAAAATTACAATCTGTTCTTACATCATAATCAGGGTGTTTAGATTAGCTTTAAACCTCAAGTCCTTGCTTAGCTTGCTATTATAACCATGTCCCCAGTAACATAAAACTATAATAATAACAATCGTTGGAAGTCGTGAGTTTCTTTCTACAATATGAAAAAAAAAAAGAACAAATACCTTTTTTATTATCTTAACACTTTTAATAATCTTTCTTGTCGGAGAAGAGCTACTGTATATCATTATACAAATTTTACATGAATAACAACGAAACAAATATATATATTTACACGCTGTATTAACAAATGGATGGTATACCTTGTTTTGGAATTAGTCGCTAAAGACTTCGATTGAGTTTCCTTATAAAATTCATACCCGTGTGTAATGTAGAAACAAAGGTTACCGATGCTTCCCAAAAATAAAAGATAACGATTATAAAAAAGATTTGATTTTTCAACGAACTGGAAGGATTAAAGCTAATGCAATTTTGACACTTTGACAGCCGCTGTTACGTGCATGTAATTTTATTCATTCGAATAACACCTATGTAAAAGAAAGAAATATTTCAAGTACTAATAACGTGGAATTTGTGGAATATCCAATAAAAACAATAATGTAAAATGTTGAGTTACTTAAGAATTATTGCAAAAATATCGAAACAATTAATATTCGTAAAATATTAGCGGCCGTCAAAATGTTACGCACAATTCGTTTATCTAACTTGAAATTCGCGTTGCTTTTCGCTCAGAGATTACTAATTATATTCGCGTTCTACGTTTAATGGACACAATTCGGTATATTTTATAATAATAAGCGCTTTTTTGTCACCTATCCAGATGGTTAGTATTTTTCGATAGAAAATAGTGTCTCCTAGGGTCTAACGTCTGTTCCAACGGTGTTGCGTGTGTTTCTTGGTCGTACAACTTCGAACAAACCTCTCACGTGTTTACTGTTGACCGATGGCAAAGTTCTGAACAAAAACGGAGTAGCGTTTCAATCGTCAAGTATGTAAAAAATTAATTCAAGCACCGTATGAGTATCCTGACTGCTTTGCGCTGCTTTGTGTAGCACTTGAATCAACTCGTTATCCAAACTGTTCATGTAGATCGGCGGTAGTTTCATGCCCTCGCTGCCAGCTTCGTAACCCACCTGTTAGCGATAAACGTAGTTAAAACAAAAAGAAAAACATTAATTATTATAAACTTACATTATCAGGGTGAATGGTCGTTCTCACGCCAAGTTTGGTTAAACCAGCGGTAGCCAGAAGGTCTAGTAGCTTCACCAAAGCTGTGCATGTTGCTTTCGCTATATTTCCAGACAATTTGTTAATATCCACTGGATCGTGAACGCCGTTCGGATGATCATCGGACTTTAAACAAAACATTGCTTAAAACTATCAGAACAATAAGAATAGAAAAATTAGATATTTCATATAAGACACACCTTAATGATAAACACTTCTGTCCAACGAATGAATCTGCTCGTTCCCTTGTAATCCGTACCATTGTGTACTCTAATCGACGGAATGCCATCCATCGGTTGTCCATCAATGGGACTCTTAACTCTGAATTCAGAAAGTATACTCTAATAACACACGTTTACAATTGTTTGTTTGAAGCATAGAAAATTATGTATAAACGTTTACCCTAAATTGAATTGTACGTCGTTATCAACCCATTTTATGTTGACTGTTTCATCCGGTTCAGGTGCTCCTTGTCGTCCGCAACCGATCGAAAAATCTTGCATATTCTTCAGAGCTGCTTTCAGAGCCTCCATCTTTTCTGGCATAATTTCTACCATCAGACCATCTTCGACTATGCTGGACTTGGCTGACAAACCCATTGAAGATTTCAACGCGCCGTTGATCACGATAAAACTCGTCCCGGTTACCGTCCTCGGCTTATTGTTGATGCTAATCGCCTGCGTCTGATAGCTGCTCTCGTCACCTGTATTCGTCTGAATGCACACTAAATGAGAATCGGCGGATATGCTAAAGTTCGAGGCGTACGCTAACACGTGGTCGTTCGAATTGTTCAATCCTTTGATCACTTGATCGTATCGATTTCGCGGGAACATCACGTCCGTCATGCGGTTTCTCAAGTGAATGGTCAATCCTCTGACACCGGGTAACGTGTAGCCGAAATTTCGGAAGTCTGCCAACACTTTCATCACCGTGTGCCCTATCTCGAAGTACAGTGCGTCTCGAAATCGAACCGAGAACAGCGGACAGGGATAGTAACGATATTCTGCGCCAAGACGAAGCACGAGGCGTAAAGGAAACACTTTGGCCCAGGGTGTTTCCCATCTGGAAGCACGAAAGAAATAAGTTAAGGTCGTAAATGATTTAATACGTTCGCTGTTCCCCGAATCACTTGTTGGGTTGCAAACAAACCTGTGCACTAGAAGACCGACCAGGAAAGGCGCAGGAGGTAGGATAATCTTCTGCAAACACTGAAGTGTCCTTCGAATGAACAGAAATCCTGCGTGTTCACGGGAACCCAATAGATTTCCCCCTTGGTATATGGCAAATCCCAGCTCGGATACAGTGTTCCCTGTACCAGAATCATAATTCACTTACACTGAAAGTCTCTCTGAACAGAGTAAGATGTGCAAACCTTTAATAGCTTCAAGATACAATTGATTGATGAAAATCAGAAGATCCTTGGGTATCCTTGTCTCATCCGGTAACGTTTCAATTAATAATATAACTTCATCTTGTCCTACACAGGCCAATCCTTTCGACGTAACGTTCCAACACGTTTTATTTATACAGCAATTCACTGCAAACAAATGTATTAGTAATGCTTTGAAATCGGTACCTCAAATTACTTCTGGTTTCTACTTACAATTTAATATTTTAACGTAGGCATAGAGATTCCTATTAACAGCAAACATAACAGGTGGTTCGCAATCATTCTTCAGAGTTCTGTAGAGAAGGCCCTCATCCGTTACAGTGTGGTATGATACTTCTGTATCAGGAATTAATTGAAAGTCTGTTAACTTAAGACTATTTATTATTATTATTTATAGAATAAACAGAAAGAGATCCCTTCAGTATACAGAAATAATAAAGCTTACGGTGGTACCTTCTATATCAACTATACAATAACTCTATTGCTTACGTCCTTTGTGTATCGTCACGGTTGGAGGAAGGCTGTTAGGGTCCTGGGGCACGTAGCTCTCGGTAGTTGGGTCCAAACGCGGCAAGTTCTGCTTCTTGACGGAGGAGCTCGGCAATGAGGATCCAGGCATCGGTATGCTCTTCGTTCCCGGCTTCCGGTACGGCGGTTTCAAGTCCCACGACATGTCTAGCTCTGTCAGGTCACAGCCAGGCCTTATTCCTGTGTTTTTAGTTACAGGTGCGTAAAACCAAAAGAAACAGGAGGGATCCGGGCCGGTGAGAGGGTCAGAACGTCAATCGGGCAGGCGAAAAATCAAAAATAATAATTGCACTTGGACCAGGGGACATAACTTCAACTCAAAAAACCAAAAATATAATCAAAGGTGTGGGTAGGTGTGTGTGTATGTTAGGTACATATTAGAGTGTAGCATTATTGTGTAAAACATTGTAGAGTATAGCACTAAAACTAATTATATCTTCTTATGCTGTCACTTAAGGTAATAGAGCACAGTTCTAATGAACAAGTAAACGTAAATTGTATGAAAAATAAATTAAGTATCTTATAGCTGATAGAATCATATAGTTTGTTCTTTTTCTTGATATGTGCCTATGTATCATATAAAATTGTAATGAAACTTTTACCTACCATCACTGAACATAACAGACTTTGAAACTTCAGGCCGGTTCTTTGCACCACCCTCTCTTTTAAGGACTCCGACAGGTACCATGACGGTTGGTGGTGGCAGCAATCCGCCAGCTAACTGTTGCAAGGGTGGTATAGTTGAACAGTACTCCATGGGATTATTTGGATTAGGCTGTCTCCCCTATAACCATTTGTCGAATACTCCTAGCATTTACGTTTATTTCTTCGTCCAGTAAACACAGATCGCAACAAACAAAATCGAATGGCGTCGCTGTCGAATGACTGTAATTTCAATATATCAAATTGAGTCCATTATATAGCATCGATCGTATTGAAATTACTTTACAGAATAAAAAGAGAAACGATAAGATGAAAAGTGAAATATAACATTTCAAAGGAACATGTCTGCGGAATTTAATTAATCGAACTGTAAATATTTTCTGTGTTTACTGGACTTATGCTACAATTAAGATATGAAGCAGGCAAGTAACTCTTCAAGAAAAACACTACAGTTAAAAAAAAAACATGCCTTGTATTTTCAATGCACAAATCAGTGTATAACAAACGAAAAAAAAAAAAAGAAAACAAAAAGTATCTGAAACATATAAAGAACACAATGCCAAGTATATTAGACGTGCTCGTTACATCTTTGAGTATAAATTCTAAATGATATGGCCGAATCAAAATGATTTATATCTACCTAATAAAAAGATTATGGAGTTGCTGTTACTACAAATGGATGCTCTTCTACCAATGTGTGTACAATAATAAGGAAGAAGTATTCAACAAGTTGTTATAGGTGACTATTAAACTTATGCTAATATTCGGATGAAGATGTGACATAAGAGACATTAAAATTACAAATACTTATAAAATAGGAATATAAATGTTCATTGAACTAAAGTAAGTATAACGCATAACAATGATTACTTACATAAAACGGATAAGCCTTACAATCTTCCATTAATTACTGTATTGTTATCAAATTAATTAAAAAATCAAGGAATTAAGAGACTAAACAAATATTATCACCAAATAATATGAAATCCTATGTCAGTATTTCTATAGACAGTTAAATGAAATTAGTGGAGTAGGAGAATCCTAAATAATTGCAATACAATGAAAGTAACAAGCTACTGTTGGTTGGTATTTCATTTATGGGGTCATACACGAAAGGTGTTTAAAGAGAACACAGCAATGTCTTGTAAAATGTTTGTATTCAACATACCTGAGGTGAATTGATATCATTGTTACTCATGCACGTTGAGTAACCAGAAGACCATTCTCCCATGCCTTGATCAGCTTCAGCTAAAAAATAAAATTTATTACTGATTTCTCCTGCACGTTCTCCGCTT
The DNA here is from genome assembly GCA_916610135.2 of Macropis europaea. NCBI lineage: Eukaryota > Metazoa > Arthropoda > Insecta > Hymenoptera > Melittidae > Macropis > Macropis europaea. The sequence continues at coordinate 1,403,134 of OU744353.1, forward strand.
TCCCACATTCCAACAAGACATTGGAAGAATTTAAAGGATCATCAGAGTTACCTTTTGTAAGAAGCTGATAGCAGGAAACGCATACTCGGGAATCAATGTTTCCTTGATACTCCAATTTATATTTCATATTACAGCATTTATTACATAACACCTGTAACACATTTCACATATACATTTTCATCTTTTAATTAGAACAGTACAATTTTTTGTACTTTTAATTACCTTTCCACATGCGCGACAATGATGGCGCCTTTTGAGGACTGTAAACTTTACATCACAGAGCATACAGCTGGGTGCATCACTGTCTGGGACCCAAAACGGTGGTTGCTTACCCAAAACCGAGTTAGACTCTGGTAGAGAATTGTCTAATATGTCTGGAGAAGATCCTTGATCTTCCTTCATCGCATCAACATCCGATTGTACTTGACCCGTTGGAGTATCGCTTGTAGAACCTAGGTCATAAGTTATTGCATTAACAATGTTCGAAATAACTTAATGACATTCTTAAGTTTTAGTACATCTATTTCTAGTGATTAGTACATACCGAGTGTTTGATGTTCGCTCGTATTGTTCGATAAAACGATATCCAAAGTCTGAGGACGTATTGGTTTTTCTGATTCATCGCTGACGTCGCTCGTGTTTGATCTCAGGGAGATTTCCACGGATTTATGCATTGTTTCGTCGCAATGTTTTGCTCTATCACTTGATATTTTTGGTTCAGATGACACTGAAGTTCTATCTTCAGAATTATTATCAATATCACAAGCTTGGTTGTTCTGAGTAGAATATTCTTTCTCTATTTCAGTATTATCATTACTCAATCCCTGATCAGCACTCAAATTGTACAAAGAATGCTCTGGGACATCTTTAACATTCTTTGTATTAGGCATACTTTCATTTTCTGAAGTTACACGAACGTCTTCATATTCCAACTTCTCACCTTTGAATTCGCTATCTATTTTGCTATCTAAAATACTGTGCTTCTCCTCTGTTACTTGATCATCATACTGTATACTTTGTTCTTCTGATATACCAATCGATATTTCTTTATCCGTTTCTTCCTGGCTAGGATCAATTGTTGAAACACATTCCATTTGTTCACTTAATTCTTTCAGTATTGTTTCAGGAGCTTCTGTGACTATATTCTTATGAATCTCCATTTCCTGTCTGTCTTCATTCTTTTCACTTTCAGATGTATTTTGCAGAGATTCTAATTCAGTTTCATGTATCTCACACACAAACATGTTCTCTTGCCTGCTATTTTCATCCTTCGATTTCTCTTCTTCCTCTAATTCAGCTAAATACTTGATCAGCTTATCTTCCGATAAATTATTTATATCACTAAACCCAAGAGGTTTATGTGCCACATCTAAATTGCTATCAAGTTTTTCAGCTGGATCAGAACTTTTTGCATCTAATTCATCATGACCTTTTTCTAACTGTGTTTTGTCCTCTTCACAGTATTCATTATGGCTATAAGAATTAATATTCTTTTGGTTCGCAATATCAGTACTTTCTTGTGCCTGATCACAGTTGTAGTTATTATGAGCTGTTTCATTTACAACTTCTGTCTTAGTAATTGTGATGTCTTTAGGAAGTTCTGTCTTATGTTCCATCTCTTCAGGGCTTGTTACATTTTGGACAATATCTTCTTCTATGCTACTTTCACATGTAGTAGGCAATTTTAATGTAGCAGGCACAGTAACATCCTGATGTCCTGAAACAGTAGATTCTCTACTTATACTACTCTGATCAAATGTTTGTTTAACCACTACACAGTGGTCTGTATCTTTGCTAGTGCCCTGAATCGATTGAGGTTCTTCATGCCCTTGAATAGATTTAGTTTCTACGGTGGAATCTACCTCCTGCTCATCTAAGGCAGAGTGTATGCAATCTGAACTCCCAGGTGGCGCGTTTATGTATTCATTTAAACTATTGAACACATTACTAACGCTAGGCTTCAGATTGAATTGATTCAATTTTTTATCATACCTATTGTCGATCTTTGGACTGCTACTACCATTCTGCTGTTTCTGCATTAACTTTTGGGATATGTCATTGTATATTGTCAGAGGAACCTGTTCTGTATCATAAGATGAAACAGATTGCTTCTGAGTCAATTTACTATCGTTTGTGCATTCCTGGGTATAAAAATGATTTACAGAATCCGTGCTCTCTAACGTCCCTTCATCTTTGGAATAATTAATATTGTCAGGAATCTTATCCTTTTCTATACTTCTCACATTTATTTGTTGGCCATCTTTCTGCCTTTCCAACGTCGATATGATGCCAAACTCCTTATTAGCAGTTCTGGGGTCTATCAGAAGGTAATTATAAGTTTTCAAAGCAGAAGGTTCCAAGTTACATTTGTTGGTAGAAGAAGACGCGTTATTCGTAGAAGGATTCACAGACGCAATTTGTTCTGCACAATCTGAAACATGTTACATACAATCAAGCTGTGCAACTTGCTAAAAAACTAAAACATAGCGTACACAACATTCTTCATTCAGAATTGTCTGCCAATGGCATCGTAACCATTTGTTGAACACCTCACTCTGTGAGACTCAAATACATTCTAACTGACCCCTGCAGATCTGATTAAGAATCAAGGGAAACAACATACAAAAAAAGAACATGAGAAATCAGGAAAACTGAGGGATTCTCACCTTCGTTAAATTCGAAATCGTCGAGAACCTTGTCGAGGTCGATCGCAAACTTTTCCATCGCGACGAGGATGATGCTGGTCACAGTGAATGAACGTTAGGTCATTTAACAAACATTCCCGTAACAGAATGCAATTCCATCAAGGAAAATCGTTGTGTCGTCGCGACGTAATTTTCGAATTTCCCTGTTGGACGAGTAGATTCGTTGGGCTCACCAATTCGTCGGGAAGCGTGGAATTAACGGGACACGACGACGAACCATCAAACGGGTGAACGAGTCATCGCGAATCATTGGAGGAAACCGCTCTCTGCGTGTGCAGAATTTTTCTCTCCTCACTGGTCGCGTGTATCTACGCCAGTCGCTTCCTCTCGATTGTTCATGATATGCAGCGAGGTCGTGACATCGACGATTAACCGAACGAGCCACGTTCGTGGAAACGAGACTCGGAAAAGTTAGGAGGTCGACCATGGATTTTCGATCATCACGTGGATTAATTGACAGCGGATTACGCACTCGTACATCATCGGCCAACACTCGCCCATGGAACTGTCATTCTGCGCGAGACCAGGGACATTTTCGAGTATCGATCAGTCGAATTCTGGTCTACTCGCTCTCGATCTACCGACTTCCTGGAGGTTTCATCGTTGGACCTCAAAGGCGGGGTTTTTAAACTATAATACACTTCTTCCTTTATTTTTGTATCTGTACCTGACCAACAGATTTGATTTTTAGCTGACCTCAGATACATACAGAGAATTATATTGGTTAACTGACAGCGATTTATGCTCTGGAATGCAATGGAACTTTCTTCGCGGGATTAGGGACATTTCTGAATGTCAGTCAATCGAATTTTGATCTACACCGTTGTTCAGAATGCTTGTCAACCCTACTCTTGTCACCCGAGAGCCTCTACGAAAGACGGCTATGATGAAAGGTTCTGTAACGCTTACCACAGCATCTCAGAGCGCAAGGATATCACAAGTGGCGTCATCTCTGACATAGATCGGGAATTAATTACTAGCATTCTATGTGGCGCCATCTCTGCCAGAAGTCCGGAACTAAATAGGGAAATTCCAACTGGCGCCATCTAACAAAAAAGACACAATTATTTAAAAAACTCCGCCAGGAGCGCCCCGAGCGGCCTGTCGTTGTTTAGTTCCAGATCTTGGCAGAAGATAGCGCTGATGACTTATTCTGGCGCAAACTTGCGATGCATTTATGAACTAAATCAAGCGTCACCTGCACTATCTTCTGCCGGAATCTGGAACTAAACAACGACGTGCCGCTCGGTGCGCCCATGGCGGATTTTTCTGTAAAAAATCGGGTCTCTTTTGCTAGATAGCGCCACTTGGAAGTTCGCTATTAAGTTCCGAGCTTCTATCAGAGATGGCGCCACTTGCAATTTGAACGGATTAACAATACAGTGTTTGGCGGTGTACATTCTGATTTACAATTGTATGTTTGCTTTGCTTAAAAGTATCAGGTGCTGTTGAGTGACAAATGATCTTCAGCTATAGTCAGCTGAATCTTTTACTAAATTCTCTATAGTAATAATATATAGTGATATTTACTGTACTAGGGAATTATAGTTTACGCCGCTAGCAATTGTTTGCCATGATCTGCCGCATAATGGACACCTTATCCACGTGCAATGTTGTTTGATGTATATACATGTTCGATTTTACTAAACAATAGAATTTTCAATAGAAAAATATTTGTATTGTTCATGAAACACAAGTTGGAACAGTAAAAAGCAGACAACATGTTAACGACGAAAGTTTTCTTCAGGAAAACCAAGGGAGGAAATGTGTTCAAGGTACAGTGAGCACAGTCATTTTGACAAGAAACTAAACATAATTGTGTTTCATGTTTATAACTTTTCCTCCTGTTTAGACCGTTCGTGAGCACTACCTCAGAGATGACATTCATTGTGGCTCAAATAGCTGTGACATATGTATGTACAGAAACAAGAACATTATTTTGGAGGATGAAGACTCGGGTGCCAAAAGTTGTATAATATCGAATCCTTATTATCTTCTGTTGGACACCAATATTATTTTAGATCAAGTGAGTGTAAATTATTAACTTTCTGAATTAAATTCTACTGCTAGTTGCATTCCTATTGTTTTTTTTTTTAATTTTAGATTGACATTTTGGAGGAAGATGTCATTTGCAATGTGATTATTTTACAAACAGTTTTAGAAGAAGTAAAACATAAAACCACCATGGTGTACAAGAAGTTGAAAGATATAATTAATGATAAACGTAGAAAGTTTTATGTGTTTGTCAATGAACACCACAAGTATGTTAATAATTTACATAGAACAGTTTCATTTATATTGTGTTATTAATTGGATTCTGTACTTGTTGTTTAGAGAAACTTATGTGGAACGTAATCCTGGTGAAAGTGCGAATGACAGAAATGACAGAGCAATTAGAGTTGCAACAAAATGGTATAATACACATTTAAGTTCCAGCGGTTGTAATATTAAAACTGTCCTGTTAACGGATGACATGAGAAACAAAGAATTAGCAGAAAAAGAAGGAGTACCTGTTATTTCAAGTAAAAATACTCCGTTCTGTATCTCTAAAACTGTTGAAACTGTTTTTCAATTCTAATTAGTGTAATTTTTCAGTGGAAGATTACATAGTATCTTTGGATGAGGCAGGCTTTTTAGCTGACAAATTGTCTAAAAAGAATTACGTCGCAAACACAGATGGTAAGGAATTTTTTCCATGTCATCTCACACCAGTCGAATTACACAATGGTATAAAGAGTGGAAAATTGCACCAAGGAAAGTTCTCAGCATCAAGAGAAAATTTTTTGGAAGGATATGTAAACGTGGAGGGGTTCGAAAAATCTGTAAGCCAACAGTTGTTTATTTTCTATATTTCTTTTGATGACTCAAAAAAATATATAGACGCAATCATTGTATATATTTTATTGCAGATTCTTATCCAAGGTCGAAGCAACCTAAACAGATCCGTTGATGGTGATACAGTTGCAGTAGAACTGTTAGCAGAGGAACAATGGTCGTCTCCAAGTGATATTATCCTAGAGGATGCGGTAGAGGCAGACGTGGACGAGGTTTTAGAAACTGAAAAAGTATTAGACAAATTCGTTTCTTCTAGCAAAATGCAAAAGACGCCAACAGCAAAGATTGTTGGCATCATTAGAAGAAACTGGAGGCAGTATTGTGGAATATTACAGCCTAGTAACATTGAAGGGGTACATTCATAAAGTCACCACAACCAATTATTAATTAGTTACTATTTATACATTTTTAATATTTTATAACCTTATATTTTAACCAGACTGTAAAGCATCTGTTCATCCCAGCCGAGCATAGGATACCAAAGATCAGAATCGAAACCAGGCAATACAAACTCCTGAGAAACCAAAGAATCATAGTTGCGATCGATTCTTGGCCCCGTAACTCTAGGTATCCTCTTGGTCATTTTGTACGCGCGTTAGGTGAAATAGGAGACAAAGCGACTGAAAACGAAGTAATACTGTTAGAGCACGATGTCCCGCACAGTCGATTTTCGGACGCTGTTCTCAGTTCACTTCCCAAAATGCCCTGGAGCATTACGGACGCTGTACGTACAAATGCGCGAGTAAAAAATTAAATAAAATCCATAAAATTGACATAGTATGTAAATGCGCTTTATTTTGTAGGATATGGTGCAAAGAGAGGATCTCAGACATTTGGATATCTGTTCAGTCGATCCTCCAGGATGCACCGATATCGATGATGCACTCCATTGCAGAGATTTGCCAAATGGCAATCTTGAAGTGGGTGTACACATTGCAGACGTGACACACTTTATTAGACCCGGAACAGCGTTAGACAAAGAAGCAGCTCTAAGAGCCACGACAGTCTATTTAGTAGACACGAGGATTCAAATGATTCCAGGTGAAAACGCTTTACTCATCGGTTCGATTTTCCGTGTCCGAAACATTGAATAACAAAGTTATTAATGTTTGCAGAGTTGCTTAGTACAAATCTCTGTTCTCTGAGAGGCAATGTAGAAAGACTAGCGTTTTCTTGTATATGGGAAATTGACCAACAGGCAAATATAGTTAATACAAGGTACTGCAAGTCCGTAATTCTTTCTCGACAAGCTATGACTTATGACGAAGCTCAATTAAAAATCGACGACCCTACTCAGCAAGATACGATCGCGAAGTCGCTGAGGAATCTTAATAATTTAGCGAAAAAAATGAAAAAGAGACGACTTGAGAATGGGTGTGTAAAATTTTCTTGTTGGATTACAAGCTCCTTGCATACGGTATGAAGTAATTGAACATTCTTGTATCAGTGCGTTAGTATTGGCGTCTCCGGAAATCCGTTTTGAAGTCGACTCCGAAACGCACGACCCAATCGATGTGGAGGCGAAGAAATTAAAAGAGACGAATTCCATGGTTGAAGAATTTATGTTATTAGCAAATATTTCGGTCGCCAAAAAGATTGTGGAAGAATTCCCCGAATGCGCGGTACTGAGAAGACATCCTGAACCACCCCCTGCCAATTTTGAGCCTCTTATAAAAGCTGGAAAAAATCAGGTACGAAAACATAGTCGGAGACGGGTAGAACGTAAAAACCGCTTCAACGATTCACATTGTTTCAACAGGGCTTCATTATAAATACGAACAGCGGCAAAGAATTGGCGGAATCCTTAGATAAGTGTCACAAGGAAAGCAATCCTTACTTCAATACCATGCTAAGAATATTAGCTACACGTTGCATGATGCAAGCCGTGTATTTCATAAGTGGAATGCATCAACAAAGCGAATACTTCCATTACGGTTTGGCTTGTCCTATTTATACTCATTTCACATCGCCTATTCGAAGGTGCGAGCCCAGTAGATAATATTCGAATTAAAAAATCACTTGAACCCGCTGCAACATGAAAATTTAATTTATTTCGTTGCACAGATATGCGGACGTTATGGTTCATCGTTTGCTAGCAGTTTGTATAGGAGCAGACGCTACTTATCCTGAACTATTGGACAAGAAGAAGAATCATGAACTTTGCCATAATCTGAATTATCGAAACAGAATGGCTCAATACGCTGGTCGAGCATCGGTCGCGCTCAACACGCATGTTTGTATTTATTTTATTCGAAATTTATCTGCACTTATTTTCCAACGATCTACTGACAGCGTTGTTCTTCCTTTTCCTTAGTTGTTCTTCAGGGAAAAAATTCAGGACGAAGAGGGGTACATATTATTTGTACGAAAGAACGCGCTGCAAGTGTTGATACCGAAATATGGATTAGAGGGAACTTTATATTTGAATAGGGACAAGTCAGATTCTGCAATGTTTACGTATAATCCTGAAGATCATTCGCAAACGTGCGGAGACATTGTGTTCCGCACTTTCGATCCCGTTATAGTGCAAATAAGTCTGGACAGGTCTAACGTACAGCACGAAAAATTAATATTTAAACTCGTCAAACCATACGTAAGTGTATTACAGCGGTTACTTTCATTCACGTTTAGACTACTAATAACAAGATTACGCTCTTACAGATCGCAGGGTTTAGCGTGCCCTCAGTGAACGCAAAATCCTCGAACACCGTGAAAGAAGAAAGTGCAAAAGAAGTTCCAAAACGAAAGTTAGAAACGGATGAACCGACTGAGGATGGCAGCAAAAGCGAAGGAAGTAAAAAGAAGAAGAAGAAGAAGAAGAGGAAGCACTAAAATTTCATACTTTTTATCAGCCCACAGTTCTGTTTCTGAGAATATTTTGTACATTGTCTAAAATATATAAAAGCGCAAAATTTAGAGTTTCTTCTCTTTCAAGGTGTCAGTGTTATGTGGAAAAGAAAAAGATTTATTTGTACAAATGTTTTACTGTATAATTAAAGTTTGGTTGGACGGCAATTTTTGAAGATTCTTTAAACTACTGATTTCACCGCGGAGCATGTGCGTGTACAGTGTTTCTTAAAATAATTTCTACTTCAAATAATGGAGTCTATGTTTTAGGAATCTAACAAAGAAATTCCATAAATGTAAAATAATAATTCTTTTGTAGCATTATTGATTACGAGCATCTGTTGATTACAATCCATCTTTGTCCGTACGTATCGTGCATTAATCAGTAACAAACAGATGTGTTATGCAAATTATACATTATTAAATTTCAACAGTCCAAGCTGCGATGCTATCGACGAAATCAACTTGCAACAAAACCGTATTTCCTATTTCAAATATTAAAATAAATCATATTTCCTTGAAACATTCTATTAAATCCGCATTACATAAAGATCCGCAGTCTAATCACGAGTTTGATAACAAACTCCTCCCATCCATGCGTACACGTGTGCATGCATGCCGTCCGCATGCACACACACACACATATCTAGACAAAGGACAAAGAAGTACTAAGAACATAGTTAAAAAGTTGCTGAAACGAGGGACAGAGAAGCTCATCGAACGCAAAAATGAGTCTTCCGTTTTTGCATATGTTTTTTTATGGAAACTTCCAGCGTATGATACATTCTGGTTGCGCGTAGAATGTGGCTCGCGCTGCCAACCTGACGGTGGTAACTAGACGTGGTGGTGGGTTTAAAAAAAAAATTGTGGCTAAAATCAGGAACCGCGATTTCCCGGGAGGATCGCGTGGAAAAGCGGAGTCGTTCGCGTCGATTGCGTGCCGTATCTGGGTCGTCGGGAGTCCCGGTGACGATGTAACGCAACGTCCTCGAGTTGGAAGTTGTTGTTTTGATGTTTGCAGTTCCGGCGAAGTGGAGCAACGAAACAGACCACGGGGGTCGCACGCGGGGTACCGATACGCGTGTACGTACGGTGTGTGCGCGGCGGATATCATATAAATAATTATTTTTTTAAAACCCCGTCCCCAGTTTGATTCCGTGACTCGCGTGCCGTTCGAGGTCGTGTCGCGTAGCGTGTACCGTGACTCGCCTGTTCGATTTTCAGTCCACGAGGCCGGCCGGACCACCGAAAAACTCTCTTAAATATGGCGAACAGTGTAGCACCAGATTCGTGGGAACAGCAGGCGGACAACGGGGACATCGGTTCGTCGCAGGACAAGTCCATCGAGAGCAAATTCTCCACCCTGAACGTGAACGCTGCGGAATTCGTGCCTTCATTCTGCATCAACTCCTCTTCCCCGCCGCAGAACACTAACACGGCCGACAGTTCCTGCAATGTCGCTGTCATGATGAACACCGTGACCACCTCTGTGCCACCTGAAACACATCATGGTTAGACTCTTAGACATAACCTCTGACACCACTGGATCACCCTCTGTGCTTGTACCGCTTGGATACAGTTGTGCGGTGGTGCAAGCCAGTTGTCGCAAGCTACATGGAGCACCTGCGACTAACCCCCATTGCTCCGGTCCATGATACCTGTAGGAAGAATGTTTGTTGATACCATATGGTATAGGAAACCGAGAGATCAGTATTTTGATCAATGATCTGTTTATGGTTTCTATAAAATTTTATTTCTCTTTTGGGAAAAAATGAATAGTAGAGACGAGATAGAATAAATTGTATGTTCGTTGTCCATGTAAGGAGGGAACGATCATCTATTATGTGGTTACTTCATGACTGTGAACCTGTTGATGCAACATTGTGTAATACATGCGTAGATGCTAAATCTGTTGCAGTTATTTTTCATATAAAAATATAGATACAGCAGCTGAATTTATTGGAAGCGATTTAGTGATTTTACTGTTCTTTTTGTGTAATATTTTTGTGCTACATCTCTGTCAACGGTCTTATGTTACACAATTATTTTACATGTATTTCATATGGATTGTGTTTATTGTAGGCGATACCACTTCAGTGGTCTTACCAGATCCAGTGGGCAGCCGTGTGGAGGAACCACCTGCCGGGGGAGGGGCACCACCTCCGAACGTTACCGATCAAATAAATATTAGCCCTGAACACCAACCAGCCGATTCTTGGGAAGAAGCGGCGGTGGACGGCGATCCTCTCTTAACTCCTGAAAATGAGGAAGTATGTTCATACTTTTAAAAATCCTGTTCCATTAAAACATTGAGAGAAAGCATAGAAAATAATTTAAATTAGCTAATTTAATACTTAATAATCCATTTGCTTCTATTTATTCCGGTATATTTTCAGGTTGACAATGAGGAGGACGAGGAAATGGTTGTTAAAGTACCTAAAAAGAAGCCTGTTAAAGTAACAGAAGATACTAAGAGTAAAAAGGAGCATGTTAATGTTGTTTTTATAGGACACGTTGGTATGTAATGCATATTGTAAACTTTCAACTGAACTCCGTCTGATTTTGTTCGAGGTACATTGTATGCGTGCATTCCAGATGCGGGAAAATCAACGATCGGAGGTCAAATTATGGCGTTGACGGGGATGGTAGACAAGAGAACCTTAGAAAAGTATGAAAGAGAGGCGAAAGAGAGAAGTAGAGAAACGTGGTACTTGAGTTGGGCTCTGGACACGAACCAGGAGGAACGGGAGAAAGGGAAAACGGTGGAAGTAGGTAGAGCGTACTTCGAAACCGAACGGAAACATTTCACGATCCTGGACGCGCCTGGTCACAAAAGTTTTGTACCTAACATGATCGGCGGAGCGGCGCAAGCTGATCTCGCGGTGTTAGTTATCTCCGCGCGAAAAGGAGAATTCGAAACGGGTTTCGATAGAGGCGGTCAGACGAGAGAGCACGCTATGCTCGCGAAGACTGCTGGTGTAAAACATCTGGTTGTATTAGTAAATAAAATGGATGATCCGACCGTAGAGTGGGACGAGGGAAGGTATAATGAATGCAGGTGCGTTTGCAAAATGCAACGATTACGGATCATTTGGAAATTTGGAGCAACATTTCATTACAATAATTGACTGTGTTATCTAGGGACAAAATACTGCCATACCTTCGTAAACTGGGATTCAATCCTGCGAAAGACCTCACATTCATGCCTGTCTCGGGGCAACTGGGTATTGGCTTGAAAGACCCGATACCAGAGCATCTTTGTACGTGGTACTCCGGTCCGCCGTTCATATCCTTCATTGATTCTCTACCCTCGCTTAACCGTAAGAACAATGGACCCTTTATCATGCCAATCGTTGATAAATATAAGGACATGGGAACAGTGGTAATGGGAAAAGTCGAAGCTGGAGAAGCAAAGAAAGGACAGTCGTTGCTTGTTATGCCAAATAGGGTAAAAACATCTTTGTATTTATCTGCAGTGTGTCAAGCTAAGGACGTTACGAGTCTGTAATACTCCTTGCTTCACACACACACACACACTACATTTTCTATTTATATTATATGTTTTCGCTCCTATCATTATTGTGTTTCACCGTAGACGGCAGTGACGGTAGATCAGTTATGGTCAGACGACGAAGAGGTGACGTCGGTTGGCCCTGGAGAGAATGTAAAAATTAAATTAAAAGGTATCGAAGAGGAGGACGTGAGTCCGGGCTTCGTTCTGTGCGACAGCAACAACCCCATAAGAACGGGAAAGGTGTTTGACGCGCAGGTCGTTATTTTGGAGCATAAGAGCATCATCTGCGCCGGTTACAGTGCTGTGATGCACATCCATTGCGCAGCGGAAGAAGTAAGAGTGAAAGCGTTGATCTGTCTGGTGGACAAGAAGACGGGGGACAAGAGTAAAACCAGGCCGAGGTTCGTCAAACAGGATCAAGTGGCAATAATGAGAATCGAATGCGCGGGTGTCATATGCCTTGAAAGATTTAAACTGTTTCCACAGATGGGACGTTTCACCCTCAGGGATGAAAGTAAGTAGAAACGTCCGCCGTCCGGACGCTTTTATAGCTAAGAGAGGCGCGTGTTTTGCACGATTTAACCGACTTTTATCTTTTGATTTCCAGATAAGACTATCGCAATCGGTAAGGTGCTGAAAGTGGTGGAGTAAAGTTGCTCAACCGTGACGCCACACGGGTTGGGGATAATGAACAACATTGATAATGACGAATAACGCATGAGAAAACGCAAGCCGAACACAGTACGCACGAGAAAAGATATATAGAAAAGAAAAAAGCGAAAAAAACAACACGGAGAACGGGAACAGGCGTGTCGAGACTATTCGCGAATTACCGTTAAATGTAACATACATAACACTCATCTACACAAAGAAACAAACAAATAAAAAACAAAGGCAAACGAACGTGGTACATCAGAGAAAAAGCACATGCATCGTATGCACAGACAGTCGGGCCGGGGTAGGGGGGGTAATTTATAACCTGAAATAAGAAAAGAAGCAAATAGATTTGATTATATAGATAAGGAGACGAAACAACTACAAAGAAAAAGAAATAAATGAAAACTCAAAAGCGGGTGTTCCTTCTTAATTAGGTAAGCCGAACGACAGCACTCACCGGTGGAGTTAATCGCAAAAAGAGAAAGAAGTATGGAATGATGATCAAACGATGTGAACCAGTGTCTCCTTCAATATTGTAAAACGCGATATTTTTATTCTTCTGAGGTGCGAGACATTAATTGAGCGTAATGAAGAGGATCGATGCCGATGATTACGACATAAAGATTAAGGAAAAAAAATATTAATATTATTATAATGATTATTGAATAATTATTATTAAATTGGTGGTAAGAAACGAGAGGAAAAAAAAACAGAAATTTATTGAATAAAAAGAATCAGTCGAGATAGTGTTACACGACAATTTATAATTATAAAATTAATATTATTATTACTATTATTATACTGTTTCTTATTACATTGTCATTAAAAACAAATTTGCAAGAAACATGTGCCCTACTAATTTTGATAAACGAGAAAGAGGTTTTTACGGTCGTATGGTTGATTTGCTTTTTCTTGCACGTACTGTTTCTTCTGTTAATTAATTAATCAATTAATTAATCAATTAATTAATTAATACGATTCGTGTTTGACGGCGCCAAGGTTCGTGTATTGTATCGATGTACTACATGACTAATAACACCAGATGTTCTTACACTATGCTTCTCCGAGAAGAGTTTCGATAATTTATAGCGTTATAATGCGATAAAAGAAAAAAATTAATGTCGAGATTTAATCGAAAGGAAGTTAATATAGAGAATTTTCAAAGCAGATATTTTGTGAGTGCTTTCTTTACATGTATTACTGCTTCTTCATTTCTTTGCTATTAAGTTTCTCTTTACACATAAAACAATATATTCGCTACTGTTATGCTCGTTTTTTGTTTTTCTTCTAAACTAATTCGTAATCGACTCATTTATTATTTTAACATTTCTTTTCACGCATTGCGAGACTGTACACCGACGAATGCGAACTCGAGAAAACAGTCACCTTTTATTTCAATAAAAATGTTCGATAACATTCATTTTAAGGGATATTTTATATTCGTAAAATTGTTAATGTTATATGATTACGATTGGATCATTAAAATGTGGCAATACATTTTAATACTTTCTTTTTCTCTCTTTTTCTTTGTGATTTCAATGGTACAGAGTTAGAGCACGGAGGGAGAGTATAGCACACATGGTTCCAGCTATTACACTAACAATTTTATTGGACCGTCTACCCAATGGTGAGTTAATCGCATCAGGTTGCTTCGAATCCATTAATTCCTTCACAACATAGTCATTTTCTTTATTGTGGTATTAAATTCACACAAACTGTTTCAATGCAATTCATAAGAAACAGTCGTCAAATCGGACCTTCGACGTGTCTCTTACACTTCTACATCCTGCGTAGGTTTATTACATTTTATATAAGATTATTACAATTTTTATAATAAAAATGGTAAAGGCTTGAGTACATCTATCATTGAGGATCCGGTGCTAGTTTAGCGTAACCGAGCTTCTGAAGCACCTCTTTTATTTCGTGGAACACTGATGCATCCTCTGTCATACTTAAAACCTGAAAAGGAGATACAAAAATGGATAAATCTTTACATTGAAAGACGAACAATATACTTTTATCACGCGTTACGATTGAAAATTCCATTTCTCGTCATTTGTACAGATTTACATCTGCTTTTTTTATTACACTTGTTTCAATTGTGCTGGGCATCGCTTCATAAAATGCGTATTACCTTCAGAGGCTCTGAGCGAGCTATAGAGGCGATAGATTTGCGAATTATCTTTCCAGAGCGCGTTCGGGGCAGGCCCCTGACAGCGGCTGCGGTTCTGAAGGATGCTATGGGCCCGATCAAGTTCCTCACGCGTGTCACCAGATCTTCGTTAATCTGTTCTTCGTTTTTCGTACCATCTACGTAACATTACATTTTCATGATTCGAAATTCTATAGACGGATGGCTGTATCCAATAGTAATCGAGCAGGGTATTTGCCGTTCACCTGGTTTCATTATATAAAGGCACAAAGGAACTTCTCCTTTGGTCGGATCCGGAACACCGACGACGGCAGCGTCTACGATGTCCGGGTGGGCCATGATAACGTCTTCCAGAGCAGCCGTGGACAATCTATGTCCAGCGACATTTATAACGTCATCGTCGCGAGCCATTACATAAATATACCCGAACTCGTCTTTGTAACCCACGTCCATGGTGTCGTAATAACCCTGAAACGATTTGAACGTTAAAGTGAAACAATACTTCGATTAACACGCATGTTCCTTTCATATGCATGGCAAAGAGCGACCTACAGAATACGACGAGAAGTATATCGCTTCAAATCTATCATCCGCTTCATAAAGAGTTGACATTACACCAGGCGGCAATGGCAATTTAATGAAAATTCTACCCAATTCATGAGCCTGAGCCTTGCTGCCATCCTCTTGTAAAGTTTCGACTGAAAACAGAGATTCTCTGTGAGTCTGACTATAGCTTGTTGAACTAATAAAATGCAGTGCTTACTATTGTAACCAGGAATCGGGAGACCCGTGCTGTATTTCGGTAAGCAAGGATTCTGGCCGTATCCTAAGCACAACGCCGTGATGGGATAGCCAGTCTCCGACTGCCACCAGTTGTTCAAAACCGGTACCTTGAACGCTTTCTCCGCCCAAATTTTCGTCTCGTAGTCGCAAAATTCTCCAGCGACGAACAGAGTTTTCAATCTGAAACGCAGATTCTCTTAAGAGACGTTCTCATGGTATGACTGTAATAGAAGACTCACGATTTTGTGGAATATTTTCTACCCAACGTCAGGTCCGGGTCTGCGCGTCTGATGACCCGTAGCGCTGTGGGGACGCAGAACAACGCGTTCACGCTGTGCTGTTCGATCACTCTGAAAGGATAAAACGTTCAAATCGGTTGTTGCAGAAGAGCTGCTCTTGAAGCCATGCGAACCTGAAGTATTGCGACGCGTCCGGAGTTCTGTCGGGCTTTCCTTCGTACATCACGCTGGTCGCGCCGTAAACGAGGGGCCCGTAACAGATATAAGAGTGTCCGACGACCCAGCCCATATCGGAAGCAACCCACCATACGGAATCCTTGTCCATTCCATAAACCGTTTTCATCGTCCAACAAACCGCTACCAGATGTCCACCGACCGTTCTCAGGATCCCTTTCGGTTGCCCTTTAAAAGTTCAACAAAGTTTTATCAATGTCTCATGAATGTCCGAATTTTATTGCGGTGCTTCTGCTTCCTGTTTTCAGAAACTCGCCCCGTACGACTAAACGTTCCCCATAACTTTCGCCGGCTCGATCGTTCTGCAACGCGTTATTAAAAATATTTTCGTAGTTTAATGACTTCCACCGAGCACAATGCGTTTTTACGGAATTTCATGCAACAGAAAACGAAGTTGGGGCTAATGAGTTTCGTTGGAACAATAGCCGTGGCCGGAACGCATACATTCATAAT
The DNA here is from genome assembly GCA_916610135.2 of Macropis europaea. Lineage (NCBI taxonomy): Eukaryota > Metazoa > Arthropoda > Insecta > Hymenoptera > Melittidae > Macropis > Macropis europaea. The sequence goes on from OU744353.1 coordinate 1,419,553, forward strand.
GCTATGGCAATGCATGGGAACGAAAGCGAATTGACCCAATGACGATAACAAATTTCGTCTCCTCTGCTTTGTTCTCATGGACCGTTTACTTTGTCGCATCTAACGATCGTTCGTGATTCATTGATTTTCCTGAGGAGTGTACGATTTGCGTGTTCGTGGCTCTTCGTGAGTTCCCTGCAGAGCTACCTGTCGTTCCTGATGTGTACAGAATGTATAAAGGATCGTTCGCTTCCACCGGCACACACGGATGAGGCTTCGCGTTGCTCATCACCTCGTCCCAATCGAATTGACCCTCTAGAAGAGGACTCTGCATTATGTCTCTCCTTTGAAATATGATGCACCGAGGCTTCTCCACGGAAATTATGTCCATTGCGTTATTCAGCATGGTAGTGTACCTTAAACGTTACAGCGTGTTTAAGTAGAAGATTTATCTCTGGGAAACTGTAGCTTCAGATCAGACCTACTTAATGACTTTGGACGGTTCCAGGCCACAGCTAGCCGCGATCACGACTTTCGGCTTCGCGTGGTCTATCCTGGCGGCCAGTTCATTCGCTGCAAATCCTGGAACATAACATCATTTAGAAAGGATGCATCGTTTGTTAGTTATATTCTTTCTTAAAATGGTGCTGGTCTGTTGTGTCTGTTAAACACAAGTTCTTTTGTGAATACATACTGCAATATTTGATTTACTGTTTACAAAAATGTATTCACGTTTGAAGTAAATTGTTCACGCCAATGTTACTATCACAGCTGTTTCGCTATATCCAGTTTTACGTATCCAAGGTCGTCTGAAGCTCATGAAGTCATAGGACACTGTATTCGTCTCGACTCCAGCTATAATACCACGGTATTAAAAATATGTGGTACCGTTTAACAAAACATGTGACCTTGAAATATCGTGGAAAACGACCTTGGCGTGACAAGCCGGTCAAGTTAAGTTAGACACCCTGCAGACGTAACGCTTACCGCCGAACACGACCGAGTGAACAGCGCCTAGTCGCGTGGTCGCCAAAATCGCGATGATCGTTTCAGGAATCAGCGGCATGTAGATGACCACCACGTCGCCCTTTCTCACACCCATCTCGGCCAGCGCACCGGCCAGCAAGGACGTCGTCTCCTGCAGCTCGTTGTACGTCACCTTTCGGATGGTCGATAGCTGAGGGCTGTCGTGTATCAACGCCGTCTTGTTGCCGTTACCCGCGCGAACGTGTCGATCCACCGCGTTGTAGCAGGCGTTCAATTCTCCCCCGACGAACCTACGGAATAAAATTTTTAATTATCCCGCCTATGCGTGCCGGCTGTTCGCGATGAGTTCATCGAAACTGTACTCGCCATTTCGTGAACGGTGCTCTCGAATTGTCCAGGACTTTCTTCCAGGGTTTGCTCCAATCGACGCATTGCGAGACCTCTCCCCAAAATTTCTCTGGATCCTCCAGAGACTGCCGGTACGCGTCTTCGTACTCCTGACAGGGCGTGTCATTCGGAGGCAAGATGTAACCTGCGAGAATAATCACAAAGGTGATTAGTATCGATCATGCATCTCAATTTGTAAAGAGATCGAAGATTTTAGAGTGTTCAAATTTGGAGCATGTACAAGGTGTGGATGCAATTAGAGTTGAGACAGTGAGTCGTCTACTGGATCACTTGCGTGGGACTACTTGATTGCTAACACGCATTGTTAGTTCAAATATATAAGAATACAAAATTTTTAGCTGACCTGAGTCGAAGAATGAGTACTATCCCAGCCATAAACAATTTTCTGTTGACGTTGAGTGTATGAATTTTCTCACAAAAATTAATAAGGGCTGCATTTCGTCGATTTCAAATTAATTCCTTCGGATGCGAACCGATTTGAAAAATCGACGCGGCGGTGGCGCCACAGGCGTCTCCCGCGCGAATTATCTTTTGAAGTAGCCACGATTCGGTCTGACTATTAGAATCGTTCTACTTTCAACGTTTTTTTTTCCATGAATACTGCGTACGTTTCACGTGTCCACGCGGGTAAGTTCATGAGCCACCAGGGAATTACGTTAATTAATACTTTAAAGAGCAGCTGAAGTAGGCTACGCAGGCTGAACGACTTAAGTTTCAAAGAAATTTCGCAACGTACGAGCGTGGGCTTTACGACCAATCAGAAAGTCGCAGGTAAAAGTTCATCGTCTTATCGTTGAGATTCGAAAAATTTCAGCGATTCGAGCATCGTTGCTCTGATATTCATGAAGAACGTTCGATTATTTTGTAGAGATTCCCTTAAGTGTCGTTCGCAAGTAGAAGAGGTAAGCGGTGGTGTTTACAAGTGGAGCGACTCTGAGACAAGTCAGGCCATTGGAAATCGATGTGACTCCTGATGCATCTTTCCCTCTCTTTCTTTTGTTATTATTATTCTTTTTTATCTCTTTTAGGTTACGTTTGTAACGGATCGATCTCTTTCCCTGCTCTTGAAGCTAATTATTATTATTATCTGTGCAACTCTACGGAAGAATTAGCAAGCAGTAAACTAGCTGTTAGCGAGTGAATGCAGAACATTGCTTTATGTTCGTGTCAGAGTAGAAGCAGAGAATGCTGAGAAAAATATACTCCGCGGTAGTAGATGCTAACTACTTCGAATAACTTCGTTATGGATTTTTACGTTTTAGGTGGAAAGTACTTCAGCCGCGAAGAACAAGAAATTTCAGTTGACGATTTTTCTGTTTCGTGATTTAGATTGAAAACAGCAAATTATAACGTATCCAGCCGAAAGTACAGCACTCAAAGTTTCTACATGAAATAGAAAAAACTACTCTTTCAAGATTTCAAAGAGTTCGAGGGAACGTCGAAACAAGTGGGCGAAGGTTAATCTCATCTCAAGGTCATTGGCTTTTTATAAATGGGGTGGTCCAAGCGGTGCCACACGCGTACAGATGCAATCCTCGAATAACTCGAAAACTATGGCATGTACGCCCAATATTTATAAAACAGTTCTTATTTATTTTAGTGTGCTGATTCAGCCGTCAGAGTATCGACGCGCGTTTCGGAAACATCCTGTACGTTGATGCAGGTCGAACAACGATCGAACATCCGTACCGATCGATGACAATGTCGATGCGGATGAGCGGAGGGATGCGGTGGCGTTTGAAACGCGTAGCTTCCGCAAGTTTCCGCGGCCGGAGAATCGCGTCGGCTTAAGGCAGCGTTGACTTCTCTAATCTGCGTCATGTGGTCGACGTTCATGAATATTTAAAGATCCCGCACTGGGAACACTGTCTTACGTATATTCTTTTTTTTCCGTATCTCTCTCTCTCTCTCTCCAGACCTATGAATAATTCATTACGAGTCGCCGGCACCGAGTTCATAGTAATTTCCTATGCTGCCCGCGCCCCCTTAACATGTCGCCCACGTGTTTGTTGTTCCGTGTAACGTGAATTACGGGTATCGCGTGAAACGGCCTTAATGCCTTGTCACCGACACCGCGGCGAGCGTAATCGAAATTTCACTTTCATCCCCTTATCGCCGCGAAAGACAACCGCGACCGCTTCACGCGATTTTCTTTCAACGACGTACCTTCACGATTTTTGTCTGATGATCGCTAAAGTTCATTGTCACTGATTTCAGGATCTGGTCGAGAATCAGCAAAGCACGAATGACGAAAGAGGAAGAAGCTACCGGGAAAAATCGAAGCCTCGAACGATGGGGAATCTATGAAACGGATGAATCATCAATGACTATTTAATTATTAATAGAATTTGACGCGATTAAAAGTCTGCCGTGACTTGATGCCAATATCAGGATCGACTATAATCTCTCTGAGATAATTTCAATTAAATATCCTGCGATATTTTTCATGCAACGAGGTTTTAATTAAGCGATAGCCAATTAAATATGAATCTGTGGGAGAAGTATGGCAGCAGAGAGAAGCAGTATTCGGCTTGGTAAAAATAATTTGACTCGTAGGCGTTGCCTTTAAAATTTCTACAGATGCGGTGAATTACTTTGTTTACGACGCCTTTTCGTAGATGTTCTACGAACGCGTTCTATTATACGTCAACATTTAGAGCTTCGAGAACGTCTGGAAAATAGCAGGTGCGTTAGAAAATTTGATCAAGGTAATGGATATTATCCCACGAACTCCTTAACAATGAAATTTCGACGTTCGCGGAACGGAAAACCGTAGTCGCCGCGACGGCGTTAATCGCACCTGCAAGCGAACGTGTTCCAACATTCTGAAATCTAATTACCGGTGAAACTCGTCGCAAATGTACTGTTTGCCGGTCGAAAAAAGGAGAACATTGGTTTTCCAGACAATAACTAGCAACGAAAGCAACTTCTTTTTTCCACGACGCGTCGGCGATTCGTTCAAAATGCAATCAAATTTGAAATTTGAAATGCCGTTCTTTATTCTAACGAGGAGAGATCCTTCTGCATTTATCGATACGTTCGTCAATGCGAAATTTTCAGAATTCCGTTGCATTTTGTTGTCAGCGGTTGTGAGAACACACTCACCACATCCATCGCTTTTTTCCTGGTCCCTCGAGTTGCTGATGAACGACTGGAAATTCGGCTTTTCCGAATCGTGTGACTGAGACTTCAACAAGTCGTCGTTCATCGTCGTCTTCAGCGTCGTTTGAAGTCACAATAATCAGAGATATCAGCTTCAGAAGTAATGGAACAGACAGTGCATTTGTGTTCACCAGGTAGGGCCCATTCACGGTCGTTCCTTTTCTTAAGATCTTCCGAGTTTAAAGCCTCGAGAGAGATGTGCTACAAGTAAAGAATGCGTGGTAAATGTTTAACTTCATTTTCCTTTTTAAACAGACAAGGCTGCGTGGCTCCAGGCGAGAATAATCGCTCGAACAAAAGTAATTTCGGAGAAGGTGTTTAAGAGACTTGGATAAATATTTATTTCACTGTGATTCTTCTGTGGCAAATAGACTTTATCGTGGAGAGGGAAAGCCACGCTACCAGAGAGCTAGTATCTTATCTTACGTGAAAAATCGCAGAATCCTCCAACCCCGGTTTTAATGGAACTTCGTCTGTTTGCAGGACAGTCCAAAAGTGAGGGTGTACCCTTTTTTCTGCGTTCAGTTACGTCTTACGGACTTCAAACTACACTTCGACGTTCTATCTGAAACACAGGAGCCAATGAATGCAAGAAAAATATATGGAATCTTCCTAAATCTTGAAATATTAATTAACATGACGAAAATAATGTTTTGTAACGCGACGCTATAATAGACTACCGTCGAGGATGTCGACCGCATCTAAGTCAATTTCGAAATGCATTAAAATATATTAAGAGTGTACTTTGCACGTTTTAAATACGCATTCGTATTTACTATGTTGTATGGCAGGGTGGTACAGAGAAATAGCGAAGCTAATAATGATTACCAGTGCTTTTTTCAGAGCTACATATACCGATGAATCAATCGCAGATTGAAAAAGTTGTATTCTCAACAAAAGTTTACGCAGCGACTACAACTACCGCATTGGTTACAGAAAGAAAATTTTTCATACTTCTATACAGTTCGCGTGGTCAAGTATGAATTGCAAATAAACACAAATGCCCAAGAAAAATAAACAATTGAATATGAAAGTTGACCGGTCGCATAGATTATCATATGAACAGTGATTATAGCTCTAGAATACATTATGCTCGGACTGTGCTTTAATAATATCGAAGTCATACGAGCGGACGTCATCTCAGTGAATATTCAATTAAATATTAAACACAGCAACGAAATCGACGATTTGTGACAAATTTTGCAACGGGGCACCAGCACGCTCGTACCTCGACATACAATTAACAGTCATTAATTGCATAATGAAACGACCGAATGAATTCGCTGATCCCGGGTCGTATGAACGGTATCATAATCGGTCAATAAATTTCTTAGGTTTCACGTAAACTGCTTGCAATACCAAAACTACAAATTATTATGCTTTTTTTTCTCTTCTGTTTATTTATGTTATATGTTATTGATTCTGTTGTAGATCTCGGAGTAATTAGAAACATCGTTGCTTACCGATCGGAGCCTAGGATTCACCGCTGGCCAACGCGCGTTCGAAGACTGATCACAGTTTAAACGAGCGTCTAAGACATCTCTCCGAAAACTTTGTGGCTCTTATTAGAACGGTAATCCATAACGATTAAACTTCGACACTCCAAAGTTTCGATCAGGACGGAACTGGAATAACAATTTTTTCTCTTTATTATTTTGGGCACCACGAGTTCAATGCTGTGAAACACTCACGGCGAAACTGGGAACCGTCGCGTTACATTCAAATCCGCTGGTATGTAAAGGCGACAGTCACGTGATGCATCTACTTCCTGAATAAATCTTGATCCGTAGGTCGTTGTATTTAATTTAACGAAGTAACATTATCGTCGGACGTATTGTCCGCCTAACGAAACCGCCACGCTCCTTCGATATTACGATTCTTAATACCGTATTATAAGTTTTACCGGATTCACGTTGTCCACGTAAGCGTTTGATCGGGGAGGGTTGCACTACTTGCCGAACAGTTTGCACGGTATCGCAGAGAATGTAGTTTGTATCGGTTGCAAGGGCGGTGGATGTAACGTGTTAATTAAATGAGAGATCGTATTGCACCTTTTCTAAGGTAATTAATCTTTCACGGCTATACTTACATATATTCACGACCATTGAAATTTTTTACAGGATGCCTGACACGGTTGACAGTCTCATGAGATCCATCCGGCGAATTCCCATTCATACGAGCGGACGGAGACTTCATCTCGTATTTTTTGCTTCGATGCTTTTCGCTCTCTGATTTTGACTCCACCTTGACCGTGAGATCGGGCAGAAAATCATGGAAGATGATCGATGGAGTCATGCACACGTATTCATTAATATTTTAGCCGTTCAAGGTATACGGAGATCATTTCCGATCCTCTCGAAAGTTTAACGAGCCTATGTTTGCCCATTTCGCTCGTTTTATGGCATCGCGTTTTATTTCCATTTCTGTTTATTAATGGCCGACGATACAGTTCAATCAATAGTTGTTTGTCCCTTCGATTGGAAATAAGTACCCCAAAGATGCTCTTATTCATTTTATTACAGGAAGTACTTTATTTGCTCGTCGCTTTTATTTGTTTTATTTACTCTTGCCTCCCTTAATGTCGAATTAAACCTACTTTATTGTTTCTACCACTTACAAAGTCACTTATTAACTCAAGTATCATTTTGCAGATTATCTGCGGTAACGGATGCTTCGCAACAGCGTATGGAAGATCTTGAAAATGTAGAAGAACAAAACGGTGGATACGATTTGATCCAAAAGAACACGAATCAAGGAAATCAATTTTTCTTCAGATACAATTTATCAAAACGAGAAGACAAAAGAAGCAGAGCGTCCCTTACTACGTATATTTCTTTCCATACATTAGTCAGTTAGGAGAACAACGCTGGCTGCTATCGTAGAGGCACACGAACAGATTTGCAAGGTCATTCTCTCGTATACAGTACAATTTCATCTTCGTTTAATTCGAGAGTGCAAAAATTAATGTTTGACTGAATGAAAAAGAATACCAAATCGCCTGAGAAATCAAGATAGCTTATTTAAAAATTAATTATATCTACTTGTGAGAGGGTAAACATATGATCTTGACAGGCCTCTCCGGCCAGCCTCTATGATAATGGCGTGGACACCCTGTACGCAATAGTGCAGTATTGTTAAACCCTTGCCTTACAATAACGAGTGACATTCGTGTTGCAGACTGTAATCTGTACGTTCTAAATATGAGTTTCACTTGAATGTGAATTATTAAAGATTGTATATTACAGCAGTCTTGACTTTCAGAAAATTATCTAACACAAACTGTATGTGCCCGCTGATATTCTTCCTGCATCTTCCCTTGTTGCACTTGAATAATAAACTTGAGCGCCATATAGTCGTAGGAAAAGTCGTATGGCAAGGGTTAATTGCAATTCGAATTGTAAAGCGTGCACGACGATGAACGATACAAAAATGTACGTATGTTTGAAACAAAAAATTCGACATGACACGCATGGTTGCGCGTGTCACCTATGTTCTGTCGCTCGAGACGTCTATCGCAGCGTTAAACTCTCGTTTGCAGGCGATGGCGCGGCCATGCGAGAAAATAGCCGGCCTATGGAAGAGACGCATGTTGCGCAATACGTTTCCATGAAATTTTTATTCGACGTGTCACGGGAAAATTGAAAATGTACGTCAACCGCGGGATGAGAGGGTGCGATGCGTGCGATCTCGTAGGGACGAAGCGCGCATGGTCGTCGAGAGCAGTCGAGACGCGGGTGTATTTAAGGGCTGAACCATCGCGGATCTCGCCACTATCCACGTACCCTTGGATCTTATCAGCGCGAACAGAGTGCCCTTCAGCCGCGTTTATCCGTTCTCACGGCTCGCCGGCTGACTTCGCCGCTCAGGGAGATCCCCGTCGCAGACGAACGAATCTGTCACCAGGGAGGCCACTTCCACGGCTGCGTTCGTGATCGGGCAACAGGTTAGCCGTTCACCTATCCCCGATAAGATCAACCGTGATCCTCAGATTTTCCGTCGAACCGGATGACGCTAAAACGCGAAACGCGTCGCCGAGTCTTCTGCGAACTCCGCCGCTGTTTCGGCATATTTTTTGAACCAATGATATGATTCGAAAAATGATCGATACGTTACGATACGTTACACAAGAAGCAGAACAAAGCTTTACGGTTGAAGCAAATCAATTACGTGATTGAAACGACATTTGAGTATTTTAATTTGATTGCGTTATCGTATTGTAAGCATGTGATATGAATGATACAGTGGAGGGAAGGAAAATTATGCGGGGTCGGACTATTGTCGTCGATCCGTCATTAAAACAGCGGCGGACGTGTAAATATATAGGATATTAACACTTTTTATACATTTTTTTCACCGATTTGTACAACGTCCCCGTTGGACCTCACTCGAGTAACTTGATCATTTTTTTGTTTATGCGTCACGTGTTTTTATGCTGCGCGTACCTCGAGTTTCACTGTGTCGGTTTTTATAGCGTTGAACAAACATTTCACGTAAAAGCGGGAACAATGTACATTGTGAAATTAATGTAAAATACTCTCGTGGTTGAAATACTTTTTTCTTAGATACAGTTAACAATTTTTGTGAGATAAATAAGTGTTCGTCGTGAACAATACTTGTGCTCCAAAATTCAGGCCGGTTTCAATTTATACAACCTGTCGTGTGTTTCTTTGAATCTTGGACCAAGTAGTATGTTTGTCAGGCAACGGTGTAACAGTATTAATTGCTTCAGCGATAATTGTGAAATATTAGTTAATCGCGTTCGGTGGAGTAGCCACGATTTAAAGGCGGTTGTCCCGCGACGGATAAGAAACGAAGCGGTTCCGTAGGCAAACATTAATTCCGGTCGCAACGGCCATGAAATGTCCCGTTCCAAGGGGTAGTTTTCACCGTAAACTGTCCTTGCACGGGACGTCGCGGAGGAGCGTAACACGCGTTTCTTGGATGTTCCGGATAGAAACAAATTCCAATATATCTCGCAGCAGCTTCGTCTTTCAGTTTTCATGCTCTGAAAGAATTTTTCTGTCGTCCCGGAACGCGCGTCCCTCGACTTTCTCGATTTGCGAGGCAGCCGAAACAACTAAAACTTGTCTCCGCGCCAGATAGAATTCCCACGAACGTGGAGGTACTAAAAGTTCGCTATCGGGTTGAAAGAGTCGGTTACGTTCCTTTTTTTCGTCGACAGAGAGCTTCGAAGAAGGGGATATAAAAGTTTAATCGCTTTACTTGCTTGTCTACGTCACTCTGTAAGCTCCTTTTTTGCGACTGCTTTATGATCGTGACATTCTTGCTGCTTAATGTTTCAGAAGCAAGAGTACCTTCGCGACTCGAGACTATAGATTGTATTTAGGGCTAGCTAAACGTTTTAGCTTTTTTAATCTGAGGTCCTTTTTAATACATCTTCTTTCTTTTTTGTAGACGATGGTATATGTCAGAAGTAGGTGTACTTACCATTATTAATTAGTGTGTATATGTCTATTCACGAGACATACCATCGTGTACAAGAAAAGAAACAGGGCTGACTGAACTTTCAATCTTATGTAATCTGAGATTCTCTTTATTACTTCTTGTTTCTTTTTATATAAGGCGATACAACTGACAATAGAATTATTATTATAACTTATTGGATTTTAGATTATAAACGTAGCTAGACTCTCCAGTTGCGAAGCTATGCTTGTCTCCTATGCATTGCTTACAGTAGAACCTCAATCACCCGAATTATAAGAGGCTCGCATTGTAAATGAGATACTCATAAAAATTATAATATTATTTAAAAATTTTAAATACGTAATGGTATCAAATTAAATGCACAGTGACACTAATAAGAATTTTCAGAATGATCCATGTTCGGATAATCGAAGTTCTGCTGTATATTATAAACGTGCATACAACATAATTCTCTTATCAGTGGAACGTACTCTTTCTACAATCAGAGGTACAGAACCTCGTCTTTTAATTATGCTATACTATTTAAGAAGCTGTAGATCACCAAGTAAAAAACAAGTTTCAGTTGCAAGCACATGCAGATCGACTTATGAGTTCCTCGATCGTATTGTACAGTTCTCGGAAAGCTTTCTCGTACTCTCATCGTTTTTCCTTCCTCCATGGGAGCCACTCGCGAGGAATGTCGCACAATATGATAGCGCAAGGCGTTCTCATGAAATAAATCCCTTTTTCGACGTGCTTACGACCACGCACTCCTCGTCGCCGTTTTTCCTCTTTGAACGTGTAGTCGACGCATTCCAGCATTCACAGAATTCGTTCGACTGCGATCCTCCACATCGCGCATCACCGTGCAAACTATAACGTCCGTCTCGTCTGGTGTACAGGACGTCCTATTGTAACATTTCCAAGCGAATACGAGTTGAATGATTTCGATAGCGACACTATGCGGTGTTAATAATTCTTTTATAGATGAAGACATAGCTAACATATGAAGATCACTGTCAATTCTTTAGTAAATATCTCAATTAAAATTTTGTAAGATGATACTCGTGGTTTAAACACAGCGACGCTTAAATAAAAATATCTACCAAGCTGATACCTATCAACCATCGGTGAATTACAAAAATTCACGGCACTGCTAAGAGAAGAAATTTTCAATTTGCAACATGAAAATCAGAATGCTCACTGAACTAACAGCATTCTGAAAGTGAAAATATAAAAGATTGTACCTTAGACACGACCTTCGGCTATCTAATTTACGCGCGCCCACTGTAATTTTTCGTACCGCTAATTTTCATTTCTTATCTCTCCTGTTTTAGATCATCCACCCCCGCGATTCGTTCCGCGGCACGTCACAATAGCTGCCCGTGAATTCAGAGGCGATATTTCAGAAACAAACTCGATTAAGAACTGACGTTCATTTCCTCCGACAATCCCGCGAGCGATATCTCTATCTCTCTCTCAGGCACCTTGATCGATCTGTCCCTAAGGGATAAGTATCTTCATCAGGTGTCTCGGCTCGCCAGGATTTGCGTAGAACCACGAAGAAATTTTCACGCCGATTTACATACAGACATTTGCAAATGTAAACAGTCTCTTGGTTTCATTGATAGTCGTTCGAAGATCCGTCGAAGAAGACTGTGTTCTGGAGGATGTGCACACTGTAATTTATTGAAGTATCACTATAATTTTTTTACTTACACCCCTCACGAAACAAAATTTATCTTACTGTTTCAACTAACTTTTGCACGAGGATTCAGCCCTTTCTCGATCGTACCATGAATTCTACTTTACTTTTTACACCGTTCATGGAAAAGGAATTAAACACGGTTGGTGAGGGTGGCGGTTTTGCAAGATAAGGAGGAGCCGCGCGGCAAGTTGGTAAATTGAAACTTATAAAACCGTGCGACCGTGGCGAACGAGAATTACGGCTTTCGTTAGCGAATTACATTTTTCACGTTTACGTTAGACCAAAATGTCACCGCTGGAATCCTCTTATCGCTCGAGGGAAGATCTCCTGGTTTTTCCCGTCGCCGGAGAACACGAGGATCTATCTTCCTGGCACGCGGTTTGCGTCGCCGCTCGATTAACGTCCGGGTCGTCAGAAACACCAAGAAACGCACGGACCTTGATGTTAATTAAGAGAAAGAAGGAAGAGAGTAAAACAGTTTCATCGACTCACCGCGGGAGATGAGATCGTCGGAGCGATTCGATTAATTACTGATAAGCCACCGAATTATTATATTTACGGGTCGCGTCAGCCGAATGTTTTATTATGGCGCGTCACTCCCGATGGAATGATCACTTTCGTTGTCCTTCGGTTCCTCCGTGGTCGCTCCGTTAATGACTCGAAGAGCAACGTGACTTCGCTACTTCAGATTCGAACTTCTAATTGAGCCAATACACCGTTCCACCCGGAGTACTCTCGTTAGACTTCAGCCACCTTTTGGAAAGTTCCTCAGCTTCCGACAGAGCTGGAACGACACCGTGCTCGAATTAACTCCTTGCCTTGCGATTTTTTCAAAGCTCCATTGAAGTTTATTATCAAGGTGGAGGTCCACAATGAGATGTTTAATTAGATTTTACTACCAGTAATTAAATGTAAATATATATACATGTATACATACAGATCTCATGAAATATCTCATCGTGGATCTGCAGCTTTAGACTGCGGATGTTTATGCAAATATGTATTATGTTCTTGTAATGGTCAGGAAATGTGCTTTTCATTTCCCTTGCGTTATAGAAAGTGCATCCTTTGCGTACTTCGACATGTTAAATTGCATAAACGTGTACAGTTTGCTTTAGATGATCCTTTGAAAGTCAAGGATGCTGTAATATCAAATTTGTGAGAATTTATATTTAGAATGCGTGCGACTCGTTGTTATAAGGCAAGGGGTTGACTTGCTACCCTGCAGTGGGTTGAAATTCAATTCCGTTCATCGCGTTCGACGAGTTATCCGTTCTCTATGGCACATTATTGAAAATTCACGACACGAAACGAACAGTAGCGACAGGCTTTCGAACGCTGATAACGTTATCCTGCTGGAAATTGTGCTGCTTAACACTTTGTCTGCCACATTCTGTTACTTGCAGATATCAAACTTTCTGAATTTTTATATAAATCGAATATAAATTCAGAGTACACTATTTTCGGTCAGAACTATTAGTAACGTTCAGAATTACTTCAGTGATACTACTAGACGTTACTTGATATATTTATTAATACCATACGCGGTGATATGTGTGACATGGCGGTCAAGGTGTTAAACTTTCTGTAAAAAACTGTCGAGGTGTCTGTGAAGTTCACGTAAAATGTCGCAAGCTCTTCTCTGCAGACTAACGATAGAGAATGTTTTTCCATTCGTTAAGTGTTAAGAGCATTGTCCACTCGGAACGTTTGATTAAATAAAAGTCTGGTCAGAAGGGACCGTGATCGATCAGAGAAGCGCTTGTAGCACTTTGTGCACCGCCGGTCCAGTTTCGTGGAAATCGAACTGCACAGGAGTTTTATGAAGCGTGTAGAAACTTTTTAGCTCGATCGTGTCCCGTTGGAGCGTTTCCCTCTTTGCTTTTGACTTTTCCGACGACGCCGATTTAGCTCCCGCGGTGTCCGTTATACTCGGTGCGAACAAAGTGAAAACTATTAGACATTCCGGGCACGTAACGTCGGTAATACGATTTCCCGACTTTGAGCTCACTCGTGAGATCACATTCGGATCACCGATCCTTATTTACTCGATATTCCGAGACCGTCTTGTGGAACGCAATACTCTCTTATTCGTTTCCACTGGCTCCCGACAAACAGTTGACGCCCTTAAACGATTTTACCCGCGAACCCGGTGTCCGTCGACTGTGCGACGCTACAGCAGAACGCACCCGGGACACAAAGAGCATTCTTGATTAAAAAACACAATGGTTTGAAAAGAAGCATACGAAGAAACGGAATTTAATAAGGAAATAATTGTTGAGGCAGTGCTGGTGTTGTTCAGGATATTGCTACCGTATTGTCTAAAGCAATTTAAGTAACTGAAAATTGTATTATATAAATTATAATCACAATGAGATGTTACAGTCACAGACTGAACAGACCACAGAGTAACTCATGGCTTACCATTACTCTTTAAAATTGTTAATGATATTGTTCAGGATATTGCTATTGTACTCTCTAAAGCTACTTGAGTAGCTGAAAATTTTATTATAAAAATCATGATCACAGTCAGATGTTACAGTGCAAACTTGAACAGACCACAGAGTAATTAATGGCTTGATATTCCTTTTAAAATTATTAATGGCCACATTGAATGCCCTGAATTTCTGTTGAATTTAAACTTTCATGCTCTGCCAAAACCACTGAGATGCACAGCCTTATTTGCAACCAAAATCTGTCATGAAGGAAACTCAGCCTTTGCTTGGTAATATTGAATCGTTCAAGGGGTTGGTTATATTCATTTAGAAGGCAAGTTTCCAAACTCCTGGATATGGATAAATAATGTAACATAAGTATCTTACATCTTACAACTCATAATAGTATTTATCATTTTTACAATATACCATGACTGACAAAGTTGATCAACTGAACACAGTACTTCAACTTTGATTTAAAACTTCTTCAGGACATTGTACTTTGAAGCAGTATTATTATATTGTATTACATATTACATATACCTATTATACATTATACATATCTGTCAAAAATTGCACTTATACCAGACTTCCAAAATTTGTAATCAGTCAATGGCTCCTGCATTATAGAAATAGTTGATCTATTAACCGTGTCACTGCATACAGGAAACTCTTCTTCTCCTCATACGTGTACTAAAGCTTGCTCAATTGCCAGTCTGTATTAATAATATCAATCTGCTCGGTAGGGTGCGGAAGTTCCCAGCGATTAACATAAACACCGTGAAGGATCTCCTGAGCATTCTGCGAATGCTAAGAGGTTTTCCAGGAGCGTTAAGAACGCGTCGTCGGGCCTCGTTACAGCATCCGATTTAACGGGAAACCTGTTACCGGAAAATTGATTTCCCTCTAGGCTCTCCCGTATTCATAAGTAACGAACTAATTTTCTTGTCGTCCGGAAGCACGTCGTCTTATGTATATATATATATTTTTTCTTTTAATCTGTCGTCTGGCTCGGCCGTCTGAAATATAATCTCGCTGGAGCGTCGCTGACAAAGAGTGTATAAAAAATCCAGGAAACGGTCGATACGACCAGAAGGGTTGCTTTTATACGATACTTCTGTAATTTCATCCCTCTTCTTATTTTTTTTTTTGATTGGAGATATTTTTCTTGATTTCAAGGTCAAAGATGATGGGTTCGACGATCGTGATCCTGGTCTCGATGACGACCATGGTGATGCTCTGCAACAACGTGCTCGCAGCTCTGCCCACTCAATGCAACCCAGGCTTCCTCGACGACCTCCCTCCGAGGATCCGCAAGGTCTGCGCCGCCCTATCCAGGATATACGAGCTCGGATCAGAAATGGAGAGCTACATCGACGACAAAGAGAGTCACATAACAGGTGTTCGAGGAATTTATCATTGTTCAGACAGAAATTGCGTAGGGTAGAAGAAGAAAGGAAATTATCAATGAAACGCAATCGTTAACGCGTTCAAAAGACTTACTAGAAACAATTATATAATAATACTGGAAGGGCAACTCGTTACGTTCTTTTTTACAATAGACTTATATACTACTTGTTTAAACTCATTTATTTACTCAGCTAACGCCTGGTCCATATATAGGTAAAGCATAAGTTGAAAGGACAAAAGAAAGAAAAGAATTAGAAAGGGCATTTATGAATGAAAACAATATAAATGCTAAAATCTTGGACGGACTTTAAATTATTGTAATGGTATGCAAAAGTTGTATTATATATCATCCTAGTTGTTTAAACTCATTTGCTATTTACTTATTCAACCAACGTCTGGATAGAAATTGACCTGACTCGTACATGGTCCATGGTACCCTGAACGTATTAATTTCTTAGATATAAAGAAAAATATGATTTCTGATCGTTGGCTTGTTAATTTTCAGGCTTCCACGAGAGCATCCCGTTATTGGACAGCGGCGTGAAGAGACAGGATGTCGACCACGTTTTTCTGCGCTTCGGAAGGCGTCGTTAGGCGAATAAATAGGATTCTTTCCGCTCAGAAAATCAAGAAGAATCGAAACGATTAAACCTCTCATCACTCGATCGCCACATTCTCGAGCTACGAAACGATTGTCCGCAGGCTCATTAGAAGATTCCACGTCGATTCGAATTGCCTTTCGTCGTCTCTATTCTCGCGTTGCCCGGCATGGAACAATTAAATCCGACGACTGAGCAATCGGAAAGGCGCGGACAGCTAATTAAAATCATGCTTAATTGTTAATTATTAATGTAACGCACCTTGCGTTAAGCCAAAGACGTCTACAAACAGTATTCCTTCCATTCGATGTTCAGTGAAAGTTGTAATCGACCGAAAATCTATTCTTGCTTTTAGTTTTCTTTTCTGGAAAAATGAAGGAGTTTCGGTATTCGTACAGAAATCTATTTTCGCTAAATTTATTCGATCATACCTAAGGCGTAACGTGTTAAGATGTAACGTTTATCGATATATATATATATTATCTTTGAGCTATATTAATGTTAATGTTGCGATATCCGATATTGTTCGTCAGGGTTCAACTCCGCAGTCGGACACGATTTTTCCTATAATATTATTAGGTAATATAGTTTAAAATAAATGTTAACGAAAGAATCGAAAGATTCATAATTGATTCTCATAATGAAGTCACCGGATAAAGAACGCTATGTTCCCTTTAAAATTAAATATTACCGAATGCTTTGTGAATTTGATCGAGTTTCAAAAATTAAACGAGAATGTCATTTACTTTCTGAATGAAAAATGAACTTGTGTTGGGTTTTTTTATTATGTCTAGAACTCTTTGAATGGGCGGTTCCTTATTAAAATGGAGCTTATCATCGCAGCCACTCAATATCGCGCTTCGTGAGGGAATAGTACAGAAGGAAGGAGACGTTCTGCTTCGACGATAATTTTATTTTGCTCGTATTGTAACGGAGAAGGATTAAGTAATCAATGATTTGTGTAAAAATAAAACGCAAAGTCGATTTACAATGCACATTCACGGCGTGGTTTCGTACGATATTTTCACTAGGTACGCAACGATAAACGAGAGAACGACTATCGATAAACAACAACCGACTGTAAAAGGTTTAAAGATACATGCACAACAATCCGATTTCTAATCGTTTTGCATTTTGTACAGCTTGTACGCGATCGTCGTTCCAAGAAACTCGATTCAACAAGTTTTCAATTAATAAAAATCGCGAAATGTTGTCGCATTCCGCGGCTCACTGTTGATTGTTCACAACTTCTGTTGGATTACAATGCGTATTCACGATTACATTCGCTCCGATCATACTTCGTCACGCGTCGAAGGAAACGAGCGTCCGTTCACGCTAACATCGATCGCTACACCTAAACACACATTCTTCTATACCAAAACGATCATCCTCTTCGTTTCTCGAAAATCAGAATATCGCGGAAGGGCTCATTTTTCAATATTTCTTCGGATACAATTGAAAGCTCGAGGCGTCGAAAGAAGCTATCGAAAAGAGATTGAGCTCGCGTCGGATGCCCGAATAGTTGGGTTTGCCAGCAACAACAACAGACAACGTGTGCTTCGTTGGATGGGAAAATTGTCCGCAAACTGTACGCGCAATTTCGAAGGCACCTGATCGTCGTAAGCCTCGGAAAATTTGAACGCTGCATCCCTAGAACCGGCCGATCGAGCGTGTGCGTCATGAAACACGATTGTTGTACGGTCACGCGAAGCCGCTTCTTCACTATGATTAAAAATTTCGTTT
The DNA here is from genome assembly GCA_916610135.2 of Macropis europaea. NCBI lineage: Eukaryota > Metazoa > Arthropoda > Insecta > Hymenoptera > Melittidae > Macropis > Macropis europaea. Next base: position 1,437,408 of record OU744353.1, read on the forward strand.
ACGCCTACGCTTATCCGCTAACGATCGAAACTGTCACGAGTTGAAGGAATCACGGCGCTTACGACTAGGAATTCGAATTATTTACAAGCCCTATCCTATCACAGGGTAACGGATCCAGGTCGGTCCATTGAAACGCGACTAACAACGCTCGCCGGGAACCGTGAAATCGAACTTCCGGCGGGGATTCTCCGAGTGCTGTTGCAGCTATGGTGGTGCAGAGTGAGGAGGCTGGGGTCAGCAATTTAAAGAGGCGCAGTGCTTCTCGTTCGCGAAGTACGACACTGACACCACGTCTCCGCCCACGTTTATCAGGCACTGGCCCTACGATTCAATAAAAGACATGTTATAAAATCTACACCGCGTTCCATAACGTTTCATTCGAGCTTACTTGATTTTTATGGGGACTGTGCAACAGCACACACTTAGTCATGAAAAATGCCACCATCGCGTTGCCACCCAAGGCTGTTATGTGTGCACGAACTATCGCTAACACTTCCATCACGAAACTGTGCGTGAACCCGCTTAAACCACCGTTCTACGGTCAAAGAAATTTATGTTAATTTATTGTCAATCGTTCTTTTTTTCTTCTTTATTAAGGAATGTTATAAATTGTACGAACCTCTCTGATGGACGTGCTTTCGCGAATAAAGAAGAAATTTAAGTTTCCTAAGTACCTCTCGATGCGACCACCCGGTAGATAAGACAGAGGCGTTATATCTACACCGTATCTCCCCTTTAAAGGCACCTGAAACGAGCATAATTTCAGTCGCACGTTTTACATTCAATAAGTGATTCTACACTGATATTTACATGTTTATGTTTATGCATTGTGTGAATCTTTGAACGCATCGGTGAACGAGTTCTAGACTTCAATCCTGGTGTATTAACTAGAGTAGACGAATTTATAGTAATATTGCTCGATCCATTGTCTGAAGACACTTCAGTGTGATCCACGTCAAGGTTAAATATCATATCGCTGTCGTCTGAAAGTATGAAACAGCGTCAGTACGATTTCAAGAGATGATAAGAGTAGTTGAAGGCAGTACCTGACTTCTTGACCTGGTCCTTGCTCGTAGAATGACTGATAATCTTCTTCTTAGACTTCAACTTCACAGGATCTCCTAAACCAAGAGCCATACCGATCACCGTGAATTGTATTTCGTCCGGTTCAGGAAGAGCCAGCTTGAACTGCATGTCGCACAGGGCACAAGGGATCATTCTCCTCAGCTTGAAGTACACAGATTGGAGCAGTCTGGCGAAGTATTTCGACGGCATAGAAGCAAATTGTCCCGCTGGAATCTTCGTCCTTGAGATTTGAGTGAACATCTGTAAGTTCCTGACGATCTCCAACTCGTCGAGTCCAGGAATAGTTTGAGTGTTCACTACGTGGAAATCTTCAGGAGGTCTATCGTCCATCAGCGATGATATCCTGTCCATGTCCTCGATGTCATCCACTTCCAAGACACACGTGTCTCTCGTACCTACGCTGAAATCAACGTCAGGCAGATCGTCCTCCGACTCGTCGGTGTCTGAGGTTGTGACTCGTCCATTCTCAACGTCCTGCAACAGAGAGACCATTAACAAACTCTTCAGGATTTCCACGAACGCTGAACTGAATGATACGCTTACCACAACGGGCTTGAGTCGATAAAACTCTCTGTTCTTCTTGACAGTCTCCACCAGAGTCTTCTGAATCTCCGCTAATTGTTCTTCTTTGTGCCAAGAGTTTCCGGATGCAATTCGTGGGATAGAAGGAGTAGGCAGGGCGGTTAGAAACACAGCGGTGCCAACAGCCATACCGATGATCAGTCGCTCTCCAACAGAGACTTGTAACTTCAAGCCAAATATAGCGTTCATCCCCTTCACCTTCAGCTTGTTCAAAAGCAGACTGTGCAGCTCGTATTCAAGAAATGGCAAGCAGTCTGATATCTCCTTCGCGTTCAGTTCTCCTCTGAGATCCTTCTTGCTTTTACACGCCGTCGCTTGGATGATGCACCCACGTCCCGTGCTTGTTACGTTCTCCGGTAGTTCTATGGTGGTGAACAGCACGTCCGGTACTCTGGCCCGTTTGCATACGGTGCATTTAGAGACGTTCACCCGAAAAGGGACGCTGGCCTCGTTGTACGGTAAGTGGCAGAGACCGCATTTGCTTTGAAATTGAGCATCGTGATCCTTGCTTTCCGACATGAGTCTCACTTTACCGGTCTGTTGAGTCATGACAGGTGCAGAAGAGTCGGTTTCACTCTTCTCTGCTTTCACAGGTACTGGTTTCTGTTGAGCTTTCTCGCGTTCCGCGTCTGCGGGGTTTATGGCTGATCCCGATTGCCCTTTGCTGATGAAGACGGTGTCCGAATCTTGGCTGGAATTGTGCAGATTGATCACAGCCGCTGTGCCATAAGCGTTCAGTACGCAGACGTCGTCGCTGTAAATAAATTATATTGAAGTTCCCCTTCAGCATGCTCAGCAGAATAAATTATATCTTGGAAACAGTTCGCTCTTACCAGATGCTGGTCTCTTCTCTGTAACCGATCACCACATTACAAGCTAACGCCCTGGCGTGCGATCGCACCTCCATCCTAATTTCCTTCCACCAACCGTCTCGACCCTCTGGTTCCTCTAAATTACTAATTCGCTCTAGCAGCTTCACCGATCTTGAGCTTACAAGGCCACCTGTCTCGATATGTCGAATTTTTATGAAAAATATATGAAACACGAACGACTTAGCTGTACGTTACAGGATTATAGTATTTACCAATGTGTAATATAAATCCTGGTGGATACTGTTGCATAGTGATGAACGGATACTCTAACATGTCAAATGCATCCTGATTCATGGTTCGAATCACAGCCGTGGATGTCTTGAGCAATCCGGTCATCAATTTGTCGTTCGCTCCGAGTGAATTACCTGTAACACGCGTTAACGATTACACATCTGTCATCGCTGAACTCGGTTTACTATACTTCTACTATTGTCACGCGATCAGAGAGCTGACCTTTGGGAGTGATGCTCAGATCAGAGTCACTGGACCGTCTGTGCAGCGAGGCGGTGGGCTGAGCCTTGGTAGTCGGCAGCTGGCACGCTTTGGAGACCATAGAAGGAACAGCCGGAAGTGGATAAGACGGACTCGGAGATGCCTCGTCTTGTTGCCTGTGATCGGGAGAAGGACGGGGCACACACGAGTTGTAAGTAATATTAGCAGTGTTAGTGATATTAGTGAATTCATCGTGACTCGATACCTCTGTTGCGTCGCAAATGCTATGACTCTTATGATCTACGGGGTTGGGTGAAGGTCTGTTAGTGTCTTTTAGCTTTAGTTCCTTCATTTCTATGTTGGTGCTGATGTGCCTAAGAGAATCGCTACTCTGAGTGTCTACGGTTAATTCCTTCACGGCCTCATGAGATACCGGGTCGACAGCGGGTCGAGTTCTGATCAGACGGTTTCGTTCTGAACGGAACGATTCGGTCGCTCTGTGCGACCGCGATCGTATTAACGAGTCATGAGTGATTATGCTCTCGAGAGAGGAGTTATAGGAGGATGAGTCAGGCGTGAGCGGTTTGTTCGAAGGATCCTCCGGGAACGAGGTCACGCGCATAACTTCCGCATGCTCGTAACCCTGAAGACGCTTCTTCAGGAACTGAGTGTGCAAGCTTTTACGCAGGCTCCTTGGATTCACGTTCCTGTACACCCTGTCCCGTTTCTTTCTCCTCAAACGGCAATTACTGCTGCTGATGTAACGCTCCGGTTGCACCATCATCTTCGTGTCGATTATTCGGATCAAATCCAGCATACGACGCTGTCTGTTCCTGTGCACCACGTCGGCTACCTCGTTGCTGGACGAGCGTATCAAACTTTCTATGCTGGACGATGTTTTCGACTCCTCCGTTGCCTTGTTATCCTCATTTTGCTTTGCAGCTGCTTCCGCAGGTGTGGAAAATTGAAATTGCTGCAAAGATGGTAGCGAACGCGTGGACGGGCTCAATTTCAGTACATTGTACTCCCCTAATTTGTCGAGATACTCTTTGTCCCTGAAAGAATCGCTGGGAGAAACGTTGTCTGTCTCTTCGAGCAAGCAAGAGAATCTTTTCTCCTTGTCCAGTCGTTTGAACGTGCTCTTCTTATCTTCGCTGTCGCTTGCACTTTGTAATATAGAGTAAGCGGAGGCGGATATCTCAGAATCATCAGCGTACATATGCTTCTCAGACGGTGTTTCGCATTTGTCATAGTCGGTGGTACCCTCATTCACAGCACGAATGAGTGCAGGCTCGCGTTCTTGAAGCTCTGAGAAAAACGGAGGACGATCTTCCACCGGTGTACTCGTCGCGAGAGGAACGCTGGACTCTCTTGAGCTATCTGCCGTTTTCTGAGCAACATCCTCATTCCTTCCTAAGATTTCTTTCTGTTTTTTTGTTGTTTCTTTAGCAACATCGATCCCGGATTTTACGGTGAAACCTAAAAAGCCTGATATTTGATTCGTCGATACACATTTAACGAGCTGCGGGTCTTCTTCGTGCAGAGGACACATGTCGCTGTCCGCTCTTCGTACTCTAATTCGTGACTTTACTTTCAACGGTGGAAACGTGTCAGCCCTTGTCACTCTGACAGAATGATCATGGCTGCGTACTTCATTGACGGATGAATGGTTCGAGTCACGCAGAACGTTGTAGACTGCGCTGTCGATCGAAGACTCGTCTGAGAAACCATTGGAGCTGGGTGTATTTTCTTCGAACGATGAATCGTGTTCTTTCGCTTTCGAGTCTCGAATATCATCCTTTCGGCCAGCTTCTGTTTTCTTCTCCTGCTTGTCACGGTCTTCAATAACTGTATTCTGCTCTGAATCGGACTGTTCATCAGCAGACGCTGAGATTGCAGCTTGCGTCTCGTGATCTTCACTGAGATTTTCCAAGGGCACAGTGTGTATAGATTTAATCAATAGACCGGCAATGCCTTCCGCGATTTTACTATTTTTCAAGTTCCTCTCTTTCTTTGGACTATACTGAATGATGCTGACGATGGAGGATCTGGCTGAACGCGACTTGATGCTGTCCGGCGTGCTGAAACGTTGACTACTGATTTTGCTCTCCGTATCGCTGGAACTGAATAGCTTCTTCAAGCTTCTCACGCGAACATCCAGTATGTTCCTATTGCCTTCACCTCTCTCGTCTTCCAAGGCCAACATCATTCGTATGGATGCATCGTGAATTATGGATTCGGTCAGAGCCGGAATGGAAACCGTGGACTTCTTTAAGCCGCTCGTTCTGAACGGTCTCTGCATAGACTTGGTGTCTTCTGATTCGTCGCACGAACAGTCGGTAGCTTTTGCAAAGCGTCTGGGACTTCTGGACGGTTTTGCTCGACGCGGAAAGTTCTTTTTTATGCGCGTGACTCGCTTGTGGGCGAAATGAGGATCAGGGGTGTATGCTGGAGCAGCGACGGGATATAGCGGCATACTCTCATCGAGTCCTGTACGTTCCTTTTGTGCTTTGTGTTGTGAAAAGAATGCCCTAAACGAACACATGCAGGTGGGTAAAAAAAGAGAAAATACCTATTAGTCAGTGTAACAAAATTCTGAGAAGAAAAATGCAAAAATGCTAGCATCTCCAAAACTATCAGCGCAAAAAGTGAGAAACAGAAATTGCTTAAAATCAGATAAACTTCATTCGACAGATTCGCATCTTCTTTCTATACAAGAACAGTACGACTCTCAGCGCTTTGAAAGATAATTATCGAGCTTGCAAAATTCTGAACGATCAAAGTTGGATGCGCGTTTAGCGTACCTAGTCACTTCCTGTACACCGTAGTGCTCCGTTTTCTACACACTTCGTCCTGGTTTCTATGTACGCGCATCAGATCTCGAACTAGCTTCTACATAACGGGTGTCCTAGAAAAATGATATTCTGATTAGAAGTTTGTAAGACATAAAGCTCTTTAAAGATTAAACTTTCCACCGAAATTAACACAGAACAATACACGAGTGAACTACAAAAACAATATCGAATTACAAAAATTTGTTAACGTTACTATGATGTTTCATTTTCTTTCTTTTTGCAGAAGTAACATTTTTTAGGACACCCTGAACATAGGAATTCAAACGAAATCCAATGCGCTTAAGTGTGTATCCTTAATACACTACATACAAGAAGTGACTTAAATATAGATTATTGATGCTCAAATACAGTTGTATCAGAATCTGAACCAATTTTTAGATATACATTAGTATGTTGTTACTCATTTATTTAATGTTAGTATTCTCGGAATAAGAATGATTGAAAAATTCGTTGAAACCTTTTGCTGTAAAACAAACTCAAGAACTTTGTCACAAAATAAAATGAAACGAAGTTTCTCTTACAGCAACGTCAAAACTTTTGTAAAAAAAGACTAACATTCCCTACATGCATGTTGTTAATAATAAGCCATATAAAAATATCGTGGCCTTCTAAGAAAGATTTTTATGCGACAAAACAAACTCCATTACTTCATTAAATAATTTAAATACAATTCACAACACAGAACACTTTAGTATAGTGTATGCAATACTCCTAACTTTCCTACATCCAGAAGCACTTGAGCGAGCGTTACGGGCTTAGAACGTAAGGGATTATACAATCAGCTCGCGAAAAATCAGGCTGAATACACTGTAGCAATAAAACAATATTTTTACTTACTCTTCTATATTGTCAGATGCGAAGTTTAACGTGTCTTGTGACTTAACAAGAGTCACAGCTGTACCTATACCACGAGCCACGATTCCAGATTCACCTTCCAGGTCAAAATTTTGCAAATATCTAATCGCAAGAAGAAAAATTCGATAAAAGTGTTACAATGCTTTGTACAGTTATCAGGAATAATAGTTATATGTGTACCCAATGACTGCATTTCCACCAAGATCCAAAGCTTTCAGTCCGATCTTCCTCTGAACTTCCCCGCTCAGTTTAAAAAATAAAGTTTGCCGTGCTTCGTTCGAAGCTCTCGGCGTTCTTATCTTATCTATCCATTTGTATTCAGGATCGTCGCTAACTAGTAGCTCTTCTACGAAACCGTGTATACTTTGAGTATGATATCCATGAGGTATATTTGGTGCTGTAACAAAGTTACACAGTGTATCACTCATAGAAAATAATTTGCAACTTTGGTTGTAGCTTTAGGTGTATTTACAGTAAAAAAATTGTACTCCGCACGAAGATTGTCTGAACTTATTGAAATCAGAGAACAACTCCACCTTGACTATGATATTAACTTCACCACGAATTCCATGCATCGTATCATACACCGGTATCCATCCAGTCATGACTGAACCTGGAATAATAAAATTATGAATTATCAAATTTCTCCAAAGACACTGGTATTTGAATTTAAACACATACCACCCTGAGAACCAGTATTAGTATTCATAGCAGCTTCCAATGTCCACATGTTTTTAACAGTAGGAGGAACACCAGGCAGCAACAATGGATTTAAATTGATATAAACTTTCCCTATTGCATCATTTGCAGAATATGTATCATGGTCCATTAATCTAATCTGCAGAGGTTCATCCTGCAGTTCTGAATCATCTACTTCGAACCTATACCACTCGGAATTCCACTGAGGGTTCAGGGACTTCCTACAGACATCCGTTTTATACGTTATATTGCCAAATTTTAACTCCACATATGCGTCTGTTGTGTCACCTGAACGGTCCATTACCGGCAAGTTACGACCTGCCAGTACCTTCACTTTTATCTTACCCGGCATTGTGACCCTGAAATCAGTACCGTATTATTTATACATCCTTCGTAGTCAATGGATCAATGAGTATACTAATAGCAGAGGTTATGTTTAATGAACAAATTGTGTGATACCATAAAAATATTCTTCAGCTTTATCATTTGTATGAAGACAAACTGTATGAATCATTTAAAATATACCAAGAATCATAATACTCACTTTGGTCAGAACAGTTTGAAAATTCCAACGCGAATTATCGCGTTGAATTCATTTCATGCGAAAGTACAATTTATTGCTTGCAGTGTCGGTACATTATTCAACCAGTGAATATTAATATCGTTCCAGTGTCCCGTGTAAATCATTTTAGAGTGAGTCACGGATCGAAACACTATCGTCCATCATCGAACTGACGTTTGTTTATGGTCCCGTGTTTAATGCGACAGCGCGTCGATGTTCACAGAAAATTTTTTCAAAAATTCACAAAATCTGGGATAAACGTGAGAAAACGTTCGAGGGAGCAACGGAGGCGAGAAAGTTGAAAAAAATGTATGTAAATCGTGCAAGAACGTTGTTGACTGCTAATTTTATCGATTACTTCATTAGCAATGCTCGTGTTTAGGGCTTACCCTATTTTTTTACCAAAAACCCTCGAAATCCGTGTGTTCGATGGAAGGACATTATAATTGGAATTGGATGTCACCCAGATTATGGCTGTTCAGGGAATTCCTCGCGTTTTGTCGCGCATCGTGACCGTTTTGCTTCTTATATATCGTCCATTGCTATTTTAGGTTACGGATACGTTGCGCAAAATATACTTTAATTCAAAAATCTAGTGAATCTGTTTCTGCCCATCAGCTGATCTCGAGCGATTTGTTTATATCGAAAAAATTAACTGCGCATAGCCCTTCGTGTTGTATTCGATAAATAATTTCCTCTCTAAATTTCGATCTAACGATCGTTTATGTAATTTAGATCGAAGCTCTCGACACGTTTACACGCGCTGATTTTTTAACAAATGTCACTGAATAGTCCCGTTTAGAACTTTCAGAAACTACGTTCGTCTCTTGAATCACGTCTGTCGATTTAAATGTTTGTGCTTTGAATATCTATCTTATTTTGCACGCAATAACAAAATGCATTTATGCCCGAGACATTAAATATATGTATTTACGGCGTAAAAATAGTAGATAAATATATATAAGTTTTTGCGTTTTGAACGTTTTATTTTAGAGTGAAAATTGTCGTAGTTTGATTCAAATTAGTGTAAAGTGACGAAAGCGTAATATAATTAGCGATATAATGTATAATTGCACACTCTGGACAAATCAGAACACGGATTGTGTTATTTTGTAATTCAAAGTTTTCATCCTTCCGCGCCGTCGGTACATGCAGCGCCACCTCTCGGAGTTAGATACCTGTAGTTGCCGAATTATCCGCTGTATGGCGTTGGGAGCACTAATAACAGCGAATATCGAAAATATCGAAGTTCAATAGCGCCAACTTCAGAGTGTAAAACTCTGGTTAAATGTAGATTTTTACTTTATCGACTATGTGCAGTTTTACTTTACCGACTGTACTTTGAAGGGAACCTCTTTTCCTGATGAAATAAAAAACACTGATAGGACTTTTTCTCTAAGGATGTGTTTCTAACACATGTATTGTTTAAAATATTACTGATCTGGTACAGTTTTATATTATGACTTTTCGCTTAATCATGAATTCCGATCGGTATGGCTGGACGGTGTCAAGCAGCCCTCCACAATTTTTGAGTTTTTGGCGAAACGAAAAGAAATACGCCATATCAACAAAAACGAGCGTGTTCGGCATGAAATTCTGCTTATCTATGATTATTTGCGCATCAAATGCAGTCCTGTTTGTAAATATACACAGTTTTGCAATAAATGATTGAAAATATAGAAGTAGTTGGCTAGGCGCTTCTTTTGCGCGCGGGTTCAGATTTCCGCGTAGAAATTTCAAAGTGCACTGTTTTCTTTTATATTTTTTTTACTCTAAATCCCTTAACCATCTCGTTACGTCTTCGCTTCTCCTGTCGCTGACTATGTTCTTCTCTCTCTCTAACTCTGACTCAGCTATAATAAAAAAAAATCAATTTCAGAAGCAGCAGCGAGAGAGTTAAACGCGGCTTCATTCGAAACACGCTCCCCCAAGGCGTGACCTCTCTCATCTCCGCTGATGCGTTTGGGACGCGCTCCGAAGGGTCACAGGAGCCAAGGTCACGGCAGAAATTTTAATCTGCTCATGCGTTCGGAGATCGCCGATGCGGTGGTCAAACTGCCGCAATTCAGCCGCAATAGCTGATGCTGCCGTTCGTTTCACCGTGTGTATAGAGGGCACGTCGAATCCGCATCTGACGGTCACTAAGAGCAAAAAAAAACGAGTCCACGGAAAAAGTAACATGTCGAGCACGAATGAAAGTGAAATTAGTGAGCGGCGGTAGGCGGTCCACCAGTTCTCGCCTGGGCGTTGTCTACGTCGGACTGAATATCGCTTTTCATTTCGATTCGCGATCATGGGTGACAATTCCATGAGGTTAGGTAAGTCGAGCATTCCATACGTCCACAAGACTCCACATACTTGCAGGAGTAATCCTCTTCAATGCGTTCCCTTTCTCCACACAGAGAACTATGAAATGCTGAAGGCCCTCTATGACTTCAAGGCCACGTTCGCCAAGACTCTAAGCTTCCAGGAGGGTGATCATTTTATTTTGTATCAGACCAACACTAAGCAGAGGAACTGGTGGCAGGTTGTCAACAGAGATGGACAGATTGGATACATACCATCCAATTATGTCACCACTGTGAAGGTAGTATAAGTGATATGGCAGTGAGCATGATTATAAAATGAGTATTCTGTTGGCTAATGGCTTTAGCGGTCGGTGTCATGAAACAGGAACAGCAGCAAGGTTTATGTAATGTGTTCACTGTCCCCTGATCAATATAAATGTGAAGCATGTGATATGGTTCATTGTTGATTTGATATTAGTATGGTATGGTATTGTTTAATTTAATTGCTGAAATAAGACATTTTTGTTGGTATGATTTTGAATCATAAGTCATTATTTTCATCTTAAAGTGATTTATCATGAGGTAGCTAAAGAAATATGTTAGTTCAGTTGAAGAAACTATAAGTGACCTTGGAATATCCTTGACCTTGACACTATTGTAGAATTAGTCTACATACCTATGAATAAACCAAGGCTGATTTGATACAGTAAAATAATTTTTAGGTACCCTCACAACTGCTGATCGAATTTCTGGAGGATTGCATCACAAATGTCAAAGCGGAAACAAAGAAACAAACCGGTTCAATGCTGTTGGACAAGCAGGATCTCCTTCTGAGATTGATCGAAAAAAAGAGACAGGCTGAATCGAATAGAAAGACGAAAAAGCAAGCACCCATGCCGCCAGATTTTGTTAACAGTACGCCTACTAAGGAGTGTTCATCGCCGGTTTATCATACGCAGGACGGAGATATCAACTCGACACAGAGCAACACGTCGTACATGACTGCTCAGACGACGTTGCACACTAATACCGATAAAGAGGAAGCACCGGTTGTTCCTGAATGTCGGCGTAACTCTACGAGCGATCAGAGGAACCAGTCGCTGCCTCGTCAGTCCTCTTCTGATACTCAGAAATCGCAGGCGGAAGTTCATAAGAGCCCCTCGCACGGGAGTGTAAGACAGACACCTAACAGTTCGCCTATAAAGAACAACGCTTCGTCGTGTGATATTAATTCCCATACAGCTTATCAGTTGCTCGACCAAGTGCGTAGAAACACTCAGTTGAGTTACGAGATGTCGAAGGTGGCGGTTACCGTGGTGGTTTCTGGACTGCAGCAACTGATGCCAAAGAATATGAGCCACTATTTTGACTCGTTGTTGCATCAGTTGGAAACGCCGTTCACCGTGTCGCAGATGAGCATAGAGGAGACTTATGATGCAAATCGGTTGAAAGTAATTTTTACAGAGCTTACTTCTTGCAAAGAAGATTCTCAGCAGAGAAACTGGATGTTGTACGAGGACGAAGCTATCATTGTAGAGTACATTAAGGAACTTACCTCCATACTGGTACTTGTTCCGTTACTTCCAATATATAATGTTCTTTACAGTTTATTTCATACTCTTCTAACTTTTCAGACGAACGCGGATGCGAATGTGTCTAGGTACATCTTGCAACAGGATCAGTACAACGGTGTGAATGTATTAATACAATACTATCAGATGGAACCAAGGTGGACTATTAGACAATTGCTGCTACAATCGTTTGGAGTAATGTGTAGTCTCGACTCTGTGATCTTGACCATAATGTTAAACAGTGTATTACCCATGGAACTCGCAAGGTAACATTATATGAATTGTGTGTGAGTTTGTGTAATGTTCGATTAACAATCTTGAATGTATCTTTAAATAGAGATATGAGGAGTAATCCTAGAAATGTGACAAAATTAAATTATTCTTCATTATTACTTACTATGATTTTTTCAATGGGTGAACCCATGCCAGTCACGCATTTGGGTGAGTAAAGTAGGTAATACGTGTTCGTTACAGCGATTCGCGGTACTCTTATTGATCGTGAATAAGTATCTCATCGTACGTTTCATTGCAGAGCAACTGGGACCGGATTTCATATCGTTCATTCTGGATTTAATAGAAAATCCACCCGACATGGACTTGGAAGAGCAAATTCCAGATTTATTCGTGAACTTAATATTGTCCTATAATCTGCAATTCACCAATTCGGAGAACATAGTTTTGAATGCGTTGAAGGAACGAACGGTGGCGAAAAGTTTCACTGAAAAGATCTTGCTGTTATTCAACAGAGAAGGTGAGATCCCTGAGGCAAATTCATTAAGTTTTAAATACTAAAAGAACACGTTTGATTCAGAGGATCCTGTGAGAATATTCGACCATGAACCGCCTCCACCGCATTCTGTTCTAAAACTTTTTATCGACTTGTTCAACAACGACGTCACGGCGGGTCTGTTCTATACCAACGATGTGAAGGTTCTAATCGATATTATATTACGGCAGCTGTACGACATGTTCCCCGGTGATAAGGTACCAACGACATGAGCAAGCGATTTATCGTTACTCAAATAAATACGAAGATTATATACTAATTATTCTTACAGCGCAGACAATATTTGGAATTGTGTCGGAGAGTGCTTCGTACGTCCAGTTACAACGAGCACAGATATCGATCGGAGGATTTACTGAAATGTTTTACAAGGTTTGCGTCGAATGACTATTGTAGTACCTTCTTACATTCGTTGCAAGACTAACTAAGTTGTACAAATTCTGTATTGCAGGATATTTTGCGAGGAGACTGGAGAGAGCCAAGAAGATCAACAATCGGTACGCGAGATTAGCAATGAATTTCCACATTTGTTCAAGATGTGACATTTGTGGTCTCCCTCCGATAATGAAAATTTGGAGGAAGACGACTTGCAGGCTCTCGTTTAAAGATGGCTCCACCGTGTTCAATCACTGGGAGCCACGCGAAGACGAGTTACCGATCAGAAAATCTTCTTTATTTTTCTATCTTCTATTTTGCATATATATATTTTGCTCAGCTACGATGCAACGTAACCGAGAACGCACATGATTCGCAGAACTTTCCACGTTACAATCAGATTCTATTTTCTCCCGTCTTTGAATCTTGGTAGTGAGCGATGCTACGTGCTCTCTGTAGATACGAAGAACAAAGCGAAAAGAGAGACAGAAGTGTGTAGATCACAGCGTTAAAGGGTAAATTATTGTATATAACGTAATTAAGCGAGAAACTTTTTTCTCATTCTAAGCATGAGGACCATTGAAAGTGTGTAGAGTCATTCCCAGTGTCCCTTATAGATCGGTGAATAATCGTAAACGAATCAAAGTAGCCTGACTTGCACGGATCAAATCGAGGATCGTATTTACGCTATTGTTGCAGTATGATAATTAAAAAGGGGGAAATCTCTATGAAGGTGTTTGCGGATATGAGTTTTTTGTCCCTTGTAAACTATAGTCTAGTCGGCGTTAAGTGCTCGCACGAGTAGTGTTCTAAGTCATACGTTAACGCCCTAACTTATGTTCATCCCCAATCACGAGCGATCTGTTAGTATAAAAGTACGTCTCTGAACGTACTTGAACGTACATTCACATACGTGAAAGCATTTGTTTCGCGACACGAGACGATCCGTCGCGACGAAATTTCAAAGTTTATTAGTGCCACTACTAGTTATCAAACTTCTCTAGTCTATTGCTAGCGACTCTATTTTTTTAAAAGTATTATACTACGTTACGTTTGCGACTATTGACATGTCAATTAACGAAGAGATTTCGAATTATTGTGATTATAAATTAAATGTTACATTGGAAATAAAAAAGTCTAGGCGATCAGAGATCTGTGGCTCATTCTTTCTGCTACAGGTTTGTAAAAAAAAGAAGAAGGAGAGAAGGTCTTTTCAATGGTGTTTTATTAACAACAATAAATACTGTCCATGAAAAAAAAAGAAAAACGTAGCAGGCGTGATGCAAGTGTACGAGACCCGTGACTCGTTATTCTGTAATAATTACGGTTCGCGCACGAAATAAGTTAATTTGCGGCACCCGTTAAGGAGGAGAGAATTGTGAGGCGAGGCCGTGCGAGAAGCCATTCCTGAAACCGTCCCAAGATCCGACAAGCTAGCCCCTGAAGAACCGGAGACGCGTCATGACGTTAGGAGAACTCTTTTGCACGATTGAAGTCCTTCCCGTGCGTTGCATTGTATTTTTGGTTTGTTTGTTTGTTTAGAAACACGCGGATAATTAGTTTGAAGTAACGCGACCGTCGCACTTATTATTGTCTTTGAGTTGGAGTGCTGTATCACCGCCGATAAGGAAGTTTACTCTCCGGTCATCATCTCCATGAATTCTGTAACAGAAGAAGTTTCAGTTTTTATCCATTTCCATTAAGATTTCTTGAAATACCGTGGTACCGAGGACCCTGGGAATTCCAGTTTGTAAATCATCATGATTCAGAGGAAATACAGGCTTTAAATACGACACGTCGAGGAAGTATCAACAAGTAGCTGGACCAGTGTCCAAGATAAACAGAGAACAATTTTACCAGCGAACAATTATATCTCCCATGAGTTATTACTGTCTGTCTGAGATGAATTATAGTAACGCGTGTAGCACTCCGCAGGTTGTTCTGCCAGCGAGAGAAATATGAGCGAAGAAATGCCAAGATCGAAGTTGGAAGAGATAAAAAGGATTGCGAAACGCTTAGAAAGTTGGACTATTCGTAAATTCGTATCTTGTGATCGGCCAACTTTGGCGCCTTTCTAATTCAGCGACTCGAGACTATTTTATACTCGGTGGACACGATATAGCGAAGCGATAAATCTTTGGGCAATTCACTCGAAACCTGATATAGCAAGGAAAACTGAAACTGGCCTTCCAAGGTCAACATTTCTCCACCCACATAGTTTATGGGTTTCCGCTTCTCCGTACTGCTGATTTTTTTATATCTTTTGTCACGAGGATCATTCAGTTTTCGCTTTTAGATCGTTTAAATGACCCTGGCTATGGATTCAGCTAGCATAAAAACACATGCTTGTTCAACAAAGCTTGTAATTTACGACTTTACGGTATCTTGCCCAACGAGTACACCGAAAATAGCTCCACGAGTCACTGTAAATCGCAGGCGTTTTCTGAAGAAAGAAATTCGATGCTTGAAAGTCTTCTGCAATAAAAAAAGCGTTTACCATGAGATATCGGATTTCAAAGCGCTGTCGATAAGAAAGTAGGTCGGAAATCTAATGGAGAAAAATAATTTACCATCAAAGTCGACTGTGCCGGATCCGTCGGAATCGATTTCCTCGATCATGATGTCCAATTCCTCGTCTGTAAGCTGGTCGTCCAATTCCCTCAAGATTTCACGCAAACACGTAGTGGGGATGTAGCCGTTTCCTGTAAAGTCATACGTCATCATTGCATTCTGAACAATCGCCTACCAATCGTTTTTCACATAAAAATGTAGGTCATTCTTAAAGCAGCAGTAGTAATTTTTAAAGTAAATTCTGTATAGTCTTTCACGCGGTTCTCCGTCCAGTTCTCTTCCCATTCGTTTCTTTTCGACGTTTTCGCGGCACGAGCCAACTTGCAACGAGATCTGGCTGCATTCCAAGAGAACGTGAAAGCAATTGGAAAGGAAAATCTAGGCTGATCACCGCAGAGCTAAGCTCTTCCTATAGTCTGCCCCTGAAAATGCTACCTTCTTTGTCGTAGAGCCTGAAAGCTTCGCGGAGTTCCTTCTCCAGGGCTTCTGCGTCCTCTTCAACGATGAATTTCGCGGCCAGCGTGACAAACTCTTCGAATTCAAGACGTCCAGATTCTAAAAACCAATAAAAAGCTAATTATGCACCTGTATACAAATTATTAGCTATTTTCTGTTGTATTTATTAGCTAGTTTATGTTTCAGGGATTATGCACAGTTCTCCAAAAAAGCTTGATCGATGTTTCTGTGTCATGGACTTACTGTCAGCATCAACTTCCTCGATCAGTTCGTCCAGGATCTTCTTGTTGAACGGTTGTCCCATCAATCTGAGGATGTCGGCCACCATATCGGTGGGGATGCTTCCGCTCTTCTCCCTGTCGAAGCTGTCGAATGCTTTCCTTAGAACTGAAACGAATCAGAACATAATTATCGTTATTATTCTATCATTTGTTACTGAAACAGAATTTCTGCTGAGTTTATCAATATTAATTCGTTTGAAGAGCTAAAATTCTTTTTAGTTCATGATTACCAGCATCATTAGTTCATTCATCAACTTCGGTAACTCCAGCCGTATATTCGATAATTCATTATTATGAATTATTTGAGTTAAATAAATTACATTATTTTAAGACATTCAAGATTAATTTTCAATATTGTACATGATCTAAAAAAAAGTTGTTGCCTCATCAATATAAAGTCAATCAGATTTAATGTTTAGAATTTACTGAATTGTCAGATAAAAAATACAGGAAATAGAAGAGAGAAAACAGTGATGCTGGTGTTCCTTTCGGTCGAAAGCTGGGCGACGATACGGTTCGGATTTAGAATGCGATGTTAATGCCCTTCCGTACCCCTGCAATTTCTGGCTCGACGCTTATTTGGCTTGCTGCACCATCGTTCATACTAGTGAGAACGTTTATTTACTGTTGCCCAGCCGCACCGATGAAATTTCGCTGTAATTTATTCATTGCCACCCGGAGCGTTCGCAACAATCTTTCTTAACATTATTCATTCGTTTGTTTGTTCACGGGAAACCTCGAGAAGCTGGAAAAATTCGAATATAGACGACGACAGCTAACACATGCCCATGAATTATTCATACAAGAATCATGGAAAAAAGTTAATATATGAAAATCAAATGATTTCGTAATAATTTTGCGAATAAAAATTCTCAGAGTGCAACGGGCTAATATCTTCGGAGGATTAATTTAAATAATCGATTTAAATTTATTATTATTCGTCGACTGTGCTCAAACGTACTCGAATGAAATAATCACTAATTTTCATAAAATTCCTATTCGTTTCGATGTTCTAAATAACTGCAGAAAATAAGCGCACGATTTTATAGATCAACAATCATATTCTTAACGTTAAACAGCGATGTGACTCTTGACGAGATTCTCGATCGTTTTATCCGACAGAAAATATCGTTACACTTCGGGGCGAAGAGTCAGCGATGGATTCTGGAAGCCGATAAAACGTCACGAGCTTCTATTTTTCGTTTCTGTCTGGAGAGAATCCATCCTCTATTTTTATCGAACCGATTCCCACGATCGAATCGTCACGCGATACCTCCTCATCATGCTAAGTCGCTTCCACGGCTATACATAGGCACCCGCTGGCTGCCCTCGATCGAATCGAAGCACAAATAAACCAGAGATCTCGTCTGTGCCTCGCACGAGACCACAGATAACTTATCTGCTCCGCTTTTTCCTCCCCTAACGACAGATCTGTTTCACAGAAAGAATTCCTTATCGAAAGGTGCATTTCACGACACCTGGACATAACGAATTTAGCAAATTTATTATATGAGAATTATGAAGAGTACCACAATCGTGTGCCCTATCTGATTTTGTCCATAAGTTAAACATATATTGAGTTTAGATTATGTCTGGACATGGACGATCCCCTTTCACTCGCCAGATTTAACACATTGCGGACCAGTCGTTTCATTGCTAACTGCACCCAGAAGCCAGGTGTTTAAACAGTTGTTCTTCGACGATAACAATGACAACACGAGAATTCTCGTCTTCCGTCTGGAGAGTTAGAATAGAATACACGAGAATTCTCGTGATTTGCCCGCAATTTGTTAACAATTCCGAATACAACGATCGTGACATCCTGAATGGTGTACGGATATGCAGAAACAGTATGCGTCGCTGTAGCAGCGTCAGCGGAGTGCAGAGGATTAATTTTACAGCCGTTCCCTTGATCGTTCGAAGCCAAAACTTTACAGATTTTCCGACGACAGGTTTTCCTTGTTCACGAATTTATAATAGCGGCCGTTCGAACGGAGAACGCCGCTTCACCGCGTCTTTTGGCTGCGGACGTAACGCGATGGAGAGACTAAAGATAGTCTGGCCCGAGATCTTCCGGACCGATTGAACGGGGTTTACGCGATCCGACGGAAGGGTCAGGTAGCCGAAAGGGAAACGACGAAAGAGAAACTAAATTTAGTTGCAGTCCAGTAAACACGACGCTCGAGATCGAAATAACGAAAGGCCAAGAATGGCGCGTCGAGACGCTCGTTAAGCTCTTTCGAAGAAGCGCAGCTTCCTGACCCCGTCGGATTTGCATGCAAACAAACATACAGATAATATTAACGCTCTAACGTACGCTGACACAATTGTAGTTATTCAAACGGTAGTAAGATGAAATTATCTCAAATCTACGGTGCAGTGTGCTCATCGCGACTGACACAGTGAAACGTACCGTGCATGGCCAGACACATCATAAAATGCTTATCACGTTGACTGCCATACTGTGTAGGCTAAAAACGATACGACTCTTTACACTTTCATCTCAAATCATGCTCTTTTTAACTAGCAATGTTTGTAATTATTTATAGCTGTTGCTGGTTCCGTTAGATTTGTTTAACCTTTTCAATGCAGACTATTTGGAAACGAGGCGAACGTGGCGTGCGGTTAAACTGCAGTAGTACATAGTGAGCTGTTGCATCGAACGCCTATTGGCGTCGACAGTACACGGTGAGCCTTGTCAAGCACCTATAGGTGCAGATAGCAGTCAAAGGGCTAAATATTTCAGTTCAGATAAATAACAACTGAATGCAAGTGCCATCCATGTCAGACCGACATGGCAGTCGAAGTTTTAACACGTTCCGTGGCGCAGTAGAATATTCAATAACTAGCCAGACGCGTGAGGATACTTATTCATAAATACATAGCGTTAAGAATACAAACACTGAATTATCTTATGATATATTTTCTATTTTGTACTATCACCGTGGCATCCGTTTTAATTGGGATATAGAGAATATTAGCATTTATCTGGAATAATCGAGTTTCATGTGTGGCACGGAACGTGTTAAATACAGATTCTGAAGAACTATACAAACGTGCTATGCAAAGCAGTAATTTTCTGCCGTTATTTTGAGCATCGACGTCAAATGATATTTCCAGTGAATTAGTAATTAATTAATTCGACGATATTCGATATCCTTTTCTGCGCGGATGTCCTAATTAATTTCCCGTGAACTTTCAGCTTGCGTTGAGAGGAGCATCCGTGAGAGAACTAAATATAGTTTCGTTTGGTGAACGCGGCACAACTTTTCCTCTCTTGATATTCGATCCTGGAACCGGCGGATCGCTTTTTTTAGCCCAATCGAAATAACTTTTCTTCTATGGGTCGGTCGTAGATCAATTCGGAATTGTTAGTGCTCGCGGATTCTTCTACAGCTCGTAGATCAATTCAATAATTGTTAGTGTTCTAGTTGCCGATACGTACCAGCGATTTGTTCCGGGGGGAGTTCGTCGGCCTGCGAACACAGAAACAGAAAGTGTAATTCGATCTGCAGTGTTCCCTTCGACGTGGACGTAGATCATTCTTCAACGTTCGATTACAGAAATTATTGAACATTATTGAGATTCTTGTTACTCCGATCAGACAGACTCGACGAGCTGAAGTGTTCGTGCATTGTTAACATCGATTTCAGAAAGTTCGTGCATCCGTTCAGAATGTGATATTCGGTTAACACGTTGACTGCTGTGATTGGCGCCTCAAATCTTATTTCATTAAATACCTAAACATTCTTATAAAGTTTGGAGTACAATTAATATTGTAATATTATTACAAGGTGACGACTTTACGACTAAATAGATAATTATGAATTGTAGTTTTATTTAACACGTTTGCTACCACTTGTCACTCCTGTTATGCATGTATAAATGCAGGATGAATATCGATGTATGTGATATATTTGAAATACGCAGTCGGTTTTTTTAAAACATTTTACGTGAGCATAATCAAAAGTTATGTGGACGATTTTACAACCGAACGGTGGTAACGAACGTGTTAATCAAATGACTAACAACTCTTATAAAATTTTTAACAGCACGAATATTGTAATAATAATATAAAATAACAATTATGCGAGTTAAATGTGTTTTCGTTACGCGATTTATATTTAAAACAGGACACTATAACGTCAACGTGCTAAATACACGAGTGAATCAAACTAGTTCAGTAGAAACGGCAGTGTGTGGTCAGACGCGGCAGGCCGTATCCTTTCTTCGAGTCGATTTCAAGTTTCTTTCCAGGATTCTATACGATTGTACATCTAGGAACAACGTTGATTCATTCCAAATTTAACTATTTCACAAGTGGACGCGAAGGAAGGGTGGCCCGAAAAGGCGTTCGCCGTCTAAGAAACAATCACGTTTCCAGGACCTCGCCGCTCTCGTATAATCGATCTCCATCCGCGATTCCAATCAATTTCGAGCACTGTTAAACTGTAACCACTGTGCACAAAAATTAGACAGAAGTAGTTCAACAAAAATTGCAGGCCAGAACGAGTATTACGGAGAAAATTATGTGAAAAAAAATAGTAGAGAAACAGAGAACAGTGGATGCAGGCATTCCGTGACAGGAGCGAGTTCAACGAGTATCCCAAGCAAGCGAACAGAAAATATTCTCGGTCGATTTATGCATGTTGCAACGAGATGTACAAGACCAATATCTTCACGTAAAACAATACTACGTT
The DNA here is from genome assembly GCA_916610135.2 of Macropis europaea. Classification (NCBI taxonomy): domain Eukaryota; kingdom Metazoa; phylum Arthropoda; class Insecta; order Hymenoptera; family Melittidae; genus Macropis; species Macropis europaea. The sequence goes on from OU744353.1 coordinate 1,458,377, forward strand.
TATTATCTTATTGCAACAGGTGCATTCGATCAGATTGCATTTCCTGCTCGATATTCGAGGCATCGTTTCACCCGAGACCGTCCCTGACCGAGGAGAAAGAAGAGAAGAGAGAAGTAGACAGGCGAGGCACGATAGAGAATTAAAAAAAATGCAATAAATAAAGTAAACAGTAGGAAAACGTGTATGTTTACCAGGGCGACGACTTACGATATCATCAATAGAACATACCATGGTGGCGCGGATTTTTTTTGCTTAACAAACGTTTACTTAATACACTGGTATACTATACGGGAGGTGAAGCGACGCGGTCGGGTACTCGCGCGAGAGTGAAAAAACGGAAATCGACGTCGGTATGGTGGAGCCTGTCGTTCGACGAGCACTGTCACGAGGAACGGCCACCGTCGCGGTAATATTCGAATAGCAGGATATAGCGGTTGCGTGGCGAACCCGGACCGCACCCCGCGAACCTCCAGCTAACCAATCTCTGCCACGGCTCTTCTCTTCTCTTCGCTTCTCTCGCGGGCCCTAAAGCTTTTGGAAAGGCGCTTGCGCTATTTCGGGGACGCAGATGCCTCCGCGAGAGGCTCGAAATCAGGTGCGCCTTTCCGCTTTCCAGCTCTTACCCCCCTCTGCACCCTACCTAGAGAACATGATTTTTTTTAAACTGTTGACGCGTCTCGTACCCTGCATTCGAATGATTCCTCTCGGTTCCAGCTTCGGAACATCTTCACGGTCGACCGTGGTTGAGCAATTCTGACACCTGCTGTCATGGACCACTCATTTTGCTGTTTGCTCTTGAGACTGCACCTGTTCAGTCATCCTAAATACAGGAAACGTGGAAATCAATTGGAATAAAATATTGGGGGGAATAAATAATGCGGAGTGGAAGAATAGAGTAGGGTAAAGGAAAACCTGGCGACGCATGAGATACCATAGGGTTTGTTTACTGTTTTCCTGGTGGTCGAGGCGGAAAAGACGCTTCACTGGCAACTGTCCATCGAGCCACCCACAATTCTTTGTTGGTTTTCATCGTCTTGAAACGATCTGTCTTCGTTGACGAAATACCCTGGACGCAGACACGGAAATTCGCTCCACTGTCCCTTCCTCCTTTTCCTTGTCGCCGGTGAAAGAGACGTGCATCGTAATGGTGTCGAAAGAGGGGGGCTAACATGTTACGCTTGTTCACACGGACAGGTCTTCGTCGACGAAGTTTTCAGAAGAGAGACGTCTATTTATAGGTCCAAACCTGAAACTGGAATTCCGGTGAAACGTTACAATTGTTCGAAACACCGTGCACCGTTTACATAGCGCGGAACGTTTTCTCGGTTTGAAGTTACACGCGGCAGAGATATCGTGTTCTAGGCGCAGATTGTATCTTTTGTTCCTGTCAGCGGGAAGATTCTTGTCTCTGCTCCAAGCAATAACTTCTGCATCGATTTCGCCTACCATATTGGCCGAACTGTTTTACTGTCGCTTACGCTGTCCGCAGAATTTTCATTCTCTATTTTCGTACGCCGGCAGTATCGTTCACGGGAGGATGTATGGCGATCGTACGACACGGCCGATTCAATGAATGATTCTCGAGAGGGATTCTAGAGTGCTGGCCCAAAACGCTCCAGCGGACATCTAAAATTAAAAGGCGCAACGCGTCGTCCGGATATTTTCAGGCTGATGTAGATCCGTCGATCCTGCGATCAAAATACACCTCTCCAATCAATTTTATTCCATCAGTTTCCACTTCAGTCGATTCTACGTCATTTATTCATTAAAAATATATACTCCAGCGGACATCTAAAATTAAAGGGCGCAACACGCCGCTCGGATCCTTCGCACCAATCAATTTTACTTCAGCTTGCGCTTCAGTGGATCCTACAACATTTTTTCATTAAAGATATGCGTTCCAGTTAGTTTATGTAAAAGAAATAAGTGCGGTAGTTCACAGAACCTGCATAAACTGGAAACATGATCCGCCTGTAGCTGATTGTGAGACACAAGCACCGTGTCTTGCACCGAACATGGGTGGACGAGGTGACTTTCGTGGAACACAGGACCGTTAACGACAGCAACGATACGGTTATTATCGACAAGACATGTACCGTTGGATAATAATGTGGGCTGGTGAGAATCATCGAACCGGTGTCTAGAGGATCGGGGATTAACACTTTTGGAGGAGGTCCAAAATGCACGCGCCTAAGTGGCCGTACTGTATAGTAAACGTTGTAAAGCGTTATTTATCGGTCGATTTGAGCAACCGACGGCCGTTTAGTCTGGCACGGGTGTACGGAACCGGCCTGTGGAGGATCCGGGACATCGGTAGACATCGCCTCCAATTCTCAGTGTTTATCCCTTAGCGTAATAATAATCGAATCTCGATTTATCCGATGAAAATTGCGCGAATATCACGCGCCGCTATAAATCAACAAGCGAAACCTATACGTCTCTGCCAAACGCACACATAGGATCGCGCCAATGAACATTCCTTGTTCATGGAGAATCTGTAACAGAATATTCGTTGATCGACACCATATCACATCCTTGGATCATGCTCTTAGGATACGGGAGATGTACCTTTGATGACGACGAGGTACCTTTTAGGAAGGATCTCTCAATTTCATGGTGCAGAACGGTACCTACGGAAGCACCGGTAGTACCTTAACATCGTGTAAGCGAATGTTTGTATTTTCACTGGGGCACAGGAATAGAATGTACAATTTGGCGAGGGATTTTCCTTCGTCGAGCTATACACTGGCACCGGTCCAATTGAAACAAGCAAATAAAGCATTAGAATGGTCCACGTTGGACCACGTATAATGGATTACAATCTGTGATCCGTTATAATTCGTCATCCGCAATACGGCCGGTTTAATTGAACCGCGGGACGAGAAAATCCTCTCCCGCGACGACGTCAAGACGCGATCGTTCTTGGAACCTCGATCGTTATATGTAATACCGTTCGCCTCTCCGCTTCTTCTGTCGCCAGGAAAGATGGATTTTGTAATCGTGAAACGCTTGATAATAAACGCGACCCGTTGATTTCCGAGCGGGCAACTTGACAAGAGCAGCGAATCAACGAGTGATATAGGAGCGATCCGATTAATCATTTTCACAACGCGTCACGCGTCAGGACGTGAAATATGCCTGTTCATAAGTGCAACGTGCTTCAATATTTCCTGAAAAAATTATGGTTGAAGATACAATGGAACATTTGATTTTAGGATGGATGTGGAATAGAGTACCTTATGATAATCGTTCTGGAAGATTCAAATGATACTGGTAACAGAGAGTACTATAAATAAAGACGCTTTTATTACATGTACCCATTCACTCGTATCAAAACATCAGTTACAGAGCCTCGCGAATCATCCGACGAGAGACAGGCATTCCACACTGCATACATTATTAAGAGCCGGTCGACAGAAGCGCCAGCAACGCGCTCGATCCTCCGACAGAAAACACGTAATTAACGGCAGGCGAGAACGTCTTCAGAATGTAAAACGAAGCCACGATCACCAGAGCTAGGAACAGAGCGTTGTTGCAGAAAATCGAGAAGGTCGTCGCTTCGTAATCGGCCACCTCGTTCTTCTTCCAGAGGATTCTAAAAGTTTCATTTCATTATACATTTGCCTGGAATCCGAATCATCTATATCAAACTACCTTTCATCCTTTTCTTTCTTGCTCATCTTCTTGTCTTCTGCCAGCTTCCTGCTCATTTCCTTGGTCACAGCATCCTCCCTTTTCACTGCGATCTACACAGGAATACACAATGTTAGAGAATTCCAGAAGAAGCATGTAAATACAACAGCATATAAAACTTATGGTACCTTGTGCTTGAGAACAAACTTGGTGTTCTTGTAGGCGAGTGCCAGAGCATATGTGCTGGCCAAGGTGACCAAAACGAAGGAGATCAGGTTGGCGTAAATGTCGATCAGGTGTATTCTCCAGAACAACCCTGCAAAATGGAGTGAGAGAGGTTAGGTACGGAAGAAAGCTGTTGCTACGAATTCTACTGGTTTCACTTTAAAATCATGTTAGAAACATCAGCTGAAATTGTTCGTAGAATACGCGACTTTGGAAATAATGACAAGAAAACCGTTAATTCTTAGAGTTCTTATACGTACAGATGGGAATCGCGGAGACGATGAAGGCGTTTCCATAAAACAGGGCGGACGATTTCGTGGAAACGTTCCGCGAGAAGTCCTGAAGAAGCAGCTCCTCCTCCTTGGTGAATGCTTTCGATTTTCCAGACATTGTTCTTCTTCAGGTACAACGGGTTTGCTCCAAAACAACAGATTGTCACATACACGCACCAGCTCCACGCGAATCGAAAGATCAGCTAGTGGACGCGCATGCGCAAAAGACAGCAGAGTGGCGGCGCGTGTGACAACGTGTCCGGAGAAACGTCATTCCTAACGGGCCGACGGACATCAGCGACAACTTCAGATTGTTAAACGAGTTTCCTGTTTTATCTACTCATTCTTGTTCTATCCTGGTTGCTATGACGATCGATATCGTTCACTTGACTGTGATGACAAACAAAAAGATAAAAGTTATGTAAAACACTGTTCTTAAGTACAAAAATATTTTTATAATATGTTTTATCAGGCTAATGTAGGTGTTAGGTCTAGAAATATTAATTCACCGATGTTAAAGATTGCAAATCAAGTTAAATTGTAAATAATTAATCTTATAACTAGAAGAAATGTTGAAATTATATTTTAATAAATACTCCCACCACTTGGCGATGGTGGCTCCATCTACGCGGCCTTTCTCAAAGCTCAACGAAACATCTTTATCGATCACGGTGCGATCTACTATTCTAGTTATTCTTCGAAAAAAATGTGATCTCATTGCAAGAAACGTGGAAATCAAGAATTAAACATAAAACATTTCCTTTTAAAATGTTTCCAGGACTGTTCTTCCATGGAAATTACAGCGATCGTCGATCGAAATCGGTTCGACGGCGTTTCGCGATTGGTAGCAACCATTACGCGACTCGTAAGGTTGGCAGCACTACTTCCCTCGCTTTGATTGGCCGCGTCCTGGCGAATTCAAGTTCAAATCGCAGCGGATTGTTATTCAACCGCCGCTCAAAAGGGTGGAACGTAGCGTTGGTCGTTTCGGTTTTTCTTCGCGGATTGCGATCGTTCCGATTTCGAATGGGAAACATGCGACCGCGCGCGAAATAACGGCTCTATTTGTTATGAAAAGTATTAGGTAATTGACCGGTAAACAAATAGTCTTGTAAACTGTGTTGATACGTCTGGCTGCGACGGAGTTGAGTGTGTTGAATTTTAGGCGACGAGGTTTGTTTTATTGGTTCGCTGTCACTTAATCGTTCGTATACTCGCTTATTCTCACGAACGTTCAGTAGTAAATAATAGAATATCTTGTCTGTAGAATTTAGTCGAGTACTTTTGAACTTAATGGAGCATGAGATTTAATCGTATAGATCATAGAAACCGGCTTATATTTATTCAATAGAATATGTAACAGTTGTTTGGGTAATGCATGCACTTGTTGCTCTTTTTAATGCTTGAAGTCCTGCTGTATTTTCCGGTCTTTTTGAGTTTTATATAGTGGATTTTAATTATTATGTCATATGCAGATGGAGTCACGTTTACCCAAGCCAAAAATTCTGCTGAAACCCAACGATACAAGTAGTATTAGTGTAAAAATGGATAGCCAGAAAATGACGAAAGCCCAAAGTAATCTAGCTCATGCGAGCTCTAACGGCATGTCAGAGACTATGAAGAAGGCTAAAAGCACAATGAACATTACATCCAAGTGTACGAATGAGAATAAACCACCTCCTAGGCAAAATCTTACCAGATCAAAAACTATGTCATCAATTACCACTAAAGCCACAAAGAGACCGGCTACTGCTACAACGACACACATTGATGCCAAGAAAGCCAGGCCTCCTGTTAGGCCGACCATAGCACGCAGTGGTACCACGTTAGCAAATAATAGCACAGCTAGATCCGTGCAGAATGCAACAGCTAAGACAGCACAGACTGTAAATAGCACAGCACCTAAACCTTCTAAGTGGGACTTGAAGGGCAGATTGGCCCACACAAATGATGTATTGTCTAATGTACAACAAAAATATAAAGAAACTACATCTAAGTATAATGAGCTTCAAGAACAAATAAATAGTTTAAAGACAAACCAAGATGTATATAAATCAAAGGCTGAGAAGTATGAGACTTTGAATAAAGCTTTAAGTACAGAATTGAGTGAATTGAAGATAGAAGTGAATAAGGTACAAGAAGAACGAGAGGATCTGAGCAAACGTTTAAAAGAAACTGAAGAATCATATAATAATGTTTCAGACATGTTGAAAGAGTACAGGGAGAAGTGCACTTCGCAGGAAACGCTGCTATTGAAACGTGTATCTGAAATAGAGGATTTAAAGACAAGCCTGGAAACTAAGACAAATCTTATCGAAAACTTGAATACTGCAAAAAATGAGTTACAATCTTTAGTTTATACAATGGACAAGGATCGTAGGATCCTACACAATGCGATACAGGAATTAAAAGGAAACATTCGAGTATTCTGTAGGGTGCGTCCTAGGACTCCAAGTGAACTTGGCAAACCGTAAGTATACTCTAATATATATATTTAAATACCTAAAGTTTCTATTCAAGGAGTATTCAATTATTTAAATTATTCACAGGATGTGCCTCATGAACTTCGTGGACGAGTGTACAATAGAAGTGTGCAAATCCGATGGATCCGATGCAGTCAGCTGTAGTGGAAAATTGAGAGGAACCAAACAAGAATTTTCCTTCGATAAAGTTTTCCCGCCTACGACTAAACAAGAACATGTATTTGAAGAATTAGCTCTTTTAGTTCAGTCCGCGTTGGAAGGATACAATGTTTGCGTATTTGCGTACGGCCAGACTGGTTCTGGCAAGACATACACAATGGAAGGTTTACGCGGTATTGAAACGGAGGGCATGATACCTAGAACGGTATATATCGTCTAGTTTAATAGGGCATATACATTTTAATAAATATGCAAAAACATTTGTTTTATTTGGTCAGGTACGACATATATTTCAAGAGATGAAGCAGTTCCAATTACTTGGTTGGGAGTACAAAATAGAAGCCAGCTTCCTTGAGATTTATAATGAACATATCGTTGACTTGCTCGATTCTCAACCAAAGACGCATGAAATCCGGATGGCCGACAGTAAAGGACACGATTTGTACGTTAGCAATCTCAAGATTGCGGAAATTCATAGTCCTGAAGAATTGCACGAGTATCTTCTGACAGCGCAACGTAATAGAGCGGTTGCGGCTACACAGTCGAATGAACGGTACAGTTATATTTCTTTCACTGTTCACCATGCAGACTGCAATTATTCACTGTGAACTTCAATATTATAGATCATCGAGGTCGCATTCGGTTGCGAGGATAAAACTCATAGGAACGCATCGAGAGAAAGAGGAGGTTTCAATAGGAAATCTGAACTTGGTCGATCTGGCTGGTTCCGAACGATTGAAGAACGAGGAGTCGGTTCGAATAGCAGAAACGAAGAACATCAACAAATCGCTGGCAAACCTGGGTAACGTCATACTTGCACTTCTGAAAAAGCAGGAACACATACCGTACAGAAACTCGAAGCTCACGCATTTACTGATGCCATCGTTGGGTGGCAATTCGAAGACTCTGATGTTGTTGAATATATCGCCTTTAGACGAGTGTTACAACGAAACGTTGAACTCTCTGAGGTTCGCTAGCAATGTGAACAATTGTAAAACGGGCAACGTGAAGCGAACGCGGACAGTTTTGCTGAGTAATTCCTTATGAAACTGTTCTGATTACGATTAGGAAATCATCAACTTGGTATCATATCGTTTCTTCTTAATTTTCATCAGACTGCCAAAATGTTTTTAATTTGCAACATTCAGTTGGAGTTTTACGAAATATACATATAGCTTTTATAACGTCTGATTCGTTTTTATTCAAAGCGTACAAAATAGTTGTAAATTAGTTGAATAAAATATATTCTTAATTGGGGAATTCAATATCTTGATCGTCAGACTTCTTGAATCTATGGGAGCATTTTTTCGCGTCTTCTCATGAAAGCTGTGTTCATGGAATAATTTCGCTTTTATAAATATAAAGTGTAGCGAGACTTAACATTCGTCGATCTCCGTTAGGATCGTACGAATGTATAAAATTGTTAATACTATGGCCAAAAATATAAGATTCATCTGAAATAAACGCATTTTTCTGTCTCGTAGTATATTCGAATCACTAATGTTTCAAATAAAAGCGTTCATACACATAAGAATAGTTTTATTCAATACGACGCGCATGTAATTACTTACTTATAAGTTGATTTAATACGTACGACATAGCTCGTGGACACTTCTAGCATACACGGATAGAGAAATTGCGATTTGTTTAGGTTCGCTAAGAATTTTTTAAACTCCGGTGAAGAGGTAATTATACGTTTATTAAATCGATTGTCGGTGTATCTCTGATAATTACTCAAACACCTCCGTTCATCTTCTATGCACTGTAAATTCTGAAGCATCGAATAGTTTCGCGAAAAGTAACAGGTATCTCTTAACTGTCGATCAATGAAATAACTGTACAGTTCATAATTGTTGAGGAGTAACAGCGTATGACTACCGAAAGTAATTTCAATCTGCACAGTATGTGTGTTCATTTCGAGTACATTTTTATTCTTGCTTTTTTCTAAACTGTATCTGTCTTCTTTCTGCGAATGTTCTGCGCTCATTGCATAATTTGCAGTCAATTCAGCTTGTAGGAGAGTGTGATCGTGTTTGTCTGTTACTTTTCTATCAAGAGTACAGTGCCTCTCGGGACTTTTTAAAAAAGTTTTCAAGATAGAATAAGAATCATGCATTCTGTGAAAGTATATCAGTTAAAGAAAGAAGTACCGTATGAAAATTTAAGTAACATTTTACTCACATGTTATTCCATAGCTCTGTCTTTTCCCGTAGATGCTGATGCACATACAAAGAAAGCACAATAAAGCTCACGAGTGCAAACACGTGGACATAGTGTAACATAGCTTTTAACATTAACACGATATTAGACAATGTATAATACGTCGACGTAACGTGTAACGTGCTTTCTACAATCTCTGCTTTTGTTACAATGTTATATGCATTCACAGAATTCCAATTTTCTACATAAAACGATGTAGCTAAATTATAAACATTCGTAATTGCGTGGGCGTATGCAATGAAGGCACATAAAATAATTACCTTCTTGTATCAGGACGTCTGGGTGATACATGTTACTGGTGCACAAAGCTATCCATAGCCCAAATCCCCAGAGGAACAATATATTCCACGATATGTAGTGCGACCGTTTACGGTACGACAGTTTTAAATAATGTATCATTGCTAGTGCAGTATCATTTAAAAATGTCCACCGTTCTCGTCAGCAGGTGACCGTTCGTTAACATTGTCATGCCATACTGTATGAACAGCTTCTTCTTTTCGATTCGTTGCTTTTCGAAAGAGCTTCGTACTATTTGATATCAAGACAAATTTTGCAAAGGTGAACAAATACTGAATGAGAAGGTTACACAGAAAAAAAAAGATGACAATCTACATAGCAGATACAAACGTAACAATTTCATGCATATTTGTGCATCACTTCTTGAAATGTCAGTACTTCAGAATTCACGCGAGGAACATAAATTGGTATTATGACAAATGTCTTGAACGTGTTGAACAAAATTTGGAATGTCAAACATTTCGACCAGACTTGATAACTTGAATCAGCAGCTCATGATTATATCTAAATTGCAAAGCATGGAAGAGGAGTCTAACATACATCCTCATCCAATATGTAAAAGGGTACAATAACATAGGTACATTAATGCATAAGTAACATTAACTAACAGAAATAATCTCTTTCATCCAGTACAGTACACAAAATACTTTTGGCAAATTGTGCCATTGCGCCCATTGCTTTCTGTCTTTGAAAGAACAATGCAAAAGGCTGAACTGTATGGATGAATGCGTTCCGTGTGACAGTTGTAAAAAGAGATTAGCATGCACGGCGAGAACTTGCAAGGCGCGCAATAAATTGCTTGTTTGTAAAAATACTCGTTTAAGCGAAGGTAATATCATCAATTGATCTAGAAATAAGATACGTAATTAATATGAAATTTTGTATCAGTTCAGACGGATTTAAGAAACGATGTGCGAGTGTCAAGAAGCGTGAGCACCAACGTGAAAAACAATATGATTAGTCAGAGCTCTGTACAAGTGAAAGTGGAACAGAGTAAATCTGATCAAGTGAATTTAAGTTCCCAATTGTTTACACCTTATGCTAGTGATAAGATAATCGATACGTATGAGGAGAAGAGCGAACAAACTATACCAACGAAAGATCATGTTCCAGTTGAATCGAATGTAAATAATTCTAATAGAAATAGCGTACAAGTTGAAACTGCGCGGACAGAGCAAATTCTGACCGATTCGGTCAAGAATGCTGTACAAGAAACTAGTGAATTAGGCGAGTTCGATTACAGTGTAGAAGACATACCCGTAAAGGATAAGAAGATCTTTGAAAGAATTCAGAAGGTTTGTAAATGAACATAAACTGTTTCCCTTATATTTTATACTTCTTGGCTCTAGCCGGCTTCTGTCTCTCCCTAGCTCTCCCTAGCTCTCCCTATTTCTTCTTGTCTCCCCTTGGTTCTTTTATATTTTTTATATTTCTATGATATGTCATTTTGTAGGACCTCTTGAATGAAAGAAAACGTAACAAAGATCTTGAGAAGAAATTAAAATCCTTGACCTGCAGTTTCAATTGCCTGAAGGAGGACAGCGAACAGAGGGCAGCTTGCTTAAAAGGTGCATTAGAAACAGCAGAGGAGCAAACTAAGCTTGCAATGAACTTAATGAGACAATCGACAGATCAAGCCGACTTAGTTAAAAGAGATAGGGACGAATTAACGAACGAGATCACGAAATTGCAAGTACGTGCAACGGGAACAAGTAATTTTCATTAACGTCAGGATCATTGTCGTTTCAGCAACAGATCATCGAGGTTGCGCACAAGAACACACTTTTGACTCAGGACCGCGACGACTTGAAGAATAAGTTGAAATCGTTGTCGGAGGACGAAGCAAATAGGTGATCCTTAGAATTTTCATGCGAACGCATAGACTTGTTTCTTAGAAGTATAATCGAAAAATTATCACAGATATTAAATGCATGCTTCAATCATACAAGGTGCGAAGAAATTGAGAAGGAAGTGAATCGAATGAAATGCGCGGTCAAAGAAAAGGAAGATGCCCTGAATAAAGAGAGGGCAGAATTCATGAACATGATTTTGGAACTGACGAACGTGATTAAGATACAGAAGAGAAGAATATGCGAAGTGACTAGTATATGCAATAATCAGCAACACACGTTGCAAGAGAAGGAGCAACAGTTGTCACAAAAAGTAAGACAATAAGATAGTAAATCCTTTTGTTAGAAGTTTGCATTAAACTATTATACATGAACAGAACACTGAACTGTCCGAAGTGCAAAATATATTGCACGAAAAAAATTGCATCTGCAAAGAGATGGAAGAACAGATACAGCATTTAAAGTATTGCTTATGCGAGGAAACGAAGGCTTGCAATTGCTTGAAACAAGAGTTAGAAACCCTTAAAGAAAACCATTCTTCTGAACTAAGGATAAAAGAGAAGATCGCGGAGGAACAAAGCAGAACTATCGCGAAGCAACGAAAGGTAAGTTTGAACTGCAACATAAAGGATCCACTGATGAACGTCGATTTTTTGTTAGTTGCTGCATGATAGCGAAAATGTGGCCCAGCAAGCTGCTTCTGAATTCGATCAACTGAAAGAAGAATTGTATAAAGAAAGGCAAAGAAACAAATCACTGCAAATATCATTGAGCAAGGTTGACAATGAATTGAAAAACGTGTATTCATTTGAATGTGACAGATGTAGAACTCTGAGATCTGAAATAGATTTCTTGAAAAAAGAAAAGCAGAAGGCACTGACAATCGCGAAATTTGCTTATCAGAAATTAAATCAATCCACAAAAGACTACCAAAAGGAGCTTGTCTGTGAGAAACAACAGCACAAACACATGGCATTGATCATTGAGAAGAAAGAAAAAGAAATAGTATACCTGCAGAATCAAATATACCAAAACAATACAAGAGGTATTAAAAAAATAGACAGTCATGTTATGTGATCCGTATATGGAACATTGTTTTTGTTCCCAAAGTATGTTAGAAGGTAGATTCAAGAAATTCCTATTCGATCAAGTTACATTAATAAATATATAACAGCATTCACGATATAGTACGTATATTCTACGATGGACAGATTACAGAGAACATATTGCAGATACAGATTTCCATTGTGAAAGTTTTAGTCTGTCACTGGATATTACTTGAACTTCCGTTTGGACACTCTTACCCCGATCTCGAGTAACAATAACTTGACGTTTCTCTTGTACCAATTGATGTTGTAATTAAAGTGAGCCTGCCAATTTTTGTCCAGGAATTGTTTATAAAATACTGACATATCGTCGGCGGTGATCGATGTTTTCCCTTGTGCCTTCAGATGTTCCTGGAATCGCTTACGTTCCTACGGTACATTGAAAATACTAAAACGTGCAAATGTTTATATTCACTATGTTGTATGAAATCTTAGATTTGATACTTCTATGAAGTTGATGTTGTGTTTCGTCCAGAAAATTTGATTCCAACTTTGAGTGTCTTCTCTGGCCTCTCTGTATCTCTTCTCGAGACCATTTTCATTTTGGGACTTGGCGAATACTATGGGCCTTAGGTTCGAAACCGGGTCCGGTGGACCGATTATATCAGTGCGTGCAGAATCTTTTAGGTTAGGACACGCTTTCTGTTTCAAATGAAAATAACATGAATATACAAAAAATCGACGAAATCTCGAACAACTTGATGAAGTTCTTACTGTGCTACAGAACCGGAATACATCGTTGTAACGCTTTACAGGCGCATAATTACATAATCGTGCCATTTCATTGACACTCACATTTTTTAGGTTATGTTCGGTTACACTTTATATGACCATAGACATTCAATCTCCATTCAAAATTCCCGCAATTATGTGGACGATCTTTTTCAAATTGTATACACATAAAACGAGCAGTAGTACTTATTCAACAAACAACCGTTTATTAATATAGTAACATAAGCTCTCTCTCATAAATATAATCTAATAAATCTAATAGAGGTAACTTACTACATAAATGAGACTTGATCGGGTCTATAATAGATTTGGATAGAAAACAATATGCGATCGTTTCGCGTTCAAACGTTGGAGTTCGTACAAGAAAAAATTTATCATTTCATGATCTGCCTTAAAATAGATTTTTCTTTTTTTTTAGAAAATAAAAAATAAAATCAAAAATTCTTTGGCAGTCTATACACGCAAGACCGTTCTTTCTTTGTGCCGATTCTCTTTTTCAAGAAAGAAAAAAAATCACTGGGGTGTATACCGAAATTCATTAAAAATTCGAGATGGTAAATGTCAAATTATCAAGTTGAGACTTTCTGCGCGTTAAGACTACAGTTTCTCCTTTGTAAAAACATTCCCTTTTTACGCGTAATTCATTATTCATGGAAATCGTGTCCAGGCGTTTTATAGTCTACTCATAGTACAATATTCGAATTATTTAGCCAGGCGTGGACACGGTTCCTTAAAAAAAAAAAAACGGTTTAGGATATTCTCGACATCGACTCGCATTCGTCCGCACTATTTCCTAAAAAAGCGATGCCTTAATTTAAAGACTTCAAATACGCCGCGTCGAACAAGTCGAGTTCGTTCGTTAAATAATTAGCCTTATTTCGTAAAACTTTAGCGCTACTAGTTGCCTCCTCGAGTATTCGTATTGTACTTGCGATGTTCTTCAATTCTGTATCCATTTCGGTCGTGGTTTCATCTACTAAATGGCACAGACGCGCGAACGTACTAGACAATTCTCTGTAATCATACAAAAAAAACAATAATTTTGTAATCTATTTTCTAAAAAGAGGATTCTTCTGTACAATGAAACAACTGAAACTCACTGTTGCACTTGATGACTACAATTCGCGGACGTGAGATCTACGATCAACTTCAACTTCTTCGTGGCGTGAGCCACGTACTGGCGTTTGAATTCGCGTTCCTTCGCTTTGTTCGTCCACGTTAATCGTTCATAAAGATACAAAGCACCGTATATAGCACCAGTTACGGCTATAAGTCTCCAACCGATCGTTTTCAGCATCTAAAAAACGAAACTTCATTTAATTGAGTATTATTCCATTTAAATATTAGAGCGCTTAGTTCATGATGTGTACTCACGAAACCAGCAACTATGAGACCACCCATGGTACCCTGGGACGTTATAGATGCTATTGCAATTCTACTGGCCAATGACCAATCGTCCGATCTTGTCTGGAAATTTGGAGTATTGGATACAAATTTAATAGAATCGACGCTATCCGTGGGAGACATAATCGTGGGTGGTATCTGTAAATACATAAATTGAATGATAAACTGATTATCATTCAAAACACACTCAGATTACACTTACATCTTGAGGATAATTAGCGATAGCTAACTTCTGATTTTGCTTTCCAGCGAATCTGTGAATTATAGCCGTGATTCCCCAAGAAAATCGGAACTCCAGATCTTCGTGGAAATCCGCGCATAAATTGTCGCAATTCAATCTGTACAAAATCTCGAAAGGCTCTCTCCTTGGCAGAATGTTCAACGACACTTGCTTTTTGTTCTCCGGCAGTAAGCTCGCCATTCGGTCTGTCATTTCTTTTTGAGAATTTTCTATGTTCATAGCCAACGCGGTGCTGAGTCTTGCTCTTAAGTTGGAACCTGCGCAAGGAGTTACCGATTCAGAGTGTTTCAATTAAGTGAAATGTGAATTCGACGAATTAGGATACTACCTAAACAGTTCTCCACATGCACATGCAGCTCCCTTTTATATATATTCAAGACCAATGGTTCATGATGGAACGGAACGTCAAACTCGTCAACAAGTACGGCCAATCTGCGGATTTCTTCGCTCAAGGCTTTCGATACTCTCTGCTCGACGTCTTCCACCATATGATGAATTTTGTTCTTCATTTCTTGAGTCAATATCATTAACTGCTGCTCCGTGAAATTCAGGTTGTCGTAAACTTCCTTCTTAACACTCAATTGCTCGCTTTTCATTCGCTGCGTCCTGTCTAATATCTCATCCAGCGTCTGTCGAATTTCTCTGACAAAAACATATATTTTCTTTTATGCATTCCCAAGTACTTAATACATATAGTGAAAACTACAAACGATAAAGTGCTTACGTAGCGATATGTTTTCCGCGTTGCGAATGCTGTTCGAATTTCGTTTTTACAGCAGATTTCGAAATACATTCCTCGAATTTTCGTTCGAAATCTTGAAATTCAAAGTAACGACTTTGGAATCCTTCCGCTAGTGCTCCGTCTGTGATAACATTGCAAATGTGTTAGAAACTGTTTGATCGAGTTTTAAGGGAAAAACGGAAAGTCTTACTGTGAGCAGGTTGGCCACGTTGTTCCTGCAAACGAGCCTGAAGAGTCTCTTTCGCGGAGATAAAGAAAACGCGTTCCTCGGCGTCTTTGGGACTGTATACGTTTAATTCTCTTGACAAAAAGTCGACGGCCCGTTCTTGATGCTGCGCCCTCACCTACACAGACGTGAAATGTAAATAAATATAAATTACACGTAAACATGTAGGAACACAATTTGAAAAGCAATAAGCGCGTGACAGAATTTTCTTTGAACGAAACAAGCAGAAAATGTAGATCGAAACACTGCATCGTTAAAAACACAAATCATAATCCTATTTATCTGAACTTGTATTGAAGTTGCTTCATGCCACAGAATTTGTGCACAACATTATTAAATTACAGAGTGCTCTGTTGGATTGACTCACGATAAAAACAAAAGAAGTCTGTAGAGAAACGGCTCACTAATAAGTAACAAGACTTACAAAGTAAAGAAGCTTACCTCTTTTTGCTCTTTGACCAGCTAAGGGATAAATGGGGTATTATGTGAATTATTTAAGTAAAGCTGCCACTGCATACAGCTAACGTAGCGTTGAACTTGTCTTTCTCGAGTACATTTTTAAAAATGTATTACTAATACGTGCTAATACATTAAGCAAATGAAATCGTTACAAGGTGCGAAAATACTCTGAGATAGTAACTTCAATATGTAGTACCAGCTTTAATGGAGATCCAGAACTGTGTTTTGTAATCAATTTTGTTTCGTTCTTAAAAATTTATTTAGAATAATGTTGTTCAACTAATTTAGTATATTATAACGCGACGTACCTGATCAAAGAATTCCGGTTCCGAAGCAGATGCATCCCATCGATTATTCAGAATGAAAATATTCGGTTTAGATAATTTTGTAGACACTTTATGGAAAAAATTCTTTTCCTATAATCACAGAATTATATGTATTTATGTGATTCTTGCGTTCATGTGATCTAGAAACTGATATCACTTACAGTAACCATTAAAGTAGATTCAGCATTGGCTACCAAAACAAAAACGTCTGCATCCAAGCAATGTTTATCAATCCATTCGTCCAGATTTGGTGTCACGTCTACTCCAGGACTGTCAACAAATACTACATCGTCTCGTAATAGTAAACATTTCTCCTTTGGCCAGAATATTTTTACTAAATGACTCTCGCATAATTTTTCTTTGCAAAGAGCATGACCTAATTGGCCGACCGATTGCACAGGTTGTTTCTCGATAGATCCTTCAGTGATCAAGTAAGATTCACCATTCTCCGAACCTTCTACTTGAAGGAAACAATTTGTTGTATGTCCTATACCGCTTGGTAATATTTTGTCACGCAACATCGCGTTAATGACTGTACTTTTTCCATTGCTAGTTCTGCAACATTTCAATAATATTTAATACAAAATTGAAATACTGTTTGCTTTATTCTAAGCACATACCTTCCAAAAAAGGCAACTTTCATGTGATCCCGCTTAAGTACATCTCTGATAGCATGGACTTTATCAACATAGCTTGCGATTCTCTGTGCTTCATCTGGTGTAACAATATTGCGCTCAGTTTGCAGTGCTGCAAAAGTAATTTTATGTATATAGCTGTACATAATGTTATTAGGATTTTTTTAGTAGATATACAGAAACTACCTACATTTCATAAATCCCACGGTGTCCTGCACATAGTCTTCAATCTCCACAAATATGTCATTGATCTTTTTCTTGGCTTTAACGAAGATCTGAAGAGGAGAATTATCGGTTCGTATATCTGCAGTTCGCAAGTGGCTGTCTCCCCCCATCATTGATATTGTACGATTTATGTAAGCAGCCATAATCCCTTATAAGTGTAACCGTGTACGTGATGTGTTCAGCAAATTAATAAAAAATACGGTGCAATGATTTAGGCGAAACGTTGATGCAGTGCACAGCATGCAGGACCAACTGAAATCATAAAAAAAGCAACGATTATAAACACTTTCTAATAATGATTAAGATCTACAAGGTGAAAAATATATTCTCATTTATATACAATTGGATATGATCTTAGGATATATACACATATAAAAGTACAAATATTAAGCAAGGCTTTAACAATTACATTTCTTTAAACATCTATGGAAACTATGTATACAAAACAAAAGCAGAATTGAAATTCTTTCAACATAAAACAGAACTATAACACACTGATAACAATTCAACATAATACATTAAGCTATAATGTAAATCACTACACATTTTGTATTAAAAAATTCTGATGCTCAGAACATGATGAACATTATTGTGTATTTAAAATTCTCTGATGTGTGTATGTAATTAATCATATAAAATCCAATATACATATATAGTTAAGCACTATGTAACATTAACAACAAGGCAGCAAAACCTTTTTATCTTTAGTCATTGAAGTGTCCTTTGTCGTGATACAAATCAGATGCAACTTTTCTTATCTTCTCTAGTCCAAATTGTTCTAAAACAATTGATCATCGAGTTATCACCAGACACTCCCAGTCTCAAAATAAACATGGAATTATGGTAATTCGTAAAATATACACTGGAGAAAAACATTAAAAAAAAAGAAGATAAGAATCTGTATGTAGGGTATAAACAAACTGATTCACACAGATTAATTGTTTTTGTCGTACATTACTCGAATTACGCTGCTCGTATAAACGTTGATATTTATAAATTATGACAAATAGTTGTGTATGTTTCATTCGAGCCGATTGCAACAGAACTTTTTGCGTCTCCGTTCCTCGTTCTCGTCATCGGGACTCGCGGTCTATCGCGTGTCGATCGTAGAATGAGTATCGTTGCTCGATTACGCGAACGCTTCTATAGAAAACAATCAAGATTTGCGTAGCGAAATAATTAAAAATACATCGACGTCGAGCACCGAAATCTAACCTCGGATAGGATAATACAGAGAGTTGGTACTGTATCTCATCATGATCTTACCGAATGCAATCACAGTATCCCAGTTATCATATTTTTAATTGTAAATCGGCATCCGATCGTGCGCGAAACGATGCATAACATCTCGTGTCTACAAAATATCCTAATGAAACCAACAAATCGCCTAAGAGCGCACTAAAATAAGCTCTTACGCGAACTGATTGGAAGTGCCAGCGAACACGTGACACTCGACGATTCAAGGCTCGTTTATATTTCCTACTCAAATTCCGTTGTGATCCAACCGCGCGGAGAACGCATTAAGACGTTCAAACTGTCTACTTCATGATTACGTTCACCAATCTTCCGCATGGGAACTAAGGAGAGTTTTAAAACTGTTCTTTTTTGGAAACGAAGCATTGCTAACAAAAATTGAGTGTACATTTTTGGTTTGATTTTGTATTTAGAATCATCATCTCTGCGGGTTTACCACTCATCTCAGTCCAGGTAACTACACCACCGAACACAATGCTTGGCAACCCCACTCCTGCCACCCGAGACACATTATGATAGGCGGCATTCCCATCTATGATGCAAGGTTCTGTGGCGCTTCCGACAGCGCCATCTTTGATAGGACCCTGGAATTAATTACCGACATTCCATGTGGCGTCATCTTTGACAGAAGCCTGGAACTACATAGTAAAATGCCAAGTGGCGCCATCTAGCGAAGGAGGCTCGATTATTTACAGAAAAATCCACCAGGGGCGCCTCGAGCGTCACGTCGTTGTTTAGTTTCAGATTCTGACAGAAGATGGCGCCTGTGACTTCTTCCTGGCGCAATCTGGCGATAAGTTTATGAACTAAAGCAAACGTCACCCGCGCCATCTTCTGTCAGGGTCTGGAACTAAACAACGACGTGACGTTCGGGATGCCTCTGACGGATTTTTGTGTAATTAATCTGGGTTCTTTCGATAAATGGCGCCTCTTGGAATTTCGCTATTAAGTTTCAGGCTTTTGTCTGAGATGGCGCCACTTGGAATTTCGCTATTAAATTCCAGGCTTCTGTCAGAGATGGCGCCACTTGCGAACAATGGCGGTGAAATCTACGGCCACAGAACCTCGCATCATAGATGGGAATGCCGTCTGTTTCGTTGCGTCTATCAATTGGCAAAGTGGGGTTGACAGGTATTTTGATTGGCGGCGTAGATATTTTATCGATGTACAGTATAAAAATAATTAGGAAATATTAAGTATGATAATAGTTATGTGAAAGTAATGTAAATCATAGAAATGAATGAACCCAAAATGGTACTTAAATTTGATAAAAACAATGCCGTACTAAATCTTATATTAACATGCCTGCAGTAGTTTCAAATCTCCCGCCTTTATTCCTCGTCGTCAAACTCTTATATGCAACGTATAAAATTGACCCTGTTTGAATGTTGCTTTTCAAATAATCATTTCTGCGGTATTTATTTTAATCGTAAGTATTTATACACGTACGTTTTATTTTGTGTAAATAAAACGTGTTCGACAGGCATGGCGGACGCTCAGATTCATTCCGTTCCTTTCTGCATGAGGCACGTTTTTCCCGGTGATCGTTTGGACAATTTGTCGAGCGGTTTGGTGATTGAAAGCGACCTAAGGAATTTGCAAACCTCGTTTCTGATGCGATAACATGTCTGAGGGATTCGTACATTCCGTAAAAGTCCCGAGACTTTACAAAAGTGCTGCGAAGATCGTTCGAGAGGTCCGTTCGAACGGCGGCAGCGTGAAGAACCTAATTTACGAGCAAAGACATCCTGTAAGTTGATGATGAATCGCATCGACGATCGCTTGATAATGAAACGATGCAACCTATCCATTTAGTTGATATATTGATAACGATTTCAAGACAAAGTAAATCGCCTGAATACCATTCCCGGCTACTCTGGCCGTCACGTGGTTTTCATGGGTGGCTTCCTTTTTTCTTGAGTCATTGTATTTCCATAGTAAATCTGCGGATTGTGTGGTAATGAATACTTGTTTGTTCTTAATGATATGATTTTGACAATTTTTATGTGGTCATGTAGAATGTGTCTGCACTATACTCTCTGTGCGTAAACTGCTTTCAAAGGGAGACACTGTTGAATGTTCTTATAACTAATACTCAAATACTGTTGAACGAGCCTCGTCTGGACCCATGGCTGGCAAGAATTTTTATAACGGAATTGCTCTGGGGAAAGAAATCCCTAAATACCGAATGCAAACCTGCCAAGACCGTGCTTTCATATGAAAAACGATTGCAGGATGCATTGATCGAAACTACCGGTGTAGAAACCCCTCAGCCACCTAAAAAAGCAGGTAAAAGTCATGTATTCTGCTTATCAATAAATATGTATTATTTTTACAGAAATGGCCTGTTCCTGTAAGAGACAGTTAATTACCGAATCGAGCCACAGATTTTGCGTTAGATCATTCAGTTTCTAAAGGATTACGCATCCGGATTGATGGTTTTGATCATCCGCAACAACCGAATACTTTCTAGCCGGCAATCTAGAATCAAAAAGTTTTTCTCTTACGTACGTAGAGATCAACAAACTTCTCAACAGAGAAACAATCCTCCTGACCAGAATAAAGAGCCGCTAGCTATGAGTCTTGTAACAGTATTGGGAACTCTGTTCCTGTATAGCATTGCTATGTTCACATTACCATTTGCTGCATTTTATGGAGTAAATCACTTTGTGACAACCGAATTCGATTTAGACAGATTCGCGACCAATTGCATTTCTGTGTTTGCTGCTGTAATCACAGTGAACTTGATAATATCTTGCTACATTTATCAGGCGCTACACGAACCAGATAATGCTTCTGAGATTGGAGACATTACTGATCAACCTTCCAAACAGAGCCTTAATGAGAAAATTGATTAAAAATAATTAAGATAAAATTTTGCTACTTACAAATAACTGATTATGGATGTAAAATCGAATGTAACATTGTATTTACATTGTACATACATTAATATTCAAAGAATGTTAATAACGTATTGATACATGTAACAACTATACAGTAGAATGTAATTTAAACTTTTGATTACTTTTTTTTGTATTGTGAATAAGGATAATGCTAGTATTGAATATGATTATTCTAAGTGTATTTAACAATAAATAGTTCAGTCAGAAAGCATGAGTTTTATTTCATTGTGTACCTTTATTAAAGATAAATCTCATTTTTTCAGTTCGCAAACCAAGATACGTGCGCATCAACACTTTATTGTTGCCGGAAAAGAAGGAAGTGTTCTCTTCTTTTAAAGAGGAAGGATGGTTCCTGTTGCCAAAATGCAGCACGTATTCGGAATATCTCACCACTGTCAAAAAATTATCGAATTCAGACTACATTCAAGACTTCCACATACCGGAATTATTAGTTTTCCCACCCAAATCGACCTTTCACAATCATTACGGATATCAAAACGGAGAACTGATCTTACAGGACAAGGTAATACTTTGTAACACTGAAGCTTCATTACTTTTTATACAAACGTGTCGGTTTTCGCTTCACTGATTTGTTTCATTTTGCCAGGCTAGCTGTTTACCGGCGCAATTCCTAAATCCGGAACCTGGATCTACCGTGCTCGACATGTGCGCAGCGCCAGGAATGAAGACATCTCACATAGCCGCATTAATGAAAAACAAAGGGTATGATTTTGAAAATGGACCTGGATTCGTTTATCGACGTTGTGTCTTACACTTTACATGATGTTTGCAGAAAAGTGTACGCGGTAGAGATCAATCCAGTCAGATACAAGACTTTATGCGAGCAAGTGAGCTTAACGAAAGCCTCCTGTGTGGAAACCATTAACGAGGATGCTTTAACTCTCGCGAGAGACAAGTATTCCGACGTGGATTACATCCTGGTTGATCCATCTTGCTCCGGTTCAGGTAGAACACTCTATTGTACCTCTACAATAGCTAAACCGATCAAACATGTACTATACGAGGTGAATCTTTATAGGTATGTTGGTCAGAACATTGATGAGCGACGGAAACGAAAAATGTACACCGCATCGTTTGAAACAGCTGCAGTCGTTCCAAGTGTTCCTTCTGCGTCAGGCTCTGCTTAATTTTCCAAATGTGAAGAGGGTCGTTTATAGTACCTGTTCCATTTATCCGGAGGAGAACGAGCAAGTCGTAGACGAGATCCTGGAGAACGTTCAAGGCGCGTACAAGCTCCGACCTCTGAAAGATGAGTTGGGGGGTAATTGGCTGCACTACAGCTCGAAAGAATACAAGTGCGCCGACAAATGTCTCTACGCTAAGTCCGAAGTGGATTTGTGCAATGGCTTCTTCGTGGCGGTGTTCGAGCGGGATTTTGACGTGCCTTTGCCTAAATATGGACGCAAACCGAGTAAACAGCAGACCACGGAAGAGAAGGCTGAGGAGAACAACGAATTGGGCAGCAAGAAAACGAAACCACGACGAACAAAGAAGAAACGTGCAAAGAGGAAAAGCAAAGCACAAGAAGCCAGTACTATGAACGACAGTACTGTTTCCTACGAGTTCATTAAAATCGTCGATGGGGCAACAACAATTCGGCCAGAGACAGACGACGAGGAACCTCCGAAGAAGAAGAAAAAAGCAGTCAAGAAAGACGAGAATCAAGACGCAGATGCTGTGCAGCCTCCACTGAAAAAGAAGAGTCATAAAATCGATAAAAAGGAAATCATGAAGAAGAACGCGGTGCCCTTGTTGTAGAAGAAAGCGAAGTGAAGGAAGTTGGAATGTTTAATTGTTTTTCGCTGTTACCGCGTAGAATGTTATCTTTTTATATTGATTCAACTGAAAGGAATGAATATATGACGCCGATGAGAAGAAATTCAAGAAGCAATTAGCATGAATTTATATAATACTCGTCCTCCCTTTTCTCCTCGCTCCGCTGTTCGCCCAGCGTTATACTTCCCCGCTATTTTTAAAGTTATTTAGGATAAGATCGGCACCTTTATCGGCAACTTTCGTGGTACCACGACACGAAATCTAGAGCACGCACGGCACCGGAGCTTCAGGAGGGCCGTGTCCTTCGACGAGGGCACGTGAAGGAGTTTTTGAATTGTCTGAGACAAAACCATTCGACCATTCTACACAGCGACGGAATAACGCTGAAAGTTAGCGTTCTACGATCTGTATCACACATTTTATTATGTAATTCGAATGATCTAGTTGAACGGTATGAAGTGATTACAACATATTCGTGCTCGTATTTAATACGACGTAGATTATTACTTTTTCATTTTTTTTTTTCATAGCTCGACACGAAATAGTATCGCTCGGGTCCTAAAAGTCGCGCGAACATGATTCTGAAGTTCAGGCTCGGGAAATATCGTTGGAACGTTTCTGATAGCCCTTATGATGTACGCGATGTTTCCTTGATGCTCGATGAATAATATGCCTTTGCCACGTACCGTGCTTATCAAAGCTTTTCAGAATGGAGCGCAGCCTGAGTGGAATGTCCCTCCGCGAGCTTTCTCGCGATTACGTACAAGGCCTTGGATATCTCTTGAAAAACTGCCAACGTGTTCCAGATCATGCCTGATAATCGCTTCTTATTAATCGTTGCAATATTCAATGATAACGCGACCGCATTGCACTCGAATCCCTATTCTTGACTCATTAACTGTATTCAGGATTACATGATAAAAATTCCTGATGATCGATTAATACTTTTTAAAATACTATTGGTTCTTTAGATCTCAAGGTCACCACGAGGTAAACAACATACGCCCTTTTCACGTGGGTGCAAAACACAGGCAAAGTTGAATATAAAAATGTAATTTTTTAGGGTGACCTGGGGGTGTCTCTGCCCTCAAACCTTAATTTTTAATAAGATAATCTGCGTTTGATCTATCAATATTTAAAAAGTGTGTTCTGAATAGTATGAAGATCCACGGTTTAGGCATGACGCTCATTAACGTGCACGTTATCGGATCAGTTCTGTCGCTACGCCAACGACAGGGAGCGTTGCCAGCAGAATTAGTGGATTCGGTCAACCACGTGGAAGACACGATGCAAAGACGATGCGAGACGAGCGTCATGTCCATAATCTGGCGCAACTCGGTGCAATTAATTCATCGGTCACTCGGTTCCAGCACTGCATCAAAGAAGTCCTCCTTCGAAACCGTCCCCGGCTGATTTATGTCTCGCTGAACGTCCAGCGGGAGACGCAGGAAAGCTGAAAGGCACATTGTTCGGGCTACAAAATCGATAGCAACCGTACAGAGAGCGATACAAAGAACAGAAGTGTCCACTGCTTTTTACGTCCGTTTTTCTTTTTGTTGCTTAATAGCGGGCGGAGCGATTAAACTCGGGATTTCAGGCACGCACCTTCACGTGACATCCAGAGGAGGCGGATATCGTCGAGACTTCTTATCTTCATCAAGCACGACACTTTACGATGCGGACCTGTAAAAGAAAGAGCATTCAGGAACAGTCTTTCGGGCAACGGCCCCTCCGCGTTTATCGTAAAGTCGATACATCGCGAGGACGGCTGTGTTTGCTTGCTTCCGTTCTTTTTCGTCCTTTTTTTCTCTTTGTTCTTTTCTCCAGGAAAAGCGAAGTGGTTGAAAATTACCGGGACGCGTGCAACTCAGCCGAGAAACTGTTTTCTTTTACCGACGGTCCGCTCTTAAGTCAGGCATCGGTACTTCCGTGACACGAAACCCGTTGACCTCCTTGCTCGCTTCGTTGGACTTCGAACGCGACGCTGATTTGCAAATATTTTTTCTGCGCTGGCAGGCAGAACGGCGTCCACACCTGAAACGACGATATCATAATCAACGACGACGCTAACGAGCGTACAGAACGTTTCAGAAGAGGATTGCAAAATCTGAGGCTCGCTGTGCGCTGTCTAGAAGAGGAATAGGATCTTCTGTGATCCAGTAGATTTAGTTAAAGTTAACAAACTGATAATTTACAGAATTTAAAATCTTCCTCGACGAGGAACATGTTTAATTTATGCTTGCACTACCGAAGAGCACGATTATACGTTCAACAATATTTCTTAGCTAGTATAATGAAATATAAATAGGAATACTCTCTAATTGGCTGCACTATTCATTACAGGACACCCTGTGTAATATTCAAGGGCAAGTGATGCTTTAACACTCGAGTGTCTGAAACTCAAAGGAACACAGAAAACGTGCACCTGTGCCTGAGAAATTTTTAAAATCGATTTTCCTGAAAAGGGAGCGCCAAGGAAATGATATTCTACACTTCTGATTGGTCGTTTCATGCAGAATTACTCCCTAATCGGTACTATTCATCGCGAGACACCCTGTGTACGAGCCGCTCGATTACTTAAGTGGTAGAGGAACGAATCTGGTCAGCCGCCTTCCACGGCGAACACGCGAACCCTACCACCGAAGTATCGACTATTTGCCATGGCAAGAAAATATTATAAAGATGACCAGCGTAACGACTATCCACGATCTGGTATTCCACGCTACGGACACCCTGTTCGAATCGATAGCAATCCTGCGGAAGCCCTACGAACTTCCACCTTCCCTTGCAGTCGCAGGAATGCTATTCCGGCAACATGATTTTTATGCGGGCCAAGGGCTGTTCGAATGCACAACGTTAACACTGCCGCTTGTTTAACTCGACCTTCGCAGCGGTCGCCGCTTGTATCTTGCGCTCGTATCGTGCATTCTGCAATTCTTGAGCTTCATGCGGCTAATCACTCCGCTCGCGCTCCGATAACATTTCTTTTGCCGCAAGCAATGAGAACGACAGATGAAATCGTTGAAAAATTCGTTCGAACGGTGCGGAATTGTGCTGCTGTTATCATCAGCGCGGAATGTTTCGAAGCTAAACATTTTCCGTGGACAAATATGAAACGGAATAAATGGAATTACAACTACAGGCGGACTGTACAGTTTGCTGGCGTTGAAAGACATTCGTTAGATTTCTATGTGCGTTGTGAGCAATGTCAAACGAAAGGCAGCCGGAGATGAATCGTCGCGTGTACTTGAACACGCAACAATTATAAACGAGCTTGGTAATTGCATATTGGCCCGCTTTACACTTCTTTAGATTCTTTTCAGTTGTTCCTTCGCACATTCGCACTTCATGCAGCTGATCGTTGAAGCCTCATGGCACCGTTATTGCGGAGAAGTCGATCTGACTCGCGTTACACGCCTCAAGCATTCCCCGGTGAGATTATAATTACCATAACATTGTAGCGTTTGTAATTCATGGAACGGATTTATGCAAAATCGGCCGGTTCGTACGCGGTGGATTTCGGTATGATTCTAAGAAATCGCAATTTTCTGCACGCAAAATGTCACGAATCTCGCCCACGGTCTTTCTTTCGTTCACCGACAGTTTTTAACGCTTTCGCTGCTGACATCAGCGGAGAGAACCATGAAGAATACTCTGGAGTTAACAAAATTAGTCAAACTCAGCAATAGAGATGACTATTAACACTCACACTCAGTACGGAAAGTAAGTATTTTTAAAATGTAGTTAAACTATAAGAATAAAGATTAATATTATTTCAATTTATGCAGCTCGAATCGGTAATATTAACACGTAGTCAAATTTAAAATAAATTTTATATTGCGACAACCAGACTGCAGATCTTTATGCAATTTCGAATATTCAAATAAAAAATACATTGTAATGCTTGAACACCAAGATACAGTTTTGCTGAGGTTCCATTTCTTCAGCTACAAATATTTGCATAAACATCCACAGTCTACCAACAACAATATCAGACAACGGCTCTACGATTAAACAGACAGTTACTTTTGCGTTCATGATTTAAAACAGAGTATCGTGTGTCTGACCAGACACGGCAGGTTTCACTGTGCCAGACAACGCGTTGAAGTCAAATTTCAGCATCAACCGAGGTCGAGCGTGCATTTGCGTCTATTTTGACACACGATATTCATTTGACGCGTTATCGAATCACTCGTGAGAGACGACAGCATCTATTTTGTCGTAAAACAGCGTCGTCCGTTGACAAAGCGTTCACAAGGGACCCGTTCGACGGTTCGTGTCGCATAGGATGCTTCGAATCGAGCGGAAGGCGTCAGGATCGAGCGATCGCGGCGAGGGTGAGGCTTGTGCGCAGAGGATCCTGGTGCAACAAGTTCGGTGGTCGTTTCGCCGGCGTAGGTTCACTGACACGACGTCGATGCCGGCGAACGTGGTCGGCCAGGAGACCAGGACGACGACGAGGGCGGCGCCGAGGTAGCGTGGCAGCTCGTAGCTGTCCCACGGAGCGACACACTCGACGTCGGGACGCCATCGTCGAAGGACGCATGAATATGTATACCATCGCGGTGTGATCTCGCGTCCTAATGAACCTCGTTGCTCCGTTACATCCGAACTCGAGGTTCTCCGAAACAAATGAAACGCGAAACGACATTTTGCGTGGACGCATCGATTTCTCTTTTCGTTTCATCGCCTTTTTTTTACCGATCGTGATCAACGGTGACCGGTCGCCTCAACATGGAGTGAAGTAGATTACATTGAAACCGTGAGTTATAGCAGTGAACTTCCGGGATTCTGATCGTTCGAGGCTATAGTCGTGCGTGGAAGTGAATGGACGCGTGGAGGATACGTTGCACCCTCCGTGGGTGAATGCATTTCATCGTGGTGCATTTGCATAGAGAAGCCAGTCGACGCTGGCTCGAAACTCCTTGCACCTTGGAATTCCCTTAATCGTCGTATCAGCTTCTGCAGGGGGCCGAACGATCCGATAGCGTTGCACGCTGGTAAATCGGTGAACTTGCACGGTTGCAACAAATTCGAAGAACCCTGAAAAACAATTAGGAGACGATAGAAAAGGTGGACGGTCGAGTGACGGGGTCGGATGAAGCGGATTCTTATCACCGAGCAGGAAGATGAGAGGCGATCGATTGATCTGCAGTGAACTGCAGCTATAAAATAAAAGTGCATCGTAAGCGTGGAGCAGCCGATCGATCGGGAATACCCGGCAATCACGCGACACGTGGACGTTCCGCCGGCATATACCAGTCGTTTTTTCCCCTCATAGCCTCCGCAATATTGCAAAAAACGGAACCTTGAATCTTCTGGAAAAGCGGCGGCGATCCATCAATTCTGACAAGCGATTTCACGGAGAGGAACTGGGTTGCAGAGGGAAGAACGCCGGTAGCGATCAGTCGGCCATAGAGGTACGCACGAGGAACACCTTCTCCAGTTCGTCTGAAAATCAAATTTCTCTCAACCCTCTCGCCGCTGATTTCAATCGGTCAACGCGTTTCGTGCCGCAGTGGAAAATCCCGTGACCGGTCAGACATGCAAAAACAACTTTCATCGATGTAGATGCATTTTTAAATATATTCTTATCGTTTTATGTTCTACGCGGTTATCGTTGCATTGGTGTTACTCGAAAGATCAGAGGGGTGAATTATTGTTCGGTTTAATTAAATTTGATGCATGAGTTACCGCTGACACCAGCGGCACGAAACGTGTTCAAGTATTTTATCGGCAAGGATATAATTCTAACTGTGGTAGAGGCCAACTGCAGGAGCCTGTCAAGGACAATTTTGGTTGATTACACAGAGTGTTCCTGAAGAGAGTGGTCAAAGTTTAAGAGGATGTAGTATCTTCAAAGAGGAACTCATAATGTCTGATCAGCATAGGTCGTCGAGTTAATTGCTTAAATTATGGGCTCTTGAAGCAAACGTAGAGACCTTCTGCACGAGAGCTCAAGTTCTAACAGCAGTAACTTCTTTCATTGCAGAAATTTATACGATGACCCTCCGTCACGTGCGGGGGGTCGCTAAACTCAGACAATAAGTACACTATCCGAACTCCCATGGGCGTTTTCCGCAAGGACCGTAACAATATTTGGAGAACCGTTAAGTGCCCATAACATTTAAAGGGTTCATTTTAGGATCTGTATTGATTAGACATTTTTTGTTCCTCGTTGAAAACACTATATACTCCTAAAGTTTGGTCTCTTTTCAAGGAACACCCTGTAGAGTAAGGCAAAAGGTACCAGACAGTCCTTGATCTTTTCAATTGGCCTCCATCACGGTACGCAAACATGTTCGTAAGATGGATTGTGGTTCGGAAGAGACTGTTGCAAGGTGGGTCGTTGTTTCAGGGCAGCTTCGTCGATCCCAGGACATCAAGAACGGTTAGAGAAGAGGGCGAAAGGAGGAAAAAGTCGGCCTCGAGCCGATGATCTCTGCTGAAAATCAGCCGACTTTGCGTGCCGGCTCCAGGCTGGGTCAGCTCGAGGAGTCAGCGGGCGACGGAAGCGTGGGTGGCGGCAACGACGGTGGTGGAACAGCGACCACTACCTCGGAGCCAGGTGAGAGACTTAATTATCCAGCGAGATTATCATCGTTACAACCGGGACCGCGTGTTCCTCGGAGATCGTTGACAAGATACAGCAGCTGAAATGGTTAGAGTGCGCTCTAATGAAAAGTATTCGTATTAGAAATACTTGAACAGTTTGTGTTCTGTTCAAGTATCGAGTGCTCTAACACTTTAAATCGAGTGGGTGATCACATAACGATCAGCGATTCTGGAGCTTACAGAAACTTTAAAGATAAACATATTATAACAGACTGATTGTCTAGTCTTCTAATATTTTGAGCAACATCAGATTGGAGATTCAGTTGTAATGTACAATAGTTCTTATTTTTAAGGGTACAGTTGAACCTCGATTATCCGAAAATTCCTCTTCCAGGTTAATTACAAATTCAAATTATAACCAGTGACACTGCGAACTTAATTTTAGTCCACCGTGTTCTTTTGTGCTCTAAACCAAAATTATCACTCTTCTGCGAAACGTAGCTGTAATGTGAGTCATCTTGTTACCGATTACGGTTCGGATAATCGAGGTTCTACTGTATTCGTAAATCTGAACTAACTATACATTCTTTAAAGAACAGTTCTGAACGTGAAGAGTCCGGAAAGTTTTCCTCGCCGTTACAATGTCGATATGTTGTCACTGTCATATCTACAGTGGCCTGCAAAATTTTCCGGATACACAGAACTCGGTATCATCTTCTCTACGAGTTACGTCATAATTTTGCATCGTTTAACGATCGAAAGAATGTTCCATTCGGAAAGTAAAACCGTCCAGAAATCGTTGCACGCCAGAGTAAGTCGAATACCCGTGTTCGATGCTACGGACGCGCCTATTCCTAACGGAAGAACCTTAGAAAACGTGGGTTGGCAATCATCCTCATCATGTACCTCCCACGATATCCCTCGAAAGCGTTCGAAAAAGTGAGCTTAAAAGAATCGAATCGAGGGACATCGATGCCCGAAAGGTTCCACCTCTACTCTGCAGCAGGTGTAATGAAGAAGGAGGAGCAGGAGGCGCCACGAAACGAAGGTTTTCCAAAGGAAGCGGCGACAGCGGCAGTAACTACACCTAGCGGCGTCGCGACGACGACGTCGGTGATCACGGCGACGACGACGTCCACCGCGATGCCTGGTGGAGGCGCTCGCAGCGACGAGGAGGACGAGGAGGAGGAGGAAGAGGAGGCCGAGGAAGAGGAAGAGGATGACGAGGTGGAAGACGAGGACGTGGAAGTGGAGGGTGGAGCGGCGCAGGAGGCGGTCGGTGGTCTCCTGGTGAACGAGGGTGGGGGTGGAGGCGGCATGGCCGGCTTCTGGAGGCAGAGCAGACCCTCCAGTCCCCGCATGCCGCCTCCGGAGCAGCCGGAGCACAGGCCTAAGAGCCGACACGAGCCGGCTCCCGCGAGATACAACAACCTCGGCTACTGGAGGGCCAGAAGAGTCACCTTCTACAAGAATGGCGACCCTTATTTCCCTGGGATCGAGTTCAGGTGAGTCCTGTCAGCTTCTTTTTC
Organism: Macropis europaea; assembly: GCA_916610135.2. Taxonomy (NCBI): domain Eukaryota; kingdom Metazoa; phylum Arthropoda; class Insecta; order Hymenoptera; family Melittidae; genus Macropis; species Macropis europaea. Next base: position 1,489,650 of record OU744353.1, read on the forward strand.
GCCGAGTCGTTCGGACAGGTGGCGTGTCCACTCTTCGTGGCCTTGATTTTCGACTGTGAATGAGATCCACCCTGCGACAGAAAGACGCTCGATGGTTACATCCAGAGTAGACAGACTCGAGGGCTAATTATCAAGCGTGACGTGACACATTGTTCTTTGTTCAATTGCGTCGCCCGTGGTGAACATTCGCAAGCGGTAGCACTCGTGAAATCGTCCTGTCTGTATCTGCTTTGAGAGGTACACAGTAACGCTGACTCATCGTTCGTTCGTAGATTCAAGCCTGGACGTGACATCGGATCCCTGGAGGCCCTCCTCGACAGGCTGTCCCTTCGAATGGACCTACCCAGAGGTGCCAGGCACATCTTCTCCATGGACGGCGATAGAAAGCTCACTCTGGACGAACTCGAAGACGGTGCATCCTACGTGGTATCCAGCTACAAAACATTCAAGGTGAGTACAGGCTTGCAGCGACTGTCCACACAGTTAAAACAAAGGGAGTGTCTGAGATCGGTTGGCAAAAAGGCTGGTTAATCGTAATGGCGGGAAAGTGGGTCGTTCGATCTGATACATTGCACGAAGAAGAAATAAGGTCCTCAAGACACAGTATCGCGTGTATGTGTAGATCAAATCTCTGCTTCAGCTAACAACCCCCTACGTGGGCCGCGCGCGCGCGCACGAGGTAAGCGGAGAACCAATCTCATTACGCGTACGATAATTCAGCACGTGCAAGGACTTGTCGCAAGGCGAAAAAGTAAATATCCTTCTGGCAGGGTTTCGACGTTATCGTTCGTGTAATTAAAGCGGGGTGCAGGCGGCACAGGGTCTTAATATTCATGAGCCAGACGGACGTAAACCCTCCGCGTGCGGACATTGCCAGGACACGCATACACTCTCCGCGTACTTACATACTTACATCCACGCCGAGGTTTTAGAGGTCTATGGGACGCGACACGGCGATTTATAAGAAAGCTGCGTATATTGGTGTCGACGATCTCCGTGTATCTGGCCCAGATCAGTCTTTAAGCAGGCCGCACGCAACACGAATCCACTTGGCCACTTGAAAAGAAAAGTCTCGTCGACGATCGCGTTGATACCTGTTCTCGATCCACTTTCGATCTGCTCCAGGTGCGGCTGAAATCGCTGGAAACGAATGCGGCCGTGTCGCGGAAAGATTCCGGGTGATTAACGCGGAAACCTTTCAGCTAGATTCTCTCGGTAGGTCGCGGAGATCGTTCGTTATTGGATGAGAAGGCGATAGCAGGGATTGATTTCACCTGTGATTACGTCATTTCACGTGAAGGGCAGCCCACGCCCAACCTGATTTCCAGGTCTTAAGGTGTGACCAGCCAGCAGCTTGTTCCATTACATCGCATCGTCGCCGTTTCAACTCCTGTATACGATCCTGTTATTTCGATCGGAGTCGCCGGTCTCGTGCCGGGTCAACCCTTAATCCGCTAAAGTGGCGAAGCTTATACGCGATCCTATCGTTCTATAGAGGAGTTTGCATGCCGATCGCGCTGGATTAGAGTACACAGAAATCGGTGTACACACACCCGTGACCCATATTCCTCGTCCTCGTTCTCACGAACACCTTGACCCATATTTCACAAAGTGCAATCGATACGAAGCGTTCTCTGATTCGTACCGTTGATACTCCTCGAACGCCTCCGTCGTTCGAAGACCCTGAAACTGAAGAAAAGACGGCAAGCAGATCGTTGCCAGACTCTCCGAACGCTGAAACGATCAGCAACGTTGCTGTTCCGGTGGTTCGTCGATCAAAATCACAGGTAATTGCCGGTGATCAGGCGAAATCGGTGAAGGGAATCCGAGGAGGTCGCGTCAGGTAATTCAGGCATTGTTTACCAAAGCCACGTGGCATGGAGGATCGAGGTGAATCTGCGGTTAAGTGGTGAGGGTAATAGGGTTTGCTCGGTCGAGAAGTGGGAGTCGGTACAGCGATAGGTTTGCGTGGAGGAAGGGGTGCGAAAGGGCTGGCCGTGTCCGCGTTTGCGCGCTGCACCCTTCCGTCCTCTCTGCTCTCGATTCCACCCCTGTCCCGCGATATTCTCCGCTGTTCCATTTTACTTAACGCCTCATTATCGTCCCGTGCTCCATTCGTTCGCATACTTTCGCCTCTCCACAGTCATCAATCCGTTTCTTGCATCGCGATAACACGGCTGTACCATTAACCGGACTTCCAATTGTTCCGTTCCTTCACCTCGCTCACCCCCACCCGATTTACTATGACCTGAATTTCTTTACGGCGAGTACTGCGATTAAAAAACTTATCCACCCGATCTGACGCAGTCGGTCACCGAATTAATAAGGCGAAAAGTGGGTTGAAAGGTTCAATCGTAAGCTCTCTGCAGCCTCTGTCGTTCTCCTCCCTTGTGCCTTTTCTTTTGTCGGAGTCCTACGGTAGCAATACCGAAAGTAGGCGCTTCAAGGCCGTCTGCTGTTTGTGCGAGCGAAGTACAGCTTTCGCTGGCACTTACCACACAGAGAAGTGACTGAAAAAGGAATTGCCAAGACCATTTACTAAAAGTCACTAAACATTGTTAGGTTTATCACTGGAAACATCAATCTTGGAAGCGATATGTCTAATTGCAACACGATGGCAGGCTAAGTTGTTCCAGTACGATTCTCGAAAGGGAAAATCGCACGTAGAGGAGTTGAGTCTGAAGCCGTAATTACAATTGGAGTGAATAATTTAAAGAAGTACTTGCATCTTCAGGTATAACGCAATGTGTATGCGTTGCAAACTTGTACATGATAAATTAGGTAAACATACGCAGTATGCATCATTAACCGCAAGTCAGTATAAACGAAAACTATAACGTTATTGTATATAGACATTTTGGAATGGATTATGTTAAAACTTTTACGCATTTACGTCTGGAAGTTTCTGTGATTAACAGAAATCCGCAGGAGGCGGTTCAACACGACTCCGCGCCTAGCGAGGGTTAAGGCAACCTTCATTTAAAAACGTTCGGATTCACACGGCCTCTCCGGGGGTGTTAGGAACGTGTTTCTGTCCGATTTTCTGCGCCATGGAGTTCTTATGAGAACGCATGAATCACGGAGAAGGGTTGGCGCGGGAGAGGGCCGGTTCGTACTTCCGGTAAGGAGACCGATGCAGGGTTCTAGGCTCGTAGGGCGGCTAGAAAGGGAGAGACCGTATCTCATTGACCGTTGGTCAGCCGCAAGGGATCAATAAACACCAACTTCTCCGCACGAACGATTCACAAATCCGTTTCTACAGTTTTCGTATCGCTACAGTGTTCTCCATCCCCACAAAATGACCGTCTTGAAACGTAACGCTCGTCTGGCCTGAAATTTACGAGAGAAAAAGTATAAAACTCAGTCTGAAGATTATCCAGTGTTTTATGAGAAAATTCTATCATACCTGAGGTTCCAGTAAAACAAGGGGATGATTTACACCATTTACTTACGAATCTACGAAGTACATGTTACTTAAACCGGTCCGAGTCTTTAGTTTGAATAAAATGTCATTATTAAAAAGGTCTCCAGTCAGTTTTCTATTAAATGAACGAGAACTGATTCGTTAACACTTACAGAAAAGTAATTAATAGTATTCGATTCAACAATAATTATAAAATAAATTTCTCCAGAGGACGCAGTCATGTTTTTAAATATAGTCAAGTGCAAAACCTTCGATGCCTGAGGAGAGCAAAAAAGAGGCTCACGCCACTCTCAAAATAAAGAGCTCATATATCAACGATTACAGGCGGCTCAGAGTTCACGCAATCAATTATGTTCTCTGGAAGTCTCTCGCAACGGCGTTACTACTGCGGTCGGAAGTAACAGTTTATTACTACTGCAAACCTGCTGGGCGCAAGCGTACGTGAAACACACGTGCCACGTTTATCGAGTACTTTCGATGTCACTTCATCCAGAACCACCGTGAATGTAAACAGCGCTCTTGCGAGATCAGCAATTGTACGATCGCATTCATAAATAACTTCCGATTTGTCTTCTTAGCCTTCTGCGCTCCGACAATTTTGTGATACGATCGTCCAGCTGGTCCACGACATCTTCATGACGCCTTCTGGAAATTAAAAATATTAACTCTCAAGCAACAATTTATAAATGCGTATAATTTAAAGTGCATTCGTTTACATAAATAAATATGAAGTTTGAGTCTCGAGAACTTCTGCACGCGACACCACAGTGACACGAACCGACGACGAGTCGAGCGTCGATGTCTCCGGGAATCCGACAGTTTCACAGAATTCCATCATCGGATGCATCGAAGGTCATCGCTCGAATCGGAACGCATTTTATTCAGCTCCTGAAGCAGGGTTTGTTCATCAAGATGACCTCGTTTCTCTCCGCGTGGCAATTTTATAATTAATAGTTCTCACGTGCAGCAACGAAAACAGGGGGGTGGTTAAGAAAGCGGCAGTTCTTCGGGTCGCGGCCGCATAAATAACCGCGACGATTATTTCTTTCTAATCGCGCTGGCATATTTCGAAGCTCGGACGATCCGTCACGCGCGTTACACGCTCGTTCCTCATTTTCATATCGGCTGCGAAACCGTCGCCCGATAACGAGTTCTCGATTTACGGGTGGCTGTTCGTTCCACGGAGTAAATTCGCGGGAACTACACACGGCCGGCTACATGTTCTCGAAAGAAATAATCGCCGAGCTGAAATTTGTGCCAGCCAGCCGCGCGATTCGTCACGAAGAAACAAGACGGGACGCGAGAGTAACGCTAGCCAGCGTGCACGAAACTCTCGGGCAACCCTCTTACAGTACGGGCAGGCAGAACAGGCCGTTCAAGGACATAAATTTCACATACAGAATGATTTATAATTTCTAAAACGCCTCATACTTTTGAATGCAAGTTAACACACGCGAACTAAAGGAAAGAGAAGCTGTAGTAGACATCAGGAAATGATCTTGACCCCTTGCCTTATGATTTTTTTAGTAGCTATCTGCACTGAAGTTTATTATTCGAGTGTTCTAAAGGTGAAATCTAGGAAGAATATTTATCGACATGCACAGGTTGCTTGGGATGATCCTCTAAAAGTTAGTGGCGCTGTAATATACAATTTTCAAGAATTTATATTTGAGTGAAACTGATATTCATAATCTGTATCACGAGTGTGACTCGTTATTGCAAGGCAGGGGGTTAAGCGAGCTGATTCGAGTGTCTCCACTGCAGTCAAAGATTGACAAATGTTTTTTTAAATCACGAGCAAACATTTCAGGTCGCCTCGAGAAACGGTGACGTTGATCTCACGTGCCCCGAATTTCGCGGTGCATGATCATTCTTCGTTTTTGAGTTGCATGCTCGCGCCGCAGATTAATTGCACCGTCGGCGGCCGGCGGACGAAAAAAAACATTCGCGCCGATAAACATTGTGAGGCTCGTAAATTTCTTCGATATCCCTCGAATCGTTTTTCCGTTCGAGTATGCATGCCTGACGGCAGTCGACTTTAATTGACATTATTACGTCGATCCTGCCGGCGAGATACGGTCCAGAATTATCGACTAATTACGGCCCGCCATCTGATCCGCGAGTTACGCCACGAATTTTCCACCGTGAGCCCGGTTTCTTTTAAATTTTTACAATTTTATCGCCGACATCGGTGCTCGACGGAGGCGGGTTGCTAAGTATAGAACGGCGACGGGGTGCGGAGATCGTTATCTCGTTGATAAGGCATCTGTGAAACGAGGAAACGAAGCGTGAGCCCGACGTTGACGTCCCCTCATTTTCCTTCGTCGTTATCGCGCTTTCCTTCCTCGTGATACGCGTTGCACGGGATACGGCTTAATACTTGACCGGCCGCTGTCACGTGTATGCGATCCGATTCGTTTGGACAACAAACAGATGAGCGCACGCGTCGCTGAACAAAAATAAATGAGCATGTATTTATAAAATGGAAATTGTGGAGTGATTCATATAAAGCAAGGAACGTAGAATATTTTCTTACCTAATCGGAGCCTTGTAAAAGTGGCCAAGGCTACCAGATTTCATAACGTATATGCGGCTATGAGTAGCTGAAAATCAATCAGAAGGCAAAGGGTTGAATTACACCCTACATGTATAGCAGTGACGTCTACAATGCGAAAGCCTCTGCAAAGAAACCGCGTTTGCAATACTCATAATAAAACATTCGTTACCATATATTGTCTATGGCATAATGAGTATGTTAGTGTAGTGATGCAGAGATTAGGCACCTAAAAATCTCCACTCCTCCATAATTTCTTCAAGTGTCCTTTACACTGAGTCCTACCACACAACATTTATCATTTTCAAACTGATAAGTCCTTCAAGGTCTTCACACATGCTACATTTTGATATGATTAAGTAAATGAGAGACCTTGAAGTGGCTAGTTTCAGCGGCCGTTGGCTGAAATCCGTGCCTGCCTCTCCTTCGTCGGTTGCCCTACAATAAAATGATTTCCATTGAATTACGATGAATCTCGCGGGACCACGAGGCACGATCGTTTTCTGGTGCGTACCTACGTGACGTGTTCTGATCGACGATATGTAAATCACTGCGGCATCCCGTCTGTGTGGCACTCGTTGCCTTTGAACCCCCTGCTGCACGCTTGTCGCAGAACGTTCGCAGGACAACTACCCTGTTACACCCTAGGGCGGCACGCTCGCTCGTCACGCACCCCCGCCCCGTAATATATGTCAATTACGATTTCAACCCTCGCGTGCATAAGTAGCACGCCTCGAATCGGCAGCGGCGCTTCGAAATGAAGTGTACCCGGTGGACATGCAGCGAAGTCGTGAAATCTTGTACGAATGTTCTCCCGTATGTATGCGTGTGGATTCTTCTGTCGCCTGATCAGCAGTACGCTGAGTTATCCTTGCATGCTCGCTGTATTAGCAGTCCACGCTGGAGAAAATTGAACGAAGTTCTTCTTTCATCTGTAAGAGTTCCCGTGGCCTTGGAGTTTCAGATCAATCCGTCTTCACAGTGGTATAAATGCAGTCAGGTTTTGTAACGTTATCAGCAAAAGTCCCAAGCTGACCTCGAACACAGCGAATCTCTGACCACATAAACCTGCAATAAAGAAAATCTTAGACTACTGCGACTGTACAGTACCGAACAACGATTCAAATTACAGGCTCATCCGTCGGAACGATCATTCCATGGAAACGATTAACACAGATTCAAGCGTTCGAACGGAAGTTTCACGAGCAATTTTTACATCAGTGTCTGAAGCGTGCATTGGACTAATATTAGGCGAAATGATCGTCGCGAGAAATCAGGGTTATGCATACGCCGACGGAGATCCCTGATAAGAGACGAGGAAAAAATGTTTCGTGTTAATCTGGTAGGCCGAATTAAAGCAGCGATCGCCGCGCGAACAGCTTATCGGTGCACTGGGCCTTATCACCGACCAATTATCGTGCCGCGAGCGTGCATCGAATGGCGTGTGGTAATTGTAGCGAATATTTCCTTATTTTTTATCGTGAATTCGGCCCTGGGTCACGTCGCGATGCCCTCGTACGGATTTCGTTTCGCCGGAGAAAAGATTCAGGGTTGATAACCCTATTTCGCCTATCAGATTCGTATTATAAGATTAGATGAACGTCGATCGATGATCTCGATCGAACCGTTGCAGCCTGTGGAATGATCGAACCGCTGGTCTGAATGATGATTCCTGGTCAATGACCCGCAGTCAAAGGTTAAGGGTGGAAGTACAGCTGGGCGACCTTTCGACGCTCTCTTATCATCGAGGTAAATGGTCAGCAGGGATATTCACCTCTTCCTCGCGAACTGAATCTTCCATTCACCCTGCAGAGTCGGAAAATTAATTTCATTTTGGAGAGTTATAGAATTGTAGCTGTCGCGAGTCAAGCTGGCGAAATTATTCTGGAGGATTTAAGTAATTGTTGCACAGAGCTTGTGATGCAGAGCAACCGGAAGATCGTTCATTTCTTCAGCAACTGACATGTCCAATGGTCCAAGTAATCCTACCCTGGCTAGACAGCTCTAAAAAAATTAGTGTAATCGTTTGAATAGCGCAGGACATGGCCTGATAACCAGATAAAGAACACACTCGCTCGAGAGAAATTTTTAATATTATGAATATCACCGTAAGATCTTTGGGTGACATTTTTGAACGCTTACACGATCTCTTGGGCAAACAACAATTTTCTGCTTCTTCAAACTTCTACCGTGGTCTGCTCCCTTTAGTGCTCGCCAGTAGTATCATTCTCAGACATTCATACACCGTGTAGAATGTTCCAGAGGGTCCTAGAGTTCATTTGCAATCCTGGTACTGTTGCATGGATGAATTTGATCCAACCAAACGGTTCAATCAATCTTCAGGGACCTCTTAAATTAATCAGACGATAGAAACGTTCTCCAGTAATTTCATTGAGATGTAAAATGATTCAGAAAAAAGTTAGAACAGGGAAGAACGATTTGATCTGTCGAGCAGGAGATAGAATCAGCGTGCGGGGCGGATGACCGGGCAAATGCGTGAAAAGGTTAAGGGTTGGAGTACCCATGGTGAACCCAGGCCTAACGAGAGAGAGTGCACCCACGCGTACTTTCGTTGCACCTTCCATTCGATCGCATACCACGTAGCGGAAGATTGTTGCACTGTGACCTTGGCCTTGCATCGAAGTTATGCACTGACTCACACGTACGGCCAACTGCGGATCGTAATTTACGGGGACAGCCTCGTAAATTACGATGCGAACGTGCTGGACGAACGTGAATGGACTCCCCTTTCTTCCTCTTTTTTTCTTCGCCGGCTCGCTGGAACTCCGTCCAGGCATCCTATGGAACGTTCAGCGCTGAAATATTCGAAGAGGAAATTAAATATTGTTTGAACGGAACAGAAACTTATAGGCTGCTCAAAATAATTAGGGTATCTTACGTTCAGGTGTTTGATCTAATTGTTTTGAACAGTGTACAGGGTGTAATGTGTGGAGTCGCTTCAGGGATGGTTTCATCAAGCAGACAGAGATTACTAAATCCCAAAACTCCTACAACTTGAAGGCAAGATAAAATTGAGTCCATTTCTCAAGTGCTTTCCATATACTAAAGCGCACCCTGTGCATGTTGCAATAAATAAGAATCCTGGTACTTTGGGCATGTTTTATGAAAGTTGGAATGTCTGCTTCGCAGCAATTATTGCTCTTTTAATAGAGTATATCTGAACGAAATCTATAGGGTGTAAGTAAGCGAGAGCACGCAATATTCACTGACCCCTAATTTTCGTTCCAGCCTCAGTAATTATGACCAAAATTCTAGATGCGAATCTCTGGACGTTAAACGAACGTATTGCTTCAGATAACATAAGTAACGATATCGAATTCGAGTTTCCTCGAGCGATGGACTCGAGGATGACGCAAGGGAATAAATCAGACAAATCAGACAGTTCACGGTGGCGCTGATTTCACATGAAACGCGACGAGGTGTCCTTCCAGATTCTCGCAATAAAGAGGACGACATCCTTGAAGGGAATTCGCGAAGCTTGTCAAGAGGCTAGCACGCGGAAGATTTCGTTGAAATTCATGCGGTGCTCCGTATTTTCAGCACAGTCGCATTGGACGCGTGACAAGTAATCAATTTCTCCTTAGCTCGCCACGTGAAAAGATATTCGACCAGAGACCTAAATTCCTGTACGGAATTAAAAAAAAACTGTTACTCAACTTTTATGAGACCGTACGTCCATTTTATGCTCTCAATTAACCCCCGTGTCGAACGTTATATCCACGCGTTCGCCGTACGTTTTGAATAATCCTTTGATTATGCATTCTGACCCGAATTGTTCACCAGTCCAGGACGCAAGAAACTGCGTATTTTTTTCTTCGCCACGATGTCCCGTACTTTCAGCTCGTGTCTTCAGTCCATTAACAGCGGTCACGCAGTCGCATGAATTCCATTGTCACCGGTGTATCTGGGTTAGGTACCTGCAAACGTGATTAGAACGTCGAACACGATGCAACCAGCTTTTAAAGGATTAAAGTGATCACTGATGGGATTACCTTTCGATGAGAATCGAGTGGAACGGTGACAATCGAAGAAAATACCGACGACCTCCGTGTAAGGGTTAAGCTTACGTCACAGAGGATAGGCTGCCGGAAGGGTTGCTCAGCCGTGTGAGAGCCGGAGGGTGGCTCGACCTTCACCCTGTGTTAATCTATGCTTCCATTATCATACCAATCCCATCAAACCTGGCATTGCATTGCGACTGCACAAGGATGAACGTGGATCCAGTTATTGGTCGATCGACGACCAAACCTGTTTTTCAATTAACCCTTTCCAACTTCTAATTGTTTGCTGCATACGAGGATACTTCTCAGCAAGGGCAGAAATATGCGCTGTACTCTTCATCCGGTAGGTTCGAACACGCGAGCTAGAAAAAAATCAGCGATGTAGTCGGACGTCTTAGCGGCTATACGGTTACAATCGTCGAATGTGGACGCTTCAAGGTCACGCTTATTTAATCGCTACAATGTAACATATGTCTCCTACAACTTTGAAGGTCTCATCAGTTTGAAGATTGTACAACATTGTACGTTTGACAAAATGAAGAAGGACAAGTGACCTCGAGGGGCCTTGTTTCTGCATCTTTAGAGTAGATCACACTCTTTTGCTTGAAGATCGCACTCGTACAAGAGCTGGCGAACGCTTTCAACATTAATTATCCTTTAAATTATTAACCGTCTACACCCAAAACCTTGTACAGAGAGCATCGGTTCACCAATCTCTATTAGTATGCGAAAGCTCACTAAAATATCGGTGTATCGCTCGGAGACCTTTCTTCTTAACATAAAAAGCTTTGCAAGGGTTAAATAATTTGTGTAACGAGCAATGGCAAGGTTATCGAATCTCTGGCACACTGCCGACAGGAACGTGCGTGTCTCGAATTCATAAGCCGTTTTATTAGACTATTAGCCTCGTTAACCGTTTTTTCTCTCGCAGCGGCTTACTTTGAATATTGACCCTATTTAGCCAATCAAGGTAATTGGTCCAACATGATGCTTCCACTTTCCTCGAAGAACGTTTTTTCGCTTCGGAAGCAGGATCAGAGAAGGGCGTGGACGTCCTTAATTCCAAGGAATGCTTTCAAGGCTCGTTTCCTATCGCGAGCCCTAACGAACGCTCGTTACCGGGTGTCTATCAGGCTTCCATTTAGGCTCCCATCGTTCCTTCCAGCGGACGTACACGCTAAAAATATACAACATCCAGCTTACTACGGCAAGGAAGTCGAGATAAGAATAATTGGTCAGATAAGTCAGTCATAAAATGTTGCCTATGACGTGTAGAAGATAAAGTCTAGGGCTGATTACAGACCAAAAATTATGCCGGCTACATTAATACAGTTCGTCTCCGGAAGAAACTTTATTCTGCGATCTCCATGTACTTCTGCACGGTAAATCATTTCGTTCTGGAAACTCTGTCCTACGGTGCAAGCTAGACGCGCAACCATCAAGGTAACAGGAGGCGGATAAAAAATTCTCCCGTGACGTAGCAGTCGAATTTCGGAATACGATTACGTATCCCGTGGTTTGGCGAGGTGTATCCGAGTGGGTGGCTGTTTGGCCTTGAGACACGATGGGTCTCCAGGAGAGCGGGGGAGAGGGTAGGGGATGTTGCAGCCCCCAGGGTTGGTTCTCCAGCCCGATGGGGTAGCATACACCCCGCCTCCAGTTGTCCATCGAACACTGTCGAGGTTGCACCTAGTGGCACGGTCTTTCGCGATCCTCTTCTCTCGCAGCCACGTTTTCAAATTCGCACGGTTCCTTCTGCGATCTCCTGGTGGCCTCAAGGTCGTTCGCAGCCGATACATTTTTTTTTTCAAAACGAACCGATCGATCCAGAGTCTTCCAACGCGGGGATCCTCGTTGCAGTCAAACCGAGGGATACAAGAAAATATTTCTGTGTCTGTTGTGAGCTTGTCAGAACATCTGAAGAGCTGCACAACGTTTTCGTGGTTCAGGGGGACACAGTGATCCAGCGTGACCCAGTGAAACATGTGAACTCGCATGAACAGGTTGAATATCATCGGTGAGATACAGTCAGAGTGGTGAATATCGTTGCGTGGGACTACAGTGATCGAGGTTCACCATTGAGTCGGCAAGTTCCTCGTCCCGCTCGGACCTGGAGCCGGACTTTGGCGCCGGCGGCGAGAAGGCGGACTCCTATACCGATTCCGAGCTTGAATCCTGCAGCCCCGTGTCCTGGGAGGGCTGCGACAGTTTCGTCGTGTTGATGAGCGATTCCTTTGAAGTTATATCGCTGCCGGCCGATATGTTGCAGGTTCTCCAAGTTCGACCCTACGGTGGTGTGAATAGTTTTAGCAATAACATTAACTGTTGTAGGGATGCATAACTGGGTACCTCAAGGTCACACCTTCTTCTTAACCATTTTTAAATGGGCTTTATCCATTCCTTGTCACTGTCATTCTAATTTTGAAAATGATCAAACCTTCGGAGCAGAACTCTGTATGCATTCTGTTTCAGAGTGCCTCTGTCAACAACAAGCGACCTTGAAGCGTCTAGTTTCAGCATTTGTACTATACAGTGTCGCCTCATTTGGATACATCCTGTAACAGAATATTGCATGAAAGTTATCTTCAACTATAATTATTCACACCACTGTATCCACCTGACTACAAAGTGTTCAAAATAAGAAAATCCTTTGCTCAGATACCACCTGTACGGAATACATATTGTTAACCCTGAGAAAACTCAGTTTCTGATCAAGTTTAATATTCGAACTCGCAGCCGGCCAGCTACGGAAAGAAGAATAACACATGGTACACGAGTCCAACCGGAGGAGGAAGCAGAGGAGGAGCAGGTGGTGGAGGAGGCGTTGGAGGTTGGCAGAGCAGACCGCCAGCGGTGGCGAGTCTCAGCAGAAAAGCTTCCATCACCGACGAAGCACCACCACCCGGAGGTGGAAAACCTTCCTCTGGACGGGTCATACGGATCGTTAACAACCACGACCACACCGTGCAGGTAACTGTGGAAGACCATTGCAAATGAGTACAATCATGAGGACACATTTACACGCAGAGCATTTTCAAATGAAAGGACAATAGTCTGTTCAAGGTCATATTTCAGTTTGCAGAACATCTTCCCAATTCTAACGCGATCTTCAATTTTCATTCTACCACACATTTGCTAAACCTGAAATTGTGCGAATGAAAGAATGACCTTGAGAGTCTCCCCAATGGCTTCTGATCTGATAGAGAGTTAGGAGAGTTTGATGAAAAATTGCATTTTCTATCGGATCTCCAGATAGAGTCCTATAGTTCGAAGACTCTTCGTTGAATCTTTAAGTTTCATAGATGGAAATGGGGTTTCAGTGTCGAGTTCTGTTGAACCTCCGCACGTCGCAGCCGTTCGAGGAGGTGCTGGAGGATCTCGGGCAGGTGTTGAAGATGAACGGGGCCAAGAGGATGTTCACGGTTTCCGGTCAAGAGGTAAACTCTCCTTTCCATCCAGCGGTTTGCGCGCGGACACCGTGCGGAGATCAATCCGGCGGAACATTTCGAACGTATGACGTGCTTTCTATGATCGATACGTTCACGTTTCTCGTTTCTCGACCGAAACGTGGGCGACGCGAAAGTTTATCAGCGATTTATGCAAATCGAAGACATTGGCTCGGCATCGTACTTATAAAATCTGCTTGAATAATGTTTGTCCATAAATATGCATGCGGCGGTGGGGGCAGAAGCGTCGAAACGAAGCGTGACGATATCGGGGTCGACTTCTTCGCTCTAAATGGAATAGGGTCGCCGCTTAAATCTCCCATGAATCGTCCTGGAGTCCGCCGTTCCATGTTATCGCCGCTCGCTATGCCCTCCGAAAGCTCGCGGGAAACCTGCGAATAATTCGGATACAACTTTTCGGGAAAGATATGGAATGTACAGGATGTTTCAGAAACGACGACCGAATTTTAGGAACGTATACCGCTCACCCCGGGGATGAAAAAAGGTCGTGTAAACGTTCGTCCAGAAATGCTTCCATTTCAAGGCACGCAAGGTACGCTTGTTCATCCTTAGAATGGGTAAAATACGCTCCTAAAGTTTGCTCGCCTACTTCTAAAATATCGTGTATAAAACATGGATGGAATACAGGCCGGTAGAGTGTCGTAGTCATGAAAGAAATCGACGTTACAGAAGAAAATATTTATTGTTCATTCTGTTCGTTGCGTGTCACTCGACTGTCGGTTGATAGTCCGATTCAAATTTCCAACGTCACAGCAGATTACATGTCCTGCCGATGACGGCCGATGTAAGTGGGTCGGAGGCCCTCGGGAAAAAGGTCAGAGATCCATCTTTTCAGGTCACGACCGTATATGAATTTCAAATTGGCCAATTTTCCCTGGCGAGCATTCGAGTGCCATGCACATCATGCACCCTGTGGCGTCTACGTCAAACGATGACGTTCGAAACGCAATCCTGTCACGAGTTTCGCGGTTCATTCATTTTATCATGCGCCACACAGGCTGAGTCATTGGAATTATTCATCTGCTCGGCAGGTGAGAAGTTTCTCGCAGCTGAGGAACGAATTCGCGGACGTGGACACATTTTACTTGGGCACGGGGTCCGGGATAGGTATAGTCGGGGCTGTGACGGCGTCACCGGCGAGGAGATCCAGGTCCAGAGGTCCACCGACGGTGGTCGAGGACATCGGTCGTCAGAGACGAGCTCGAAGCAAGAGCAGACCTCGAGCTTTGTACGCCCCTGACTCTGACGTCGTCCGAGTAAACGGTTCTCCATATAGCTTCATTAATTTATCGTTCCTGTAGCTTCCCTAAAAAAATAAACAGCATTGACGAGTACGTTCTTGAACAGATTACAGCGTTGTCGAGGTGTTACGGGACGAACCTGCCAGGGTAACCATCAGAGGACTGAGACGATCCTTTTATCCGCCTTCGCACCTGCCACCCGTGGACAATTCACCACCGGATAAGAAGCTGCAGCTCGAATGGGTTTACGGTTATCGGGGAACCGATACCCGAAGAAATCTCTGGGTTCTCCCCAGTGGCGAATTACTGTACTACGTGGCCGCCGTGGCTGTTCTCTTCGACAGAGAGGAAAATGCACAACGGCATTACGTGGGCCATACGGAGGACATCACGTGCATGGAGGTACTATTGCTATCAGGCTGTTACACATGGAGACGATAGATCAAGAAATGAAACCGAGTGTACGAATCGGTCCACAGGTTCATCCGAGCAGAGAGTTGGTGGCATCCGGGCAAAAAGCTGGCAGACACAGAAAAGCCCAACCGCACGTTCGCATATGGTCGACAGAGACTCTGCTCACTCTTTACGTGTTTGGTATGACGGAGTTCCAGATGGGGGTCTCAGCGTTAGCGTTCTCGCAGCTGGTAAAGAATCGGTCCAGGACATCTAAACATAGAACAGAATTTCACTATGCCTCATACATCGACTATACATTCATGAGTTCTCGTTTACAGAACGGTGGTAGTTACGTGTTGGCGGTGGACGCTGGGAGGGAGGCCATACTCTCCGTGTGGCAATGGCAATGGGGTCATTTGTTGGGCAAAGTGGCGGTACGTTTTTTTATCCTCTTCCGTGCATGTCTACACGACTCTAGTGTTATAAATAACACGAATCCTTTTTTATAGACCATGCAGGAGGATTTGACGGGCGCAGCGTTTCATCCTCTCGACGATAATCTTCTGATAACGCACGGTAGAGGACACCTGACCTTCTGGAACCGGCGGAAAGACGGTTTCTTCGAGAGAACGGACATCATCAAGCCTGTGAGTTCATCATCATTTTTTCAAATGAACAATTATTTGTACAATTACAATTGACTATGATTTTCCATTTCAGCCATCGCGCACGCACGTAACGAGCATCCAGTTCGAGCAAGACGGCGACGTGGTGACGGCAGACAGCGACGGTTTCATCACCGTCTATTCCGTGGACGCTGACGGAGCGTACTTCGTTCGAATGGAGTTCGAGGCGCATAATAAAGGTATCAGCTCGCTGGTTATGCTGTCGGAAGGCACGCTGCTCTCTGGCGGTGAGAAAGATCGCAAAATCGCTGCGTGGGACTCTCTGCAGAATTATAAACGCATTACGGACACGAAGGTACGCGTATACTCCAGCTCTGTTGCTGAAGAACAACGCTGTAGTCGCGGTTCGTCAAAGATAACGTCCTTCCAGTTACCGGAAGCGGTTGGAGGAGTTCGTAGCATTTATCCCCAGCGACCAGGAAGGAACGACGGAAACATATACGTGGGAACCACGAGGAACAACATCCTGGAAGGTTCTCTTCAGAGGAGATTCAATCAGGTCGTTTTTGGTCACGGTAGACAACTGTGGGGCCTTGCCGTGCACCCTGATGACGAAGTGTTCGCCACGGCTGGCCACGACAAGAACATTGCTCTCTGGAGAAGACACAAACTTTTATGGACGACGCAGGTAATGCATTCTCAATGAAATTTAATCAAGCAGAAGAACAATCTTCAGTTTTTGGACAATTGTTGTACCCGTCTAACGTCTCCTCAGGTTGGATTCGAGTGCATCTGCATAGCGTTTCATCCGTTTGGCGTAGCACTGGCTGCAGGTTCCTCCGAAGGCCATCTTCTGGTCTTAGCAGCGGATACTGGCGCAGCCGTAGCAACCCTCAGAGTCTGCGGGTCGCCTCTATCATGCATTGGCTACAATCCTAGTGAGATACTACCCTAAAATTCATGTCCCTTATTTTCTGAATCGCGTTACATAATTCTACAAGCTCGTGATCGCTCGACAGCCGGTGAAATCGTTGCAATGGGCTCCCAGAACGGCAGCGTGTACCTCTTCAGAGTATCCAGAGACGGATTCTCGTACAAGAAGAGCAACAAGATACGTGGAACGCAGCCGTTGGTGCAGCTGGACTGGAGTTCAGACAGCAGATTCCTTCAGACGGTGACGCAGGATTACGACCTTGTATTCTGTAACGTTATCCATCATTCTGATCCACCTTTTCTCACAGCTGTATGACAAATATAACATGGAGTATCATTTACAGGGGACGTGAAGGCGCTGTCGTCAGAGAAAAGCCCATTAGTCATGAAGGACGTGAAATGGTACACTCATAATTGCATGGTTGGCTACATGGTGTCCGGTGAGTCATCCTTTTGCACGTCGTTGATTCTCGTGACCTCTGAGCTTCCATGAAACTCTTTACAGGGATGTGGAACAATCGTTATTATCCACTGACGACGGTGTTGACGACGTCGAGCAGATCCGCAGCCCACGACATGCTGGTCAGCGGAGACGCTGAGGGGTACCTCAGGTTGTTCAGGTACCCGTGCACGAGCGCGAAAGCTGAGTACGTTGAGGAGAAGGTCTACAGCTCCCTGGTAGCTTGCGCCAGGTTCCTCTACAACGATCAGAACGTGGTGACGGTCGGTGGAACGGACGCCGCCCTTATGCTTTGGGAACTCGTCGACGAGTAGAACGAACTTCCATCAACATCACACCTCGATCACTCGCTACAGTTGCATTCTATCCAAACTCTGGTTCAGCCGATCGGACTCGACCGATCGACACGGTCGTGAAACTTTTTTAATGGCCACAGCAGCCGCAGACAGACAACCGGTCGCAGCTCGGGACACCCTGAAACGATGCTCGTATCAGCGATTTTTATGAACGATTTTATGCGAACTTTTTGGCGCGCCCTTTGCGGCGTCGCGTGAACAGGTTCAAGGACGATCTTTCAGCCGTTTCGACCCGGTAACCGAGTCGCTTCTCAACCAGAAAAGGCTCCTCGCGTCCGGTACGAAGCCGTGAAAGTAGTTCGATGCTTATCGAGGAAGGTCAGCGACCAAGCGGATGATACGATCGGCGTTGCATCGACGGTTCGATCGTTTCGGGCTCCCGTCTCCGACAGCTGCAGAGCTTTCACTTTCAGACTGTTACATAACGTTTTTTAACCACCACCTCATGGCATTCCGTGGATTTTCCAAGACATTCTTTTCCCCTGAAACATTTTCCGGTTCTCCACGCGACACACGCGAGAATCCGGGGTTGATCCCTCCGGAGCTCGTTTAGGTAACGAGCGTTCGGTCGGCGACGAAAATATCCGCAAGGAGGAAGGATCTTCCTCCTCTTCAGCTATTTTTCGTCGCGTCGCGCGTTCTCGCATACACTCGATGACAACAGCGACGAACGATAACGTTATCGCACGCATTACATATTAAAAGCGTATGAGAAAGTGTACCAGTAGGCACGTCGCGTGTGTATCTTGTAGGTATTTGACGATTTGCACGTTCAGGAGCGTGCTATCGGGGCGCTGGCGCCCCTTGGTAGTTCTTAAGCAACGATACTAATAGAGTAAAAACGAAAAAAAAAAACAAAAACAAATTGAATACTGCTCCGTGAAGAAGCCACGGATCTTCGAAAAGAAAAAAAATAAGATGAACAGACACTCTTGTACGGTCACGACGGTCAATTTGTTTTTTTCTTTGTCGTCCATTGTGAGGTCGATTTTGGAAGATTTTAGAGAATATGCTGTTGCGGGTCAACGGGCATCTCCGTCGGTCCTCCCTCTCCTCCCTTGTTTCTAGAGAAACAGAACAACTATATAAGCGTATACATACAGAGTTTAAGCGATATGTTATTACAGATGAATATATGTACGTAGATGCAACAACCGAAGACACGACGATTTCTCATGTTATAGTTGCGGTAGGTCGTAAGATCAACTCGGGATCGTCACTGCCAAGGCATCGGGCTCAAAATTTGATCACGGTCTGCGTTTATAGAAACGACGAGCCGTCAGTTTTTCTTTTGTATGTCACGATGTGATTTTGTAAAAACAGAAGCGACAATTAACAACGTTGTCATCCCTTTGAGTGCTACGGACGAGTATACTCGTCCTCCGAGTCAACAGCGTGGACTACGAACGCGTATAAGCGTCTTATGAATTTCTTTGGCTTGTATATTCGACAGTAGGCGAATCTTCAGTCTGCCAAATATGTGCACTGTAACTTTAATCGAGATTCCATTTATTTTACTTCGTGTTTGTTTTTGAATTCATTAAACGAGTCTAAAATACAATGTGGTATACGGTGTGACGAGAAGGTTTCGCCCACAGAAAGTGTTTAGCTTTACTATTCCGCGGTCAAAGGGTTCTTGAAGCTCGTAACGAGCATAAGATTGTCTCTAATTAATTCTGTGCACACTGTCGGCCGGAAACGCATAAATTTTACGCATTGCAATACGCACAGGAGTGTGTCTATGTTTAAACAATTGTCGTTTGATCGTTCGTATCGCGAATGTGTGTCGTGGACGCAAACGTGTACTAATTGTGTTATTACGATTGTTACCGACGCTGCGATCGCAGGCAGGACTGAATTTTGCTCTTCGATGCGCCCTGAAACAAAAACGAAAAGGATTCAAACGGTCCCCCGAATCTTTAGCGTAAAATCGTAACAGTGTAGAGAAGCTATCTTACTACAATAAATTCTGCACATTAGATACGATCGGGTCCTTGTCACTCTACCGTGGACGTTCCGATGGCTACGGTCGATCGTCCTTCAAATTTTAAAAAAAGAAAAAATATTAACGCATGCCCAATTTGTGCGTTTTATTAAAGAAGCCCGTGTACACTCGGGGCACGCATAGGCAGCTTCATCAAGGATCAGAGGACACACTGACTCTGAAGAGAGCCTCGAGCTTTCTGACTAACCCTCTGGCTACGGCTGACCTAATGTTCTAAAGCGTTAAAGGGATAGTTGATCGTTGATCTGTGGTACGAACGCCCTTAAATAATTAGCAACCGTGAGCTCAGAATTAGCGTATCCTCGGACTCCTGACAAAGCCAACTGCAATCCTGGCAACACGTTGGAACATTCCTCCAGGAGACCACGCCTTACATCCGGAAGTCTAAGCCACAGCTCTTCGATACCAGGCCCTGAAAGCGTTAAAACGATAAGACAGGATTGCATTCGCAGGTAATCAGCAACAAGGGTGGATACCAGACGAGCTTCGGTGACTCAAAGCGATTCTTTATTATTAATTTCCTTTCTTACACTAATGAGTGTTCCTGGTAAGCGTCTAAGTGGTTCGTCGTAGTTCCGTTTCTTAAACAACATGTAAAAGTGATAGCGCCCGGAGTCGATTTGTGCTTATCACGTGGTCGTATCGCTCGCCTCGCCGTGCACGCGTCCTCCTCGAGCGTTTCCTTTGTCGCCTGATCGGCTCGAGGAGCATTGCACGGGGCTCCTGGTGAACGATCGTCGCTAAACCGGAAATGCGTCCCCGCTTCCGTGCTCGAGGCTTTCGTGTGCAACTGTTCTTGCGACCGACAAGGAGATCTACCGTGCGTACTGGAAAAGAAAAGAAAAAAAGAAGACAGCGGAAGAAAAATAATTTGTACAGAAAGAAATAATGATGAGTGGATTGTTATTCGTGACTGGTACATCGAGAGGTCTCTTATCGTGTTCTCTTCGCCCCCTCGCTAACAGCCGAGCTCTGCTTCTACAATCGCGACCCTTTCACGATGAGACGCGACTATCGCGCGCCTCGTCACCGTCCCGCCGTGGAACTGCAACAAAAGGCAAATGAGTCTCTTGCGACGCGACGCGACGCGCGATAAAGATAAAGATAAAGAAGAAGGAAAAACAGGATACGTGCACACGAAATACGCTCGAAACGGAAACGGTTCGATGGGGCGTGCGTGATGATTCGCGCGTCGAACGCACGGATTCCTCGTGTCGATCGAGCGGAAGTGACTGTCGCGTGATTCCGTCCTTTCTCCGCGACACACAGACTAGATAATAGAAGTTTTTCCGTTTGTCTCTTTCTATGTTCTTTCTTTTTCTTTTCTTTTTTCTTCTTTCTTGCTTATCGTTCTGAGGAACTTTTGTACGCTCGCCGTGTCCTTTCCTTTCTCTCCTATCCGCAGAGATTTCCACCGTATCCTCACGCGACGCACAGGATAATACTTTGTGATCGTCGGCGACTCCGATCGCCGTCCAGGTTCTACCAACAAATTCGAGGATCCCGGCTTTATAAATAAATAACAACTATATGAAACAATACGCTCGGCTCCTCTAAAATTACAGAAATTTACAGCTCTACAGTCTATAACGCTTCTTCCGATTCTCGTTCTCCGTTTATGCTTCTTTCTCTCTCTCTCTGTACAATATTTTCTCTCGCTCTCATTCAAGCATTCGCTCCGTCGACGACGTCTCCTCTATGCAATCGAAAACAGAAAAGGAAAAACCGATTCGAAGGATCTTCGCGTGTGATTCGTTATGATTGTACCGTTGGAAACGATCAGAAGATCACGGTGAAGGAAATATTGCGAAGAATATTTTCGCTGAGCGTTCACCATGTGTCGAAGAGTCTGAAAGGTGTTCGAAGCTTCATTGAGCTGCACGTGATCCTCTGATTACCTTTAACCCTTTGACCGCGGGCTACTTGAAACGTGGCGAACGCTGCGTGCGGCCGAGCTGCGGCAGCACGCAGTGAGCCATTGCACCGAACGCCCGTAGGAGTCGACAGCACACGGTGAGCAACTTTTTCAGACGCCTACAGGCGTCGTTAGCAGTCAAAGGGTTAACAACGTGTTGCACGCTGCTTCGACGCAGGATGGGTTTCGAAGAGAACCGACCGCGCTGGACGCGCCGTTTCGA
Source organism: Macropis europaea (assembly GCA_916610135.2). NCBI lineage: Eukaryota > Metazoa > Arthropoda > Insecta > Hymenoptera > Melittidae > Macropis > Macropis europaea. Next base: position 1,511,272 of record OU744353.1, read on the forward strand.
GTTTGTACAGACGAGTATGGCGACGAAACGGCACGACCATGAGCGCACAAACGGCTTTGAGCATCCGAAGCACAACCTGAGACTTCCTTTCGATTCCCATTTTATTGCAATCGTTCACCACGCTCTCCCTTCGCCCATTTGTTTCTCCCTTTTTACATCGAAAGACACGGTAAAGCCAAAAAGTCAGTCTTCGGTCGACCAACTCGTTAATAACGCGGGACGTGCTCAAGATAGTACAGCAGACTGCAAAACGCTTTTGTCTTGTATTTTTTTTTTTTTTGATTCTTAGGCACGTACTTAGAATTTGTTTCGCCCCTTTCTACACACAGGCACAGCCGGATAATACACACTCGTGTTTGCATCGAGCCGATACAAATTTCTGTTCGCGTACACTCGCTGGAGGAAGTATGTTGAAATCGTCGGTAAAAATCCACGAGAACGAGCAGATGGCTCATTCGAATGCATGATCGATCCTGTTCTTCCTCCAGCGAGCACGTAGTGCTTCGTCTTTACATTTCGCCTGTACATCAATGAACATCTTTGTCTAGCTCTTCTTCGAGATCGATTTCGGACGCGCCGATTACAAATACACTGAAACCCTCACCAGGTCTATTTCTAAGTTACAACTATCCGTTTACTCGGCTCTAACGCGGGACAGTGAAGAATCTTACAAAAAAAGAGAGACGAGGCCTGGGGGACAGAGGTAAAGGAAACCAGCAATCGAGCTACACGCTGATCAGCGTTTAAAATCTAGAAAACGGATAAAAATCAACCGAGCTTCTGTACAGGTGTCCCTGAACGAAAGATCATTGGGCGGCTGGTTCGCGTACTGTCTATCGCTATCTGCAAATAGGATCTTAGCACTGAGATTTCTAAACGATTCCTTCATAAAAGAAGAGTGAACGGAAGGGTGGTAAATAAAAAAAGAAGGAAAGGTCGGCCAAGTAAATGGATAAACCAGACAGCTCAAGTCTGTGTGGTAGCACCGCATGTTTCTCTACATTGAGGGCTAGTCGATTTACGTGTTGTCCGACGTCAGTTCGCAGCGTTTCGTCTCCTTTTGTTCTTCTTTGCGTGGACTCCTGGATGATTCGTTCTTCCGCCTCGGAACTTTCTCCTTGGTACTTTTCCTTTCTGCCGAATTGGTCAGGCTTTTTCCTGCTATCGATTGAGGATTCCGTTTGCAGCTACTGCTACTTTGTTGCTGTTGCTTCGATCTTTTATACTCGTCGGTGATCTGTGTTCTGAGCAAGTCCACGTCCGATCTTCTCGATCTTTTCGTAACAGCCGCGCAAGAATCTTCTACCGACGCATCGACGTTTCTCTTTCGCATCGTCGCACCCTCTGCTGTCTGATCGTTTGATTCTCCTTGTTTGTCCGACGAATCCTGATTCTCCGACTCCACTTTATCGTGCTCGATGTTAACGTCCAAGTAACACATCTTCGACTCATCAGGCGTTTGACTGTCGTTGTTGTAACCTGGTGTATCGTAACACGGTGTCGCGCTGGGCGCATAGACGTTCTCCAGCTGCTCGTACTGACTCATCGATTCACTGCTTTGTTGACTGATCTCTGACATGTTACCCTCCTTGGTGCTGTCCTTCTGGAATAGCTGCTGTTCGTACTCCTTGCGTTCTTCCTGCTCCCTCTTCTCCTGCTGCATTCGCTCTTGTCGGTTTGGTGTGCCAGGATTATCCGACGTGTCCTGTGTCGACGAGGCTTTGGTAAACAGTTGTATCGGTCGTTGAAACCCTTTCGACGGATGTGGAGGAATCGACAGTACCTCGCATTTCGAGAAACCGACCTCAGGTGATAGCAAGTATTGAGTAAACTGGTGTGGCCGGAATTCGATGCTCTGGTAATTCTTGTATATTCGTTCCTGAAACAAAAAGGCGTTAGTTACATTCAGAAATTTCTTATTTAATTGTGACACCTGGTATCTAATGAAGAAAATCGTGCCGTACTCACTGTAAGATTCTTTTTTCTAGAGTAACTGCTCCAACCTTGAGGCTCCAATATTAAAACTCCGCCAGGACGTAATTGCGCGTACATTCGTTTGAATGTCTGCTTTAGACCAGCATCACCGAAATTTAGATGAATCCATTTGGTGATCGACAGGCAGAGGATCGAGTCGAATTGCGGTTGTTCTGTACACAGAAGAGCATCGTTCTCGAGCACGTAATTACCCTGAAAATAGAAATTCTTTAGAAATCACGGAATTTAAGTTATTAGTGTTATTGTCTACAATTTTCGATATCCAATAGTATACCTGAACAAAAGTGACATTGTAAGGAAAACCTTTTTGAGTCTTGTTCTTCGTGAAGCCTGGAATATCAACGGGCCCATAATTGATTGGCATGGACATTGGGAAGAAGTTCACATCATGTTGATGATTATCTTCATTACTGGCAGGTGACTGTACACAATTGACATAGTGTTTGATATTTTTCCTAGCAATATTGATAAGTGTTCGATCAATGTCAATACCGGTTACACTGCAAGCAGAGAATTCTCTGGCAATGGACAGAGTAACATGGCCGATGTTGCAACCGATATCAAGCACATCTTTTCCAATAAATAATTCTTTGCGCTGTGCAAATACTGTCAGTCTTGGGTCCAATTCGTTATGAGAATTGCGATATCCATAATACCTATTGTAGTTGCCATACTGATAACGGGCATCTTTTTCTCTGAAATTCGGAAGTGTTTGTTTCTTTTTCTTGTCTTGACTGGGCCGGTGTTGCGGCCTAGGTTTCCAAGCTCCGGGTTGAGGAATGACAGGGCTTACAATTTTATCTTTCACATCTACTTTTCTTAACCGTTTGTCCTTGGGTTCCTCTAAACCTTTCAAGCGTAACTTATTCTTGTCCTTCTGAGGACTCTCAGGCTTGGATTCCTTGGGTTGATTATGCGGCGGTGAATTCAATGGCGGATGCTGTTGCTCTGTCTCAACATTGTCCACCGGACACTGTTCCACGGGCTCCGTAACAACGGTTGTATCACACTCTTTAGTTTTGGTTTCAGCTGCATCACTAGCTTCATCTTTCCCAGAACCTGAGGATGCCCGTTTTTTCTTTCTATTTCTACGTTTGGAACCCTTCTTTGTAGGAGAGATCAGCTGCTTTTCATATTCATCATTGTCATTGCAATTGCTTAGGTTCAAAGGATCACAGATATTAGGTGGTATAATGACTTCTATAACCTCCTTCTTGTGCTTCGGTGTTGGCAGAGGGCTAGACTTAGGTGTAACAGCATTCATGGCCCTGTTTATTTCTTCATCTTGCATACTATTCAAATTCAAAGGATCGCATATATTACCGCCAAGCAAAAACTTTGTCGGCGGAATAATCATGCCCTCCTTCTTTCTGCGTTTATAAGGTGGAAAGAATTTACCATTGCTGGTAAAGCTTTGCAGACGTTTACGTCCAAACTTAAAATGGCGACTGTCTTCGTGCTTGTGCTTCTTGTGGGAGGAATTGAAAGTTTTCCTGGACTTTTCGTTCTCCTTCTTATTGATGTGACCCACTTTGGTGGAACGATCTACTTGTGCAGACGACATTTTGTAGAATCTAAGAAACAGGAAGATAGACACGTTAGCTTGAGCAATGATAAATGCATGAAATACAAAACACTGACAAGTGAAATTCAGAGTTGACAAAAGCGATTTTATAGCACATTCTACGGACAAAAACATTACATTTTGCTTGAAAGTAAGTTCATTTTATTGCAAGTTAATGGAAGATTGTGTTATCAGGCAAAGGAAACAATGAATGTCCGTTCTCTGATAGTCGCTAACGTCGAAGACAATGATTCTCAGCAGTTAAACTAGTCGTTTATCCCGCGAATCGTGTTTACGAGTACGATCGCTCGGCGTCTACGTAAATTTATCGTTCCCGCGATCGCGCATGCGCAGACTATGGTTTATGCGTTCTGTAAACGGATGGTCGCCAATGCCCCGACTTTTCGTGCCGTGTTTCTCGGCTTAATTGCGCCTCTAGACGAGCATGCTCACCTGAAAATGCTCCTCGAATGTGTCTGGTTTCGTCTCAACGTACTTTTTGCCCGTATTAAGCACAAAAACACACGCTTGTCACGGGATGTGCGGCACAGCCAGCTCAGAACCGTCGTTGTGCGCCCATCAACGATGGCGAATAGCTGGTACGCTCGTTTCGCTTAAACTCCATTTTCTATGTGGCCACCCGAACGACCCGAACGCGACTTCGGCAATTTTCGTACGTGAAACAGAATTTGATCGTGCACCAACCTATCCCTTAGCGCTTACCGACGCGAAACACCTAAACAATTGCGAAAATTTTTCCGCTGAGGCGCTTTAAATCCCTCTAAACACCGTATAGAATGTTATAACCTTCTTCAGCCACAGTTTATACAGGGTGATCCATAGTTTTTCAGCAAACGTGGACAGCGTGATTCACGTCTAATAAACAAACGAAGATATTATTCGAATGCGGTCGGAAAACGGGGTCTATTGAACGTTATGATGAAAATTCGATACGACCACTACTGAATGCTTACTGTCATGCTATATATTCACCTCTCTGTTTGTGTACTTATAAATGTGACAGCTTCATATCTATCTAGTCGAAACATCCGAACAGTTGCCATAATGCTTTTAATTAAACAGCTTGAATCCATCTAAACACAGTATAGAACGTTGTAATTTTCTTTACCTGAGATTTATATAGGATGATTCATGGTTTTTCAGCCAAACATAGGCAGCGTGACACATGTCTAAAAAGTTAACGAAAATATTGTTTAAATGCGGTTGGAAAAAATGGTCTACTTAAAATTACGAAAACGACTAAATACTTACTATTATATGCGTTCGCTTCTGTGTTCGTATATTCATAGATAACACAAATTTAATTTCTTACCTGAACTTTTTGATTTCATCATAAATAGGTTCCAAGACCACCGGTGGGTCCAAATTTTTCTATAATAATAAATATACAGAATATAATCGAACTAACCATTAACGCAGTATAATAATATGATAACAATTCAAAAATAGTCAAACAGCATCAAGATAGCGTTCATATATTGACTTTCTTAGTTAACAAATATACTTACATTTTTTATAATGCTAACGGATCCAACCACCACGTTTTTGAACAGCAAACGATTCGAACGACCAATCAGATTAAACCTGCGCGCGACGGAACTTCAATCGACCAATGAAAACCCTCGGCGCCAATTACAACGTTTCAAATGTAAAATGAATGTTCATATAAATATCTATTTACAAAGGTATTAATATTTTTATATTACTTGTAGGCAAAGAAAAACATTTTTTTTTTAATATATTTTTTATTTCAGTTATTTCGTATAATGCACACGTTTGAAAATTTCATAAACAATGAGTAATTATAATTATTATTATTATTATTATTATTATTATAGTGCAATAGTGTAACTATAAAGGGATGATAAATACTAAATACTAAAAATGAATAATATTAGCAGAATCTAATTTCTTATAATGTTTTTTTGCAAAGAAATTTCGTGTAGTTGTTTAAACGACACACTTTATGCGATTGTCGTTTATTAAGAATAACGATCTCCAATTGGTCGTCGTTAGATCCCGACGAACTCCGTGGTACAGGTCGCGTGGACCCCGGATTACAAACGCGGCGGGTTTCTCGTAATTTTATTCATCTCGCGGACGCGGTTTTGATTTTCTGACAAAATTGCGTTGTTTCCCGCGAACGGAAAGTCCGTTGAACTTTCTTTTTCTGCACAGTGTTCTCCTTCGTGACTCGACGGGGGTATTACAGTTAAGCGTTCCTTTTCTTTTTCTATTTTTTTGCTTTTGTACGGAAGTATTGGTTCGGACCGATCGTTAACGCTCACAAGACGAAATATGCAGGGAAAAAATTTTCTGTTTGAACGTTCGAAGTTGAATGGACGAACGCCGACGATGTTGTTCGAGAAATGGGAAATCGGGAAAATACAGTTGCCCAACGTATCAACGAATTTATTGCCACAGGTAAAAAAAAAATTACCTCACATATTATATCGTTTGATTAAAATTCAATTTTATGTCTGAGCCTCCCCTTTTATTCTTGCAGTTCAACTTATTCGATAAGAAGCAGTTCGATGATAGCGATTCGAAAGATGTTATTTTCACGACGCCGCCGATGCCGAAGAAACCTGCGTCGACGCCCAAAGCGCCTATGAAGCACAAAAAGCACCGTAAAAATGTAGACTTGAAGCCGAAGAAGTTGCAGTACTCTGAGGAGGAGTCTGATCAGATTTTCCAAGACAGCGGCATACACTGCGGCGAGTCGTTCTTTCGCAAAGAACACACTGTAAATTGTACCACGTTCGATTTGTCGCAGAAACAAACCCGCAGATTACGCGGGAAATTAGACAGAGCCAAGGTAGAATCGAACAACAAGGAAAACGATAGGAACCTTCTGAAACACAGATCCGGTAACGCAACAAACAATGTAGCATCGTCCTTAGGTAGGTGTACAAGGAACACGTCGGAAACGAAGAATCCTCGATCGAAAGATAAACTCACTCATTTTCGACTGTAACAGTGTATGCTAGCTGTTTTACTTAATCGTATATATAGATATATATGATACCACTTAAGGGAAAATTGTAATAGATTGTACAGTATAATGCAATTTTATAAATTGATCAATTTGTAATAAGTAAAATTGCGAATGTGTTTTGTATTGCAATTGTACAAGTTTTGTAATTCTATTGGAATGTCTTGTTTTTTTTTCTAGTTAATAAAAATATAGATGCATTACATCAGTGCAACAGTAATCTAGATTGGAAAGAAACATTGCGTTGGTTGCAACTTCAGAGAGACATTGGTCTGTGGATTCAGTGTTGTAGAAAAAGATGTAAAAAATGGAGATATGTTGAAGAATATCATGATCCTTTGGATGTACCCAAAAGATGGTACTGTAAGATGAATTCTGGTTTGTACATATTTTTTTGGGTTTCTTTTGTAATTGTTGGTGCGTATGTGTATTCGACATTTTATTGTTTGTTTTTGTAGATAAGACAATGGCATTGTGCGAAATACCAGAAAAGCCCAGATCGATTGCTACTGAGTCAAATTTGATTGAAAATGATTACAATGCTGGTAGCATTGTTTGGGCCTATGTTAGAGGCTATCCATGGTGGCCTGCAATAGTTAATGATAGTCCCGATACATACACGTACTATGAGCTGCCCAAAAGATCCATTCGACCTGTAAGTTTTACGCTCATGGTTGTGTTACATGTGTATGAAATTCTAAAATATACATAATTTCTAGATCAGATACTTTGTCACATTTTTTGAGGAAAACATACTTCAAAGTGAATGGGTTGGAAAGAAGAATATCAAACCATTTGCAACAACTTCATATAACAAACTTATTAAAAGGGTATTTATTTTTTTATTTATTGCTGTGTACTTCATGGAAATAACAAAATAATTTGTTGCAGACAACATTCTATGGGACTGATTATAAGACCTCCTTAGAGAAAGCAAATGCAATGGCTTTAAGTGCTCTACAATTATCAATACTGCAAAGATTACAAAGATTTAGTTACTTAGCCCTGTATGAAAGATTATATGATGTCAACAATAATTTAAATGAATCGGTAAACAATGTTGATGAAACAAAAATGGATACAAATTCTGATGACGAAATACCTTCTTCATACTCTAAAGAACATGCTTTTACGTTAAAAGATTATTACATGAGAGTACTACGTAAAAGAATTGTTTAAAAGGAGTAATATTTATGTTAATCCAGATCAAGTGATACACGTTTTACACAGTATAATTATTTTTATGAATCAAATGTATAACTAGCATTTAAGTTCTCTCATAGATCAATCAAAATTATGTAAGTACATCGTTTAATATTACACACAATCACGGGAACACTGAACATCAAGTCAAAAGTGACGTGCACACGTAAAATTTACAGGTTCTATTATGTTCTTCACACACGATTCGACCGATCACTTACCGATTGAGCGTTATTTGGATTGTAATCTTAGTGTACTAAAAACATCACCGAGGGCAGCACTTGACCGAAAAAACGAGGAAACAAAAATCAGAGTGAGACTCGATGATAGATACTTTATTAATGCTACATTACTGATCACAAATCATGGTCAAGGTATTAAAATATGAAACCTAAAGTGTATATGAATTATCAAAGACTTTATGATGTATATATAATTGTAATAAAAATGAATTTCGTTACAATTACATTTATTTTTAACAGCAGCCTCGCGTAACCCGAGACAATCGTTATCTAAAAGGAAGCTGGTGGGAAGGACATAAAATCAGGTTCATTTTTCGTCATCACCGATATCGTTAGTTCCTGTAAAACTCTCTGAATGTCCTCATGCATCTCAACCCTCTTGAGTAGCAGCAAGGTTATCGATATTCTCGGGTCAGGCGATAAGAACCACGGGAAAAACGGTAGTCATCCATTTCACAGGATATTCGAAACGAATATACGTGCAGCGGTCTTTACACTCTGATGCACTTCAATATTACACTGCTCAAGATAATTGGAGGATTCGGTTAATTAATATTCATTAAGTCATCAAATAGAATGGAAGTTTTAAATATCATACACAGTACACATTCTATGAAAATATCCTATATAAGCTCCAATTGTTCCGAGCAGTATATTTTCGGATTATTCTCCCGTCCGCCTTCATTCAAGTACGTTCGACTCCAAAAAGATCAAGTTTATTTGCAAGTACAGCGAGTGATACTTCGTTGCATGGTAACTACAAAAAATCATGTTGTCAAGACCACTTGTCGATTAGCAGCGACGTATCCTCGACGGGAGTTGTATCGTGATATCGAGCGATACTTTCTAAGCAGCTGTGCAGCGTAATTAAAAAGTAGAATTATGCGAACAGGTTTCGTTGGCGGACGTCTCATTCCGCAACGTCGTTTCGCGATTCGGAGCGCCTCGTCGAACGGAAATCGAACATACGTAAACGCTTGTAAATCGACATGTTAATGCGGCGCAAAGTTCGGCGAGGTCGTCGGGTCGGCGTGACGTCAGCGGATACGGGGACCCTCGACGACGTGGTGAACTGCGACAATATTTGCGTGTAAGCTTTCGAACCGGCCTATGCAACCGGCGCACCGCTGCCCGATATATCAGCCTGCGACGATTCGAAACGTTCACGGAAACGAGCTACGAATTCATCGTTTCTGCGACCTCTCCTTTTTAATTTCGCGCAGCTCCATTTGCAAAGGGTTGCGAAAATTAATTGATTGCTTAATCCTGTTAATTTTCTTTAAAACTCAAGGACAATTTACTGCATCCCCAAAGGTATATATTTTTTGTCTCAAGCGTGAGATTACGATTAGGATTTTCTCTTTCAGATGGTGGAGCATAAGAGAAGAAGGAGTAACAGAAATCAAAGTGAAAGGTGGAACGAAATAAATCCGAATGGATGGGCTGGAGGTTCTTCCGATGACCCGTGGTCCACTCTGATCCTTCGCAGTTAACACTCCCTCCCGTCGTTGGCTCCAGAAAGCGAAAAAAAAGAAAACGATAACCCCAGATACCGAGGCGGACACATACGTGCTCGTTATCGTTCTCGTAATAGCCGGACGATCGTGTTGCTAACCGAGTACTCGGGTTATCTCGCCTGCTTGTCCTTCGTACAATTTTGTAACGTTTCTTCGTGCTTTTCCTTGCTCGTTCCCTCTTCAGGATCAGCTTGTCAATTCACAGTTATCATCGTTTTTATTCACTCGCCGCGCGAATTGAGAAACAGCTCGTGCAAACTGTATTATATCACCAGGAAGAATTAAACATACTTTTAAAAAAATCCGAAAAAAGAAAGTACTTTACTGTCATCGACTGAACCGAATTACTGTAAGAAAACTGAAAACGTTCAGTCTTGCGAAACTCATTTGGATGAAGTCTCGTGACGCTTGTGTCGGTCGTAAGAGGCTGAATGTATTTTTAATGCGCTCTGTGTGTCCGCGCCTCTGTGAGAAATAACTGGGAAACCGTTGAACCCTCCACGTGGAAATTCAGTCGGTTTTTCGGCTTAATTCCGTTCTCTTTCGCGGCGAATCCACGGAAAAGCGGAACCGTCGGCGTTTACCATCGCTTCTACACACTATTTATTAATGAGCTGCGATAAGAATGTAAAAAGCTCACCCGCGACGCGACACGTGGTGCGATGGCTGGCTGTTTCATTGAACATCATAATATTACAAATTTTCACCGCTCCAAGCGAATTTTCCCGAGGCGACCGTTGAAACTGGCCGTTGGATTTTGTTGACGATAAATCAACGGCGTGTCGGTTTAAATCAATTTCTGAGATACTTGCGGGAAGATAGCGTTAACCAAGGGCTGTTTTAATTATTATTAATGAGCGTGACGGCCATTGAAATGCGTTCCATCGGCCAGGACCACGGCGACGCCCGTTAAAACAGACATTTATTGCTCGTAAATGCATGCTGGCTGTATCTTCAGCGCCGTGTGGATGAAAAGCTGAACGGTTTGATCGTTTCGTACCAGCGGGCTTAGGAACCGTATGACAATGGGGGCGTACGTCGTTGACAAACATGGGAGCGGCGTATCGGGTCGATGGTAGAAAAAAAAAGGAAGGACGGGGACAGGGATAGTGAATATACCCTGTGTCGACCTTTCTACCTCGTCTGTTGCATGTATTTCACTCTGATTATACCTAGGCGTGGCCTATGTGTTCCTTCGCCTCTGAACTATCGCGTTTCCGGTGTAATCGTCCAGGAAAATACTGTGACAAACGTACTGATAAATTGGTCCACGTAATTAAAGGATCTTTTATTCTAATTAGTTGATCATTCAGTAGGATATTAGGTAGCTTAAGCGTTCAGAAACATTGCGATTGTTATTGATTTTCTGTGGTCACACTCTGATGTAGATTGAAGCAGAAAGTGATAGACCAGAAAGAAACCAAAGAGAACGTGAATCGCACGGTATTTTCCAAGCGACCGATTCCTTCGTGGCCATTTAGAAAATATTGGACTTCACTTTCTCCTGATAGTAATCGGTAAAAGCTTCTGCAGGTTGGAAGAGACTCTGACAAGCTCCGACGACTTCCAAGAATGTGAGATTCCTTTGCAGTGGAGGATTTGATAAAAGCAGTGCAGTTTCACGTGTTCACTCGGAGAGCCAGGAGAACCTTGGAGCCTCGAAACGGTCAGAGATTCTCTAAACCTTGATCAGTGTCTACTGTGAAACTTATTCGAAGCTTATGCGATTTCAGGGTGGAAGCAGAGAGATTTGTGAACCTAGAAGAAGCATAAGGAGAGCTTAGAGCCTCAAAGAAGCGAGAGGATCTTCGAACAAGCTTACAGCTCGCAGCTTTTGGTTTCACATGCGGAGGAATTCGAGTCAGCATCCCTAAATGCGTCTGCGAAACGCATCCATTCGAGGAGGCCTTCTCTAAATACGTCTAGAGCGATCATCAGGAGAACGGAGAACGACCCGCGCGGATTCGGGCGCGGTCAATGCCGTCTAGATGGTCGCTATTACTATCCGGACCGGCTGGTATTTTCGTCATGGCCTACTAATACACTCCGCGAATTCTCGCCCTACCATCGTTCGACGATGACGCGGTCGAGGAAATATGCCGATCGTGTCACTGGCCGTGATGCCCAGCTCCTTCGCTTTTTATTCCTTGAAAACGAGCCAACCGAATCCGCTGCATCGTTCACGCACGTTCTCCGCTCTCCGGAACGTCCGAAAAGGGTGGATCGAACGAATGCGACGTCTCCACGCGGTTCAGGTGTCGATTCGGGTCTTCCTGTTCGATTTCTAGAATGCTCTATCTCGTTACGAGATATTCTCGAAGTGAAATCTCGGAATAAATTGCCAGCTACGAGTCAACTCGCGTGAAAGTAGCTCTTATTCGTTTTATTGTGACGTGAAAAATATCTACGTGTATATTTTATTAGCTTGGATCGAACAGGGAGATCCTTCGGCTATCCGCTGCTTAGGATTCTTTTTGGAGTACCTTCAAGTAGAGGCTTCTGTTTGAGCTAATTGGGGGACTGTTCGGCTGTTGGATCCGCTAACTGCTTTTTGTGAAGAAACGGGGCCGAGTGTTTGAGGAACGCGTCAAACTTTCGCATCTCGTCACAGCTTATCCTTCGAAGGACCTCAAATTTTCTAGCATAGCATAACGAGGAAAGCTGCATACTGATGCGCCGCCGAGAACACAATAGGCGCAGCTAAATATTCAAGGAGTTCGGGCTTCCATATATTCATGACCGACGCGTTGAAAAGAAAAAGAGATACATTTGCATGTGAAACACAGCACGTTTTGTGGGTCAGGAAATTTTCAATATTCCGTTTCCGTGGGACACGCTGACCGTTTCGTTGTGCTTGTAATATTCGTTCGAGGAACTGCATTCTGCGTTTCACGACCTACAGAGGCGTGGCCATGATCTATCCAAGATCTCGCAACAAACGCTTCAGGATCGAACCTTTCTCTCGAAATACTATGTACCGTATTGTGTATACAGTAGGACCTCGATTATCCGGACTACAATCGGCAACAGAGTGATTCACATTGTAACTATGATTCGCATAAACCTGATATTTTTATTTTAGAATGTAAAATATTCAGTGCTGTGAGATTAGGCATACAATGTCACTAATGATAATTTTAGCTTTGACCGGTGATCAAACAATCGAGGTTCTACCGCATTTACAATGTTCTATTATATTTGGTATTCTAGCCATTTACATAAATAGAACAAGCTGAACAAATTGTAAATTCAAATTACGATCCCTCGATTAGTATTCTTTGATAATTATCCTTATTCAACCGTGTCGAAAGCCTGATGACCGATACCTCTGTCTCACGGTCTGAAAGTGCGTTTGTATCTCGAATTCTTCAGGATCTGTATTTTAAAATCGATGTTAAAATAGTTTTACAATGTAAAATCGATCTTGTAAATCGAGAATCACGTATCCGGGGCTGTTACAAAAAATTCTCCTATCTTGTGGATGGTACACGAAGCTCAGGCACCAGTTTCGATAACTGTGACGATCAGTCAGCTCTTGTGCGTGATTTTCGAAGATACCGAATAATTTACGACAGCGTCGGGAAAATTTTCCTGGATAGATAAAGGGACCGTGGTCGAGCGTTTTATCTGGCAGCGGGGGCGAGAAATTTCTTCATGTAACACGCTGTCGATCGTGTACGAAGACGAAACGAGAGGACGATGATGCAATCGGACGTATTAACGTTCGCCCGGTTTCGCTGCGCATTATCTGTCCAGGGTTATTATCGATAGAGCGGCCTATTTCGTAAGCGGCACCGGGAGCTCTAGTTCCCCCGGAGCATGATAAAATTTTTTGAATTTGGGACGCGAGAAAACACGGGGTCGTCAGGTCGTTCGCCGACGATAAGATTACCAACGTCGTCGGCACATAAGTGCACACGCGGTTACGTAAAACGTCGCTGGATACAGCCGGTGAACGGGGTGAGATTTCATCCAACGTCGAGCACGCGAACGCCGATGTAAATCATCGCTGCAGCGACTCGAAACGCGTATCGGTCAATCCTGCCAGATAAAGAGCATGTCGTAATCCCCGCTCGCGGTCCGATATTTCATCGAACGACCATCTTCGTTTCTTCTTTCTCTCTATCGCGACCGTCCGCTTCGATCTTTTTGCGGAATATGTGCTGGACACGACGGAGGAAAAAAAAAGATAAACGCGACGAAAGCAGCGTGTAACGAAATTACGTTGTTATCAGCGACGTTCGCTCCTTGAACTCGGTGACCAAGCATTCTCGAGCCGTGAAGCGCGATACGTGGACTTCGTAGTCTGGTAAATATGATTTTCAAGGATCGAAGCGGCTCTGTGCGAGGATTATTGTGGACGAAAATGAGGCTTCTTTAACACGTTGAACGCCACGGTGGTCACCGGTGACCGACACCTCAAATTTAATTTAATTGAATAATTATTGATTATCGCAAAACGCTGACCAAACTTCATACTGAAACGATAATATAGGAACAGAAGAACACGACTGAGTACTCAAATCTGTTTTTTCTTTACGATTTATATGAAAAAAATCAATTATACAGTTACTGATTGGGTATGGCCGTTTTCACTGTGACGTTGAACGTGTTAAATCAGCAGAGTATATCTTTGTGAAGTGTTTGGAACACTACAAGATTGTCCTTAAAATTCTAGTTCTGTATCTGTGTTAAAGCAGATTATTAACGCTTTGTACTCGAAATCTATGATGTATAGAAGGATTCTGTTTCTCTTAATTCACGCAGTGATTTCAAACTTTTGGTCAGTAGTATATTATTATGTATGTATGTATGTTTTTTCCTTTGGAGTCGCTCCAAAAGATAACGTTTCAGGAAGTGGGTTTCCTATATTACTCAACAACCTATAGTCCTTTTATTTTTGTAGTTACTCTAATAGATGGAATTTCAAGAGTTCTACTCTGACGTTGCCCAACGAACTATAGTCCAAAGTATTTCGATTTGAAAGAATTTAATTTATTCTTTTCCTTTAGGTGTTACAGTTTGTCTGCCGTTGCCCTCGAAAGATGGCGTTTCAGAAGTTTAACTCTGCCCAACGAACTGTAGTCGAATGTTTTTTTGATTTATTGCAGGCTGTTTGGAAAAGCCGCATTATGGGATGGTCCAATAGAGCATACGGTAGCGCAGTGATCGCACCCGCCACCTGTATCGCTGTAGCGGGGTGCGTTCGTATTCTCTCCCCCGCAACGAGCCCTTAGCCCCCACTCCGTAGCTCCGGCGCGACTGAGGCGCGCGACGGAGGTGCGCGTCGCTTCTATCCCCACCACCATCGATCGGCGCGATGGTTACGCGCACTCATGGAAACCGAGCGGCGGTCTTCTCGTCAACCGTCGCGCAACTCAGTCCGCGTCGCTCGCTCAAGTGGATCGGTCGGTTGCTCGCTTGCTCGTTCGCTGGCTCGCGTCTCCAGTTACCGCAGTTTCGTTGCACGTCTCGAACCTTACAGAAATCGATCTCCACCGCGTACCGCGATACTCTGACCGTACGTTCCCGTCATTATTTCGTGAAGTTTACTCCGAAACACGCACACGAGGAGAGATGCACGATTACGAAGCCGGTTACGCGTTGGAGAAAGAGGAAGGAAGTCTACCCCCACCCCCACGCTCCTTTACTTCTTTCTTTCCGGACACTCTTTATTCCGTATTGTCTCCACCGTACTCGATCGTGTGCCATCAGCAGCTTCCGGCTGACAGTGCGGTTTTCGGGGCTGACCGACTTCCTTCTCCTTGTGCGATTCTCAGTGATCTGCGAATCTCCTGGGTTCTCCGTCTTCCCGTGGGCTCTCAGAGGACCGAACCCTCTTCGTGCACGAGAGTGCGTCACGTATTCTACACGCGCAGTGCACCGGCTCGAGAAAGAATCGGTCTAGGACTTTGTCCGTGAATCTGCATCGAAATTGGTGAGTGAACGTTTTAATTAACTTTCCACTGGTCTGCTCGAACACGGTTGCAGTAATTTCGTGGTTCGTTTCGAACGATAGTTGATATCACAGGGTGCTCGATTTATCGATAGTCGTGCGCCGGTTATATAACCCGCGTAATTTGAACATGGACGCCACGTGCCCGGTATATCCCATTGCTATTTTTATTCTTTTCTATGATCGTTCGATGCGTGGATCGCGAACCACGTGTTCAGGCCGATCGATTATCGAACGTATCGCGTGAATTGATGTTCGAATTTCGTGAAAAATATGGAAATTGAAATTAACGAGGAAAGGTTGGAAACGGATGGGCGGGTGTCGTTGACTATAGGGACACGCCCATTGGTCGAGGCTCGTCGTAGCTGCGTTTCGCCGAGGCTTAATTAAATTAAACGGTTTTGCAGCGGTTTTCTAAGGTCGCTCGGTGTCGCGCCATATTTGGCGGTCAGCGGAGACCGCACGTTTCGTCTCGTTATTTTTTTCCTACGTTTCTCGCCCGATTTATTCGACGATGATTTCGCGTTCGGTTATTTTTAGGATCGAGAAGGGGTGGGGGACGTTATCGAGAGGACAGCCGTGTTCGAAATGAATCGCACGGTGCGTTCTGGTATCGCTTCCCTTCTGGAATACTTGAAATTTCAGAGGGAATGCTGTGGAGTACTCTAAAATTTGAGACCGTAGAAACTCGGAAGTCCTGTGAAACGTATTAACGGTTATCGTGTACGAGCAGATCAATTAGGGTATTTTTGATCTGTGAATTCAATTGGTCGTTTCCCAACCAGAAGCGACCCCTATGCGTGCACGTAAAAAGTTAATTCGACCACAACTGATATGAATATATCTCACAATCAATTTATTTCGATCGAATAAATATAAATAAACAGCGTAGCAGGATACGACAAACGGTATTAAAAATGTCTGGTAAATGCAGGTTGAAAAGTAAATTTCTGTTTGTATGTTGAAACTGTAAACAATTGATCTAACCGACGTTACTATATACAGCGAAATACTGATAAAAAATGTTTGTTTAATAATACGTCGCAGGCTACACTTTGCAGTCGATTGAATGATGATCGATAGCATGTATTTGTCGTATAATATTTCAATTGTTGATCTCCTTGAGCACTCGCATGTGACTATCTGGTGAAGCTTACTGGACGATCGTTTAGCATTAGGATATTCTAGATTGCATTAAAGAATTAGAAGACATTTTCAGGTGCTGCTGACAGGTGGGGGTAGAGCATTAACCTCCAAATAGAAACATCGAGATATCGAATCCATTGATTCTCAAGTGTCTTACTGTTTAGTGCAACGTGCAGGCACATCGAAAATTCCCGAATTTCGACCAGCCGGCACATTCGCTCAGATGTCTAACAAATTTAGGCGCATCGAATTCAAAAGCGAAAGGGTTAAAAAGCACGTTGTTTCGACTTCCCCGGTCCCCCGGTTATTCTTTAAATCGAAAAATCGACGCCAGAGCGCGTTGCACGTTGTATAGCAACAACCTAACAGACTATGCGAATAGTCTGGCGCCAGCAGGTGCGGTTAAATATAGCTTATGCAACGGACGTGCTACCTTTCTCTCTTTCTCTTCCCTATCTCTCTGTCTATCTCTCTTTCTCCGGCTCGCGAAGAAGCATAAAACACGCCGCGTAAACAAACACGCACAGAGACGGAAACGATATTTTTTCCACGATGGAATTCGACGACGTTTCCAGACTGCTTTATTTGTCCGAGCATATTCTCGCGTGCGCAGCAAATTAATGCGGTCGTCTTGTTTACACCAGTACTCCATCCAGATACCATGTTCGTGAACGCGCGTGTTTGTGCGCGCGTCTTTCGTAATAAGTTGACACACCGCCTCGTTTTTCCACGGGGAGGGAAACCGATCGCGGGAGATCGAAGGTTCTCGAGAAACACGAGATCGTTTCAGCGAACGATCGTTGTTTTTTTTTTTATCTCTCCTCATGCACTTGTCTCTTTTCCGACTTCGCGCGCAGCCTCATTGCGCAGCAACGTGTTTCCACCGGTTAGTCGCCCCTCTGGCTTTTTTATAGTACAACCTGCAATCATAGGAGCAGGGTTTATTCTTATCGTTCCTTTTGTGAATCACGTTATTTACCCTGTTTCGATTTAGTTGTATTCTAGCATTATTTGGAGTTCGAACAGATTGGAGTAATTTTGAACAATCCGCCAATTTTCTGTTGCATTATACCTTCACTGATCGTATAGAATGTTTAGAGCTTCGTATTTCACGCGATTTCCGAAATATTTCATATAGCAGCGTACCTGTTACGCTCCGTTTCGCGATTTAATGAACACGTTCGTTTTGTAAACGTTGCGTTACCCGCGGCACGAGACGGAAGATCTTCGCGCCGTGGAAACGGATCAAAGGTTCACGCGCGTTATCGGAGAAATTCATTTGCGCGCAAATTCGCGATGATTTTGCGCCGAAGAATTTCGCTCGCGCTTTTCCTCCTGTGGGAGGACCAATGAAACTGTACGGCGATCCGTGAAATTACTCCGCTTCCCCTTTATCGAGAATATTCGAGTTTCTTTTCGCCGCGGTCCACGTCGGACGGGGATGGTGGCCGTCTCGAGGGAGCGAGACAGAGAAAAAGGAACAGATTAATGCTCATTATGGATATTAGCCTTCGGCCATTTGCATAAAGGCGGAGACGTTGATACAACTGGTCGCGCGATAACGAGCGACGGATGGCATGGCTGGTTGCGAGAACCTTTCGTTTATCTTCCCCTCATCCCCCCTTGCCACTCTTTTCGGAGTATCTTACGATTCTCCTGTTTTTTTTATTTGCTCGCTTGAACTCCGTGATACACGGTTCCACAGATGCGGACGGAAAATTCGAAGTCGAATAGCCGTGCGTTACGCAATCCTTGAGTATAATTTTTTTTATTTTCGATTCTTCGGCGACATGCGTACGGTGCGTATGGAGAGTTTTGGTAAACGAGCGTCGGAGATTGATATGCAAGAAATAATGGTGGAAGTCTACCTTTCGTTGTAATTTGAAAAATTGTTTTCAGGTCTGTGAACAATTTTGTTGGTAACTTCGATGGGTAGTATGGATCGGAGAAATCTTTAGAACAGATCCATAAAGCCGATGCTTTCAGAGGCATCGGGCCGTTTCACAATTTCGAAACGATCCCGAGGCTGAAAACTGTTAACCGGTCGCCATGTTCGGACGGTCGTTATTTCGAATCTCTGCTCGTAGACGGGAAACGATATCTCGTAGAGAAAAATTCTTTCTACTTAAGTTGCAAGCCGTGTGCCGCTTCATAAAACCGGTTACCAGATACACGGAAATGTAAATTCACCGGTGAGGCTCCGAAATACCACGAACGAAAATAAAAGAGAAACGAAGGCACGTTTGAAACGCAGCCCCCGGCGGAACTTGTAGTCGCGAAAATAACGCTGTATGACGCGAATAAAAATCAGGAGGAAATTGTACGTATTTGCTTCGGCGCATCGATCGTGCGCGCGATATTATCGTCGATGAATTTGAGGCGAAATTAAAAATGTGCGGGTTCTGGAAAATCGTGCAATCCGTGCTACAGGTCACCGTATTGGTTCACACGCGTATGAATCTCTGTATATGAACAAATTATTGTATTAGGATATTTTATTGAAATCCACGTATTTACTTAAGTATTTCACTGTAATAATTCGACAGTCAACATCGTATGCGTTATAGTAATTAAATAATCACTTCGATGCGTATTCCGTTCTAAAAAATGTCAGCACACGGCGAACGTTATCCCGAAAATCTGGCGGCTGAAAGGTTCAAAGCAAAGGCTCGCGGTGAAGCCCAAGAAACCTACATGACAGCAGCTGCATACAAACTGACGAATTATTCGGTCGTTTTAATATTAAAAGGCATCTGTGTCTCTCGAGATGGATAAATGAATCCCTGAAAAGCGGATAGGTTCAGTATCGTAAGGAGAATAATAATTTGGTAGAGGGCATTTTAGCGTTCAGTGAAAGAGATTGAGAAAAGGTAACAAGAAAATGTCTGTGCACGTATGGGTGGAACGAGGGAGAGAGGGTGGAGAAAGGTAGAGGAAGAAAGAGAGAAAGAGAGAGGCGGATGAAGCACAGCGAGATGCCTCAGGATCGAGTCTCCCTGACGGCGTTTATTTATTGCCAGTATTAATACCGAGCCCCGCAGAGTCGGTTGGTGATTACATAAAACTTGCTTGCCCCTCCCACCATCCCTTTTATCCCTGTGATGCTATCTCCCGTGGTAATGGGTCCCTGCGAACGAATCTATTCGAAAAAAGAGAAACCCATCTCGAGTGCACGTGGTAAAGAAAACCGTGTGCAGTTCGTTCCTTTATAAGGAAGTTCGACGTGTAATTTCTTTTGCAGAAACGCGCCTCCTTTAGAAATAATTTGTTTAGACGATGATAAGAAGCGACGGAAGATTATTGTAATGATAAATTAAGCGGTGGAGCGATTTGAAATGTAGAGACGTAAGACACTGTTTGAGCGCCATCTACGTGCGCTCAACTTACCCCCACTCCGAGCTTGATGAATAGAACGTGCGTTTTAGCGCTTTGCTACGTTGTACGTGTGTGGGTGGCGCTTAGATTCAATCGTTCGTTCGATTTTGTGTACTGTTGATGAATGTAGTTAATCCTTTGAGTACTGTGAATGCATACACGTCATTCAGGAGTTATCAGCCTGGATTATGGTTACGTATTCGATATTAGGAGTATTCTTGGTCTTTCCTAGTCATTCCAGTTGTTTTGTGTTGTTCTTATTTTTTAATTCATTTTAGAAGCGTTCAGCTGCGATGTCTTCCGCACTCAAAGGGTTAATCAGGTCTAGTAAACTGAATAGAAAAATTATGACAGTTACTAATATTATTAATTAACACATTGCGGTTATTTTCATTGTTATCATTTGTGAATAACTATTTGAGTATACATCTGTACAGCTACCGATAAAACTGGTCCGCAGTGTGTTAAAAACAGTATATCGTGGAGGTTTATATTTCACCTGAAAATGTAGAAAGTTCCTAATTTTCAGCTAACACGGTCTGCCAGTGAAAGTGTTAACGGTGAGAATCTGAACGTGTTGCTTCTTTTTTTATTCTCCACGTGGCTTTATCCGTTTACGTCTCCTTTACAACCGAGAAACTATGGCGATCGCCATGGTAATTCACCACGACACCTCTCCTCATTGTCCTCGCCTCTAACAATCATCCAAATTCTGACAACCTGCACCCGAAATCCATTTCGCCCGACTTCCCTCCTCGTTTCGCCTGCATGCGGCGGTTCGAATGCACTGAGCTATGAGAATGCGTGTGAAACGACCCAGTGGGATGCAATTGAGCCACAATCACTTTCGAAAGGGTAAAGAAAGGTTTCACATAGGGGAAAAAGGGGACGGAGCAACCGAAAATGGCGAATGGACGACGGGACACGAGGCAGCGGACGGAGTATCTGTTCACATCTTACCGGGCAGCATTAGATTGAAGTTGAACCTTCTAATACTGTCAGGTAAAGATGTCGTCAGGATTCCGAAATCAACGGCTAAGACGCGAGCGAGAGGTGTCGTCCAGCAAATGGAAAAATTGACTCGACCATCGATGGTCGACCTAAAAGTCGACGTTTCCAAAACAGCGATCCGTGAAGAAAATCGAGAACTATCGGTAGATGTTTCAGGTTTGATTCGAACAGGATCACCGATAGGAAACCGATGTAAACTGTAGTGGCTTCCTGCTAAGTCGTTTAGAACGACGCGCCACTATTTAGAACAGCAGTTTTAGATAGTATTTTATTATTTTTAATGCTTTATGTTACCACTTTATGTTAGCAGCGGCGTAGTATTATGTTTAGCTCAGCCGTAGCCTGATCGTAGAGATGCGTTATGATACTTCTCGATTACTATCGATTTATAACGGCGAAGCATCATGAATGGATGACATATGGATGATATTCCGTGGCACGAGAGGGTGACTCGTTATTATAAGGCGAGGGGTTAATTGCTCCGAAAGTTGGTCCACGCTCCACGACGATCTGTCGCGGTGAAAAGAGAAAAATTCTACGGAGAATTTACTGGGTACGAAAGTGGCAACCCTTCATGGTTGTCCGGCATCCACGAAGAGACCCACGCGATGCTTTACGATCGTGGCACCGTTTTCGAGGCATTACATTCCTGACGCGCCTACACACTCTTTTTCGCTCCGGGGCCCCATGGCTCCGACTTTTCGAAGCTTCGTTTTCTACCTCCTACCGGCCAACGTCTCCACAACGCATCGTTGCCTTCTGCTACCAACACACACACACACAAACACAGTGAGAGACCAACACGCGTGTACAACGAGCGCACGAATCGAATTTATGTACGTAACGCACGCACCGCATAATTTCACGAATGGAAAATTATTAACCCCCCACCCCTAGCTGCTCCGCCTCACGTGACTTCGATATTCTTTTTTATTCATGCGAAGAATTGGTTTTAGCCAGAAGGGGTGCGTTTTAAGGTTTAATTAACCCCTCTCAGTCGACAGCCTCCACTGAGGCGTTGTCCTATTTTCGTTATAAACATAAGAATGAAATTGACAAAAACAATCCTTCCAAAGTTCACGATGGCAACACAGCTTCATGATTTAATCAGATACAGCTTCCCTGCGATGCAATTACAGATAACATGCATAGTAATTGTGTAATGTGATGAGGATTTTGTTAAAAAAAGTTGAAATCTGTTGAATAAAAGATGCCAGATTATTTCTGTGCTGTCTTGAAGGAGAAATTGACAAGTTTTAATTATTATATTATTACACTCCATTGTTTCAAGTTCGAATCGATTATTATACCAGCGTGTAGAGGGTGATCTTTACTAAATTTCGGGGTCGTTCCGAAGAATATTAGCCAGAGAGGGTTCGACTTCTCTAGTATCGACTGTACACCTCGTTGGGTCTCGTTTAAAGGCACTTTGGCCGTGGTCCAGAGCCGTTTTAGAAAGATATCCGGCGTAGAAGAGAGGTTTGCGTCGTCCCGAGACAACGGCCCTGCTGTCTCGAGTCGATCATTCCAGGAAGCAACAATATCAACGTCAATAGAACGTATTGTGCTGGTTTGCAAAGAGCACAAAAAAAAAGCGATTTTTAATTCCACGGTTCGAGGTGAAAGGAACGAAGGTTCTGTTGCGTGACGCGAAGTTACGAGGAGCGTCTGTATACCGGGTGCGTTAAAAATTGTAATGTAATCGTGGGCGATTCTATAGCTAAATGTAACTCGAAATCGTGGGATGAAATTTTCAAGTGTGAGGCCTCGTTTTCGAGAAAATTGAATTTCAGTGCGATGAGGATGTTTTATACGGACATCAATTTGTTGTAAACGCGTTCACTGGGCAACATAATAATTGACGTAAATTTTGTAATTTCCAATTATTTAGTTAATTACCACCATAGCTGTCAACGTATTAATTAAATCTTAGGACAATGAACCGATGCGTTTCGAAAAATCGTTCGTCGTGTGCTACGGACCATCGTATTGGCACAGACACAATTATTTATTGCAATTTATAAACCTGTGTATTCGTATGAATTTTCACGTGAGCCTTCCTCTGATTTTGCAGTCTTAGAACACTGAAGCAACTTAACAATTGGCAGCATTTATGTTAGTAAAATTAAATATTCGATTTAACAGAAATTGTACTGCAGGAAATTTCAGCACGCGGTGCTTGTTTTTTCTTTGAAACTTTCAGGGCTCAGTATTTGGTTTTTCCGAAACAAAGTCTTGTACAAATTTCGTTTTTATATTTTCGATGCATCGGGAGTTCCGGGACACCCGGTGTGCAGCAATTAATATCATCGCGCGGCAGAAAATAAATGCACGCTTCCATAAATATGTAAATTGCATGTGGATCGATACGATCGAGGCGATTCTTATGTAATTGCGTGCACGGATCGGTGAGATCGGTTCTAATTGCATCTTTTCGAACAGCTCGCCCGTATAAAATTTTTCAAACTAACAGATTACGTTGAATAAAGTAAAGGCTGATGCACATGATGAAAGCGGAAAACTGAAAAATAAAATCAAGGATCTTAAAAATAAAAAAAAACAACACCAGACGGTCTATAATAATTTTGTCATGACTGATAAAGTAATTTATCTGCAAGTTGTTTTAAGAGGGGAAAATAATTTTGATAGGTTTAATAATAATCATCGTTGTAACACTCTGTTCAGAAGAATTATGTGCAACACTTTTGGAATATCTGATATTTGGTGGATTATTCGAAATTGTCCAGGAACCTAATCTCATTGTTTGAAATACTGTATATAGGGTGTCTCCAAAGTACTGTATCAAAATTTGCAGGCATATTCTACAGGTGAAAGCGAACGAAAAGGTTTTCTGTAATTAAAATGTCTTTGAATCGAAAGTGAAGAATAAAATTTGTTCGTAGGATGCTATGTTCTGGAGAAAAATAATGTTAAAAAATTTACGCGTGCGCTCGATTATATTGAGATTTAACCAATGATTTCTTGCAGTCGTTATTCAATTTTGATAGAAAAATTTGTACTATCACAGTAAAGGCC
Source organism: Macropis europaea (assembly GCA_916610135.2). Classification (NCBI taxonomy): domain Eukaryota; kingdom Metazoa; phylum Arthropoda; class Insecta; order Hymenoptera; family Melittidae; genus Macropis; species Macropis europaea. Next base: position 1,535,333 of record OU744353.1, read on the forward strand.
TGTTACCAGAAACTGTATCGATAATTCAAAATGAGTGCAATCGTTGAATTATTCACACCCGATGCGACATTTGAAAACGAGATTATTTATGGGATGACCTGATATTTCCAGGCTGAACATTGAAATATTCAAAATGGTCGCAGGTTGCAAGCAAGTTATTCCGAGTTCGCGTTTGAATATTCAAAAGAAGCGATCAGGATAGTTTTGTGCACGTCATCTGCTTGTGAATGCTTCCCACACGATCGCGCCCGCCGTCAACTGGTTAGCCTAACGTATTAATAATCGCGCGATTGTGTAATAATCAAAGGCGAGAGGGACGGTATCGTTCTCGATCGAGGATGATACAGCGATCACAGCATACCTAAATCATGATCGACGCGTGCACGGTGGGTCCTCTATCATCCGAAAATTCGTCATCTCGTGTCAATCGCAAATTAAAATTATCATCGGTGACACTGTGTATTTAATTCGATACCACTATGTATTTGACATTCTCACATAAAATTAAAATTTATCTGTGAAATATAATTAGAATGTGAGTCATCTTGTTGCTGATTACAGTTCGAACAATCAAGGCTCTGCTGTACTCATTTTCGTCTTTTCTTTCGACCTCCTACACACTCACTTTCATCGAATTCCTTCGATTATTTCTGAAACGCGAAACGGAATTGTCCAGGGCGAAGTTTTTTCGGTCCGAGCGGGCCACCGGTGCATCGAGAAGAAAAATAAATTTCGGTATGCGATAAACCAGACAGAAAAGTCTGGAAAACAATAATATTTTCGCAAACGCGGACAGGCTTCTGGAGGTCCAGAAAAATACACGTAAAAATAGAGAGGATCGAGAAAGAGAGTATCATGTTTGTTGGCGGGATGTTTAACCCGTTGACTTATGACAACGAGTCACACTCCTGACGCAGAGTGTGTTCCGTTTGTTGGAAAAACACGACGCAGGCCTGCACTAATTTATATGAACAGAGATAAGGGAAGCTTTTGTTCGCTGTCGAAGGATAGTTGAAGGTGACTTATATATTTTTTGTTTATTAAAGCATTTGAATGCCTCAAGAGTTAAATATAGCACACTTGGCATTTAATAAAATTGTAAGACAAAGGGTTGGAGGGATTTAAAAAAATAGGTATTCAAAGAAATTTATTTCCAGCAGATTATACATTACAAAGAAACAATTTCTCCTTAACATTTTTAATAATTGAGCTCCTTCCATTTATATACTATTTTTTGATTAACTGTGCAGTCAGATAATATGTATATTGTTTAATACGGTATTCTCGTCGATAATAGTCTCCCGAGGCCATGCCACAAGGTTCCGTAAACGCACGCGTTGCTCTCGAAGTGATTAATGTATTTGCAACTCATTATGTTTCAATAACGCCGAGAGTGTCTTCTGGTTAGATGATGAAACAGTAATTTACGTACGATAGAACTCCGATCGATTATGGTTCTAACAACACTACGGTTCTGGAACAGGTGAATTCTACAGGGTGTGCTGTAACTGGCGGCACAATCGATAGGAAGATAATTCTGTATGATAAAGTGCAATAAACTTCTTTTATATTATCCATTGTGTTCGAGAAAAATGATTTTAAAGATTGATTAGGTACGCGTGCAGTGATCTGTGTTCGTAGAATCCAGAGGGTATACTTTGGGAATTTTTTGTGAAAAAATTAAACGACACACCTTTATGAAACTTTACAGATTTATTCATGTACATTCATACTACATTCGTGAATTTTTGTACATTGTTATCGTGTAAAGTATAATAATTATTAATCGTGGAAGTGGACAGGTTGAAAAATTTCTTTCGTTTGGCTCGCGCGATGACTGCTGCTGAAGCCATCTGGAATGAAAAATTAAATAAAATTAGCATCAATCTGAAGAATGAATTCTATTTTTTACTAATACTGGGAACCATTCTAAAAATCGTAAGTATTGTGTATATTAAACAGCATGGACTCAATTTCGAATCTAGACTTTCAGATCAGAACTTTTCAATTACACGTGAGCAGAAGATAGTCCAGTTCGATAGATCCGAATGATTCCTCGACGGGTCTAATCAAATGATTTCCCTTATCGGTTATCGGTGAATTCGACGATACTCGTGATACGGAATATGTGTGTCAGATCGAATTCTCTTCAACGTTTTATCTGTAGAATTAACGGTTGATCCCACTGTCGAAATACCACTTATCGATTAATTCGAGAGCGCGGTATTAATTTTCTAGGGCATTAAATAATATTTCCTTTTATCGTATCTGTTCTTTGGCTCCTCTTCTGCGATTTTCGAGGGACTTGCGATACGGTCACCCGGTATACGGCGGAATATTCGACACGACGAGATGGTAGCGTGGATCTACGAAAGGAAAGGGAGATAGAGGAGATACCGATGAGGGGGATTAACATTCGTGGCGTGTAACATAACGTCGTGGCATGATGCTTCGTTCAGGGACAAGCCGAAGAAACAGACTTCAGGGCCGTGCCTTCTGCTTCGAGCTCGACGAATTTTCTTCGGCCACCAACTGGAGAAATAACGACTCGATATACTACTTTTATCGGTCATTCTCAGCGGTACCGTTTTAAAACACAGCAGCAAAGGGTTAAAGAAGAAATTATTTCGACAATAATTTTAATAAATGTTATAAGCTGCCTTTACAGTTAATCGTGCATCATATTTTAAAACTTCATTAGCCTAAGAGAAGGTTCAGTAAGAATTGATAAAAGATTTTTCTCTTGGACCAAGATTGTGGAGTGAATACTTCAGGAATTATTTCTTCAAATAAAATTATAAAATTGTATATCGAATACCTGAAAAATAAAATAAACCATTGCTTGAGGCAGTCTTTCAAATATAATTGTTTGACTATTTCGAGAATACTCGGGTCGGTAATATATTTTAAAAAACGAAATAGTCTTCGTGTAAAATACTCTGGTATTCGAAACAACTATATTTCAAAAGTCTGGGTCTGTAAAATATTTAGAAGCATGCTTTCAGCCTCACGAAATTCACGACCGTACTTTCTGTCCAACAGAAATCCACCGTTTATCCGTTTCTTTCTCCGAATGCTTTCCCCGTTATTCGACACAATTTTCGTGATAATTGCGAGTAATTTCGAGAGAGAAAAATGGCGACCGCCTGAAAACGCGACAATAAAAAACTGTCGTTGCCTTCGTTATCAGATAACACGCTCCGTTCCGTGAGTTCTCTCTCCGTTTTTTTTGCTTGTTCCGTGTAATTTCTCGTTGAACACGACGTCCGCATGAACGTCGAATAGTTCCCCGTTTATTCCTTGGTGAACGACGAAATCTTTTTGGAAAAGATTCGGCCGAGCGATGGGCGCGAGCGATAACGCTGATAAGAGGTATAAATTGTCGCGCGCGTGTTCGAGTTCCTTCATTGACGCGATAATGAAATTCGTGGGGAAACGAACTTATTTCTACAATGTTAACGAGTTGCATGCCGCGGAGAAAGTTGTCAGACACGTTATCCAATTTTGTTTTTAATACGCAATCGTGAACATAAAAATATTCAACTGATTATTGATTTGGCATTGCCCAAAACTGTATAAAAATTAGTAGTTGTATTTCAGTGTTGAGAAAATTATTCAGAAGCTTGTACGTAACTTGCACCATATTAATTTGTAGATTTATGTTCATCAGGCATTTTTTATTCAGTTTAAGGTATACTATATATTCTATACATTTTTTAGTACATTGTGTAATAATTAAGCTAACATACAGAGCGTCAAAGATTATTCTCGAACTTCAGAGTATCGTACTTAATAAATTAGATTAAAATTGTCCAATGAATTCGCAAGGAAGAATAAATATCACCCGAATTGCAGACACTCTTATTTTCACTCAAATTTCAAGTTTTCAACCTACATTTACCAGACATTTTTCATTCAATTTATTAAGTAGAATCTACCCTGCAATTCCTGAATATTTTGTAACGTCCTGTAAAATCAAAGTCCAGTCCTTCGGATATTTTCTAAAATTCAAATTCTACCGCTCAATATCTACATATCTCTCCAAGCTCGTACTCATAGTCAAAAGAAAGCTAAATAAAAAGAGAAATGAAGCGGTAGCGTCGTTTCCCTGTTTGTTCGAAAATTTCCCGCGCGTGTGTACACGGGTCTGAAGGATGATAAGCGGGAGGATGATAAGTTTTACACCATCGACGGTAGTAGTAAGATAAAAACGAAAGATTGCTTACTGTCCGCGCGTGTGGGTGAAGCACGCTTTCGGACCAGTCCGTTCGCCTTATCTTATCAATTTTGAGCCGCGGTTCCCGATGAATCGCCCTGATAACGAGCACCACGTGACGGTCTCGGCCTCCGTTCGACGATCTGGCGCCAAAATCTGTCGAAACAGGTGGCAGCCACCTAAGCTGCCCGATAAAACCGTGGAAAAACATTTCAACGCCCCCTGGATACCGCTCTAATCAATCGAGTTCGATGTACCTGTGCTCAGGTGCGAGCTGACTGATCGAACGAACTCGTGTCGCGAGAATCATTTGCATAAATCGATCATTGGTTTCTCTGCTATCGATCTCTACGAACTGTGCAGAGAGCTGAAGCTTCAGTCGTGGTATCATCTTTACACGTCGAGATGGAACGAATATGAATGCCAGAGAAAGCAAGGAGATCGTCGATTGTTTTCAGCATGAACGAATCTGTGACGAAGCATCGCACAATGCACCTTTTGCGCTAAAGGGCGAAACACTCGTGTGATATATTTCTCTTATTATATTAATACAAAACCGAGTGTAAGTTATTTCAGCACCATGGTCCTAATATAAATTATTATTTGTTTAAACATGCATTTAGAACGAAGCGGATAGAATATATAGGGTACGGTTGTATTCATGGTACGAGCAGGAAATCTGCAATTGCTTATGATAAATTAAATAAAAAATGTGTAATAGATGTTTGAACTTTACAATTTAATCGAGTGAGTACATACCAAATTAATTATTGCGAATTCAATACGTACAATTATCTGAATATTTTTTCTATTTTCAAATGCAATGGACATTTTGGTATTCCCATTGCACATAAAAAATATTCTGACGATGAATATCGAAGCTCAAACAAGATAAAACGATGTCTCGATCATTCCCATGCGAAGACTTCCGTCCAGGTATCCGACGTTATCTGCGTCGCAAGAAGACGAAAAGCTTCGCGGACCTTAGGGTCGATCGTCTGTTGACTCTGGGGGATGACGGTCATCGATCAGGCCCTAAACTCACTCTCGTATCTTGTCAAGACCGTTATCTGGGTCCCAAGCGGTATTTGCGAAACGGCTCTGCGAAGATAGGCGCGTTGAAAGAATTTCGCTTCTTCCTTTGTCTCTTTGAGATTCCTCTGTTTGCGAGAATCCCATTCGAATGGACGAGAATTTGCCGATAGCTCGACGCGGCAATGCGCTGACCAAATACGGGCTATAGAAAATGCGATTTGGAAAATCCTGGAGAGGAAATTGTTGCCTCGAGAGATAAGACGTGTGGTTTATCCGATGACGAATATTTTCTGTGTGGAACCAGATAGGAGCTGCCCGTTTCGGACAATTTTATTGATATTTATATACAGAGTGTTTCACGAACAGACGCTACTAATTCTTAGACTCTAATAATTAGAACGAGGGTATAATTTGTGATTAATTTCACTTCGTGCAAAATTTCCGAAAATTTGCCGTTTTCAGATAATGCAGCACATCAGTCAAGACGTTGATAGCACATACGGTAACTTAGGAAATTGATCAAACATGTTATTTGAAAATTTGTTTATTAAATACTTTTACAGGATATTGTTATTTAAAACAGTGTCACAATATCCGGAGGAATTAGAAGAAGAAATACTTTATCAATTTCGTGAGTCATCATACATGTAACCGAGATAGTTTTATTTAATTTTATCCAGAAAAATGATTAACACCGGTTAGTCAGAGCAAAGAGCTGATACACTAAAATTCACATTGCTCATTGGACAGTCCTCGCATGAATGTTTTCGATTGCGAGGATTTTTGCAGACGATGTAGAAAAAGAGATGCGAGAGAGGAAGAGCGCAAGAAGCTGGTAGAGGCGTGGAGCCGGTCGATAAATTATATTTGTCGCATGAATCATTGCACCACGGCTAACGCTCACCTATATATCTTTTCTTTCTTCGTGCACGGTGACATGTCCGCGTCGCACACCCTTCTTCGAGAACACCTTTTGTCCGACCGGATCGCCTAATGGCAAATTATCGTCCCTCCACTTTCCCTTCCTCGTCGTGCGAACGAGTACAGGAAGATTTAACATTCCTCCACGATACTTCTTGATACCGCGGAACATTGTTTATGGCTGCTGCGACATTTCAGAAATAATTTGTAGCTTTATAGATTTTTAGGAAACGTCGCTCTCGATTGCTACAAATTGAAATTAATTGCGACTCGGCCAGGATAAACGCACGACAAACTGCCACAAACACCGTGAAACGATGGCATTTATTTGACTGACAGGAACATAATTATTAGAGATTTTTGTTACTATTATTCATGACCATATACATAAACGTTTTATTTCGATAGTGGCGTAAGTGATTTTTTCGAAAGAAAATCAGTTAAAGCTGTTTCGACTGCAGATAGATATAATCTCTTTATCTAGACACAATTTATTATCAATTCTTTTAAAAATTCTTGCTATTAAGTCAATAGAATTTTTCAACGCTTGAACATGCGTTGGAGTGAATATTTCATTACTCTAATGTGTATAATGTCTATTGATAATTTATTTCAGTGTTATTGAACTGCAGAATACTTGAAAAACGTAGAGTACGATAAAGATGTGCTCTCGGGCCAGTATGGTGGATCGTAGCTCACGGAGAACAATTTTGTATGGCCTCATAGAGGTAAAAGGGTTGAGTAGACAAAAAGTGAAGCTTTCTGCGGTTAATACGGAGACGCGTCTAGCATTGTAAGATCGGTCGGAGGTTTTCGTAAAGTAAATTCGAACGTCGGGTTAAAAAAAGAATTTCCAGGGACCGTCCGACGATTCCTTCAGCGAACAACTTCATTTTCTGCCCGCGTTCTCCGGTTTCTTTCGGCGTCGCTCGCATTTCCCCGCTTTTTCGTCGTCCTCGGGCTTGATTTACATGAAACAAGTGTCACGGCTGGATATATTTAGACGTGGCGTCGTCAGGGACCGATTTTTCTGCCCCTTGCACCGTGTCGCGCGACACCAGAAAGCCTACAAAAAGAAAGACGAGCCGAGGAAGAAGCTCATTGTCCAAGTCTTCTGCAAAAAAAATTGCAAAATACTCAAATTCACACTCGAGAATAGCACATCGGAAACTCTATCCCTGGTGAATTCGTTAATTAATCTTGTTCTCAGAAGAAATTTTATTTTCATCCTTCGAGACAACAGAATTTCAAAGTCCATTTTAAAAGTTGTCCTTTGCAAATCGATTGCGTTACATTTTAATAAAAACCCTGACCAGTATAATTTCGTTTATAGTTTTACCCTTTGCACTCTATAATAAATTCAACGTCGCCCAACAACTCGATAAGAAAATGAAACGTGTTGCGTCATGAATAGTACAGATAACATTGGATTTTATTATAAATTAATTCTTCTTTTACTTTTATATATTCTTTTTAACCCTTTCTTGAGCTGTTGGAATGAAATGTCACGTCGATCACGGCTCGACATCCGAGTGCAAAGGGGTAACTGTGTTTTTCGAGTGACTCGGATCCTGTATGGGGGTCGAAAATAATCGTAAAAAATCCGGGAACTTTTTGTCGGTGCCATTTTCGAAACCACGGTGAAAAAAGGAGACGTATCGGCGAAGTGTGTCACCGTTCCACGCGCGAAGAGGAGAGAAAAAGGCTGCGAAATAAATCGTGCTGCTCCCGTTTCGCAAAAAGAAAGAGATCATTTGTCTCGTATTTTAGTGTGCTCCTTTTTTCGACCGGCGTGGAAATCGCGCTAGCTCGGGTGACGCACAAATAAACCGCGGCCCAGAAATTCGCTTGTAATTGCGACGAGGAAGCTTCATCCTCGATGAGGCAATCCGGCGTAAAAATAATCGATCGAGAGATTCCTCCGCGACGTACAAAAAATAATCGAAAGAAATTCTTCCGTTTTTCCTGTCCACCGCCGGAACGTCCGAGCTAATATTATGGACGTTGAACAAATTAACGGTTAAACGTGATAATAAAAAGATAATTATTATAGATACAGGGCGTCAGGTGCTGAATAGTAAATGGGTTGTGCAAACTCAGAGGGGTACTGAAAAGGGGTTCAGGACCTGAAGGGTTGATAGTATTCGTTAAGTGGAGGGAAGATGTCATAATAAATGTGGATCGAAGAATTTATTAATTTTTGTACTTGTGGGAATTATAAACAGTTCCCTGTTTTGCTTAACCCGTGGTCAAAGGGTTAAAGCAAGTATCTTACTCTTTCTCTACCATTTTTTCTTCAAAAAGAAGATTTCTGTGTATTCCAAAGTCTACAGGTTTTCTTCACATTTTCGCACCACAGAATCTCATGCTTTATCCAAAATGAAAAATTGTTTATAACTCCGACAATATTAATGTTTCGATCTGGAGCTTGTTTCCTCCACCTTGCATACGAGGAGTAGCGAATTCTGTCAAGGTGGATGGGGTTTGAGCAGCGTATGAATACCAAAAGCGACAATCCATGGGGTTAAAAAAAAGGTAACACAGATCGGATGGCTTCTGCGAGGGTTGTTGCCATGCAAGGGGTGGAACTCGTGCAAGAACGACCGCGCCCTGGCTGTAGTAATTGATTGAGCCGCGCCCTGCGAGGGTGTTAGCGACCAACAGCGATGGCTTCGAACCTCCCTCGAAATCTGTACAAATTCTCCTTCGACTGACTCAACTGTTCTAAAGATTCATCATTTCTTGAACACCCACGTATTTGTTATTTAACCTAATTAAGAACCCTGATATCCATATAATGCAAATGCTACGACAAATACAATCAGCTATACGCTAAGAAGAATAGTTGCAAGCTGAGCTGCCATGCGAATTTTCTACGCTTCAGCCTGGAGGCCACAGTAGAATTTTCATTATTATAAGCTGGCCATCGACGGCCATCTTGGCTCCACCGAGGTGTCCACATGACAGTCAACATCTTAACATACAAAGTTATCGAATTGTTCTAATTCGTGGTTGAAGGATCGCGAGTGGTTCGCAGCCATCGCTGTGTCGCGACGCAGGGCAAACGGAGCGACCTATAGGGCGACGCGGTGGTTATATTCGTACGGTTTGCCACCGAGAGAGATGGAATAACGAGGGTGATAGCGCGAGGGGGTGGCTGTTGGCGGCGGTGGTGGTGGCGATGGCGATATTATAGGTGGATGAGAGGGTGGTGGTGGTGGACCGTCACGCCACATAGTGTGATAGTGGCGCATTAAACGGCCAACCCCGACAAGGCACCCTTGGCCCAACCTACGGTTCTCCGGCGACGAGGGTGAGTTCGCCAAGGAACCCGCAGACTCGAGATCGAAACACGGATCCTTTGCAGGCCTGACGGCGGGACCGGAAGTCCTCGTAAAATCGTGATTTAATAAAACAAGAGACTGAGTTATCGCGGCGAGATCACAGGCCTCGAGGATGATTAGGATCTACCGATTTCAATTCGATGCTTACTAAGAAAACCGTACCGAAATGATTCGTGCAACACCTAGCATGCCACGTCGTCGTAGAAAACGTAAAAGAAATCATTGTTACGTCCGTGAAACAAAAGAATGCTTCTTTAACACGTGTACTTCGTTTACATAGTCGCTTCTTCGTTTATCTTTTATGGTACCAACGCGTCTACCTGTTAGGAGGAAGCACGAGCATAAATATAGTTGCATGATTCACGTGTACTTTCTAACACTGTTGAAATTTAGATGAACGTTATTTCAGGACTATAGGTACCTTGTCTAAGAAAAGGCATTGATGAGATGATTCTATACAGCGTAGATTTTGCATTCGATGATTTTTTTAGGACGATATGGTTAGGGAAGATGCAAACTGTTAAAGAGTATAGCGACTCAAACGAATTTTAATCGCATGATGTTCCTTGTAAGTGAAACAATTTCAGTTTCATACAAAGAATTAATATTTTTCTGTGGCTGAGGTTCCCTCGAACGAATCCATTAAACAGTACTCGAAATTAATTAATTCTCTCAAATGTTTAAACGGGAGATCGAATGCTTTTTCAAAATTTCTGCACTTGTGTCAATTCGGCGTCGTCTCGCACGTGGTCCCCGGTGTTCCCTGCCCTATGCACTTTCAGATGTCCAAATTTCCCAACGTAAAAGCTTCGTAATTAGGTGGAAAGTGTCCTCGAGGGGAATGAGTCAACCTCGAGGAGAATAGGGACGTGCCCTTTCACAGGTAGGCACTCTCAAGGACACAAAGGCATTCCGGTAGAACCTCTTAGGGGGTTCACCAAATTTTCACCTCTGATCCTGATCTTTCCATTTTCCCTCGTTTCTATGGGACAGGGGACCTTGCACCCTGGTTACCATGCATTAGGGTTCGAGTGTTTGAAGAAACATTTGAAGTAAGCGGAAAATTCGGTGATTCACAACTGTTTAGAGGCTGAGATGTTGGATTCCGTGTCTTGGAATCGAAACAACACTTTTTTAAATCGAATAAGAGGTTTCTTCAAGTATACGTGGCGTTGTGCAATAATCGGAGTTTGACGTTGCAGGAATGTTACTATCTGAATAACTCCCTTCATTTCTAGGCAGATATCGTGTTTTAGAGAAGGGAAGGGGTGTGGATGACCAGCCTTGACGAACGTTGCCCTTGATGACTAAGGGTAGCGTTCGTTTTGAAACAGAGTTCGACTTGGAAAGTAACGCGTAAACAAGTTGACGCATCTATAGATGATGAGATGGACATAGATAAAGGTGGTTGGTCGTCTAGCAGCTGACCAGCCTTGACGAACGTTGCCCTTGATGACTAAGGGTAGCGTTCGTTTGGAAACAGAGTTCGACTTGGAAAGTTACGCGCAAACAAGCTGACGCATAGGCGATGAGCTGGACATCGTAATAGATAAAGGTGGTTGGTCATCCGACAAAGAGACGATTGAGTGACTGGTACCCCTTTCAACCTTGAATCCTCCTGAAACTGTAGATTCTTCGGCTGAAATGACTACAGTGTTCGATGCTGGGTTATACAGAAAGATGAAGAAGTGACTCGAATGCGGAATATGGAAATTAGCTCGACCTTTCGGGGTTACGTTCGGTGTGTACGGGCCATAAGGACCGGATCGATAAGTCGCCACCTCGACGTAAGCACTCGAACGATGTCGTAAGTGGCGGGAATCATCTGCCGTGCCACGGCATCGTTCCATAAACCGAACGATCTACGAGACACGCCAACCCTCTTCAGGAATCTCTTCCTGAACGATACAACGCACGAGAGATCGAGACTCTCGATCGTACACCTGGCGACAAGAACTCCGCCTGAGATATTCGGAATTTGACAAAGATTTTTGCAAACTTATCAGATGCCTCCAGTTCATCCTTGGATCAGGTTGCTTCTGAATACGAAGAACATCTCATGCTTTCGGTATATGAAAACAGAAACGACTTCTTCAAAGAGTCTATCCTCCGGTCCATTCTCTGCTGAGACTATTGCGGATGCAACGAAGATGTACTTCAAATTCTACTGCGTTGAAATGCAGGAGACAATGACAATTTTAACCCTTTGCGATGCGGCTTTTAAAATTTGTCTTCAAAGTCGGATGTCGCCACTACGGCGGCATGATCTTTTTCTATCATACAAAAATTACAATTTTTTTATTTTTATACACTGTAAGCAATATGCTGCAAAATATACTTGCCTCAAAACAACTTTTTTTTAATATCTACATATCCCCTTATATATCATCACATGCGAAAATAATTTTAAACATAAACGTGCCTCGACCAGTTGGTGGTGCCGCCAGAGAAATGTGCCGATCGCCAAGGGTTAATAAAGAAGTTCCAGCTCTTCGAGCTACCAGGAATCCGTTGACCTTCCTCGAACCTCCTCCGTCAGAGTTGGAACCCAAAGATCCTATCCGAACGCTGTCTGAAACCCAGCAGCCTCCGGCGACACCCTCTGAAAGAGCTGGCGGAGCAGGTCTCCTCTCAGGGTTCCAACGGATCCAAGTTTCTGTCCTGTCTGCGTCGTTCCGAGGGGGTCTTCTCGGAGAAGGCGTGTCCGGCTCCCGAAAAGGAAGAGGAAGTGGCTGCTCGGGCAGGTCGAGCGAAGGAACGACCGCTTCGGAGCAGACGGTACACCGTTTTTGCGGTGACGAGATCGCCTGACGAAAAATCCTCCCCGGCGATCCTGCGTCTCGGAACGTGCAATTAGAGAACATTGTCCGCAAGCTCGTGGTCGGTCGTTGCACATGGTGCTCGCTGCATCCATCCGCAGGGTGTGTGTGCACGAGGATCAGGGAGAGGCACGTTGCGCGTTTTTTGTCGAGGAACAGGGTGTAGGGAGACGTTACGAAGGAACACGTGCGAACCACATGCGTCCTCGCTCTCTCCGGGGGTCTCTACCCTCCGCTCTCTCCTTTTCCTCTCTTTTCTTTTCTTCTTTTCCACTTCTCGTTCTCTGGTTACTCACCTACTCTCTATCCGATGTCTCGTCGCTCCTCCCTAGCCTCCGACGGTGTTTCTCCTTTTATTTTATGATTTTTCTCCCGATTCTTCTAGCCGCATCGCGATGATCCAGCGGGCAAGGTGAGTCGTTCAACTGGACGGCCTCGGTAAAAAATTGTTTGAAAAGAAGTTGCATCAAGCCAACCGTATACCGCGGTAATTACTTTTTTGTTCTTTGATCGATCTGTTTTCGCGAGGTGTGAATATCAGCCGGTTTTTTGTATTCTTCGAGAACGGAGCAAAGTCCAACCTGGATTGAAATGAATATTAGAATGAAACTTTTCGAGTGATTAACAAGGAAGCAGAGACTGTGGAAGTTTGAAGACTATTATACGGGGGGTGTTAGGACGAGTGGGAGGTAATTCCAGATGAAAAATAAAATGGAAACGTGGAATTAAATTTGTTTGTACGATTTTGTATCTAGAATCAATCTTGAACGATCTGTCACGTTTTATATCTCATGTTTAACCATTACACGCAACCAACGCCTTAATAAACAATAAGTCGTTTAACCCTTCGAGGCCTGAAAGTTTCGGGAAAAATCGTGCGCCATGTGCTGAAATTTTCCATGGTGGAACACGTGTTTAATTCAATAATTAATTACAATTATATATTTGATGTCGATTGCTCGGTCGTTTTAGTCCTTCAGAATTGCAACATATGTAACGAGACACATATATTTTAATGAAACAAGCAAAGACGATAATTCGTCTAAACACATAGGTTGAAAGCGTACAGTAAACGCGTGTGCCCAGGCCAGTGCGGTGACCCGTAGCACACGGTGAACGATCCTTTTGAACGCATACATACATGCGTCTGTCGTCCGCAAAGGGTTAAGATCTGCTAATCATTTTGAGCGGTGTATGAGCATCAATCGTGAGCGTGGTCAGATTAAACCACCGCTCACCATGTTCTCGTCAATCTCACCGTTAGCTTAATAGCAGGGAAATTCTGTTAACAAAGAGAAATGGAGAAAAACGAGGAAGCAGAAGAAGAAGACGAAGTGGGTAGAGGAAACGCGATGCAAAATGGCCGCTGAAGCGCAATCGAACCGTGATACCGACTGTTCCTAGCAACGGAGAAGAGAGGAGGATCTCTATTAGTTATTGGCAAGCGGAGCGAGATATAAATAACGAAGTCGCAATAAACGCACGGGCCTGCATCGGGCCCAGCCAGCCAGCCAGCCAGCATCGATAATGATGTTGGCTGACAAGTTGCACCGCAGGTTGCACGCTGGTACCTACATAACGTACAAGAGGCAATATTCCAGCCACGGGGACCGCCATGACTTTCTTATGGGGACTGCACACCGTTTAACACCTCTTGCAAACATACAGGGTGGCCGGTTCAAGATGTCACAGTATTTTTTAGTTCTGTTCTTCTTCCCCTTCTTCTTATGTAACTCAGCACCAGCCGATCAGAAAGCCAGGGTATATGCAGTTCTAGGTGATTCTCGAACTATCAGCAACGGCGACACTGAACCACGGAAGACACCTGGCCATCCATAGCAGAGTCGACCGTGTCCAGAGTAGCTTCATCTCTGGTTTTTATGATGGTTATTTAGCCACGAGCCTACAGTTTTAGCTTGATCCTGAAATAGCGTGTGTCTACATAGCAACGCTGAATATCAGTGACTCCGACGGTCACCTATCTTAACGTAGCTCAACTGTAGACTGATACGAAGGACGACAGCGTGAAGAAGGTAATTTTTTTCAAGCGGTACCATCAAGGTCTACCGAAGGATAACTTGATTTTTTAATAGGTAGGATCGTAACCTGTCGCCTGGCAAGCTATGTGATCGCCTGTAGTCAGGGTCGTAATAGTTATTAGGCCATGTCACATTTATATAAGATTGTAGCAGCTCTTGAATGTGTATGCTCCTAACGTGATCTGTGTCAGTCACTCCCGGTGCAAGGAAAGTTGAACGCGACAAGTGCTCAATCAACAAGACAACGTCTCATTTTCCTACCGGATATCATTGACCCTCCATCGATATTATTAACTGTTGCGAGATTTTGCAAATGTAACCGGGTAATTTATCAATTTCTCGACCATTCGAGCGATCGACGAATGATTTACGAGGAAATCCATCACTGAAAGTAATATCGTGCCGATGTTGCATCGAGGAGAACGGACACGTTCGCGTGCACAGCATCGAAATTGACGTTGTGAAACGACCTTTAGGCACACGAGCGTGCGACTCTGCGTGTATAGAAATTGCTTGGTCGCGCCCGATTCGCCTGATACCGGAGATGACCGCGTAAGAGCTTCAAGCTCTCCGGCCCTTTTCCTCGTCTCCCCTCTTCACTATCGAGAAAATGCTTGTTAAACTACTCGAGAGGCCGCGTATAGCCAACACCTTTATGACCAGCCTTGGAAATACCGTAACTTTTGCTTAGGAAGCCTAGGCAACCGAGTCGGAGCGTACTAAGCTCGTGAACAGCCAGGACTGGGGATATCTGAGCGTAGAAATTCTGAAATTTATGGAGATCCAAGCGTAGAAACTCGCAAGTTTAGGGAGATCCTAGCGTAGAAATTCTCTAATTTAGGGAGATCCAAGCATGGAAACTGTCAAGTTTAGGGAGATCCGAGCGTAGAAACTCTCAAACTTAGGGAGATCCAAGCATGGAAACTGTCAAGTTTAGGGAGATCCGAGCGTAGAAACTCTCAAGTTTAGGGAGATCCAGGCGTAGAAACTCTCAAGTTTAGGGAGATCCAAGCGTAGAAACTCTCAAGTTTAGGGAGATCCAGGCGTAGGAACTCTCAAATTAGGGAGACCTAGCGTAGAAACACTCAAGTTTAGGGAGATCCAAGCGTAGAATCTCTCAAATTTAGGGAGATCCTAGCGTAGAAACTGTCAAGTTTAGGGAGATCCTAGCGTAGAATCTCTCAAATTTAGGGTGATCCAAGCGTAGAAACTCTCAAGTTTAGGGAGATCGAATTGTAGAAACTCTGAAGTTTAGGGAACTCCAAGCATGGAAACTGTCAAGTTTAGGGAGATCCAAGCGTAGAAACTCTCAAACCTAGTCATATCCCAGTGTAGAAATTCTCAAATTTAGGGAGATCTACGCGTAGAAACTCTTAAACCTAGGGATATCCAAGCAGAGAAACTGTCTGGTCTGAGGGTATCCCGGTGTTGGAATACCCAAGCCTAGGAATATCCGAAGCTTAGAAATTCTAAAGTCTGCGGACATCCAGGCGTAGAAGTATCAAAGTGTACAAATCCTCGAGGTACGTACCTTTGCTATTCGCAAGCATCTGACAATTTTACAACCCTCCTCAAAGTACCATCATTCTTGCCTATGTCCCTTAGGACTGACGTTCTCCAGCCATTAACGACGATCTTCCGAAAGCGTGTAATTTGAAGCGACGCCTAACAGCCACGTTGTAATTTCACCGTCTGCTTCTGCGTTTCCATTCGTCAGCAGTAATTTTTAATATTAAAGTGAAAAATCTTTTGAAACCTCGTGCGAGCGTTTCGTAACGTGTTGTATCAGGTGATGCGGCAAGGGGTACAGGTACGCGGTTTCTCGTAATAGCAGCGAAAATACAAGGTGCTAGCAGAAGGATAGCGGCGAGGAAACAAACGGCAGGTGCTAATTAAGCGAGGTGAAGTGTGCACGTGTGCTGGTGCAAATCGAGGCGAGATCATTAAGCTTTTTCTTTAATTAGCGATTATTTATTGAGCGATCTCGCGATAACGGACCTTCGGGACCACCTTCTCCCTTTCCTTTTTCAATAGAACCTGCTTCTTTAATATCGTCTCGATATTCTACGAAATATCAGTAGTCTACAAATTATCATCTCGAGCATTCGATCACCCTCGACGATTTGACGACACTTTGTACACGTAGATAGAATTTTTGATTGCAAATAAAAATTGTAGA
Source organism: Macropis europaea (assembly GCA_916610135.2). Lineage (NCBI taxonomy): Eukaryota > Metazoa > Arthropoda > Insecta > Hymenoptera > Melittidae > Macropis > Macropis europaea. Next base: position 1,551,886 of record OU744353.1, read on the forward strand.
GCAGCGAATAATGAAATGTGTCTATTTTATTATAATGCAGCACGGACAACATAATTGGGTAGTATTTGTTGCAGGGGTCTGTCCAGCTAATAGCTGGTTCAGTGAAGTTTATTTGAAACTCAGTGACACGTGGGAAATTCTAGCGACCACCAGAGTTAGTCAGACTAGAGCCACAAATATAGGTGTACCTTACGCGCATCAGAGTCCGATTACGATACGTCGGTCAGGAGATTTCCCAACAGTCATTGGGTTACTATCTTAAGCCTAATTTCTAGCCACCAGCCTGTTCTTCGTACCGTGAAACAACCACTGAATTCTCACTACTACATTCAGGGTGTTCAATATACTTTATTCAGTCCATTTCAATGGAAAGTCGATTGAATAAATATTTCATGACTTCGCTCGGAGCATTTGAAATAATATTAACTTTTCAAGCGTAAATAATTCAATAATCGCACTCATTTCCGAGCATCGATCCATTGAACATTAATTTCACTAACTTACAAATCTGTTGGCTACAGGTCCAAATTTTTATTAATAAATTCACAATGATGTGCATCTCTGACATTCCATCGCACAATCGAAGGTTTATTTGATAAAATCGAGTAATGTATACATGCTTATTTAAAGCTTGTTGTGTTAAATAGGGAACGACGTACATACTTATGGGATGACCCTGCAGACTCCGTTTGATATTTCGGTAATCATTCGAAAAAATATTTATTCGAGAGTCTGCAGGCTACTGTCCTCGTTCGAGCACGTGCGTTCACATTCGAACGACTCGCGAAGGGGTTGGATCTATATTTACCGAAAGTTTGCCCTCTATTTTTACGAAAGCACCACCTGCCTGCGGAGTCGCCGTGGATCTTTGTAAATCAGCGTAATAACCGTACATCCAGCCGAGCTGGATCGACGAGGATCGTAAAAAAGCCGCCTCGAAAACAGTCCCTTCGTTTCCATTCATTTTATACAGTCGCCCACGTACTTCTATTTCTTCCTCTATTTCTCTCGTAAAAGTCTCGGGAAGAAACCGAGCCGTTGCAACATCGACCCCGTAAATTCTCCGTAAATCCCCCTGGAAAAATCCTGCTCGTTCGAACGAGCGTTCTCGAAACGAATTTCTGGTTGCGCAACGGCGGACAACCTGCCGCGGTTTCCAGGGGACAGGAAGACGGAGACGACGTGAAAACGGAGGAAGGGAAGCGGAGAGGGAGGGAGCCTTTCGATCGAGATGTCCGATTACACGCGGCGGTAATATAATTTTAATAAACTCGTTAGCATAATTGCTCGAAAGTCCCGTCTCCGTGATACCGGTCGAAGTTGCAGCACGGCCGGCGTAAGGGACTCGAGGGTAGAAGAACCGGCGACGATGAATCTGGTCGATGAAAGGGGTGAGCAGAGTTGCAAAGATGAATATCGTGCTGGAGTTCAAGAAATAAAAGGGAAGAAACGAATGGATCAAGAGAAGACGGGTGCGGACTCGTATTTTGGAACCGGGCGGGAAAGAAAAGGAAGCGGACGGAGCGGAGAGAAAAATTGGAGCGAAAGAAATTCACTCGTAGATTAAGAGAATAAAAAGATAGCTATTATTAAGACACTTTGAGTATAGAATGCCTCAAACCTAAATATTTTCTGTGGGGGGAATATCTTTATGAATTCAGTAATATTCAATATTAATTATAATGTCCTCGATTCACCGCTTCGATTGTTTTAAGACAATTTTTTAGCTGATGATTATGTTACTCAAACCTTCCATGAAATTTCTCCCCTAACGCTGTGTCCAATTGATAGTAAATAATACGATTCTCTTCGAAACATTCAAAACGAAGCATACACAGCTTCCACATCCTACCACGTGCACTGTACAATCTTAATCAAATAAAATAAAACAGTATATTTGTATGTCTTCAACACGTACCCTACGGACTGGAGAACATTATTAATGAAACAACCTGACAGAAGTCGAACCCATACTCGTGTCCACGGCACTCGAAGGGTTACGCTGAAGCCTAGACGAAAATTTGGCTTAAATTCGAATTTCCGTTGCGAGGCAGAAACCGTGCGACATCTGCTCGCATTTCAAGTGGCAGGAGGATCAAGAAGGAGCAGGAAACTCGAAGGAGAACAGGGAGAGCGGGTTCAAGAAAGAAGCGAAAGAAAAGAAGGGGGAGAAAAAGTGGATGGATCAAGAAACGACAGGGGAAGCTGCGCGGAGGAGAAGAAGAGCACGTAAAAAGAGGGAGGAAGAAGAAGAAGAAGAAGAAGAAGGAGAAGGAGAGGCAAGGAAAAGGGACGGTTATAGAAGGGGTAGGGTGAGGACGAAACATGCGATAGGACGCAGGACGAGGCACACGGCAGGATACGTGCAGCTGCCTCGTTATTTTCAGGACTTTACGCTGGACGATTCGATGAGAAACGCGGCGGTGCAGCCTCGACCGAATTAACCGGAGAAATTAATGAGAATTCCTGTATAGTCGGCCCGGCGAAAGAATCGACTCCGGTGGTGGGGGAACTCTGGTGACCCGGAGCCCCTCCCCTACCTTACCCCTCCGGTCCTAAACGTCTGAAACACCGAGAGACAATTAGGAATATTTTGTAATTCTTATCGACATCGTTTATCATCGTTGGTACTTTATTATTCTTGCTGCCATCGTTACGGTGTACTTACAGCGAAATAGTAATTACAAGGCGTGTCCCTGAATCGAATGAACAAACTTTAGGATTTGAGAAACAGACGGCATGCGAAAGTACACAGAGTGTCTTATTATATAAAATGAAGCAACGTTATTTCAATACGCGTAGGTATAGTGGACTCTTCTACGACGACAATTATTTATTTGTTTAGTTGTTCGAAGGATAAGGTCTGTGAGGAGGATCGATTCATCTGAACAAACACGAGACATATGCTTTAATAGAATATTCAGCTTCCTCCGTTGTTCGATAAGCCGCTTTAGATTACTGAATACCAAGCAGAAGAATTAATTACGCGGATCCATCTTTATTAATCTTTTGCCCTCCACCGACGATGCTATGGCGACATACTCTGTTTCTACTTCAATATTTGATGCGATAACATTTAAATTATGATCGGTCGTGAATTTTTATGGGAAAAGTATTTCTAATTTTCGAAAACGGCGCCACAGAAACGTCTTGAGGTTCCCGGTCGCTCACATTAAAATATTCTCGCAGCTCGATGGAAACTCTCTAATTCTACCGCGTCGGTGTGACGGAGCAGGAGCTCCGGAAACCGACAGCGATTCGAAATCGTACGAATTCGAGCAACACCGAATTCAGGAGCGTCTTCGTGTTATTTCTGGAAGACGAAGTTATCGGGTGATCGGGTCGAAGGATGTACCGATGGAATCGTCGGAACGGGATCGCTCGAACTCGATGTCGCAGATGCGGTTGGTATTCATGAAAACGAAAGGCTCGCGACTGCAGCCCTCGTGAACGGTTACATAATGTATCTGAGACAACGGAACGATCGTTTATGCATCTCGATCGAGCTTGATCGATGGAGTCTGCGCGCCGCCGATCCCCGCTGAAAAATGTCGAAATCGTTTCCGGTTGCTCGCCCATATTTTACTTATTCCAACCTGCGGGGTGCGCTATTCACGCAGATCTGTTCCAAAGGACGTTTTTACTTTTGTACACCCGGTATTTCCAGGGCAACCTTTTAAGTAGTTACTCTCTACTTCGGGGATTTTTTCTGGAAAAACTAAACAATATACCTTTATGAAATTTCACAGATTTATTCGTGTATACTTATACCAGATTCCCGAATTTTTGTGCATTGTTATCGTGTAAACTGTAGTAATTATTCAACGGAGAAGCGGAGGTTGAACAAATGCTAAATATGTTTTGACTCTCGAACCACCCTAAAGATCGTAAGTATATTTAGTTGAGTATTGATACATTTGAACGGGTTAACCACTTGCGCTATAAAGACGTGCCACGCACGTCGAGATGCTTTTGTTCCAAAGCCGCCAGCGACGTGTATACCACGTCGATAGGCATTTGTCGCAGAATCAAAAACGACGTGTTCGTCACGTCGGCTAACAGTTAGATCGTTCATTATTCGAGCTACAGTTCCAGAGTCAATGTAACGCCTTACCGCATGTTATATTGTAGAGTGCGGCACGGCAACCGAAAGTTAAATCGTAGCGCAAGTGGTTAAGAAAGGAGATTGCCCTCTTCGCAGGGGCAGAAAATTTCGGAAAAGTCGGAGGAAGGCGTGTCCTCGAGGAGAATCGAAAAGTTTGGAAATAATTGGAACGTCTCGGTGTCTGGCTACCGTAATGGTTACCGTTACGGTCGGCCGTTAATATAACGTGTCCGCGGGCAATTAAAAGCAGCCGACGGGCAATTAGCAATGCCCTTATCGTTCATCGGCTCCCGGACGAACGATCGCGAGATTCCATTGGATAAAGAACAGATAACACCGTTAACTTATCGCCGTCGAATCTCGAATCGCCGAAGAATCGATCGACGGCGATTCCGCGACATTCCGCGAAAAATCGGGCCCGACGTCGTGCGGCTAACGGGTGGCTGGAAAAGTGACCTTGAGGATGTACTGGGCGACTCGGTTTCATGCGTACGCAGCGTAGGATACCACAAAAATGTGCCATCGTACATCGATCTTCTCCTACAGTAGATTTATTTCCACTATTTCCAAAAATACGGATGAATGTTTCGAGGGGACATCATCTGGTAGTAATGAGGTCGAAATACTCAACGTGTATTGTTTCTACAGACACCATACAACATCTATGATACACAATACAATATAATCAGTATACACTCATCCCTCCATTTACGCGGACTGTCCGTTCCACGCGGATTTTTTTTACGCGGATGAAAATCGCGTAAATAGAGTCTGCTGGCACGAAAAAAACCGGTATAAGTTATACAAATATTTATTTCGTACAGGTTAACAAAAACATAATGATATTTCAGAGAACCAAAATAAGTTTCATTCGGTGTCAGAATCTGTACTATGATTCGAAGCAATCTACCTTCTCAAGGCAGAGTTAAGTAATTAGTACGTTTAAGTAAGAATTTGCGTCTCTCTGATATGTGATAAATTCAATGAAAGATTATAGAAAAACATATTTTCTGACCGTGTAAAATGAGATCGCGTATAAAAAGTACCGCGCAAATGGAGGGATAATTTACCGCGTAAAAAGGAACCCGCGTAAAAGAAGTACCGCGTAAATGGAGGGATGGGTGTAATAGAAAATCAGTTAGATGAGAATGTTTACAGAAAAGGGATTGTTTCACGGACGATCGATGGATCGAGGCATGCGGAAGCTGAAGAGGCAGCTGTGAAACAGCTCGAGCCTCGAAATTGACAGTAAAATCGATCGAGCCTATAAACGAGCATGTCAAGTGCAACTGGCAGCTAATTAGCATCGCATCTGTATTTATGGAAAATCTGTGTCCCCGGGCGACCGGCTGCCGATACGATCGCGAGCCAAGGTTCTCTGGAGATCACCGATAAGCGCCTCTCTGGACTGCGTACGGTTCTCGTCCCTCGGCAATGTTCCTACGATTTTCCTTCATTTTCCAGCCCATGCCCGACGAGAAAATCGGTGAAAAGATCGTTCCGACCCGAAGATCATTTTTTCAACGTCTCTTCTCTCGTTACACGGTCTCGCGTGAACATTTCACGTATCCTTCGAGCGAAAAAGCTTGATTTATCGTGCTGGAACAGCTCCCAGAGAGCTCGCTACTGGAAACGATTTCGTCTCGTGTTCCCTTTTTTTCCTCTCTTGTCTGTTCTCGAGAGAAAGTTACCGAGAGACATAAATAATTAATTTTTTTCCCCTCTGTCAATATTTACGAGCCGATAGGACGAGTTCCTCGAAGGACCATGGCTGGATTCGTCACGCTGCTTGGATCGAATTTCCCCATAGGTTTTTCCACTTTCCCTGATGCTCCGGAGCCTTCGAAGCTGACCGTTTTCTCAGTTTTCCAACGTTATCTGGTCGAACATCGTAGCCCGAACGTGGTCGATAAAGGGATTTTCGTCGAGTTTAGTGATAAAGGGATCATGTTTTCCTCATCTTATCTCTTGTTGTTGTAGTAGTTTTGGAGATTTCTGGCTGTGGGAGTAATATCTCGATAGTCAGTTCAAATATTTTACAGCAAACAGGCATTGAATCGCTTTGAAGTAGTATAATTAAAAATGTAAGCTACTAAGATTCAGCTTCAGTGTCTGTAAGCTTGGATGTTTCAAGGCTTGGATGTTCTTAGGCATGGGTGCAAAGCCTAGGTGTTCTTAAATATAGCTGGTACAAGATTTGGGTACTCCAACGCTTGAGTGTCTCTGTACCTGAATAGAAAGCTTTGATGTCTCTATGCTTGGATGTTTCAAGGCTTGGCTGTCTCTAAATCCGAGTACCCCAATGTTTGGGTGTTTCTGAACGTAGGTGCTTCAAGGCCTGGATGTCTCTAAATGTAGGTACGCCCAAGGTTTGCGTTTCTCTAAACCTGAGTACTCCAAGATTCCAGTATCCCTATGCTTGGATGATCCAAAGCTTCGGTGTTTCAAAGCTCAGATATTCCAAAGCTTAAATACTCCAAAGCTTGGATGCTTCAAAGTTTAGATACTCCAAGCTTGAATGTTTCAAAGCTCAGATACTCCAAAGCTTGGATGTTTTAAAGCTCAGATATTGCAGAGCTTGGATGTTTCAAAGCTTAAATACTCCAAAGCTTGGATGTTACAAAGCTTAGAAACTCCGTTGTTTAGATATTTCAAAGCTTAGATACTCCAAAGCTTGGATGTTTTAAAGCTCAGATATTCCAGAGCTTGGATGTTTCAAAGCTTAAATATTCCAAATCTTAGATGCTTCAAAGCTTAGATACCCCAAGCTTGAATGTTTCAAAGCTCAGATACTCCAAAGGTTGGATGTTACAAAGCTTAGAAACTCCATTCTTTAGATATTTCAAAGCTTAGATACTCCAAAGCTTGGATGTTTTAAAGCTCAAATACTCCAAAGCTTGGATGTTTCGAAGCTCAGATACTCCAAAGCTTGGATGTTTCAGTGCTCAGATACTCCGAATCTTAGATATTCCTAACCATACACACTCCTAACCTCCACATCCAAACTTAAACATTCCAAGTAGTAAGAGCATACAATGAACAACTTCTGTACGCGAGTGCTCTCAGACTCCGTGCAGTCCAAACAGCGCACAACCTACTCCAACGTTACGAACCAAAGATAGTACGCGTGTAGCGGTGAGGTGACCACTCGGTGCATAAGACGGGTTCTACTCGTTTCTTTTTCTTTTTTTCCTGCAGAAATTGGGTTGCACTTGCGGTTTGCGGTAGCGAAGAAAGAGGTCGTTACACGCACTCACACCGGTCGCGATTGTTCCGCAGATACGCGGCGATACCTGCGCACACGCGCGCATTCGGAAATATGCGTGTACACCAGTTACATGTAATACGGGTGCACGCAAGAAAGAGGTCGGTCCGTCTGCAACAGGCGAAGTGCGATGAATCATCCTCTTCATGGTGTACTTGCTTTCACACGAGTCTGCTCGCTGAAATAAACACTGCCTTAATATCGATACTCGACCAAATTGCCCTGTTAGTCCGTATTCCTCATTATACACGGTGTCCCTGGAGTTGTACGATCGAACAGTTCCTTCGATTGGTAGAAATAAAAAAGATCCTATCAATACCGTTCACAGAATAATAGTAGAATGGATACAGATATAGTTTAATACATGGACAATCCGTGATATTCGTTCCAATTTGATATAAATCTAGGTCGTGATTTCAAACAGTAAGCATAGTTTGAGGAAGCATGTTGAAGTACACTATATTTATAATTATTCGTCTGGTTTTTCGTGGTCTCGAACGTCCTGTTCGTAACTCAGAGACACCCTGTACGGTAATTAGGTGAAGTCTCCGTCTGTACACTCGAATTTCGTCAACTTTGGAATTCGAGAAAGTCCCCACGAGTCTTTATCATTCGATTATGTGTCCTAAACGAGTTTTCTAATATATTAGCCACTTTACGAACCGATAAAGTCGTTCTAACGAGGATCCTCCAGCGTTCCATTGAGCAACATATTTTCGATACTATTTACGAAGTATAATCAGCTTGTCCGATGGCAGTATAGTTTCTAGAGATCGTATTTAGAGTCACGGTTACGTGGTCACGTTCTAGCTGACTTTTTCGGCGGCATAAAATGTTTCCTCGTGAACGAGACTTTATACGGCATTGACCGCTCGCCAGCGACGGCCTCGAGTCGTTTCGAGTCCGAACAAGCGCCTGTAACTTTCAACTCTTCGAAGCATCGTCGAAGAAATTTCATCGCTTCGTACCGAGCCTGTCGTACGCGAGACAAAATTTTTGAAAATTTTGAACCAGTCGAGGACTCGAATATCGACGTGCAGTGTCACCAAGAAAGTCGTGTAGGAGAGAAACGAGTCGCCATCGCTAGAGGCTCGCGTGTGCACCGCTTTCTTTTTGCTCCTGTTCTTCTTTCTGCCTCTGTTCCAGCGATCCGTCTTAATATTCGATCCAACGTTTCGTATCCCAGGGGTTTTCGATCCCTCTCTCTCTCTCTCTCCCTCTCTCTCTCTCTCTCTCTCTCTCGCTGTCTCGCTCTCTCTGCTCTCTCGCGCGCGAAATTTATATGGCCGAGCCTGTTAATTAACGTCACCGAAACGATCGGGTCGCGGCACGACACGAGAAAAAAGTGGCGAGCGCACGGCCACGGGCTACCTAAAGCGCGAGATGTATCGATAACTAGCGATGGAATCGAGCTGCACCGAGTTCGATCAGATAGCTCGTCCGCATCTACAGACTGCGATACGAACTTTTTTCTTCCTTTCGAAAAGACCGTGGAGTCGGTGCTGCCACGGCGGAGACACCCAGAGTGGACCGTTCAAGATCTTTATTTCACTCACAAACTTTCTTATTTTTAAAGCAATCTTCAACTTTTTTTTCAGTCGTATATTCATTCTGGCATTTTTAAAATAGGAATTATTATAACAGGAACAATTAACTTGCTTTATACCTTCATAAAACATAATAATACAGACTTATTTTCTACAAGTAATTCTTCTTGGAAAATCTAAACTACAGATTTCCAACTAAATTATTATAGTACTCAGTGTTGTCTTATATACAGGTAAGAAGAAGAAAGTTAACACATTCGCATCGGGCTATTTTTCACAAACTTTTCATTTAAGTCGGGGGTATTTTAGTGATCTAAAGATATTTCAACGTATGTGTATTAAAACTGCAATAATTATTTTTGTAATTAATGTATGTTATTGAAATTTTCAGGAGCTGTACATAAGCAGTATCAGTAGTATTAGAATTCTCGTTTCCCGACGACAAAGCTTATTTTTTAAAAACGAGAATTTTCGTTTCCCGTTGCGAATGTGTTAAGGGCGTTGTCATACAGGAAGCACTGCCCCTGGTCCAATCAGCAAAATTAAGCTACGTTGGCTACTGTCGTCTCCGAAGCTGAAGATCCACGATGAGACAGAAATTTCGTTCCTCAAATATTTGCATTCGGTCGTTGCTGAGATTTTTGTCTCCTGAGAATGAAATCTCATGAAAATGGATCACCGCCCTGAGATGAGCGACCGTTATCAGTGCTTCCGTGTCGACAGAGGATTCGCTCGAAGCAGAAGCTCCTAAATGACCATAACAATCAATGTGCGTTCGATAATTCATGCAGAGAGGAAGTTAGTTGAGTGCAAAGCTGATCGATGGAGAATGCAGCGCACGGAACGATGATTAGAGAGCGTTTAATAACGCGTGTTATCGCTGCATCGTCTCGGTATCGAGGGTCTAACGAGCCTCGGGCCTCGTCCACGTCTCCGCAATGCCACGGCTGGCAAACACTTGTGTTTGATTAGCGGATGTCGCCACGTACACGGCTAATACGTGTCTCGACAACTGATTCCTTCTTCGAGGCGCAAACAACCAGCGACATGCTCGAACCGCGACAGACGTTCCTTCTCCGGCGATCGCTCGAAGGAACGACGGTATGCGTGTCGGGTTGTTGCACAACGGGGCAAACTGGGCTGACACGACTCCGGAAAAGTATTCTTCTCCATTTTCGTGATGTCTTTGTTACACGGTTCACACTCTGTTCGGATGTTATAGAAACCAGAACTGGGGGACGATATGAGCCGCACCATGGGAGAACTCAACGGTTGTAATTGGAAATAACTTGTCTTAAAGCTAATTGAAAGATTCAATGGCACTTTTCTTGAGCACCGTTGCAAAAAGGATACGGAATCTCAATTTTTAAAACTGTAATTGGGAGGATGACTCGGATTGTAACTACGTTTTGCATAAAAATCATAATTTTATTGTAGAATATAAAATACATGGTAGTTTAGAATTAGATACGTACTGTCACTAATGATCATTTTAGCTTCTAATTCACATACGATGACTAATTCTTGGTTTCCTCTCTTGAACGAACCGAAAGCCACGTGCTAATTGTCAGACTCACCCCTACGCGTTGCGTAAAAATTGTGCGCTCGAAAGTTGCTCGTTTTCTATCATCCTCGCGATCGATTTATGGCAGAGAGAATGAATATTTTATAAGAAAAATGATCGGGGACGCCTTGGAATGTAAAAAAATAACGTTGGGGAGAAAAGCGCGCGAGAGCCGGTATCGAAAGTGGGTTCCATCGATTTCCATAAAAATTGAAGGTTCTTTTTTTTCTGGTCGGGACTCAGGTGCACGTGTACCGACCTAGTTGCATCACACACCGCCATCCCGAGCAAACGATTGCACCGGAGCATATTTTTTTGACACGCAGCCTGTTATGGGATCCCTGTGGCACGTGAGGCATTGTTACAACGACCTGTTCGAGTCAACCATGATCGAGCAGAGCCGTACCGAGATGCTCGTCGTCTCTTTTATTTTTGTTACCTCCAGGTGTTTGAAAAATTGTAACATTCTGTCGCAACTTAGAGACCAGGAGAATTATTTCTGACTTGCTTTGAAAATGATATTAACACTGGTAGCCGCTTCATTCGAGTAGCACTTATATAAAACAGATAACTAGGCGCGAGTGTCGCTGATAACAGGTGAATAATAAAGTACCTGTATAATTAAAATTGTAAAGTAAGTGATGTAATAACGTGGAATGTGTTAGTAATTGATTAGTCTAACAAAAATGGCCAAGGAGTTGTAATTATCGGTAAAGTGTTAAAAGTAGTAGAATGGTCCTTTTAGAAGAGTCGGAAAATTCTCTCTGATGAAACTGTGATTTTATCTTATACATTTGGACTTTCAGATTCTATTGGTAGGTTTTGCTATTTTTTTGCGACTCACTGCCATCGCTCCGCGCAGACCAACGCGAAATCTTAATTCTAATTCATAGTTAAGTATATGGGCGCATTAAATCGTTACATTCGTATACAAAATGTTAATTAGGAACGATCGAGTATGGTTATCGACTCGGTGAACTATTGAAAATACTTCGAGATTGAGTGGACAATTTTGAAGCGCCGTGACACTCGAGCAAACAATATAAAACATGTTTAATTAACCCAAGTCCCAAGGTTAATCTGGTCGACGAAGCATGCGAATTCTTTGTTCACGAAATCTCGTACGATAAAGAAACTTATCTACGGTGACGTCAAGCTCGTCCTTATCATCCACCAGAAGATCTCGCTATCTGTTATCTCCCGCGAAGAAGAAAGTACAAACTGATTTAGCCGTAAGTCAATTTCAAGTAGATACTCTCCGTAGCGAAATTATATCGATACTTTTCGGTCGATTTTTCGTGGCGTGGCAACTCGTGCCAATAACGCTTCCTCGTTCTCAAATATTAACACAGTTTCTTAACCCTGCTCGGCGCAGCTGAAGCGGAACGCGTAAATAAGAGGTTCGCCGCGATTTGAATATCTCAATTAGGCTAGGCAAACGCGGAGGTAACAGACCGTGTATGGTTTCTCGGGTATTTGAAAATCGCTGGAGAAAGACCGATCCATCAAATTCGAGCGTGAGTTAACTTCTCGATGAAACTGTGAAAATTTCTTCAGTTTTCTGAAAACTTCACAAACGTGTAACAAAATCTATGAACAGTTCCGAATTTTGTTAAAAGGAAACGAATCTCTGGTTCATTAACATTCTATGAACGTGTCAGGTCATTCCATGAGTAATTTCGTTCCCTATCTTATGAAACATGTGTTAAATAAATAAAAATTGTACCGTGCGTGCGGTGGAATGCGAGGGATCTACTTCGTTTGGATTATCATATCAAAAACCTGCTGCTGACGATTTTGTAAATGAGGTAGAATTTTAGTGCTGCCCATTTTGGTAGCTCGACGATTGTTTAGCCGACAAAAAATTGAAACGATTGTCTCGAATCAATAAAAATTTGTTGGAGATGGAATGGAAGAACTGTTAAAGCAGATGATATCGCTGAAAGGGTTGGAGACACCCGACGGCTCAGCATCCCCACGGTTTTGGGTCTGAAAGGCCGAGAGTCGCAGCGAGGGAGAAGTCGAAGAAATTCGAGGCAACGTGGAAAGAAACCGAATTGGGAAAGCGTTGCTAAGGAGAAAAGGAAAGGAGGACGCGGAGAGGGTTCGTTCGTAGCAGCTGGTCAAACAACTCCCGAGCCTGTTCGGTATTCGGGGCCGGATCTTCCACAGATTCAAAGGCCCGTTTGCACGTACAAGCCAAGATCCCGTGTATGCGAGCCCCTCTCGTCCTCGTGGTCGACCTCGAAGTTTTAATTACTCGCCGGGGTATCATCCCCCTGCCCGCCGAGGTCTCGAGGTCATCGCACCGATCGGACAAACAACCTACTCGAAGAACCTTGCCGATCGGAGGGAACGATCTTTCCTATTGGAAGTTTTCTCCGTTTACGGATCAGTCCTCGGGTCCTGGTCCCTTCTTTCGTGTTGTAAGTTCGGTACAAGTCAGGTTGAGTTCAGTTCAAGTACGTTCTTAGTTAGTTCAAGTTCGTTCAAGTCGATTCTAATTGCGTTCGAGGACCAGTCGAGTCTTTTCGAGTCCATACAAGTCAGTCTAAGTTCGTTTAAAGTCAATTCAAGTCGATTCGGACAAGTTTCAAGTTCGTTAAAGTTCACACCAGCCAGTCTGAGTTCAATACAAAGCCATTGATGTTTATGTAAGTTAAGTCAAGTTCATTCAGGCTCAGTCCAAGTCTATTTAAGTCGACTCGACTTCCTTCAAAGTCCAATTGAAGTTTGTTCAGGTTCGTTTCAATCAGTCGATGTTTCATCCAAGTTCATGAAAGTTAAATGAAGTCCATTGAAGTTCAGTCCAAGTTCACTTCAACTCCGTCCAAGTTCAGTTCAATCAGATGTAATTATAGCGATCGTGGGGACAGTTTTGGATTGGCTGGTAGCATCTGATTTTCTTAGGGCATTGATACCAGAGGATAATATCTGCGTCTGCGTCGCGACGCATCTATTTATAGAAGAAACGTGGCGAGGCGATGGAAAGCATGCGCCGTGATCGACCTGAGAACACACCTTTTATCACAGAAACGCTTTCCCCCGCTAACAATCGACTTTTCCTTACCAACACTTTCAAGCTGGAAAAATTTCAAGTCCAACTCCGACTCCATTTCACTCAAAGCGGATCAACAGTCCCTTCTGTTAAACTTGTGGTAAATTTTTATTAAAAACTTCATCAGTTCGATTTTCATTCGATTTTAAAGCTCACTTACTTTGCCGTAACTCTTACCGGTTAATTTTCTATATTTAGGCGGTTATCTGGTGTCATAAATCTGTCGATACGGGAAACACAGCGGAAAATCGCGGCGATTCTGGTCGCGCTATCTTCCAGGCTATTTATAGCCTCCAAGGTATCGCAACAATGACAGGTGCGATAGCAAACGCTGGCTATAGACAATTTCCCCGGAGGAAAAGGCCACAGGTTTGACGAGCGAAACGAATTTCCCATAATTGTCCACGCTGATTTTCCCACCTTGAAATTTCTTGCCTGCTGTTTTCTATTTTCTCCTTCGAACTTGCCCGATGGATAATCAATCGAACGAAATGAATTTTCCACGCGCGGAGTGCACAGGCATTGTTCTGCGGCTCGTAATTCTTTCAGAGGAGAATTATTCACGGGTTTCGAAGACGTAGAAAGCCTAGTCGACACGACCCCGAAGAAGGCAACAAGAGCCTCTTTGCTCGTGTATTTGCACTTGGTCCGACTGCAAATGAAGTTTCAACAGCGCGTCTGCGTGGTAAAAATGGGAAAGGCCTTTGCAGTGTCCACACGAGAATGAGGAAAATAGGTTGCAAACGTTCTCGAGGCGGTAGACATAGCAATAGACCGCCAGAACGTTATGCAGGGATGTTAAAAGTATTTTCGGTGAGTTATTATATCTCTACAGAGATTATTACAATAATTTTTATGAAATGATTGGTCCTAAATTCAATTCAAGTGTGTTAAAGTTGACTTGAATCTAGTCCATTAAAGCTGATTCAGTTCACTTAAAGACAGTCCAAGTTCAATTCAATTTCATGTAAGTCGTTTCAAATCACATTGAAGTTCAATCAAGTCCAAATAGAATTTTTAAAATTCAGTCGAACCCAGTCCAAGTTCAATTCAAGTCCATTCGAGCTGATTCAGTGTCCTTGAAAATTTGTGCAAGTTCAGTTCAAGCGCGTTCACTTCGATTCAGTCAAAGTTCGAGCGAAATTCATCTCAAGTTTTGATCCAGCGTGTACCGAGTTCCAAGGAACGGCGCTGCGTCGAGGAAAAATGTCGAACGATCGGAATGAAAGGGCGGTAGGGGAGGAAAGATCGTCGAAAAAGAGCAGTCTATGTTTGGATCAAGTGGTCGGTGATACGGTGCAGTTAGGGCTACAAGGGATAAAGGTCCGGCACTGGGCAGGGTGGGACGCAGGGTGGACCAACCGGTTGCCTCGGCTTATTCAGTCAACGAACTCTGGGCCCACGGCGTAACACTGACCCCTCCAGGGTAAACGTCCCTGCCTGCTCGCTTTATCAATGTAAAGCCAACCATCTTCCATGGAGATAAATGGTAAAATATACAGGCCTTAACTTAATGTCTTGAAAATACCCGAGAATTGGATTCTGGCCTCACGAGCGAGCTGACAGAAATAAAACAAGTCCGACCGCTTTCTAATTCACTATTTATTCCTGCGATCCGGCAGTTCCCAACTGTGCAACTGATAACTCTGTGCGGCTTTTCTGCATGCAAGCAGACGGAAACGTAAAAATAGAGAGGAAGACGGGAACCGTATTGACTCGAAGCCGCTCCCTGTTGTTCACATAGAAGTCGGGAACCAGGAAGCCTTCCTCTTATCGGCTGAACTCATCCAGGGAACGCGGCTGGGTCAGAGGCGCCGTATCTGCTTCCCTGCGACGTTGATAAACTCGGTAGAACTAGAAGAACTAACAGTAAATATGATAACCGTGACGCCAGGAACTTTTGAACGTCTCTCGTGCAGTTAGAATTAACGCTGTTTGCATCGGATGATGTTTAGGTTAAAATGGTTCAAGCACAGTGGAAGTTCGGATCAAGTTGACTCAAGTCGATCCGAGTCGAGTCGAAGTTGAACGGGCTTGAATCGACTCGAAATCAAGTCAATTAGAACTCGGTTAGCAAGGACTGCCCTCGTCCCGAACGATCCATTCGACACGGCTGGCAGAGCGAAGTTAAACCACACGGTGGAAGGAATCATCGGGTAATGGGTAAATCACGGAGATCAATTTGCATCGGGTAATCGCGATCGCGTCGATCTAACGAGGAGAACTGGAGCGTAGGAAGTCAGTCGGTAGTCGCAGGGAGCAAGGTTGTCTGTCGCTGATTCATTAATTCACCGTTGCCCGGAGGAATCGCGCGCCAGAACCACTGCAACCAGAAGAAAAATTCTCTGGAGGAAGCACTCTCTGATTACAACGATTCATCTTAACGGGCTGGACCCTCCTTGCCCTTTTATCCATCCCCGACGATTAATTCCTTCGTCTTCTCGAGCGTGTAGCAGTTAAACTCGATCGTCCTGCTCGACGTTATTCATTCAGGTCGAAATCGTTACGGTCGAGCACGGCAATCTTCAGGGATGAACGCGGACGAGATGATCCAGGTGGGGATAGCGGCGCGTAAACAGGCGAACGTCTAATTTGACGCAGTTAAATGGTAACCTTTTAGCCTTTCAACGATCACGGGACGAACGCGACCTCGGGCTACTCGGTTGAATGGTAGTCGGTCGATTCAGTCCACCAGCTCCTATTTAACGTCGGTTAATTGGACGAGCACACCGTATTAAAAGACGTACCTGAATCCTGTCAGGGCTACTCCGTCGTCCGAAGGAACTCTGATTGTGAGTGCAGTACGAGGTAAGAACCTCGCGGAGGCAAGTGATATGGACCTTGGACTCTGGACTGCCCTCTCTGTCATCTCCAATTCACAAATTGAAATTCTTTTGAGGCTTCTAAGCCTTTCACGGGCCGGTTTGTTACAGCTGTTTCCAGTGTTCGGTAGGAAAATACTCCCAACGTTTCGCCAGCGTTGCAGCTAGCTTCGTCAGGGATCCGAGCACGCACCGATACAGAAAATTCTTTTTCGATCATCAGCGGGTCAGAAGTTATTTTACTTCGCATTTTCCCGTGGCTTAGCCTGATTTGTTTGTGGCATTCCAGGGGATCTCGAAGACGGGTTCGGAGAGGAATTCGCGGAGAGCTGGACGACGACTCGACTCTGATACGCAGCGATATACTCGCGCCTATGACCGTGGAACACGGTTACAGATACATCCGTCGGGGCCACCATGAGGAACGAGATCACCGGTTTCATTCTCTCTCTCTCTTTCTCCGTCTCCTTTGGTCTTTATCCAATCGACTTAATCGGCCGTAGCCTGCTCGTTGCCGCAAGGTGCGACCGCCTGCACGATGGCCATTCAATTCTCCCTCTCGCTCCATCTTTCTCTTGATCTTTGCGTCGCGAGCAATTTATTCATACAGGGTGCGGCGAACGTGTCGCGCTACGACAGCCGACAAGCCGACACCTCTCTCGAAATCCACTCGGAATCCTGTAAATACCCTGCGAAATCCAGTTCCCAGCGACTCTCGCGACAGCATCGGCTGAGCCTGCTCTCGACCATCCTAGGTTCTTGAAGCTACACTCAAACCGTTGCCAGAAGAAATCGTGGAATGGTTCATCCTCGGTTTCTTCGGGAGCAGAGTCCGATGCCGTGCTTCGTTGCTCGTTTGCCTAGCATCAAGGCAGACTTCGTCCGAACGGATGCTGTGACGGTAGTTGCGAGAGGTTTTCGGGTGTAGGCTCTGTCTATGCAGAGTTATGTTCCTGCGTTTCGTCGCCATCGAGCTTCATCCAATCATCAGACAATTATCGCCGCATCTTTGCACCCTGACGAAGCCAGCTGCAACGCTGGCGGCGCGTTGGAAACTCCGCAAAGACACTGCCTGCACCCGAAAACCTCCGGCGACCGTCTCATAGAAATGAATCGCTTGGACATGAATCTGTAGACGCGTAGGTCGGAAGAGGACGATCGAGGAACGGAGTAACGGTCCACGGAGAGAATCGAATGGCGCGGACAGGCGTGTAACAAACGCGGAAAATGACGAGCTATTAATACGCCGGACCGGCCGAGCAACATTCTAAGCGTTCGGAACGCGTTGTTTCGCGCGATCGCTCGCCAACCAGAACGAAGAATTTTAACGCTCCTTCTTTTCCACCACCTGCCGCTCAGGGACACGCAATTACGCGAGTTTTTTCCGCGACGACGATTAATAAACCAGCCACGAGACGAACGCTCCGCAATTACCGGTTCCGGGTTACCGCGAGCGCCATGATAAACGGTCCCGCGAAATGATCCACCCGGAACGATCCCGGGATCGATGGAGGGAAAAACTGGCGCGCGAATGAGCGGGTTGGTCGCTTTCTGAGACACCTCGATTCGAGACCTAGCCAGGAAAGTGTCTTGATTGATCTTTGCTGGGTGTGTCATCCTCAGCGTCGACTTGGAGGACAGAGAAGAAGCGGAGACCCCGGATGTCTCTCCTCAAGAAATTCAAATTCCTGTAGGTCACGCAGGCTTCCAGAGTCTTACAATTAGGCGTATTAGAAATTCACAGCCCAGCACGTGAGATCAGTGAACCGAACGGCAACATGCATCTCCAGCTAAACGACCTCTTTAAGGTCACTATTTGTTCGTATCAAGGAAAGTACATCCCCTGTCCGGCCAGATTTTGCTCAAGCAGACTAATTGTTTGTTCTGGAGACTATAGACTCGAAATCACGATCATCGGGAAGGCCAGCGTGGACGCTCGTGTCGATAAACAATTCCTCGCGAGTGCATTCAGCGATCAGCTATTAATAGCCGTGAATCCGACATCCGTGGACGGTGTCGACGACGAAACGCGCGTCGTTACGTGTTTACGATCGCTGAAGCAAAGTGCAAACCTATCGGAACCTTCGACCCGATCTTTCAGATTTCTTGCTGCCGCCAGCCTTCTCCGGTTTGCGCAATGCCCTCCGTCTCGACCTGATAACATCTTCCTCTTTCTAAGAATCACGATCACCGATCGTCCAGAGTCCAGAGCGTTCATCATCCAGGGACAATTCGATGACCGTTTGTTCGGGTGGTTGGTGAACTGATCTACGGTCCAGCTGATAGAAGGAATTTTGGGAACTGTGTTTTATACAAGGGACATTCGCACGTTTACTAAGAGCATTCTGTTCCCGTCAAAGCGCCCGTAATTGAGCAACACCATGCAGATGATGTCTTGATGTACACATCGCTGGTGAACCGTGTCTTCATGGTGCAACGGCGGACGCTAGGAAACACGTCCCCGCCCGCGTCTAACTTTAAACTCCTCCGCGTCGAAAATAACCGCGTCTTTTGGCCGGCGTCGCGGACGACGCGGCTCTTCCTCTTCGTGGGCGTAAATACGCCGAAGGAATGCGCATGAAATTATGCTGAAATCTTCTTTTCCCGCGACACGCCGCTTCCGTTCGTCCGGCCCGACTCGGTCCAGTCATTTTTCAGGCATACCGAGCCGACAGGACGCCGAGGATAATTGGCCGAGTCGCCCTCGAAGCCGCCGGAATTCATCCTAATCGTTCGCACAGTTTTCGCGGACGTTTGTTACCCGGCTATCCGAGTCTCAGGGAACCACCGAGCCCGCGAACATGCCAGTTACAAGAGGATTCCTTTTTACAGGTTGCACAGGTTTCTCTAGATGGTCAGGAACGGTACGGTCTCCGGAGATCGAGGGCGAATTTCGCATGGTACCCGTTGCTCCCAGCTGTTTTCGCCTCGTAAGGTTTGCACCGGACACAGCGAGTTTTGCAACTGTCCATCGGGAAAAATATCGACCGGCCAAGACTCTTCTTGTGAATTATTCAGGATTTCAGGTTGGAGTTGCAGCGTCGACCGTTTCAGGATCAGCGGACGTTCGGCTCGGTGTGATGAAGAGAGCTTAAGTCTATGACAGCTAGATCCGATGTAGCTTACGTCTAAAGTGGACCAGGATTAGCATCCAATCATAGCATAACTTAGGCCTATGGTAGCTTGAAGCCTAGCACCTCCTACAATCAGAGAAGCCAAGCGCGACCTTCGTGGCAACCAGACTTACCGCAGCAGTTCTTAAATTATCTCAGGGTCATGAAAACACACCCTGACGTTAAAATTCGTCCAAATACTCAGAACCATAGGACCGTAGTCCTCAGCACGCTGTGCACAATTTTTCTTCATTTATTTCTCTTCACAGAGCTGAAAGGGTTGATGGTCCAGGCTGATGAAGTACCGAGGAGCTGTTAAACTACACCAGATGTCGACGTAAAAGGTTAATAGAGAAGCACGTTATGTATGCATACCTATTGTGCGCGCGCGTGCATAGGATAGACCAGTATGGAGACACGAGGTCGGGGGCCAACCTACATATTCATTGAAACCGAGCCACTTGCTTCCGCCGCGATCGTACGCTTCTTACTTTCAAATCACAGTTTAATGGCGAGCCATCAGCCACGTTTTCTCGTATTCGATTAGCGAGCCACGAAGCCACGGTGCCGGAGGTGACGAGAGGTGATTTCCTCCGTGACCTTCACGAACCTCCGTACACTTCCGCCATCGTTTCCGCTCGAACGTCCAAAAGCGTTGCAACTGTTCCTTCAGAATTCTCTGGTATATTCGGAAGCGAAACTCCGCACAGACTCTGCTCCGAAGCTCTTGCGTGCTTTTAGCAAAGCTGTCTGTCTTGTCAATCTTTAATCCTTTCTCTGAAAGACTCTGTACATCCAACCCGTGGTACCCTAAGATCATCGTCATCCAAGTCCAAGCAACTCAACTCAGATAGCTTCGCTAGATCCAGCCTACAATTAACCAGGTCTACATAACGCGGAACGAGAGTATGGTCTCTCCGCGTGTTCAGGCGATCATAAAACGTGTCATCGAGTGGATGTCCGCGACGATGAGGCCTCTGGCATAGCAACCGGACGAATAGTCCGCGCGCCCGAAGATTTAATGTCGCGGAGATGCGGATAAGTGAATCAGCTTTATAAATACACGGGCACGAGCAGAAATTCCGTAGGAGGACCGATTCCAAGGGGTTATCAGGCTCTAACCGATCGAACTGTTGGTCAGGGTGTCGCGGTTCACCGCGAAACACCACGTAAACACCCTATCTCTCGGCCATTAACGGTCTGATAACACGTGGAAAGCTTTGCTGGAGCACGCGGAGGGGAACTGGGGCAAAAGACGACGCCACAAGCTGAGACACTGAACGCTTATAGCTGGACCAACGAAAGAAGACCATGAGATTGACTGTCAACCTTTACTGTACACTCGGGGTGTACGACACCCCAACTAAAGCGTAGGTTCAATTCTCTATTGGTTACTACTCGAAGATTGGATCCAACGCGTCATCTATCGGTAGTTCGAAGCTTCCATTTTTGAAACGCACGCTATCGGACTAATTTTTCTCTCGAAATGTTGCATCTCTAGAGTATAACCCCGCAAGAATGATTAAAAAATATAAGAAACTTAAAAAGTTATGAATTTTTTTGTAAAACAAATGACTTCTCGCGTCCTCTTTCCGTGCTTTTTTTTTACTACGTGTAAGTTATAATTTTGAGGAAAACACTATTGGCCCTTATTTCGGAATGTCTAAAGAATATTCAGTAATTTTTGGGACCCAAAACAATAAATAGTTTAAACGTGACAGCCGTCCGAAGTTGTTGGGGTGTGTCACACCCCGTGTGTACCGTATGAAATTTTTATGCGGTGTGCACAGTAAAGTTTAAATAATTTAAAGACGAAGTTACAAGGTTCTATGGTCCGTGTACTAATTCGTCCACGCTCGAAGCCATCAACAATCCATGAACGTTCGTTGATCGTCATCCCATCGGTCTATGAGCGCTCCAGCGAGCGTCTGAGTCTCGATTCAAGCGCGAGTCTTCACGCAGAGCTTGAAAGCGCCGTAAATCAACGTCCCATGTGGCATGCGAGCGTTTCCAGAGCCCGTTGTCTTCGCCTTGATTCATGCAGTTTCATCGTGTGCTTTGCGACGCTCGAAAGCCATGCATGTAGGTCATTAGGAAGGGCTAGACAGCGCGAGGATCCAGGCGTGACGGGTGGCTCGAAAGTCAGGTGCGACGTAAACGATCGACATCACCTTCTGCCGTAATTAGAGGCTCGAACAGAGGATGCCGTCAAGCGAATTACTTGATAATGAAGTAACGGCCGTTTGCGAGCGGCTTCGTAGCAATTGCTGCAACGGTGCCTCACCGAGGAACCGCAGCGTGACCTTCCTAACGAGGTGGGATCAAGCAGTTGGGTCACCCATTTCGATGAATTTTTCTCGGGCGAATCTGCAGGAAAAATGAGTCGACGCCAGGGTTTACCCAAATGTAGTAGAACCTCGCTTATCCGCACCTCGTTTGTACGAACAAATTCAGACCCAATCTCTGATACACGAACTCCTAAGTGAGCCTCTGTTATCCGAACCGAGGTCGAGCGTGCTCTCGGTTATACGAAGATCGTGTAACCATGGAAACGAATTAAACAAACTCGGTTATCCGAACGCCAGTCTCTCGTATCCGAACTTATAATATAACGGGTGGGGATAGCTGGTGAGCCTCTATTATCCGAACTGCCTTGTCCCCGAACTGTTCGGATAAACCAGGTTCTACCGTAGTCGCTATTTCTTGTCACATAAAAAGTCAGCTGAATTCTTGAGGAGATGAAAGTAATTCAACGAACTATCCCTGCATGTTTGAAACATCTAAACGATTCACGTCACACGCATGACAGCAGTAAAGTATCCAGGCCAAGGCGTGCTCCACCGTAGGACGTTTCAGCGCACGAGCAGCGTTGTCTTTTTTCGGAAAGTCTCGAGGCTGAAAGGGTTAATGATCGTCGAACGATCGCGATCGTAGAGCTAGGGAACGAGGTGTAGCAGGCCGTAGGAACATTCGTGAGGCTGCCTACACGACCGGGCCCCGAGGGACCGACCGGTCTGGCCATATTAGTCCACGGAGGCCGCGAGGAGGCTGACGTCACCAAGGGTCGCGTTCTCCTGCAGCGTTCACGTCCTAGACGCGTTCCTCGTCTATGGAACGCCGTGCAACGGCATCTCTCCTTCCCTGGCCGTTTCCCGTCGAATTCATCGGCTTCAGTCACCCTGAAAAACGTGTCGTCTTCGGACAGTCTCTTCATCTTCCAAGGAGGCGGACAATCTTCGAAACACTGGTCTCGTCTACACTTTGCACAGTTATAGGAGACCCCAAGTGTAATAATTTTGCAAAGTCATGGCGGATAACCCTTGCAAAATTATTACTTTCAAGGTCTTCTATACAGTAGAAACTCGATTATCCGAACCCTGATCATCCTGAAACCGGTCGTCTTATATCAACTACAAGTTAAAATTATCAGTAGTGACACTTACTTTTGTGCAACTACGTATTTTACATTGTAACATAAAATTAAAATTTGTATGCAAAATATAGTTAGAACGCGTGTCATCCGATTATTAATTACAGTTCGGATAATGGAGGTCCTACTGTAATTGAACTTGGTCCCCGCGGGTCCCCCGGTTAAATGGCCGTAGCAGTTGATATTGAGTTACGTATAGTAGAACAAGAAGATGAAGATCTGTAGTATACATGCGCTTTTTTGTAGAACTCTGTCTACACCCTGCACAAGCTGGGTAACTGGAACTATTTCCATACGATCCACCTAATTCTGAAGAGTATCGCGTGCTTTGCAGCAGGTAGAACCCGTGGAACACGATCTACCAATTCTACAGCTGTCCTTGTTCCTCGACCTGTCGATTATGCTGGCGAAGGTGTGTAGAAACGTGCAAGGCCGACGGCAGGAAAACCGAACGGAGTAGACCGAACGGTATTCGGAGGGAATGAACCCCGCCGGGAGGAATTTCTCGCCGACTTCCGGCTACTTGCAACAAAGTTACGGAGACGTGACCGGCCGATTAAATCTACGCCGTCGCGTCGGACGTCCACCGGGTTCCACGTGCCTTTTCACTCAGCCCAATCAGCTCGTATAACCACAATATTGATTTTTTTTTCCTCCACGAAATAAATCGTCGAGATTAGCATAAATACCTGGCGGACTGTGTGGAACGTTCATCCGTGTTGGTGATCGAAAGGCCGCTCGGTGCCATCTTCCACGGGATCGCGTAGACGGAGAAATCGTCGTAAATTTCTGTGGATGGACCGGTGGAGCGAAATCAGAATAATTGAGATTTCACAGAAGATTCGTGTGTACGTAGCCGCGCACCGGGAGTACCAAAAATCCCACCCTCGCGAAGCTACTCCGCGGACTTGCTTTATCCGAGATAATCGATCACGTCGGTTGCCTCGTTCACGAAGAATCACAGTGAAAGTTGGATAACTGCCCGCAAATCGGGACCCAAGGCGAGCAGTTATGCGGTAGGAGAATCGATTCTAATTATACACACGGGCTGAGCCGAGGATCGGTTTGTTGACAAACGTAGAGAAGGACGGCGAGTGAAAAAGAAAGAGGCCCGAGACACAAAAGAATGCGAAAACTATCGGCGAGACAATACTAATGCAAACATAAAACTTTTTTAATTTTGATTTTTCTTAAATTAAACTTTTACTAACATATTTGTGAGGTTTTTCTGGTTAAAATAAGACCAAACACGATATGATTTGATGCATATTTGGTTTATAATTTAAACCTACAACATGGCACACGTAATCAATGTCAGTAAGTAAATATAGTTCAAATTATACCGTGTTTGGTCTTATTTTAACCGGAGAAACCTCACAAATACGTTAGTAAAAATTTAATTTAAAAAAATCCTAATCAAAAAAGTTTCATGTTTGCATCAGTATTGTCTCACCGACAGTCGAGGTAGGATCAGATTACACAACTCGTCCGGCGAACTTCTGGGTGCGTCAAGGGGAACCCCTCCTCTCGTGGTGGGGATGACTAGCGGGCAGTTACGCGGTAGATCGATGCGGGCAGTTATCCAAATTTTACCGTATCTTGTTCGGTCTATCGGAAGGCTGCACCGGTGCACGTGCAGGTGGACATCGCACGCGTCACGGATTAATTGTTCGAACGAGCGTGTCGCTTGGCTGCCTTGGACGTCCTCGTCGGTTCCTGGCGAACCTCCTGACCTCTGGGAAGCTGTCGCGAGCGTATACGGTCGTTCGAATATCATTTCCATTCGCCGAGGCTGCATTACGCTGCAAAAACAGATATGGGCTTATTATTCGACGTCGCACGATTTCCATTTCCTTTTGTCCTCGCGTTTCCCATTTACATTTTCCCTGGCGCGACGTTCAGCACTCGTCAGGCTTCCAGCTTTTCAACGCGAAAAATAACGCGCAGAGAGGACGGAGACGAGGAGCGGACGCGGAAGATGGACGCGAAGCGAGAAAACGAGGATCGTCGAGGGAAGAACGATATCATTAATATTAATGGGAGAGCCGTGTATGTATGCGCGCCAATCAAATTATGTATGCGAGTTCTATGGGCTTGTTTACTCTGCGCCGTGTCTAACGAATCGATTCGCTGGGTCTAGGAAGCCAGTTCCTTCGTGAAAGGCGAGTTTGAGCGCACCGAGCTGCTTGACTCCGCGGGTATTAGTCATTTCGAAGGGTTCTCCTGATGCCGTGCCTCAGAGGCAGCCTCTGTTCCTGAAGAGGGTCAAGTAGCTGCGTCTAAACAGCGTTTAGAGTGACCGATGACCCTGTCGGAACTGTTGCCTCTGGAACGCTTGTCCAGAATCCTCCTCCGTACCTCGATGATTCCCGGAAGCACTCGGTCCGTTGCTAGAAAACATCCGAAGCTCCCCCGCGCTCCGTGTCAACGTCTACGAATTAATTCGGGCCCTGGTTCACTGAAATGGTTACTCAAGGCTCGAACGAACGCGTGCATTGTCCTTCCTGTTATTAGTCAGCTTTTCTTTGTTCACGAAGGTTCCCCGTGTGGGAGTTTAGTCACGTTCATTGCGAACTTCGAAGTGATCCGTACATGGGAAAGACAGAGGCACCAAGGCTTCCTTAGACCGAGGTCTCAGCGGGCCTAGGTTCCATAGAGCTGCGGTTCTACTGCAGCAGAGATGTTCAAATTGGTCCGCTCAGGGTCATTTCCTGATGCGTGGCAGAGTTCTCCTTTCATCGTTTCACACCTTCATTGCCAATTCGTATCAGCAAAGACGATACACAGACTGAATACAACTTCGACGAACAAAATTCGCACATGTTATTCCTCATCGGGTAAATAATCACTAAATCTACGTGGCGGTCAAAGTGTTAATGTGCACGTCAGAAGCAAAAATAACAATCGTGTTAAAAGATAGATGTCACTTTACAGGACTACCAGATGTCCTCGAACATCCTATTTTAGGGTCTTCTCTGTCGGATCCTGGCAGGTTCAGATTCCACCAGATATCTAGATTCCATAGAGCCCAGCTACTCATTAACGTTCCAATGAGCCTGAATCCCAATATCTTTGCGTCTTCCCTGGACGCGTGAGTCAGACGTCTTCGGGTTCACCTCCCGATTCGTCAAAGCGGAGGTGAGAATGTTTGCCGAGCGACTTTTAAGTGACTCGTAAATTCGCGCCGGACGATATTAATTTCTTAGAAAGCATCATATCTCATGTCATTGAATCGGGATACGAAAAAAGGAGCGGAGCGGGATGCATTTGCCTGTTTCTCGATCGGTGGCTACCGGTCGAGCGGGTCCGCTGCAAAAGGAGATGGTCGACGCGTTGCAGCAACGCCGACGTATCTCAACTGCGAAATCTGCGATGTCCGCATGCACGGGGGGGACCTTCCATCGGCTGTAACGCGAGGTGAGATCATCAATTTCTCACAAATTGGACATCACGCTCTCGGTAGTCCGCTCGAGAGACCGTCCTGTTTCAATACCGCGGCAATCAGTGTCTCCGCACGGCTATCGAATTTCTTCAACAAATTTATATCGATTGTTCTTCCATTCTCGAGCCGCGTGTATCTGCCAAGCGGTTTCGGTGCACCGCGAAGATGGTTGACGAACGGAGAGAGAATTCCGCCATTTTCCTTGACGAGGGGTTGGTCCAGAGGGGATGCTGCGCGGAGTAGATCCACAGAATCTGCACCGATGGAGAACAGCATCCTGATTGGGGCAGCATCCCCAGCGAAGGGTCTTTACACCTCCCTTTCCATGGAACATGGCTAATCCTCCATTTCTAACATCACTGTGAAACTTTGTAATCCGTCACTGCAATGATAATCTGAGCATAGGTGTTTCTAGATCAAATTGTTCTACATAAATGTTTCTAAGCAGATAGTCTGTAAGACCTACATTTAGGTAGTCCCTTGTAGGCGGCAGCCGTTTGGTGTGTTGAGTTCAGGGAGATTGAATTGGTAGTGGGTTGGATAGCTTAGTGGGATAGCACCCGCCCGGAAAGCGGAAGGTCCCGGGTTCGATACCCGGTCTAGTCCACCCAGTTGTTTCTCCCTTACACCCTTGTTATCTATCGAACAGTTCTCTGTCAGGCGGAGGTGGTCTTTTCAGCGTAATATTCTCGCAAAGTTTCTGCAAGCTTCGACCGGTCAGCGAGGGTGTAAATGTTCGAAAAGTGTCCGAGACGCGTTGACGAGGCTGGAGAGGGTTAGCTGGGAGGGTCGGAATTGATCGTCGGAGCCTGAAAGGGTGTACGGAGGAGGGATCCTGCGACGACTGCGCAGGATTTCTCTCTCGATGCGGTGTGTCGCGGTGGTTGGCCAACCCTTGGCCCGGCAGAGGGTGGCAGAGGGTGCGGCCTTGCCTCGTAATCAATACCGGTGCCGGCTGGCTCGTTCTTTCGCCACCCACGCGAAAATCCTGCAGACACCCCCTGCGCCTGGCCACCAATTTTTCGTCTTGTTGTCACCCGACCAGCAGCCCTTATCGGCTTTCGTCGTCGCGACGCTGACGCGACGCCCTCCACGCGGAGTGATCGATCTTGAACCTGGACGAAATGTTATTGCACCGGTCTCCTTAGCATGGGAAACGATCGAGCAACGCGGCCGTCACCGATACATTGCTCCCGTCTAATTAGGCGAAACCGCTTCGAGCTGGAAGATAAGATAACAGCTTGATCCGGAGCTCTTTCAGGCGTCCTGATAAAGAGAAGTACGAGAACCTTTCAGGGTTTCTTTCATTTTCCACCATCCGAGGAGCGTTCCCGGCTGGCTGCTCGTTTCCTCGGCGAAGACGATTTCCTGAAAGATAATTGCATAAACGACTCTCACGGGATACGGGTAATTATATACGCGGAGCATTCCTTGGCCAGGGCGCGGAGCGTAAATGTAGATGCGTGAGAGTGCGTACACGCGAAACTCGGCCGCGTGTTGGGTTGCTTAAATCATTAATTAGTGCCGCACGCGCTACGCTGCACCGTTGAAAACTGGAATTTCGCACGGACACGCCGTATAAATATACCCGCGATCATTAACAGCTGAACAATTACGCGATTCCGACCAGACGCCGTACACTTCCACTGGAACACCCCCGATTAGAACCGAGCCCAACCTAACCTGAAGCTGATCTTCATCTAATCTGTGCTTCGTACGGGCTTGCTCGAGTGTACGGTGTGTACGAAAATGTAGACCAACGTAACTTGATGTAAATTAAGTTTAAACCTAATCCGACCTTGGCTGGGTCTACCATTGATGTAACTTGCAACGAATCTGACCTGAACCTGATCTGTATCTAATCTATGCCTAATATAGTCTATCAGAAGTTTATACTGCATTATGAGAACTCAGTGCAACCTAATGTAAATCTAGTTCTACCCTAACCTGACATCGTCTACGTCTACCAAAAATGTGACTTTCACCCTATGTAAGCTGAAACTAATCTAAATCTAATCTAGAATCAGGCAGACCTTGGGTATCTATCGTAGACCAGTCTTATGTCTAATCTAACCTGATCCTGGTCTAAATCTAATCAACACCCAACCTGACATCGATTCGGTCTACCGTAGATGTAACCACTAACCTAAACTCGATTAAAATCTCATCGAGATTAGATTATTGTTGGAAATTAATTCCCATTAACGAGGCAAGATTCGAACGCCTCAACTTCAAAGTATAAACCTCTAATTTTCCGTTGAGCATAGGATGCAATTATCGCGGAGTGCGCAGGTTCACGTCCGTCGACACTCGCATAAAATCTTTAAACGCGCATTCGGTTTGTCTTGCGAGCAGGAGTTAATTTTATAGTAAACAAGCTGACAGTGAAATATGCGAGCGACGGCGTTGCCAAATAACCCGTGAAGCCACGAGATCGCATGAAATCTCGCGCCAAATTGGATGAAAGCGGAAAAATCCGCGTCGCTTCGGCCGAAAGGAACGTCCGTTTTCACGCTTTTCCAACTTTCGAAATGATCGTGGCGCCGTTTTGGACGTTCCATATCGTATCGATACTTTCGTTTACCGGCATCGCCATGGTAGCTGGCACCCGTTCGCGTTGGGTTTAGCGACTAATTTTAGTAGGCGTCATCGTCGATTTGCATCGACGACGCCTTCGAGACGTCTGGCGTCGGCATTTCGAATGCGTTTCGCGTCGTGAATACGTGTGATTCTTCACGACGCATCCTCGGGATTAATTTCGACGCAGCGAACTTCAGGAGGATCGCAGAACGCAGTGGCGCCCTCTGCCAACGAAACGCCGAAACCATGAGAAGCTCTTATCCGCTGGGTTACCGACCGACCAAGCTGCATTTTTTTTATCGACGAAAATAAAATGTAATTTTTCAAACCTCTCCATTGTAAAGGACACTAAATATGGATCCAGTGAATTTACGAGTGAACATAAGTGTACCGCAAAAAATACTTCATCTGTGATATTGAATTGCGTTTTAACGTACGAGGATAAGATAGCGTATCGATAAAGAAGGTTTCTGCTACTTTTCGGATGAAGTCTTGATTATCGTCGTCGGATGAAAGGGTTAAGAAAATTCCTGAAGGAAAATCGATAGATGGCGGGCAGGTTTGAATGATCGCCGGGGTCCCCGACCGTCGGCGAAGTTTTTATTTCGTGCGTTTCGCGATCCTGGCAGCGGAAGGATGGAAGTGTTGGAGTTTCGAGTGGATTGTTCAAAAGCGTGTAATGTCAGCGACAAGTGACGCATTCGCGTTTCTCGCGACGCGGTTTTCACGCGAAACGATGCCAAGGGGATAAATTATGCCTCGAAAGGAAAACACGTAAGCGTTCACTGATCAACTTTCTAACCTGCCCGTTGGTCCACCAGACTCAAACTGTCAAAACAAACTTACGATCGCAGGTGGTTATTGAGAACTGTGCGGTCACATTGTTAACAAACTTCAATTTATTTTCAGCAAAGCAAAAACATGGGAGCGAGACAGAAGAAAACGCATGAACACTTATTTCAAAACCCTGGCGGATTTGCTGCCACCTCATCAGGAGGGTCGCAAACGCAACAAAGTGGACATCCTGATTCATGCATCCAAGTACATCAAAGACCTCCATAATCGTACGGAGGATTTGTTCTCAGCTCATGCTTCGGAAGCGCACAGTAAAGAAGTTTTCTTCGTGTATCCAATAAGAAGTACTCTGTTTGATTTATCTACATTTGTATATGTTTGCTTGTGCACAGAGGAAGAATTGGCTCGTCTCAAGAAACTTGTAACTCAGCTTTTCTCTCGAATGCAGTTGCTATCCACGCTTTTGAGAGAGGCTGGAATCAATGTACCCGCAGAACCGGCTCTTGAAAAGATATTGCCGTTGAAATGGTCGAATAAGATCAATGTAGAGGATGCAGAGAAGTATTTCAACAAGCTAGAAGAGAGTAAGGACACATAGGAAATGTATGATGAAATAAACAGTTATTATTTGGAGTTCTGTGTGATAATGGAATATTTGGTTTTAGTAAAAAGCTCTGAGAGCAAGAGGGAGAAGTCTGCAGATCTGAAAGTGCCTTCTAAGAGAAAATCAGTAAATTCTTCTCAATCTTCCTCTAAAAAGGTGATGGAGAATAGTGATATTTCTAAGGATGTGAATAGTTCAATTGAAAACCAGGAAAATCAAGAAAATTGTGCAAACAACAAAGATGGAAATTCGGATACAGCTGGAAATGTATCAGAAATTGGATCAAAAGAAACAGAACGCTGCCAAATTAATACAAGTGAATATTTGTGTTTAACAATATTTTTATACCATGTTTCTGAACATGTATTTTAATTGTTTCTATTAATTAGGTTCTAATGTAACGGTATCCTGTCCGGTAAATGGTAAAACAAGTAATGGTAGGTGTGAGCAGAGCTAATTAAAAATTGTCACAGTATTTTTACATGATTGATATTTAAATTTCAGCTATGAAGAAAGTGGAATCCCAAAAGAAGGTAAAGAAAAAATCGAAAAAGAAGGCTGAAAAAACTTCTGCACCAGCTTGTATAAATAATTCTGTGACTAATTTAACTCCCAACACTTTAATCTTATCTGGTGGAAAACTAATGCCTTTGGTCACACCTATGGCATCGAACATAATTGTGAATACTCCGCAACAACCGGCGAATCCCATAATTCTCAGCAACGGCCAACAGAATCAAATGATCGTGATGCAGCCGTTAACGAATCGCGTGCAGAATTCTGTGGTTTCAATCTGCAATCAGGCTTTAATCAATACGGTGCAAAAGGTCACGTTGAACACCGTGCCGAATATTCGAGCCAACATGGTTGTGGATTCTCAGAATTGGGCGTCCAATGTCAAAAATATAATAAACGCGACAAAAATCGGAGGTCACAAAGGTATACTGCCAAAGGGCAAAGAGGTCACGAAGACTACAATGACGTACAAAGTTCCTATCCCGGCGGTTCACAAAGAAAAATCAGAAAAGTCGAAAGAACATGCGAATAAAAAGGAAACGGATGTTAAGACAAAAATGAATAAGAATCAGAAAAATGGTAAATGTCAACAGTCCACGGAAACGACGGAAGAAAAGAACGAAAAGGAAAAGGACGGGAAAGTTGTTGAAGATTCAAACTCTCCACAGAAAGCATTTCCACAGAAACGTTCTTTGAATGCGGAAGCTGTATCTACGGATGAACCCACGGAGAAAAAACGAAAGACATCAGAAAGCAGTGAAACTTCTGCAAAGATATCTTCCGTGTCTGTCTCGAAATCAGATTTTGCTGTGACTTGCAAGTCGATTGAGAGTTTGAAACACGTGATAGAAAAAATAGGAGAAGACACGAACGAAGGACAGGATAAAACTCATGCTGTGACTCAATCAAACGAAAAAGACTCCCCTGTTGAATCAAACATAGAATGTTCTATTCCATTATGCGCTACTGATGTTGCTCACGAAGACTCGTCCGACCCTTCGAAGTCGTTGGAGGTCTTGAAAACAGACGTCGTGCAGGAAGAAGCAAAAAGGGTTCAGGATGCAACAATTCCAGACCCAGTATCCCCAGTCGCTTTTTCAGACGAACATTTGAAGTCCACTGACGAAGTTATCTCCTCCGAAACCGAGTTCTCCATTCCCGTAGGCAGTACGCTAGAAAAAGCTACCAGCGATATGGATCGTTCCGGGTCTAAATCGTCTTTGACTGAAGTTGAAGAAGCTGTCGAAGAATCCGTGGGATCTAAAAAGATTAAGGAAGTGTGCAATCTCGGTACAGAGTTCGACAACTTGTTACGAGTGTCGCCTAAAGAACCAGAAGCTGCCGAGGGAACGACGAACTTAGAAAGCAACAAGATCATTCTCAATTTGGATACGAACACGACGACGACGTTGAAGCCAGAAGCGAGTACGGTTGTTCAGACATCAGACACAACGACAGCAACAACGTCGTTGCTGCCTGTTAGCATTGTCGAGGACGAATCTAAATTAAGCAAAGGGTCTAAGGATGAAGCATCAAAAGCTTCGCTTTCATATAATACTGAAAATTCTTTCGTGCCTATTGGCAACAGAGCTGACGGTCTTCACTCGGACCTGTCGAACGACATCTTCGCGTCTCTTCAAGTTCCTTCCAGCTCTCACAATCCAGAGTCAATTTCTCCGACCGCTGCGTTCCTGATGGCCTTCCCTCTAGTGTCCTCTTTGAACGGCAAAACCGAGGTGCTAGAGGAAGAGATGAAGGAGGACTTCAAGTACCACAGTCAGACTCCACCCATGCTTCTTCAGATCGGAACGATGGAACCCAACAGTTTCAAACTGAAGACAGCCTCACCGCCTCATTCTATCGCTGAGAAACGTTTGAAAGTAACGTGTGAAGAGAAGAAGACCATAAATCCTCCTGTAAGCGAGTCAGTGAACTCTGAGCTGATCGTTCCTGTGGAATGCAGCACCACGAAGGCTTTACCCAAGGTTGTGAACGATGAGTCGCTTAGAGAGCCTTACAAGATAGCCCAGAGCGTGTTAACGTCTTCGTTGGAGAAGCCTGCTTCTTCGAGCTCCTTTTCTCATGCTAGCCTCTACTCCATAGCCAGCGTGTCGACCACGTCGATGGCTACCAGCACAGAAACCGGAGAAAATTGTCTGAGAAACGCCATCGCTAACACCAGCAGTCAAAACGTCATTAATTCTCAAATAGGCTCTGTCTCTGCGTCGAATAAAACGGATCAGCCCAGTTGCCCGGTCCAGGTCACGAACTGTGACACCAACGTTCGGTATTCAACTTCTCAGGACTTCCTGTCGAGCTACTCAAACGTTGTAGAAAACAATTTGAACGGTTTACAGCAGAACGCGACTATTCAAGAAACAAATCCAGCAGGTTTGACGCAGAACGTTGTAGCTGACGTGTCTCAAGCTTCTCTGGTTCCCCATGTAAACAACTCCGCGACCAGCACAAACTCCTCTTTGCCCCTGCTGTCCATGCAGATGGATTATGCGTCCATGAAAGAGAAGGATCCGCATGGTCCCCGTGTTGCGTACGGTGTTCACAATAAGGATTTAGTAGAGTCTAGCATTGTAGGTAGCAATAGGCTCAATTACACTGGTCACGTGGACGCTGTTCTATCCACTTCATCTCAGAGTATGCAGCAAGATTTTTCAATGCAGTCCAAGGACGTTTCTCTTCCAATTCTCTCTTCCCAAGGCATACAAAGTGTTTACAACTCGCAGTCCAAGGACGCTCATGTTCTGCCTACGCAGCAAAGCGGTCATCAGACTTATCCTGTCCACGAGAAGGATCGCATCGTTCAGAACGACTACTCTGTTGATCAGAATAAGACACTGCCTCGAAAGGACTCGTTGACATATCCAACAGGCAATGCCAGTGGCTCTAACAGAAACCAGAGCTACTCTTCGAAGGATCCCATTACGAACTCGTCAGAGAATCATTTCCAGCGTAGTTACACAAAGATGAATAAGGATTCTGATTCCAGAGGTACCAATGTAGTGGACCAGGAGCCAAAATTGAGCGACGTGCTGAGAAACAAAGCCCAGGAGTCTCAGACTCCTAGACGCGACACTGCTTACACGTCTGCGAAGAAGATGGGCGTTGATCCTTTCGCTCAGACCTTTGCGTATGGAGTCAAGGAGTCCATGAACCCGCAAGCTGAGTCTGTCCTGAGCCAGAGCACCGATAACATGTTCCAGGGGAAACGAGATGATACTCAGAGCTATTCTTCCTACTCCAACAAAGACATGAAGAAGATCAACGCCAGCTCGTCGAACAGCATCAACAGTAAATCCATAGTTCAGAATGCCCCTATTTCTCGTTACTCTCAACAGCCTACGTCTTTTGTAGCTACGTCCAACTTCGAACAGAGCACCGTCACCGAGAATCATGCGAAATCGACGACCACGGTCGCTCATAATTCCTCGAACTTCAGTATTTTGTCCTGGACCACTTTCTCACCGGTTGGAGGAGGCGGTAACAATAATCTGGTGCAGTTCGAGCAAGGACCCACGCAGACGGACAACACGGAAGCGAAAACTATTTGTGAGAACTACAACTACGTTCCTCTGCACAAGGAGACCACAAACTTTTCTAACATACTGGCTAACGATGTTTATTCAAACAATTCCAGCGTGGCTAATATTGATAAGTCCAGGATGAATAAGTCAGCCATGGAGCCTCAGAAGCAGTCCTTCGTTGATCCCTCCAAGACCAGGAATATTCAGACAAACGTTCCCGCCAAACAGAATCGCATGCAGAATCAGAGTCAGACTTCATCAGGAAGCAACGACTACAACAAATTCGGTACCGAGAATAAGAACAAGTCCAAGTACGGAATGGAGACGGAGTACATTCAGAACGAGTACTCCGGAATGGAGCAGCAACCGCAACACGGACCAAAGAGCCACCAGGCTATGCCCTCGAAGCAGGATAAGTCGATTTATCCAATGTCTAATTATGACTCTCAGGTGAACTTCGATTTACCTGAAGTTAGTACGCAGATGAAGTACTCCGTTGAGACTTACGCCAGTTCGAATTTCAAGTATCCTGATAAATCGCAGCAGCAGAGTCAGAACAAGTATCAGCCACTGGTCCAGGGCCAGATTCCTCCTCTTCAGCATGACAGCGTCACCTACAACAATGATGGGAAGCATGGACAACAACAGAGTGCCACGAAGTCGAAAGGGAATCAACAACAGCACGCTATCAGGGCACCAGTGAACTGGATGATGACTCCAGAGATCAAACACAATGCTAACATCGCTGACATCATTTTACCACCGATTGGAAAAGAGTTGGAGTTCTGTCAGAACAATTTGTTCGCTCAGACCCCGTCGTACAATCAGGGGACGCCGAATCAGTTCTATAATAACTATGACGTTGCAGCTCACGGTTTTCCTAATCTACCAGTTTTGCAGAGCGAGCCTAAGAGGACCGCTGAAGTCTTCTATTCTGAGGAGCAACCGTTTCCATGGTCCCCCACAAAGACCAGCGTTCACGTCGAGCAGAGTCAAACCGTTAAAGGAATCGAACAGCACATCGTTCCGTCCACTCTTCCAACTCTGGTCGGCGACCTGGACTTAGGCACCAACATACCCGAGAAACAGAACTTCCTGTTTGGCCAGGTACCCTCCAGAGTTCCGTCTGATCAGAGCAAAGACCCGACGAAGGACAAAGAAGGAAACGTGGCTGGACGTGAATTCCACAGTGTGTTGAATAATCAGAATGTTCAACATCCTGGAGCTGGTTCTTCGTTCTTGTCTGTGAGCCAGTTGGTTGAGCATGAGAAAGCTGAAAAGTCTCATCAACAGCACCATCAGCAGCATCATCACCATCACCATCATCATCATCACCCTCACCAGCATCCGCAGCAACAGCAGCAGCAGCAGCAGGCCAGAAAACATCAACGAAAGAGCAACGCTAGTCCCAGAGGGAACAGTAAAAGGCAGATGGATATTCGAAAACAAAATTCAGGAAATGATCAGCTGCATCAGAGACACGATGATCCGAAATCCTCTGGTCACACGTTCTCTGAACAGGGGTATCAACAGCAGCAGAAGTATCAGCAGAACAATGTTCATTGGAGGAGCAGGAACTGCAAGAGCAATTACACAGCCGAGGCTTTGATAGGGACTAACAACAGCGTTCATGATACCAATCAGGACAAACATGCGTCCATAAAGTTCTCTGCTAATTATTCACAAAATAAATTTCAGCCTAGCCTGGCCACGGCGGACACAGTGATGCCGATCAACTATTTCTCAAACACGGATGATGGCAGCGGTTACGGGCAGATGGTCAATCAGAATTTCAACTCTTACACTTACTCCTCAAACACAAATATCTATCCTACTTCAAACTTTATAACCAGCATATCAAATACTCCAACCAGCTACATGATGCCGCTGCACGATAACACCGATTACATGGAAGCAAACGCGTTTCTTCTGTCGAACGTCGCTGCCTCTTCAACCACCGCTTCGTCGACCACGTCCACGGTGACCACTTCGACCTCTAACGTCAATACGAACACGAAGAACCACCAAC
This sequence comes from Macropis europaea, assembly GCA_916610135.2. NCBI lineage: Eukaryota > Metazoa > Arthropoda > Insecta > Hymenoptera > Melittidae > Macropis > Macropis europaea. Next base: position 1,588,295 of record OU744353.1, read on the forward strand.
ACTATGGCAAGCATCAGAACTGCGACAAGAGAAGCTACTCTACCAACGCTAAGAAGGGGAAAAGAAAAGGTCTTGATGGAACGATGCAGAACCTGGAGTTTCCTCTGTCTGGTATCAATTCACCTCTGGAAGACTATCATCACTCTGCAACGTTCTTGCCTCCGCCTCCACCGCCGCATGCTAGCCCGCTCTACCAGAACCATCCACAGGCAAACATGTACAGTAAAGCTGTGAACGGACTACCGCCACCTCCACCACCGCCATCTGTGGCCGGTCCTCAGGGTGTGGCAGCCGCTGGCTTCCCAATGAATTCTAACATGCCAAGGGGAGGAATCGTTTCCAGCAATCCTATGAGCATGAGTCACCATCCCTCTGGCACCAGTCTCACCAACTTCAATCTCAGTACCATCTTTCCTGAGATGAATGATAAAGTATGTACTGGTTCGTTTAGATTCTAGCTGGACGGTTTGGATAATTGCTGAAGTCGTTTGTTAGATTACAGGCTATAAACCACCGAATGGTATACCTCCTGGTTTGTCACAGCCACCGAATCAGCCTGCAGTTTATGCTCAGAGGGCTAATTATCCGACTAATCCTCTGTGTCATCTACCACAGGTTTGTTTTATTTTAGATGTAGCTGAAGTAGTAATACTGAGAGTAGACTGTTCAAGATCACCTCCTGTAATCATGTACAATCTGAGCGTGTGTGACTTGAGGAAGAGTGATCTTGGTGGATCTAATCGTTGGTGTCTGCATAATAGTGTTTTGTGGGAACTGAACTGACATGTGAATGTGGTCTTCAGGTGACGGAAGGAAGTCAATTCGGTAATAGCGTTCCTCCTCCTCCTCCACCACCTCCACCTGGAGTAATTCATTACAAGAATGTATGATAAAGGGAGTATGATCGAGGAACGAGTCGGTGACCAATGGATAACTGTACATATGTAAATAGCTGTGTAATTTATTAAATTAAAAGAGATTGAGGTATTCAGGACAAGCTTAATTCTACGCGATGGGGAAGGAAAAGTATGTACAGACAAGTTATTACAATGTAAATCCTACTTTTTATTATACATGTCGTTACAATTTGGAATCATTTCTTGTCTCGATTTTCCGCGGAAGGAAAATCATCGAGTAAATATATTATTTATTAATTATAATAATCGTGTAAAATTTCATATTACGATCGCGTGCACAGCAGATAGTTTTTCATTAAACACATCCACCTTGAGTTACCTAATCTCTTTGGTAGGTGGTTTCAGCGGGATTTTGCCGAAGGTAAACTTCTCCGCCAGGTATATGATCTTTTCGTCGTCCGTCAGTTGATCGTCCATCGAATAAAAGCTGTCATCAAGAATTTCCGTCACGGCAGAACCGAATGATGATTTTCCAAACGGTCTGCTCGACGTCACCGTGGTGGTAGCGACCGTTTGACCTTGCGCAAAAGTGCCAAACGGCGAGGTCGTTTGTTGCGTTCTCTGCGCGAACGGACTACTTGCAGTTGTAGTGGTGACTGTAGTCTGAGTAGAGGCGAAAGGTGAAGCCTGTAGATCTCCAAAGTTAGGCGTACTAAACGGTGGAGCTGTGGTTTGAGGCGGTGTCCCAAATGGCGCGCCAGCAGAGGCTGCGGTGGTACCAAATGGCGTGGTAGAGGTGGTAGCAGTGGTACCAAAGGTGCTAGCGGTGGTTCCCGCGGAGATTCCAAAAGTGGGTCCAGAGAAGGGACCGGCGGTTGTACTTGTCGTTTCAAATTGCGAGGTTGCAGGGGCAAACGGACCGCTGGTAGTTGTTACAGCTGCACCAAATGGAGGTGCGTTGGATGTAGGAGCGGAAGTCGGGATACCCTGAACCGCTCCGAACATGTTCCCAGCAGGCGTGGACACAGTAGTTCCAAAAGCGCTCGTAGGTTGAGGTGCAGAGCTGAAAGGTGGCGTAGCGGCACTGGATGTGCCAAACATATTGTTTGGACCTCCAAAGGACGGTTTCTCGCCGAACACGGGACCAGGAGCGGTTTGAAAATTCGCTGCACCGCCAAATGCAGGCACTCTACCGAAAGGAAGTCCCGGTTTCGACTGAGAAAATATTCCAGCGCTGAAGTTCCCGGTTGGTGCAGTAGTTCCGAAGACAGGGTTCGTTGTTTGCATGGTCGGGGAACCGCCGAAGGGATGAGCAGCGGTCGTCTTAGCTCCTCCAAATATAGAAGCGTTAGGTTGAGCGGTGGATCCGCTGCTGAACAACGAAGAGGAAGGCGTCGCGCTGCTGCTGAACACCGGTGTCGTAGATTGCGATGTCTGGGGTCTTGCGAAGACATTGTTCGCTTGACCAGACGCGGCGAAAACGCTAGGTTGCCCAAAAACGTTCTGCTGAGCTCCTCCGCCGAAAATCGAACCGCTCGTTCCGAAAGTCTGTGCGGTTTGTCCTGTATTAAATGTAGCAGTATTCGTGGTCCCACCAAATACCGAACTGGTGCTAGTTCCACCACCAAAACCTCCTAGACTGTTGCCAAAGGTTGGAGTACCACCGAATACAGGGTTTGTGTTGCTTGTTTTTCCAAATATGGATGTACTGGTAGGGGAAGTAAAGCCTCCACTGAAAGGATTGCTTTGTGTGCCAAAGGTCTTGTTCCCAAACACATTAGAAGCTGAAGTATTGCTAGGTAGCCCCAGCTGTGGAGTTGCAAATGCAAAGTTAGAAGATTTCCCAGCAGCATTTCCTCCCTGGGCCATTCTACCTTTCTGTCCAGTTCCTAAAATCTCTTTCTGAAACAGGAAATGTTTATCAGTAAGAATTGTTTAAGAGCGATCATAGTTCTGTGTTCGTTTTACTTACTAGCATTGTTATTGTCTCACGAGTGGGGTTCTTTAGAGCATCACGCTTTGCCTTTATGTCTTGGCACAATTGTTGAAAATGTAGTTTCTGAAACAAAGTGGGGACAGTTTATGGATGTTTCTGATGAATTAGGGTTTGAAACAGATGCGTGTACTGACTGCCTGTTCAACCACCCCATTCTTTTGTGCTTGATACATTTCCCATCGTACTTCTTCAGGGGACACATCCTCCATTCCAGGAATGCAGGGTCTTTCTTTGAGGGGTGCAAAACATGATAGCAACCACTGTCCTCCTCTTTCAGCACTGAGCACCTCTTTTGCAACCACCACCCTTGTTTCAATAAAAACAATGATTTAATTGATCACAAGAACTTCAAAATTAACATAAATATTTAATCTCATCATTTTGGAATACTTACGCAGTGTATTCATCCTCGTTGTAGGATTCAACCTTGGTATTTGCTCCTGCAAACGAGTAATGGTTGTGTCAAAATGGAGTGTCATCAACAATTTATTATTCTATCAATTTTCGTCTTACCGAACGTATTTATGTGTTCGAATTGACAGTACTGTCCGAAGCGGCAATTGCCTTGTCGATAATATTTACAGACAACCATTATGCTTGTAACAGATCAAACCCTTTCGATGTTGCGGAACACGCAACACTGCATTTCGAGATAAAAATCAGCGACCCATCTCGGTCGTTGTTTCCTCGACTCTGCGCCAGAGTGCGCCACCGTTCCGATTTTACGCGACATCTGTCAGAAGAAATATTAATCAGAGTTCCCTGTTACCATTTTCGAAGCATCTTCCAGGATGGAAGGATTTTTTGAAAATTACTTTCTATATCCTACAGGTATTGTAATTAACAGCATTTCTAAATTCTAATTATACTTTTTGTAAAGATCCACAGTCGAGATTGAATTCTCTGTGGAATTCAATCGATTCATTTTCATTCCAATTGTAAAATTTGTAGATCAGGATTTCTTGAGTTTGGTTCTTTTTTGGAGCGTTAGCAAATTTTTGTTTCATTAAGCACAAAATTAACTGAACGTTTTTTGAACATTTGTCTGCTTCGATAGTGAATGGTAAAAGTTTACTGTATTTGCAAATTTTTCTATTATGTCGAAGTGAGTCGTTTTTTGTAGTAATGTCCTTTGGATTGTTTGTAATCCTTTTTCGATCTGATCGGTCACGCGGTTATTTTGTAACCGCCATTTGCAGACTTTAATATTTCAAATGAAATTTACAATTTTCAACTAAATTAACTGTATCGATGCATAGTATTGTCAACCCTTTCTGTAGATGATAAATAATTACATCAATTAGTATATACCAGAATATATTCATTTAAAAAAAGAGGCAATTTAATCATAAATTGCACTCATGCAGAAATGTGCATAAAACCAACATATAGGATATTTCAAAACTAAATATCTGTTCTTTACAACATACACAATTCGGATTTTCTTTCTAACATTTTCAAGCTGAGAGATCAATCTTTTCACAACTATGTATAAATAATTTTGAATATCCCATACAATTGTTGACCATGTAAAACCATTTAATTATGCCTTCTAAGATTTTTGTATCTTCAACCAGTTTTCAGATGCAGCTCCGTACGGATGCATGGAACACCCCGTATAACGCTTTTATTTTATGCATGGCCAGAGATTTTAGGATCACCCTCTATATTAAGAATTACAATATGGACAATGTACAGTAATTAATGAGAGTTTATTGTTTCTCGTAGAACGGTGTGCGCCAATCATGGTCGGTCGAGATTCCATTACGCACGCCGCTGGAATGCAGACGTCCACGTAAAAGCCGCGACGATTCCGTCGGAGGATGCGTTCTGAATTCATTCGAACACGCTGAAGACCGCAATTCGTCCTCGTCGGTTGTCTTGGATCGAAAAGAGACAGGCCGGAGTCGTCCCCGTTATCAGTGAACTTCCGAACACGCCCCACGCCGTTGAAATTGAACCGGCAGAACCCAACCCCGTCGCTTTTGATATGCACAGAACGTAATGTGTCATTCCTCGAGCAATCCCGTGAACGATTCCTAAAACAATAGCGAACCGTTGAAAGAAACACGACGCTGTTGCAGCTTGATACACGCAGAGTTCTCGTAATTGCTCCGCAAAATGGTAAGCGAGTTTCCTCGATCTTCTGGAAAATAGGTTATGGTAACACGTACGCCTTTGAACGATAAAATTTCTTATCTGTGTCAGACACCATGTTCAACGCGTAACAAATTCGTTGAATTTGTGTTCATTTGTTTCTTGTAATCGATTGAATGACTATTAGGATGATTGAGTCATAACGGAGCAGGCTGAGATAGACATCTGTCATTGCATTCGGTGATTGTGAATGTCGCTTTGCAGTCTGGAACGCTGAAGCCTTATCTGACAGCAGTAAGGCGAACGCTCACCGCGGCTATGTGTCTGGAGAACTTCTCGTCTCAGATAGTCGAGAAGCACAACAAGCCAGAGGTCGAAGTAAGGGACAGCAAGGAACTGCTTCTGACACCTATATTAATCAGCAGAAACGACAAGGAGAAGGTTCTGATCGAGTCCAGTATAAACAGTATGAGAATAAGTATTGCTGTGAAACAGGCAGACGATCTGGAGAAGATTCTGTGTCACAATTTCACCAGATTCATGACAATGAGAGCGGAACATTTCGTCATTCTGAGGAGGAAACCCATAGAGGTGAATTTTCTTTCTCTTTATAAAATATTGATAGCAAGGCATATCGGTATGGATATTGTAATATTGTTTTTATTTTACAGGGCTATGACATTAGTTTTTTAATTACAAACATTCATGTAGAACAAATGTACAAACACAAAATTGTAGACTTTGTGATCCACTTCATGGAGGAGATCGACAGAGAAATAAGTGAGATGAAGCTGTCAATGAATGCCAGGGCTCGCATTTGCGCGGAAGAATTCTTGAAAAGGGTTGGTATAGATGCTAGAAAACATATAGGGTTTCATTACAGTTGGTTGAATGATAATTGTTTGATTTCAGTTTTAAATTCTGGGACACAATGTGTTATCGACATAGCAATAATTGCAAATGCCAGGTCGCTAAGAGTAACAGTGCCCATAAACTAAGTTGGTTAACGCGGTTAGAAATAATTAACGGTTACTTTCCTAACACACCCGAAATGGCCCTTATCCGAGTACCACTCCTTGCTGTTTTCCGGTCACGAGATCCTTCAAATAAATTTCAATTCCATCGATGTTATCCTCAGCTGTGTAACGAATATCAAGTCTGACGTACATGTAAGTACAATACACGGTGTTAATTGAACTGCGTTTGTGATACATGATTATGAAACACCGCATAGCGCGTTTCTTTCTCCCGAGAGAAAGGAACGCAACTTGAACTGGCAAACATGGTTAAAAAAGAAACCAGCATGGTTTTAAAACTAATTCTAAATGTTCATGAAACCTAGGAAAGAGAACACAATACATACATACTATTCACCCGCGAACGATCGGGTTTCTAGACTTTTTTTCGATCTTGTAATCGTCTTACGAGTTTTTTGCATAATCTGCCCGTAGCGTACATTTTTACGACGATATACTATTAACGATAAAGGTAAAAAGGATGAAAGAAAACGAGTTGAGAAACATTTGTCTCACGGGGCAGCTCCTGATTTAACGAAAACGAAAGGAACACAGGACGGAGGAAATTATTTTGTCTGGTAAATTTTCATGTGCATCGTTGAACGAGATAGTAATTATGAACACAATTGACGTCCACCGACACTGGTATTGTAATGTGTTGAACAACTGCCAAAACACTATTTAGCATAGCGAAGCGATCAAGGGACTGTAATTACGATTATCTTAATCATTCACGATAGCGTATAAGGGGTAATTGTTTATTGTAATTATGAGGAAAAGTCGTGTCTTCGTTCGTGGCTTCGTGCATCTGCAAACAAATTCTCTTTCGTTTCCATAATATTCATGTTGAACAGGGAAACGCATGCCAGAGGAGGAGGGGAAGTTTTTACATTGCGATATTACTCTGGTTTTCGATTTTCTAGCGGATATTAGCGGTCTCCGATTCTTGCACGTGGTTTCATTTTCACGCGATTTCGCCAGACGAAGGGCTGTAGAGGAATTTATGCGCGAAATCACGGAGCATGTGCTTCACGGTGCATCTTACGCGAACAACGAGAGAGGCGGTGTCAGCGCGTAATGCGTGCAATTCCTTTTGCATTTACAAAGTTCTATTTATCTTACGAATCATTGTAACCATATGATTTAATACTAATGTAAATATAAATAAACGAGAAGAGTCACCGTCAGGACATGGCGCAGTGTAGTTGAAGAATCTTCCAGTAACTCTAAGCTGTCCTTAGGTTTAGCGATAGATTAAGATTGGATTAGATATGGTAGAGGGCTAAGTTTCATTATCTTAACGCATTGCCAACCATTAGGGTAGATTTATCATTTCGTGCTCTTCGTATAAACATATGGCAATAAATAAAACATGCTAATACATTTGGAGAGACACGGTGAGTTTAATTTCCACAATTTGTATCATTGTTCATCATGTTGCAGAAGCTGTGGTAATATAAATTAAGACACTTGGTGTCCAGTAAGTGTAAATCCTGTGATTGGCAATGCATTAACATTGGTAGCTTTTTAGTAATTAAGTAGATACCTTTTAGTTGGGAATATTGGCAAATATGTGAATGCTTAGTGGGTGTAAAATATTTAGCCTCAAATCCAGTTACCTAGGTACTCCTAAATATTTCATCAATAGTATCACCACTCCACAAGATTCCAAACCATTATCCACGATGAACATGTTTCCTTTTCTATCACAAATTGATAGATAAAATTCCCAGTCACTGAATACCCTCTCCTTTGCAGTAGTTCTAGCGTGATAAGCGAAGAATTGCAAGTTCGTAGCGCGAAGAATCTTAAATTCGCATGGATCGTGCGCCTTCTCGTCCGCAACTCGTCACGCAAGCAGCGAGCGTCTCCGGAATCGTGAAATCCGTCACGTTCACGGTGACACCGGCGTTTCCACGGGGAAGGAGCAGTACCCCGACGTGGGCCAGTCGCTCGGCAATCGGTAAAGCCGTTCACCAGTAGCAGTTCGCGAGTTTTCCAACGACGAGGCATCGTCGACGTCCTCGTGGCTCGGTCACAGTTTCGCCGCCGCGGTGTTCTTCGTCTCCCGGTGACCAGTAAGCGCAAGAAAACTCAAGACGATCCCATCGAAATCCCATAAATCTCGTTGGAACCCGAGCGACGAGTTTCCGCGGTTCAAGAAAAATTGCGAAAGGATTCATATAAAATTGTCAGACCTTTCCGTGGGAGCCGGAGCGCGAACGTCGTTTACGGGGTTCGAGAAAAATTGCGGAGGAATTTGTAAAAAAATTGTCAGAGGGTTTCCATGGGAGCAGGGTCGAAAGTTTTAAGCTCGAGGCCAGTTAGAGGAAGTTCTGGCTGGAGGGAGGGCGCGTAATCTCGTTTGCGGTGCCGCGATTTCGAGATTACCGCTATTTTCCGCGGGGTACCCTGGAAGATTGTTGACAAACTTTCGCGCGGGGTGGAGGGGCGTCGGTTCTCGGCCAACATTTCGTCGTAACGGGGGTTTTAGAGCGGCTGATCCCGCCACGAGTGAACCACCCAACCCCCTCGATCGCGGAGAACAGGGAGGTACACGGTTGCCAGTGGAGACCTTCGAGGCTAATTCCTAACGAGCGACCAAAAATACACGGAGGGAGAGACTGCGGCTGTAGATAGCCGCGAGGAAGAGGCAGGTAGACGAAAACGAGCCGGATAAATAGAAGCTTACGATTACCGCGCGAGTTTTCCTACCTTCTCCCTCGTTTCGACCCCCTCCTCGAGAGCCTCTTCGTATTTTCGCACGTTCCTTCCTCGTCATTTTCAGCCTACGATCTTTCTGTCAGATTTATTCTTTCTGCTCCAGTTTCCTCTTTTTTATCTCATTTATTACGTCCATTGAACATCTCTGTTCTGTTATACTTTGAAGCTTTCGCAGATTTTGTGTTTAGCTTTGTTTCTTCTTTCTTTATTAACGTTTTCTGGCACGAATCATTCTCAGCTAGTGTGTTTTGTAACTTTCAGTAAGCCCGAATTCCTAACGCGTTGACTGCCACTCTGTTAGCTGGAAATCACTTCCTAATTTTTAGTTCCAACATGAATATTACTTCATGCTACACCGTCATCGATCAATAATTTTGGTAATTTAGGAACATAGTGTATACTGCTCCTGTTAGACGCAATCACAAATACTTTCTAATCTCATTCAAGATGGAACAGAGAGTGCTTGCACGGCGGTCAAAATGTTAATCCAAATCATATTTGTTATATAATTTTTTTAGAAAATTCGTAACTGCATAAGTATCCGCAGTCTAACGATTATTAACACTTTGAGTGCCACGTCACCCATATTTGGGAGACGCAAAAATTCAATCATTATTTATTTGTTCATGTATAATATTAATGTATATATTTGATAAGGTTTAATAGTAGCGGTACAAAACTTGTGAAATTTATTGATATTATTGATTAAAAAAGGTAGAATTTATAGTTACATTACTTGTATATAAAAATGTAGAAAGTATGTCATTTTCAGTTAGTGCAGCGTGGCGCTCAAAGTGTTAATCGCGCATCAGTCCAGTGGATCTTCCCAATTAATTCATAGGAAACAATAATTGGCATTAGAACGATCTTTGAAAGTTCTTTCCGGTTTCCGGAGCCCTTCCTCCGACCCGCTTCTAATCCGGTCTCCCTTATTCCCTCCGATTTGTCGCCTCTCCTTCCGTTTCTCTTTCTATTTATCCGGCCGCGCTCTAATTCTTCCTCTTTTATTCCTCGCGTCTCCGTCGGTTCGGAAGTCAGCGTGTTCGTGTTCGTTTCACCCGGTGTGTCGATCCTCGTCGATCCTCCGCCGCCCGTCCGTTCTCCGTCCCTGTCTACTCCCTCTCCGGGAGGAGCGGGTCGGGACGCATCGAGAGGCGTCCTCGCGGCGAGCTTGCGCGACGCCGGGGCTTTTTACGCCGACGCCGACGCCGACGCAGCGCCGGTGGCTCGGAGTCGGCGTAGTCTGGGGCCTGGCGTCTCCCGATCGTGAACGGGAAGCTACCTAAGGCTGCCTGAAGGAACCACCACGGTGTTTCGTGCACGTCTCCCCTGCTCGAGAGACGGAGACGCGTCCGCCACCCCCGATCGAGCCGAACGTTCGACCGACCGTCCTCCGAACTGCAGAGAATTCCGTGGTACCGCGCGCTACGTGGATCCCGGTCGCGTCGCTCGTCGCCCGACGATCCCACGTCCCGATTCGCGAGCTCCCGTGAGGGTTAGCCGGTCGCGAAACAAGGAAGGAAGGAAGGAAGGGAGAGAGGCGAAGGAAGGGAGAGACTGCAAGCATAGAGGAGGGTAGGGGCAGTTTGGCCGGGTGGGAGAGAGAGAAAGACTCAGAGACCAGGGCCTAAAAGTCGAGAGTTAGGAGTTGTGGCTCGTGGTTAGATAGGATGCGTGTGCCTGGGTGCGGTGTTCCGCCACCAGCCGATAGCGACAACGACAACGACAACGACATCGTCATCAGCAGCAGCAGTAGCCACGCGAACGAACGGGACGACAGCGGGTGCGTGATCGCGCGGGACCAACCGAGGGAAACACCTCGTGCTGGCTGGACACCGAACCCACCGGAGGACCAGCTGCCTGGAACGCTCCGTAGCCGCCTGGACTCCCATCCGACGTCGAGAACGAACCTCCTGGACCCCGAGGAACGAACCTTTACACCCCTGCACCACCACCATCAAGCCTGGACCACCTTGAACCTCGACTCGCCGTCTCCTCTCAGCTGTTCCGCAGGCCGGTGCGACGCGTAGTTCCGCCGACCGGCTGGAACTCCAGGTCGGGGAGGTTTTCGTGAGCCAGGAGGTCGGAGAACGGCAGGACGACGCTGTTGGCGAGCAGACGCTCGCTGGAGGAGCGTCAGCGAGGTGCAAGCCGGCTTCAGCCTGTACCGCAGCCGACGTCCCAGCTACTCATGTTCATCCCGGACACTCTGAGGAGCTGCATGGTGGAACCGGATGTCTCGACTTACCTGCAGGCCCCTTCCGTAGGACAGGTGCTCTCTATTTTCTCCAGATCGCTCTAGCCGCTTGTAAACAGTGCTGCGCTTCGACCGCCTCACCTAACCATGCTTGCAGCTTTCACGCTTCTAACTTAGCTTGCCGTATACGGTGTTCCCACGGTGACGTCGGACAGGAAACCCCGTCGCGTAGAATCTACGAACTCCTCTCGAGTCCTCTTGATCGTTACGCTATTCTCTGCAGAGGTGATTTCGTACCTTCTCTCTTGGACTTTCCCCTGAACTCTCAGAAATTTTCTGTTCGTACTTTGAGAAAAATGCCGAGAATCGTGGAGCTTCGGTTTCTCCGTCGTGCTAGGCTGTTCTGGTGTTTCTTCAGGGAGGGATGGTCGATCAGGGGTGGCCGGAGCACGTGCGAATCGCGTGCACCGTCCTCCAGCATTTCCAAGATTATTGCGACGCATATCGCCGACGCAAACACCGGCCGTTTCGCTGGAAATCTCGCGAGTGGAAACGATGCGGTTTTCGTGGAAATCGCAGCCTCTGATTCATCCGTCGAACTGTTCGAGAACGTGTACCGTGCACTTTGGTGTTCGAGTCTCTCGACGGTCCGAAAACATCGTGAAACGATCTAAAGCAATCGCTTCTTTTGTAGGAACTGAGAGAACGCGGAGTCGGCACGACGCGGCTGATCAGAAAATTACGTAATCGTCCTTTGCTATCCTGGAAAGCTGGAATTCGATTGTTTCGCCTCCCGTCGGGATCGAGTGGAATGTTTCTGTCTCGCCCGTTCGAGGATAGTCTCATTAGAGAGCTCTTAAACGACCATTTAAGGTTTCACGGTATTTCGTTTCATTTGTCAGCTTTTCTTCTATCAATTCAAACTCTTTTATGGGACCAAAGATTGTTATTGAACCGTGCATCCTTCTTCCAGAATTCCAAGATTAACGCTTAGAGAACAGGGAAATAGACGACGAATTGGAAAGAAGATTATCAGAGAGTGCTCTAACTAGACGCTGCGTAGGAGAATATTATTGCAATCAACTCGTTGTTGAACCAGGAATATTTCTGGTGAAGGTAGACGACGGAAACGGAACGGCGGAATTATAGAAAAACGGAGTAGGCTCAGTGAAAATTGCCATAGCTAGTCAGACACGTTGCAGAGTTCTTTTCTAACACGTTGACCGCCACAGTGAAAACAGCTGCCTCTAGTCAGACAACCTAAATCGCTATTTTTAATATAAATCGGACAGGAAAAAATATTTAAATATCCAACCGTGCACGCGTGTTCCTACATTATTGTTACAATGTTAATTGCATGGCAGTCAATGCGTTAACACGTTCCCCGCCCGAGTAGAAAATTCAGTAACTGGTCAGACACGTGAAAGTAGCTTTTTATTTATATACATATAATTAAATATACCACTGTTTATCTATTGGATAGGACACTTTTAATTAGATACTATATTTGTAACGTTAGTGTCACTCCAGATTTGTTTAGTCGCTTGAATTAATCTCACACGGGGTACAGAACACGTTTACTATCTTAACACCAAATTAGGCACCTCGAGATCACCTCCTCTTAATCTTCTCAATTATACTTTACTTTTCATCCTTGCGAACGATGCTCCTTGTTATTCACATTGATTCCAATTTCCAAAATAATGAAACGTACAAACTAGCCTTCCATGTGTGCTACATTTTAATGTGACTGAGTAAATGACAAGTGACCTTGAAGTGCCTACTTTCGCCGTCTGTACCATAAAACTACCAACGATCAACGTGTACTTACTTCAGGTACATTTTCTTCATTGGTAGTTCCAGTGTTAAAAAGAATTAAAAGTGTTACGCAATGGTATTCGAACTGCGTGGCGGTGAACATGTTAACGAAGGGGCTGGAGTTATTAGGGGAGGATAGTGTCGACGGAAAGCAATATTCGAGGGTTGCAATCGCAAAGCGATCGAGTGAGGTTGCACTTGAAGCGGTGCATCGACGCGCGACGTGTAAATACCGACGCATCTACAAACACTATGCAGCGTGTACGTTTCCTACGTACAGGGTGATCCTGAAGAAAATACGAATACGTAGTCAGTAGATTCTAGAGCAGATTCGAACCTCTTGCTTCACGATTTTTCTAATGATTCCGTGCGACGATGTTGATTCAACTGCTCAAGTGCCAAGATAAATGAAGAGCTTCAGAGTCTTATCAGCGCACATAATTTGTCTTTAACAGCTCTCTGCAAGTCTAAAGTGTTGCACTGCCAAGTTTTCAGGAATTGGTACGCGATACAAGATCGTACCATTCTTCAACTAAACATTAGCATTATTTAGAAACCAGAACTTGAGAGACACTTTTAGAGACTCGTTGGAGACACTAAGAAAATTACACACACTCAAAATGTTGCATAAATAGTAAATGCACATGCTCTGATTAATAATCCTCGGTTGGAGCCTCAAATTAAATTCTCTATCTAGAGAAGTATTAAAAACAGGGATCACTAAAAAATAATTCTGTCAAATCAGTGTACAGTTACTTAACCCTCAACTAGTATGGGGTATTTGTGTCACACAAACGGCATGGTGCGGATCAAACTGGTTTTGAATCTTTATTTTTTTGTCTGTCTCAGAGAACTAGAAAGAAAGACTCAATATTTTTCACCGCATCCTTGCAATGTACTGTCTATGACAAAATTATTTTTACACCGAAAAATTAACTGTATCATTACATAAAAAAATTTTAAAAATGTCTTTGGCCCCTTTGCACTCGTGTGGCGCCACTCAGTCGCCATAATATTCGCGTTTCAAATTTCCTATTTTAAATAAACACTTAAAAATTCTGTTCGAATTCGCGTATTCTACGATGCGCGTTTTATGTAGGTAATCAACTACAGGTACAACTGTACTGAAAACAAAAGAAATCTTCCTGTTAAGACTCCTTACATTTGTATTTGTAGCTTATGTATATCAGATGAAAAAGACTTCGTGTGCAAAGGGTTGAATCACAATGGTCATAGAATTTGGTGTCGTTTGAGTAATTATGAAAGGTATATGCGTTTTCTTTGGGATCAGCCTGTATATCGCGTGACGCACACGCGAACCTGTCCAAATTGTTCCGCATGCTCGTCATATGTCCCGATCGTCTCTCGGGTTCCGTTCCCGATGGCTCGTCAGCTGATTTTCAGCAATGCAGCCCTCGTTCTCGCCGTGGCCGCGTGGTTCGTGCGTAATTATGCAAGGAAACGACTATTTATACCGATAATCACGAATCTTACGTAACGAGGCGCCGCTACGTCACGCGTCCTATCCATTCTAATCTTTTTTTTTTTTATATTTAGACCGTACTCGTTCCCAATGCAGAAACCGAGTTCTGAAAGAGGTCCTTGTTGTTGCAGCGAGTTTGGAATGAGCGTAGCAGCGTGTTAGCCCAGTTAGACGGCGAATCGCCGCGGGGATAAGCTCAGAGAAGGTTCGTTGTCCTCCGGGAACTCGCGTCCTCGTCTCCAGCAAACTTAGAACAGTCATTAGTGCGGCGAACACGATATTTACCGAGGGTAACGTGGCTTGATACGGGGAGAGCGCATTACCATCGCGAATCCCGTCTCTGATCCTCGATCACCGGAGAAAATTACTCGTCACACGATGAACACCCTCTGTTCGACATCAAGAACCCTGATAATCTCTTGGAAACTACCCTCCGGCGCCAAACGTTTCACTGTTCTCCGCTTCTCTGATGGAAGGTTGGAGATTTGTATGTACTTAGAACCGTGTAGGTTCAGGATGTACATTTTGAAGCTCCTCTTCTTCGATTCCTTCTCAAGTTGTGGTTCTAACTTTGGACGATCTTTCTAGGTTTCACCGGATTCGCTACACTCGAAATAGTTGACGGATCAGGTTTATGGAGTGCGTGCGATCTACGCGGTGTAGGAAATGGCCAGGAAAAGTCACCTGAATTTCAGAAGAGACGCTGCATCTCGAAACAGTTAGCAGATCAGGTTTCTCGAAGCATGCGAGCAATGCATGGAGTACAGAAAATGTCCAGGAGTAGACAAAGGAGTTTCAGCGGAGACGCAATATTTTTCCAAGTCGAAGAGACCGTTCTCCTTTCCGGAGTCAGTCGCAGCCAATCTGTCTTATCTTCGAAAAATATCGCATCTCCTTCGAAGGGAGATAGAGAGGGTAGCCGTATCAAAAATCGCGAGCATATCTGCACACGGCAGAGTCCATGCATAAACGCGTCTCTATCCATGCCGAAGACTATGTCAGTGTCTTACGTGCCGGCACAGACGTAGAGGAGTTTGGCTATCGATCGACTTCCTCACCGTGCCTCCCTCTCTTCCTCTTCTTTTTCTTCTTCGTCTTCTCACCCTCTTGTCCCTGCTCTTACACGGTCCAGCGGTACAGGCCACGCGGTCCGCAAAACACGATTCTACGAACGTCCGACATTTTCGTGTCCGTTTCTTACTGCGGACTCTCGAAGCCTGCACCTCCGACCCCTCGTTCTTCAGGGTTGAATACCGTTTCGAACCGAACGGAACTTGGAAACGCTTAGCCCTCTGACAAGCCTGGACAAATTTATGTGGAATGCGTTCCGTGTAATTTCAGCAGGGTCGAACTCTTCTTGAAATCTTTATCTCTTTTTATACGTGCGACTTGCTTTACTGTTCTTGCAAGCCCCGAAGGGTGGCGAATATTTAGAGGCTGAAAAGGGTTGAGGCCGTGGCAGCCGCGGAGGGATCGTCAGGGGTTGCCCCGGTATCCGTAGGAATTTCTGACGAGTGTGTTTTTCCTGTTCTATGCACGTAGCCCATTCCGCTGCCTGTAATTGAGGTTATTAGCAAATTTGTAGAGATTGGAGACCGTCCAATTTGAGGAGTTCGTGAGAAAGATGCGGCTTCATCGAGGATTACCCTATAGTTTTTTTTCCTCCGAGCACAGAGGAGCAGCACGGAGCCGCGAAATTCGTTCGACTGATTTTACACTCGGATAATAGAATTTTTCCTCCTTTATCGAGATCGTCTTTCATCCGCCGTCGATTATAACAATTCGATCCGACCGTTTAGACGTTCGTTTCGCTGCTTTTTTTCGACTTCCACCGAATCGAACGTCGATTCACGGCCCGTGTATTTTTAGAGGCGCCGGAGAAAAGTCAGTTTCATTGTTGTTTTCCTCTTTTTTCCTTTCTGTTCACGGGTTTATCGACGCGGAAAGCCGTGGCCAGGACAGAGGCCCGACCCCGCGGGGAATTAAAACGTGGCAAGAATCAATTTTACCCGCTGCTCCTCCGTCGAGTTTCGCGCAATTTGCTCATCGACCCCCTGGGAGCCCCTTGTTACCCACCGAACGTGAAACTGTCGCTGCGGAGATTCCACCGAAAAAGAAACGCGAGGGATGCTCGGTGAAAGTATTCTTCAAGGATCGCTTCTCTTAAGTGTCAGGAAAAATTGCCCTACCGCCGACACGCAAGATGCAACGCTATGAATTTGTTGCAGTATCACTGAGCCGTCTTCCGCATACAGGAATCTGTTTTGAGTGAACTTTGTTACGATTATGTTTGCATACCAGGGTGAAACGGGGGAGATGGTTGCCTAAATAGACCACTGATAAGATTCTGCGTCGTAAATTAGTCCAGTTTAAGAACCTCAGGAGACTCTTATCCTGGTCCTTTGCAGCTTTCTCCATATGAAGATTTTTATAATAATTTCTGCTTCCTCGTCAACAGAATCTTCGGCTCCATTTACTCCTATAAGTTCTAATAATTTATTTGTATCTGCTCCACGAATATTGACTTGCAACAGTTCACACGAAACCTACCCTGTAACTTATCCTCGCAAGCACAAAACGAACAATTGAAAACTCGAAGAGCGACCTTGAACCTAATTTCGCATCTCCTTCACGGTCACCGTGCATCTTACCGCTTCCGCTACTCGTCGCTTCCAAAAAACTCACGAGGCTTCATCGGTACCAAAGTCGAAAACTCCTGACGGTCCAGCGGATTCGCCCAGACGCGTAAAAGGGAGTTTGAAAACCGAGAGGAACCCCTCCGTGAATCGCAAACCGCGAAGGGTGAACCGCATTCATCGGCCATCAGAGAAATCTGTTCGATGAGCAACCAAAAAAAAAAGAGAAAAAAAAGGAAAAAGAAACACACTCACGCACACAGGCACACAGAGAGAAAGAGAAAGAGAGAGAAAGAGAGAGAGAAGAAGAAGGGGTGAAAGAGAAAAACGTGGAGCGTCAGAGAAGCGGGGAAACGGGGAGGGTGGGGGTAGAGCCGCGGAGAGGCCTGGCGGGGTGGAGGCGGTGACGGAGGGGCGTCGGAGGGGAGGAGTTGGTTCGGTTCGAGGGCAAATCTAGTAAGCTAGGACAGAGGCTATTAATAACTGTTTGGGGTGGCGTACCTGGCCGCCGCGCGTCTAGATACGCGCGTCTCGACGACCGGCGTCTCAGTGTCGTCGCGACGACCGACGTCGTACCCGGCGTCGACGGTCCTCACCGCTTTTTCTCCGCCTCGGCGACTCTTCGCGTCCGTTCTGCTCCCTCCGCGGGCAAAAATTCATTTCCTCTTTGATCCACCGAGCATTCTCGTGGATCCTCCGTGCGCCAGTGATCGTCAGGGGTCCGCCTCTTCCACAGATCCTCGGGAGATCCAGAAGTTTTGCGGATCGTGCAGTGAGATCGAACGTTCGATTCCGAGGCAGGAGCCGGAGGTTCGATTTCGTGGATCGAGCGTGTTGTGATTCGGGTAGCAAGCCTGAAGATCCAGTGGTGAACGATCCGGATGATCGAGGAACTGTGGTCCGCGGGGATCTATAGAAGCTTGATCAGCTGATCGATATCCGTGCGAATCGACGAGTCGTGAAATTAGAGATCTTCTTCCTGATTTCTGTTGTGCAGTTCTTTAGCTTCAGTAAGTAGATCTCGCGATCCTCGATCATTCTCGGTGATACGTTTGGTGCCTCGGTGCTCATACAAATTTTTTTTTTTATTACTCTTCAGTCTTCAGACAGTTCTTTTAGGGTGAAGTTTGATCCCAGACGTTGGACGTTCCACTTTGAATTTCGACGGTGTAATTATGTAATTGGTCCACCGATCCGGAGCACGATTTTTAGAGAACGAAGATTCTTGAGGAATTTCGAAGTTTTCCAATTTTTAGGGGTTCTTTGTTAGTACAGAAAGAAATGATCACCGTGTGCTGAAATTTTTTACGGCAGGCGAAACATTGCACAGCTGTAATACCTATGATGTCGATCATCAATTAATTACAGTGTCGCGAAACTGTAAAATACAGAACAAAATCTGTAGATTTCGATAAAATACCCTGATCTAAAAATTCGCTCGAATATACAGTCCTTCTTTCGAACCAGCAAGGCAGCCCATAGCATTTTCGGTACCCATACGCGGGTTTCTAGAGGCGAAACGGTGTCGAGAAACGGAGAATAGTAACGTATCGAGGGAACGTATTTCTACGTGGAGGATAAACAAGTTACCGCGCAGAATCCGCGTCGATTTATTGCCGACAACTACGCATCAAAACTCGCTTTGCAAATAGAAGTTTCAGCGTGACACGTGCGAACCATCCACGCCGTCCAAATCTCCCGCCATTCGAATTCGGAGTCAATTTCTATTCTTTTCTATTCGCAATCGGACGCGTGAATTAATATCCGTGCGCGTCGCAGGGCTGGAAATTCGAGATATTTGTTAAAAAGTCGCGTCGTCCTTGTCTTCGGCTGGTCTTTTCCGCGATGACGACAGTCGCGGCGTCACCGTGCGCCTCCTTAATGTCTTTGATTTTCGTTCCCGTCCGAAAATAACGGCGTGTCGTATAGATGCTCGCTCGTACACGCGAGAAGAAGCTGAACGTTACGTGTGTCTTTTAAAGCAACGAATCTTTGCTGGTTGCAAAGCCCGAAGGCAAACCTCTCGGTCTCTGAGAAATTTTATTACTTCAATATTATAATCTCTGGGTTTTCGTAGCGTTTCTTCCGTCGAGAAAATTTAATATCAATCTCTGCTGATGGTAGAGTCAGTAAAAATAGCAGATGCTTGCATTTCTTAAGATCTTGTTAATCTTGGTACCCAAAAATTTCGTTAGTTAGTTCTTCCATGTTAGAACAGAGAGACAAATTGTACAGAGTAGGAATTTAAAGTTAGTAGGAGATAGTTTCAACCCTTTGAGATGGATGAATCCTCGTACAGGGTGTGTCCAAGCTAGGGAACCAACCAACTTGAATATAAGTCGAAAATGAATAGCAGAAATCTTCTCAAATTCTTCTTAGTTTGAAAAAGATAAACAGTTCAGACTCTGTATTAACCTTTACTGTACACACCGCATAAAGATTTCATACGGTACGCATGGGGTGTGACACACCCCAACAACTTCGGACGGCTGTCACGTTTAAACTATTTATTGTTTTGGGTCCCAAAAATTACTGAATATTCTTTAGACATTCCGAAATAAGGGCCAATAGTGTTTTCCTCAAAATTATAACTTACACGTAGTAAAAAAAAACACGGAAAGAGGACGCGAGAAGTCATTTGTTTTACAAAAAAATTCATAACTTTTTAAGTTTCTTATATTTTTTAATAATTCTTGCGGGGTTATACTGTAGAGATGCAACATTTCGAGAGAAAAATTAGTCCGATAGCGTGAGTTTCAAGAAAGGAGGCTTCGAACTACCGATAGATGACGCGTTGGATCCAATCTTCGAGTAGTAACCAATAGAGAATTGAACCTACATTTTAGTTGGGGTGTCGTACACCCCGAGTGTACAGTAAAGGTTAAACACCCTGATCTTGGTACACCCTGTATAGGAAGGTTAGCCGTCTCTGGCCCCAACCGGCGATCAGACTTAACAATCACACCGTCCATTCGATCCACCGAGAGCACCAAACGCGCAAAATCTCGTGAAAATCGTAGCACACCGAGCAAACACCGAGGTTTTTTCTTGGAAACAGAGAGAGAGAGAGAGAGAGAGAGAGGGAGAGTATCCTCCGGCGTATAGAGGCTGACGGACGGAGCAACGACCCTGAAGAAGCCACTGTGAATCCTCCGTGAACGACGGGTGGCTAACGCACTAGTAGCCCACCGCCTCGGAGGAGAATTCGTTTGGACGGTGATAAGATTTCAGGCCGAATTTCGGCCGGCACAGAGAGCGCACGACAAACGGGGAAGTCGAAGGGAGAGCCGAAGAGGTGGTGCAGATGAGGCCACGATCAATCTACGACAGGGTGGCGGAGGAGTATTGCGAACCCGACGGTTGTTACTGCGAAAATCGGTGCTTCTGACAGCCGGACGACAACAGGAGGGACAGACAGACGGTAGTGTGCCACAGCAGCCGCAGTGCTTGCGAATACTCGATGGTTCGTGTCGTTTGAAAGCTTCTTCACACACGCCACCACCACCAAACCCTTTATCTTCTTCGTGTTTCTCGCCACTCTCTGCGTGCCTCGCTTTCTCTAACCCTGCCTACCACCTTCCTCCGCAGACTCGCCTTCTCGGTCCGCGTTCGGGACGCTTCTAACGGCATGCTGGAGAGACTTTAGGGAGATGCTCGAACGTTCGAGGAGGAAGATTCTTTTCTGACTTCTCCGGCTGACACGGAAGCTGGTGCTTATTAGTTCCAGATGGATTTCGAACGGGAGGTTTTCAAAATGGTCACTCGTCTCAGCTTCCCACGTGACAATGTCCTTCAGTTTCTTTCTTTTTCTTTGCGCACAATAGAACGTTGAGTACTGCGGACGTTTAGTTGGGGATCTAGAGTTTTAAACGGGTTTTGAACCACTATATGTTAACGTGATGCTTTGATAACGATTACTCATTGTCTGACCAAGGACGTCTGTTCCCACTGCCACAGTCAATATATTAATGAATCTGAAGCAGTTCGTGCTTCACACAGCCCCTCAGAATTCAACTACCCGATCCTCTAATTCTTTTGTCTATGTTGGGTTAGCTTCATTCTTCTCCCTTGGAGTTTTACAATTTACATGTACACACTCCAAAAGTTGACGTTTCAAATGTTCCCATTTTGCTAAGGGAACTATTGGGTTGAGTCATAAATAACTTCCTAAATAAAATTGATGAAAGGATACTTGTTATTGCTTCTGAAGCTTGTCAAATGTTAAAACTACTTTAATTTTTACAAAGAGAAAAATCTGTTCTGTATCGGGAATTATTTCTGCCTGAACCCAATATAATCTTTTATTCTTTCGAATAATGTTTTTCCAACAATCGAAAGGCCGCGAGAAAAGCGCAGAAAGGTGTCAGAAGGGTGCTCCGTCAGGAAGCTGGTAGCAGCACCGTATTTCTCACCCCCTTGACGCTGTACACCCAATGCTCCGCAAGCACGGATCATTAGCGCAAGCTCGTCCACTCGAGCTTTCGATCAAGCACTCGCGACTCGATGGTTTTTCCAAACGATTCGATAGGGCTGCCTCATGGGGGATGAGACTACGGGTACGTTATTGTTCTATCGTCCGCGGCCATCGATGAATATTCCTGATTCTCTTGCGAGAGAGAGAATGAGAGAGAGGGAGAGAGAGAGAGTGCTCTCCATAGAAGTCGCCGAAAATTGATCGCCAGTAAAATGATGTTTACATCCCCATCCCACCTTTGCAGGAGGTTTTCTCTATGGCAGCCACCCCCATTTGCCTCACAAAGGGTTTTATCCATTCTTCCCTTTCAGCGATCGTGCAACCTCTCAATCCTCGACCTACAATCGACCAACCGGAGGAGTGGCTCTCCTCTAACCCTCTCTCTCTCTCTCTCTCTCTCGCTGTCTCTCTCTCTCTTGTTATATCCTGCTTGTTTTTTCTTCTCGTCCCGCGACCGGAAACGGAGATTCATCGACGTTTCGATTCCGGAAACGCTGGAAGCTGCGATAAGGGAAACGGACGAGTCCTCTTACCCTCGAGTCTCTTCTTTGCTTTCCTTCGATCCTCCATATCGCTCGGTTTTCTTTGGAAATTAATAGACAGGACGGTCGGTTATCCTTGTCTGAAGAATGCTATACAAGCTTTTTTGTATTTGTAATACTTTTAAAAATGTGGAAAATTCTGGGATGCAGGTTGAAGATTTTTCTGTGTTGATTGTAGGGTCGGTTTTGATTGAATTTTTTTGTTACGTTCGGATGTGTGTAAAAATCTGGAAAAATTGTGGTAGGTTGCTTCAACCCCCTGTTATACGCTGTAAAAATTTCGAGCAGGACATATGAAATCTTCAATGTGTATTATATCAGAAGCTGCATGCATGCAGTTCCAGAGTTAATGCTTTGTATCAACTCGATGTCGTAGATGAATTTTGTATAAATATTTCCATTGTTCATACTCAACTGAGTTAATTTATCAATAGATTTGCTGTAGAGGGATCCAGGGATGGTGCAGAAAATTCTTCATTATCAATTCACATAATTTCCTGAGGGTTGCGATAACCGAATCTCAGCATGCCTTTCCGACTAATTCGAAACGAATAAAGGAACCCCCATTGTTGCACGATATATCACCGATTGAGTTGCATGAAGCTGACCATAAAAAATTGCAAAGTCGATGCATGGAAATCTATAAAAGATATGCTGAAAAATGTACACCCCTTGGGAACGAGAAAATCATTTACAAGTGAGCGCTCATTTTTATTAGAACATCGTAATAAACTGTACTCGTTTAAATATCTTATCCTGGCAGAATTTGTCAATGAAATCTGGGACACCCTCTATACACATAACTAAGAGACATAATGATAATAAATATTTCATGTACTGATCACGTGGAAACTGTAGAATATTCAACAGAATAAAATAGTTAGTTACAGAATTACTTAGTGTCCAAAAGTAATTAGTGTACAAAAGTACTAGCAGTCGTCAAAGGGTTAAAAAGTGCCACTATTGTAGCGTTTGCATAATTTGAAGGAGATCTCGGTCCAGTACCACCCACAGTAAACTTCTCCGATGTCCTTGAAATCGATCGAAACAAGTTCTGAAGTTGGAAAACAGCGTCCCTCGGACCGAAAACAGAAACGCGACGATTGGGTCGAGGGTTGGGTGAACGGTGGGGGACGATTCTCGTTCTCGAGGGTTCAAAACGGGCCAGATAACGCGTCGCTAATCAGTTTGTGTTGTGTGTTCGCAGGATGAGTTCCATCCATTCATTGAGGCCCTCCTACCATTCGTGAAGTCTTTCTCGTACACGTGGTTCAACCTACAAGCCGCCAAAAGGCGTTACTACAAGAAACACGAGAAGCGGATGAGTCTCGAAGAGGAACGTCAGTGCAAAGAGGAACTCCAGGTCAGTGTTTACTTGTCACCATCGATTGTTTCATCTCTCAACAAACAAAATACGATGTATTGTTACAAATACCAGTCCCACTTGCTTAACAGTTCTTAAAGATTTTACACTGCAGCGCCGTTAACTCTCAGAGGATCAGTAAAGGCGAGTTATTTATGCCGATGGACGCTATTCATTTATCAGAGCACTCGAGGACTTGACTAGCAAGCCTCATAACACGAAGGCATTAGAAAAATCCTGAGATAAAGGGTTGACAGTATACGATACAAGAGTTTCGAGGCTTTTACGAGTTTGTTACAGTTAATTTACTATTTGTGGCTTCCTAGTGTAATCCGTGCTCAGGAGAAAACGACTTCCAACGTTTCAGCTGATCAATTGATAACTGATTGGCTGATCAATGATCCGGAATATGAACACGGGTATTTTAAAAGAGCGAACATTCTGGCGTGCATCAGCATCGGTGCATCCTCAGACCTCTGATGAAGCTAACTGCAGTGCTGGCTAAACGTTGGGAGTATTTTCTTTCTGGACACTATTCCCATGCGGAAGAACACTGTTAACACGTTGAACGCCACAGTGAAAACAGCCATACCTAATCAGACACGATACAATTTACTATTCTTTATATAAATCATGAAGGAAAAAGAGATTTGAGTACTCAGTTGTGTTCTTCTGTTCCAACATTACTGTGTCAGTATGAAGTTTGCTCAGAATTTTGCAACAATCAATAATTATTTAGTTAAATTAAATTTGAGGTGTCGGTCACCGGTGACCGCCACGGCATTCAACGTGTTAACACATGCTGCACTGTTCACGTAACAATACGTATTTATGTATAGTTATTAGGTAGTAGTTATTAGGTAGGTACCACGTGAGCCACTAAATATATTAAATGCAGTATTCGGTAGAATCTAACCAAAATAAAAGCAGTAGCCAGCGTCTGCAGTCGAGTAAACGTTTGCATACTCCTAAATTGATATCGAATCACTGTGAAATTATAGTGTGACTGGCTGCGGCGGTTTCCACCGCGCGTCTGTGCGATGAAAACGAGGAGAGAAAAAGATTGGTTGGAATTAGTTAGCAGCAGGCAGGGATCAATCGTTCGAAAGAACAAAGGGGAGCGTGAAAGGGGTTAGTTTTCTGATAAAAGTTTGAGGCAGCCCTTCGTTGGCCGGTGAAATAAAACGTCAGACGGTGTGCACGAAAGTCTAACGCGCGAAGTCGCTCGGAGGTGTGCTCACTAATTTCATGGTTAAGAATAAAAATAATGAGGTTTCAGACTATTTCTGGCGCGAAGCGTCCTCGTGACGTGCTATCGTTCAGCCCAAAAAGCAGCCAGTAGTTCTCAATCGTCCTATAACGATCGCTTTATTAATAGAACGATCCACGGGTGAAAGGAAATTAATGAAGCAGCCGGTTCGAAATTTGAAAAATCGACCGACAACTGGATGCCCCGTTTCGTCACGTCGATTCTCAACGACCGAAGATCTTTAGAAAAATCTTTGTCAGCTCGAAGGAGAATCTACGCTGCATAATCGATCTGATTAATTATTTTAGAGTTCTGCGAAACTTTCTTCGGGATATCCAGACTCATTTCATTGTGTTTTGCTTTTGCCTCAGTAAACAATTTATTGGTGATTCATTTTTGTACTCTGAGATTTCATTTACTGTTTGCTCTTACATTCCAACTCGACTCTGGATTTTGATATATCGTTCAGAAGTACAAAACAATACTAGAAGCCATTATAGTGGCCGTACGCACATCAGAGGACGCGTACACACAGCTTTGGCAGCGTCGGAGGGTTGGAAGAAGCTGAGAATTTTTTTGATCGATGCCTTCGCGCTGCTCCGAACTCGAAGAATGAGAGAGAAAAAAGAAGTTGAACTGTTTTAATAAAGTGTCGGCCGGTAGGCGGAAACGGTGCTCCCAGGAGAGAGAGAGAAGATCCACCGGAAGTCGCGACGAACTAAGAAAACAGTCAGTCGAGTGTAATCGAAACTTTAGCCGCGAGTAAGTTTTCCTCGGGAAAACTTATGCTCGCGATTAAAACCGCCGCAAAAAGTTTCCTCGGTACAGCGTCGGAGCCGGTGGTTTCCGGTTTCATCGATTTACGCTTTACTTAACTCTAATTGATGACTCCTAGCAGTTACCGTGAAACGATTCTCTGCTGAAAGAATTTCAACTTCAGCGAGGGAGATTAAACCCTGATTATTTAATCGTTTTATAGTCTTGCGGAGATTTCATTTTAAGAACGATTTTTCTATTGGAGCATACTGCTTTATGAACTTCACGGTCTGTGGACTTAGGTAGACTTCGTTTCAACGCGTTCGAGGGTTCATTTTATTTAATTAATTAATCACTGATTTTATTGCAATTTTCAATGGAATTAATATTGTAATAAGAATAGAAGGTCAAGACTATGCAAATGAATAGTCATATATTTTTTTTCTTTGTAATTTGTGTTTGAAAAGGGATATTGTAGCATGTCTGACCAGGTATGGCAGTGTTCACTGTGACAGTCAGCGTGTTAAGAATAATTTTTAAGCTACAAATACATTGCAAACTTTATAGTCTATGAACTTATGTAGACTATGTTTTAAAAACGATTTTTGAGCTACTAATATATTACAAATTTCGTGTTTTATTCTACAAATAATTTGTATAGAATTCTCAAAGTCTGTACGGTAATCAATTGTACAATCTCGTATTGAATAATAATTGACTGTGTAGTTTCTGTTATCAGAGATAAGCGAGTCCAATCGTTCCGTTAAAAATGATTGGATACAGCTCGTATAGTTTCTATTCCATAAACGAATCAGGATGACTATTATACCGAAGGCTTTCTCGAAAATCCAAGTACATGCACAGAATGCAGCCGAGTCCATAAATCAAGAGAGGCACGTAACGAAAATTGTATTCATACGTTCTCCCTTATGGCCAGGATATTCGATACAGTCGAGTCGATAGGTCGATTCTCGTCGTCACAGGGGACGTCGATGAAACGATTAAAAAGGGTTCGAATAAAAGTCGACGAACTCTCGATATCGAACGAAGTTTGGCTCGGGGTTCGACGAGTCATTGACACACGAATTTTCGGCTTGGACCGGCGGATCTTCTCGTTCGTTTTTGCCTTCCTCTCTCGTTTTTATTTCCTCCTTTGCTTTCTTTCTCGTTCTCCGCCGCAATTCGTATTCTCCCTCGCGACGCCGTTCGATCAATATTTTAATTTCGCGATGCTGCGGTATTTAGCGGACGAAAAGGACGGGACCGGACGGACCGATGCTCGTGAAAGGAATCCTTCCAGGATCGATATATCGTGGAGTTTAGAGAAATCGTCCAGCATTTTTGTTTTCCTCCCTTCGGCCGTCGTCTCCCGTTGGCCGGACTCTGAAAGCCCTGCAAATCGTCGTTTCGTTCCTTTTTTTTTCCCTTTTCAGCCGGCTTTTCTTCCCTTTTGTTCTCCTCCCGATTAGTTCTGCGAGACGATCGCGCTAATTTCGTGTAGTTTTCGGCAGGCTGCTGGGACACAGCACA
Source organism: Macropis europaea (assembly GCA_916610135.2). Lineage (NCBI taxonomy): Eukaryota > Metazoa > Arthropoda > Insecta > Hymenoptera > Melittidae > Macropis > Macropis europaea. The sequence goes on from OU744353.1 coordinate 1,615,033, forward strand.
CTCGAACATCTTCGAAATAACATTATTTAAAGTATTATTTTATTTCGCGACACGACTTTCATTTCTATTTTTATTATTGCTCTAAGCGTGAACTTTATTCTTTTTTACAGATTTCTAATTTTGTTCTGTTTCTTTTGAATATCGCGCCCTTATACTTGAACATGAAACGCGATATCGATGCTTCGAAGATTTCCATGCGGTCGACGGAGAACTTTTCGAAAAGGAAAGTACACGAAGGGCTGCACGGGTCACGTTGAATTTTACATGAAGTACATTTAATCTGCGTCGCAGGAAGCCCTGCAGGGCCGGCCGAGCCCTCTGCCTATTATGGACGGGCTTTATGAAATTGCCAGCGAGCAGGGAAGGCCGCCGGCCATAATCGACCATTCCATTTTGCAAATCTAACAGACTCCGATCTTGGACACTCTCTTCCAGCGACTTTTTTCGACTGAATTTTACAGCAACAAATTCGGTTGTAATACCGATGCCGGTACTTGAAATTTCACGTGTAAAAATCAACTGTAAAGCAGCCATTATTAACCCTTTGCGTATGGTTGATCCAAACGCAGTTTTCAAGTAATTTTCGGCTCTTTAACAGTCACAGTCGAATTCTACCATGGCGATGAAAATCTTCTTCAGATAGGACTGTTCCGAGAACAAGCATTTCTCATGGAAGGACCCAAGGAGTGTCTGATAGAGTATGGCTGTTTTCACTGCGACGGTCTACGTGTTAATACAGCTGCAGTTCACATAGTTTCTCACACACTTCAATCAATTATGCAAGTAGTTTTCAGTTGTTGCAGCTTCGTTAAGATTGAATAATCACCGTCGAATTCCAGTATAGCGAACAGAACCTTCCAGTGGAACTGTTCCAAAAGCGGACATTTCTTATGGTACGACACGTGTCTGATCAGCTATGACAATTTTCACCGAGTGTCAGTGAACGTATGAAATTGCCATCGCATCGAATTTTCTCACGATCGAATCGATCTTCTGTTATCCTCGAAATCTCCTCGACCGGCGTCGACCTGAAATTTCGAATTATCCACTTTCTCGTCGTTCCACATCCGATGCACGTACACGGATGCTTTCCAGAAAAGCTGTACACTTCCCTCGCGGGTTTAGATAAATGACGAAGAAAAGAAAAACGCTGGTTCGTTGACATGCCAGGTTCGTTGCGGAAAATCGCGATCTTCGAAAGCGGAGTCGATTCGAGCGAACGGAAAACGCGATCGTTTGAATAACAGCTGAACTCGGCCACTTTCTCGAGGCCCACTTCGCTTGAAAACGCTCCTACTCCCGGGGAAAATACGCTAACACTTGCTTCTGCTCTCATTAGTCTCATGAAGATAGCTGTTTTACTTTATGGAATGTTTCCTCGCTCGATCTCTTCGTCTGCGAGCTCTCGACACCCTGACGATCTTCAGGTGTCTTTTGCTAGGACTTTATTATTGTAATTTACTGTAGTTAATGTTAGAGATTGGTTTGGGATTTTTATTAGGCAAGGTTGGATGTTGTTCGAGTTCTTTTTTACATGTGGCGAAGCTTAACACATTCGCATCGGGCTATTTTTCACAAACTTGTCATATAAATCGTATTTTAGCGATCTAAAGATATTTCAACATATGCGTATTAAAACTGCAATAATTATTTTTGTAATTAATATATGTTATTGAAATTTTCAGGAGTTGTACGTAAGTAGTATTAGTAGTGTTAGAATTCTCGTTTTCCGACGACAACGCTTATTTTTTAAAAACGAGAATTTTCGTTTCCCCGTGCGAATGTGTGAAGAGAAAAGAGTCACATCATCGTAATTAATTTTCTTCCCTCATTCAGGCGCAATTGACTGCAAATTTTTTAAATCTGTCACAGACCTAATTTTTTATAGATATTGCAGGCTTGCCACGAATTGGAAAATCCCGAAAACGTGTTAAATAAAAGACAGTTGACATAATACATTTTTATGCAATTTGATATATGTATTTTAGTATTGAAATGTATGTAAAGAATGAGATAGAATTTTGACAATCTTCGTCGGAGTAAAGACCTCCCCTATAGGCCCATTTCATTATCTGTATTAAAATATACAAATTAGTTGAAGCTTGCAAATCTCAGGGCGTGCTCCTGTAAATAAATACAGATTTTGAATCTTCAACCTGTTAAAACCCTCGACCCTTGTATCTGCTACCATTTGTATTCTAAAACGATTCGTCCCCTTTCTTTTTCACATTTTCATCATCCACCATGGGGCGAACACTCGTGACAAGTGTTCGAGCCTCCAGAAATATGGTTTTAATTTCTGACAAGGGGGTGAAGGAGATTCAGTCTGAAAGGCGGTCACTCGAACGGGGAAAAAGGCAATTCGCAGTCCATAGTCCGCGACGTAGATGAGAAAAAGGCAGTTCCTAGTCCCAGACTCTGTCACATAAATATGAAGAAGGCAGTTTGTAGTCCGGAGTCTGTCACATAAGATGGAAGAAGGCAATTTGTAGTCAAAAGTCTGTGACACGGGCAAGGAACAGGCAGTTTGTAGTCGAAACTTGTCCACTATGTCACCGGTTCTTGTATCAGCGAACGGCACGCTCGAGGAGGAACGTTTTATAGTCTATTCCCTGCCGTTTCCAGGCCTGTTAAACTTCATGTTAGGCTATCGTTTGCATAGCAATCTCCGCAACTCAGTATCGTTCTAACTGTACAAATTCGATGCGGAAAAAATGCTGCTCCTCTCTCTTGCTTCCTGATTTCCGTGCATTCTGAACTTTAAAGAACTCCTTACGACTGGAAATTTTGTTCTTCCGCATAGATCTGAGGGGTTCATAGCAGAAGCAACCCTTGTCAACTTCACAACTTCATGATTTCATTGGATGCAGTTCTTCTGCGATATAATGACAGATAATATTCCCTGCAATTGAGTAATGTGATGAATATTTTTTTAAAAGGAAATTGAAATCTATTGAAGAAAAATTACAGATGCTGGACTACCATGACACCCCTAAATGGTCCTCTGAAAATTGATTTCATTCATGCTGTACACCATAAAACAAAATTTCCTTCCTACAACAGCGCTCTTCAACCCCTTCAGCGATTTCGTCCCCATTAATCGAGGATTACCGTGAAACGTTGAACCCACCCTTACCTCCGTCGATTCTCACCCCGGTGTTTACGTTTCTGAATGGCTAACGAAACGGCCAACGATCTCCCTTGAAACTCGATTAACCCCTTTGGTGCAGCCTCTCGTCTCTCGAACGCTCCTCGAAATCACCCTCTGCAACCCCTCGGACGGCCGTACGAAATTCGAAACGAAAAACGTAGAATATTCTGCGCCGCTGCTCGTCGGGAGATCGCAGGAAAAAAAAGATCTCTCGCAGGGGTGGTGGATATCGCCGGCGAAGTGCAGGGTTCCCCGAAAGGGAGCAAGAAAAATTCAGAGAGGGGGGAGGTTGGGGGTGGCTGGGGTCCGAGTCCGTCGTTTTCTCTTAATTTCGAGACAGGCCGCAGGACGATATCGACTACTTCAATTCCGTTGCACTGTGCGGAGAGGGTTGGCGGAGGGTGGGAGGGAGAGGGTGAATCTCGAGAAAGACAGAGCAGCGGAAACGAGACGGGGAGAGGGTGAACGTGGACGAGACAAAACCAGTCGACACGGAGTCCGAGAAACAGAGACAGACACGGGGGTGGAAGGGGGATGAAAGTGGAACCAGGAGAATCCGTGTGCGAAAAGACTGGGTATTACGGTCGAAATTTATGTGAAAAGTAATTACATTATCTCTTTAATGTTATATTATGATGAGATGTTCACTATTTACTTTGTTAATTGCCAATGTGATCCCATTTCGTAATTAAAAACAAATAATTGTACATTAGACCCTGCGGCTATATATATTTTTCGTTTTAAATTCGGACTGTGATTCTAAAAAAGAGTTAGTATTATTAATGTATGGATTGACAGAAGATAATGTACGGTACAATGGATGAAATTTTCTTATCAGATTTCTTATGATTATTTTAGATTAGAAAATAATGTTTATCTTAACACGCTGAATGGCACAGTGGAAACTGCAGTACATGGTGAGGCACAATATAATTGTCTCTTTCGAATATAATTCATGAAACGACAACAATTGTTAATTTTCCAAACTGTCACAGGTATTAATAACTCCCGCAACGGTCAACGCGTTAACCCTTCCAACCCCTACAATTGCCAAAAAATAACATACGCCGTATGTAGAAATTTTCTGCGTTAACCATCCAATTGTCTCAATCTTACAAAACCTCAGCTGACGAAGTAAGTCTTGCAAAAGCACAAGTTCGTATCGTAGAGTACACTCATGCGTCCGGACCAATATTGTGGTCCGTAGCACGCGGAGAGCAATTTTCCCGTCCCGCTGTACGGTCGGAGAGGGTCGAAAAAAGAGATGATCCTGCTGATTCCTTTACACGGCGTGCGGGAGGAACGTGAAAGGGGTAGCAGGCGAGAAGAGAGGGCGCAGACTTGCAGACACGGCGGGTGTGGGGGGTGTAAAATGTGTGCGGGGGTGCAGCAGAGAGTGCAGCACCAACACCCGCAAGAAGTATCCGAGTACACGGGTTACTCCACGCTCGGTTTTCGGGGAAGGGTCGGGATCGGGCAGCACCGGTGTAGAGGGGGTTGAAAGTCGAGGGGTTGAGAGGGTAGACATGTAGCGCATACGCCGTCGCGACGGAGGCTGCGGCTACGCGGCGCCTACCAACCACCATCTATAATCTCTATGCGGATATCGATTTTCCACCCTGTATTTCCTAAATTTATGCAAACTAGCAGCCCGTCCACCCCCCGTGGCCCCCGTCTGCCTCGACCACCAACCCCCATCCACCCTCGTGTTCTGTCCTATACCGCCCACACCTATAAACCCCCCTTTGTGTCGCTGTTTCTCTCTCTGTCGGCCTTGTTTTACGTCTACTCTGTCCCTCGTTCGGTTTTCAACCCCCCACCCCTTCGTTGTGCCCTGCTCATGTGTGTTTGTCTATGTGTGTGTCGGCCCCATTCATCTAACGAGCTCAAGCGGCCTATCGCATCACGATGCACCTCGCACCTCTGCTCGTCACCAGCAGGTGTACAGGGTGAATCCGGTGTTGCTGAATGATTCGGCCGAAGTTGCTGGCTTTTCTTGAGGTTAGGTTAACCTCTTGGCTTCGGAGAATGGTATGTTCAGGGGATTTTCGCTTCGATATCTTCTGAGGGTGAATCCAGAGCATGAGACGGGAAGAAAATGTTGTGTAAACATATGTCGCTCCAGATTCGGTTTTCGAGTTGTAGCGACTGAACTCGTTCGTAGAGGCCACTTTCGTTTGCAATAAACGAACCCGTTCTGATTTCTAGATTAATACTAATGTTTCAGTCAGTTTTTTCTTAGAGATGTTAATTGGATCACCTGGTAAACAATTTGTATTCAGGGTTCTATTAGTTTCGGATCACAGTTGAGGGATTCCGATTATTATTTATTGTTACATTTTTAAAAAAGAACGTGACAATTTTATTCGAACACGAACAAGTGGAAAGGTTGTTTCGGTGGAGGGTTTCCAACGACTCACCCTGTATTTCAGCGTACCCCTGGAAGGGGGTGGAGCGTAGGGTTGGGGAGGCTGTTTTCGGCCCGGTTGTTAATGTTGGATTATGTTTCGGCTTTCGGGTTATTAATTATCGATGCACCGGCCGGATTACCGCGGTTCTTCCAGCGGAATTTTTTTCCAGTGATTCCATGAAGTGGAGGGGTGAACAGGGTTTAATGAGGTTAATTTATGGCGCGGTGGTGCGAATCGATGATTGAATAAATACCGGTACGCGGTGATGTTAATGAACGTGGAAAGGTAATTTGTAGAAATTTTTTAGTTCAATCATAGAGGTTCCAATAATATAAAAAATCGAAATTATTTTCACATACACTGATCGATACAATTAGGCAATCGGACTTTCGAATAATGATTAATAATTTACTAATTAGTGCGTTTTTCTACTCTGACACCAAGCGTGTACAATTTAAGGAGAACGTCTTCAATTTCACCACAGAGATTAATTTGCTTAGAGTTATGAAGTTCGACTTTCCCAAACCGTACATCCCGTGCGGATGATCAGTAAGCCCCCTCATTAAGCATGTTACTCGAACGCCCATAGGCGTTTCCAGCACGGTCTATCGCATTATACAAACCACATACGATCACCCACAACCTTCAACGCTCAATTTTACAATCCACGTTGATTGAGCGATGTCAAAAATTAATGGGACATTTTAAGAGCGTCCCTGCTGACCTAACGTGGTACTGAATTAAACTCACTGCGTCTCAGGGTTGGAGGGTAGTTGATAGAAAATGTTTCGCTCAATATTGGCCTTCCAACAGCATTTTAGAATCTCCTCGCATGCTCCGGGGCCCTGAACCCTTTTCAAACGGCATGCAGTATATTCCAAGCAACGAAAAAGAAGAATGGAGCAAGGTCGATTTTCCAGCGTGCGCGTCTGGGACCGGAAGTCGCGATACGCCGCCATAAAACACCGGGGAATATCGGTTAGGCGCTCGAGAGAGAGCGATAGAGAGATGGAGAGGGAGGAAGTGTGGTTAGGGGAGGCGATGGCCCGGAGCGAGGCCGTTCCGAAAATTTTATTGCCATTGTTTCCGGCATCTCGTTGCTTCGGGAATATTCGCGCGATACAAAACGCGCGAAAGGGTTCCCGTCGAGACGTATGCGATGCCTGGCGGCAATAAAACGCGTCCGGGGAGAACAGAACGCGGAAGCGGATTACAATTTCGCGTGGAAGCGATATGCCTGCCGTCATCCTCCTCCTCGAGCCTCCGTCTTTCCAACGATCGTTTATTTTCGGATTTTCTCGCTTCCGGCCAAACACCAGAGGGTCCGCGAGATTCTACAGAAAAATTCCCTTACGTCCGATTTACTTTGACTTTATCGAGTGGAAAATGGGTGCTCTATACTGTACACAGTCTGTAAAAGAAGAAACTTCACCGGTCTCCATCACTGTTTCACTGACGCCCCTATTAGGCTACTCAGGGTGATTTCTTGATTTTTATGTGGAGGGTGTATGTGAACGAATTTTAAAAAATAGTCTCTTACGTCTGATTTACGTTTACCTTATCGAGCAGAAAATTATAGCTGTACCGTACACTCTGCTTCAGTATTTCACTGACGCCCCTATTAGGCTACTCAGGGTGATTTCCTGATTTTCATGTGGAGGGAGTGTGAAAATGAATTTTAAAAAATAGTCTCTTACGTCTGATTTACTTTTACCTTATCGAGCAGAAAATTATAGCTGTACCGTACGCTCTGCTACAGTATTTCACTAACACCTCTATTAGGCTACTAGGAAAATGAAAGCTGTATGGTACATTTTTAAATTGAAAGTTAGTTTTAATTTTGTGATTATCTTTTTGGACACCGGGCGTAAGTAGGACTTCGGCGCAGGGTACACCGTGGCCGGACGAACGATTAGAGGGTGGCAAAGAAATTCAGCGTGGTTCGATAAGTCGATCTGTTGGGTCTCCCACTTTGTCCTAATTCCAGCGGTTTAACTTTTAAACCAGAGTTTAATCGATACCTCGGACAGCGTTGTCTCGAACGAATGGGTGTCGTTTTGCAATCGACTGACTCCAGTTTTAACAGTACTTCTTTCCAGTTTCATTGAAATTCACGCGGCACCTCTTCGATTTCGCGTTTTCAATAAATTATCAAAAATTTCGTCCTTCTGTCCGCTGCAAACGAATGAAGGAACATAAAATCAGAAGCCATTGCAATGTATCATGCCACAAATTACTCGACCACGCTCCACGATCGCGACAGTCTCACTAAATCAAAACACAATCAGAGAAACGCCAGTTTCTGGTCGTATTTGTTATTACTGTGTGCACGATAAGAGAAAAGAATCGAGGGAATCTCAATGAAACGAGCGTTCTCGGCTAAATAAATCTGTCCAGCGAATTCCATTCCAACGGAGTGAGAGAAAGGGCGGGAGGGGGAGGGCCAGGGGGGCGAAAGAAAGCCGTGAAAATAAAGGGTTCGAGGATTGAAGCAACCCCCCGAGGAGAACGACGCCGGTGCCTGAGAGACGAATGAATTATGCGACTCCCGGACTATCATCTCGCGAGCTCCAGCCCTCGTAGATTAGAAACTGCGCAATCTTCCTTTTATCCCGTTCTATCGGAGCCTGGAATCGTTCTCTACATGATTTTCCCACAAATTTTTCTGTCCGGGAGAATTATTTTTAATAATTGTAGAATAGACGAATGTGGAAGCTTCAAGGTCGCTATGGCTATGTTTTATTTAAGTGCGATGGTCTACAGCTGTTCGCACAACTCTATCGCGGAACGTACTATAAAACAGTAATATAGAGCGCTCTACTAAAAATAGAATAGCATTTTTTATCCATATTCTTAAAATATGTGGCGATGATTAGTAACCAAAGGGTTGTTCACACACGCAACATCCCACTTTGCAATGAATACACAAGATGATCGACACTGTACAGCGACTCTCCGTGAGTCTCTCGAAAACATTTTACCCTTCGAGTAAAAGAAAACTAGGGGGTGAGTAATAAAATTCTCGAAACCGTCGTGCAGCAGTCGAAATATTTTCCAGCGGGGCTTGACAAATCGAAGGCCAAAAAGCCGGTAAAAATTCGGAAAACCCAGTTCCGGCGGGGTTGCATAAATAAGGGAAAGAAGCTTCTCGTTGGTGGAAGCTGTGCCATAAATCGGCCGGGTCCTCGAGAGGTCTCCTTTTCGGGGTCGTATGCACATGCAGGAAAAAGGACGCGGGGGGTTCTCGAGTCGGGCAAGTCGATGGAAAATTTATGGGAAACCCATAGGTGGGTAACAGCTCCTCTGGTGGAAGGGGGCGGCTTTGGTACATGGAAGAGGCTCGAGCATGCGATAGACTGGAATGTATTTATTAATTTGGCATGGTTCCCGACTGTATAGCTCCTGGCCCCTTACGTTACTACGTTATGACGCGAACAAAGCGACTCCGCGATTTCTTTATAGGCAATTCCGGGGTCTGCATAGAGCGTTGTAAATATTACAACCCCTCCTCCGTGTCGACCGAGCATCTCAACCCCCGTTTAACCCATCCTTCCATCTGTTTCGGCCCTCCGGCGGTCCGGAACCCTTTTTGAGCGATCACCAGACACCCTCGCGGAGGAATCCTTCAGACGAGCCGGAGAAAACAGGATGTTCTTTATCTAGATTTCTTTCCACACAATGGAACCCTTAATTTCGAGAAAAATACTCTTTGTGTATTAAGACAGCATCGAGCGTACGGTTGCTCAGGTGGAGAGCTAAGTAATAGCAGTTTTTGGTGGGTTTAGGAGCTCTGAAAACAGTCACCCATCTTGGTGCTCGCTGTAACCAGGATAACGTAACCTGGACCAGAAGAGAGCCTGATACTGAACTCCCTTAGAATACACACTCAGTCTCTTAATTTTAATTCAGAATACATTCTTCTTTGGCCATAGAAAAATCGTAGGAATTATTCTATCCTGAAAAACGAGTGTCGGAACGCTCAACGTTGTTCCATCAAATCTCTCATTGCCAGTAAGGGGGTTCAACAGCATCGAACGAGGGACATAACCTATAATCACCAAACGGCGCCACCGTGCGTTTCCTAACAGCAGTCGTACCCGCGTTCAGAGAAGCTTCCAGAACGGCGAGAAAGATACGAAAAGAGGAACGAAACGATCATTGAATCGGAACAGAGACCATATGCGCGAGAACGTAACAAAGTAGCCCCGTTCTGCATACAGAGAACGATAAAACAAGGGGAATGGGGTTGCACGAGGCCGACGGGGGAACATAACAGCCATCAAAGCGGTAACAGAAAGCATACGCGTTAAAATGCAACAAAGTGGCTCTCTCCTGTACGAGCGACGTGGAACGATAAAACAAGGAGGGCAGGAGGAAAGATAAAGAAAAGAGAAGGCAATTTCGCGCAGTACGTAATCGACAATTGGCTCCGGACTTCTCCGTTGCCTTTTTCCACCCCCCCGAAGACGGATTGCGCTTGGAAAAATGTCTTTGATAGAAGCCCCTCTTCCCTCTTCCTCGCATTCAAAGGGGTTTCGACCAGTCTGACGGCGGAGGGGGTAGGTTAAATTCAGGCCACCCCCGTAAGTATACAGACCGTGTAATCTATAGCTATCTCTCTAGTAGACCACCATCTATGTAACCGCTCGTCTATGTGACCACGCGTGTCTGTGCAGGGGTGGGTGTATGCGCCTATCGATTCGGTTTTTCGGCTGCAGGCCTCTCGTTTCTGTCGCGGCTCTGTTCCCTCGTGTTTACGCCCGCTTATCCTATCAAAATCATGCCCACCGACGGTGTAACCCGTTGTCACGTGACGGGAATTAAACGGGGTAAATGAGCTGTCCTGTCAGGGCAGATTTTCCAGACCCTCCGTCCATGAGGAGAATTTTCAGTGATTCCTCGAGCGATTCATCGATTCTTTTCTACGCTGTCGCAGAGACGGGAGAATCAGGCTGTTAACCCTTTGGACTCGAACGAGGAGTCTGGCTCGTTATAGTAATCTAATGCCAAAGTGCTCGAAGACGAACTGCAGGTATATCGAATGAAATTGTGCGTCAAGGGGTTAAAGACCCCTAATTCCCATAGAACACAGGCGTGAAGCTTTCGAAAAAGAAATATGTACTCTGCTTCTTCAGGGCTAACATTCTCAGAGAAATAATCTTGAACCGTCCCATCGTTACTATCGTAGCGATCGTTCGTAAAAACCGCGAGGCAGCCGAGGATCGTTTTAAGAATTCCTCCGAGGTAACCGGTGGGTGGTCGACGAATTTTTTCGAAGGTCAACGCTGCTTGGCGGCTGATCGCGAAAAGAAAACGCGTGTTCGAGAAGCACGTGGCTTCTTGGCGTACGCCAAATCGACAAGGTTAGACCCGGTACGTACGAATTACGGGTTTACGAATCTTTGGCAGCCGACGGAGCAACGTTGCACAGGCCATGTGCACGCGACTCAACGCGCCACGTGCCGTTTCCTCGCAAACATCTCGTCCACCTTCCTCGATCCCCATAGTTCCTTGCCCCTCGTTTCCCCAAGGATTATTATTTCGAGGCGCGGAGCACGCTGGCGTTCCGTTCGTCCCGCACGAGGAAAAACCGTGTCCCATTTTTCGGACAGTGGCCATCCCTCGCGAGACCATTTAGAGCGGCAAAGTGGCCGTATTTCTTCTCGCGTTGCGTCTGTAAATGGAACCTTGCCATCCAACCGCTGAGAAACTAGCGAAACTACAATCTGACGTTCTCTGACCGACAGGAACTCTCGGAGAACCTTCTGGACGAGCAAAAGTTTGTATTAACACGTTGACTGCCACGGGGGTCACCGGTGACCGGCGCCTCAAATTTTCTTCAATTAAATAACCAGGAATTCTTATACAATTTTCAACGTCGTTATTATTATTGTAATAATGTACAGAGAGTACTATACATTCAAATAGTAAAATATTTTTTTCTTTCGCGATCTATACATATAACAGTGGATTTCAACGTGTCTGACCAGGTACGGCAGTTTTCACTGTGGCGTTCAACGTGTTAAATTACCATTCGTGGTCGTTAAAAAATTGTGCTCAGTGTTTTTTACGGAGTCTGAAGAGCGTACAGTTTTGGACTGTGAATTGTTTGTTCCTTTGTTTGTAATTGTCAATCTCAGGGTCGCGAGAGTGGCTGCGGTGAGAAAAAATCGCCCTTCTTCCGGTGTCTCCAATAACAATAAGTTACGGGAAGCAAGCACCCTAAAAACGCTCTCGAGGCGTCCATTACGACGCGGTATAACGCGTCCCACCCCCTCGAGGCTTTCTTTTCCCATCCGCCCTCTGTTCTGCCCACCCCCGCGCGGCCGGTCCACACAGCAGTCTGCGACAATTTGCCGCATAACGATGCCTCCTTTCTTTTCGTAATTGAATCTAAATATTAAAAGTTCCCTGCTGGCTTTGGCGGTCGACCTCCTTGATTTTTCGTTCCTTAACGTCGTCTCACCCTCCCGCGCCTCCCCACCCAACCCCCCGCTCCTCCCGGTGTCTACCATCCCCAAACCATCGGGGGAAAAGTTTCGAGACTCGACGGCCAGCGTCCTCGTTGCCACGGAATATCGTTTAGAGCGATTCCGACGCTGAAATTACACCGTAACGCGTGTTAAAGGGCCGAGCTCGTTCAGAAACTTCCCCGAATGCTACAGCGGCCCCTCCGTTTCAACCCCCGCGGTTTCATGCCAGCCGCGTTCGCTGCCGAGAAAAAGGGAATTGTTCGAATCGTAATCGACCGTGCCGGACACTCTTGATGCATCCCGACCCTTTGTGATGAGATTCATGATTTTTATGCTCGGTACTGTAAAGGAGGGGGATGAAGATGAGATTCAGAGGTATATATCAATCGCTCGGTGGAAGATTCGTTTGAGAAATGAGAGGCTGTTGGAAAGAAGGACGACGTACGTACCTTTGGTGTGTGATAAATGCAGGATGGATTTGGAAAAGATGGACCCTTCAAGGGAAGTGACAGGATAATTTTTTATCTGAGACACCCGGTACAGTAAAAAAAATTAAAACATGCATTGATGATACCAGGTCTTTATTGTCTCATCTTAAATACACATTGAGAAATAAAAACAGAAAATACAGAAATAAAATTAACATACAGGTATGCAGGCTCGTCAGATTCAAAATTCAACATTCAAGTACACGTGTAAAAAAATTAAACAATATTCAATATAACAGACTCTCGCTACACTCGTCGGTCGAACTTAAAGAGTAGACACAATTTTGTGAACAAAAGTACACTCATTTACAAGTTTTACATCATACAAAATTAATTAACCTCCTGCATCTGTTTTTCTCTTTTTTGAAGAAACATAGTACATTCGTCTCCCCTCCACACCCGTTCCCGCATCCCCCGTCCGGAATGGAAAGACGAAAACGAGCTGACCGTCGGCCGTTAGGCTAAAAATGCAGTCTGCGCTTTATTTCCCGCGCTTGAAAATAGCCCGTGAGCCTCCACGGCGACGGGGGTGGGGCAGAAGCGACGCTGAGCATTTTAGGAGTGGGGTCAACCCCCTCCCCTACACTCCCCTCCGCCCTCCGCCAACCGCCCCGCTCCGCTGGGACAGACATTTACGGTCGACACACTCTCTGGCGCGCGTGTGTGTGTGGGAGCGCGCGAGCGGACCGGACGATGCACGCGGGGTTTTTATACAGGGTGGCCATTCGGTTTCGTTTAAATTTTTGCTACAGCTCTTATGAGAAATTAGAACCATAGAAGATTCAAATTACTGAAGAATTGTCTTGCAATTAGAAAGGACAGCTCGATGGATGATGGTTAAAGGGGTTGAAAGCGATTCAGCAGGTACTTAGGGGGTGGTTTTTGATCTTCGGTAGCAGCAGAACATTCTTGTGCAATTTAAGGTGGTTAACTTAGGTTAAATACTCTTCCAGGAATACAAACCCAAGGGTTGTTCCTGAATTTAGGGGATCACAATTTTGAAATTCGTAGTCTTCAAAAATTCTTAACCTCTCTTCTACTCATCGTCACTATATATCATTTTGGCGCGTCAAACGCAAAAAGTTGCCACCGAGAAATAAGAAATGACACAGCAGCACGGCGTGCGTTATGTAAAGAGGCGGCGTCGAAAGAGCGGGGGTGGCGAATAAATTTTATGGGCACCGTGTATGCAGGAACCCGCGTACGTTTGCTAAATTCATTCGCGAGAAGAACGAGCGTAATACGTAATTTCGGTGCACGCGAAATTCGTGGATACGCGCGCTTAATGCAATGGGCACACGTACGAATTCACGTAATTGCGTGTTGCCGGAATTTTAAGAGAGCGTTTGCCCGCCCCCCGAATAAAAACCATAAATGGAGGAAGAAATTGCGCTGCGATATTCCGGTTTCGAGACTACCCTCGACCGTTTCGCGTGTCTCGATTGCACACACCGACTACGAACGCGAAACATCGGACACCGTGTGCTACGAGCCACTGTACTGGACAGGCGCATATATCTGCTGCACAATATGCACTTGCAATTATTGCATCAGGTGATAAATGATTGTACGATTTTATTTTATTCCAAATACGACAAACATTCACAATTATTTCATCTAATTAAATTTGAGGCGTGAGGCGCATACGAACCACGCGACATGGAACTCGATGAATCATATAGAACCCCAATTTCAGTAAATAAAGGGTTAAGTTGCACCCTCGAGTTCAAATTGCAACACATTAAAAATTATCTGTAGCCTGCTATCAGTCTTAGAAACTATTAGGTGATGGATAGGAAATTTAATAATAAATCAATGTCAATAATAACCAGTGCAGATTTATTTGAAAATATTACAAAATGTTCAAATGAACTCGATACACCGAAATCCAAACACGCTGCCATTCATTCGGAAGAATCATCCCCTCAGAGGTGGGGGTATCCTCTTTTCGTCTGCATCCTGAGTGCAGTTATGTTCGAAGGAGGGGTTCACGTGGCCTGTTCCACGTTTCCGTGGCAGGTATGCGCCGTGTCACAGGGTGTCATATATGTATTCGCGTTGGTGAACCGCGCAGCAAATCCAAAATAAATCGCGCGAGCAGCTGTTGCGCCCGTGTTTCGCTCGCAACGGTGCCTCGAAATTTTTCTGTTCCACTCGTTCCCTAAATACGACGTCCATGCATCACCCGGGTGTACCACCGTTTCGAAATGGTAAATATCCGAAATTTTGCTTCCGTCTTCTGCTCTCATTCAGGAGCCTCCGTCCATCGTTTGGACGCCGCAGAATTTCCTCGAGCCAGCTAGAATTTTGTGAAAATACGATTTCGATGTGTCGATGTGGTTAGATTTTAAATTACAAGTTTGCGTCTTTTAGGAATTCAATTATATCTCTTACGTGGCCCTGTGATGTGAGAGCAGCGTCTGATTTTATTCCGTGTTTTCCCTTTTGTGACTCAAATCTTCTGCACTCATATAGTAGTTGATAGATCGTTAGTTGGTTATGGCAATGGCTGCAGCAAGGTGGATTCATTTTCTTTATCAGGTATTCTGTACTTTTGGAGGGGATAGTTCTCAGTCGAGACAACATAGTATGTACTCCATATAAAATCCTCTATCACGCTACGAATTTTGTGAAAATATTTTTTTCTCCGAGAATGCATCAGCGAAACACCGTGAAAGAGCATTTCAAGGCAATTGACGTCGGGTGAAAGGGACGGGGAAGAAAAGTTTCCCTTTGGAGGGACGGCAACCTGTTTCGCTTTTGTTTCAGCCTGTTTTCAGTATTCTTCTGCTCCTCGTCCCGTTCGAGGAAGGACCCGAGACGTAAAACGGAAATAGAAACCGATGCTCTTCCGCGTTCCAACACAATCGGCCCGCGGACCAACTTTCTTCGTCCTCTTCTTCTGCTGCCGTCTCCGGCCGCTTTGTTTCTCCGTGGATATTGCGATTGAGACTCTCCTCCTGTCTACCCTCCCTCCGATTTCCTCTGGCCCCCTTTTTTTAAGCCACTGTTGCACGCCACTTCCGTTTCGATGTCGTCCACCGCATTCCACGGATGTTTCTGCCCGAAATAGCTGCTGCTTTTGTGAATACGCTCGAGAAGGCGCCCCTCGAATCTCCTCAAGGCTGATATCGTCGCGCGCGATTTCTGGAAAATCTACCCTTACGGCTCTTTCGCTCGGTGAACGAGCTCCGCCGCGAAGGGAATCGATTCGACAATTTTCCAAGGGTATTGGACCTTCCAATACGCATACACAGGGCATCTCCGCGAGAACATCTTTGAAATTGCTGCTGGTACCGAAAAAAAGACATTTTAACCCTTCGACTGTGGGCTACTTGGAAATGGGGCGAACGCTGCGTGCGGCTGAGCTGCAATAATACCTAGCCAACATTGCACCTAACGCCTCTAGGCGTAGACAGTACACGCTGAGTAACTTCATCAAGCCCTGATAGCAGGAGGGATGTAATATGTTGTTAATAATTCGTTGAATACCGCTATTGTTGCAACGGAAATGGAGCATCTGGAATATTTTTTTAATATGTTACACCTCGAAAGCTGAAGCTTGGGGAACCTATGTTCGCATGTCATCCTGGTGTTTTAAAAAATATGGGTCGCATGAAAAATTCACGTTGATTCAAGGGGGGTGCTCTCGAACCGGAAGCGTTGCTCGAAGGACAGGCGGAAGCTTACTCCCGGATAATCACGCGGGACGGGAGAAATTGGCGAACGGGAATCGCGCAGTCGAATACTTTTTGTCCACGGTATTTACGTTCAATTTCACTGAGTCTATGTAACGAGAGCTCGTTGGCTCTCGAAGTGAGACGAATTCGATTACAGTCGGCTTCGAAACGAGGGAGGACGATCGAACGAGCTGTACGTGAACGTCCTACCGAAAGAGAAAAGCATAAAAATGAACTGCCTCGCGAGATTTATTTACTGGCTGAAACTTACGGCTTTTATTCAATAGCCGGCTCGCTCGATAGAATTCTTCTCCGTGTGCGTGTAACTCAGCATCGAGTGCTGTGGTCATTCAGCCGGAGGATCTGCGGTTTTAGATGATTTTTTAACCACCATGCGTCACCGGATGATCGTCCATCTTACAAATAGCGCCGACAGTGTCCGGAGGAGCTTTACGTCTCCTCTCTGTGTAACCAAGCATCGACTGCTATGGTCATTCAGCCAATACAGTTTTAGGTGCGTTCTGAAAAATCATGCGTCTGTATAGCAACATGGAAGCTCTGAAGACCCATCTTAGCGCAGACCGTGTCCAGAGTAGCTTAACTTTAGCGATCAGTGGTCTTCTGCTCTCTATGTCTCCTAGCATCGACGGCTGTGATCATTTATCCGGATGATCATCGATTTCAGTTGGACCATGTGTCATCAGGGAACCACTGAAGACATTTATCCATCTCATGGCTGACCGTGTATAGAGTAGCTTAACTTTATCGATCCTAGATCTTCTGCTCCTTTCTGTTTCCTAGCAGCGACAGCTATGATCATTTATTCGGGTGGTCCACAGTTTTAGTTGGACCATGTGTCATCAGGGAACCACTGATAACGTCCACCCATCTCATGGCTAACCGTGTCCAGAGTAGCTTAACTTTGTCGATCCTAGATCTTCCGCTCCTTTCTGTCTCCCAGCAGCGACAGCTATGATCATTTATCGGGGTGGTCCACAGTTTTAGTTGGACCATGTGCCATCAGGGAACCACTGATGACGTCCATCCATCTCAGTGCTGTCCGTGTCCAGAGTAGCTTAACCTCAGTGTTTTCTACGTGGCAACGTCGACGGCTCTTCTGGTTTTTCAGTCCGTAGTATTTCGAACGTAAGAGGAGAACCGTCCGCGTGTTTTTCGTGCGCGAGAAAATTTCAGGCACGTCCACGTGTCTCGCGCGCAGAGAAATGTCACGCCACGCTCGACCCAACTGTGGGAGAGACCTGGTGCAGTTACGGTGCATCCTGCATAAAACCCGATCAAGTATGCCGAGTGTGAAGGAGGGCTCGCGAGTGCACCGGCCACGTATGTATATCGTGACATGCGTATGTACACCTAGGCGCGGCAGTTTACCTCGTTCACGCCGCCGATTTCTCGCGATGCATTTTCGCGTCGATACGTGATACACAACCGTCCCCCATCACACGCCTCTTCCTTCCTACACAAACGTATCGGGTCTTGCGAAAAATTCGCAGCGTTTCTTCTTCTGCGAGACATCGTGGAACAGTTAGAAACTTCACGCAACAAAATACATAATAAACACGGAATCTCTACTAATGTTGAGCTTCACATTTTTATTCTGCAACCTGCTGGTACAGTTTGTCTGAACGAGGAACGACCTGGGTGGTCTAGTTTCGCCGTTCCAGCTATAGCCAATATTCCTCAATTTTACGTTATGGACATGATTTTTTAAAACTCCACGCACTATCAGCTGATATTAAACTCCAGAAGAGACTCTGGTTAGTCAACGAAAATTTCAATGACGCAGGCACCTCGTCGCTCGAATTAATAATGAAGAGAAGAAGGAAAGAGGAGCGACGCTGGCGGCAAAAAGTTCGAGCGATCGTTTTTCCGTGAGCCCGTGGAAATCTCGCGAACTCGAAGACGACCACGACCTCAGAGAGCAAGAGAGGAGCCCCGGTGTTATGCAGCGCACGGCTGGTACCGTCGCGGAATAGCAAATGCACGGGTGCATAAGGTCCCTGAGAAATGCATCGAAAGCGCGTGGAATGCATCGACCGATCTATCCCGCCTAGCCCCTTTCTGCCACGCACGTGCGAGCCGCGAAACTTTGTGTCGAGCAGCAGCAACAACAAAAAAGCGAACAGAAAACGACCGGCGTTTTAGCACGGCGACGCGATTCCTGGACATCGGACGATTTCTTTTTCCTGCTTTCTGCGCTGACTGCATACTGCTATCGAGTCCCCTAATCGACGAGGTTAATAGACGGTACCTGTATCGTAAATAGATTAATCCTTTGAGGACGTTCACTTTTGAACGCGTACTCACCTGTAGACAGAAGATATTTTCCTTGTGAAAGGAGGTTTTGCAGTGAAGATTTGAATATTAGGTGTTCAGGAAAAAATGTTATAACAATGTAGTTTATTTGTTGTGACCAATGGGAAATAGAAATGACCCTTCGACCCAGTACGCAAAGGGTTAACGCGTTGAACGCCACGGTGGTCACCGGTGACCGACACCTCAAATGTAATTTAATTGAATAATTATTGATTGTCGCAAACCGCTGAGCAAACTTCATACTGAAACAATAATATAGGAACGGAAGAACACGACTGAGTGCTCAAATCTGTTTTTTCTTTACGATTTACATGAAAAAAAAAAATCAATTGTATAGTGTCTGGTTGGGTATGGCCGTTTTCACTGTGACGTTCAACGTGTTAACACATTATCCATCGATTCATTCTGATTCTGATGACTTGCTACAACTTCCGAGTAAAGGTCCGAAAAACACGCGAGCAGCTCAGTAACCCTAACCGATCCCACAGCGTGGAGGAACGGCGAACCGGAGGCATTTGTCCGGTCGCATGTTCTCGTCCGACCGATATAATAAATTTCGAAAGCGGGTCGCTCCACTTCCGTCGGTTCGACCGTCGCTTATGCAGATGGGAGAAGTCGCCGGCGAGTCTGATTAAAAATCGCGAAACCCGCTAGAACGACACGTAGAATGCGAGAGGAAGGTCAAGATACGTGTGCCGGGGAGGGGAGGAGAAGGAGAAGAAGAAGAAGACGAAGAAACGTGGAAGAGGGGGTGAGGACAGAGAGCCCGAGCACGTGATCTCGCATATCGTTTCGACGAAATAGTTTGAGGTCAGCGTTGCTTTGGTCCCGAGCCATCGAGGGGGAGTTTGTAAACTCACCAGGAACTTTCCAGATCAACAGCTGCCGCGGGACATCGATACACGCGAAAACTCGCGAATATGCTTCCTGTAAACGTTTATGATGCATCGCGGCACCACGAATCGGTTGTTTCTTCCCCTGAACTTCAAGAACTTCGAGAACTCCGACGCTTTGTCTTTCGAGACGATCCTCCGCTTGACTTCTCTGATCCCCGAGAGTCGGTGGCGCCGGGGAATTTTTCTGAACCCTCCAGGGACTCCTCGAGTCGCAATTTTTTTAATTAAACTTTACACCGAAGATCACAGGATCTTGATGGTGTACTTAACGCGAACCGCTTGTAAACTTTAGTCGGGCTCGAAGTAGGCTAATGGACGGTAGTTTGAACGGAGACGATTGTTTTCTGTTGCAGAACGAGAAGCTGGAGGTGAAACAGAAATGGGCCTCGCGGCTTCTGGGGAAGCTGCGAAAGGATATCACGCAAGAGTACAGGGAAGACTTCGTGTTGAGTATCACGGGGAAGAGGCCAGCCATGTGTGTCCTGAGTAATCCTGATCAGAAGGGTAAAATGCGTCGGATCGATTGCCTGCGTCAAGCCGACAAGGTACGCGCCTGACCACCGCCGTCCTAATCTACTCGCTCGATCTTTCTCATTTCCTCTAACCCCCTACCGGTCTCTCGCCGTCTTTGAACTTTTCAATTAGCCTGCAAGTGTCACCAATTCCTTTTCCGATTGTGCAGGCTGTTTAAAAACGTTCCTGCCAACTTTCAGACATCTGCCAGCTACCGATAGATTTTAGTTTAGCTTCCAATTTAACAGAATTAAATATTCATTGGTCGGGTTGACTCGTCATCTCCGGAGCTGTTTGTATCTACGATGGATTGAGGAGCAATGTTCGAAAGTTAGGCCGAACAGGCGTGAAACAGAGGAAGGTTGAGTGTCCCGGAAGCAGCAGTCAGTCGATAACGACGGTTCCGTTGGTTGTGTCGCAGGTATGGAGGTTGGACCTGGTAATGGTGATCCTGTTCAAGGCAATTCCGTTGGAGTCGACGGACGGGGAACGGCTGGAGAAGACTGCGGAATGTGCTCAGCCGGGCCTCTGCGTCAACCCCTATCACATCAACGTCTCCGTCCGGGAACTCGATCTCTACCTCGCCAATTTTATCACCAGCCACGGTAAGAGATAACCACCGATAACCGTTCGATTAAACGGCACACCCACGCCGTACCGGCGAACTTTGCCCTATAAATTCGCCGTCCGCGCATTTACGTCCTCTGACCCCGTTCCAGCTACCCTTCTGTTGGATATTAAGACAGAGGTGCGAGAGATTCGAAATTAGCTCCTGAGCTTTCTGCAAGCGAATCCCACGGACCACCCGCGTGTTCGGAGGGCTAAATATTTGCAGTCAGAAATTATAGTTCGCCTGTCGCTTGCCACGAGTACGCGCGACTCGGCAATGGGTTAATTTCGTGGTTCGATGCAGCGTCGATCCGCTCCAGGTCGATAAAGAAAGACTCACGGTCCTCGTCGAAAGTAGATCGGAGCAGAAAGGGACGAAAGCGCGGGAAATTGGAAATTATGCAGTCAGAATCGAGCCAACCAGCGTCCCTACCAAAACACCACGTACTCGCGTCTGAATTTCGTGGCGTTCATTCACTCGCACATCCGTCCATTCAAAGTGTCCACTCCGCTCGGCTTCGATTCAAAGTTTCTTGGAACGCTCTGCCAATTTCACCGGACCCCCCATACAACAACATCAACAACGGGGCTGGTGTTCATGGCGCTGAGGTTGCGCTAGCTCGCTCGCGCCCGTTACAGAATCATCTCGTCTCCATTCTTCTTCTGCCGGCTCGTTTTGTAACCAGCGGACAAAGACCCGAAGGAAGTGCCGTGACACACCGACAGACAACACTTGGATCTATAACGATCGCGGCTCCGATTGGCAGACCTTTGCGACCGCTCCAAGGATCGGCTTCAAGAATAGTCGATCTTGTCCACGGTCCAAGGTATTCGATCGTTTCGCGTTCCATGAGCCGATGAATTTAACCCGAACCACGCTTCGGGGATTCTAGAACGGACTCTCGATTGATCGAACCGATCGAAACTCCCATCGATGCGGCGCACAGACTCTTCTATTGCTGGCTGATCGGCAGACCGCGTGTCACGCGAAAGAGACGGTTCGAAGAACTTCAGAGAAGCAGAGAAATTGTTTTGTAATTTTTGGAAAGTAGAAGAGTATGGAAATGTGTTGCCAGGCGATCGTCCGCTGTCTGCTGATCCGAGTTGGGATGCTCCTTGATATTTGGAGCTATCGAGTGGATGTTTATGAGTTTAGTATACCCAAGTAGCGGAATAACGAATTAAATTTGATCGTGTTTGAGAGGCTGGTGAGGTATCGGTACCATTTCGAGAAGATGCTGTTTTCAGAAAATTTCGAGACTCTCGGAGATCTAGTTAGGGGCAAGAAAAGATTCCCAGCGAAGCTCGGGTAGCAATAAGTCGCCTCAGAAATCCACAGAAGCTAGTTAAACTTGAAATGGGTTCTTAGCGAGCGCCGGAAGTTAAGATTCTTCATGGATAACGCGGCGAGTCCTCAAAACAACCTTAGGAGCTAACAGGATTATCCAGATCTGCCTGTCCTTCGCAGACTTGAAACAGTTTCCAGGACATTTTGGGAGCTAGTAATATCTTCTGGAACGATTTTACAAAATTCTACGCCATTCCGAGAGGTCTCCAAAACTCTGGAAATCTCTTGATCTGTTCATTCTTTTCTTAAAAATTCCAAACAGCCCAATAAGAATCCTCTGTACATCCTCGAAGTCAACTCGAACGGAGAACGGATCGATGGACCAAATTCCGTGACCTTCAAGCCCCCAGAGAGGCTCCTGGACCGACGAAAGGTCCCTGAAGGGTCCGTGTTCTCCAACACCCGATCGTTCGACGTTTCGACCGGCGGAACGAACGGACGGATGGGTGCGTGTGAAAGTTCATTAATCGACGATCGGCTGCCAGGAAACTCGCAGACTGCCAGCTGGTTGGTTCCTTCGGTTCGGATTCATCGACACCACTGACTCAGTCGGGAAACACGTAATTTCCGTACACGCTTGTCCTGGCAACCCGGTTGCCCCGTCGTGTTGTTCCGCTGGCTACGTCGACGACGCCGCCTTGGCAGCCGGCTTTCTAATGTTTACACCCGGTTGACGCAAAAATTGGCCAGGCCTGCACCACCACCTACGAGAAAGAGAAAAAATCGCGTCGCTGCCAAGACAATGGGGTAGGTTAGGCACTCTCCAGCTTCTGAATCCCATTCATTCGGTCGCTCGATCGTCCGATCGCGCTTCCACGAATTTCATACAGGGGAGGTCGGAACACGGTGACTGGCTGTCTGAGCCACGTGTTAGTCATAGAGCACGGACAGGGTTGAATATTTGCTCCTATGCAACAGATAATTATAGTCTGACAACCTATGGCAGCTGTTTGCATTAGAAATTCCTCGCGACACGCTCCCACGGGTTTTCAGCGTGCAGCTTGCATTCTGTGAACCTGCCGGGACATCCAGCGCCTGATAAGGCTCTGATAAACGCGCGGAGATTCATCAGATGTTCGATACGGGGTCCAGTCCGAAGAACGAGCCACCGGATTGAAATATTAGGTATCCCCGGTTGGTGTACTTCCCTTCTATAATAATACCGTCTATTAGGTCAGTCGAAACGAACGGAGCAAGTGTCTACTTTTAGCATACGTCGACGCGCGTCGGATTATCCGAAAGGGTCCGAAGTAGCGAAGCCTTCGCTATCCGGCACGCCTTGGCACCCAGCAAGTTTATATTATTGCGGTGCCGTGTATATTTACAGAGGGCCAGGAATTTTTATGATGTTGATCGTTCACGTCTAACCCGCCACCGGCTTCGCTTCTTTCTCTCCTTGCTTTCCTATGCTTCGATAATCGATTATCATCGTTCTCCCACGATTTTTCCTCCTTGGTATTGACGAATCCGCGATGACTCGAAAATCGTACCTCTCATTATTGAGAGAGCCTTGATTGTTATTTATTTTGAATACGTCTGTGGTATGTGCAGTGTTTAGAGATTCAGTGGTTACACAACAATTGTACTCTTCACGATCTACCTAGTATTTTTACAGGACTCGTTTCTGTTCTAAGGTACAGTGGAAAATCCCGTAACCAGTCAGACGAACAGCCTTGTAATAAATATGCAGCTGGTTTAGCACGCTAGGGCTCGAATAGTAAACTTTTCCACAGGGAATAGTTGGGAGAATCGTGAGACAAGGGCGTTAACTATAAGACGAAGGAGAATGAAACAGCTGGAAAACGGTGGTTGGTAGGATGGCAGTGGAACGACACCGCGTATTCGCCCTAAGAGCTAAATATCGCCCGGCCGGTTGCGTAAGTATCATCGTCTCTTATGAAAGTGTTAGAGAGAGGACAGGTGCCTCGACGCGTGTCGTTCTCGCATTTTCGCGATGCCACCGATCCGTTTTAGCCGGCCACTTAAGAAAACTCCCGAGGAAAAGCCTCCTCATCGAGAACCCACATTTTCATCCCTATTTTCGTCCGGACCGCAGCATCGACTAGATTTCGTCGAAAAGAATATCTTTGGAGGGTTTAACCTTTTGTCCACGGATGTTCCAGTGGTAATGCTCCAGCCCTGAACATACAGCTCTATCGCAGAACAACACGAAACAGTAATATAGAGCAGTTTGTTAAAAATAGCAAAGCATTTCTCGTCCACATCGTTAAAATATCATGCGGATAATATAGAAAGAGTTATTTGGACTGCCAGGTGTCACCAGCTACGCACAATCTTTCACAGAAACCCACGAAATAGTTGAGCTACTATAGCGGCGTAAATCTCTCTTGTCAGAGAGAAGTCGCTATAGTGGCGCGTGGTAGCCAGAGGGTGAAAGAAATCAAGAGAGACGATTCATGTGAAACGTTGTCACCTCAAGGTCACTTACATTTTTTCCAAATTTTATTAACATGACTACTGTGTAAGAGTCTAGTTATACATTTATAATGAACTGTTATTTGTTGAGGATGATAAGGGAGAATATGTAATTTTTATTAATTTATTTTGATAAATTTTATTCAACGTCGGTTACTTGAAATTTATTCTCACGAATGAAGTACAGTAGTTCCCATCGATTCAATGGAAGTAGTGACGATTCTTCATTTGGGTGTAGTAAATATGATTTCGATTCTTCGTGAACGCGCGCGCGCGCGCACGTGCGAGCATGTGACCACGCGTTCCAATGTGTGCTCACTCTATAAATAAATAGACGACGGACATCTTGTACCAGCTCTCTCTTTCTCTCTCTCTCTCTCTGGTCTCTTATATGTTTGATTTTCATTCGTCGCGAATACCTGAAATGAATATTCTTGTACCTGCGATTAATCCTGACACCCCCACCCTCTTCTACTTCCTGAAAGAAGCTTCCAATGACAATCATCTGGATCTGTATCTGGAAGAAATTTCTTTTTTATTAATATACAGGGTGTCTCGTAACACGTGGGTATCTGTTAGGGGTTGAAAGGCTCGAACCGGGGATGAAATTGCATTGCTGGCGCATCTGCACGGGGTCTCTATTATTGTTCCAAGAGCAAGCGCATCCATCTGCCGAAATTTCTGCACGCACCTGTCGCGCACACCGGCACACTAATTTTGCTGTTACTTCGAGAGGATCCTTCGCCGCGACGCCGATGTCGCAATTAATTTTCAGGCAGAACGATCTCGTCCACGCTCGAAACTTACCATCGAATCTATTTTCCGTTGCACCAGCAAAAATCACCATTAATTTTAGAAGCACCTTGAGCCACTGTGCGTCCACCGCTAGATCGATTTTAATATCGAAGCTTCCTACAGCCATGCTGCCCTCGCGGTTAGAGGGTACATGCATATTGAAAAAATGTACGAATATACGTGGGTGAGGCTTGAAACAGTTCACAGCTGTACCAACTTGATCATATTATTTCAACCTTCAACTTTATATAATTTTTTTTTATATTTAATATACTGGTACAGTAAACAGTAGATGCTTCTTGATGGAAAGGCAAGTTGAAAGTGTAAAAGGAAATTGTCTCGTTCGATACTTCGTTTCAAAGAAGATCGATTTCCTTGACGTAACAATTAGTTTGTATTTATATTATAGTACGCAATTAAGTAGAGACGAGTTGGATTATTTTATCAGCCCACATACGTTAGTATTCTAAGGTGTCCGACTACGTATGACTGTCCTCGCTGTACCACCTGACTAACGAAGTAATTACTAATTTTTCTGTAGTATTGAGGAACTTTAATATTCTTCTAATAATGTTTTCTAACAAGTATATGATCAGGGAGTTAAATATTTATTTCTCTGTGAGATTCGTGTATCGAACGTATCACATAATGTCTGATCAGGTGCGTCTGATTTTACTTAATGGAAGCAACGTCTCAACGCCTCGAATTTTCTGAGCTCTTCGTCTACGCAGAGGTTCCACAATAATAATAACGACAGCGATGTTCGATCTAAAATCAGTCAGGTGGAATTTCGCAATTGCATCGAAGAGGATCTACTTATCGCGGCGAGTCAACAACGTAAGGTTGAGCCGCAATTAAAAATAACCCGAGAGTGAACGTATGTTTGTTAACGTCTATTTATAAGATGGCGTCCGTACGTTTTCGCGGCATGGTCCACGCTGTTGTTCAACAAACGGGAAGATCGGCCGCGATTGTGAAACGTTTCTTCCTCTCTCGATTTTCCAGTCCATGTACAGAACGTATCTCTCATCTCCCTTACCCTCCGCCTTCCCCCGTCTCTCCTCTCCCTTGTGTCTCTCTCTCTGTGTCGAGAGAACTCGAACACACGTTCCGGGCTCTCGTGTATTTCGGTGATATGTTGCGTAATGAGATTTGCGTAAGGTCCTCGCGATATAAAACACCGTGCGACAGCGAAGGTGAGATGGGATGAGACGAAAATGTCGTTTCTCAAATTCGATATCTCGATTTACCCGGGAAATCAACGAATTTCGAGACCACCGTCCAACATGCAATAGGCGTTCTACGCGCTGTATCAGATTCAAGTCATACTCGCCTCCTAAAATTTGATTTCGTACAGAATCTTAAGGGAATTTCACGTTGCAACGATAACGCAACACCATAGACACGCCGCTGAATTCTTAAAAATTTTGTTCTGACTGGTTCATGTTGAAAACGGCAAGTTATAGGGTGGCCGACCAGGCGTGCCTGTTTTCACTCGACGTGTTCACCTCAGCTGGAGACTCTAGCCTGAGAGTGTTTATTTCAACATACATTTCTGCTTGTAAATATTCTTGCATTCTATTATAAACAATAAGATCAGGACGCCAAGAATAATTTTTCTTTTCTTTTGTAACGATTGAAAAGGTTTTCTTCTCTGCAAGAAAATGAATAAACTACTGTAAGAATTGTACACCGACTGCTAAATAGTGGTCATTCGAGTCTCTAATACAGGCCATCATCTTTTACTGTTACAGAGGTCCTAAACGGCATCTGCAACGCGAGCAAGGAGGAAGAAAGGCGGCGAAAAGGTACAGATATTCCTTCTGAAATTCTCTAATAATCCTGGAAACGGAAATGATAAAAGAATTCATAAAAGAAAATACTCGTAGCGATACGATCTAGAGTTTATAGTCTACGAGTGTTCTTGAAAAAATTATAGATCATTTTTATGACAGTCTGTCGATGAAATTTGCAACTGCTCGTAGATTATTTCTAAAGACACACGATTAAACATCGACTGGGTTCTGTTCCCAGGTGCAGGCTACCACGAACTATATAACGGTGTTGTCTGCAATGACACGATCCTTGCGACAGGTGTCTTCAGCTCCAAGGAGCTCTGGATGCTTTCAAAAGGTACGACGATATATTTTCTAATCACTCGTGATTCTAATCAACGGTTGCATGGGCGAATTAACAGAGAATCGTGGAATATCGAAAGTCTCCAGCATCTCTCGCACACGATAACGCGGTAACGTTCGACTCGAAATTCTCTGACGGATGCTTTCGAAAGGTAATCAAGGAATCGATATCTGGAAAACCTTTTGAAAGCATCCTGTTCACAATCAAATCATCGACGACGAATCACATAGCTGTGAACAGAAAGAAACCGAGAAAATATTCGCTGCAGGGGAAACGCGAATTCGTCATCCCGCGCCAATCTCGTTGTCAAACTTTCGATAGAGTAATTCACTGCCAGGAATGTCGATAGTACACGAATAGGTTATTTTTAGAGGCGGTATGCGAATCCACTTGACTGGTGAATCCTTTCGACAAGGCTAGAGGCCACTTTGCTCTTCGACTATGAGGCTGAAGAACCGCAGGCGCCCTTAGAACCCGCCACATACGATTCGATTGTTGTTCTCGATCGATTAGCAGCGTCTTTATTAACAAAAGGGTTGTTGCGAATTTTAGGTTCATCCCTTTCCATACAATAAAATATAATATAGGAACGATGGACCAGTTCTGCATCTAGCGATGGCACCAAACTACTCATGTACTCATTCACACATTCTGTTCCACGTCGGTCGCATTCATCCCAGACGATAAATTCGATTTCATGAAGCAACGAGCCTTCGAGAATTGTTCACAAAATTAATATCACGCCGATGGTATGCAGTCTGAAATATTCCACGAAGCAATCGTATATTTCTACCTTCGACGATATTTATAAAGAACTGTTTTCACATGTCCGATCAGTGACGGGATTTTCCACTGCGCCACGGGACAAGTTAAGCATGGACCTGCTTCTCCGAAAATTTCGTCATTTCGCAGCACGGCAACAATTCGACGATCGACGTCATGGTTGTTGCAGTTCGTTTTTTTTCGAGTGTCAGGGCCGAATGGGTTGAAGAAAATTTGAAGCAGATCCACTAAATGGTACCACTAAATGGAATAATAGGGCAGGGGAGCGAGTATCGAGAAGCGACGAGCCTCGAAACGCCTCGACGTATGCATCTTGCACTCTCCCCTCCACCCCCTCCACTCTGGCCCTCCCCTCTCTCTCTCTCTCCCCTCTCTTATCGGCCCCTTTCCCCTCAGCGTCACCGTGCAGCAGATTAGTATGCAACCCGGTGTATTAATAGACGGGGAACAATGCTCACGGCCTCAGAGGCTGCTGAGAGAGCCTCGCAGCCTCTCTTTCTCTCTCTCTCTCTCTATCTCTCTCTCTCTCTCCTTCGACTCTCTTCTTCCCTCTCAGGCTGATTGAATTCTACCGTGGATCCGTAAAAAACTTTCAGCCATCCCTGAAAAGTCAAAACTGTTCTCGACATCTGGGAATCCATAAGTCTCGCTGTACACTTGATTTTGTGACCAACAGCTGAAGAATCTTTCGTTTCGTTACTTTTGAGAAAGTTTTTTGAAGTTGTTGCGGTCTGTGATCGTCTGGACGTTTTTGTCCGATTTGATCAATATTTGTGAAATCTTCGGTGATTCGTGTTTTGAAGAGTTTTGTAGGAAGCTTCTTCGTTTATTTTTCTCAGGGAAATCTGGGAAAAATTGAGTTTGAGGATAACAGGTTGACTGACTAATTTATTCCAGAGTTCTACTAGCCCTCATAAGATCTAGGTTACTGTTTTCTGTGCACCAGTAGCAGTGAAATATTTTTTTTCAGTATGTTTTTTAGATTAGAATTTTTTAGATTAAAATTTCGTCGAAAGTCGATTGAAATTTCCCTTTTCCTGCATCGTTCCACAGGACTCCCGGCATCACGGCTCTCCGAGAGGAAAACCGGAAGCGGTGTATAGAGGGTTAACCACCCAACAGCCCAACCCCCTCTGGTGGATTCGAGTCTCTGGGAAATTTTTTTTGAAAGTTCGACGCTGTTGGTCTCTCTTTGCCTCTCCCCCTCTGCCTCTCATAAAAACGTGAATCACGATTCCGGCGCCGTGCGCGATTTTCGACGAATTTTTTCCATCCTCCAGCCTCCCCTTCATCCCCCTGGCTACGTCACTCCTTTTTCGTCAACAATGCGCCTACACGTACGTTGCACCCTGCGCGAACGGGTGTGTGTGTGTGTGTGTGTGTGTACGTGTGTGCAGGATCGAGGAAAAAGGGTAGGCCCGCAGGGGGGTAGTGTTTTCCACGGTTTTTTTTTCTTCTCCACGTCGATGTTCGGGCACACGTAGGCTGGAAAAGAGGGGCGCAATTTCCACGGGGGAGGCAGCCCTCGGATGATGTGTAATAGAGAAGAATATCCTGTCGGTGGTGACGTGCAAGACGAGGCATAATAGAAACACCCTAGCCTCCGGTGGTGGCGGTTGTTTCGTAGGATTTTGCTTATGGAATTGGGGGTTGAAATTAGAATACAAACACATCAGTTGTTACACAGATATTCATTTATTGATGTTCAGAAGTTTCTAC
Source organism: Macropis europaea (assembly GCA_916610135.2). Taxonomy (NCBI): domain Eukaryota; kingdom Metazoa; phylum Arthropoda; class Insecta; order Hymenoptera; family Melittidae; genus Macropis; species Macropis europaea. Next base: position 1,644,808 of record OU744353.1, read on the forward strand.
GGTAAAACAGAATTTCACAGAATTTTAGAATTCTTCTGGCTGAAGGTTGAACGCCAACGCAGAGGGTTGAGGGTTCTTTTTACCTCCGTGAACGATCTTCGACGCGACTCCTGGCAGCAGAATTACCGGACGAGCAGGAAAATGCAATTGTTTCGTGTAAATTACGTCGAATTTAAGAAGAAGAAGAGGCTAGCGCAGGGAAGGGTGGACAAACACACGGGATCGTAGGTTTACGAGCGAGTTGCTTACACGGGATGCAAATTCTACGGCACTAGCTCAACCTAATTGGTCGTTGACCGTCGTTGCACGGGAGATTCCTATATTTACGCGTCGCCAACTGCGACAAACTGGAATCCTATTATTTTACGGTCCCGCTGATTCAGCGCAACGTGTAACTGGAGCGTATTCTAATGGCCGGGCCGCGATTAATTAACCGGTCCCCTTGAAACCACCCCTTGGCCGTTTGCGAGAGCCTCTGGAGTCCATTTCGATTTCTTGCGATCGAACGACACTCGCCGCTCCGCCCGTTCGCTGCCCCTGATCGATGTCGTCGATGATCCGCTCGGAGATTAGGTGCGTTTGGTGCATAGACCATCCCCATCAGGGTTATCCTCTTCAGGGATGAATTTCATACATTCGGAAAAGATTTAATTTTCTTTCAATACTCAGGGTGAGCACAGTTTTCGAAAATGTTTGAGAAATACAGTAGAACATCAGTCACATAAAATTATTATTAATTACGCTGTGTACTCAATTTTGTAACGCTATATATTTTATATTCTGAAATAAAATTGTCATTATTTGCAACAGATACTATTTGCAGTTCAGATAATCAAGGTGCTACTGTGATAGAAAATAATAATCCTACACATTAAAGCTAATATTCCTGAAGAACTGACCAGTGCCACCGTCTGTGCGGAGAACTCCCATAGGCGTTCGGATAACGCAGTGACTAAGTAACCGTACAAGCCATCCGCACGCGACGCACGGTTCACAATATAAATCCTCATTTTCAAACGCTGTACTCCTCGTAAATAACTGAATGAATTCTTAATAATTAGAGTGAACATTATTGGAGCGTTAGTAAGAATTTCTATGCACCAAAGGCGGCTACGACAACCCCTCTCTCCCCTAAAACTTGATCCCCGACGATCCATTTGGTTCAGAGGAGAGAGGGTGAAGTTTCCTGAGGGATAGCCGCGCGGAAGCGCGATTTCCTCGGGAATCGGGGGTAGACGAAGACGAGGTGGACGACGCGGAGGAGAACGGATGACGTAGGAACGCGCGAGGATCCGTAACCGCTAATGTGTGTCTGGTTTCAGCGTCCATACTGCATGACCTCAGCGACATGCAGCCTCAAATAAACGCGATCAAAATAGAGCACCCGCCGTACTACTGCAGCAGCTACACCCCTCCGTCCGCAGCCACGGCCGCGGATCATGCTCAGCCAGCGGCTAGCTTCAGTGAGTTTCAAAACCTCTGCGTTTACCCTTATTTTTAGTGGACACGACGATGTGCACGCCGTCAACCCGGTTCCCCGCCGGTCGTCCTCGAGGAGGACACCGCGCGGCTCCGTGAGAGACGTTGCACCCGGTGCAACTCCAACGCCAATGTACAGGGTGTTCTAGAATTTACGGTCTCCGATCTGCGACAGGCGTGGGCGCATCTTGCCCAGCCGGGCGCACGGTGGCAGGGCTGAGCGCGTTGCTATTGGCTCGAGCCTCTCAGAGGGCGTGGCTCGGAGCAGGATACGCCCATGCCTGATTCAGGGGCATGTAACATCTTTACAAAGAGACGAACAAGAAGTGACTGATCGATGTAGATCCTGAAATTGATACTGTATGTGTTACATGTGTCGCAATGAAAGCTTAAACTTCGGTAAGTGGATATGTTTACTAGTGAATGGTATGAAATAAAATGTATACAGTTACTGAAGTTCGTGCTTTTATTGTTTTATAATCACTTGAAGGAGCTCCATATGTTTCTACTGTCCGTATGGAAAACTCCCTTGTGCATTCAGGTACAGCATTTATTAGGCGAGATAAATGGCCTCCCGCGCGAGACGTATTTTTCTGCAGTGAAAAAGTAGTTTCTTTCAAAAGTCAAAATTAATTATCTCCGCTGTAATCGTGAACTCTTGAAACGAAATCATACAAATTTCCATCCTCAATGAGCAAAGATAAAATTCGTCAAAGGGACGACTTTTGTAGCAACGTGAAATTAGCGCGAGAAACAGTTTCCGCGACCGTTGAATTCCCATTTTGCATTCGTTTTCGGTCTCTCTTTTTCCTCTGTCGAAAAAAAAAAAAAAAAGGTTCCATCCGGAAGTTATTCCTCTTTTTCATCTCCATCCAGCGACTTCCGTCCCGGGGGTTATCGTTTGATCGATGAAAGAGTTAAGAGGGGCGGTGGGAGGGAGGGAGCGTGTGATAAAGGGAGGCTAGCGGAGAATAGGAAGAAAATAGAGAACGGAAAGGGAGAAATATAGGGAAAATGATCTATAGTGAGCTGAGCAAAGTAGATCCCGATAACAAAGGACTTCCCGATAAGCCTGCTGGATGAGATTGAACCCAGAAAAAAAAAAACGACCGACCCTGTGACCGCCGCGAATTTGTTACTTAAACCAAAGGGTAAACCGGGGCGCGTGGAACGATCGGGCTGACAAATTATTCAGAAGATTTTCTGCAGGAAAATTGGAATCGCGCGGTGGTAGGGTGAAACGAGATAGACGGAGCGTAATAAAATCGACGAGATGTAAATTAGAAGAGGCAGTTCGCGGCTGCTTGTAAACAAATGCACGGCTCGGACGATAAAAGTTCTCTGCAGCGCACAACCCCCTGAATCCTTGGAGCCGCCGAAAACGGCGCGAGCCGTCGTTAAACGCGATTCCGCATAGTCGCGGCTGTCCTCGAACGGCGTAATTTTAGCGGGACGCCCGGAAAAACGATAAAAATACCGTAAAATCACGATTTCGCAAACTGCGGCCGGTAAACAAGCTCTTGGTGACGGTGCATCGTGCTACGATACAACCGGATGAAACTCTTACCTGTTCAAATTCGAGCACGACGCTTCTCACCTCTTCCCGTCGCAGCGCTTTGATTTTTTTAGCCTCACCGAAATTGCAGCTCACTGAACGTCTCATTCTTTCGAAAAACCAACGCCTTCAGGAATTCCTGCGTTACATCTCGCAGCGCTGAAATCTTTAAAATCTTCAGAATCAACCCCTAAAATTTATCCGAATTAACCCCGAAAAACTGTTTGCTCCGAATCGGATGAACGAACAAGCTTTCCGCGACGAACGTTTGAAAGTAAATTTAACTACACGGAAGGATGGGGTTGAAAGGGGAGCAGCTTCTTTGACCACGCGAAAAGTTTCGACTTTATTCCACGGAGGAACGGGAGAGCCGGAGGGGCGGCGGATAGACGAAATTTACGGACAGAATAAAATGACCACTTTCTCAGGCGAAATATGTATATACACGGGGAAAAATTCCGGCAATAAGCATAGCTGGACCACGGCCAACCGCATTCTCCGTTGCTCCCTTTTTATCATACATACGTTGCCTTTTATAACGGCCACGGGACACTTGATTGACTGTATTGTCGTGGAATTAACGACTGGCGTAAATATCGGACGGTTGGCCGCTGAACGGCACTAATTTTATTGGCCCCTCCGCTTTCTTCCGCCGCTGCGTGAACGATGGACCATCCTAAATTGACCAAAGTGCCGTGTTCGTTCGCGTAAAATGGCTGCCTCTTACGCAATTGTCGCCTCGGGATTCAAGGACACCGAGAACGTCGATTCGACTGACTTTCAATCACGAAGACGCTTTCTGGGAACGTTCAGCATCTTTATTATGGTACCATTTGCTCCATGCAACGTTTCAAACAGGAACCACAGTTCTGTCGAAGCTCCATTTCTTCGACCGCGTTCAAAGAAAAATACTGAAATCTGAAAACCTATACTTGCATAAATAATACACCGTCTGTTAATTATTATTACCATTCGACTTTATTGTATTAACTTCTTTGCATCGATGCTGGTGAGGATTGGCCAAAGATTTTAGGAACACCCTGTACACCGACCGTTTTCAAATTCGAACGTTTCAAAGCAACTCGCAGATTTGTAGTGCGTCCGCAGATGGCTCGAAAAAATTAAATTTGAATCTTTTTCGGGGTTTGCAGGCCCACCACCGGTGCATCAGCTCATAAGGAACGACAAGACTGAAAAGCCCCCGACGGTTTCCGTTTCGAGTGCCCCGACCTTCTCGCCGGTCCTCAGGCCCGAAGATGGTCACCGTGGAATGGACTCTCCGCATTCGCAAACGGGTATGTGACCGCAAAAACCCTCACCCTATCGAGATCTCTCGTCCATAAGTCCGTGATAACGTTTCAGACCCTGATAGCGGCTGTTCGGTGACCCCTTATCGAACGGTTCGCCATTTACACGAGGTCCTCGGGGCTCTTCCACGATTTTAGAACGCGAACCAACAGCATCTTACAAAGCGTATCAAACATTCGGACTCTGCTAAACATTTTTGGTCCACCCTCTATAGTCCTAGGTATAGTCTTCAGTTGTTTCAGTATTTTTTTCGAAGCGTTTTAATGAATATTCGTGGAGTAAGTCGATTTGAATGCGAAGCATTGTACAAATTTCATTTTGTGAATTTTTTCGAAGAGCCTCGAGTTCCTCCGTCAACCGAAATCAAAGATGGCAGCAAACCTCGATCTATAGCGTCTTAACGTGTGTTCGTCGCTTCAGGGATTCAGAGATCAGTGAGCTACGGAAAAAGTTCGTGTGAATCTGTATCTTATTTGGCTTTCTTTATAATTTTAAACATAGCCAAACAGCAGAATTCACGAGGATAATTGCCAGGTCGTAAGGCCAATTAAAATACAGAATTACACGAACTTTTCTCGTGGTTCCGTCACGCTCGATCCATAAAACGGTGAGCACGCGTTACGATGCACCTCGGAATATCAGCTGCCTGCATTTAATCAATATACTTAACGACCTCCCAATTTTAAAAGACAAACCCAAGATAGAAAAGAACATTTTGAACCTAGCTATTGATTGTGGGGAGAACTGTAAGTACTTGCATACCGGAATGCACAGTGATTAGCAAGAACAGAGACAAATAAGTACATCGAAAGAAAGAACGTGACGTCAACGAGGTCTTCGTCGCTTCCTGCCCCCCTCGGATCGACCCTTAATTTTTTTTCTTTCGTCTCTAACGTCCCTGAACGAAAATGTTGTCTGCTCGGAGAAGCTGTCGAACTGAAAAATCTCTTGAGCTTCCACGACCAGAGGTTCTGTCTGTCTCGTGCGCTTTAACGTTGCCCGCTTTTGCCTGACGAGTTCACTAACAAACATCTAACATCGATCTGCGAGAGAAACGTTCGTGAAAACCTCGAAGGATGAGGAGAATCGTGATCGATTCGGGACGAGAGTCGGTTCGAGCGACGATCGATCGAGCACCGAATTTCGTCGATCGAACTCTCGATGATCGAACTCGGTGAACAGGAAGATCGAACGGAAGGCCCTTCGAGCGGATAATTTCCAATTCCAGCGCCTCGTTCGCTTCTACGCATAAAATAACGATTAATCGAAAGTTCAAATGTAAATTCTCATCGCTCTCGATTCGATAATATAATTACTATCACCACAGTGCAATATTTTCCTCGTTTTATCAAAATTGTAAATTACAGCGTTTTGGTCTGTTTTGTATGATACTTCCCGTGGCCATTAAACGTCCACGCGATATTTCACGCCCCCGCCGGAAGCCTTCCGTTTTTTCCACCCTCGACGAGGCGATTATGCGTTTTTAATGTGCATCCTCGTTGCACCTTGCACCGAGTTCGAGTGCATCGTCGACGATTTGGCGCCTCGAATGTGTCCAGTGTGCGATACACCCAAAAACCGAGCTCAGCCAGGCATCATGTAAGTAAAATCGATGAGCGAGAACGCGGCGTTCATCCTGGATCTCGATCCCTGAGGACGATCTAGCCGACACGGAGCGGGGAAACCGAGAAATTCGGACACATCGATCACCGTGTCGATCGTTCGATGGTGCCTCGACGCGCGTCGCAGCTCATTAGCCTGGATTTAAATATTTTTAAAAATGCCTCGCACCATTCAGTGTTTTATTTCATTGATAGGATTCGAGTGTTTCAAATCTCCGTCGAGCAATCAACGCGAAACAGTCGACGAAATTAATAGTTTAATTCGATACGAAGATACACACGTATTGCAAATAGAATGATCGAAAGTGGGTCAGTGGAGCTCGACGCGATTATTCGACGAGTCGAAACGCAAGGACGTCCAAGAAATTCACGTTCATCCTTGAAGAATACAAATCGGAACATGTGGATCGACCTTGGAACGGGGGACACTTTTTTAACGGCTCTTGTCAATAATTAAAAAAGCGGACTTTATGGAATACCACAAGCACAGTTTCTAGTTATCGAAAAGATCGAAGTGCCGTGAGAAGAGCATTCGATCGAACTGTCGGACTATTTATTTATTTCGATCTATTTATTTATTTTTCGTTTAATAAAAATTCGTACGCTGTAGTTCGTTCGGAAGGCGAGAAAAAAATATCGAAAAGGCTAGTTCGTCGGAGGGGCTCGAGGGCAGGAAATCCGGATACACCAGCGAGCGGAAGATTACGATTGATCCACGGGATCGATGATCGATGGCCTTAATTGTCGCGTGAAAATGACGCGTGATGATCTCTGTTTCAGTCTGAGCCCGAGCGTAGAGAGAAGCTCGCTAAATCGACTAAAAGGTACTTTGTGACTGGTTATTGACTGTTATATATATATATATATCTATCTCTCTCTATATATATACATATTTATTACGTATATATGTATACACACAATACGTATACGTACGTATCAATGTACATACGTGTACACGCGTGTCGTGTGTTTGCGTGCGTGGGACTCGTCGTCGCTAACGCGTGTGCAACACCTGCCTGCGTATCTATTTTCCCCAGGAAAGTCACTAGACAATTGTAGGAGCTTTCACCGAACAACGAACCTCCTATCAACCCTTCTTCCTAGGATCCTTCGATCTATTTATGACTAGAAAAATTTGTAGCAATTTTTTGGGGGTATTTCCAAAAGTCCCTCGACGGGAGAAGAAATCGATATGGCGACAGGGTCGAAAAATACCTTTAAAAGAATGAAATTCGAAGCGAGGAAGGGAATGCAGCGAAGCTGAGGTAACGTTCGAGGAAAGGGGAGTCGCATGGAAAATTCTGAGACACGCGATTTCTCGATAGTTGCCCCGCGATCGATAGTCGTTTCTACATTTCGAACACGTACGCAGGTGAACGCACACACGTCCGCGAAACCGTAGTTTCTAGCGTGCGATAGCATCGCTCGCGATATCATCGTTCGTCCTGGGTCGATTCTCGTGGAGAATGGATCGATTCTCGAACGTCCCACGCGTCCGTACACACATGTATGTACGTGTACACATGCATCACGATGTCGTACGCTCGAATATTTTTCTATATTGCTGTCACGTTTATCATTTTCTTTTTTTCTTTCAATGATTTCCTTCACTCTGTTATCGTGTCTCCTTCTCCTTTCTCTCTGTACTTTTCTCTCTTTCTCTCTCTCTCTCTCTTTCTCTCTTTGTGTATTGTATGCTACAGTTCATGAATTTGTGGTCACTGTTTACTTAATTTAGTACTCGAGCACGTAGGCATTCGAGGCAGTACTCGAGTACTCGGAGTATTGAGTTCTGAAACTCTCAAGATTTAATTAGGTACTCAAGTGCTCGAGTGTTCGCGTACTCCGAATCACTCAAGCTCTGAGGCACTCGAGTCAGTACTCAAGCATTTGAAATTACTTGAACTCGCAATAATTCGTTGTACTTGTCTGACCACGCACCGGTCTGATTTCACTGGAAACTACTGGACTCTCAAACGTACGAAATTGATATGTTAATTCAGTGAATGCAATGCCAACGTGACCGCAAACTGATAAACGATAGCGTACATACACCCGTGCGAGCGGAGACACACGAAAAGATTATACACACACACACACACACGCATATATTCACAGGCACACAGTGTAGACCGCTGCAAGGAATTGAATTTTCCAGTGAAACACACAGTCCCCGTAGGATATGCTCTCTTTCTGCCTCTCTCCTTTTCTATTTGTATATTTTGTATATCGTAAAAGTCCAGGCTGACGATTCGCGTCGTCGACGTCGATTGCGATCGATTCCGTGCGAGTCTCGCGAGCAAATTGCAAGAGTTTTCGGGGCGAAGGGTTCCGATGGGGTGATTTAGCGAGCAGATGGATAGACGAGCGAACGAAGGAAACGTTTTAGGGAAGATCTCGCGTGGACGAAGGAAATTGCACGACCTGAGAAGTTCGAGATATCGTTTCGATTTAGAGACCTTGGATTCCGGGGATTTTTAGGGAGCGCGCAGGAATTTTGTGGGGTTGCAATATTTTGAAATTCTCAGGATTTCTCAAGCTCTGGAATTTTGACGAGTTAAAATTTTTAAATTGTACAATTATCGAGTGCCTGGATAGGCCGGCTCTCAATGTTTCAGACCGTCGAAGTGTACAGAAATTTATGCGATCGCGAAGTTAACTCCATTATTCGATATTTGAGAAACAGTCGAGGCAATAAGAGAAGATTCGAGGAGCGGTAGAAACGATCAAATAAAAGATCGACGCGAATCGTCAATGCAGCTAGAAATTGCACAGTCACTCGAAGCCCTCCGTAGCAGCACTTTAAATTTCTCAGTGTGTATTGGTGTCCCCGCGAGCACACAGCCTTCCTATGCGTGAAGGGCCACCCTATGCACACCAACACACCCACACGCTGCCGCACACATTCAATTTCGCCGATAGAATACCTTCGACGCGGCAGGGAAACAAATTTTCCTCCGCCCTTTTGCTGAGTCTCCTTTCATCGAGGACTCCTCGTAAAACTCGCTCTCTTATTCGCGAATTTCCATTCGAATTTAATACCGCAGCAGACAAATACTCGGTGAACCGGGTAACTCGATCGCCACCCCTAATTAGAACTGTGTAACATAAATTTATAAAATAAATGCTTCAGAGGCGATGGAGTTGTGTTATCAAAATTTTCATGATGCTCCAGTGTAAGAGAAAAGATTCAAAAATGTGACTAAATTTTCGAGAAACGAATAGCCCTTGCAGCGTCGAAGACACAATCTCAAAAGTTGCAGAAACTTTTGTAAGAGAATTCTCCCTCGAATGCCTTCGCTATCGATCTTCACTGTGGGCGTTCGGTTCTTCTCCAAAACCTTATCCGTTATGTTCCCCCTAATTTAATAGATATTCCCAATCGCGTTAAGTGCAGCGCTTAATTTCCCAGCTCCGAAAACAGTCGCGACTTTGATTTATCGGGCGTTCAATATCTCGATATGAAATCCCCGAGCGGACGATTTTTACGATAATTACGTCGAGTCCGACGGATCGAAACGATTCGAACGAAATTAAGCGCTGTCCTTTCGACGAGCGAATGCAATGTACCAGAAGCGGCACTCTAGTGTTTTTTTTTACGAGCTCTATTGTTATGGTAGTTGTTGTACGTGTTTTCGATATCGTTCTCGATCGATGTATCGAAAATCGTGGTACAACCGGAACGGAGGCGACTGTTCGCGCAGAAATACATCGAAAATGTAAAATCGAATGTTCCTACGCGTTTTCGATGGATTTTTTTCACGTTCCAGTTGCACCGCCGTTTTCGATACGTTTTGTATGCGTATCGTTCGATATCGATACACAATGGACGTGCTTGCGATGTTCACGTGTATGATCGAATATATTTGCTACATTCATAGAGAAAGTTATACTCGATGTCTTTCACGTTTGTTCGTCGATCGTGTATCCCCCCGTTTCGTTTTCCGACTTCTATCTTCTTTTTTTTTCTTTCGATCCACGCGCTTTGTTCTTCTTTCTTTTCTGTGCAAGCACAAGCAATCATCTCTCTTACGATCTTTCCATTGGGTGAAACTACAAACGCGAGAGGTTCATGGAAGGGACATTTTACATAAAGTATCCACGACAGGCACTGGTTGCACGGTCTTGGTCGCAGGCAGATGTCAGTAGCATTATAAAAATCTCTAGGTACCACCAGAAAGAAGTATGTTTAAAAAAAATCGCGTACGTTTCTGTCACGAAAATCTTCATACAAGATATCCGTTAGGTTGTTGCTTGATAAATGAATCGGATGGCCCCTTTAAAGAAACTAAACAAAAAGGAAGCTGAAAGAGCTTTTTATCTGCAGGGTTCTCTGAACACGCCTATAATACACAGTATAATATAGAGTAATACTTTACTAGGGGAATTCTTTGGAATACTAAGAGGCACCCAATGATTCAGTCGAGTTACCAAAACCCTCCAACTCTTCCAACCTATTGAAATGGAATCCGTTCGATGGAAGATCGCTAAAATCTCTGTTATCACCAGCGGCGGTATTCCAAAGGATTTCGGTGTTCGTAAAGACGGTAATTGTCGGCGACGAAGCTCCTTCCCTTTCGATTCTGTGAACGTTGAACGAACAAAGGGGTCGGAAGGGAGGGAGAGAAAAGGGAGAGACAAAACAATGAGCGACAGGAAGAATGTGGATTAATTCGACGGTCGTTTGTCCACCACAGGTGAATCCACGAGAAATCCACCTGACGTCTGATTGCGATACGGTAAAGCGTTACCTCCGGACACAAAAGCAAGAATGTTATGTTTTAGCCCTTAATCACGATTTGTGTGTTAGCTCGGTGTTGCATCTCTATATATACGTATATATACACACACATACATAACGATTATTATGAACAGACGTGTATGTACACGGTGAACCAAGTGTTTCCGATGGAACTGAGCGGAGAGAATTCTAAGCGATGGAGCTAACTTTATTCATTGCAGAATAAATTTATTATCCCGTCGCTTGGACTCGTCTTTGACAACTCTGATCTCTTCTCGATCGTGTCATAAATTTTGGTCCACTCTGTATTTATGGCGACCATGCACGGGATAGTTACGGACACATCGCATCGGATGTGTTCACACGGTTATTTATAATAATCGTTGCTCCTTTTGTATAGCCGCCTGCAGCTGTGTGCACGATTGTTCGCGCAATGCTGACGTTGGTAGGCGTGCCAAGACCATTATATTCTCTTCCATTTGATTTTTTATTCCTTTTTTTCCTTGAATCGATGTTTCTGATTTTATTTTACCTTTTGTTTGTTCGATATTTAGTGTGAAAATCGAGGTGACAAAGGGCTGGCTTTTAGTCACGGATACTGACGATTCAGTTTCTCTCAAGTACTTTGCAAAGAGGAACCTGCCCCTTGCGATCGTAATTATTAATTAAGACGATGAAAGCAGGCGATTTCAATTCGAAACTGAATCGACAGTATCTCCACTGTAGTCCTTATCGCGTCCACCATCGAAACACGGACTTTTGAGTTTCTTTTTGTATTTTCTTTCCTCCTGTACCCTGAACGATCAACGAAGCTTGCGCTTTCAGGCATATGATATAGTCGAGACCGATTTAGAAGCGAGAAATCGAATGTTCATAGATGTACATCCTTCTGATGGAAGGAGCACACATTTTGGGGGTCCATGGAAAAAGCATTGCAATAGAAAATTGGAGAAAAAAGTCGATACTAAGTGCTGTAGTGATGCAACGAACCATATATGTCTGACTCTGTACTGAGCTTTTCTACTCGCGGTACTCAATAGTACCACGCTACTATTTTCCACGAGTCCAACTTTTTATTACACGTTCTAGAATCCATGAATCTTTCTCTTCTGCGCGGACAATTCTCTGAATATCTGCCGAAAAATTGTCAGAGAAACTTTTTTCCCGCACTTCCGCAAAGGCAAGACTCCTACCCAATTCATGCAAAACTGAAACAGCTTTCTTTTTCGAACAACGAAAAATCAAGCGAGCGAATTTATACGCAATTCCAACCACTTTAAAGACGAACGATGCTGAGACCCGACCCGACCCGTTCGACCAGCAGCGGGTACCGACGAAACTAACGGAAGATTAACCTAACCTGAACACGCACTTTTGCTCTATGCCTCTATAATGGATATAAGTATACTCTACGATATTCACTGTCCACCTGTGTATGTATAGTAATATGTGTATAATATCTATATATTTTTCTAACGCCCCCGTTTGCCTGTCCGTCCGACTGACCTGTCTGTTGTCATGAAACAAAGGGAGAAAAAAAAAGAAAAGAAAAGAATACAACGAAGAAGCATAATATTGGAAAGTTAGCCGGTCAACCCTCGTCCCCGATTGCGATTCGATGCGATTCGAACGAATTTCGTTTGAGAGATCGGTCGAAAAAAACAGCAACCCGAACAGAAGGAAAACGGTTGTTCGGGGGTTGGAAACGGACAGACAGACAGACGGACGGCATTTCTTGCTAACTGCGTAGTACCGGTCTACCTGGTAAGCTAGCTGTCGCTGTCTGTCTGTCTGTCTGTCTGTCTGTCTGTCTGTTTGTATGTTCGTCCGTCTGTCTGTCTGTCTGTCTGCCCACCCTCTTACACCCACCTGTTCACGTATTACTATTTTTAAAGGGTGCAGCCTCGAGTCGATATTCAATGTGCTTTTAACAGAATATTTGAAGAATTCCGTAGAACCTACCCTTCCCAAATTTTCGAATTTTTATGCTAAGATATTGGAGGTAGTTTGATTCAAAGACATTACGGAACCTAGCACAAGCTACCCCGCCCGATTTAACCTTACCCTGGGCAATCCTATCCTGTCCAACCTAAACTGAACCGATCTGATCCTGTAAAACGTGGAAATTTAATTCTGAAACATCCTGATCCTGTAAAACGTGGCAATTTAATTCTGTAACATCCTGACGAACGAACGATATCGAGACTGCATCCATTTTGAACTGTGCACACCATAATTATCTCTATCTCACTCACTGTCACACGGCCAATGCTCTGGGTATGTCGTATGCTGGATGAATTAATTGACTTAATTAATTAATTGATTGATTGATTGATTGATTGATTGATTGATTCAAATTAATTTCGAACCTTGATTGAACTTGTTTATTGCTCTCTCTCTCACTCCGTACGATACTACCTATTCTATATTGTTGTTGCGATGTTGGTGTTGTTGTTTACCATACATTATCTATCTATCTATCTATCTATCTATCTATATATATACATACATACATACATATATATATATCACATATATATGTATTAATCATTGTATTGATGTTGATGTTGTTGTTACCTTGATGTTTTTGATGTGTTGTTTAATCGTTGTTATCTTGCTGTTTGATGTTTGTTGTTGCACTATATATATATATATATATACATATATATATCTCTCTATATATACCTATATATTATTGTTGTATATACATATTTATATGTATATATACATACATGTATATATCCACATGTTGCGTGACGTACGTGCGCGCGCGCGCCCGCGCAATAATCAGACACCTTTTTTTTCTGGCATTTTTACAAATTACAGCTTGAACAACGAAAACGCATTTCATAATGATAACGTTAAATGTCGAGCAATGGTAACAATGAACAATTTTTTCAGAGCGGACGTAATGGATTTGCGCGCGCGCGCGCGCACACGCGTATATAATACGTGTACATTTCAGCCAGCCAGCCTCACGCTTGGAGTGCCTTACGTATATATATATATAAATGTGTACACACATATACATATATATATATTTAACACGATCGTTATAGTTGGCCGCCCCCATCCCCCTGAAATACCACTAAAACCACCCCCTAACAGACTAACAGACCATCGCTGCCTCTGTTCCACCCTTTCTTCTACTAAATTCTCGCGAATGACCTTTCAGCTTTATTAACGTTCTTCGTTCTAACCGTTACATTAACAAATGCGTATAAATCTTCCTTGAAAGTTGTTTAATTATCCATTTATCCAAAGGATGCGACGCGAGTCATTAATGAACCAAATAATGGAATTTTAATTTTCTTTGGACAATTCTTTCGAGGTCGTCGTAAGACTAGAATATTTTTTAATTTTTATTGAAAGAGTGCATTTTACAAAGACAATAAGGGACGCAGAACGGAGTCGACCGAGGGAAAATGGCCGTCGAGTTTTAGGGGGTGGTTCGCCGGTGGCCCTGGCCGAGACAGTCGGACGATGACAGTGGTGAATTGTGTTTCAGGATTGCACTCTCCGCACGAAGGACTGGCCGGTGGTTCCGGTCAAAGTATGTCCGGACTTGCCTACTATCAGCCGGAGCACCCTGCCTCCACGGGGGTGGTGAAGTACCCCGAAAACGGTCACGACACCCTCTCGGATTTCGTGACGTTCGTCTGCCAGGAGGCCGAGAATACACAGCAACTGCCCCAGGTAGCTTCCGGATCCTTTAAAGCCGCCTCGTTGCCTTCGTTTCGCTGGACACAATCTTGTTCACCCTCTGAACCACCCTATCCAGTACACTCTCATATAATACGATGAGTTCTTCAATAATCAAGCACAAAACGATCTCCATAATTTTAATAACAAAATTTGTATGAATACTACAAGGTGATGTTCTGTAATCGGGGATGAACAAAGTTTTGGACCAGTTGAGAGCAACGGGGCGGTTTTACGCGACCTGCATCGTCATCCGTGTTCCAATCGCCCTGAATTTTTGTCGAGTAGAGTCAAAACCGATTGGCGAACGCAGACAGTATGTGTATATTAATTTGTTCGAAAGAACGCAAAATTAATGCCTCCACGCCGGTGGAGTCTAAAAGTATAGAGTTGAAGAATAGAAATGGCAAAAATGCCAGTTGAAAAAGGGGTGAGTGGATCACGCGCGGGTCGACGACGTTGATCGGTGGGTGTGTGGTATTTCCAGGCGCAGCTAGCCGGACCCCGCACTGGCCTACAAAAGTTCTCACAGTATTACCCCAGCTCGATGTTGCCTCCACCGCCACCAGCCCCCATGGCGAGGCCTGTCGCGATCATAAGGTCGACAGGCGAATTAACTGCAGCGAGTTCGAACTCGCCGCCGACCTCATCGACCTCGCCCACGGACCCTGCCGAATTGGCGCCTAATCAGGAGCAAATGGCGGCCGCAGCCGCTGTGGGCCTCGTCAGTTCCGGTTGTCAGAGCTCGGTGGATCCCTCCGGAAGGAAGAGTCCAGCCAGGATCCTCGTCACCGCGCCTCACACCAGCCGGGAATACACTTTTGCTCATTTTCACTCCCAACCAGGACAGGTGAGACCATCGAGTGCCATGGACCATGATCCATTGTACCGACAGCATTCATGTGACGGTGTACATGGTGATTTCAATGGCATTCTTTTCTTCTGCAGCGAATATTCACATGCCCCGTTATCAAGCAGTCACAGTCAAAGTCACCTGCAATAGTTATACCGTGGAGGAACTTAAGCTCTGAATTAACCTTGTCAGTCCAGATCCAATCATTCCAGAGAATAGAGACCGCTGTCCTGAAAACGTTCATCCAACAGAGATGCAGCGTGTATGATGATTTTAACGGTGTTTCTTTCTTCTGCAGCAAATATTCACGTACCCCACCATCAGCTCGATGTCAGGCGTGATCTCTCCAACGAATCTCTCCCTGTTCTCATCTCCTGTCTCGGTGACCAGGCCGGTAGCCACGCAGAGATCGGTCTCCAACGTGCCGCCCCGCTGGAACACCGCACCATTCATCAATCTGGAAGACGACTACAACATGATCGCACCGATCATCACCGGAACTGCCAGCGAGCCGCCCTCCGCTATGGACGAAGGTCAGTCGAAAGCTCACTACACCGTGGCCCGTGTTCTCCAGCGCTGAACATTACAGTTTTCTCTGAAATCTAACTCTGTAATGTCTAGAACGATATTTTCACCCTGTGCACACGAGCAGCGTGGTGGACAAAAGCGGTGGAAGCCTGATGGGCACGGACCTAGGCGTTGCCACGGACCCAACGTCGCACCATCATCAGCAGCAGCAGGCTCAGCAGTCTCAACAGCAGCAGCCGCAGCAACAGCAACCGCCTCCACCTCAGCAACAGCAACAAGTGATGCAAGACAAGAGCGGAAGACCGAAGTCTCCCCCGTGACACTGGAAGCTTAGATCGGAGAGTCTCGCGTGTTCCATGGGGTCGTTGCTCACCAGCCCGTACGATGATAACAACCCTGAGCCGGAGGGGGATCGCCACGATTCCTCGTGTCGTGTTCAGCTTCGCGATCTAAGCCTGCGGAGAATCGAGTGCCTGAGAGTCTGATCTTGTTAGTTTAAGCGTCGCTGCTGAGGGACCGAGGAACTTCCGGCGCCGTCGTCCTCCGGCCCTCTTCGCAGACTATGCTTGGCGATGGGCGTTCAATCGCGTGCACACGTTTTCTTTTCGATCGACCAGACGATTGAAGTTCGAATCCCTCTGAACGTTCAAGGTTTCTCAACGCCATGCAGATCTACTCTGACTAAAGAAATTCTTCAAATTTCTGTAATATGATACTCGAGTCCTTTGGCATATGTTCGAGGTGGTTCAGACGCCTTGAAGCCCATCACCAAGCGAACTAACTACTCCTCGTGTACTCGAGGACTAACACTTAACCCTTTGAAGGTCCCAGACCTCTCTGTTCTAAGATTCCGAAGATTCTGACGCCTTCGGGCCAGGAGGTTTAGTTTCTCGAATTAGCGTTCAAGCGTTTAAAGTAGCTCGTAGGATTTTCTGTGGATCAGCGAAATTGAATTTGGACACTGTCTGATCTCAGAGGGTTAACGTTTCGGTCAATTATTGCTCGTCGGAGGTGCACGCAACGCCGGGCGCGTGGGTTCCTCTTTCTCTCAGCGCACAGAATAATTCGTAACACTCTCTCTCTCTTAAGTGTCCTCGAAGGACGCGAGTAAGGACCCCTCATTTCGTCTCCTACTTGAAACGTGTTCGATCGATCGTCGATCGGTCTCATCGATCGTGAGGGAATGAGCGATTCTAGAAGAAGAAGATAGAAAAAGAAAACGACGGGAAAACCGACAAAAAAAGTGCG
Source organism: Macropis europaea (assembly GCA_916610135.2). Lineage (NCBI taxonomy): Eukaryota > Metazoa > Arthropoda > Insecta > Hymenoptera > Melittidae > Macropis > Macropis europaea. The sequence goes on from OU744353.1 coordinate 1,661,844, forward strand.
AAACGGAGAGATGAACGATAGAGGAGGGAACCGATCGTTGACGCGGTTTTATAAGCGTATCGTATTCTTCCTGCTTCGGGGCCCTTCCGAGGCGGACGTGTTTTTGTACATACACGCGATGGATCGTCGTTGCGGTATTTTGTAAAATTTTAGAGGACTTTAGAGTAGACACGGAAGGGTTTAATGTAGCGACAGCGAGAGAAAACAAAAAAAAAGGAAGCGAAGAGAAAATTTCTAGTGCCAAGTCGAGTAGCTTATAAATATTATAACGAAATTATAATTTTCTATTATATTTTTTTATAATATTTATGAAGGAACACACGAGTACACCGTTAACAAGACGCGTAAGCACACGCGTGCACACACAGACACACATGTACACGGTATATATACACGCACACACACGCACACACACGCACACACACACAGCGACACGTATGCTTGTTTAGACGCGACAGAATGGACGACTGTAGTCGACGGAAGCTTCTTCTCGACGATCGTACATTTTTAAAGGGGAACTTCACAAAAGGAACAAAAAATACACAGAAGAGAAGCGAGTGCGAAAAGATCGATGAGAACCGATCGATGCGCGCGTCGATCGTTAAGCTAACCGGTCCATGAACCACGGATAATAATGATAACGAATAATTCATAACTTTATTATTATATCGTTATAATCGCCTAATGCTCAGGCTAGTGCTAACACTAGTGAAACACATACACGTACACGTACACGCACACGTACACACAGACACACACAGAGAAAATGAAAATGAAATTTGAAAATAAAGACTAGTGCGGACTAGTCACCAGAGGCTGCTAGTTAGAAACAAAGTGAATATTTAATATTGATTACTTGATGAATAAGCGGTTAACTAATTACGAGATACGTTATTGATAAATATGTTATATAAATATATATATAAACGGGGACGAACGTAATCGAGAACGTTCGCCAGTAGACGAAGAAGAAGAAGAGGAGGAGGAGGAGGAGGAGGATGAAGACAGAAGAAGACGGAGGATGTGAAACGAAGTGGAAGTGAAGAACATTGGAGATAATTCGAGATAGTGAGAGAATATAGTTATTAACTATTAGGAATTTAGTGTGCGTATGGAGATGATGCAACATCGAACTCGACGACAACGAAGGTCCTAACTATTGTCCAAAGTGCTTTCCGTCGACGGTGCGTTAAAGGGTGTCTGACGACGCGAAACTTTCGGTGTTCAACCCTTACGTTGGCATACCGAAAAAGAAATACTCTGACCCATCAAAACCATAAGAACGTTCCTTCAACAAACGATGATCAGAGAAAATATTTAGACGTCAACTTTTCGAGTCCTGTTGGAGACTGAGAGTTCTTAATTTCAGACTGAATTTCAACCACAGTTCAATCTTTCATTTACATTATTATTGCAACCTGCAAGATGACAGCGTAAGGGTTGAAACGGAGCACGAGGGGCGACCAGTCCAGTTTGTAACTCCTAAGGTTTATTCTCAAGGAACCCGTAAATTAAAATGCGCTTAATATACTCGCTAGACGACCAGCTAGTTTTCTCGGGTGGTTCTTGGATTTTTGAAGCGTCACTTCCCTTTTTTTCTCTCTTCGAGTGAGGTTGAAAAGGTGCGCGGCCTCTTGCCCATTATTCGACCAAAAAAACGATCGATCGATCGCGCTCCTCCGGCGAATACTGTTGCTGAAAAATTTGTTCTTGAACCGTGAAGAATGTCCGCGAGCTTGCCCGTACTGTCGATGAGAAATAAGATGTCGATCGTTCAAGAGGCAATGGTTGACTTTTAATTGCACTCCTCCCCTGATCGTTGCGTATGCTCGCTGGAATGTTTCTTTTAACCGCTTCGGAGCTGTTCATTTTGTTACTAACATCGTTCGTGCAACACCGTCTCTGATCCGTGGATGAGAAAACGATGGGAAATTATTAACCGAAGGGCTCGGATACTAATTGGTGCGATTCTAACGCTACCGTCTAGGCTTCGTAGCCTCTAGAATCTATATCACTGTAAAAAGCACAGTTAGGGATCGTCTTTGTATTCAGGACGACCCATTTAAATTGGTCCACGCTGTATTCGAAAACACTTTAGTCTATTGAATAATTTTCTGTGAAATTCGTAATGTGTACGTTTCGAAAAATTGCACCGCTTGGATTTGAACCAGCCGGCCGAGCCGGCAGCCAACTATAATAATGGGAAGAAGGTTTGGCACCTTGTCGATCGGTTCGTAGTGATAGTACAAAGATCGAGTTTAGCAATATATCGATGATAGCAATAAAGAAAGGATAAGTCGATTAAGAGTTACTCGCGGCGATAACTATTCCTAATAACAATGCTTGTACCGCTATTAACACTATTACAAGGCGACGATACTACTGCAACTATTGTTAATACTACACGAGGATACAACTACTACTATTGTAACTACTGTACCACAATTTACCACCATCACCATCAAACACCGCCATAAGACTTTTACCACCGCCACCACTTTATCGCTCTCTCTCTCTCTTCTCTCTCTCTCTCTCTCTCTCTCTCTCTCTCTCTCTACCATTTAACTACTATTACTATTTAATTACTATTACTACCGCTACTACTATTAATTACTACCATGCGCTATTATAAACTACTACTATTATTACCGCTACTCTACTATTAATTGTAAAACGGATGATGAGACACGCTACCGCATAACAGCTGTTACTATTACACAACCGCCTACTATATCACTATACGAGACGGAGTCGATATCGTCGGTTAACTATGCAAACGGGGAGGTACTATCGCTGACTATTATTATAATTAACTACTAATCGCTTTACGGTGAACTACGGGAGAGAACGAGTTTGTTAATGTAAATAATTCTATCGAAGGCGTTAGGGTATGTTACTCGGGGCTGAGCCACCCTGATCGTTCGATCGTTCGTGTTACAGAGGCAGTCGCAACGTTACGATCACAGTGAATATTATTTAATATCGTCGAAAGCATGTAAACTTCAATAAATTATTTTTCTTTTCCATTGCAAAATGATTGTCGAACGATCTGTAACACGAAGGTGCTTGCAACGTGTGAGCTTCGACGCGATTCAGGGTGACTCGTTCCGAAAGTATAGTTATTATTACGCACAGGGGCAGAGAGAAACGCGAACAAACGTAGATCCGATCGATCGAGGATTTTTTCGTAAGGATTTCGACCCCTTGATCGTCCGTCGTTGGTTATTTACGAAGTCGTTGATTTTCGAGTTTCTGTTCACCGCAAACGAGAGCAGATATGGCGATTTTGTTTGTACAGGCAGATTTCTGTGATCGAATAGATGAATAGAGAGCGACGGACGGGGGTCGATCAAGGGGTTCGAGGAGCAACCGCGATAGACTTGTAAGGAATTTTAATACTTTTCCTCGACGCCGATAGGGATTGAGACCTCGTGTTCTTATTTTGTTAAACGAAGACGCGCGAACACTCGACGCCGACGTTCCACGCGAATACTGTTCACGGGAAACCATAACGACACGAAACCAGGGTGGTTCGGGATACCTGCATACCATGAACCACGGCTCCCATTCAGGCTAATTTCGGTTCTCAAACGACACCACGATACACGTGACCCGTCGTGAAGATAATGTTAAGCGTAGTTAACGAATTAGACTGCTAGCTAGGGTAGAGCAACTAAGAATGATCCGTTGGCCGATTGTTTAGGTCTTCCTAAAAGTTCCAACTAGACTGCAAAGTATCGAGTTTAGTTGTTAGGTAGAACGTTTCGGAGAACGGAGAAGCGTAATTGAAATAGGAGGGTTTGTAGCGGGCAGGCTCAACTCGATGCACACGGAGCAACTTCGGCTTGGCGGACGTTAAGCCACGCCTCCCGCGGGCAACAGGGTCGCACGGTGGGGTGTGACGTTTCCTGGATGCGTGGCTCAACGTCTGCCGATGCGGGAATACAGCTGCCTGCTGAGAACGAGTTGAGCATGCCTGATTTTATAGTATTCGCTTCGTGATCAGCTGTTTAGATCCACCCTGCATCAGGTTTTCCGCGCAAAAGAATAAGAAACGTCGAACTCGCGTCATAATGTTTTCATCGAACGTATAAATACATTTTTATAGCGTCTCGAGCTGCCTTGAACCGAAAGTGCATTAAAAAAATCGTACGCAGAACAGCTGGCCTTGACGTGCCCCACGACTGAGATCATTTTCATTAAACATGTCTTTCTTTCTTACTATAATTTCTTTTAATCGCTTCATAGCGTTGCTCTGCTATCTGTTTCTTAAGACAGTCAGCTTCTCCTATCTTCAAAATTCATACAGTTTCTTTCTAAAGCAGAAGCAGCAGGTGAAATGAAAATCAGTGCGTCGTAAAGATTTCTGTAATGTATTAAACTTGTTATTAAACGTCTGTCTTTCGTTTCGTCAGAGTTGTTATGTTTAAAAAAGGAGAGAAAAGTGATCTCAGTCGGTAATCGGAAGCGGCCACCGGCTCAGCGATGCGGACGAGAACTTTTTCTACGTAAGATAGATTTTTCTCTAGTAGTTCGGGAAAAGTATACCTGTGGACAGGGGTTGATAACGCGTGGAGGGTTGAAAAAGTAAAACTAACGGAACAACGTCTCGATATCCCGGGCCACCCGCATTGACGTTCAAACGCGATTCCCTTCTTGAAATTTCGCGAAATTTCGTAGACTGGGGGGGGTTGCAGATCGACGGGGTGGAGCGGTTGAAAACTAACTCGAAGGGGTTGAATAATCGAGACGTCGGTAAGTCGCTAGAGAGAGACGCAATAATGAAACTAGAAATTCGCTAGAACTTAAGCTTGCGAGGGACTGAAGATTTACACTTGTAAAGGTAGTCGACGAATAATTAATTAATGAAATTCGACGAGTAGTTGAAAATACGGGGTGGGGGACAAATTTCGTGATTGCTCTTTTTTTTTGTAGGATTTCTTTTTCTTCTTTGTTTCTTAGAGGATGGGGGTGTGTTGCGAGAATTTCATTAGATATATAAAATAAATATTTATATATATATATATATATAAATATAGAGTGCACGAGCATGTGAGGTGCAAGTTCAGCTACGAGAATAACGATAATAATAATTATAACAATAAAGTGAACGATACTTAAACGATTATTGATAATTGTAAAACGACCGACGACCGCGATAAACATAGTGCGATTATTATTATTACTAATTATTACGGCAATACGATGATATATATATAATATAATGAAATACAATGATATATTTATCGAATATTTATTGAGCAAACGAAATAGCACACTGTGTAGCACGGTTGTACAAAATAGGCGAAAGAGGCGAAAAATGGCGGGAACGAACTTATCCTTTCGTGCTGGACCGTGACTCGCGGTTTGAGGTTAGATTCGGGCAACGTTCGCGGTTGAAACATTGGCCGGATGCTCTGAAACTTTTTATACGTTTTATTCTCTGCTCCGCGCGATTCATTTGAAGCGATTGCTGCTGTGCTGCAATTGGCAAACTTAATTGAAATATCTCGGAGGACTGAAGTGCGGATACACGTAAATTGGTTAGCGCCACGAGCAGAATAACTTGGAAATTCTCAAGCTATCGGTCGAAAGCGACCATGAACGCTTCCCCGATCAGCTCGAAAGAGACAAGATCGATTTCGAGAGCCGCGGAGAAGATTCAGGACAGCACGAAAGGCAGCGAAGACGATAGTAGCGGAAGAACGCGAGCATTCTCGCGTGTATTTTCGTCTCACGATCCTTCTTTTACGATTGTGAACGAGGTTCATGTTATATATCAGGGATTAGACTAAAAATAGTATAATACGCTGCGAGGGAGGTGGCAAGAAAAATGAAAAATAAGAACAGACACACCCATTCACACACACACACACGCGTATACAGCTGCATAGACACACACAGAGGTTAATAAGAGGGTGGTTTTACGTTTGGGGAGGCGGGACGAGGGGAGAACAGGTGGTGATAGTGGTAACCAGAAGGGGTAAGGCCGTATTATCATGTCTTCGTGAAAAAATCACACAGCCACCGATAAATGAACTCCATTATTTTTACAATTTATTCTGTAACGCGATATTGAACCAGGAAGCAACGACGAACATCCGTCGAGGGGATAATGAACGACAGCAGGCGTTCGTTCGCGAATTACTTTTCACCGATCGATCGTTAAAAAGAATGGATTCTTCGGGTCAAGCTTTTTTCACGTGGACCTCTACGGTCGTCGACACTTTATTGATAAGGGAAACTTGTTGTGATAAGCGTGGAGAGACCTCCGCCCGCGGTATGGACCGTAGAAAACAAAAGAGAAGAAGAACGAGCGAACAAACACGGAGAAACGAAAGACGGAAGGAAATGGGGAGAGAAGGGTGCAATGAGAAAATGATTCGGGGGTGTATAGTTAATGATTATGGAACTGGCAACCCTCCGACGAAGGGACACTGACAAGGGAGAGGCTTCTTTGTCACCTTACCGCGCCAATTATACGTTGTGTCCATACTGTCTCAATTAATATAATGTATTATATTATATATATAATATATATATAAATTATATATATATCTATATCCGACAATATTGATTATTAAAATTCTTAATACATAAAGAAGAAAAGAAACGACTTTTCACCACGAGTGTTTCTCCCATCTTTATTCCTTTTCTTTTTCGACTGTCTGTAATCGTTCGACTGACATTAGTTAAAAAATTAGAGCATATAGACGACATGCAATGCGCGCATCTCGCGTAGAATTTCCCGCTGTTTTTGTGTTTGAATAGGTAGAAACTTGTCGGCCATCTCTTAGAGGAGTCTGGAACTACGCAACGACGCTACTGACAATGCCATCTCTTATAGGGGTCTACAACTACGCAACGACGCTGCCTGCAGTGCCATCTCCTGGAGGGGTTTACAACTACGCAACGACGCTGTCTGCAGTGCCATCTCTCGGAGCAGCCTGCTACTACGCAACGACGCTGCTTGCAGTGCCATCTCTCGGAGCAACCTGCTACTACGCAACGACGCTGCCTGCAGTGCCATCTCTCGGAGCAGCCTGCTACTATGCAACGACGCTGCCTGCAGTGCCATCTCTCGGAGCAGCCTGCTACTACGCAACGACGCTGCCTGCAGTGCCATCTCTCGGAGCAGCCAGCTACTACGCAACGACGCTGCCTGCGGTGCCATCTCTTGGAGGGGTCTATAACTACGCAAGGACGCTGCCTGCAGTGCCATCTCTCGGAGCAGCCGGCTACTGCGCAAAGAAGGTGCCGGCAGTGCCATCTCTTAGATAGGCTCAGAACTAAATGGCCGCGCAGCCGCCAGCGTCATCTCGCGGAGCCTGGAGTAACGACTTCTAGTTATCCAGTAAGTCCGATAGATGGCAGCAGCGACGCTGTCGCTACGGGGTTCACGATTCTTCCGAAAGATGACGCTACGAGAGCCATCTCAGCGCGTGAGTGCGAGGAGAAGAGGAACAGACAGACGACAGAGCTAGCCGCGAGCAGCAGTTTTGTTTTGTCGCTCATCCCGAGCTGATGTACCGAAGAGAACAAGTATACGTTTAAGACGGGAATTACTCTCTTCACCAATCTCCTCACCGACGTCGCTAGGGCAGAATAGGTCGGCAGGACGACTTAACCCTTCATCGTTGCTCCTATCGAACTCCCGAACAGGACGGATACTGCTTCTGCATCTATAGTCAGTTGGCAGGGTTTGACATCGCACTTACATCTGTTGTACGTACATCAACGCATCTCCTAGTTATGCCAATCAAGAAAAGTAGTGCAATCTCAACACCACCGCCATAAGGAGCAATGGTTTGGCTGATAAAGTAGCTTAAGATATCTCCAACTGATGGATCTTCCTTTTAAGTTATTAAAATCAATTACTGTACCGATATACATTTTGTTAACATACGTTGAACATGTACATAATAAGTTTATCTAAGGCATCATACTATTGTATTCTGTAATATACCATGCATTTAAAGAAATAAAAACAACTCGTAAAAAGTATTATTGCTTTCTTATTTGCGATCCCTACACCGTTAGAAATAAGACATCCTTTTCCATTAACAATGCAGCTGATGATTCAGTCGAAAGCACAGAAACTTTCACGAAAATTTATGTAAGTATCAGGAGAACATGATAGTCGAGGAGGTGGCACGAAGATCGCAGATCACAATTTTCATGCCTTCAAAATTTTTGACAAAATCAGAACAGGTATCAGGAGAACATAACAACCGAGGAGGTGGCACAATTCCGAAAATTTTCGAAACATAGAAATTTTAGGGTGTCGGAGTGAAATTTCATCGAAATTAAGAATTGGTATCAGGAGAACATGATAGCCGAGGAGGTGGCACTATTTCGCGGATTCTTGGAAATGACGTCACGATTCCAGGAATTTTCGCGACTTAGAAATTTTATGGTTTCGTATCGAAATTTCCTCAAAATTCAGACGTTGTATCAGGAGAACATGATAGCCGAGGAGGTGGCACTATTTCGCCAATTCTTAGAAATGACGTCACAATTCTGAAAATTTTCGGAACTTAGAAATTTTAGAGTTTCGAAGCGAAATTTCATCGAAATCGAGAATTGGTATCAGGAGAATATGAGAACCGAGGAGGTAGCACTATTTCGCCAATTCTTGGAAATGACGTCACAATTCCAGGAATTTTCGCGACTTAGAAATTTTAGAGTTTCGAAGCGAAATTTCATCGAAATCGAGAATTGGTATCAGGAGAACATGACAACCGAGGAGGTAGCACTATTTCGCCAATTCTTAGAAATGACGTCACAATTCCAGGAATTTCCGCGATTTAGAATTTTACGGACTTTCGAAGCGAATTTCGCCAAAATTCAGACTTTGTATCAGGAGAACATGACAACCGAGGAGGTAGCACTATTTCGCCGGTTCTTGGAAATGACGTCACAATTCCAGGAATTTTCGCGACTTGGAAATTTTACAGACTTTCGAAGCGAATTTCATCGAAATTCAGACTTTGTATCAGGAGAACATGACAATCGAGGAGGTAGCACTATTTCGGCCAATGACGTCACAGTTCCAGGAATTTTCGCAGCTTAGATTTTTACGGACTTTCGAAGCGAATTTCGTCAAAATTCAGATGTATCAGAAGAACATAACAATTTTCGAATGTCATCCATTTGTTTAAACTTCGTTTAAAAAACTGAATTCTGCGAGTTTCTTAATTATATATTAAAGTAAAAGGAATTCAAGGAACAGGATGAACGTATGTATCGGCATTTTTAAGTGAATACAACATTTTTGCAATAAAATAACATTTTATTGAACTTTTCATTACAATTCAATTAAAAATAGATTGTTAATTTGATACAATTCAACCTTACAAAGTAATTGGTACAGAGAAGTACATATAATATAAAAAAATACGTGTTTATCTTAAAAACTAAGTTAATAATAAACATCCTAAGCGTGTTCCTCTTGACTCTGTGTGCGTGTGTGTGTGTGTGTCTGTGCTCTGTGTGTAGATCTTTGCAGAAGCCCTGGTGCAATCATTCTGAAACAAAAGAGAACATTCGGTTTACTATGGTAAATGCATTGAGTATGCACGCGGAATGCAACAACCAGACTTACCGACAGTGCAGAATGAAAATTCCTATTTTAACCCTTTGACTGCGGGCTGCATGGAAACGAAGCGCACGCTGCGTGCGGCTGGGCTGCTGTAGCACGTAAGAAGATAGTCCACCGAACGCCTATGGGCGTCTACGGTACACGGTGTGCAGCCTTGTCAAGCACCTGTAGCAATCAAGGGTTTAAAATGACCACAGTCATTTAATAAGTCTTGTCACATCTTACAAAAGTCTATCATCGATTTGAGGTGCGTTAAAGGAACTGAAACAACTCTTTCTTTACTCACATCAACGTTTATTCTTCACTTCTGCCTGAGAGCAGGTAGCTGACGATATTAAATATACAAAAATACCTTAATCGTATTATAAATCTCTCGAATTTTTCCCACCCTGTGTGTCAACGAAACAGAAAGAACATGTACAAAACTTGTACCCGGTCAACGAAATAGTAAAAAAAAGAGAAAAACAACCTTTCTGTTCGAGCATACTATGCAACACGGTAACTCAACAGTTTCATCTTAATCCATACAACAAATCGAACAATACGTACAACTTAATTAATAAATCGATAAACGTGTACATTCTCGAGTACTTTCACACTCCCATCTCGTTCATGCTTCTGTACATTTACAAAGAATATCGTAAATATTCACTTGTCCGTGCGAAAACGATAGCGGATCGATCTCTGAGCGACGAGCATCGTTTCCATGTCATAGATCAGCGATCCTTGGTCGCGTTGAAGTCACGAATAGATCGATCGATCCTGTTCTAGATCGCTCTTCGCGATTCTCTACGCTTCTAAGAGTAAATAAATATAGTTGGAAATACTCTCGGGTAAAGTAAATGCCGCTTGATACTCTCTGCTGATCCTCTTAATCTACGCTTAAGCTCTAACAGCCAGGTTCCGTTTTCGACGTACATATTTCACAGAAAAATATGCGTCCGCTTTTTTTTAGGCATCGCCAAAAAAATTGACGCTATCGCTACTCTAATCCTATCGAGAACGAAGTATTCTGTCGTCGATGGGAATATCAGGCTGGCCAAAAAGCTTCACGAACCAATTCCAGCTCGCACCGTTCTTAAAACTACTTCCACGATCTGGACGAGTTGTGAACAATTGCAAATCCACCATTAAAGCTTGACGAATCCTTCGCTATTCTCGAATCCTCTCTAAAATTTGTACGGTTCGCCTTTTAGTCTTGTCTTTAGAACCATTAGATGCAAGCTGTTTAGCAACTATTCCTCGAGCGTGCTGCTTTTAAAAGATTCAATGGCTAAGACGAATTATAGATAAAGCGTTTCTAGATCTCGACAACTGATTGGCCGATCTGATATTCTGCAGAGTTCGAAGCAAATCTTTTTGTTCGCAGGATCCTCAGGATCCTCGCCGAGTCAATTCGTAAACGTGAAAATATAATCGAGTCTCTAAATGTGTAATCGAATAATACCCTACACGCACTATCGAATAAACTGAAGTATCTTCGCGATACAATTATATTATAATATCCTTTGAAATATCATACAAGGAAGAATCCGCCCGTGCACCGAATCTACAGCGATCCCCTCCCGATCTCTCTTCTATATTAATTAAGTACGAAAACGCGCAACCAGTGCAGCAAACGTTACAAACGAGGAGGACCGTAAAAAGCACGGTCGACCGTTCGTACAAAATTCGCAGGTATTTGCTTGGAAACATCCGCGATGGAATGTTTAATTAAATAAAGATGGACTCGTTGTTGCGTACACGAAAAATGCAGGACCGTTCGACGCGAGCTCTTCGACGGAGTTCGAAACAATATCGGTACCGATGGAATCATCTGCAATCAATTGGACGAAGTCGCGGTGAACGCGTGGTACGGCAATATCACGATAACGAATAATCCATGGGGCAAGTGAAAGGAACTGTGCGATTTCGATTGCATGGTGTTCCACGCAAAATGGTTCTCCTGTTTCAAGAGACGGCTGACTTTGGAACGTCCGGTTGGCTTGTTACGAACAGAAACAGGTCGGTTCGTGAACTGCTTCTTGAGCTCGCCTCGTGAATACGTTCACCAGTTGGCAGTGTACCCTGTTGACGAACAACATCGATGTTAATTACAAATGATTAAACAAAGATAAAGTAGAAGCTGGATCAGAGTGTGAATATTGTCCAACAGTTCAGTCTTACACGTTGAGCGTCACAGTGGAAACCGCCATACCTAGTCAGACACTCTTCAATCCACTGTTTTAAGTGTAGATCGTGAAGGAAAGAAATATTTGTATAACTTGAACGTACAGGAGTTACCTTATATTATTGTTATCATGATAATACTGTTCAAAATTGTACATAAATTATTAGTGATTTAATTAAACAAAATTAGAGGCGCCGGTCACAGGAGACCATCAGGGCAGTCAACGTGTTAAGGCCCAAATAAAAAATGAATAACAATAGTAATAGTATTCTTTAGTTTCACGCCAGCAAAGAGACTAAGCTGTTGGGCAACGGAATGACCTACGTTTACCTGATTTTCACGTTGGAGTTATCGATCACCTCGCCGTCACAGTTCCACACGCTTAGGCTAGAGTTCATGCAACGAGTGCTAATCTCGTTCTCGGATTGCACATGCAACGTGGGCAATGCCCGGAATGTGAATTCTCTCGCTCTGTACACCTCGACGAACGGTAGATCATACTGTGAAACAAATTAGATCCGTTTGATACGATTCATTCGACCCAGGGAGTTCTGTGTAATCTACAGACCGCTGCTGCTCTTTCATAGTCAGTCTAAGAACGCTTTTCTTTGACAATTACGAAGGGATCGTTGCACGCACCAGAGTCTTCTGTTTGCTGGACAGCCTGAGCAGCATCCTGATATTGTTTAAGAGAGAAGTATGGCGAACCAGGATCACATCCACGCAACCATCTCCGACGTGACAGTGAGGACTGAACCCCATGGGACTCCTGGAGCAGGCGCAGGACAGATTGGCACTGTTCACCATGAAGAATTTGCCTCTGACCGTCATCCATCCTGAAAGAAATAAAATTGAAAATACAAGAATGTCTCCAGCTGCAGTTGCAGATAGAATTTACAGCTTACTGGAAATTTCCTTGTCAGGAACGCTGTTGTGCATGTGCTGCAAACACCTTGTACAATTCTTTATGCATCTTGTGCTGGTCGCAGGGTGACAAGGATCGGACAACAGTTGGATCTCACCCTCGTATCCTTTGTTTGCAATTATCTTCTTGAAGCCTGGAAAGAACAAATGTTAAACGAGTGTCTAAACAGTCTGATAAAGTAATACGATCTTTAGCTTTGGTTTTATAGCACACTGAGTGTCATCAGGTACCTACATCCTACACTGAACAATTTCTTTGAAAAATCTAATCACCGGAGTAATCGTATCGCTGTGGACCCATCCACCTGAACTTCTCGCTGTCCCTGATCACGTCTCCCAGGTAACCATAACTGAGCATGCTGGCGTACAGGCTCAGCAAGGCTTGACTGCTGTGCACGGAGGAAATATCTAGGCCTGTGCTGTCGCCAAAAATGATATGTATCGCCGCCGTTTGCACGTCCGTCGTCCCGTGAAGACTGTACGCTATAGTGTCGGTGCTCCCGCTGGGAATCACCCCGATAGGCAACGGAGGGGTTGGTAGTCTCACGTCAGGGTCGTCGGGATCGATTTGCTGGTCCTTGGATGTTCTTAGAACCAATCCGTTGATCACCTCCGCCAGGGTGCCGTCTCCACCGATGCACACGATCGCCTAAATAGATTACACGACTTAGCACAGTGTTCTAAACACGCTTGGAGCAGGCTCTTCAAGGTTTTCCTCGAGCAAAGACGCATGCATACAGATACCTCGAAGAGCCTGATCTGGAATACTTTGTCTAGAAGTCCTGCTTATCAGATAACTTATTTTTTAAGGTATCTAAAATCCTACTCGGTGACAATTAAAAATTAATTACAGACTTGTTTCTTGGTACAATGAACAAAGGGGTAAGCTAGCAGCTCTTTGGACGATTCTCTAGATTGAAAGCAGCTTGAACTCGCAAATTCCTTACATGGAAATCGCTCAAGTCGGCCGACAAAAGGATGTCACGAGCGTGACCAACCCTCTCCGTGACCAACATCTTCGTTTCGATGCCTGCGATGGTCATCAGAGGCTGCACGTCCTTCTCCCAAATCTTCGGCCCCTTCCTCTTGCCTCCGAAAGGGTTGACGAATATCAGTATCTTCCTCGGACGATGCGTCAGTCCTGCAAATTGGAAGATTCTTCGTTCAAAGGCTTGCACAACCATATCGATCGCATACGATGTTCCCCGTTGTTATTTTTCCTGAAAGATTATCACAGAGTGAACGGAGATCAATACCGCGGCTACTCGCACCGCCGGCGGCAGAAGGAGATCGCTTTACACACACGACAGAGAGAACCACCCCGTTGTTTTTCCCTTCGACGAGCTTTCCCTCGAAGCTGGGATGATCGAACGAACCCCTGGCCTTTAGGCTGATCGATCAGGTCGACAACCTTTGTGAAAAGTTTAAAAAACTCCGCCACGGTGAGGAAGTAACTGTACACATTGAAGACCCGAGAGCTTAGAACGTGTGTAAAGAAATCTTAGAATATTATAAAATTTCTGAATGGTCGTAAATTGTAGATCTTGACTATCTACGTTTTACTGAAAGAGAAATGATTCTATCTGTAGCTCTTCAACTATTCTAGAATGGAATCTGTACAGCCTCTTCCGTACACGTTCCTTTCAATTGTTCCATCTCTTCTGTCGGTACATTTAGAGCACCATACGTCGTGGTTGCTTTTAGAGCAGCAATAAAAAAATTTCAAAGCGGACAGAGGAGAGAAATGGCCGCGTTTTCACCGATTTCCCGGCCCGGCAAACTTTTTCCCGCCTGGTCGCGAATGAAACACGCCTTTCCATTCAGAATCCGCGTGACACAGCCTCGTTGACCCGCGGTGAAAGTGTCTCCGCTGTCTGCGGATTCGCTATCTGCGAACGCCAATTTTCATCATCGCATCCGTGCCATACGGCAGAACAATACGGGCAAACAAAAAAGGAAAATGAAAAATAACGGTGACACGACTGCTGGAATCCAGTCGAATATAGCGCCCGGCCTTCTATTGTTCGTCATACTCGGATGATGGTCTCTTGTTAGCCGCAAAGGTGGAAACGAGATTCAGCCAAGTACAGAGGAAGATCTTGTCGTCATTGTTGGGGCCTGTCTTTGTTAAATATTATTGTCACCGTGATTTATGTGCATAGCACCGTCAATAAGTAAGTGGACTACTTGTTGGAAGCTGATTAAAATGTTTGTATCCCTATTCCAATGGAAGCCTCTTTGAATGGATTAACATGGATTAATGTTACTGATAAATAGAAGAGCTAACAGTAAGATGAGTTGTGTAGTAAACATCTTATCAACAAGTGGAGGAAAGTTGTTGAATACTTTGTTTGTCTATGTACGTGCCTTGCTGGTCAATAACAGCTTGAAGTATCTGAGGTGGTCTAACTCTAAACTAGATATTCCAATCACGTAAAGAGCTTACAGTAAACAGACGCAGCGTAGAGTCGCTTGGAGTCGTCCACCTTTAATTATTGCCTTCTTATTTATACCAGCTGACGATAAATATTGCCTTCTCTATCATTGACTCTACAGGGTGGCCCACCTTATCTGTTACAAGCTCATATTTCCTAACTTATTGAAGATACAAAAAATGTGTTACATGGAATTCGCATGGTACGAGGGGGTGTATCTTTTGGCGAAGACAAATCCTCTTTTACATTATTATTTTAAGAGATACGAAGGTCAAGTTCGTGTTTCTAAATGGAACTACATATTTTTCTTCAGGTCACTTAATTCTCAGGACGAATTCACTGACCCTTGATGTATACACCCGAGTTTCCGTGGTTTTCGAGATATTGCGCTTAGAAATTGACTGATTTTCTGAATAGGAAGTAGCAGCAGTGGTTTGTTCGCGTTGTACATGAACCTGCGAGGCAGGAACGGTGACCAAAGTTGCACTGAAAAATTGTACTCCAAGCACAGTTCCCATTTTTCCAATAATGCAAGGGTGTCCAACTACTTGTGACCGGTGCTGTGCATCGTTGCACCGTCCGAGGAGCCAAGAAAGGGTCTCCTGACTTCACAGCAGTCTTCAAGACGTTCTTATGTACCGGTGGAACGAATTCAACGAGAAAACCGTGCTGATGGACGGTGCTGCACGATGCAAAGCTTCTTTCTGGAGGAGGACCAAGGTCTAGCGTCTCCAACACAGGCCTGAGACTTTCGTCTGCAGAGCGACTTTGACAAAGCCGACGGCGTCGCGCGTCATGCACCGACAATAAGGCGGAAAGTTTGAAGTATCGACCGCGACCTTGGCTCGCAGCTCTTGAATCGTGAGGAATTATTTAACGACGATGAAACCGGTTTGCGATATTCTTGGCCGGCTGTTTTCGCATCCAGGAACGATTTTTTCCAGAGAAACGAACGTCGAACGGGTACAGTTCATCCTGAGGAGGTATCGAAGGTCTCCAGACGATTCTGACGGACAGAATGGCGCTGGAAAAGGGTCGGAAGGCATCTTAGGGCACAATCTTGACTGTTGACCGAGAAAAGGATTGATCATGATCGGTGGAAGTTGGACAGAAGAAACGAATGTTCTGATTTAGAGTTTAGAGAGCTTTTTAAGGAATATGATCCAGGTGTTTCGACTATTATGGCCAGCAGATTGCGAATTAATGGTCAGGCATGGAAAAGTGTCACAGAGAAACACTTTTTCGGTATAGCGATTGAGAATGACGTGCATTGATTCGCCTCGGGTGCACGCTTGCCGAGAACTGGTTCTCGATCGATAAATCAAGACCCCGCGATAGCTTCCTGTTTCCTGGATTTCAGTTTCTTCACCGTAAAAGTTCCGTCGATCATTTCGAAACTGTCGAAGCGGTTCATTAAATTTGCAAACAATTTCATTTTAATCGGTGCCGTATTGATAAGGTATTCCAAATTGTAATTGCTCATTTTCATTTCAAATGAAATTTGCCCGACTCTGTACGACACGATCACGCGAGAACGTTGCGGATACTACTTATGTTACATTGGAATCCAGTTAGCATGCAGATTAGCCTGAATAACTCTTTACCGTGGTCGTCAGTGGGCATTCTTTAACATTTCATTATCTTCTTCCACCATTCCAGGCGATAGAAACGAAATTAGAGAACAGTAACAATTTAAAACAACCCTTGTCAGTGTTTAGTATGACAACACAGCTTCAGAACTTCATGGTTTAATTGGATGCAGTTCTTCTGGGAAAGAACCGTATGGCTGCCTGCTCTTTTATACACTGTTGGCCGAAAGTCTGGAATCGCTTGCTGAATTCTACCAAAATTGAATGTACTGATAAATTGTGTACTGCTTCATCAGATGTTGATAACAATATATATTTTACTTAAAGAGATTTTAGCATTTCCTGATATCTAAAATACTCTTATATAAATCATAAACCACATTTTAAGGCGATGCTTGTCCTAAATTTTCCTGCTGCCTGAAAAGCATTCTGTTTCCTGAGAAAAGCTCATTACCAGAATGCCCAGAACATGTCAGGCCATCATTAAAACTAAGGGCGGTTCTTTCGACCATCTCTTTGCAAAAGATGCTACAAAATCTGACATATGTTGCTTAATTGGTTTCTTAGCAAAACTTCCTCAGTTACTTCAAGGGTGTTCGTTCCTTCTTAAAAAGATCCTGCATCTCTGAATTCATCCAGCGATTCCAAAGTTTCGGCCGGTGGCGTGTGTTGCTGCTTTTTTCGTGCACGGCGGTAAAAAAGCGTATCTTAGCCGGGCAACCTTGATCCGTAACCGACGACCCAGTTCCAGCATGCACCATGATTAATCCTTTCTCTTTATTCGCATGGAGCTCTGCAGCAACTGCGAACCGACCGAGTGAAATTAAAAAAGAAACCGTGATAAATAACGAAGAAGAAAAAAAAGTAGAAATTAATGGAAAATTTGACATCCCGCCAGGGGCGAAGATCTCAATTCTATTTTTTCCTGCCTCCTCAGAGTTTCGTCCTCGGGGTGACCAACTATGGCTGGACTCGATCGATTATTCGGACGGCGGGTTATCTTTGCCAACGGTGAGACTCCGGGTGATCGATATTCCCTCAATTATTCAAACGTCCGCCATTCTTCGGCCGTAAATAGAAAGGAACGAATTATAGCGTGCGTACGTTGATTCAACTTTCACCTACTTCGCCTGTGTTCCGTATTTTCAGATCCTCTCTCGATCGACCGTTTAACTCCGTTCGATCTGCAGGAAAAAGGTTCGAGCGAAATGGCACGGTGCATACGGAACGCGAGGGGACTGGAATGCTAAAAAAGAATACGGTTTTTACGTTACACTGTTCAAGGAGGCCGCTAATTGGCCGAAATCCTTCCGTTGTAAACACCACAGGTGTTAATTAATCGAATACACCGACGAACGTCCGAGACCTTCGTCCTCGATTCTGCGGAGCGGGCCATGGCAACCTGGCGATTTTCAGAATAAAATAGAACTTAAATATTTATTTCTTCTTACATAACAATAGCAAACAGAAGACCATCTGTGTACAATATTACATCATCTCACTCATTCTGTAGACAGCACATCTGTCCAATGTCCTCCGCAGGCTTCAAGGGAGATGTTAAAAAGCCTAGAATATTAACGAACTCAAGGCGACTATGCAAGAAGAAATTGCAGCCATATCGGATGACATGGTGCAAAAAACTGTGCGAAACCTGCATGACATACTATAGCAGTGTAGGATAAATTCTGAAGGACATTTGGCGTATTTGCTATTGTTATATAAGAAGAAATAAATATTTCAGTTACATTTCATATTAGAAATCATCGAGTTCCAATGGCTCACCCTGTATTTAACCCCTTGCAATATAATAACGAGTCAGACTCGTGATGCAGATTCTGATTTAAAGATTATAAATATCAGTTTCGCTCAAATATATATTCTTGAAAATTCTATATCAGAACACCCCTAATTTTTAGAGGATTATATAAAAAAACCTATTTATGTTGATAAATATTCTTCCTAGATTTCACCCTTAGAACACTCGAACAATAAACTTCAGTGCAGATGACAATTAAAAAAATCATAAGGCAAGGGGTTAATTGCTCAATGCCGCATTTGCTATTGTTGCATAAGAAGAAATAAATATTTAAGTTATATATTTCATTTTAACCCCTTGACTGCTCACCGCGTGCTGCCAACGCCCATAGGCGTTCGATGCAATGGCTCGCTACGTACTACCGGAGCTCGGCCGCACGCGGCGTTCGGCTCATTTCCAACCAGCCCTCAGTCAAAGGGTTAAAAATCGTCAGCTTCCCAAGGACCAGCCTGTGTTTAATTATTTGACGATTGAGCGTACCCATGAGGTAATTTCGAATGGTCTTCACCCAGGAGGCGACTTGTCTTGGGTCCGTGTGGCTCATCGTCACACTGTGATGACTCCATTTGTTCTTTGGTCCACGAACGGCGTAGTGCAAAATGAAATTTGTTGGACAAACTGTGGGCGAGGTGGGCGACGTGGGCGGCTGTTTCTCCTTAACGTTCACCCCTGGTATCCAATCATCCCCGTAGCGGACAGCCAGCACATCCGTCAGAGGTAACGTCCATCTCGCTGCAAAATTAATCGAATCGAACAGCCATCAGTCTTCATGCAATTCGAACTGACATTTAAATGATAATATATAATACGAATCGTTAGACTGAGGATGTTTATGCTGATTAAGCGTTTTGAACATTCAAAGAAGCGAATAGGGGTCTTGTTGAAGATTCATTTATTCAGCTGCATGAACGTAGGAAATATGGAAATCTAAAAATTATTTGCATAAACCGCGGTGTACAAATCGTACGCTCGAGCGGGTAAACAATTCTTTTGGATCGAGATTTATATTTGAAAAGGTCGATCACGGTGTGTCCGACCAAGCAGGGCTGTTTTCACTGCGGGTTGCTCGACGAAGAAACATTATAGAGAAATTATTATAGCGCAGGTCAATAATGTTTGAAGTATTACAAGCATGATGCGCTTTCGAATACTTTTATGAAAGTTCCGTCATTCTATGATGTCGATTCCCGGGTTGAGAAAGAGCATAATCGCAGGAAAAGTAGCAGAACAACGAAACAAACAATGGCTTGTTTTACGATCGTCTAATGGCTGGACGTTTAATATTGTAGCCCGGCGGAGACGGAGAAAGAACAAAAGCATCTGTCACTCGACGCCGCCCTATTGTTTTGCATAATTAAACACCGCGAACCGGCCGTCTATCGAAATGAGCTTCGAAAGAGCTCTCGACAGCCTGCGATCGATTCATCCTGCTCAAAGTGCACCTCGTGATTCCATATCGACACGAAAATCAATGCGATCGAAGCTGCAGTGGAACATTCCAATATATTTTCGATATATAAATAAATTACGATTAACAGACAACAGATAATATTTTCATTAACATTCCGAGGCTCATTCGGTAAACAAATCTTTCGAGCAATACATGAAATGTACTTAGGCATGTATGAATGAATATTTGTCCCGAGTGGTAAATAAATAGGACTGTTAATTAAAAGTGTATCAGTTCTACTGGAATTTTAAACCCTGTCAAACAAATAAAACTTTCGACGGTGAAAAAATATGGTAGTCTGTTTAGACTCTCAAAACACCCTTGAAAATGAAAAAAAATGCGAAAGGCTGTGTATTTCGTATCAGTCAAACAAAATGAGGCGCGCGAAAAATATTCAACGAGCAGATAACCGGGAGATAATCGATGATGATAAGATCGATAACAATGGAAACGAGACGAGTGGATCAATCGAGGGACCATAAAGGCGATAACGGGCCAGGTACGTGAAAACAAAGGCAGAGATAAGACTGTTGTCGCGATTTTTCCTTGCAATTTTCTCCACGGAATTTTTCCGCAGCTCCGGGACGAATTTGGAAGATTTCTTTTCCATGATTTTATTAATGAATGGTGTTTATCATAGCGTAAAATCATGAAGGAACGGCTGCGAGGAAGCGGAGAGATTTTCAAGGCGAATTTCCGGCAGATTTCGTTACGAACGCGAAACGAACTGATAACGGAATTGCGTAATTGATAACAGACAGCGATATGATGCCGGTGATGCATACGCCGCCAGTGCGTGTTGGTATTTCCGAAGGTCTGTTTGGAATGATTGTAAATAGGGACGAATTGTGTATAAACTTAGGTGAGAATGGAAACATGACCGTGATAAGTGATTTTGTAAACAAAATTGTTCAACGATTACTGTAACGGCGATAGAATTCGTTGGAACATGTACTTTCGCTTGCATATGAAACGATTGGTAAATAATTGACAATAAGAAATGTACTGTCCAACTATGGAACTGTCGATCGATCGATTTACGTGACTATTGACTGCCACAGTAAAAACTCCCATAATTGGTCAGACATGCTACAACATCCTATTTCATGGACAAATCACGAAGAAATAAAAATATGTAACTATTCAATTGCATAATCTTGATCCTCTATTCTTATTACAATATTAATTATACTCGATATATTTTGAATAAAATTAGAAATTATTTAATCGAATACAATTTGTTGCGCCGGTCACCGGTAACCCCCACGGCAGTCAACGTGTTAAACAATCGAGCATTTTGTATCTTGCTTCATGGAACTATAATATAATGGAATACTAATGAACCGAAGGATCGAGATTTGGAGCTACTCAATTGCACGTCGGTGTATTTAACTATCGAACTATCGATCAATCATCTCATCGAACTATCAAAGAACCAAACGACGATCTACCGAAGTATCGATACATCGACGTGTTCAAGAATCGAACCATCGATTCACTGGCACATGGAGCAAACAACCAAGCAATCGATATCTCGGCTCATCGAACTATAACATAATCCAATACAGATCAACTGAACTATCGACCCATCGATCTACACAATTGCACGTCGATGCGTTCAGCTATCGATCTATCGACCTACCGTCCCATCCATCAAACGATCTACCGTCCCCGTTCAATTCAGAACAGGACTCCTGCTTTGAATTCACGATTCAAAGTCTGCAAATCAAAGTCTGAAGTGCACTGAGGAGAAGAGTCGCAATAATCGGTCCTCTCGCGAATAGGCCATGTGCTCCATATTTTTAGCGTTCATTTAGATTTCCCGTCGTATTTGCAGAGCCACGCGCGCGCTGCAGCGTCGCGTGCATAATCGAGACACGCGTGCACGTCTCCCGATCGAATTCTATTCATCTATCCGCGAACAGCGGCGATCCTGTGCGTCGTTTAATCGCTCCACCCGGTCGATTAATGCAAAATTACCAGGAACGATCAGCGCACCGCGGATTGCATAATAAACTCTGCAGTGTAAAGTGCAACCACGGTGATCGCGCCACGAGGCAACAGCTGGTCTCGTGTTCGATATCTCGATACGCATTTTCACGACCGCGTGTCCGTCGATACGTCATGCACTTCTAAGCACGATCTATCCTCGCAACGATCGATAATTTAACAGGTTGCCACGGTGGAGATTTCCATATCTGGTCAGACACGCTATATTATGTTAATAAAATATAAAAACTGTCATTAACGCGTTGAGCGCCGCAGTGGAAACTTCCGTGAGTAGCCAGACATGCGAAAACACCTTTTTATTAACAGTTGACTGCCACAGTGAAAACTCCCATTCCAGGTCAGACAACTGTAATATCCCATTTCAAGCATAGTTCACAAAGAAAAAAAAAGTGTAACTATTCAATTGCACAGTGTTGACGTTCTATTCTCACTGCAATATTAATTCTATTTAAAATGTTAATCAAATTAGTAATTATTTTATTAAATAAGATTTGATGTGCTGGTCACTGGTGACCACCACGGCAGTCAACGTGTTAACATATATCGTTGAATATGTAAATATTTATATATTTAATAATATACTTTTCATTTTGTACTATCATTGTAACATAGATATATTTCAGAATTTCGTTGGTGTAATCAGTTATTTGACGAAATTAAAATTGGTACGTGGGTCACCGGTGGTACACGCGGCGCTCAACGTGTTAACGTTCCTCAGAATTTTGTTACAATCAATAATTATTTGATTAAATTAAGTTTGAGGCGTCGGTCACCGGTGACCGCCACGGCATTCAAGGTGTTTAAAAAAATGTAGGAATATTTTGGTGTACCGTGTTTGCTCTCTTTATCATGTAGAGAGTGTAACAATCATACAGAGGGTAACAAGTAATTTATCATTCTACTCGCATTAATTATTGTCCACAGAGTGGTATAGCCATGACGCAAAAAATCGTTCGAAAGTTATCCCCGATAACAGGAGCTGTAATTAATAATGAGACTCTAACTATACTTCGCATAGAAATTTTTATGTTATGTTAGACTGTAAAATACCCAGTGGTATAAAGTGGAGTACACAGTATCGCTGATAATTTTATCTTGTAATTAATACAAGATGATCGTTGTTCTACTTTATTTGAAATCCAGTTGCGATCCTCGGCTTTTCTCCTTCGTTATTATTTTTCTGGACACGCTTTGCTCGTCATTTATCCGTTCAATTTATTAAACAATCATCGTACCGACGATACAGAGGCAAACATCGTCGTCGATTACGAAACGCCTTGCGATTTTCACGGGAAACGTATCACGAAGTGCATACGAACGAGAGATCATCTTCGACGTTTGACGTACTCGTTCATCGACAAAGAAACAACGCAGTATAATGCAAACAAAACACATGCATATCGAACGACATCATCTGTCCATCTATCGTCATCGCGATGATTTTCTAAAACTCTCGGAAGCGGAAGCTGCCGGCGAAATCCACTTGCACGGTCCGTGACGCTCGCGTCTGCGTTCAAGGTCAACGAATGGTCGCTCCTCGGAGTGACTACTGTTAATGACCAACCTCGTCTTCTCATTAGCATTCACCTTTCGAACGCAGCAACCTATCGAAAGGTCGAGTTCGTTCACTCGATTCCGTCGTTTACACGAAAGCGGAAGAGATTCGTACGACCATAAAAGTCAGTAAGGCGTACGATTGGCTGGACTCTCACATAAAACATGTATAGAGATATTAAACCCTTTCACTGCCACAGGCGCTTGACGAAATCGTTTACCGCGTACGGATGACGCCCATAGGCGTTCGATTCAATGGGACACTGTGTACTGCAGCTGCTGGGCCGCACGCAGCGTTCGTCTCATTTTCAAATAGTACCGAAATGGTTAAATCTCTGAACGAAGATTGAAGGACTGGTCCTCATCAGATCCTTGAACCCTTTTCTGATACATTCAGAATCCTTTTACTTCTATTGTATTCTTGCGAAAGTAGAGCCAACGTTTACAGCTCGACCGCTTCGACCTTCGTCGACCATTCCTTCCTCCATGATTCAGCTGTTACAGAGTGGAGTCCAAAGGACAGCTGCGATCCTCTTGAAACAATTCACAGAGCAGGCAAAACGGGGAAGCAGGAGGTTAGAACGTAGGAAGACGACAGGTGAGAGGTGCAAATGGCTAGCCGGCGGAACGAAATGTCCACGGGCTCGAAGGTGAACCCACTGACCTTGTCCAGTCTCTGGTTCCCACGTGATCGTGTGATCCGAAGGCCACCCGGAGAACGGAGTGAACGACCGAAGTTTACCTGGACAAATTCAGGCTGCAGTTTCGTTCGTAGGTGTCGAGGAATTAGGGATTCCTTGGACGAGTTCGACGGAGGCTCGAGCGTGAGTAAGCGTTGTTCTGTTAACGTGCGGCTAATGTGAATTCTCCTAAGGCTGTACCGTACAATTTTCCTGAGACTGATGTTTTTCCGTGGAAAATTTCCGATATGGACGCGTTCTGTCCGGTCTACATAATTGCAACACCGCATTTGTCGCGCGATGAACGACACAGACTATTTTGCTGAACGTTCGAGAGGCTGTTGCAATCGATCGGACGATCTCAGAAAGCCACGGTGAAAAGCCACGATGCTATTTTCCAACGTGCAGTTAGGTCCAACTTTTCCCCAGCGAAACGAACGAGAAACGGTAGAACGAATGGAGATCGACAGCCGCGATTAGAGCGAGCGTTGCTCGCGGTAAACGGTTTTCCCTCAGGGTTATGCAACTCCGGCGAATAATGTTCCCGATAATTGCACCGCTTTCCAAAACGACTCAAGGTCGGGCAGCCAGCTGGAAACGAGGGAAAGGGCGAGCGTGTGGAGGAGAAGCAAGTACGTGCACGACGGAGGAGAAGATGCGACACAGAGACAAAAGGACGCGACGCCCGCGACGACGTCGTCTCTTAATTAAAGTGTTTCGCAACGTGCACGGGCTACCTGGACGGTGTGCGCTTATGCTCCGTTTACGTAAGCGGACAGGCAAAAAATAGCGTCGATAAAGAAACGTGACAAAAGTCGTCGTTCCACGGCCGACGCTTTTATTAAGGCCCGCGTGGAACGATGAAAAGGCGAAAATAAAATGATACTTTGGTTTGCGCGTCATTCCTGCGAAGAATGTTTTGTCGTGGAGATATCACGCCAGGTGTCTGAGAAGGTACGCACGTTCTCGAGCGAGTTCTTTGACGACCAGCTGAACAATCATGATCGGCACCGACATGCACGGTAGCCTTCTGCTCTATTATACAATTAATCCTTGCAAATGAAATATTGTGGGTATTGGAGAAGGATTCAAGATCCGTGTTTAAGATATAATGCCCTGAGTCTAAGTCAAATTGCTTGAAGAGCAGCTGAACCATCATGGGATATTCTATCGCTTAGAGTGATCAGAACTAACAAGCACTGTAGCCTTCTGTTCTATTGATCAAATGAATCCTTATAAATATATGAACACTGTGGATACTGGAGCAAGATTCAATCTACATGTCTGAGAGATAATGTGTCCTAATTCTAAATCCATGACAAACCGCTGAACCATCATGGATATTCTTTTATTTAGAATGATCAGTACTGACAAGCACTGTAGCCTTCTGTTCTATTCCTCAATTGAATCCTTATAAATATATGAACACTGTAGATACTGGAGCAAGATTCAGTCTACATGTCTGTGAGATAATGTGCCCTAATTCTAAATCCTTGACAACCAGCTGAACCATCATGGATACTCTCTCGCTTGCAATGATCAGTACCGTCGTCCACGATCGTCTTCCACTGCATTGACCAAATAAATCCATTAAATACGAATACTGTGGATGATCGCACGATGGAGGGTCCATAATGAGGATGCAAGGTACACAGAAACGCGGTGGAAGGTGACATTCAGAAAAATGATGCAGGTGCGGCACGTGATCGAGATAACTGGGAGCCGTGCCAAAGTGTCATCGGTTCCTCAAAGGATGTGGAAGGTAGGTCTTCAGGAGCGTGGGAGGTCAGAATCAGGACGGAGTCGAGCCAATTTTTCCCTGGAAACATGCTTCGGTCAGCCAAGTGGGCTTACGTAAAGTGTTCGTCGCATAAATCGTGTCGAAGTACCTACCTGCACGCTATCCACATGCAAGTTTCACTTTTCCAATGTTTTCGCCTTGCGTAATCGACCGGTGCATTCCATGATTCGGTCGGCCGTCGAAAGGGTTCGACACGGTTTTCGTTGCGATCGAAAAACGGTAGGAAGGAAGGACGGGATCGACTGGAGGTGACGTCACGGGTGTTCCTGTTAAAATGAAACAATTAGCGGGATACAGATGGATGTTAACGACTGTGTCGGTAATTAAAATGCAATTGTCAGCAGTCTAACCGGCGCAGTGATCCCCTTTGAAACTGCAGCCCGACACGTGGCCAGCACGTGAACGTCCGCGGAAGAACAGCGGATTCCGTGAAACCGTTCGATCGACCGCTTTTCCTCGTCCAAATAGGTGAGAATGAAAAGCGACACGCTGCCCGTACGGAATCGTAGATCCAGTTGCTGGTTTGTCAGACGGTTGAGTCGACGGAAACGAGTAGAATGCTGACGGTGTTTGATCGGACGGTGTAGCCTGTACGGCTGCGAGGGGAATCCCGTGCAACCAGAAGGAAATTGTATTCGAATTGTAACTGAATTGAAATGAGACTGATATTAAAGTGAAGTGGGTTGAATCGGACCGAATCTGAAGCAACCAACCGAGCTGAATTGATACAAATCGAAACAGGTTGGTACCAACCAAACCGGCTCGGTGCAAATCGAATTGCATCTAATCAGACTTAACTCGTTGTCAGCAGGACCCTACCGGCTGAACCGCATTGCTTCCAAATCGAACCGAAGTGAAATAAAATGATCCAAACCGAATCTAACCGAATCGAAGTGGTCCAAATCGAACCCAAGCGAACTGAAATGGTCCAATTCGAACCCAACCGAATCGCAGTGTTCCAAATCGAACCCAACCGAACAGAAGTGTTCCACCTCGAACCCAACCGAACTGAAGCTACTCAAATAGAATCCATCCGAACCGAAATAACCCAAAGTGTCTCCACGCCGTCTCAGCCGAACCGAGGTGATCTAAATCAGACTCGAAATCAGTTTTATTCGATTTTTCGTCCCGTTCAAGCGGCTGGCAACGGTCGACTTTAAGGTATCTGGCAGTTCTCAGCGTGCCTTCGCTTTTCGTCGCCTTTTTTACCGGCCACGTTCTATCTTAAAACCGGCATCTTCGGGGCAAACGGCACGATACCTCGAACTTTCCAGCGCGCACGAAGCGGCGAAGGGTGAAGCAACGTACAGCGACGTGGAAACGAAATGGAAAAAGGAGAAGAGATAATAATCGTATGCAAATAGGAAGCGTTCCCCTGCCAACATCGTTGCATACGGTTAGAATGCGAACAATAATGCTACGTTGTTCCTTCTTCGCTTTTTTTCAACCGCACTCGAACGCGTCTGCGCATAATCATTCCCCGACTTGATCAATCAACGTGTTTCCATGTTACTGAATTACCTCCGAATGCTCCTCATTAATTCAGACGCTCTTATATAGCTTCTGCCTCTCTTGAAACGTTTAATATTTTCTTGCATGGAACCAGAGGAGCGGTGTGGAATAACTGAACGATAGAAATATTGGGATCAACTGCAAGCTATATAAACAAATGTTCTGCAGTATAAATTGAGAAATATCGGGGAATATACAAGATTTTCCTTAATATTCCTCGTCGTCAGGGATACCAGGAAACGGAGTGGCATGTAAATGAAGCTCAAGGACGAGCGTGGCTACATACATGTGTTCCTGCTTCTACGTGAATCGATCGCCGAAATGTTCATCGGTATTCCGAACAGGTCTCCGTACATCGACACACTTAGTCAGCTGTAACACGGCCCTGTACATGTGCATGTACCGTTCAATAACTAATGAGAGTTCTATTATACAATTTTTATTCATCATCGATCATAATACATTTTTTAATGCATCATCCTCTTGTACACGCTTGTCACGCCTGTGAATATGGTTTCGAATCATTGTTTCGCAGATGCAACGACTGCAAGTGCTGTTCTAATCAATGCACAGTGAATTAAATTGAACATTAAGAAGCTTCTTTGTTAGTGACAGTGTGTAGACGATGAATCGTGGACTAAAAAGTGTAACATTATGGACAAAGAATAAAAATTCTTCTTATTGATTGGACACACTATGTACAATTAAAAAATGATTGTATTGTATTTGGAGCAGGGTTACAATAGCTCCAACGAATTTAGAAAATTTATAATCAGCCGGTTGTACTCGTGTGAAGCGAGAAAAGTAATTATGGAAATATTTGATGAATATTTTGAGTCGGTGCATATCTCTTCTGCCTCGTCTGCCCTAAACAGGGGCCATTCTACTTCGACTCTCCTCACCTTTCAACCCGCAACGTCCAGGCTGTTTTTACTACTCGTCTAAAATTGTTGCAGCGAATCGATGAGTCCCCTCGACCTACGTTCTAAAATTCAGAACCGAAATCTAGAATTAGAAACTGAAATCGAGTTCGAGGGTATTCATCTGAACTCACGCGCGACCAATCTGTCCCCTAACTCCGAAACGCTGTTTCGAAATAGTTGGAGTCAGAATCCCTTCAGACTCGGGGATAAGAGACCGTGGAAAATATTTCGGAAACGAGGGAAAACGAACCGTGTCGATTTCTTTCAGTGGATATCGAAGTTCGACAAAGGCGATTATAATATCTCCGGAATCTGCGAACTCTTTCAGCCACTTATCCCGGTAATAATGGCAGCGGATATTTTATCTCGACACCGATACCACCGAAGGAACCGTATCCAGTGTTGGTCTATCGATAATTAAGACATTCGACTCGATTGGAATTGTTGCTACACAGAAACACAGCAGACAATGTTTTTCTGTGACCGTTGCGCCATTCGAGAGGGTACAACGAAGAAAAAACTGGGGAGATATTAATATTGATGAGGAGACGGGTTTTGGCGAATTCCCCGAATTGAAAAAACTTTGCAGGAAAAGAGAGGAGGGTGTTCAAAAAAATATAAAACGAATATATGCAGGCCAGAAATGGCAACAAGGGAATTACTCAACTCGTTCCTCTTTTAACATAATAATAATACTGGTTTCAAATTTTTTGCTCGAATCGGTGAATGGCGGATAAGGTAGGAGATGATGTTTCACCGGGACGATTTTATGCACCTTGAAGAGCCGTCGAAACGCACCCTGCACCGTGACACGGACAGACCGAAAATAAATTTGGTGGCCGCGATTTCGAAGTACGCTTTCTATTCCCTCGGTTCTTTGATCCTGGATTTCTCAAACCGTGTCTATTAACGCGTTCAGAAAAGCCTTCTGCCCTCATAAACCGGTGTTCCCTTTAAAATTGGCAATAGACAAATTCCTTGCTCTCTCTCATCTCGTCACTCATCTACGCGGACCTTTCATCTTCTGTGAATTTTTCTGAACTCTATCAACCTTGAAAGCTCTCATATAAAATTTTCGTACAACATTCTCGAAGCGTTGTCATCGATATAAGCGCTCTCTGGAGCTGGAGAAAATCGCAATCTTCCAGACGTTGAACGAAGAAACTTCAGAAGATGAGAAATTTTTCCTTGGTCTTCGTCGAAGTCAGAACGATCGCATAGAAATTTCTTCCATGATTCTGTAATAACTTCCGGAAGAATTGCCGTGCCGATGGCGCGAACGATTTCGTTACGGAACTTCTTCCGCAAAGAACGCGTGAAAGATCATAGCGAATTCCCTTTCCAGAGACCCGTCGAAAGTTTCATAAAAAATACGCCCACCAGCTTCGCCTAATTGGACGCGATTTGATTGGTGGATGCTGGGTACGCTGGTAAATCGAATCGAGGATCGAATTTTCGTAAAAAGTATCATATTCCTGAGCGTTCGATTCGCTGGCGGCAAAGTGAGTTTTCAAGTTCAGACGGAGGCAGAAAGTTTCCAACACAATATCGTCGACTCTGAGACAAGGAAACGCAGTTTCTTCCAGCGTTTACGCGAACGGATCTTGCGCCCTAGGGATATTTTGTCGAAAGACTTAAGAGAGACTTAATTTAGTTAAGAGTTCCAAATGAAAGTATCTTAACACCTGACGCATTAATCTGTTGTTATACTGTTAATTTAAAATAATATATGCTGCTTTCTTCATTACTTTGTTAATGTAAATCTGTCGGTTGTTTTGTTCATTAAACTTTCTTCTCGCATATCGCCCGGTCGATAATGTGTTAGGCCTGGATTCAGCGAACAACACTTCGAACCTTAAAGAAAATCAGTGAAATCAACATAACATGTCAGACAATCTTAATTCAACCGAAATTAACCCTTGAACTTCCTTCAGAAACCTCACGGCGTGTCTTCACGAAGATTTCGTCCTAATTTCTTTTATTCTGGAAACAATGTTAACGAGAGACTGGCTACACTCTCCGTGTATGTAACACAAAGTATCAAGAACCCGATCCTGACTGCAACAAAGGAGTCATGCTCAGTACCGCACTCCCTCTACAAACATCAACTTCAGAGCCGAACCAACCGAAGGTCCTGGCGTAATCAATTCCTTGTTCTCAGACAATGCTCCTCGTACATTCTTCTTTACAGTAACATCTACAAAACATGTGCAAAATATGATCAGTACTTACTGTACGGTGGTTTCTCCGTCTCCCAAATGAGCGTGCCTCGATGAAAGTAGACTCTGCATCGTTTCTTCTTCACGACGAACGTGTTCAGGAGCACCGTCCTGGACGACTGGTCGGTGATTTCCTGCATCATCTTTGACAGGCTCGTTTCGGCGCCTTTCAACGGGAGATCCTTCAGCGAGGAGACCGCCAGGACGTCATCTCGACGAGGTTCGATTCGAGAATCGTCACAGAAGTCGGTGAGAACTGTCACGGGGGGAAATAAAATTCGCGCAATCCGGTCTGCTCGAATGCTCGAGCACGACTGCGGTGATCACGTCGACTCGCGAAGGATCGGCCGGAGTCGTGACCGCTCGGCTCGCTACCCCCTCCGCTCGAACGCCGGAGCGGTGACCATTGTTTCGATCGAAAATTTGTTTAATAATTGAAGAATTTTGTTATAGTGGATTTTTCTCCGAGTGTTAATTGAAACCTAAAGACTCTGAAGATCTTAGGAATCTTAATAATACTTGGATGGCTTGAAAACTGAATTGGGAATTGTTGAAATAAACTTTACTTCTGACACTGTCCAACAATTTGAATTTGTGGAAGATTCATGTTTAGGGCGCGCTTTTTTTGAAAGAGTGGTAAGCAGTGATCTACCTTCCCGACTTTACCGACAGCGTCGTTAGGAGCTGCTGCCATCTATCGATGAATTTTCATTACCGTGTAGGGATAACGTAGAAATCTTATCGACTGGATACATGTTCCACAAACGAGGTGTGGGAAATTCCGTGGCACCACATGTTGACGTAATTTTTTTATTTTATGAAACCTCTGTCTCCTCTATCTTTACGATATACATTCTCAATTTTACAGACGCGATGGCAACGAATGGAGAGTCGATCATATCTGTGGAGAACAGTGTTTTTTTCTTTTATAAAAAGAACGCATGAACAGAAATAGTTGCTTTGCTCTATATACGTTGTGGAATTAGAAAGCATCTACACAATTTACACGGGAAATTGGTTGATGAATAATCTACCAACACAAAACTCTCCTAACTGTATTCCAGAAAAATTGCCTTGTAAAGGAAACACGCAGAAGTGAATTTATTTTCTTGATACTTGCTTGTATATTTTCTAAGCAACAAGACCTATAGATTTTTCAAATACTGAGGCTTTAAGATATGTCAGCTCAGTATTCGAACTGCGATTTCACAACGTTAGAACGCATCAGAGACGAGATATGGCGGCACGCATACAATTCTAAGCCTGGATAACAGAAACGGGTGGTTTCTGTTCGTTCTCCCCACCACGATGGCTTATCTTCAGTTCGTAAGTCGCGAAAGCAGATGGAAAAGAACAAGCTGAAAAAAAGAAGCTCGCGTGCCTTTGCCGTCGCTTCTAACGAGATTGAGAACCACTGAGGCTGCACGATTGGCTGCTCCAGACGGCGCGGCGACTTCAAACTACGTTTATGACTACTGGAATAATTCAACATCGGAATATTTTACGGTTCCTCAAATATTACGATTATTATATCCTTTTCCTTTTCTTCGTTTCATTTTGAATTATTGTTCGAGTTCTCTATGAATCACCTCTATGTACATGGATATTAATTCTAAATAGATAATAAACTCGAAGAATTTCATTCATGATTCATGTTCACGTACAGAAAAATATCAAAGTACATTTGGAATTAATGATTCGAACGCAGAAAAATTCAACAAGTAGTACCAGCCATAGCTCAACCCAGCGGAAGCGATTAATGAAGATCAAGCGTGCTTTGCGCCAAAGATTCGGCCATTTCCGGCTGGCTGTGCGGAAACAACCGAATGATCGAGCGTTCTACACATGCACGTGCACATTCTATGCCTATTATACGTACTATACTTGCGCGCGCGCGTTCTCAGAGCCCTTTTACAGGGAAATTGCCTTCGCGGACTATACTTGCTGCCTATCACAGCACCTTAGACGAAATTGCGTGGACTAAGAACTCGGATCAATGCGAATGAAATATGAATACTCGTTTAGTGACCGCTAAATGAGAACTGCTTTTTCTCCGGTACAGTCTACGTTGGTCTCTCCTCGGCAGGTTCAATTCACATAATAGTTAAAAATGAACGTGAATTCGAACTACGGTTCAAAGAATAATTGAACGAGAAGCGTATATGTTTATCAGTAAAAGCTAAAGAGAAGTTGGAGATTCCGAGGAGACCGCTCGTGATTCAATGGCACTCAAATTTTAAATCAGATTGTACCTACATTGGCGTACACTTGAATTTTCGCCTCGAGCACTATTCCCCTGAACTGTTTCTAAGTCAACGCTGCAACATCGAATTCAATCGAATTCTTCAGTATTTTAAGATGAATGTATACTGCTGTGCAACTGATTTCTCGATAGTAACCATTGCAAACAAAACGTATGAGAACGAATGTGAATTTTTATTTAATATACAAAAAATAATCTGCCCTTACCAGGAATTCGAATAAGAAATACCTCTGAGTTGCAGCATTTAACGATTGATCAGCGGCTACCGCATTAATTGTCAATCAAATGAATACGAACATCAAGTGCAATTAAGAAATCCTCCCTACAAGCACTTGGCCTGAACCATTCATAGCAGACCGAACAATTCTTTCCAGACAACATCCAAATTGCAGTGTATGCAGACTTTTGAAACAGCCTCTATATCTTTGGCGCTTTTCTTATGTCTCCTATTGTAATTCAAGGGCTAGATCCGTCTAGAAAAAACAAAACAATTTAACAATCTTATTCGCCGCAGTGCATTTACATCCACCGTGGAACTTTAAATTCGATCAAATGAAATTCCCACCGGTATGAACCTCCATCAACACCTTCAATTATTCAAACAACTCGTACCCAACAACGTGAGATCAGAATGCCGAAACTTTTTTGGGGCCAGGGTGCGACGGTTTATAGGTGCGCACCTGGTGATCCAACGTCTACCACGCAGCCGTGCATTCGAAAAGAGCCAATCGCGGTCGCCGTTGGAGCCGGGAAGGGGCATCAGGAGGGGACTCTCGGTGGCCTTGCGCGTTCTTGCGATTCCTCGTAGGCTGGTGGCGCGTCCATTTTGTCAGCGTGAACGATCCCGGTTAGTCGACGCCGGTGCGTTCTGTGTGATTTCGTGAGATCGCGCTACTGGGTCTCGTTGGGTTTCAGCCAGTGGCTGTCTGTCCGCGGCGACCACCAGAGCACCGAGAAGTGAGAACCATCCCCGGCGGCGAAGGATATCATCGTCGGCGTGGCCGTATCAGCAGTTCCGTCGGAGGAGAGCCGTTGTTGGTGGCACGCTCGCTCGCGTTACCCGGAACACCGTAGTCCAAGATGGCGGAACTTCAGGGAACCCCGGTGGCCCAGGACGCCCTGTCCGTTGCCCAGTTGGAGCTAGGAGGGAATCCCAATGCCCTGGCGTTGCGCAGGCCGTTCGACCCGGTTGCACATGATCTCGATGCGACCTTCCGCCTCACGCGGTTCGCCGACCTGAAAGGATGAGGGTGTAAAGTCCCTCAGGAGGTTCTCGGGAAACTCCTTGAGGGACTGCAGGCCGACGATGGTAGCGCACAAGATCATGAGCATGCCCATTTCATGCACATGGCCATCCCACGCATCGGTGAGTGTCAACCCCGGATTTTCTTATTGGCGCGCGCGCGCGCGCGTGCACGCACACGCATACACCTTTGTCCGGCGACATGTTTCTGATGATTGCTGCTGCCGCGTCTTCTAGATTTTTTC
The DNA here is from genome assembly GCA_916610135.2 of Macropis europaea. Taxonomy (NCBI): domain Eukaryota; kingdom Metazoa; phylum Arthropoda; class Insecta; order Hymenoptera; family Melittidae; genus Macropis; species Macropis europaea. The sequence goes on from OU744353.1 coordinate 1,696,279, forward strand.
TGTATCTTGGCTATGTGAATACTATTATTAGTCAGGGATTGTTTGATTAGCGAATGAGTTTTTTTTTATTTTCTGAGGATGTTACAGAGATGAAAGATGTAATTGGGAGTATCGAGATACGTAGATATTTTGCCGGGTTTCGTGTACCTGATTGTATTTTGATAGCTTGTTAGCTGATATGAGTAGTTTGATTGATGAAAAGGAGCATGTATGAGATTGCAGTTGTTTTATGAGAATTTTGATTGAAAAGTAGTTTGGTTTTGGAAGTAGTATAACACAGGGCGCGAAAATGGTGATGGTCAGCCCTATCTTACCGGCCGCCATATTGTCTCCCGCCCGATTTCTCCCACGCCACCGGAAATAAGTGTTCTCAACCTCGCTATAGTTTGTACGACTTAACGCGAAGTATACATACTATATACCGGGTGACTTGTTTGTTTTTGTCGGTCAAAAGTTCTTTCGACATAAAGGACAATGCGAAACGAATTGTATGAATAATTTGCGATTGTCTACTAATTATGTTTGTTATGTTTATGTTTCAGGCATTGGCATGGATTCCTCCGTGACTCCTCTGAGGCACGGCGGGCTCAGTTTGGTGCAAACCACAGATTTCTTCTATCCCCTAGTTGATGATCCTTACATGATGGGTAAGGCACAGATAATATAGTACCTGAAGAAAATCCCACCTATGCCACTAATAGTTTCAATCTTATATATTCACACAAGTTCTCTGACCTAAGCTGCTTGTATGTTTCCTTTGTTAAGGATAAAATATGTTGTATGGCACCCTGTTTGACCACTGCTATTGGAGTACTTTTCCAGGTAAAATTGCATGCGCTAATGTTATCAGCGATCTGTACGCCATGGGTGTCACAGAATGTGACAATATGTTAATGTTGCTGGGAGTGAGTACAAAAATGACCGAGAAGGAACGGGACGTGGTCGTTCCGTTGATCATGAGAGGATTCAAAGATTCGGCGCTAGAAGCTGGCACGACGGTGACGGGAGGTCAAACAGTCGTTAATCCTTGGTGTACGATAGGCGGTGTTGCCTCGACGGTTTGTCAACCGAACGAATACATTGTGTAGGCATTTTCAAATTAGTTCTAACAAGTCTTAATTGCTTCGTACACCTAATATCAACCGTCTGTAATTAGGCCAGATAATGCGGTTGTTGGCGATGTACTGGTACTAACGAAACCTCTTGGAACCCAAGTTGCCGTGAATGCGCACCAATGGTTAGACCAACCAGACCGCTGGAACAGAATCAAACTCGTGGTCAGCGAAGATGACGTCAGGAAAGCCTATCAAAGAGCAATGGATAGCATGGCCAGGCTTAATAGAATAGGTAATCGTTCAGTAATAATCGAGACATAATTTCCAGTACGTCTGAACTAATGATTCAATTTATTTTACAGCTGCTAGACTGATGCATAAGTATAACGCACACGGAGCGACAGACGTAACAGGTTTTGGTTTGTTAGGACACGCACAAAACTTAGCCAAACATCAGAAGAACGAAGTTTCGTTCGTTATTCACAATTTACCCGTTATCGCTAAAATGGCAGCTGTAGCAAAGGCGTGCGGTAACATGTTCCAACTGCTTCAAGGTCACTCAGCAGAAACCAGCGGTGGATTGCTTATCTGCCTACCTAGAGAACAGGTTCGTTCTGTACAAGATCGTATTGTAAACGTATACACCCTGCTAATACAGTAGAGTATGTTAAACAATGTTAGATACTCTAAAGAACGGCAGGAAGAGCAACAGAGATTTACCATGCCGACTTGCTGATTGTTGCATTTCGGTGCTGTCGACTCTCTTACAAATTCTTTCCACTTACAACGTTTTCTATTCTTGAAAGAAATGATTTATCACTGTCAATGATTTCCAGGCTGCAGCATACTGCAAAGATATTGAGAAGCAAGAAGGTTATCAGGCATGGATCATTGGTATCGTAGAAAAGGGAAACCGTTCAGCAAGAATAATCGATAAGCCACGAGTGATAGAAGTCCCCGCTAAAGAGAAGGACGGAGAACTTTGGTAAAACGGAAGAGGAGGACAGAAGTGTTCGCTCTTTTATGTTACATCCATGTATTTAGAAAGTACCACACGCAACAACACGCATTTACACGTACAGACTCAGAGCACTCACGTGTGCACCATAATTAACGGGAGGCTAACGAAGCGTTTTAAGTCCCTTTTTCACTGGGTCGCGTATCGATAAAAAGTACCATTCATAGCAATTTCTGTTCGATGAGTTTGAAAGATGCGATCTATTGCAACGATTTCACGGATGATTGCGCGTGTTATCTTTGCACAAGTTCAATATCTCAAGTTCTTAGCTTAAGATGGAAACGAAAAGCAGATTTCTTTGTTCTTACGATTTGTCGAAAAAGTTGAGGAGATCGATATCAAGATAAAAAAATGTTCTTAGTGGTCTTCCTGACAGCTACGAACGTTTAAAGAATTATACGGGGAAGCAATCGTGAAAGAAGAGTAAAAAGTCTAGGTATAGTGTTTCTAAGGTTTAAGACTAAGAGTATGTTATAAGTGTAGCCTCAGGTAGCACTAGGCTCGGACTAAGCTTCAAACTGCATTTTCAACAAACTTGCAATACGTGTCGAGTGACATTCGGGTGCTTAGTGTTAAAACGAAAGAATGTTGATTAAGATACACTAATCGATAGTAAACGTGATTACAAAGATCTATAAATATATTTTAAGGGGGTTTTCGAAGCATTCACGGAAGGTTTTAATGTGTACATTATTGCTCTGATTCATGGATCGATAGGGGAGGGAAAAAAGCATACAGAAGATGAATTATAGTTGAATATAGAATTTGTAAAACAAAGACATTACTACCCCGTAGTAACGCAATTGACAGGCTTTCCACGCCGACGAGATTTCCATGATTTGTAACTCTGATTATCCATTGTTACATAATACGCGATTTGTAAGGTGTCCATGAAACTATGAAGAAAAGTGTTAATAAGGCCTTCTCTGGTTCTCTCGTGTTACATACGCTTTGTGAAAAAGTAAAAATGATTCTAAGAAAACGAAGTATGAAAGAAATGAAAGATACAAGTCGAGCACACAGGCCCTAATGTTGTATTACTTTTTCATATGAATAAAGTGCTACTTTGTCAATAAAATCTATCCTAAATTAAAGGCGTCCATGAACCAACGCAGATCTCGACGAATGCGAACAAGTTTTCAAACCAAATCTATCTGATTACTTTACAATGTGTTAAATTTTCGTTCGAGCATTCCGTGTTGATCCGTGGATGCTCCACGTTATTTCCTTTATCTCCGCCGTTTTGGCGCCAAACGGATGGAGTTTGCGTCATCGGACTGGCGCGACAAGGCTGGCCAACGAAGCGACGACTAAAAAGAAGACTAGTACCGTTCATTCATTGGCTCGTTCAGTTTTGTTCGTCCATTCGATAACTGGTCGTGCAATCACGGTTCACAGATCGACCCTTATACATATTTCGTCACGTCCCGAGTCTTAACAGTCTACACGAGATTCTCGCATAAGTTCAAGTGGAATAGAGTCGCAGGGACAGACTGGAACCAGAAAACCCGGAGTTTTCAGTTTGTGTCTTTGAAAGTGACGATCTCAATGGTAGCGCTGTCCACGTGGTGTGCCAAGGCTGCGGCCTTCAGGGCCGTCATACTGGGCGCCCCTGCATCCGGCAAGGGCACCATGTCCTCTCGAATTGTCGAGCATTATAAGGTGTCTCACATATCTAGCGGTGATAAGCTGCGTCTCCACATGAACAGTGGCACCGGTATGTTTTGTCATTCCTAGACTACGGTCATGCATAACGACTGATCATTATTTCTCTCAACAGGAACAGAATCTTGATCGTCTCCTGGATTAATGTTGTCAAACAGTTGTGAACCGGGTACTGTACGATTAATAGGTCTTGAGACCTGGTAGGCGTAACCTTAGATCTTATTCCGATGACAATAAATTACTGACCCATTTTCACTGATAAGTAGTATTCCTTCGGTTTAGGTCATCTAAATATTCATCAAGAGAATCTATTGTTGGATGATCGCTTAATGAGTCCCGATTTCAGGTCCCAAGACTAAGTGATCGGACAGTAACCGATCTTTGAACTTCCGAACTGGTACTCCGCGATTGTCGTCTCCCATATTTGTTTCTTTTGAACGCTACACGAAACTCCTGATATTTGTTTCCTTGATTTTTTGTTAAATTTTCTTATCTGCGAACTGTTACGCGTAATATCGATTGGGGAATTAGATCACTGTGTCGAACGAAAAATGCAAAGCGGCCAGTTGAGTGACAAGTCCAACTTACGCGATCGTATCGATTTCTGTTTGTTATGTATTGTTTTAAATTACACATGTAGAACGATAACAAGTCGTTGAAGCACGAGTGAGGAGTTAGTTCGCTACTCGAAGCATAAATTCGGTTCTTCGACTTTAATCGGGTCAGTTACCGGACGATCGTTATCAGTTACGCCGTTAACACACGCCTCCCCTTATCGATATTAATTTGGTTCAATATGTTCGCCCGCAAAAAATTAAGACCTATATACAGGGTGTCCCAGACGTTTCCGGGCGCTCTACAACAGCATATTTTTACGAGTAGACATAATAAAAAAATTCAGGAGTTTGCGACTTCGTTAAAAACCTTATAAAAGATTCTATATATACACATCGGTTCGAAGGCCAATGAAATCGATTGAGGAATTCATGGAATCTCTTTTAATTTACTCTAAATTGACACGTTCGTCTGAGGAGCCTCTATATCGCGGAGACAGCTAATTAAAGGAGATTAGACTGCCTATACATTCTCCGTCGATATTATTTTCAAACGTGTTTATCGCATCTATAAACAATGGAAAATGGTCACTGCATTGCGATTTCTTATTTATCTGTTTAATTACGCCTCTTATATACTCTGGTATTTCCACTGCATCGGTCCGACGCTTCCACTTAAAAATGATTATTCGAATAATGCATAGCCAGCAGAATTATTTGAGTGATAAAATTTGCATGTGGGTGGAAACGACGGGCGCGTAATCACAAATGTTTCAATGACACACAGAATTGGGCAAAACGGTGTCGAGTTACGTGCTCTCGGGCAAGTTCGTCCCCGACGACGTGATGATCTCGATGATAAACAAAGAGATCGAGTCCGTGAAGGGTGAAAATTGGCTTCTGGACGGTGAGTTCTGACGGCGATGACATTGTGAAAGTCTTGAATGCTTACGTTCACGCTGGCCGTGAACGAGTGTCGAGTGACTAAATTCGAATGAATAGTTGGCATTGGTACAGGATTCCCAAGAACGTTGCCTCAGGCAGAGAAGCTGCAGGAAGTTCATCCGGTGAACCTCGTCCTCCACCTTGATGTACCCACCTCTGTGATCCTGAGCCGTGTGGAGAACAGGTGGGTTCACTTGCCCAGTGGGAGAGTCTACAACATTGGGTTCAACAGTCCCAAAGTACCAGTAAGTCTGAACCCAAAATTGTTTCTTCTGTGCCTCTGGCTCTATGCCAGTCTTAAACCTTTCCAATTTGATCAGTAATGAATCTTTTTACTTGCTCTTCTGATCATTTCTGTATGTCTCCCATAGGGAAAAGATGATGTAACTGGAGAACCTTTGACCAAAAGGGATGATGACAAAGTGGAGATCGTGCAGAAGAGACTGGAGAACTATGCAAAGGAAACTGAACCAGTGTTGACATTCTATCAGAAGCTAGGGGTATTGAAGAGCTTCCGTGGCAATTCTACAAACGAATTGTGGCCTCATGTTAAGGACACTATTACTAAATTCATGTCTTAGATGTGAATGGCTAGGACACACTGATCTTGAGTACAATAATGAAGGACGAGTTAGTTGAAACTTGAGAAAATTTAGAGTCTCATGTGCTTCCATTTAGGGATAGTCTGTAAGAGTTTAGTATTATTTTGCGCACGCACATATGAAACGCGGAAACGGGTTATGGTATATTTTTCTGTAACTTTTATATCTAACATAATTTGAGTGTTCTCTCCTTGGATACAGTACAAAGTTTCTTGAACTCTAAGTACCTAGAAGTTCGTTCAACTTTTTTATTCGAATGCATGCTTCATGATAATATTGTCATATCAAATGTAACGAATATATCATCATGTAATTATACATGAAAGACGAATATCTAAATATTCATCCACGACAAAGTTACTTATTGTAAATACACTGATTTGTATTTGTTGATAGTGACGTTGATTTGTTATATTTTTATAAAAATTGTCTTATATATTGTAACACACGGGGATCAAAGAAATAAAATGTCGGTTGTTGAAGCCTATCTTTGTATTGTTACGAATAAAAAAAAAATGTGATCGACAACCCCAAGCGGGGAATAAATTTTCGATGATGATTCCTTATAGGTCTTTCCAGGTTTATTTTTAACTGTACCGATATAAGAATTTTAACAATCTTTCAGTTGTGTACAGACCTTTAACAGTATGAGTACAATATACATGATATATCATGCTCACATTTTTTTTTCTTTTCCGAAAGTTAAGTCGTTTTTCATTGATAACAGTAGCTTAATAATAATACGTGTTTGTTTCTTTTTCATTCTTTAATCGCATGACTCATTCTTGCATAACATAAAACGTTATGTCGAACGCAGGCTGATAGATGCACGGGAACTTAGTATAAGTTCGGTAATCATAATCGTCAGAGGCAAAAATCAGCGTATTTTAAATAAATAAATAACTTAAAGTGCATTATTACGAAAAAAGTTTCACACTAATTATTAATTCAGGCTTACTCGTTATTACAGGTAGATACGGTTTAATGTACAATTCGCGCCGATACGCAAAAAACGAGGAAAAAAAGAAAATGAAAGTCATGTTACACCTCGCAAGAAAATCTAGTATCGCTGCGTTATAAAATAAGTTATGTCAGGAACCATTCCTTACGGAATTAAGAAACGTTTTTCTTTTTTTTTTTTATAAAAGTTACTTTTCTCATAGCAAAATCGTCAACTTACGCTCTACGCAAGTCTCGACGCGATCATCAACCAGAACGCATCAAATAAATATATGTGTATATATATCTCTCATCGAAACACTTCTAACAAATTACACTCTAAACTAACACGCTTAACGAATAGTAGAAAGCAATAATTTTGAGATCAAAAAAACAAAGTAAAAAAAGAGAGAAACTATAAATAATTGTGCAACGCATTCGAAATAGAAAAGCCGTATTTTAAATTAGGATCACAGAATTCTGCATCGCTAGTTAAAATCTAAGATATATCGGGAACAGTAATAAATACTTGATGCATTTAATCCGTCAGTTCTCTCGATGATGGATATGCTGAGATCTCAAAGTTCGTTTCGCGGCACAAATTCGTTTCAGAAAGTAGTATTAGACTGTCCTCTACTATAATGCAACGTTGCACCTACTGAATTCAATAAATCGTGTTTTTTTTTTGCATGTACACGCATGGACGAATGAACGGGGAATCGTATTACCATATTTCCCCGAGAAATATCGATGAACAGGGTATCTTAAGTACGCGATATTATTCGAAAATGTCTGTGATGAACGTCTCACTGTACCAGTTCAAACTCCTCACACTCGTCAAGGTCATCATCGTACGTTTCATTACCTGTGAAAGAGGTAGCTGAGGGGATAATGCTTTCGGCGATTTCAATTTTCTGTTGGAGATCTTTTCCGCTCCCTTCGCAGAACAAGAACATCGGATAGTCTACTTTCTCGTCTTCCGGTACTAAGTACTGCAACATCAAAACATACACGTATTCGTTGGGATTCTGGTCCCTTTAAAGTACAGTGAGAGTACCTCTACAGAATACGTACTGAGGGAGCGATTTCCATAAAGTTAGTGAATTGCGTTTTGCTGTGAAAATAGAATCCCACGCAACAGCTGGGATCCATTTTCGAAATCAGCATCTTCCTTGGCGAGGTGCAATGAAAACTCGTCAGGGGGAAATTGTCTTTTAGTACGTCAACGGTTTCTTGGCAATAATGTGGGTCCAGATTGATCAGTTTGTCTTCCTGGAAACCGATGAAGTATAACGAATGTCGCGGTCGACCACCGATAACACCGATACAAGTATCTAATGTAAGTAAGTGCGTTAAGCAAGACGCGTAAACAGGGTTCAGCTTGTCAGCGCCGAGTCGTAGAGGCACAAACAGTATCAGAGATTTCCACTTGCCGTCAGGCGTTTGACAGACGTTTTCTATGTCTTGCAGATAAACTGGAAGAGAATATTAGAAAAGTAGAACGAAATCCTTAGAAAAATTAATCAAGGTACAAGAAGCTAAACTATCATATCACCTGCACAATCTTGAGCAACATACACAGCCAAGTTACTAAATACTAGATGATGCTGTGCAGCTCGTTCTACCGCCTGGCATATGAGATGAGCTACAGAGGATGGCCCATACCAATCCCCTGCTCGTTTTCCCCATAGCGCACCCAGAGATACAAGCGTGTGTATAGAAAACGGAGACACGCGTTCGGGTAGATCTCCGAACGATTTTATAATTAGTCTATGATTATTCTCGTCCTGTATTTGTTGTTCTGTCTTCATGGGTTGATCAGGCTGCCACCGCCATTCTGTACGGAAAATATTTCATTGTAGAAGAATGTAATAATAGCTGCTAAATTACTAATAGAATATGTATAATCTAATAACTGTAAATTGCAATGTGTTCGTTTACAATTATTATAAGTCAATGTGGAGATAAGATTTAGAAAAACAATAAGTGCCTCTTCCAAGAAAATGGCAAACCAGTGCCTGTGCCAACATCATCTGTCCGCTTCTCAACATACAACCCCAACCACAGTCAGTGGTAAAGGTAGATCCATTTAAAATAGGAAATTCTCTTCTATATGTCAACCACAGACGAGATGTGAAGTCTTTTTTAAATTCTTCTATACCATCCTCAAAACTGATAGCATCCATTGCTAAAGATATCTCACTTCCTGTGTCTAATGTTTTCTCCGCCTCTGAAGCCTTTTCTAGAAACTCTTCTGGCTTCTTGCGGTAAACTTTTCCTAGCAACCATACCGGAGATTCTTTTGAAAAATTTGGTTTTGCCACCTTAATGGTCCAGCCTTCAAACAAAAGAAAAGTACTCAACAATTCTATTCGTATGAAAACAACTATTAATGTAGATTAAACCAACCATATTTAACATTGTTCCACATAGACAATAACTTTGTTTTCACTTTACTATCGACTTCCGTGGCAACATTGGAATCATCCTCGGGTAGTCCATTGTCGGCAGTGGCTAGCTGTATGTTGGGGACACGGTCTGTAGCAATCATTCCAGAAAACAATCCTATTGTACTGTTACTAAAGCCTCCTGAGAATAAAGCGATCTTTGATACAAACAAACTCATCGATATACAATAAATCTCACATACAAAAGTGTCTGGACATTGTCAGCACTGAAAACCGGATGCTTTCATGACTTCAGAGAAGCAGAATGTTTCAGGTTCACGGCAACGGAAGCTGCTGTCTAGAAACTTTTGCATGCTACTGTATGATAACTTAAAACGACTGGGTACAGCAACTGCTACTCAAACCTGACTAATAAGCCGAGTATGACTAAGAGAAACGAGTGACCATAAACGGAGAGATTGAAAAACGATCTCCCGCTGCACGGTGAATCGGATACCCACCTAACCTCTCCCTGGAAGGCTGCACCTGTCCATTCATGCCCAACAAGTAAATTTTCGAAAGCATGCAGTCCAAGACATTTAAGTACGTCGCGTACGAGGAGCAGTCACATCTTCGTACTGCGTATCAATATCGGGCTAGAGGATCGATCGGGCCGCGTTTTATCGCATCCCGTTCGAACGATCTGCTTCTATCCTTGTGAAATAAGTTTCTGCTGAGGCGCAGAAGGCCCATGCCAGCCTGCTGTCAGTTCAACGCAGCCTCATGTTCCCCCGAGTGAGATGCCAGCTCCGTGAGACACTGTTTCACGACCAGGAAAAACGGATTTTCGTCGCGGCGGCCGCGAGGATTCCGCTCGGACGGCTGGACGAAACGAAAGTGAAAAGAAGAAGCGGAGTCACGGATCGAAAATAGGGTTTCCTTCTTTTTTTCTCTCTGTCTGGAGGGAGAAAGATGCTCCGCGAGCCGCCGACCGAGAAGGACGCGTGTTTACAAGGAGTGTCGTGAAATTTAAAGCGCCCGTTGGCGCGACGGTGGCGCCGCCCGGCGGCGGGCCCGCGAACCGCCCGAACTGCACGCGAGTGCATTGTTGGCACGCACGGATTGCGCTTTCGTCGTATATCTCTGATTTCGAAACGATTCCGTATCTTATCGCCTCGTACCCTTTAATCGTGCAAACGAATGATACGAAAGCAATCGATACTCCCTTCATTTTTTCTTTTCAGTTGACCATTGTGAAACTGCTTTTTAACGAGCGGCATGTTAGTAATAAAATGTCGAGAATAAAGAGCGAGACGTGCACGTATTCAAGTATGTGCGCATGTGAGAGGGGGGGATTGGCATCGGACCATTTGTCACAAAAGTATGCAACAGCGATATATCGATGATTTATTTGTCTGTGTTGGCTTTTTTGATGAACTCCACTGTGCAAACTTCTCTTTACTATTACTAAGAAGCAACGATTTTAAATACCTCACGATATAACCCTTACAGGAGTTAATCGCGCAATTAATGTTTTTTCAGAACGCAGTGCTAAGAGAGCAGTTAAAAAATGATTCAATGGGCGATCAACTCGCTGATGTATCAAACTATCGATTCATATATCGATATATCGATACCAATGTACATCGATCGACCGACGTGTTGATATATGGAACTATCGATTGATATATCGATGCATCGAACCATCGATCGATACATCGACCTATCAAATTACCGAACAATGATCATACAGGCTACTGACCTACATATTTCTTCCATTTCGTAATTATTGAATAGGTTATGATACATATCTTAATGGTAATAATAATAATAATAATAATAGATCCTTATCGCATCAACTTTAAGCAAATATGCACAGTAAAGAAAGAAAACAAAAGGGATTAGTCAATAGGAAAGATAAAATTAGCGCAACAGGCGACGTACAGCAGCGTGCATTTATAAACCTAATCTAATGCAAATATTTGCCGTCTGCACGTGTATTCTAATGCGGACAATTGTTAGTCGGCACTGAAACAACTGTTTGTTTGATCGCGAAGCCAACGGAGTACGGTTACGGTGTCCGTCGCTCGTTAATGCGGAAGAAACTTGTTCGTTCCTATGGAATTCATTACAAAGGGATTTAACTTGTATACCCCTTCTCCGTCGGCGGAGAGGAACTTTTTTAATTAATAATTGGAACAAATTGAACGGGCTGCAGCGGCTCGATGTTCATCGAATAAACGGTCCCGTTGTTAGTCGTGAGATTTTTAATTCCCGGTAAAAGCGGTCAGCCTCTCCACGGGGAAGAGTATTAATTAACGAAATGGCGATCCGCTCCAGGAACGAGTTAAGATCCGTCCGCGCGCCACGGAACGATTAAACTGGGAAAATGAATATAAACCGTGCTTTCTGTTGATTATGCAAATCGTGAGACTCGAGACGAAAGTTAAAATTTTCAAGTTACACGGGAAATACGATGACTTCATTTCGCTACGGCGAATCGTGTCGTACGGCGGACTGCCATTAAATGATTCACGCGATTCTCCGGAATTCAACGACGATCTAATCTAGATCTAATCTGGATGTACGATGCAATATGTAATATACTTATTCTATCATCCCTTCATGCATACTGGATGAGAAAAAAAATGATCTCAAGATTAGAAAATTCCCTGGAAAATCCTGGTAAGTAGAATGGGACCGTGCCAAGCGCACCATAAGTTGTTACCCTCGGGACATAGGTAAATGTTGGGGATCTATCAGAGGAACTTTTGTGATGTAGCGTGGCCCAAATAGCGTCGTGCATTTTTTCCAGGGAGTCTGTATTTTTACAAATTGCTCCGCCATAGTAATAGCGCAATCCGTCAATTACTTTATCGGTTAATCTTCCTCTACCACCGATCCATTTGTTCTTCCTTTTTCTTATCTGATGCAATCTCGTATCCATAAGTTCTTTAACATGATTTATGTACCTTTTTCTAATGACAGCTTTACCGCTATACATCATATCATTATAGTACAATACATCATAGAGTTCTTGTGATCCAAGGAGCATCTCCCTTCACAGCTTCGTCATTCCCTCGAATTTCGGCTTCATATCGTCGAAGCATAGTCTCCGAGGGCAATAATTTATAATTTAAAATTTACTGCAAAAAAGAATCGATTTTTTCGACCCGTCGGAGGGTTGGTCCCCCCTTAATGGAGAAATAACAGAGCGCGGGACCGGGGGTGCATTATCCCCTTTTCATCGCGGCGCAATAATGCACTTTTGACGGGGAGGCCAGAAAACGGTCGCTGAAAACCGGCGGAGGGGGCGTAGGGGAAAAAAAGGAGCACGGGCAGAAGGAGGAGGGCGAAGGAGGGATGCAGGGGTAGCGTCATGCGCGTCTTGTCGCGGAATAACCAATGAGATACGCGTATCCCGGCTTTACCTCATTGATTACCGCGTTCGCGCTCGTTCTAAATTTCGCATTGTCGCGCAGCCGTCGCGAAATATGAATCGTCGACGTGGTCGTCTCTGGCCTCGTGCTGCTCGTCTGGCCATCGTTCCACACCGAAAGATTGATGGAAGGAAATGGAACGGCCCGCCTCTGTCACGACAATAATCTCTTTCTCTCCCTTTCCCTCCCTTTCTCTCCCTCTCTCTGTCCTGGCCGTGGTGCATTAACAATAGCCGCCGGCAGGTGTATTGAAAGCTTCGGGGCAAATCTCTGAACGTACGGGGTGGGATACCATGGAGGATGGAAGAGAGAGGGTTGCACACGGTGGAAAGGGAGTTCGTTTCCCTAAAGCTTCCTCCATGTACGAGTGTAGAGTCGCGTGCGCGCGAGCGCGCGCGCATACACACATGGATATATGCATTTCTATACAGCTAATGAAAGCTGATGCGACGCTGGAAAATCAACACACGAGCACATACGCCAGGGATAATTATTTGTACAATAAGTAACTTGCTCTTGTTTCGACGAATGCTGGGATCGCTGATGGGGCACCGAGTGCGGGGGAGGGGACGGAAATTAGGTCATGCAAGAATATCGATGTAATCACGGTGCTGGTGGAATAAGGACGATTAATCGGAGTCACGCTTTTCGCTTCTTTCTCGCCCGGTTCGTCAGGTGTGAAGTTTAGATTGTTCAAGGTCGTCCCCCCCGCCATCGCGTCGGACACAGTTTAGTCGTTCGGAGTATGGACCGTTAACCCCTTGACATAAAATGCAATTCAGACTACGGTACACTGTCTCACAATAAACTACACTGAAAGTACTGTTTAGAATCATTATAAAACTTCTGCAAATGAAATCTAGTACCTCAAACGTCACCACGAGTGCAGAGCTTGTCATCAAATACCTTGGCATTAGGTTACCATGCTCTTCAGATCTTTCTCGCTTACAATCAGTTCATAGTCTGTGAAATTTAAGCTACTCAAGGTCATCCTGCCTCCACCACCATCGCGTTAGGCCCAGTGCGCGCTAAGCGAAGGTGTCCGGCGCCACGTGGCGGGTATGGAGTGCTGCGACTTCTTAAATTGAAAACCTGAGGATCTCCCTGGACGACGACGAGGTTGTCGCGCTAAGAGGATCGCTAACGATTACGAACGACAGGGAATTCGATCAGAGAGGAAAGTCTCATTAGCCTGGCTGTGTGTTTCTGCGGGAGGACGTTGCAGCCGTGCAAATATGCACGGCTCGTCGAACGCGGAAACGCAGGCAGCTTTGCGCGATATTAGCGGACGGAATCGATAAATCGACCCTGACTCGCTCTCTCTTCCGTCGGCGGAAACGTTAACGCGAGTCCACCGAATTAAAAGTCTATTCCGAAGCACCGGGCCGGGGGATCGACTCGGTTGATCCTGATGGCATTAGCGGCCCGGGCCCCGTGCACGCGAACGATGCACTCGAATTTCTCATGAATGCAGTCTCGTTCGATGATGGTTCGATCTCCCGTTTTTCTTCTTCTTCTCCTCCATGTAACCCTGCTTCGACTGCTGTGGTCATTTAGCCGGTGGACCTGCAGTTTCAGGTGTGTTCTGAACCATCATGTATGAACAGCATCACGGAAGCAGTGACCCTGTTTCTTCTTGTCCATCTTTTAACAATGAGTACACTCCAATTATGATATAGGTGTTATTTTCCATTTGTTCTTCTTCTGTTGTATACAGTCCAGCATCCACAGACTTCTTTTATAGCTGGAGAACCTAGAAACATTAGCTGGGTTCAGGTTTATAGACATCTTAACGCTGATCGTATTCAGAGTAGCTTAACTCTGATGATCAACGAGACTTGGTGTTGTAGACTTAAATATGTTCATTGATATACAGCCACAGAAATAAACCTTGTTGTTAGAGCTCCAAGGATCTGCGGAGGATACCCTAGGCTACCTGAGTCGTTAAACAATCTTTCACACAGTGTGCGTTGGTGTACTATGTGCAATACAAGATACTGCATTATAATTTAGAAAATACTTTGGCTGGGGAAAGACTGAATAGGAACTTGCAGCTACTTCAGAAGGTATTTTAATCTACATATAAGGTAGCGACAGTTACTCTTGGAGATGGTAGGAAAGGCAATGGCTGCTACTAATCGGGACAGCATCGACGGGTGACTCCAGAGCTGGAAGAAGGCAACCGGAAGGAAAACAAATTGTTCGCGAGATATTCGGAGCGGAAGGAATCCCGGTATGCATGAATAAGTGTAGACGGAGTTAAAACAAACTCAGGGAATCAGGGAAACGATTGATTAATACGGTGCACAGCTGGTTGGAGCGTGAAAAACGCGCGTTCGCGGAAGCGGTCGGGAAAGATCGGCAAACTTTTGAGAAAACGAAATGAGATCTCAAACGGTGGAAAGTTCGAGGGCTCCGCGAGAATGAGAATTTAATATCCCCCTCGAAACTGTGGAATTCCCTCCGGGACGATCGAACATCGTTTGCATCGTGCTGCGAGCTGGCTGGAACCGCAACATCCGGTGGACGTAGCAGCGAGAGACTGAAACATCCGGCAAAATTTCCGATGTACAGGATGTTCCAAAAATATTGTACAATACGAAATCTGTAGATTCTCTGTGTCCACAGAAATCGAGAAGTCCTTTAACATTTTGCAATCTGCAGCTTCGTGTTCGAGATACAGGCGATTGGAAATTGGGTATTCGCTATTTGTGTCTGTGAGCATCTTTACAGCACACCAATGTGCCGTCAGCTAATCAGTCAGCACACACACAGCTAATACGCAATTTCCAATCACTTATATCCTGAAAACAAAGCTATAGATTGCAAAATGGTACAGGACTTTTCGATCCGTTTCACATCGGAGAATCTACAGTTTTCGAATCATGCAACTCTTTTGAAGCATCCTGTATTTATCACGAACGAATATGTTCATAGAGAAGAAGGTGAACTCTGGATCCGGCTAGATCGGAGATCTTCTGGATTCTTGGGTCTTTCGAATTTCCAGCGTCCGGTGGACGTTGAAACGAGCCCGGAACATCCGTGGAAGCGGAATTCCGATATCCGTGCCGGAGGATTTCGTTTTAATTAATGCGCCAGCGCCGAGAGGACTTTTTGACGGTGCCTGGAAACTGTGCCGCGTTTAAGGATATTATTTCCCTCGGAGTTCGCCCCGGACAGAGTAAATCCTGGAGGGTACGTTTCCTCGTCGCCCCTCGCCCTCGGAGGGTTGACATGTAACGTTGTTTAACCTATCGCACGTGCAAACGCGCGAGACACGCCAGAAGGCAGCTCAGAACCGTAGATATTCCGTTTCGTGCCCAGTCTGCCTGCAAAAATCAATCTCATCAGTTCTCCATCACGTTACACTCTGCATGTATTCTACGCAGCGTATTGCGTTCATCGATGGTTATCATGAGGTCCGTGTCATGTAAACGAGGTCGACTTGAGCGATTCTTAAATGCGAATGAAGTGACATGACAAGTTACTTGAAGCGTGTATTTTAAAATCAAATAATGAAAAGAAATATTCTCACGGTAATTGGACTAATAAATTATTCCATAACGCCCAAGTCTGCTACGTACAATATGATATATGCGGACGAGACTTACCGGGATTACCGTAATTTATGCTAGCCTCATTTAAACATCACTTTCGAACAGACTTGGTAATTATTGCAGGGGGATCGAGATACGACCTTGAGAGGTTCTCCATCACCCTACGGTAAGATCTACCTCAACCCTTTCAACCCTGAATATTTAACTGGTTAAGACGCGCTTACATGACAATACACATGCAGAAGTTTAAAGCCGGAGGCAGTTCGGTGGCTCGTAGTACAGGGTAAACGATTTTTCAGAACGCATACATGGTGCATCGCCCTCAAAGGGTTAATTTCACACATCAATGAAAGAAATTAATTGAGATTCTTTTACTGTTTCTAAAAGAAATAATTGCAACCAGCGGATAATTTAACGAGACGTACGAAATTCGCTTCGCGCAGAGATCCGCGGAATTTTTTTTTAGAGACCAAGCGGCGTCGCGCGGCGTATCGTTGAAGAAAACGCCGCGTTTACCTTGAAAAACACCTTGCAATTACGCACGCGCCCCCTTGCTAGGCGATCATAATTAATTCTGCAAATTAAACAGCCGCCACCGCCGCCGCCGCTCGTTTGCCGACCGTGTTAACTTACCGCTGTAACAATATTACAACACGATCGTCGGTGACGCAGCCTGTCACGTGCCCGCCGAGCATTGCACACGCACACGGACATCATCATTAACAGCCGGAGGAAAATTCATGCTACGGGCAAATATGGATTCGATCGTCCTTGAACGGTTCCGTTTCGAATTCATATTTTTCACGATGTTTCTTCTTCTTTGTAGGCGTAGAAACCTAGCTACAGTGGACTGCTATAGTCATTTTTAATCGGAGCTCTACAGTGTTAGGTGGGTTAGGTTGGGTTGGGTTTTCTTCTTCTTCATAGTTTATTCCTCATTTGCATACTCATACTGAACTTCAGCATATGTGAAGTTGCAGTCTGAAGGTCTCATCACTCTGAAACACAGAATGGAAGTTAAAAATAATGAACAAAATGAGGAGCGTTGGACAAAATCAAAAGTAGTCTGTGAGCTTGTTGTGGAGTCTCTGGTCTCTGTGTCCTTGCGACATCATCGACTGCTACAGTCACTTCTAGTTGGAGAACTGCTGTTTTATAGGAACCACAGCGTGTCAACGGCAACAGGGAAGCTCCGCAAACAGACACCCATCTCACGAGTTAGTTAAGTAGACATTAAAAAACTTTGGACGTGAATCTCTCCCTCGCTTCAGAGTACTTTTGGTGTCCCCTGTACTTGTGCAAAGTTTTCTTCTCACCGCTGAGCGACAGCCGATGTTTCCAACGCGGTGATAACGCCTTGGACTCCAACCGATTCTTCTCGAACTGATAATTCACGTCCCTGCGGTCCTCCGTTTCTCACATCCTGGCACACGACGGACGGACCGTCATCCTTCGACGAACACCACGCTCCACCGCCACTGAAACAAAATCAGACTGGGGCGATGAACACGTTGCAATAACAATAATGATAATACCATCGAAGAAGAGGGTGTACGGCACTGACCGTGACGGAGAGTAAGAAAGGAAGGAGCGGGAAACGGTAGCTAGAGGCTACAGGGAGTTTCTCTGTCCTGGAGACAGACATGGACAGACGGCTAGATAGAGGGCGAGAGAGAGAGGGACGAAGAGGGGTTCGTATCAGCGGCGAGGGTGGTAACAGAGGACGAGGGGGAGAGGCGAGGCGAGGCGAGGCGAGGAGAGGAGAGGAGATGAGAGGAGAGCAGGGGTGGCGGATGGGGAGGCGGCAGAGCGCAAGAGTGAAAGAGGAAAGCAAGCGAGGGTGGTTCGTTCGTTCGGCCGGCCGGCCAGTCGTGCTGTGGCGGCAACCACGACGCGTAGTCGCTTCACGTTCCTCGGGGATGTTGCCAAACAACCCTCTCGAGCATCCTTCAGAGCCCTCGAGGACCGATCCTCGAGAGGGATGAACCGAGGAGAGGCGAACGAACGATCTGTCCGGCGGTGTGTGCACGCCTCTGACCGTCCATCCCGATGTCCTGCTCCGCGTCTCTGATACATCCGTCGCCACGGTCCGTATCTCGAGTCAGGTGGGATCGTCCTGCTTCCTGATCCCGAGGACCTCGAACGATCAGCTGGGAGGATCGTACAGGGTAAACAAAGTGAACACGTGCACGCCGTGTCTCGGTGTGTGAATCGATTTCAGTGCGATTCGGCGAGGGATCCGCGTGAAACGGTGGGACGATTATCCGTAGGCCTGTCGTCGGGGTAGGTAAGTACCCAGGGAGATCGTCGAAAGAAGAAAAGCCTTGTTCCGTCAAGGACAAGTCGTTGAATCGTGCGACCCTCGAGCTACTGATCCTTGCTGGCAAGATAACCTTGGTTTATCTAAATCTCTGGGTCAGACACGAACTGTCGTTCGCAATTAACCGGGACACGTTCCCCTCCCTCTCTTTCTCTCTCCGCCTCCTTTGCTCTTTCTCACGCGATCTTCGGTGGGAGGTTTTCCACGGAGATCCAAGATACACCCCGGAGTCCCCTAAACGTCTGATCGATCAGCCGCGCCGTTTATCGGAGCGATTTGTCCCGCAGGAAGTCGGCGATTCCGGGTGGATCGGGGGATCATCGAGGGCTTTAGGTGTATCTGTCAGCGATTTAGGGCGGTAAACACGTCGACCGTTCTCGCTCTGCTCGGTGTTATCGATTCGATACGCATCATATTCGTACTCGCGGTGCCGTTCCGGGGCTAATTATTTCGCCGGAGCGACGCGAACGCGCGTTTTTCCGCCGGACGATGAATGAAAACGGAGCTGGTTATTTGGGTCAGCCGGCAATTTTCGTACCCGGAGGCTTTTAAGCGTCCAACCCTCTAAAAGGGTTTTCCAGGCGACGCTGAAAGAGAACGATAACGCTAACCTGCCCTGAAAAGGGGCTTCCTCGAAATTCTTCTCTTGGCCCCGCCGCTCGAATTTTGACGCTCTGCTAGCTGCACGCTCGGAAATATCCTCCGCCGTGACCTGCAGCGATCCCTTAGGTGCGAACGATGAAGTACTCTTCCTGTGTTGGGTCCGGGTCTCTTCAGGATTAACTTCTCTGCCAGAGCGTTCCTCCGACTCTCGCTGCCAGCTTATCTAATTCTTTCATGCATGAGCTGTTTGATTTTTAGTCGTTCCGTTGATGCGTTCCTGGGTCATTTCACAATTCCACTTCTTCAGCTGTACCTGTTCCTATGACCATGATGTAGAACTATTCTCGACTCGCCTCTGGCTTGACGTTTTTTCGTAAACCTGAAAAAGTAAATGAATACGTAAATTTGTAAGAACGCCATTTCTTTCAAAGCGAATATCTCACGGAGCTAAGACTCTTTTATGGGAACGATTATGTCCCCTATTAGAGTGACGCAGGGGCATTTACCGGATTTTTATCTGGCGATTTAGCCCCTCCGGGAAATTCGTCGAATTATTCCAGCTTCAAATGTGAATTTCACAGTACCGTAAGCTCGTTACTCTATTCCCGGCGATCGAATCAAAGCTGGCGAAAGAAAAGAGGGAATCTTTCAATCGAGATAGGCTGGAGGTTCAAACGGTTCCACAGAATGGTCGAAGATGAATCGGAACGGCCCCTTCGGCTGTAATTAACGTAACGATAAAGTCTGAAAGTGCATCGAACGCGGGCCAGGGCATCGAGACCCCTGAAAGTTAGCCGACTTTCAGAGCTGCCGAATTAATTAGAGCGAACAGCAATTGCATTCTCCGAGTTTTCGCCGAATTCTCCTGTTCCGTCGAACAAAACTCGACCCTGGCTGACGTGCAATCCTCTTCAGCTCGTTCTTCGCATCAATTCTTCCATGAATACCAAACATTTCACTTATCAACGTGCCTGCTGGGTGCAGACTTCGAGCTGAATCCTCCCGAATGATCGTGACACCTGACACCATCGCGGAACAACCGATCCTCCAGGCCTCGTAGGCCACGGTCTGTTCGTTTTCTTTGGCTAGGAGCTGATCGATCAGCGACCAGCCTAATGAGCTCCTCGCTGGGACAATAAGAAACCTCTGGAGACTCAGCGATGCATGGAATGATCAAAAAAAAAAGAAAGAATCAAGCATAAGGGAGAGCAGAGGGTGACGGGGAGACACACAGAGAGAGAGAGAGATGGAAACGTTGTGCCGATGACGCACGCTGGGACCGTCTGATAAAGTAGTAACGAGGGCAGCGATAAAGAGGCAGGCGGACGAAGAAAGGAATCGTTTTCAGGAGACGCGAACGTACAGAGACAGAGAGAGGAGAGGAGAGAAATAATTTCGAGGAGAGCCGCGAGGAATCGCCGGAGAGAAATAATCTCGGCGAACGTCTGCACAAAGGGAGAAATAAAGTGACCGGACCATCGTCTTCCCACCCTCCCGCCGGGACGGGAGGATATTGATTTGTTTTTGTTGCCGACGATAGGGACGAATGTGTGTCAGAACGAAATTTCCCGAGGGCGACCCCGAGGAGGCGAGAAACAAATCTGCGGGCAGACGGAAGGGCGCTGGATTATCGAACGATCATCGTGAGCGGGGAATTTTCTGCCATCGCTCCTCCGGAACGGCCAAGTTCTCGGTTAACGACGTTCCCAGCAATCGCGACTCTAACCGTGTTAAACGGATGGCGGTGAGTCACGGCTTCCGGTAGGAACGGTGGCCTTCGATATCCGTCGACCGACCTTCCTCCGCCGTCGAGATTCAGCTAAACGCGTTAGAGAAATCGCTATCGATCGACAGGAAGCGGTGGAATTGCCTCGGTTAACACGGAAACCGTCCTCTCGATCGACAGCCTACGCCCTGAAGAACCCTCGTCCACGGCTCCGAGACGCCACTTCCGTTCTCCATTTACCAGGGACCGGTTCGCGCCGTTGCCGAGCAAACCGCCTTCCCACAGCCGGAGCATCCCTCGGAAGACTCTCTCTCTCTCTCTCCGCATTCGAACGGTTATGGATGATCGATGAAGGAGACGGAAGTCCACGTAGCCAGCGAACGAACGAGAGACCCCACGGAGACGCGTGTCGCATTCCAGAGAACCTGCTTCCGGTCCCCGGGACTGGTTTCGCGCAATTACTCCGCTTTCTGCCGGCGAAGAGGTCTCTCGAGAAGGTGAAAGAGTCTGAAAGGAGAGACTGGTCGAGGGTGGAAGGTCCCACGGTGTCCTTGCGTGGGTCAAAGGGACGATAAAACAGCGGAGAAGAGTCGGAATCAGCTGAACCGACGGAACGGGGGTGAATTGTCGCCGATAAACGCGATTCATAAACACGAGTGAACGACGCGGGGTTCGGCTGAAGGGTGTGGAGGCGGTAAATGAACCACAGCGACGCCCTCGAGTCGAGTAGGGCGGAAGAAACGGAAAGTCTCGCGTCAGAGGGTGACTTTAAGGGAGGTAGACAGCGGCGAGGGGCACGGAGAGCGAGGGGGAGAGAGAGAGAGAGAGAGAGAGGGCCGGAGGGAAGAAGAGAGAGGAACGTGGCATGAATTAGAACTCATTTGGTAAAGTGTTGCGCGTGTAGCGAGTTTTCAAGAGGTCGGGGGTGGTTCGAGAAGCCTGCTGGAGGCGAGAGGGCTGAAAGCGGGAACGGGTGATGGAGGTGAGCGCGCGATACGAGAAAAAGAGAAGGCCGATCTAGGGGCGGAGGGGCGTAGAGAGCGAGACAGAGGGGTGCCGGACCGTATCGCGGAAACTCGAATCCGCCGGCAACTTGAAGAGGAGAAAAGGGTGGAGAAAGAAGAAAGAGAGGGCGGAGGAGGAAACAGAGGAATACCACTTTGCTGGTTCACGGTTCGCTCAAAGAAAACGGGTCGACTTGTCGAGCTTGCACCGCTGTCGAGTAAGTAATACCCTTTAATCAACGAGCGGAAGGTGCACCGGGAAGTTAATACGCAGGATCGACCGTCGATGTGAACGGGGTGTGCGAAAAAGTGGCCTGTTAGGATCTGGTAGATGATTTGTCGCTGGTCCAGGTTCGGGTCATAGCAATCCTTCGATCCAGTGATCAGTCTGACGTAAAGCTGTAACCTCCTAGGGTGCTGTCGTTGTCGCTTGAAGCTTCTTCTCACTGAAACACAGAAAAAAGTTTCTAGTCCAATTGTCAATAATATTTTTAACAATCAATTGCTGCGTGAGCTGTAAAATACACACCTGTCTGTTGACTATCAGCCAACGACTTAGCTGTTCCCGTAGCATAATTGTGCCAGCAATTTGAAGGTTCCTCGTGAATGAGAAACGCATTAAAGTGAATTAATTCCTTCTAATGAAATTGCGTATTACGCTGATCAGACGTACTTTCAACTGCCGGAGACTTAAGCTGACATAACCGTCCTCGACGATGAGGTATTGCAAGGTGTACTCTGCTCTCCGGATGTCTTCCAGGCGCTGTCTTACAAAAATATTGTCTCTGATATCGGCATGGGAGTCGCTTGATATTTCTAAAAGGCTTCTTTGATCTTCATCCGATTCATCCCATTTCTGGAGGAATCTGATGGACTTCCACCATCCAGAAATATTCTCACTGAACCTAAGAAATATTTACAGTCTCAAAAGATGGGATCCATGTGCAGAATCAGCAATTTCTTAATCCTATTATCTCAGAAATGCAGAGGATACATAATGCTCTTTGCATTTCTCTTTATTCAAGCCTGCCAATTTGCCTGATATTCACCAGTGGCCATTTTCCACACCCCGTGCGCTCGGAGGAATTATTTCTCCGCGTTTTCCCTCGCATTCGACCCGGATGAAAGTTCGACGGGGAAAATCTGGCCACTGAGAACGACGTTAAGTCGGAAAATCGCATAATATTCCGTGGAAGCGCGGGGTCTCGTGTTTTAAAACCGGTGAAATGTTCAGGAAAAACGCGAACGGGAGAGAGAGAGAAGCTTTTTTCCAGCGAGTAGCGTTTCTAAAAGATCCGACGTTAAAGCCGGGAACGAGTTGCGCGTATCAGACAATTTATACGAGATTATTTTCTGTCCGTTCGTTACGAGAACGCTGCAAAACGATTCAAGGAAGCCGAGGCTCGTTCCATCCGTGGAACACGATCGTTCAGCCGGAAGAGTACTCGAAGAAATTGTTAAAAACGAGAAGAACCAAAGAAACCGCTTAAGCAAGTTAACAGGTGTTCTCCTTGAAGCTGTGAAAGCGGCGTTCGCCGAAACAAACGCCTCTCGCTGTTGTTTCAGCGTTTCCTGAAGACTGCAGACATCTGGCGCGTCTGAAAACGTCCCGAGAGCAACTATATCGGTGTTTCGTTTCGATAGCTTAACCAGGAGCCAGCACGGTGGCGCTTAGCAGTGAAATGGAGAATTTTCTCTCGTCAGATCGCTCAGAAGGCTCCAAATAAATTTCTCACGCGAATTTGTCGAGTTTTCGCCGGCGATGGGAAGCTCGCCTAACTTCCAAGAGTTCCCATAGGCCGTGAACCGAATCCATCTGGAGTGTCTCTGTCTGTGTATCCGGTTTTCGGACTAATAATTTTGCGGGCAACTTCCGGCCCGTGATTGCCCAGGAAACTGCTAATGCGCGCACGTCCTACATACGCCGTCGGAGGATCGAACGTTCCACGAAGTCCGCCTCGAAGAGACACACGTGGCCGTCGAGATTGCTTTTCGATCCTTCTTCCGTTTCCGCCGTGGAAAGGAACATCTGCCGTTCCGTTCGCGGTGGAACCCCCCCTTGCCCACGAAACAGAATAATGGCCAGGTGAAACTTATTTATCGCTGGACCGAAAGAACACTCTGCTCCACTCACCGCGTTGCCACGAAATTTATGTTGCCGATTCACTTCACCCCGGTTCTCTTTCATCCTACGATTCTGCTGATAGATAAATTCGTGATGGCGCGGTGATCTGATTTATCGGGACGGGGACTGTTTCAGACTGCTTGGTAGCCGCACCTACAGGCTGTCCCTTTTTATTTAAAACCGGAGAGACACGGGATGCTTCTGAATCAATGGTCCAAATTTTGGGACCGTACAGTGTTTTCAAAGAGGATGAATAAATGTCTAATCGATATAGGTCCCAAAATGAACCCTTCGAATGTTACAGACACTTTACGGTTCTCCATATATTCCTACAGTCGGTGCGGAGAACGCCTAAGAGCGCCCAGGCAATCTATTTATTAAATATTCTTAGAGATCTTCCGCATCTGACGTACGATCATCCTACACATTCCTTGTGTAAAATAATTGATCACTTTCAAAATCTTATCCATCGTCTGAAAGACCTCCACGCTTGCGTAATAAGCATGCTGTCTTAAAGCTCATGGTCGTCTTCCTCGCGAACCGTAGAAATACGTGGAGCACCTTTGAGTGTGCTTTGCATTTAAAGGGCTAATTTTAGGATCTGCCTGGTCCTTCTCTTTGAAAGCACTGTACGCTCCTAAAGGTAGAGTCATGAATGTAGAAACAGCCTGTACGTGGGGAGAGAGAGAAAAGTTCCGCTCGAAGAGGAAGTACATCGAGCGAACCGGCTACGAAAACACGCGTGTGAATATTCAGACCGTTCTCCGGGAATATTCAGCTTCTCTGGCTAAAAAAACCGAGGGAGAGACACTCGATCGAAAAATACACGGTCGAAAATTTGCGTTCGGGAAATCTGACGGAGAGCTCGCCCAGTTTCCACCGACCCCATGAAGAGTGATTCATGGCACGAGCACCGAAACTCGTTCCGCACTGAGGATGATTCTTTTTTTTTTGTTCAGATAAATTGAAACGATAGAATAAACGTTCCTCTGTGAGAGGAGCGACTTTTGAAATCGGTCGAGCGCTCGTCCTCGAAAACGATCGTGTTCACCCGGGATACGCGGTGAGCTCTTCATCGGTAACAGTGTTCACACCTTTTCTCGTTGGTAACAATCTCTTTTCCGCTGAAAATATTATCTAACAGGCTGAAGTATCTCCCGACGCTCTCTCATTTGTCTAAAATCATTCGTTTGGACGTTATTCTACCGTTTTACAAGAACGGTCGGCCTGTTTTTAATTGCGGAGACATTCAGCTGAACGTTTAATTGCCGACAGTTAATCGATCGCCAGCCTGGGCGAACATAATTCTAGAGAAAATGAAGATTGACGCCGGCTGCGCACCGACGGGAACGTCCGAGCCGCGGTTTCATGCGGAATGTTATTACAATAGAACTATTTCTTGGGCTCTTGAATGATTCTCCGTTCCGCGCAAAAGACGCGCAGAAACAAATGAAAGTCCCGGAGCAAATTCTCGACAAATTCTCGTAAACGTCGGACAGCCGTGACAGAAATGGGCCGAGCGGGATCGTTTTAACAAAGAGCGCGCGCTGCCTCGAAGAAACTACGTGGCCGTCGACTGAAAACGCGTTTTGCATAAATCCGCCATTTACTTAGGGGGATTTCGGCGCGCGACGTGACAAATTTTCGCCACGCGACATCCATTTTCGACGATCGTTTTTTCTCCTCGCTCCTTCCGACGAATTTCCCGTACAAAACCGTCCAACGACGAGCCATCCATATCACCGAGCATTCGGCTGCTGCGAGAAATTCCCCTTGGAGATCGTTCGACGCGAAACGCCACTGTAATGGACTGCGGGCATGATTCTTCGAGTATCTTCACGCGAACGGATCCGAATGGACGCGAGTATATTTTAACCCTTTGAACTCGATTTGTTTTCAATGTTGTTGCGCGTCAACTTAACCCTTTGCGGACGACAGACGCACGTATGCGTTCAAAAAGATCGTTCACCGTGCGCTACGGGTCACCGCACTGGCCTGGGCACACGCGTTTACTGTACGCTTTCAACCTATGTATTTAGACGAATTATCGTCTTTGCTTGTTTCATTAAAACATATGTGTCTCGTTACATGTTTTGCAATTTTAAAGGACTGAAACGACCGAGCAGTCGACATCAAACATATAATTATAATTAATTATTAAATTAAACACGTGTTCCACCACGGAAAATTTCAGCACATGGTGCACGATTTTCCCCGAAACTTTCCGGCCTCAAAGGGTTAATAAAACTGAACAAATCATTGTTGAGTGAGGTCTCGAAGCTCATATACAATGTTGCAGTAAATCGGTGTTGCCACCTCGAGGGTGACATACGAGTTTTACAAAAAAATGTATAACGTCATCTCCAGCATGACGTACGAGGTCTATAACAAATTTGTATTGTCATCTCCAGCATGACGTACGAGCTCAAAGGTTTAAAATTATCCATCTTTCTTGGAAACTGTCCTCCGCGATTGCTCGTGCACCTGAAAAATAGTTAAAAATTAGAATTTTGAAACAGCCTGTCGGGGAGACAAATGACTCTAATTTGGAGGAAAGGGAAACAATTGGTAAATCGTGCGTCAGACGGCGATCTAAGACACCGGAGGCGGATGGAGGATGTGGAAGAAAAAGGGAGGAAGAGAACACTCGAATTTAAAGCTGGAAGCGGAGGCACGCTTGTTAGAGTCCCGCGAAATTAAGTCCGCTTAACGAGTACGAATCGGGAAATTTAACGAGCCCGCCAAGAGAAAGAGAGGGAGGAAGAGAAAGAGAGGGAGAGAGAGAGAGAGAGAGGAGAGAAGGAGGGAAGTTAGCATCGAGAATTTCGCAGCCACCGCGACGCTGATGACTGCGTCTCGACAGTCTTTTTCCGCCGGGGAAAAAAGTAAAAGTAAGATCGTCCTAAATAGCGAGCGCGTCGGTCACGTTGCACCGCGTTTAAATCGGGCCGACAAAAGAAAGAAGAGCGAGAAAAAGGACAATGCACGGTCGTTGGTTCACCGTTGCCGTAGAAGAAGACGAAAAAGTGGATCGCGTGCGGCCGTTTTCGGCGAACCGATTTTCCACGGGCACAGTTTCGTGTAACGTGTAATCGAATACGGAAGGCAGAGGGCCGTGCAATCGATCTGGAACTCCTGAGAGCCTCGTGTTCGATGCCTCGTGTCGAGTTTCCAGGATTTTCCGAGCTGCCGCCACGCGGTATCGGTTTCTTCGACCTCTCGATATCCACACGGCCTCTGCATCGACTTATTAATACTTTCATCGCTCGAGAGAATCCCGGGGACAGATTTCGAGGCAACTCGAGAAGGAGCTTGCAGCCTCTTCGAAACTTCGAAAGTCTTTCTCGAAACTTTCGCGTTCTCCAATTTTTCACACACCTCCTCCGTTGGCTGTGTCGAAGAATTTTTCTTCTTTCATTCGTCACCACGACAGGCCAGCCTGCACATATCGAATGATTTATTAATTCAAGCATTGCCTCCGAGTTACTCTAACAATAAGTTTCTCTCACTTCCTTCTCTTCGTGTTCCTAGAAATGAATAAACGAAGGGTCCAAATGTTCGATGCTCTCTCGTTCGCGGTACCGGTCCCTCTATAGACGCGCGACCGGAAGTGCCGTCAGCCTGAAACGCATGTCGCACGATCGACGAAGGATCGTTTTTCCGAGTCGTCTGTTCGGGAAATAATATGCTTCCAGGCGACGACTTCGTTCGCCATTCAATCGATAGAATACTCTCCGGTAATCCTCTCCGACTTCCTCGAAATCCTGACGCATTAATATCCAGATTGCTTGCGTGAACGCCAGGCTGAATCGACGGGGATACACCGCGAGACGGCGACCGGCTTTTCGACGAGCTGAGCGGCGAAAATTTTCGAGATGCCTCGAGGAACGTTCGAGACCAGGACGAGGAGGAGTTGCTTCGTCGAGGAGGCGACGGATCGACGCGCCCGAGTCACCACGTAACTTTCAATCATTCGATCCCGGACGCCTGTGAATCGTCGAACCGCGTTCAGAAGTGAAATCATGTAGATGGCGAGAAGTCGAGGGGCTTGGTGAACACCTGAGGATACCAGAAAATTTGAACCTCGATGGAATTAACATTAGAAGCTTGTAGAAAAGCAAGACATCCCGGCGGACCTTGAAGCAGGTCCGAGTGATCGAAGAACCGGTCGACCGACCGACTCTAAACGAGGTTGACCACGGTGAGGAAGGTCCACGGTGTCGTGGAAGAAGCCGAAACAGTCGAAGAAGCTGCATAAAATGCGATCTTCGTGGTCGACCAAGTCGCGAAGCTAGAAACTGACCGGCTAAAATGTGCCACCCTCTCCTCTGCATGTTGATCCTCCTGGTATCGCTTCACCGGCTGCCATCGGCTGACCAAGCCAAGGTCCACATCGAACGGGAAACCGTCCTGATACCTGGCGACATAGTCCTGGGCGGTTTGTTTCCGGTTCACGAGAAAGGAGGAGCTTCCTGCGGTCCGAACGTCTACAATCGAGGGGTTCAGCGTTTGGAAGCGATGCTGTTCGCCGTGGATCAGATCAACAAGGACAAGAAAATACTTCCTGGGATCACCCTGGGTGTCCACATCTTGGACACTTGCGGCAGGGACACCTACGCGCTCAATCAGAGTCTGCACTTCGTCAGGGCGTCCTTGTCGAACTTGGACATCAGCATCCTGGAGTGTGCCGACAAATCGGTGCCCAGAGTGAAGAAGACAGCCTCCGCAGGACCCATCTTCGGTGTTATCGGCGGCTCCTACAGCTCGGTGTCTCTCCAGGTGGCCAACTTGTTAAGGCTGTTTCACATTCCGCAAATATCGCCTGCATCGACTGCCAACGCGCTCAGCGATAAAACCAGGTTACATTCTTCAGCTTTTTACCTTTCAACGCGTCAGCGTAGACTCGGAACGAACTTCTGCTCGTTGTCTCAAGGTGCTTCAGAAGCTGGTCCGTTGCAGACGTTACAAGCTTCTTCAGGAATTCTGAACATTCACCGCATTTTATCGTTTCCTCGCCCTTTTGACCACAGAACACTTCAGACCTAAAAAAGATGGCTTTTTCTTAATTTTCCGTTCACGTTAACTCGAATGAAATAAATTATTTGAAACTCAATCGGAATATTTTACTCTTCCTTTCTTCGTTTTCTTATTTTTTATTCGCGCAAGCTAAACCTGCTAACTGGTGAAAAATAAACGTGCAGATCGTTCCAGTCTGTTATTTTCATTTCGTGCCATATGCATCAACATCCTGGCTGCAGTAATAGTAGCTACCCTAATGAGTTTACCGGACTCTGTTGAGTTTGCTGCGGAGTCCCGAACGCGAGGGGTGTGGGCGACGCTTTGGTTCAAGTTGCGATGTATAATGATGAATCCAGCCATGGAAAATGGGATTCTAAGTCGTTGCTGGTTCACTCAACGAGAGATTCTCTGAAACAATACCAACATGCTCTATATTATAAAACTTATTCTGCGGTAGCCTAAGATTACTCCTAGTTTGTACAACAGAGAAGAGAACTTCATGGATGGCCCTGGTTGCTCAACAACGAAACTCAATGAATCTTATGAAAACGAATCGGCGAACTCCTCTCTGTTCGACATACTCCGATTCATGCAATTAAGCCGAAACCATACGTATTGTTTAGAATATCGAATACCAGAGTCTAACCAAGCAACCATCGCGAACGAACCTCGCTGTATAAACTCCCAACTGTGACGAGGAAACCGCAGCAAATTCAGATCCTAGCACCGACCCATCAAATCTCACAAAGACAGGTCACAACAGTTGGCTATTCACTGGCTGCCTGATAGACTTCCGCTGCCTGTAATACAGGGTGTGACTCAATATTTGGGAATGCTTCTGCACTTGCAAACAATGAAACAAGCGCATGTAAATGTGTCTCAGAGTTGACTTTGCTGTCAAGTTATAGGAATTCCAGGCTCTCGGGTCTATTGCGATGTAGATTAATCTTATCCACGCATAAGAAGAAGTCAAAAGTAATTGAAACCGCGAAGGGTTAACGCACTATCTCATATTTTCTGTGGACTCAGCAGAAAAGTTTCGCTGAAACCGGTGAGCCAACTGCTGCGACCCCATCTACTCCCTGAACCCCCTTATCCCGCGAAGCCTACGTAACCTCGTAAATTTCGTCAGGTTCGACTACTTCGCGAGGACGGTGCCGCCGGACACGTTCCAATCGATAGCCCTGGTGGACGTGGTGAAGAGCGCCAACTGGTCCTACGTGTCCACCGTGCACTCCGAGGGCAGCTACGGCGAGTCTGGGATAGAGGCGTTCACCAGAGAGGCGACAGAAAGAAACGTGTGCATAGCCGCGGCGGTGAAGGTCCCTGGAGCGGCCGACGACAGGGCGTTCGACGACATCATTCAGAAGCTGAGCAAAAAGTCGAACGCCAGAGCTGTGATACTGTTCACACGGGCGGAGGATGCCAGAGGGATCCTGGAAGCGGCCAGGAGATCTAACCTGAGCAAGCCGTTTCAGTGGCTGGCCAGCGACGGCTGGGGCAGACAGATCAAGCTGGTCGAGGGTCTCGAGGACGAGGCTGAAGGGGCCATCACGGTGGAGCTGCAATCCGAGAACATTCCCGGTTTCGACGAGTACATGGCCTCCCTGACGCCGGACAACAACAGGAGGAACCCGTGGTTCGGCGAGTACTGGGAAGAGGTGTTCGGCTGCATCCTGAAAAAGAACATGGGGTTGATAGGGAACCAGAATGCCACCGTCTGCTCACCCAAGCTGAAGCTGATCGCTGCGACGGGCTACGAGCAGGAATCCAAAGTTCAGTTCGTCGTGGATGCTGTCTACGCTTTCGCCTTGGCTCTCCACAACCTTCAGAGGGACATGTGCTCGGTGAACCAGGGTCTCTGTCCATCCATGGCGACCTACGACCGGGGAGAATTCTACAGGAACTATCTGCTGAACGTGTCGTTCACAGGTGAGTCGAGATCAGAAGGGCTTTTCGTGCAGGTGAGCGGTACAGGGTAGGCGGTGGCTCTTTCATCGTCGACGGAGAGGAATTCAATATTTCGTGGCTTTCTGTCCACCCACCAGGTGGACGGGGCGGCGTATTGAATGGGGATATTCGAGGGGGGGTGTCTACACGGGTCTCGTATGAAATTTTTTTGCCAGCCTGCGGCGGGCCATGCAATAAACGCGCGATTCGCGCCGCGTTTATGACGCGAACGATAATATCGCGACGATGAAACGGAGACATTCATAGGGGATCGTTCACAGAGGCGATATGAAATTTTCCGAGCCCCGCCGATAGCTGAGGGAAACAGGGTTATTTCGCGGTTGAAACGGCTGTCGCGAAATTACCCTGCTGCCACTAAACAGACCCAACAGCAACGCTGGTCCCTCGTAACTCTCCCGGACCAGATCCAGGAAAGTCGAAACGACGCAGTTGCTGTTGGATTATCCGAATGAGCGTCGGTCACAGGTGACCCGTTTCCCTTCCGTGCGCGACAGGGGTACCGAAAAATCATCTGGGAGACGGATCACGGTCCTGGGAACAGGCGACGTTTAACCCTTTCCACTCGAAGTCTTCTGCACTCAATGTACACAACTCAGGAATGCTAGTGTAATTATGTTTGTCTCGAGGGTTTGTTTTAGTCTGAATACCATTTGTTTAGTAGCTGGATGCTTATGAAAAGTGTACAACGTAGTGTGTATGGAAAAAAACATAATTCTAATTTGAAATATGAATATTATGTTGCCTCAAAGTCGCCACTCGAGTGCAAAGGGTTGCTTAAAAATAACCGCAAGCATTGATCCACTTACATCGGAAATCAACTTCTAAAACGTCGCTATTCGTGGAATGACCCGGCGGGATGCGCCTGATTGCCGTCAGCTTTCTAATTATTCATCGATCTGAAACGATAACCAGAGTTACGGTGGAGCCAAAGTCTGTAAAAGATTTTGAATAATTCAATGCTTCTATTCTGACGGGGGAGCGCAAGTAGAAGCGTACCAACCGATGGTCAGACATGCCTGTACTACGAATAAACGTTGCTGAAGAACGAAGCGCGGTACCATAATTCGCTCGAGAGGCTGATGCTCGGTTTGCTTCGAACGATCTGTACCGGTTTCTATCCCGAATTTCGCTGCGTCCTCTGTATTTTCGGGCCAACAGACGTTTCGCCGTTAAAGCAGTCGCGGCAGACGATAGAAGAGGCGAAGCTCGGTTCGGAAGCTCCCCGAATCTTCTCGCAAGGGCTTTCGGGGGAAAGGCTCTCCCCGTTCGAAGCAATTTAAGAGTTTTCCCTCCACCCCGGAAGCCGGCGCACGTAAATCGACCACGGGAAACGCAATGCAGATCCTCCTGGTGGAAACGAATTTCGCGCAGGAGAGTCCATTCTCGGATTGAAAAAGCGATGATCCCTTGCTCTCTCTCTCCCTCTCTCTCTCTCTCTCGACTCCACCGGAACGGAACACAGAGTGCACCGGCTTTTTATTCGCCTACCTTTGCCGCGATAAAGGCGGACCCATTAAAAAGGGTTGAGGCAAAACTCGTCCGCGACCTCATACACGTACAAGCGCACACACGGGCACGCGTAGAATCGCGTGGAAAAACGGGAAAAGGACGAGTGAAAATGTGTGCGACGTGTATCACCGTATCGATCCTAAATGTTCAGTCCAGTGCCACTGTTTTTTACCCCTGCTCAAGGGGCGTGATGGAACTTCACGATAAAGATAAACCTGAAATCGTGGACACGAGTTAGATCAGGACTGTACGAGATAGCTTGGAAAATATGTACCGGTGTGAGTGGAACCGCAGTTCTCAAGGAGGCGTGGATTACTCACTGCTATCCATCGATGGAGAACACCGAACGGCATTTCATCTTGATAAGGCAGGAACACGCAAACTGGACTTCTCAATGCCGCGTTCTCGTACGCAGTACTTTTCCTTAGTCGAAGCAAGTCAATCTGTAGGCAGTTATAGCCTTGCACAACCTAATCTAGATGTATCTGTTACAAGCATGATAATAATGAACGCATGGCAGGCACAGGATGCAAGGTGTCACAGCGGCGTTGGTCCCCGAAGATGAAGCTGACCGATGGTTCAGAATTCCAAAAATGCACGCAGACACCTGAAACATGAGTAGCTCTCGCAATCAGTAACTGTTCTTCAGATTCATCTTATCGTGTCTGATAGATGGTACCTTCGATCGGCATCAGGGTTCCGGAAGTGGACCACGGTGCGCTCTGGCGACCAAAACAGGATTTCAGACAATTTCTGCGCCACAGAAAAGACTTTACTTTATTTTACGACGGCACGCCGTAATCTCCGATCCGTCCACGCTGCGAAACGGCGGATCGATCCGAAAACCGGTGAACGAAACCATTATTTCCTGGTGATTTCGTAGAAATCGCCGTCGTCGGCCGAACGACTCGATGCAGCCTGCGATTCGATTCCAGATATCGTTTAAACGACGCCTGTTCGCGGTCACCCAGGTGAGCAAACTGCAACGAGGCGGTGCTCCAGCGTTTCTTCGAGCAATTTTCACAAATTTCGTCGCCCGATAAGGGGAGATGACTGCCTGAAGATAAAGACACTAATAAATATCGGTCCACCCCGAATGCCCTCTGTCACAAACGATGCATTCAGCCCATTTGCATCGTACGGAATGAAAAATATGCCCTTATCACCAACTTTGTTTTTATAGCATCCAACAGTTCTAAGTACTGCGCGCATATATGCGCTAATGATGCAAATGGGTTAAACATTCTCAATTTCGATGCGGTCGGTTCGACATGGTTTCTTTTAGAAATTCTACACCTGGACGAAGGGGACGAAGAGAAATCTCACGCGACGATTACCGCGGAATCGATATTTCGTCCGAGGAAAAGCGTGTCAGAAAATTGCGCTGCAACTTATTTTCCTTTCTCACCGGCGCCGATCCGCAATTATTGGCCGGCTACCTTTGTTCCGCGGCGTGTGCACGCGCACAAAACGGAGGAAAACAGGCGGAATAAAAAAAACCGTGTCCGGCCGAACGTGCCGTGCGCTCGATAACGAATGAAAAGTTTTCGCCGCGGAGGAAAATCGAGAGCCGTCGAAAAAAAAAGCGAGCAGACCCGGGATTTCGCCTCTCGTTTAGCTCCGGACAACTGCGCCCCGTCGGGCGATCGCATTAAAAACAAAGTAGAGCATAATTTCAGTCTCCATCGAATTATTTTGCAACGGGAATCGCAGGCCGGCTACAATCGTGCGTCAATTACGCGACGCGGAAGAGCTATAATTAAAAGCTATCATACTCGTACGCAGGCACACGCACACGCACAGACGCACGCAGATACAAACACACAGATGTGTACGCGTAACGAGAGAACGTCGGATGATAATAATATATTAAAACTGAAACTCGCGCAGGGATAAGTAAACGAAACTCGCGCGAATTACACGAATCCCGTTTTTATTTCGCATGAAATCAAATACGGACCGTGGTAATTGAATGCGCCGAAGCGCACCGACGTCAAAGGGTGCGCAGAATTATGAAGGACGGTATGAAAAAAAAAAATGATTCGCTGTGTGGGCGATCGAATGGACGGCGGCCCCGTGCCGGCGGAAAGGGAGGGCATT
The DNA here is from genome assembly GCA_916610135.2 of Macropis europaea. Lineage (NCBI taxonomy): Eukaryota > Metazoa > Arthropoda > Insecta > Hymenoptera > Melittidae > Macropis > Macropis europaea. The sequence goes on from OU744353.1 coordinate 1,730,818, forward strand.
TTTGAGCTCGGAGTAAAAAATTTCGGTCGCTTTGAAGCTGTGCAGCCTCCATTTTCGCTTGCGATCTATAAGTATTAAAATACTTGCAGCAGGTTTACCTCAAACTCGTTAAGTGTCTTGATACTCATAAACGACGGTCTACACGCGCTACGTCCAGTCAATTTAAAGAAAAATTAGCTATGGTATCGATCGACGGCATGGCGAATGTTTAGCTGGATGTTTACCAAGAATTTACTTTCTTTTTACAATGGATTAGACTGTGAGGCAGAGACGAAGAAACTTTAAGTGACTTTTCAGACGCTGCTGGCAGCGAGGTGCAGTTCGACGAGCATGGCGACGGTTTGGCGAGATACGAGATCCTCAACTTTCGGAAATCGGACCACAACGGGTCTAATGGATACCACTATCGGGCAAGTGAAAGTACTTTTGACTTTTTCCCTCCCCCGCCGTTTAATTAGAGCTCCCTCGAAGCACGGAGGGCAAACTTTCCGCCCGGTTTCGCCACTTTTACGCTCGTTCACGTAATATCGAAATTCAGGTTCCGCGTTATTGGATTCGGCGAATCTCCACGGTCCACGGATAATTATACTTCGGGAACTTCCGAGAGCACGAACCTATCCCTTGAGCCGTCTTTTGAACAGTTTCAGCCACCATTTTCCACCTGCGCATCATTGAAATCTTATCCGCCGCTGTTATTTTTGCTTGTATCATTTACTGAAATGTTTATTTTTTATTAAAACGCATACTTGGAGCATCACCTTTTTGTGCAATGTTTTATTCAACCTCCAACCGTCGTTCTTGTACCGTTTCCTTCTTCTTTCACTTCGTTTCTGTTCTCCCTACCCTGAAAATCGAAATACATTGATACTCTATGAATTAACACTCTGTAATAATTAAAGTATCGCAAGAAGATTTCACCTTTATTCTTTTTGTCATTAAAACCCAGTACAGATCGATCAAACAGAAAGAATGGTAAAAAAGGGTTCCTTTCTTTCTCGACTGATTTATGTTCTCGATTCCAGGCGTCAAAGATGGATCGTTCGGACGTTAATTCGTCTTTGATTTGTCAGTTTTTTTCTCTCGCTCTCTCTCGACGGCGTTAACCAGCATCGGGTTCCTCCTTCAGGCTCGCGTATCCAATTAACGATCGTTTTCCGATAAAAATCGTAAATCACGGAGGGCTGGGCGGGAACGGTCGCGTTTCGAACGATAAAGTAGCGACGGCACATAAATTGCAACGTGACCTTCGTTGCATCCACCTTTACCCTGATGCAACTTACCCCCGCGGGGCGGATGATACATAGCGGCCGCTTCCCGGAACAGGTAACTTTAAATCGTCAAAAAGCGCGAGTTTTATTGCAGCGTGTTGCTAACGGGTCGGCCATTAATAATAAAAAACTGAAAAAAGAAGGAAGGCGCGATAGCGAGTAAAATAAAATCGTTTCCAGAGGTCCGCCTCGCTCGTACATCAATTTCCATAGCAGAGAAATGTCCGTTTCATTATCAAAGCGGAGCATCTGAGCGTTGCAACGTTCCGTCTCGCCAACGAAAATGTTTATTCCGAAGAATAAACGCGGAGAACATAAATCTGTTGGCTGGGATCGAATTTCTCTAGATATTTCCGTTGAAAAATAATTCTGGGCCGTGTGTGCCTGACGGAGGACCACCCAGCGTCGCTTCAACGACTCTCGTCGAGTGTAAACTCGTCCACCGAAATTCCAGCGTCAATTTCACGCTCGCTCGAGAAGTTTCCGTTGCACCTGACACCCTGAAATAGAAATTCCTCGAGCGTGCGTCCATAATTTTGAAACGGCCCGTAGTAGTCACCGTGACGTGACCAGCGAAACAGAATAACGGAGAAACGTTGCGGCAGGTGGTGGGCAAATGGTACAACTCCCTGGACATCCGCACGGAGGAGCTGGTCTGGGCCAGAGGTGAAAAAGACATTCCGACCTCCGCGTGCTCGTTGCCCTGCAAGCCAGGTATGATAAAGAAGCAACAGGGTGACACTTGTTGCTGGGTATGCGACCAATGCGAGGAGTACGAGTACGTCTACGACGAGTACAGGTGCGTGGGCTGCGGGCCAGGTTATTGGCCGCACGAGGACAAAAGGGGTTGTTACCAGCTGCCGATCAACCACATCAGATGGGACAGTGCTTTTGCTATCGTTCCAGCGGTGATTTCGTGCCTTGGAATCCTGACCACCCTTGCGGTGGCCTGTCTGTTGTTCCATCACAGGGACACGCCCGTAGTTCGAGCGTCAGGTCGCGAGCTCACTATAATTCTACTAGCCGGGGTGCTTGTCTGCTACCTGAACACGTTCCTCCTGCTCGCGACACCCACCACGGTCACCTGCATCCTGCAGAGGTTCGGTGTGGGGGTCAGTTTCAGTGCGGTTTACGGTGCTCTGTTGACGAAGACCAACAGAATCGCCAGGATCTTCGACTCCGCCTCGAGGTCCGCCGTCAGGCCCAGGTACATCAGCCCTGCCTCCCAGGTGTGCATCGCGGCAGCCCTGATCGCTCTACAGGTAAGACGTACTTCTGGTATTCACTTTGTTTGCAACGCTGCTGCACAGTGCAATTGTAATTGCAGCGGTACCTGTGCTTCAGTCCTCCATTTTAGCAGGAATAACACGAGCAACGGATCCTCTTTTAAAACGTGGTCCAGACCTGAAAAATATTATACGTTCTGTTGAACCAGGTGGTCCTAACGTTAGTGTGGATGATCATTGAACCACCCGGCACGAGGTTCTCCTATCCCGACCGCAAGCAAGTGATCCTCAAGTGCAACATCCAGGACATGAGCTTTCTGTTCTCCCAACTGTACAACGCTCTCCTGATCCTCATCTCCACGGTGTACGCGGTGAAGACCAGAAAGATCCCTGAGAACTTCAACGAGAGCAAATTCATAGGATTCACCATGTACACCACGTGCATCATTTGGCTGGCCTTCGTGCCGATCTACTTCGGCACAGGGAACGCGCACGAGACTCAAATCACGACGCTGTGCGTGGCGATCAGCCTGAGCGCTTCCGTCACCCTGGTGTGCCTTTATTCACCGAAGGTCTACATCATCCTCTTCCAGCCGGACAAGAACATCAGGCGGAAGGTCACCATGGGGGATAAGTTCAAGAAGCAGGGAAGCAGCGCGGGAACCTCTTCCATCACCAAGTGTGAGTCCCGTGTGTTGAATAAATCATTTGCAGCCCGATGTATCATCCTTTCAACTTTCTTCATCGGCCGGATCTTCGATTTTCGGCAAAGTTTTAACGAATTTCTTCGATCCGCTCCCGTATCCAATTTTGAACCGCTCCCCAGCTGCATCATTCTTCGTCACCCGGTGTGTCGTCCCTGTTGAATAAGTCATTCGACGGAGTAAAAGTTTCTCGATATTTGCAGAACTTTTAACGAGTTTTTTGGATACGTATCGTTACGCGTCAGCCTTTCATCATTCCGAATTTGACCCTCGTTTCGTTGCTTCGACGATCTTGTTGCCAAGCCGGGGAAACGACCGACGCCTCGTCTCCTGGAACGGTAGGCCATTACGGCAGAGGCGTGAACATGCAGGTCCCGCGTTAAAAAAGACGTTCTCCAGGCGCCTCAGAATCTGCAGGGATGATAAAGACGAGGCTAATAATGCCCGAATTCGCTGACTCGATCGCAAATTATGAAGCCCCGGAAGTGGGTGGTGAACTCGGCGCGTTGCCAACACCTTCCGCAACATTCCGCTTTCCACGTATTTTCTTTGTGGCCCGGTGCCTCGTCGTGACACGAAGCCGACCAATTTCTACCTCATTAACGAGCAACGCGGAAAACAAACTTTCCATCCGTTTCGAACGTCGATTCACGCCCCTGGGAACTCGCTCCTCCGCGTACACCAGCTGCGGTTCTGCCAATTTCCTGCGTTAATAGTCCTTTCGGATAGTTTCGATCACCGTCGACTGAACCAGCAACCGCTAAAAATTCACAATACATAATAATAATTCAGGTGTTGTGCAGATAAAAACCGATTGGCTGTGATGCTGTAGCGATTGCCTACCTTGGGCCTTTTCGGCTTTCTGTCATGTCTAGAACTCTCTTTCCAACTGACAATGAGTGTCTTTTACCTCTTCCATCCATGTCAACGACGCAGGAAAGCGCGCGAATTCACCCCCGCGATCTGAATTCTTTTTCTGAAATATTGAAACATTTTTGAAGACAACAAAATCGATTTTTTTTTTAAATCTTACCCTATTGTCCCCCCTTAGTGACTCACGTTCAACCCGTTACCTTCGGAGCAAGTTGCTGCTGACAATCCATTTGACAGTCAATGTAGTACAGAGTTGTTAAGAATTTTTGTGTGCCACGGGGCTAACGGGAGATCGCGTCGATTGATATCGAACGAGCATAATATTTTCCAGCAACGATACTTGACGCGGTTTCGATAGTTGGCAGACGCATCAGCTCTCGTCCAATTTCCGTATGGAGATCGATTCTCCTATTACCACTGTCTATCGTAATTACGGACTAGTTACACAGCCGGCTGGTGTGCGCAATCATCGTGGATTATCCTACGTACGATAATGGGCCAGAATTGTTCTTGCTGCGTTCAATTATTAAGTCGATGCCGGGGACTCTGTAACGAGGACGTCTCACTTATCTCCCGAATCCTCGGGGGATCCTGCAAAACGTATCCTCTTCTGTTGCCGGATCCCCGTCCGCCGGGGATGGATATGAAAGTTTCATGAAATTCAACCGGCTGGACAACCAAGTTAAATTGGAGTCTTGCTTAATCTTCCGCTGGGAACGATCGAAGAGATTCATTTTAAACTCGACCTGAATCGTGTGTCCCCGCAATCCCGGCCGGTTCTGCATGTCGTCGTTGCAAGACATTAAACGTTGCTCCAGAAGTTTCGGACTCGCCCTAGAAAAACGACACTGTCATTTCGTTCTTTTCGAGCAGTCTGCACCGATGCAGTCGGAGTAGGTTTAACGGGCATCCTGTTCGGCGAAGGACAAAGGACGATGGTTTTCCGGCTCACGCAAGCCTGTATCAAGGTTGACCGAGTCGCCGATCGATCGTGCCGAATGTATTATTAACTAAGTACTAATTATCCGTTCGTTATCGGAGGATCCGAAACATGCAGTTAATATCGCAGAAGAGGAAACACGCCGTCCGCGCGATCGAGCCTCTTAACGCTAATTACGATCGACATTTTTCAACCCCGCCCACCCCGTGGAAGGCTTGAAAGTCGTCCTTGTTCACGCCGTCGAACGCCATCAGCCAACAAGAATAACACACTTTTATTCTTGCACTCTCGTTACGCTTTTTGCCACGGCCAATCGATACGAGGAGATGTCGTAACGACGTTCCATACTTTCTTTTTGTCATGCGACAGCCTCGTCGATTACATTATTTTGTACATGAATTTCTGTCCATCTCTTCGCGTCTTCCTTTTCCCTTGAAGATTACATTTAAACGCCGAATTACTGCAACTGAAAGAGCAGTGTCTGTTAATTTAGACCGTCTACCGAGTGTGTGCTAACGAATCGTTGATGAGAAGCTGTTACGTTACTCACACGTGTTTCAGACACGGGCTGCGACCTGACCAGCGAGAGCATGCCGCTTCAGCCTCTTCAGAGCGCCCTGACAGCCGCCGTTCAGACCACCGTGGGCGTCACGGAGATCTCCCTCGCGTCGAACGCATCGGTGAAAACTAATAACGAGCAAGTGGCCCAACTATAGATCCGTTTTCATGGTTCACAGTTCGAATCCACTTGGCGAACGGCCAACCGCGAGTGAACGGTGTGTATGTGCGCTGGTAAAGGTGGAGACGCGTATGATCGAGGAAAAACTGACCGCCGGTCGGCGAGGAAATAATTCAGAGAGAAAGATCGATGCTCTTCGGCATCCTGTCGCGGTGAACGGACAAACGTTTTCGAGAAATTCGATGACACGAGGAGAAGCAGATACGCTTAGAACGGTGTTGAAACGGCATGAAGTGCGCAGAGCCGCCGGAGGAAGCAGAGGCGAAGACTAAAAAGCCCACGTTGCCTATTGTCTGCTAACGACACTGATCGTGTATCGTCATTGTCGTGTTCATTGTACGCGGTACTATTAACCGAGATCGCTCGTATTCGAGATCATTGTTGTCGTTATTGTTACTGTTAACGTTACCCGTGAATTATGTATAAACGATATTACGCACGCGTGTGTGCAGGGGACTGGCCGGTGGCACGAGCCGAAACTTTCACTGGAAATCGAGAAAACTCTGCAGGAAAATCGGAACAATCGGAACTCGGCGCTGTTTGTATCGCTTATTGGTTTAACGAACCGGCTAATTGACGCGATTAAAGCCCACAGGCGGCGTGTTCGCAATGAAATTTCGATCGCGTCTGTCAGAAAATTCTGTCCGCCGTTCGAACCACCGTGCACTCATTTCTTCGTGATCTCTCTTCATCAGCTGGCTTCAACTAGATCTGGAAACAGTTTGCATTGGTGAGATGTACACGAAACTCAAGTAATTAATGCAATTTAGACTTCTGTATCTTGAAACAGCCGATGTCCTACCTGCTACCGAACTCTGTCGTCAATTTTTCACAGCAAATTATATCCTTGCTGGAGCGTTGCAGCTATCACACGATCAGCTTAGGTCTATTTGGACTGTTGGTGAGAGAGCGGGCAGAACTTTCCGACAGGTGCATGCAGTCGAGGCTCGTGCCAGGCGTCTGAAACGGTTCACGCAAAATGTAATTAGCTTGTTCGAGTGATCGACGTTCATTGTTCATTCTTTACCCACCCACGTAGAGGTTCGTTGACGGAGAAAATGTTGACATTCCGCGAGATGTACACACGCACACGGGAGCAGGTGTAAAATTTCGAGATCTCGTCGCGTTTCCTCGAGACGCGATTCACATGGATCGTTCGCGATTCGCCTCGATATCGAATTAATTAGAGGCGGACGTTCGTTACCGAATCCGGGGGCGAGTTACAAATTCGGATCAAGTGATCTCTCCGCTACTTTGATATCGTTCGCGTTTTCCATTCTTTCGCCGGGTTCGTCCTTTCGGGAATTTTCGTCGATCGTACCTTTGATCACTATCGTTTCAACGGCTCAAAGGATTACTCCCGTTGTCTCTGACCATCGGACGCACGAATTTTCGTCTGCTTTGATACATCGGTCGATACACGAGAAGCAAAGAAGTGGAATTCGATGGATCGCCGTACGACACTCTAGAACAATAACAGGAAACTTGCTAATTTCTCATACTCATGTGTGCACACAATTTGTTCGTTAAACGGTAGACAATAAACGGATCGTCTTCAAGGCGAACTTCGACACCTTCTTTGCTCGACTCGTTACAATTTCGTCGCCTGATATCTATAGTTTCTAGTCGAAAACAACAACAAGAGAAAAAAAATAAGAAAAAAGAAATTTACAACGGCCAACACGTTTGTTAGAGTGTTGTACTGTTCGCTAGTCAAATCGTTGAACCTCGAACATTGCAATTTTACACGGCAGTCGAGGAGATTGTTGCACCTCGACGACGCTGAACATTTTGTTAAGAAAATTCGATTCGTTCGCGGAACGATCGACGCTTGAAACTGCAATGCTCGATGACGTCTCTCGTCTATGTGCATGCCATGAATGACTCGAGTAGCTGTTGTTGCGAGATACCGTCGTTGTCGTTGTTGGGAACGAGTGTGACGGGTGTTTGACACGATGGGGAGACGAGCCTGCTTCAACGCGATTCCGAAGCATCGTACAAAACAGAAAAAAAAAAGATAACTTTGTATCTTTTATTATAACACCGAGCATTGAAAATAGATCTGCCCCGTCAAAACTGAGCTCATGGCCTTTCTTTTTTTCATTTATCACCCTGCGACCTCGCCCCATCCCGTCCTCGCAGCAGAATTAATTGAACTCCCGCGTCCGAATCCGAACGCATCGGAAAACACACGAACGAAATCGACCGCTAATTAACGAGCAGGTAAGTGATAAAGTTTTGTCCCACCTGAGAGTAATGATAAATGAAAAGTGTTCATTAATTAATTTGAAGAGCAGTTTAGAGGGTACATTGAATCCCGAAAGGATGCTTTCAAATGTATTCTGTGCAATATTGCCAGCGTTAGAGCACACGCGGACTTATGAGATCGATCATCGGTTCAAGGAGACGGACAGAACTTTTGCACTCGCCCTAATTAATATACGACCCTGTCGGTCCGGTTGCATAAAAATTAACGAACTCGTTTTGGCAGCGTATACAGGGTGTTTCCTCGATGCATGTAAAAATATTCAATGTATGTGCAATGTTTCTTTCATTTCTGATATTTATCGCTGGTTCTCCAAGTCCTTCAGTCCTGAATACTTTTATCACCAGCCTGTACGTCTGAGAGACTACCGCATATTCAACCCCTGAAGCATCGACGCGCATCAATGAAACACCCTGTACAGAATTTGCACGATCGTTAACGAGGACGTTATCGAAACATCCGTGCATACAATTCGTCCGACGAAATCCATGCGCGAAATACGAGCGTCACGTTTCGCTTTCGTGACTTGTGCCGCTGCAAGGCGATTTTCAGCGTCCGATAAATTAGCGGCGTGACGAGAATCAAATTATCCCGGCGAATTATCCGCGTTTCAGGGGCGCACGGCTCGCCTTTAATATCCTTCCGGGGCGTTCTCCAGGTGTTCTGCCGCGACGCTAATGGAAAAATCGTTGGCGAAAGCGTGGAACACGTGCCGCCTAATTGGATCGCGAGATCTCGACGTTGATAATATCCAGGGAAGGGAATTCAATTCCACGGCGATCTCAATTAGCCGGGTCTTGCTTGTGTCTTCCTGGAATTTCACACCTCGCCTGACCGTGGGTAATGGCGGAAAAATGGTGCCGTTCCGGTACATCCCGTAATCGCGAGATCGCATCCGTGTTATTTTCTAGAAATGAGAAAAGTTTCGCTATCATGATTGCGAGTCGCCGCCTGGGAAGATGTAAATCACCTTTTCAATGCATTGGGGATGGTTGAAACTTTCAATGGACAAATTCTTCTGAATCATTTTACAGGAAGATACGGGGGCGTACGATATCGAGGAATTGTTTTTCAACGAAGAATCAATCTGTATCGGTGCTTGTCAGGTTTTCGGTTACACCCGGTATTTAAAAATAATCGTTATCCGCTGTTAGCCTCTCCATCCGTATGGAAATCCGATGCGCATTAAATTTAAATACAATTAAATCCGCACCGGAAGCCAGAATAAACCTTATTCGGCGATCAGGCTTTTCCACGCTGAAGCTCGATCGTTCGAGCTTAACCCTTTTCAAAACGGTACACGACCCGAGACGGTGGTATCTCTTAAATAAAATCAACCTGCCTCGAATGTATTTTGAAAAGATGACTCGTGTGAGCATTAAGACAAATAACAGAATTGTAATTAAAATTATTCCCTGAGGATTAATTCTTGCAAGTGGTCAGAATTAAATTAACCCTAGATTTAGGTTTAATTTGTACTGACTTAATCCTCGGTTTAACCTTTGCAATGGGTTAATCCTTTGAGATTAGGCCATCCCTTTGCGATCAGATCAAATTGATTCTGCTTTCTCGGTCCATAACGGGGATAGGCCAGAACGCAAGTTTAAAGGATTACAGTAAGCATGATTCCAGATACTCGGTCCCCTCGTTCTACAACTATCGCATTCTTGATACATATATTGTTTTTTAAGCAACGCGGCTGGCGCGTTGCGTAACTTCTTAAACAGTATGCGAATGAGCGTGTGTTTCGATAAGACCGGCGTGAACGATACATAACAATCACGGTTGATACTTCCACGCGGTGGTGTGACGTAACAGCAGCCTGTCTCTATCATTTTTTAAGTTTCTTTTGAAAAAGTCATCTGCAGCTGAGTCTTCAAAGCATCTGGATAATGTCATTGAGCTGGCGACTGGCTGCCCTGACGCGTTTGGTAAGCCAACTGAAAAGAAAACGAGTTTGCATGATAAATCGTGAGGTATAGATCTCACGGAACTACCATAGATCGTTCGATTCCGCCTCTTCTCGGCGATCTTCGTCGCTGTGTTTACATAAACAACACGCGCCCGATTATTGTTCCACAACTGTGCGCGTCTTAAAAAAGACTGTTACAATGACACTCTCGTTGGTAAACAAGTGTTCTTTCGTTTCAAGCTGACCAAAATTTCTTAAAGGATTATCTTATGTACAGCGAAGACTCATCACAGCTTAATGAATCCCCTTTTCGGATCTGGAGACCCGTGAGTTGATGGACAACATCGTTGCTCGGAGCACGTTCTGTTTATCATGTTTAGCGTTGAACAATAACGGTAATAAACAATGGAAAGAGTGAACAAATAGGCCGTGTATGTACCGTGTCGTTGCAGGCGTTTAATCATAGTCTTGTCATAGCATTTCCGGTGCCAATAGATTCTGCGATCCGCTCTTAGGGTACACTCGATTCTGCGGTCCGCACTGCTAAAGCAATAAACACGAGGCGCCATGCTGAAATTGAATTAGCACACCGTCGAAGCGTCTACGTTCTATGCTCCAGATAAAAGAACGTCGACCCTACAAAAGTACAAAGACATTGTAGTTGTTGGACAATTTTTGGTTGAGAGTATAGCAGATTTACTAAAGACTGCGTAGATGAAATTTGAATGCAGGTAGAGATCAATCTGATTGGTTCATCTCTGGAGAACGCGACGCGGGATTGGTCGAAGACTACCGCCATATTGTCCATTGTTCTAACGGTCAATTCTGCCGCTCGTATGCTTGTAAAAAATTTAAATAATGAAATATTTGAGTATCGTGTAACTTAAAATGAGCACGATTAATTAATTAATGACTCACCGATCCTCCTGTGAATTTTATAGAAATTACTGTCCATCCTGAAGCTCTACAATTAATTACAAGTATTCAGATGACTTAATCAGGATCGTATCTTGAATTATATTAAAATAGGTTATGTTGCTTTATGACAAACTTTTCTATGATTCATTTCGGTATATTATAATTATACTACTTACTTTATTTATTAATATCCTCTTGATCGTTATGAGGCGCGTTCGCACAACTCAAACTTCGAATAAAAAATGGCCGCCACACGCACTGACGACTCAAATCAACTATCGAACGATACGACGCTACTGTATAGATTATTAAAAAAAGAAGTCCAATAATAATTAATCTCCATTAAATATTTTTGATTTTAAAAGTCGAGAAACTCTCCATAAAAATTCTCACATATAGAATATAAGATAAATCGTGGTACCTTCGATCGATCTAGATCGATCGAATCGATCGCCCGCGAGGTTTCAAACGCGAGCGCGCCAAATTTGAAATTCTCGGCTCGCTCTCTGCGGGATAAAATTCGAGATAAGGGACACGCGTAATCATTCGAATCGGGATAAGGATTTCCGTGGCTGTCGACGATCTGTACACAAAAGAAATCCGTGTTTATTTAGGGCAGGAACGTACGCGATCAAAAATGTCGTCTTCTCACGGTAAGCTGCTTTCGATGCGGAACCGTCGTCCCCTTCAAACTATCGGATATCGGAGAAGGAATTCGAGACGTCACGATCAAAGAATGGTGAGCAAAAAAACAATGCATTTTTCCGTCGAACATCTCCACCTGCGAAATTCCTCGCAATTATCGATCTTCCTTTCCCTTCCACGAATACCACCATCCGCCGATCGGATACACTTCCGGATGAAACGATGCGTTCAGACGAACGCAGGCTGTTAGAAAAGATCATTTAACTAAATTCTGCCTCGTCAAGATCTACAATTTGCAAAAGAAAAATGATGCGAATCGGACGACTTCGAAGTTTTAATGTTTAAAGGCAGTGGCTATAACAATGAAGACACGGTGGTGGCTAATATTCTGGGATATGTCTATACGGGTTGATACCTAAACTTTAAGGTGGGTTGCATATAGAAAGGAGTTACCGAGATCATGACCCCAAGGTAATAAGTTGGAGCCATTTTATACAGGGTGTCTCGTTTAAATAAATCCACATAAATATCTTTGAAACTATCAGTGATATCGAAAAACATTTCAAACAAAGGCTGAATGACTTCGTGGAGCCAACAGTTGTTTTTATGGAACACCTTCGTCTGTTTAAATGTTAGGATATGTCTGTCGAAAATCTATTAGTTTAAGAGATACTCTAATTTTTATATTATAAAGTACCATATACTCAGTATCTATAATTATTCTTGACACTAACAGATCCGAAGACATTCAAATGACACACCCTGTTTAATAATACCAAAACATTAGCGTCAGGCACATTAAGATAGAATTACACGCACAGTCCCCTACGTTCGAGGTCGGTCAGATCCAAAAATCGTTGGTCCAGATAGTAAGTCTCCCTCACAAACAAAAATTTCCGCGGAAAGACTATGAACGAGTAGATCAGACCCGCCCGGATCAGCCGGTAGGTCGAAACGGAACGCTCTCTGGTTTCATCCGGAAGCGCGGCGTAAAGGGACAACTGAACTGTGCTGGATGCATTCGGATGCACAGGTTCGTGAAAGCAGGGGACCGGGTGTCTCAATTCGATAGCATTTGCGAGGTCCAAAGCGACAAAGCGTCCGTGACGATTACCAGCCGTTACGACGGATTAATTAAAGCCTTGCGCTACAAGGTAGACGACGTGGCTCTGATAGGGGACACGCTGGTGGACATCGAACTGGATGACGATAATGAGAACGCGGCAGCCGAAACTCCCCTCGACGAGCCGGATCGACCGATAACGAACCGCCAGGAAAACGTATCGTCCTCGACAGAGGTCGGAAAAAGCTTGGAAAAAGCGCTGGCCACGCCGGCGGTCAGGAGGATCGCCGTGGAGAACAGCGTCGACTTGAAGGACGTCGTTGCTACCGGCAAAGGCGGCAGAGTCCTCAAGGAGGATATACTGGCTCACTTGGGAAAAATGTCTGGGTCGGAAGGGAAAAGGGTCGAGGAAAAACCGACGCCGATCAAGGGCTACTCCAAGCATATGTGGAAGACTATGACTCGATCTCTGGTGAGTTGGATTTTCGAAATATCAAGGTGTCTCAGGAGAAGTGTCCATTTTCTTTTTGGTTCGTAAAATTGACTCTGTAAATATTATGGGCGTTTAAATGTGATCCATATGTAACTATGGTCCGTGCGGAGAACGCCTAAGGGCGTTCAACTGGTATGCTTATAGAGGATGTTCAGCGACCGTCCGCACGGGACGTTCGGTCATCGTACCAACTTCCACCCTGTAAGAAGTTACTGCTTTTAAAATCTTGCATCTTGCAAATACAATGGGTACTATATTAATATTTGATACGCAAGCCTTTTGTGTGCTAAATACAATGATGTACTTTTCATTTATCCACGACTACGTTCTCCAATTTATTTCTTTTGTGAGAATGAACCACGAGAAAGAAAGAAGTTTGATCACCTGAACAACTCCCTCACCTTCAACTTCCCACTTTTTATACCTCCACCGGTTTTGTGGCCTGCCTTCAGTACTGGCGTAAAAGTACCACAGTTTCGACTTTCCCTTCGCTCGTTCGAAAGGGTAGATAAATTGAAAAATGAGGGGGTGGATGCATGAACGATGTATCATTGTATTGGAAAAAGAGAGAAGAGAACTAACAGGAAAAACATTTCTTCTGGGATACCCTAATGAAAATAATAATAATAATATTTGACACAGACTTTCGATGACCCGCAATGCCGCGGTGGTAACTGTCCTACCCGGTCAGACGCGTTCTATCTTCTCATCTAAAAAATTCATCTCGTTTTCTTTTGCACGAGACAAAACGCTACAAATTTGTCAGGTCGCCCAATAATGCTCTGCCTTAAATATAAACCACGACGAAAAACTATATTTAACTATTCGACCTTACAGCCATCGCGTTACATTCTTCTCGCAGCGTCATAGCTGCTGAAAATACCCTAAAAATTCATCGTTATTTAATTAACCCGTCCCGGGTCACGGTGGAAGTTCTCCGTAGAATTAATCATTCTTCTCCGTCGCTCTCCTTGTTTATCTTTTTCCATAAAACACGGCACGGGGGCGGTGGAACGGGGGAGGGCGGCGTGACATGAATAAGCGTTAAAACGCAGACCGCGCGTAAATTGCAAGATTAGCGGAATTTCGCGTATCGCGTCCGCCACGTGGTCGCCGTTGAACAAACGGCTGCCTTTATCGTATTAATCGTTATAAAACAATGACGCGTTAAAGCGCGAGCTAATGACTCGGCCGGCGAACGGATCGCGTAATTGAAACGACCGACGACAAAAGGGTTTTCGACCGGCCATTATTCGCGCGCGAACAAAGAAGGCTAGAAATAAAAGGGAGGGAGGAATAGATATTTAAAGAAAAAGGAGGCAGAGGCGGAGAGAGAAAAAGGAGAGATAGTAATTTAATAACGCGTGTCGGGGAGGCTTCCGTCGAAATTACATCGTCGACGATCGCAGCCGGGGGAGGCACGATAATAGAAGCGTGTCGTCTAAAAGTGACAGGAGATTGATAGCGATTGATTCGCCCGAATTTCCCGTCCACCCAGATACAGCCGGGACACGGTTCGAGCGTTTCGAAAAATATCGCCTCGGCCCCGTTATTTCTCGCGTTACACTTCTCGCTGGTCAATTCCACGCCCGACGAACCCACGAGCCCCTTTTCCCGGACACATTCTCGCAAACAGTCCCGTTATTATGCGGGAAAAACGCGAGCGGAACCGGGACAGGGCGCAAGGGAAAACGGATCGTTCGTTGTCAGACGCGCTCTACGTGCACTTGAACCGCGTCTCTGCATTCTCCCTCTCTCTCGAAAAAAATGGGAAGAGACGAATACGTGGAAGCTTAAAATTATTTACAAGCGGAACATCGTAGCGTTCGCGAATATAAAATAAAAATGTCTGTAAAAATCCCGTATAATGATTGAAAATATTTTTTTTATATACACCGACTTATGAAATCGATAAGATGAATATTTTGTTTGACCAGTTGACTGCGTTTGACGAGTATACACGTCAAACCAGAACTTTATTTCGATGCGTTTGACGTGTATAGTCGTCGTGTAAAATAAAGAATTACCATTTACTATAAAAACTCCAAATTTTAGTAAGAAGTAGTAAAAATGTCATTTAGTGGTACGTTTATTTTATATTGCCAGTAAAACTGCTATGTATTTTATGAAGGACAATTTGATTATTTTCTTTGTTATATCGGTTAAAAATAATTAATTTTGTTGTAAAATTTATAATAGGAGCGTTTGCCCTGCGTTTGACGTGTATACTCGTCATCGGTTGATAGCATTTACGCACCCCACGAGAGATTTTTAAGACTAAATTCCGCAGTTAACTGGTTCATACTCCTCCAGAATATTGTTATTTGAATTTATAGTTGCTCGACTGTGCTCGAACGGAGGTAGAAAAGTAATTATTGAAGTACATAATCAATTTCGTGGGTCACTGTTCGAGCTTCCATTTCGTCGGACACAGGAAAGAGTCGCTCGGAAAAAGTCGGCTGACATGAAAGCACACGATCGCACTTTTCCGCTGCATCGTGGCAGTTGGATAAAAAATTAGGTCGTCGAAAGATAAACATTTTTATATCACTCGACTTTGCGTGACTCGCCCTGCGCGTTCGTTCTTCACGCGTGTCCATTCTCTTCGAACAAAAAATCATGGAGAACTCGAAGGCACGTACGAAAGTTAACGCGAAAACATTTGCAGAGCATTCCACATTTCGTGTACAGCGACGAGTGCAGCGTGAACAAGTTGCTGGATCACAGGAACGAAGTGAAGGACAGCCTGAGGGAGCTAGGTATCTCTCTGACCTTGATGCCGTTCTTCATCAAAGCAGCCTCCAGGGCTCTGGAGAAGGTGCCCCGATTGAACGCCTGGCTCGACGAGGAGAATCAAGCTACACGCATTGTGGAGAGCCATAACATCGGTGTGGCCATGGACACACCCGAGGGCCTCATAATGCCGAATATTAAGAACGTTCAGAAGCTGAGCGTCCTGGAAATCGCGAAAGAACTGAACAGGCTCCAGGAGCTGGGGAAAAAAGCTTCGATACCACCCAGTGATTTACAGGACACCACTTTCTCCTTATCTAACATCGGAGTCGTGAGTTCGTCTCTTCTTAACAATAGTGATCGATTTTTTCGAACAGGGCGCCCGATTGACGCGGAATATTGATTTGGTGTAGTCGAGGCGCGAAATATTGCCTGCTCAAGGTCGCCCCCACCACCTGTCTTAGCTCCTCCGCGTTCCATGCAACTCAGACCTTGAACAAACAATATTTAACGCCTCTGTCGTTGTTGATGAGACTGTAAATGATTTTTTAATCATTCAGGTGGGTGGCACCTACACGAAGCCGGTGATTTTGCCGCCGCAAATTGTGATCGGAGCGTTTGGAAAAATACAGAAGCTTCCAAGATTCGACGAGAAGGACAACGTGATAGCGGCGAGCATAATTTCTATCAGCTGGGCCGCTGATCATCGAGTGGTCGACGGCGTCACTATGGCGAAATACTCAAACTTCTGGAAACACTACGTCGAGAATCCCTCCTTCCTCTTAATAGGAGCTTAAACTTAACTCTGCCGAGTACTTCAAATTTTTTCTACGATATTTTTCTACGAAAGCGGAAGTGTAATACAATAAACGGGCTTTTTACGTAAATATTAATTTATTTATTGCTGCACAACCAACTAGGACTTTTCAATAAAGGTAAAATATCTTCTCCTAACATATTCAAAGTGTTACGACTGCGTGGTAGTTATCATATAATATATGTATAATGACCAGTCGAACTGTGAGCATTTTTGTACATTGATCTATTACACATTTCGCCGTACAAACGGATCGAGTGGAGGCGTACCAAAAAAGAGAGTATGTTAACGAAGTGGTTGTACTGATTAATATATCTTGCATATAGTGATTCTTGCATTCTTCTTTTTTTTTCAAAGAGAGATTCATTCGGGTCCGCGGTACGAAGTACCGCGACGAAAACAAGCAATGGATAAAAAGAAAAAGAAACGTGTTGCTCCGAAGATCGCAACTGACACGAAAACGTCCGTAATTAGTACGACCACTTATTATTCATTTACGTATCCTGCAATTTGTATATATACAGTTTGAATGTTATCGCATGTAATAATCAATCACGCATTTCCCGTACAGTCACACCGTTCCCTTAAATGCCACTTAAATATTTACTCAAAAAGTAGTCAGTCTGTTTAGTAGTTAGAGTAGTAGAAAAGATTGTATATATGTATGCTCGTGGTCCAAAATTTTGGTGATAATCAGAAAATATCGATCTGTCCTTCGGAAGACGCGAACTGACGCGACACGTCGACCAACGGAGGAAAAAATGTTACAAAAAAGAGAGAGACAAAAAGAGAGAGAGAGAGAGAGAGAGAGAGAGAGAGAGAGAGAGAGAAAACAGAAAAGAAAAGAAACAGAATACTTAACACGCATGCATAAATGCAATTTGTACGTTCGCTATGAATAAAACGAGTGGGAATATCTTGTGTAAACGTAAATGCGCTTCTATAAATATACCATTCTTTTCTATCATAGCTCTTATAGGTAAAACCGATGTGTAAATATATAAAAAAAATACACAAAAATATTAATACAAATACAGACGTGATTGGGTGGAAGTACAATTCACCACCGATCATGCTTATTTCCCGATATGACTAGGTGTACAGATTATTATTGGTACTGTTGTTAGTTTAAGAGTTATAAATACCAAGCTGCTTTTACATAATACAACTAATTAGTGTACTCGGAGAAACAATGAAAACTATATCATACGGCTCCTCGCCGCCGACGCGGCTTAAATTAGAGTTACCCGGATCATTGTATAACTTTCCACTAAGAATACTTCGCAATCGAGCATGTATAGTCGTCTAAAATCACTTCCACAAAATACACAAGCGAAAAGTTAGGATCGAAAATAACGTTTGCTTTCTTTTTTTGTTTCTTGTGCCTCTTGTCGAAAATATATCAAAATGTAAAGTCTACGTATGTTTTTTTTTTCTTCTTTTGTTCATAGAACAAGCGACCGACACGTTAGTCGAACGAGCTGGCCGCTTTTTTTGGAAAACAGTCACGCACGAAGGAAGTCTTTCTGAAAATATACGCTTTCTGTCGATAACTCTCGGCTCTAGAAGCTCTAAGCTTCATCATCATCGTCGTCGTCATCGTCGTCATCGTTTTCGAATAACAGAACTACTCGAAGCTCAGACAGTTGTAGAATAGAACAATTTATATACATTTCAAGTCATGCCCGACAAACACGCACACACACACGCACGCGCACACATACATGTATCTACTATAATTTCCATTGTACAACTGCTACGTTGTAACAGCAACTAACACGTTCATCAAACTATCAATGATGTGAAAACACAGGAGCCCGTGCTACGACCAGTTAGTCAGAAACGTTTCGACTCTACGCTGAAAGACGTTCTAAATTAAAAGAAAAAACAATAAAACAATACAATACAATACAATACAAAAGTCGTCTGAATACATCACCATAAAACGCACTTACAAAAGCTAATTAAAACTGTTAACGAAGTTACATGGAAAAGAAGAGAAACAAAGGAGGAAGATACGTACAGATAGACAATGAGAATGTGCATAGTAATTGTTCTGTATGCGAGGTAAAACGAAGTGCAGTATTGTTATCTTGTTGCAGAAGTTCCGTGATACGGCGTGTACCGGTTCTCTAACTCATATCTCGACACGAAACAGCTCAATTGTGCTATACATCATCATGCAACCGTTACTAAACATTTATCTCACAGCTCTACGCCATTTACAATGAATAACTTTCATTTTTCGGTATAGTTCCACTAACATAGAAAAGTAGTATTTTTTTTTTTTTTTTCGTGTAATCTTACGGTCTGGCAAACCTATGCCGTGTCGATAATAACTGTCGCTCGAAAAAACAGTTCCTACAAGGTACATACATCTTGTTCCTTTAGCATAAAACGAATCGAATATCAATAATTCACAACCATAACGACAACGGTTCCGCTCTCTCCTCCTTTTTACACAACGACTGAATTCCGTGGCGAACGGAATCGCTCGAACATACTTTTAGTCTTCGTCAAAGAACGAAACGTATCACGAATCAATGGCAAGCGAGAACGTGTAAAATCGCCTTGAACGAGAGACGACATCGAATAAAAAAAAAAGTTATTCTTTCAATTTACAACCAACCGTGTGCTTCAGGACCAATAATAAGACAAATATCATTCCGAATAAAATTACGGCACATAGAAGAATATCTTTTTCTCTCTTGCAACCGAAACAAGATTCTCACAGATTTCAGACCAAACGAAAGAGTACGTTCATCGAAAAGCGGATGATAAAAAAACATAAGTTAAAGAAACGTTGGCAAGAAACGCTGTGTGCCTTCAAGGTTTATAAGTTAGGATTTTGTAGAAAAAAGCATTCCTACGCGTACAAAATACTCCGCAAAAGAAAATGTCTGTAAGAATCCCGTCCATCGATCAGAGATATTTTTTTGTATATAATATATATGCATAATATATATATATATATATATATATATATATATATATATTCATTTTTTTTATATGTATACGATTAATAAATAGTATTTTGTTTCTGGCACATTGTCAGCTCTCTGCGAAGAGAACAAGTGAGTTGACACGAATACGACCAACACCATAAAACAACGTAACTCTTACGTTATCCTTCATGGAGTCAGAAATTTTGGGAGAAGAACTTATACTCCTAAATGTCGCCTAAATAGACTTACGCTACGTACGCGTGGGCAAACGATACGAGTGAGCTGTGAATCGGCCCATCGAGAAACTCGTCTTAAAAATAATTTTCTTGTACATCACATTTCGAACCTCTTCTTTTTCCTTTACGCTTCAATGTTTTGTGCAGGAGAACTCGCGTTTCTAACATATCTATGGTACATATAATCTAACACTCAAATCTCTTATTGTTTCTTCGTACCCCTCAAAGATATCACCCGACGATTCGTGACCACTGGAAGCCAGAAATTATTACTATGCCTTCTTCGAATGAGTACCCCCGCTCCCACCTTTGGTAACGCTGTTTCAGTCGCACGAATCGATCTCGTTGCATAAATCGCGGAAGGTGCGATTTAATCAGCGTGAAAACAAGCGTTCGACGTAAACGAAATCGGATCCCCATGTTCGCGAGTGTTTGTAAATGTTGATTATAAAAAAAAATATGTGCGTACTCTAAAGAAAAACTTGCACGAAACGGAATCAGTCTCGCGAACCGATTGCTTCGTACAAAAAAAGAAAAAGAAAAAGATATCTCTGCGACATTAATATCATGGATGGCGGCTGATCATCATGGATACCACTGCTCCGGTGGCTCTAAGAACAGCCACAGCGTTGTTGTGATCGGATTTTGTGAAATCTATACCGTCCACTTCCAAGATCTTGTCTCCTGGTCGGAGCGTGCCCTGAGCAGGACCGTCTGGATTCACTTTTGTTACAATAATCCCCTAAAACGAACATTATTGCCAATGAGTACACCGGAATCGCTGTACTCTCTGCACGAGTTTAATCACTCACGGTTTCTGCGCCTGCAACTCCTCCGGCTATACTGAAACCGAGGCCCGGATTCTTTCTAACTTGAACAGGCAACTGCAACGCAACAAATTGTTAATATTTGCAGGATACAACAAAGGCATTTCATACAGATTCAAGAACGTACTACGTTAGCATTTTTGTGCGGCCCGAACATCCACTTGAGCCTCGGTTTTCTATCCGAACTGAACGATTCGTCCATGCCAGCGATTTTGTTCGAATTGATCTCGCTGAGAGATTTATCGTTGATGGAAATCGGTGTGCTCCGACCAGAGTTTTCTTCGTTCTTCATGCTAACTGGGCTGTTCGCGTTCATCATCTCGGAAGAGATGGTCATCGAGGTCGTGTCTACGCTCTCTACGTTCAGGCTCGAAACTAGATTCGAATTCATCGCGTTCAACGAAGAGAGATTATCGCACGACGCGTTGTTGTTCGAGATGCTTCCATTCAATACTTTTTTCGGTCGGTCAGAGACCTTGGGTTGCATAGAGAGCGGACTTCGGTATTTCTTCCCGGTCACCGGAGAAGTTGGTATGCACGATGTGTTTAATACTTTCAGAGTCTCGTAATCCTCCGTAGAAGAGTCTGTGCATTTACTCGACAGATCGTTATTGGTAGTTTCTAAATGCTTCGACTTCAAAACCGGAATTCTGCTTGGTTTCAACGATCGATCCCCTTCGAAAGACTGCTCCGCATCGCTCGGTTCCGTCAAGACGCGAGGATCGTCAGGATTTTCCGGAGAACTCGTTTTCCCGTTATTAACAGACACGTTCGCGGGGTCCACGTTGTTCGACGAGAACTTTTCGTTACACAGACGCACGTACTCTTCGGCCTTGAACGATTCTCCGTTACCATCGTAATTTTGCGGCTGACTTTCTGCAGTCGGTTTTGAATTTGATATGTTTCCATCGGATTGCAGGGGAATGACCGTTGATGGGTCTGATTGCGCTGCTGGAACAACGAGACACACGTCACTTGACAAGATGGGAGCAGAATAGGAGCAGTGGTTACGTACATTGATTCAGCTGTTGAAAAAGAGCTGCCTTTTTCGAGAAGGCGGCAGCGATATGATACGGCGGTGGAACTGGCGGAACTTCATTCAGTTTTGGTGCTTGAACATGCATTTGATCGGCGTTCTTATTACCTACGGGAATAGGTACAGTTTTATAGGGTTCTATAAACTTCTCCGACTCTACGATCTTCGCGGTGTTCGCCTTGGAGTATTCATCCGGCTTCCAGGTGGAATTCACATAATCTGCTACCGTCGGAGGCTTCGAAAGATACTCGGACGTGGGATTACGAATATATTTCGCTTCGCGGATGTCCGGGCTCTTTTCTTTGGCAAGCACTGTCTTATTCGCTTCATCGGAAGATTCCTCTGACACCGATTGCTCCGTTCCAACATCCGTAGGACTATTGTTCTTATACCCTTTCAACGAGTGGCGGTCAGTGGGCGAAAGCGACGACTGTGAACCCTACAAAACAGGAAGCTTTAATCGCTCGACGTTCTCATTGTTCTAGTGGAAACTTTTTTAATTTCCCTACTCAATTATATTTTATCGTACTTCTTTTTTATACCGTTCTCACACGCTTCAAATGTACATGAATTTGAAAATTTAATTGTCGCCAATAGTCACTCTGGAGTGTTAATAAACTGCCTTCTTTTTCATTTATACCTTATTAAAGAAAGTTTGCGAATAACAGGTCCCGGTTTTTGAGGCAGGGTCCAGAGTAGCTGTAGCTTTTGCAATAATAGCTTCTTTGATCATAGTCTCCTGTTCTAAATGCATCTGTAAGGTTTAATTGGCAATTTTCCTATATTCTCGATTTGTAGCAATACACACAAATATACACAAGGAGTCAGGCGAAAGAGGGATGCAATAAAAATATTGGCGACACTTGAAATTATTCAGAGCTGCTCCCCGTTTCAAGCTTGTCCAATATTTTCTTTTCACCGTCCAATTGAAAGAGAAGAAGCATAAGACAGGGATCTATGAACGATACTTACTCTTTGATCGTGCGCTGATTGATGATGCAAATTGCGGGCATGCCTAGCAAGGTTGCGCAGCTCTTTAGGATAAGGAGTTGGTGCTCGATGGAGTTGTCTAGGGATTTCGGATTCTACCTCGGCAGCAAAACATATTCTTTTTCCAGTACCAACGATTGAACTTGAAATTAGTCCTACAGCTGGAGTCACTTCTGTATGCAACAGAGATGAAAGTGTAATTATTAATCTGTTCGCATTCAACGTTTCAAGACATGTTAGAACAAGAGCAATAAATACGTTTACAAGAGTCTGTCTGTTGTTTTGTACTTTACCATTTCATTCCTCATCTTCCTCCTCATTATCCACTAGCAGCAATAATGTATCACACGTACAGTGATTAACTAATTACTCATAAGATGAAATTATCCTAAGAAAAAGAAAAAGGAAGAGGAGCTTACGTTCAAGTTCTTGCCGCGGTTTTTGCGGGAGCATGAAGCAACTCAGTACCATCATGTCCTCCTCGCTGTTGAACTCCTGTTGCAGTGGCACCAACGGTTGACTTTGATTGTCGCTCAGCCATAACGCTTTCAAGTTGTTCAAGTTCAACATAGAGACCGGCAAGAATTTGATACAGTTGTTCACGAGGTTCAACACCCTCAACGAGGACAAATGGCCGAGTTCGGGTGGAACCCGGGTCAGATTGTTCGATCGCAGCGAGAGCAGTGACAATGCGGTGCAGCTTCCGATTTCCGGTGGAAGGCATCTCAAGTAATTATTGTCCGCGTTCAGACAGTGCAGCTTTCGCAGAAGTCCTATCGACGACGGTAGATACTCAAGGAAGTTCTTAGTTACTATAAGCTCCTCTAAGCTCGACATCTGTCCGATGTCGTTTGGCAGTGCGTTCAATTGATTGTCATCGACTTTAAGGGTCACGATTGTACGTAGATAGCAAAGCGAATCCGGCAACTGATAAATCTCGTTCGAAGAAAGATGCATGATCGATATATCCCTCCAGCCCTCCACCTCCGATGGAATAACATGAATCGCGTTCATTGTGCAATCAAAATGATTCAGACGATACAGCTGATTGATGTTGAGCGGTATGCGTCTGATATCGTTGCCGTCGATCCACAGTTCCGTGAGATTGATAAGATCTCCGACGACCTCAGGCTGGAAGAAAGATCGATCATTACTCGGCTCAACGAATTAATCATTTCCAAGGACATAGGACTCACCAATTCAGTAAAATCATTATTACCAATATCGAGTCTCTGCAGATTGATCAAACGGCTCATACTCTTTGGCAATGTCATCATGTTATTCTCACGAAGTTCTAATGTTCTCAGAGCAGAGAGTCTTCCAAAGTTTGCTGGCAGATACTCTATATATGCATCGTTTATATATAATTCTCTTAACCCAACAATGTGTGTAATAGCATCCGGAAAACGTTCAAAAGGATTAACACTGATATCTATAGAACGAAGGTTTTTACACTCTTTTATACTGTCTGGTAATTCTTTAATACCTGAAAGAGTAAACATTGTGTTAGTACAGATTCTCATACAGGTGTTCCCTATCGAATACATACTATTTTTACTGAGGTCTAAATATTCCAAGTTAATCAGGGATGCTATGGCGGGTGGTAACGTGGTGACTTCATTATCGCTAAGGGAGAGTACTCGCAATTCATGGCACTGAAACAGTGGCCTTGGAAGATCCTTTATCTGCAAGAACAAAACAATCATATCCTTCCAATCTAAAATTACAAACACAACTAAAGAATAATTACTCTATTGGCATCGAGATAGAGCTTCTCCAATGTTCTCTCATAAATGAACACATCGGGTGGTACATCATAAAGATTACAATGGTTTAACTGCAGCTCGCAGATATCTTCCTCTTGTGCTCTGAGACATGCGGCGCACTGCCACCAAGCACTACCCATTTCATGTATACCTGCGAACAGACATTTCGTTAGGACCACATTCTCCACGATCTAAGGGCCTCGAAGAAAACACTTGTTACCAATAATACTTCAAGAACGAGCGCCGAAGAACATCGATAATATATCTATGGCAAGCAGACGAATCCGTGGACAGTAGGAGGCTCGCTAGAAACACTGTATCTCCATGGATGATCTCTGGATCATTCGGCGATAGGAGCAGAGGAGTCCCGTTTCTTTCGACTCGGCTTCGCCAGGTTGTCTTCTATCCGCATCATCGCGAGCACAGCGTCGTCGTCGGGTTCCCCTCGAGCTGCTCGGTCGAACGAGAACGATTCACCGGATACACGGTGATCACCAGCGAAGTAGATGTCAAGAGATGTAGGTTATTCGACAGATATCCTTCAGGTTGTTCCTTATGAACATATCTCGCCGTTTATCGCCGTCGCATGCCAATCTGCCGTGGAATCGACGCGTTTCCGTCGGCCAACGAAAGATCTCCCGAGGATATTTGACACATCGGCGAGGATCGAACTCACGGACCTATTATCCGTCGCGAGAACAACCTTAAGCCCCGTTCGCAACGGCGTCCCCGTTTTTCTCGCCTCGAACGCGCCGAGAGACGATTTCATCGTGACTTTATCGATTCGGCCGACGATCGAGACGCGAACTTCTGGCGCTGCGGTCGCGCCGTGTCGCGTGAAGGTACGCCTTTAGGGGATGCAAATCGACGAAACGGAATGACGTTTACGGTCGTACACGTGCGCAGAAGTTAATTAATGGATTAAACGTGACGGAGCTGGAGGATTGAACACACGCTTGTGATGCGAGGCAAATCGAAGTTTTGGTGAGTGTTAATAAAGTTAATGAAGATGTTCACTCTGTTCTAACTGAAGTTACGTGTGTCGATGATTAAGGTGAAATTCTTGCGAAGGGAAGAAAAAGTTATTATGATCAAGTATACACTCTGGTTGCTTTATGAATATAGTGCTTCAAAGAATTGGATCATTGTTTTCAGATGATTTTGAACGATCCATCAAAGATTAGAAACAGTTATTGCATGTGTGTAGGGTGATTCTTAATTCCATCTTGGAAGGGTGAATCTGGGGCACAAAATAAAAAAAAATGGCATATAAACATGGGTCCTTCAAGTTCTGGGTTCTGAGTTATAATTCAAGAACTTGGTAGAATTGTTAAAATATTTAAATAAGTAGAACATATTGAGAGAATGGATTTGGATGTTTAGAGAAGAATCAAACTCACAAGGACTAAGAAGATGAGTGGTGGAGAACATAAGGGTTCTGAGAACGAGGATATTGAGAATTCGGATGAAAGTGATAGACCATCTGGGGAAAGATGGGCTCCAGTTGGTGCCAACGACGGTGACAATGATTTTGCTGATGAATACAAATATGTTGATAACATAGAAAAGTATGTACATTGTTATTTTCTACCAAACAAATCATTTAACCTATTTAAAATTAACATTGATCATTGTATATTATTTGTATGTTATTCTAGTTTGTCATATGACATGGAGAGGCTGAAAGTGCTGGAGGAGGAGCAGGAGATGCTCAATTCATCCCTTATAGCACTGACCACGCACTTTGCTCAGGTACTGCAAATATTTGCAGCTTTGGATTTCTGAAAGTGCATTACCCTAATGCCAAAATTATATTTTAGGTTCAATTTCGTTTAAGGCAAATTGTGGATGCTCCAGCAAATGAAAAAGAAGCATTGCTCAAGGAACTAGAAGAGTTTGCATTTAGAGGAATTCCTGATGTTCCAAATAACTTGTCATTTGATAGTAGATCCATTACACCGACATCTCCAATGTCCTGCAAGCAAAGCGTAAGCCATTTGAAAGTTTGTTGTATCATGGCTTATTAATTTCAATATCGCATTAGCTTTATCTTCTCCTTGGCATTTTTTTTCTCTGTGTTTTGCTTATCTTTACACAATTCGCTTTGCTTGTAGACTATTCTTACACGTACAGATCTGTGATATATTTTTTTTATTTTCTGATGAGTTATTTATCTAGTCCCTAAAAGTATTTATTTTGTATTGAGAAATAAAAGTTTTCATACACTTTATTTATAACACACATGTTTATCATTTCTTTGGTTTTCTTCCTTATTTTATTTGTGAGCATTTTTGTCTGTGTGGTATAGTAAATAGGAGAATGAGATAGGTGAATGCATTGCGTGTACAATTTAGCAGATATCTGGAGCAATAAATGATGTTGAAGTCGAGTCTAAAATGGCACTGCAAAGAACGAGGCAGAAAGAATTAATATGCCAGCTGAAATCACAGTTGGAAGACCTAGAAAAATACGCCTACGAAACCGGTGACGCAGATTTACCGCAAAGTATGGTACTGGAGCGGCAGAGTATTATAATCAGTAAGTTCTCTTGACGAAGAAGATCCATCTGTACAGAACATGCAGTAATATCATTCTTTTCCAGACCACTTAAAAGAGAAGTTAAACTTTGATGTCGATGACCTATGCAAAGTACCCGTGGACGATTTGAGGTGGCAAGTAGATTACGCCATAAGTCAGGTAAATCTCTTCATTCAGTCCAACAGATTAACAAATGAGTTATTCATTGTGGGTGGATTAAAGAGGATCAATCTTCCGTTTGCAGATCGTCAGCCCCTTGAAAATGAAAGAACAGTTAGTGTCACAGTTGAAAACACAGATTGCGGACTTAGAGCGTTTTATAAATTACCTTCAGGGGGAAGTCAGCACGGAGACGTTGGCGTGCACTTGTGCCTGTCCCGTGCACACCAGCGGATCCGCCACGTCCGCGTCTCACGCTAAGAAATCTTTCCAAAGGAAAAGCATAGAGGAGGAAAGTAGAACTAGAACTCTTAATACCGTTAAGAAGGTCGTGGCTCTGTTGCATATGTTCCTAGTGTCTCAGTTAGGATGCGGTAGTGAACGGGTCAGAAGGAACTTTAAGAAAAACTCTCTGCACAATTGGCGAGACTTACGTACCAGGCTAGATATAGCGGTGGAACACGTGATAGAGACTATCACGGAAACGGAGCGACATCCTGAAGACGATGATATCTCGAACGAGAACGATTACGCCTCGGATTCAGATTCACCGTCCCATTGTAATGCCAGAGTAACGTCCGCCGTAAGGAAGCACCTAGCAACCTCCATACGCGATTTATTGCAACACGGTTTAATGTCTGATGTGCGTTCCAATAGCGTGGTACCGTTCGTGGGATGTTTTCCCCAAAGAAACTCCACTGCTTCTAATTTCATGCACGCCTGGGAGCTGATACTCAAGTACTACGAAATTAAAAACGGCCACCGCTACAATTCCAGTCCAGCACAGAAATTGTCTCAGAGCTTCAATCTGGACCTCGCCGGAGGCAGAGTCGTTTCTTCCAAACAGGTACTGATCAGGGGCTTCGATAAACAACGACACACGCTACAAAAGAGTATTAACATTTTCAGAGCTTGCTGACGACCATCGGGAACATCATCGCCTCGCACAGTCCGTACAAGAGAAGCTACGATTCTCATTTCAAAGCGTTCATATGCGCGTCTCTGAAGTGAGTACTCGCTGCTAATCTGTTTTCATAGTTCGAAGAATTTTTAATTAATTTCTACTTTACATTTAGCGCTAACAAACTTGTCGTGTGGCTGAAACTTATCCTGCAATGTCAGTATCTTCTTGAGAACCATTATGCATCATGGAGCTACGTTGTGAAAACAGGTATACTAAAGTAACATACAAAGTATAGTAGCTTTGAGACGCATCTATGGTAATTGTATACTATTTTTCTAAATAGGGTTTCAAGATGCTTTTCACACTCTCGACCGTCTTACCACTTACAAATTAGATCTCCCGGTAGATCTGGCGGTAAGGCAGTTCCAAAATATAAAAGATGCGTTTTGATCGCAGAGCAAATCGACGTCCGTAACTCTAATGCAAGTATCAAGGTAGTCACGTTTAGTGTGCAAAGTACACCAAAGTACCAGGAAGTCGCAACCACGTAAATAAGAAACAGTATATTTTAATCTTATATCGACGTTACAGATAGTGTATACTATGTTTTTATTTTATGCTTTTAATGAATGATTTTGTAAACGAGGACATTCCTTTCTCATTCCCTGAGCGCTGGATAGTTAAATATTGTTACGATGCAATAACGTAGCTGTAATCGTTTGAAATATCAGTATTTTTAAAGCTGTGTTCTCAGGGTCTGAGTTTTTTAATTATTTTATTACTTCGACAAATGCAAAACGTTGCCTCTGTAGAAAATTTAAAGAAAACGAAAGATTGTTGCGTGCAGATATGTTAATGTCTTATGACACACTCGCATACATAATTATATAGCGTACAGCACTGATATAAATGCAATGCTGCCTGACACAATATGGACTGAACTATATTATCTAGTTATTTTCAAGTACATTTCCAAATATTGCACGTTCTCGATGCACTAAGGACTCTACGATATTAGAGGTTCCATTTAGAAATTGAAAGCAACTGTGTAAGGTCGACGAGCGCGATTTTCTCTGTGATCCAAATTCAGAAGAATTTATTAGCGACTCTTTAGATAGTGTGAAGATGATGAAAGTCACATACTACTTCCTGCATCTAGTAGTCGAGTAAAAACCAAAGATTAAGTTTCTTTAGTACATTAATTTTAGTATCACCTCGTGTATTAAAACAAACGGATATCTAATTTCACTATAACATATCATAAGAACAGCAACTACATCTAATAAGAACATGAATCAGTGTATGCCATATGTAAATTTCGATGTTGTACCATATTGTTAACGTTTTATCTTCGTTCCATTATAGAGAATTTTGTAATTGATTTATCCGTACGTTACGAAGGCTTCTTTTAAACGATACGAATGACTGTTCCTAATTTTACGAACGTTAGATTATGTACGATAAGAGAGAACACATAGACCCGAGAAAATATTAGTAGAACACATGTGTTGTTTTCAGATAGTTTGTTAAACGTATAAATATATATATATATATATATTATATCGCGTGCATAAGATACATCACGTATAAGATAGTTTTAAGGAGAAGTCGAATGTATTATACAATATAAATATCTGCTTTTTATATACATCATAATTTGACATTAGTTTATTGGAGAAATATATGCAGAAATATATTTATGGAGCAATGTACTGTTGGTTTTGTAGCATAATGCCCTGACGACGACTCACTCTGCGGCAGAAAAACCCGTGGAGTATATGAAATTGGTTGTTTATTTCTTGTAAAAGTTGTACATCAGTAAAAGTTTCATAGCAGCTTTTTTTTTCTTTAACACGTTTGTAGTATTTCATTGATAATTCCTCGATATTCGTAGCGTTAATAATAAAGGTATATAACGTTTCCTAACTTCTCTTTTTAAAGCATAACTCCCCACGGCGAACCAAGATCCTCCCCTTCCTTCGGGCGTGAACCACCAAAATCAGACTCGTGAATTTCATTTACGACCGAGAAACGGAGTATCGAGGAATCTCGATGTCCTTACAGATTATTAGATCCATAGTTTGTTGTACATAAAATTCAGAATAGAGTCTACCATTGTCAATAACACATCTGAACTCAACGAAGTATATAATACCAGAAGTTTATCTTTCTTGGTCGTGGACGATACGTTTTTACGCGCGTATCATCGTTACATTATAATTACGATGTATCACGATAATACAACTACTTATACAGGATACAAGTACACAGATGTAAGAGCACAAACTTGGTAGAAGTTCCGTTTCCTTCCCCTTTTCACGATATAAAAGTCGTATATAAAAAAGTCTATGGAAGAGCGTTTTCTTGTTCTTTTTTGGATATTGCATTCACATGTTTCTTTGCACACGGACAGTATAGTATTTGTTGGTGCTCGATCGAGAATCATAGTGGAACTTAGAGAGCTTTCTATATATCTATTGCGGTACACGCTCGTCAATCGTCTTGCCAAATCAACCGAACGACGACACTGATCGGTGACGCTTATCTATGCACTTAAGTACAGGATACAACATTCAGAAACGAATAGGCTGCTTACAACGTATGGAGATCCTTATAAAAATACTGTCGCGCAACGTAGGAATGAGAAATCGCATCTACATCATTCAGAACAGACTAAATCGTATCACAAAATTTTGGTGAAGCGCGAACGCAGTCAGAGAGAGAGAGAGATTACAACTCAAGTCTTTTTTTCGCCTGCTAAATCTACGCCGTAGGAATAATATATATTTAGCGATAGCCTATAGAACAAATAATGTTTTTAAATTAATTCTATGTTACAGTTAAAACATTCATTTAAATATCGCTCGGAGCACGATAATGATTTACTTTCAAACCTTATGTATAACAGTTGCACAGTATACACTCAATTTTTTTTTTCTTCTTTCCACCGTAACATTTGTCATATTAGCTTTCATCGATATTACTTTTCGTACATTAAATAGGCTATATTTTTGGTACAGCAACGATCTAACATCTAACAATTAAGGACAGTTTACATATAACGTCGCTAAATATAAACCCATTCTTTTTTTTTTATAGCCAAATCGTTTGCATAGTTATAATATAAATTCAGTATTATCTGTTTTAGGCTTCAGCAAAACACCGTTACTTCTTTGCTTTATATACTTTTTCTATATATAGGAAAGTTCATCTGCCTTCTGTAACATAGTGTACGTCTCTTACAGATACGTCTCTGCCAAAGAAGTAAAGAAATATAGCAAGTATATTTGCTATTACGCATCATTACACATACAAATATATAGATGTACAGTTACGATCAGGTCAACTAGTGTAACTAAGCATCTGTCTTAGTCTTACATAGAAAATCCTCACATAAGAA
Organism: Macropis europaea; assembly: GCA_916610135.2. Classification (NCBI taxonomy): domain Eukaryota; kingdom Metazoa; phylum Arthropoda; class Insecta; order Hymenoptera; family Melittidae; genus Macropis; species Macropis europaea. The sequence continues at coordinate 1,762,216 of OU744353.1, forward strand.
TGATGAAACGTATTCAAAGATGCAAATCACAAATTATACGATTAAAGATTTAAAACTTATTCCATTTAAAGAATGCATTATCAGTCTTTACGTTTTTCATTGTAGCGATAACAAGCATGTAAAATTTCTGTAAATTCAAGTCTGTTCTCCTCGATTATAAAAAAGATCAAAAAACGATATAAAAAGACTTCGTCATGCTTGGATGCTGAACTTTCAAGAAGCACAATGGCAGTACCGTGTCCCTTTTGCAAGCAGACTTACATCTCTTCACAAGTATGAACAAGCTGATAGCGAATAGCAACACACAAATTAATCTATCGTTCCGTTTGCACATTGAGTTCTGTATCCTTATCATGTATATAATAAATACTCTATCGGTACTATAATACCAGGGAAATCTTTGTATCGTTACGTTTTCATCTTGCTTAGACTGTTACGCATACTCTGTTTCGTTAGTGGCAGTTAACAGCAAGTTACATCATTGTAAAATTCGTTGACGGAATGCGAGTGATCACAATGAATAAAGCATAAAAACAGTTACAAGTATTCGTGTGTACGTGAAATTGTCCTAAAACATTCATACACCGTTAATTGCGTAACCGCGTGTCCAGAGATCCGGCTATCCTACATACCAGTCTTCAATCTTTCATCTTTCAGTCCCAAGATAAATATGACTAAATTAATAAATACGTGATGTTATCAAAATCAAAGATTGGGACCCAGAAATGCATCCGCATTAAATAATACTGAAACTAAGAAAAAAATGGATTCGATGCAATGTAAATGTGCACAAGCAATGGAAGAAAAGAACGTTTAGAAGCTCCTAATGTCGTTCCTTCATAATGAACTTCTAATCGCGAACATAATAGTTGCCGATACGTGTCACAATATTAACGCGTTTCTCATAAATATTTCGATCAATTCGTTCAATAAGGCTACGTAACAAACATAACAAAGGCAGTTATATATGTAACACGTAGGTACGATTTACCGATTATTCACCCTCCGCGTAAATGTCGCCTGACCCCCTAATTCATACGAATAAATCGAGTTCCATTTCGGTAAAAAATGATCAGGCTCAAGCGTGGATACGCAACGGTACGCTGTCCGACTTGTTCTCAGCTTCCAGATCGTGTTTTATAGTGTCGAGAGTATTGTAAATGGTTCTGAAAGCGGGTCTGTCCGACGGTCTCCTGTTCCAACATAATTTCATGAGATCATATATCGCCTGCGGCGTGTTGTCGGGACACTGAAGAACATTCCCTTCTTTAATATATTTTACAACTTCCTCATGGGTCATCCCGTAGTAAGGCTGAAGCGCAAAACTAAATATCTCCCACAAGCACACCGCGAAAGCCCACACGTCGGATTCGACGGTATACTTATTGTACAATATGCTCTCCAGAGGCATCCATCTGACCGGTATGGCATCCTGTTCGTCGCCTTTATAATAATCCTGCAGATAGATCTTCTGCGACAATCCAAAGTCCGCTATCTTCACGATCATCTGATCGTTGATCAAGCAGTTTCTCGTCGCGAGATCCCGATGGACGAATTTCCGATCAGATAAGTATACCATTCCCGACGCCACTTGCAAGGCTATGTTAATCAAATCCATGTGCGACAGACGGGAGTCTGTGAAGTGTTCGTCCCTTTCTATGCTTCGAATGATGTAATTCCCGGGTGAACAGGAGCGTAGAAACTCGTTCAGATCTCCTCGACCCATGTACTCGAAGAGCAGACACATCGGTCGACCTAACGCGCACACGCCTAACAGTTTCACGATGTTAGGATGATCGAACTCGGCCAACAGACACGCTTCTCGCTCGAAATCCTTCAACAGATCCTCCGACGCTTCTTCTTTCAACATTTTCACGGCTACACTCGTAAATTCTTCGTTGGGGACGAGACCAGGCGCTTGGGCCTGAAACACTCGGCCGAAAGCGCCCTGCCCTAGATCTCGAACGTAAATTATGTTGTTCCTTGGGAACTCCAGCTTCTCCAATTTAGGATTCAACTGGGCGCTCGTTTTGTGATACGCGTCGTTGCTCGGTAATTTGTCCAAATCGATATTGACGTACTGAAAATTGAATCGGATGTAAGCGCTGTCGATACCGATAGCAATAAATGCGTGGTGCATGCGAAGACGAAGACCAGACTCAGTATCATCTTTCTGGTCAACTTTGCAATGTGAGCAAGAATCATACGTTTTCCGTCGCTTTTAATATACCTGGTTATCCGTGGGATTATATCCTTGATGTCGTTTGTGAAGTCTATGGCTTAAAATAATGGACAGCAAGGTTCCACCTATGATTAGAAATCCCAATGAAGACAGTATCAGTATAAACATTGGAGTAAACAGTGTATCCATAGCCAAGTCTTTTGGATCGATCTGCAGTACCTTACTCGTTACATTATCTATTTTACAAGGAAAGATTAAATGATTATACAATTAATAGGAGCGCGTGCTGTATGAAATTACGATTGTGTACCGCATATAGGAATATCACAATGCTGCCAGCGAATAGAAGCATTCATGGTGAAACACCATGGCATCGGCTCCTCTCCGCCCGCGTTTCTACAATAATTTTCTCCGTAACGAATCTGAGGGAAGACATCCGGCGGTCTGTCATGACTGTGCGGCGATTGTGCATTCCACGATTGACAATCCAAGCCAAACATTGTTTTATTCACTTTGCCCATGTAGAATCTACCATTACCCTTCACACAGTCATCTGAAATAACACATGAAAATAAGTCAGGCACATCTTACATCAGATTGCAATCGATGTAATTCAAAGTTTATTTTACATGTAACAAGATCCTCGTTTGTATCAGTCAAATGAATATGCGAACAGGTCATATTTCCTTTAACTATTTTTGGCAGCGTTTCGCATTCAGGCAGCGTGAAGTGGCCCCTGGATCTGATGTAGATATTCCTCTGATTGTTATCTTCTATCATTGCCCAATCGTTGAAACAAAATTCGTGGCGCACAGCCATACAGTCTTCGTAACATAATGGCAGGCCTACCGAGTTGTGACATTGTGGAAAGGCATACATGCAGAGCATCCTCTAAAACAATGAAACAAACTGTTGCTTCCATATTTCTTTGCCTGGTGTCAGAGCAAAAATAATAATACCTCTGCTGCCGAACGGCATGGCTCTTCAAGCTTTTCTATCAATTCTTCCCACAGATTAGCCGTAATATACTCGTTCAGAGAACCTCCTGGATTATCAATGGAATCATTGAACCATACCGTGCCTATGCCGCTCAAATATTTCTTGCAGATCTCTCCTCTGTAAGGTGCACAGTAGCCGTGCGATTCTGGTTCTATGTAAACAAAAAGAGAAGCGAATTGAACCGATGTACTGCATTCATAAATAATCAGTGATCAATGACTCTTTGTCACATGATACGTACTGGTCTGTGCGGAACTGAAGCGCAGAATGATTGCCAGCAGAGAAACAATCCAGAGCACCATTATTTACATGTATCGGTCTAAAATAATATCGACAAAAATATCACATGTTTAAGAAAAAAAAGTTCGTTGCATGAAACACCGTCGGGTGTTTAATTCACATTGAACATTCGATTCATCGTGTCGATCAAGTATGTTTGAACGCACGATCGATTATGATATTCCATTCTATTTCTCCACTGTGCCTGCTCGATCGTCACTGAACGAACATCGCAATTATCGATTGTAATTTTTTAAACTGTTCTCAACGGGAAAACGATATAATTCGACGAGAACAAGAAGGAATGATTCGGTCTATCGTATCGAGTGCATTATTTACGTCTCCGCAAGCAAATTCTCCTGTTATCATGCGTGCAATCAATGCATCACGCTCCCTGTCAAACGTTCCTTTTATTTACAACGTTCACACGATCGTAGAATAGTAAATTTCCTCGTTTCCTAACGAACATAAGTGACTGCTAATCTAACAGAAATTTAGAACTAGGACAGTCCCGTAATGGAGGAACCGCTCGATCGCAACAACAGACTTCTACTAAAACGTAAACTTTATCACGTGGAAACCTGAATAACTATTCGTTTAAAATAAAGAAAATCGCTAATTGTTTACGATTACGACCAAAATTAGGTACAAATTTTTCAAGTGCCTGTTAGGAATTTAATTAACCTCTTTTAGTAAGTTCTTTGGACAACGTTGGTACCACTGAATCATGTAAAAAAACGCGCGGGAACGAGTACCGGCTGCCGGTTAGCGGTTATTCTTTTGGAGGACGAGGTTAGGGTAGCATGCACGCGTTTTTGAAAACTGGGAAATTGGGCCCAGGAGATGGGAAAAAGCCATCGAGTTCTCGTGGAAAGGATGAACGCAGTGGACCAGCACCTCCTTGGGTGGAGAAATAGTAAGCATAATTGTAATCTGAATCATTAAAACCTTCAAACTTGTATGAATCCTAAAGTATATCCATCATTATAGTCGTCCAAGAACCGTGGAGGATGTTGTGGAACAATTAGAGGTCGTTGAAGTGTTGAGACAATGTCTGAAGGGTGGAGACTTCCCAAATTTATTGTTCTATGGCCCACCTGGAACTGGTAAAACAAGCACTATATTAGCTGCTGCGAGACAGCTATTTGGGAGCCTGTATAAACAAAGAATTTTGGAATTAAATGCCTCTGATGAAAGAGGTATTCAAGTTGTTAGGGACAAGATCAAGTCCTTTGCTCAACTCACAGCTGGTGGCATGAGGGATGAGTACGTTCTGTTGTATATTCTAAAGCTCTGATTATGTTTGATGAATAGCCAATGATGTCTAGTAAAAGGTCTGAGGGTTACAATGCAACTGCACATGTTGATTGCTTGAAGAATATATAGTTGTTATCAGGAGTTCTAATGAAGCATTTTAGCAACTCTTATTGCCAACTAGAAAGCAACATGCTTTGGCAGGTTAACAGAAGTATGTGAAGCTTCAGTCTTTTGGTCCTGCATTAAAGCAAACAAATCAAACAACATTCTTCAAGTATCTTGCGCGTTGCCTAGTAATTTCTATGATAAGGCACTCTCTGAGGCACATTACACAGAGCTACTAGTATACAAAAGAAAAAATATAATATAATAACAGATTGTTTTTTTAGTGGAAGAAGCTGTCCACCTTTTAAAATTATCATTCTGGATGAAGCAGACAGCATGACCAATGCTGCTCAAGCAGCTCTTCGTCGTACTATGGAGAAAGAGTCTCACAGCACCAGATTCTGCTTAATTTGCAATTATGTATCAAGAATTATAGAACCCCTGACCTCGCGTTGTACAAAGTTTAGATTTAAGCCTCTGGGAGAAGAAAAGATTATAGAAAGATTAGAGTTCATTTGTAAAGAAGAAGACTTAAAGGCGGAAAAGCCTGTTCTTGTGAAAATCGTCGAAGCCTCCGGCGGAGATTTGCGACGCGCCATAACGTGTTTGCAGTCTATTACAAGGTTGAAGGGCAAAGGTGTTGAAATCACTGTCAATGATGTCCTTGAAATAATAGGGGTAATAATGGTTTCTTTTAATAGCACAGAATCAGTGGCAATATTTCTTGATTCTTTCATAATGAAATAATTGTAGATCGTTCCTGACAAATGGCTAGATGATTTAATGGAGGTTTGCAGGACAAAGGATTACGGCATGGCTGAAGCATTTGTGGATGAGTTTATGCTAGAGGCATTTGCTACATCTCAGGTGAGCTTTTTTGTTCCTTTAGATAAGGTCTTAAAATGCTATAGTATCTAAGATTTAAATGGTGCTTCAGGTCATTGAGCAACTCAGCGAAAGAATCGTGTACTCTAACGAATTAACAGATAAACAAAAAGCATTGATTGCAGATAGACTCGGGGTAAGAAAAAGAAAATATTCTCATACTAAAAAAAAACACTATTCCATTCTCATCTTCTCTCTTTTCGTCCAGGAGTGTAACTTCAGATTGTTAGACGGCGGGAGCGAATACATACAGCTCATAAACCTCTGTTGCGGTATTATAAAAGCTTACGAATTAGCATAAGTAAATATTTAAGTTTGCAAATATTTTTCTACGTTAATAAATATTTATTATTTTTCATCCGAGCATTATTCAAAACCATGAAGCTGTCGCCTAGTGCAACAGCATCAGAAGCAAGACATCCTTTACTTCCGGATTCCCTAGCAACTCTGCACTTCTCACCATCTAGGAAATTCCTGCATTCCCTAGATCTCATTCCGACGATACGTTCACTTTCCTTGGTTACTTTTTACCGGACCCATCGTACTACGTTTGAAATCGACATCCTTCTCTCATCCGGTGACAGAATATTTCTAAGAAACAAATACAACAGCCTTGAAAAGCTGACACGAGGAAGCACAGCGAAAGTGAGACCAACCAAACGCTGACAAACCATCATAAGCAATACATTTGTCCAATGAATCGTGGCTGGCAAGAAATAAACGATTGCTATTTAAAGGGCATAAGTGAATCCTCACTGTACCAAAGCTCTGCGTGCCACGCCTCCGGGTCTCCGGACCAAGTGGTCGAGCGATACATGCCGGCGTAAGGTTCTAGGGAGAAGCGGATTTCCACGAGCGCGACTGCGCGCGGCCTGTCGGCGTCGGGACGCCGCGGTTTGAGAGCCGCTGCGATCGGCGTGTAGGGGCGTCGTTGCTGCGTGCAATGTGTATCGTGTAGGCGTTGGCGAGGAGGCGACAAGTCGGGGATGTGTCCGTAAAAAAAACCTGCGGTTTCTGCGTACTCTGTCGCACGTGCACGCTCGAAATCGTGTTCCGCGGCCGACGGATCAGCAACGGGACCGCGTAACGGGCCCATACGCCCGACTACCTTGCATCCCGTGAACGGGTCTCCGTAACACGACGAGCAGCGACAGAAAGAAAGAAAGAAAGGAAGAAGGAAGAAGGAAGGAAGGAAGGAAGGAAGGAAAGAAAGAAAGAAAAAAGAAAAGTGCAGCCACCGTGTTCTATCGTTTCTCGCGAAGGCCACGTATCGTGCGTGCGTGCACCTCCGGACGTCCAAGGTCCGAGAAGGTGGCCGGTGTGACCGTCTGGCGGACGGCGGAAGAAAAACGACGCCCAGGATGCCAGGACGTCTCCGTCGAGGGGCCATTGAGACGGTCGGTGCTGCTCGGTGTTAACTTCGACTTCGTCCGTTCCTAGTCCAACACCTTTCGACCGCACCGAAGCGGAGTTTGGTGGGCGTAAAAGTGGGAGAGAGCCGGAGCCCATGTGAGGTCGCGTTCACGGGAGATGTTACGGGATCTCCTGATGCGGGAGGACTCGATTATCAGCGGCCACGATCGAACGCGTTATCGCACGCCGGATTCACCGTGTCCGTGTGTTCCCGGCACTCTGGACACCTCGTGTGAGACTGTCGTGCACGCGAGTGTGGTATTCGTGTGACTCAGCCACGGGAAGACTCAGAGGTTTCTAGAGAATTTAGGTTCGTACGGGGAACTCGATGACCGGTTGACAGCAGGATCGCCACCTATCCACGCAGGAAGCTGCTCCTGTGTTTTGGCAGTGAAGATTCGCTGGAGGGAGGAGGGGGTGCCAAGGGTGGATGACACCGGGGAACCGTCCAGGGTAATTTCGTCGACTCGACGCCGGCTTCGCGTCGCGACTCTTGGAATGTGACGGGCGACACGCGGCGTGGGAAAGATCATAGAAAAAGGTAAGGCGATTTGCATGGTCGCGATTTTTCCTCGATCCGAACTGTCAACTCTGTCGCGACGTTTGATGCTGCGTCGCGTCGCCTCGCGTCGCGTCGCGTCGGGTAAAAGAACGCACGTGCGCCTTTGCGTCGGCTTTTCAACGACATGTTGTCTATTTTCTAGGCGTAACTGGTGCGATGCACAGGCCGACCCATTAGAACCGCCTTAAACCGTTTCAGTGCATGCCTTTGTTTCGCATATTGTGCGAAACGCCAACTAGCGCTTCTGTTGTTCTCGCGAGGGTGTACCGTGTTGAATTCCAGGGAAAGAAATAGCAGAATCTACCGTCTTGCTGAAGACTTCTTCGGACAAGCGAGACTCGCAAAGTCTGAGCTGTGGGATAGATGTTTTTGTCCGATAGGATTTCTTCGTCTGCTTTCCACGCAAACATTGATCTTCTGAGAGGATTTCAGCGGAATTCTAAATACCTTTGGCATGATGTGTTCACAGACAAATGATTCATGTATGGAGTGTGCATGAGCTTATGAATGTTTCTATAAAAGTTAGTTTGCAGGGATAAATGGCTTCCAAGGACATGTTTTTAGAGCTGCCTCAGTTCTCGCTGCTTTCTCACACGTGCACAGGTGTCTGAACATTGAAATACGCAGGGTGGTCCATTAGAAACCGGCCATAACGTTTGTTGTCGAAGTCCAAGGTCATTTTTTCAAGCTTTCCGCTCGTACCGAACTTCTCTCGTTCAGCGAGGGCCACGTTTTTCCTCGACAGGCCGTGATACATTGACCGGAACGTAAAACACCGCTTAACGACCGTGCCGAGCGGAAAATGAACTCTTTTTCATTGAAAATAGGCTCGCGCGATTACTGCTAACGATGCGAGCGGTTTTTCGTCGCCGGCGCTGATTATATTTGAAACGCAAATGAAAGTCGCCCGTCGAGCGTAACGTCGTCGAGGACCGGAGGCGAAGGAGGAGCTAAAGCCACGTTCTCACGAATCGAGAATTCACGAGGAGGATGATCGATCGGATCTAAAATAACCGAAATACGATTAAAGGGAAGCGCATGCACCTCCTTGGAGCGAGCCGAATTTCACTGAAAGTCCGTTGCACGTTCTGCAAACCTCAACGCGTTATAACATTTATCCTAATAACCTTTGATACTTCAGGTGGTCCGTGATTATGAGAAATGGCCTTCAGAGAGAGAGAGACAGAGAGCGAGAGAGAGACAATCGCGCGAGATGCGTGACGATTAATAAAACGGCGGATGCAGAGCGAGGCGATAAGGGCACCTATAATCAGAGCTTATGGAACATCATCAGGAAATTATAGAAGATGCATCGTGCGAGCGAGCTTGCGGTTCCACTCAGGATGCATCATCGTTCCACGACACCCTCCGCGCCCCTGTTTACGTATCCTCCGAGATAAGGACGAAGTTGCTCGACTTCGGAGTCTGTGCAGCCACCAGGCCGGGCCACTTTCGTCCGGAGCAGCGATAACGAATAACACCGATAGTTAATTACTCGGATGAAAGTGGTGAACTACTTTGCAGCGAGCACTTAGCCAAGAAACCGAACGTTCCAGCGGCGCCGGTCGAATCGACCGTGAAGATCGATCGTCGACGACGAACGGCGATATCGGAATCGAAAATATCAGAAAGCAACGATTGACACGATCCAGAGGTTTCGCGAGATCTCTGGATTCATTGGCCACGGTGGCAGAAGCGGATAATCTTTCAACGACTACCTGTAAACCACAAACTCGCTTACCTAGATACTGGTCTCGATAGAACTTCGGTTTTCTTATTCGCTCGCTCGGCAGACTTCCAGCGGAGCAAGAAATATTTCATCGACGATCGCCGAGGATTCAGATTTCAATACGGAATGGAAAATTAAGAGGTTTATACGCTAGAACCTTTTTTGGAGCTTCATGGAACGAGATTTTCCTTTCCCTGAGTGGAGTAATTGATGTCATCTCAAAGACGCCTTGATTTTTCTCCCAAATCTTGCTCCAGGTGCTAGGAAAACGCTTGCACCAGTTTAACCCTTAACACGTTGAACGCCACGGTGGTCACCGGTGACCGACACCTCAAATTTAATTTAATTGAATACTTACTGATTATCGCAAAACGCTGAGCAAACTTCATACTGAAACACTAATATAGTAACAGAAGAACACGACTGAGTACTCAAATCTGTTGTTTCTTTACGATTTATATAAAAAAAATCAATTATATAGTGTCTGATTGGGTATGGCCGTTTTCACTGTGGCGTTCAACGTGTTTGGTGAATGTAATATTTAATTTATATCTTTTTTAAATTATTATTTTAAAAGCAATCATAAAGAAAATCACGTTAACCTTAAACGCTATCAGGGGTGAAATTTCACCTTTAAGGGTTGAGCTAGCAAAGGCACCTATCATTGTCAAAGGATTGTCACAGTCAAACTGAGCCCTTGGCAATTACTAATAACTCAAGACGAAGGGTTTAATCGAGGTCTCCATCTAAAAAGAATCGCCTAATAGAATCATTAAACTTTGGAACCGTCACTCTGTGACACCTTGAACGTTCCGGGCGGTATCAGCTGGCAGTGGCCACTTAAAATGGTCTCGCCAACGAGTTAGCGAAACCGCAAACAATTGAAACGTGGCGTGAACGCTTTTCACTGGGAAGTTTGGCGTGCGGACGCGGGTAGGCCGTGCAAGAAAGAAGGGAAAAATCGAAGAGAGGCGATTGTTCCAGGGAACGTGGTCCGTTTAGCTGCGGTGATCGAAGGTGCTTTGAATCGACGCTCGAGCAGATCTGCTCCTCGATCTATTCAGCGGCGCGGAGTGGCCGAAATCGGCTGATTGTCGGCCACGGAAATGACGTTGTCAAGTGTCAACGTGTTCCGATCGTGATCGCTGGCCCACCTGGTGCTGGCCGGTTGTCCAGCCGGCCGGAGAGTATCATAGTTCGCGGTGATAACGTCACGTACGCTTTTCAGTGATGAAGAATTGTTTGGTCACTGACGCGAGCGTATCGAGGTCGCTTCGATAGGAAATCCTAACAGAATTTAACCCTTTGCCCGTGACCCGCGCACCGACGACGCGCATGGGCGTCGGGCACGGTGGCTCGCGGTGTACAACCGCGGCGTTCGTCTCGTTTTCGAGTACCCCGCGGTCGGAGGGTTAACCCTCTGAGGCCGGAAGATTTCGGGGAAAATCGTGCACCATGTGCTGAAATTTTCCGTGGTCGAACACGTGTTTAATTTAATAATTAATTATAATTATATGTTTGATGTCGACTGCTCGGTCGTTTCAGTCCTTCAAAATTGCAACATATGTAACGAGACATATATATTTTAATGAAATAAGCGAGGATGATAATTCGTCTAAGTATATAGGTTTCAAGCGTACAGTAAACGCGTGTGCCTTGGCCAGTGCGGTGGCCCGTAGCACACGGTGAACGATCTTTTTGAACGCACATATGCGTCTGTCGCCCGCAAAGGGTTGAAAACGCAGTGTCCAGAGTTTCTGAGCCACTGGAACCTTGAAAACGTAATTACACGCTGTAGACGGAGTGTAATCATCGTCGATGTCATATCTATCACCGTCACGATGCGTCATCGTCACGTGCGCTCTCGATAAGTCGGATAACGAGCGGCCGGATAATCGAGAAAGCGTAAAATCGAACTCCTTGGTCAAGCGGGAGTCGCGCCGCGCCTCAAACTTCGCTAATTTGCGGACCACGGGTTCTCGTTAACGAATCCCTCGGCCGAGAGATTCGTGCGGACAAATTCGAAATTCTGCACGCTCGGATATTCCGGGCAGGATCGATCTGCTCGCGAGTCGATGTTAAGATGAGCGGATCGAGGGAGGAGAATAATGTAATTCGCGGCAGACGGTACGCCGGTCCGATGGGAAGATAAAGTTTCCTGTTTCCGGGTGGCCGTGTAACGACATTCACCGGTTCCCTGGGTTATCACTTTTATCTCCCGCGGGATCGTTTCGTTGCCGTATTCGAATCGTTTGCACAGCGACCGTTTTCCTCGAGAATCGATGAGCTGTACGGACCTTATCTCCTCGCTCGAGAATCGATGTGAAAAATCGAGCTCCGATGCCGATTAGACCGTGAGTAATTCATCGTCGATCCCTCAGGATTGATAAGCGATCGGATGACAGACCGATACTCGTGATTCCATTGCGTTCGACGGAGAACCGTGGCGTCAAGGAACAATCGTTTGGAATTTTCCGAGCCGATCAGAGTATCAACCCCTCGATATAACGTATTTTTTATTGCCAGTCACGACGCTCGAATTCTGCAATAATTGACAGCAGCGTATGTAGCGTTAAACGTGAGTCATAGTATCGAATGATTTTGTGAAATTGCGTCAGGGATAATTGTAGGAACATTCTAGAAAGATATAACGTTGAGTATGATTGCGTGAACGAGCGTTTGAGATAACTGATGCGGGTGTTCGAGAATGAGACTCAACGAAAGTGTCTGTGGATCCAAAGAATGCACGTGTTTGCTTACGATAAGATACCGCGAGAGCGTGTTGAGTATCCAGAATTATAGTGTACCCTTTGTAGAGTCCATTGAGATTTAGTCTATCGCTCCAGGGTCCTGGGGTAGTGACTATAAGTTTCATGTGAATCTTGAAAACATTATGGAAGAAATATAAAGAAATATACTGCTCAGAAGAGAGGCTTAGGATTTTTAATAATTTCAGACAATTTGTCAAGTTTCAGCAATGAAAGAAAAATATAATTTGTGTCTAATGTAATAATATTTTCTCGATGTTTACTGTGTACAGTATTTGCAGCTTCAATACCACTAGACACGTCGATGAACAATAAATCATTTAAGTGTGTGATTATCGAATTCTTTTGAGCAGTACATTTCATATGCCATTTTGTCTAATATTATTTTACTATTGATGCAATCCACGAGCATTAGAATAATAATAATAATTTCTCTCATGGACACAGCCTGCACCAGCAGTTAATATTTCCACCGTCTCTATTATTACAAAACTTCTAGAGAAAAATTATCCACAGGCCTTGGTTCTTCACATCCTTCTCCTAATTTCTCTGTCCGGTCCACCCCACAATTTTCTATGAACCAAGAACGAAAAAGAAAATGCTCCGCGACTTACAGTTCTCCCACAAAAGTATTCTTCACCGCTCCATTTTTTTTTTTCAAGCGATAAAGTACGATAATTTTATTTCTATTTGCACACCGGCTTCTTTTTCCGCCCAGACGCGTCGCATCGGAGAGTGCGTGCATACAGGGTGTCTGAAAAAGATGTTCTGATTAAATCTCGATGGTGGTAAAAGCTCGGACGACGGCACGGTAAGCGGCCGGTGCTGTTTGTACGCTAGTAACGACCGAGTGTATAATTTACGAAAAGGAGGAACACGGAGAGGCTCGGCCATTCAGGTGAATAAAACCCGTCAGTGGTCCCGCGGGACAGGGAGCAGGAAACGAATTCCATAAATTCTTTAAGGGACTCCCCTCTTCGAAAGAATGGGACACGATTATCGTCTTCTGTCCACCCGGGGACAATGAGACTCGTTATTGTTTCAAATCTCCGCCCCGGCATTCTATATTTTTCTATGCACGCACACCGCGTCACGCGGAATCATCATCCACGGCTCTGAATTTCTATCAGCCAGAATCCGTGACACAGTGCGTAATTCTAATCTTCCTTTAAAAGGTAGTCGCATTCTGTATGTTCTTATACACCCACATTATGTCAGGTAGAATTATCTGCGAGTCAGAGCTGCCATCAGGCGACGCACCGTGTAATTGCGATATTCCCGTGGACGGTGTTCGATCTAAATTTCTTTGATTTTTTTCCCCTCCTCGAATTTTGTGTGTTAGTAGGACGATCGATTGTGACAGATAATTGTTGCGAACGCACTATTGTTCGTTACCGGTGGCTAGAAGTTGTTCCCGTTGCAACGGTGACGTCGACTTCGATTAAAATTCCGTCCACCCTTTGCAGTGAAAACAGAGAACACCGGGTGGAGTGTTTCTCGGCATTTTGTTATTCAAATTTTTGATTTTGTCTACTGCAACAGGGACGAACCTGTGCAAACTGTGTCGAATAGAATGTGAAACGGAGCATCGCGTTGTGTTGCGAACACTTGTGAGTATTGGATAAACGTGACTGCAAGGGTGCATAAATTGCAGTCATTGTCATTTAATGAGATACTGACCACTAATTTTAATATTCTTCTTCTGTCATTTAAACAGCTCTTCCACTCCATCTTCGACGATTGTTTACCGTTTCGGAACAATTCATTTTTATCTCAAATAAAAGATACGAGGTCTCTAGAAAACAGTAATTAGTCTGGAGAACGGGGAGCAGTCCTCGGTGTCAATTAATTTAAAATGAAAAATGGTAGAATGCAGTAATTATGTTGCACAAACGTCCTCCTGATATTTTTCCATCAAACCCACATTTAATCGTTGGCTACGCACCTCCACCATCGCGACTCAGTTATCATAGAACAATTAAAAACAAAGTCCACGTTCCCCGACACGCACGGTAAAATTCATACTAAATAAAGCAGAACAGTCGTACAAGCTGGAGGAGGAGATTATTTACGGTGGAACCTGATGTTTCAGGGATGCATTAAAACGGTGGCTCGATACGTAAATTTCTTGCATTCTTTTTCTTCGTGCGATGCGTGTCAGTGGGACGATCGATTGTCAGACGGTGTACGTCCATCGACGTGCAGTTTTCAGTGAAATTTCCTGCGGAAAGAAACGGAACGTACGTTCCTCCGTTTCCCTTAAACGCGGCGGGCTCCGGTGTAATTCCTGTACGACGGTAATTAGATCACAGTCGGCCGGTGTACTTTAATGAAACCGCCGCCGCGAATAACTCACGGTTACTTTTCTCGCCTCTCCTGTTCCGTGCGCTTGAAGATCCGCAGTTTATGAAACCGTGGACGAACCAGCAGACTCGCACAGACACACACACACACGCGTGCGTGTGCATGTGTGTGGATGCGGTGGCTTATTAACCATCGAAAGTCTAACCGAGTCAAGATCGATAATCGACTCTTCAACTTTTAATCCAGCACTCGGCCGATTAGCGTGCCCGGACACGGTCTCTTCCTTTTGCCAATTTTCCATCCGATTTTCCTCCGTTGCGACCAGCTTTGTATCGTCCGATCGAACGCTCCGTTTCACGTGAAATTTAGTATCTGTTAATGCAAATTTTCGAGGCTCCGCTGTACACCGAGCAGTTAGGCGAATCGCGAGCTCGTATGTGACTGTGGCAGGGGCACGCGGATTAGGCGGATCAAAGTCATCGTTTTCTGTGGAAGAATCTCTGTTTTTTACTTTTGGGGTGCAACAGCGAATGTGTGATTTGACATACAATTTCAATTATACGAATTCTTTGTTAATTGTAAGGTGGAATTATCATCAGTGACATTGTGTAGTTTATTTTGTACCATCGTGTATTTTTAAACTCCAAACCAAAAGTATCATTCTTGTGAGAAACATAGGTACAGTGTGAGGCATCTTGTTACTGATCACAGTTGGAATAATCGAGGTTCTGCTGTATATAGTAATATAATTTTTCATTGAACAAAGGCGTCATAGTACAGTCTTCCAGGCGTGTTCTCCACTGTGCCAGTGAATGTATTATAAGAGTACAATTATTCCATGGCGAACGCTATGATCTTGAACACCTAGGTCTCCACGCCTTCACAGTAGAATCAGTGAAAACTGGACACTAAGAAAATGCATCTCCAACGCAAATTTTCGAGATTCTGTTCTGTTTCGCGGATCGAGTAACGTTTGTTCATGGTAATTGCAGTCGAACGAACAGATTTCCGAGGAAATGGATGGGAGAACTCGATGGACCAGGTGGTTATGCGTTTTCCTTGCAAAGAGGATCGCGGGCCGTGTGTCAGAGCGTGGAAACACGGCCAGTGATCTCGAATGACGGCGTCGACGAACCGCTGGAAACTTAAATTAGGCGTCTCGAGGCAACGTAACGCGCGACGCTAATTAGACGCTTCGGATTTACCGCGACGCAGAGGCCAACGACGAGTGGTTGAGCTACTTTCGGAGAGGCCGAAAAAATGGCCGAGTTCCGTTCGCCTTCCCTCCACCGGAATCGTTTAACGCGCTTTCGATCGCTACCGTGCGCCGATTTTATTCCTGCCCGATGACCTTTCGGTCCTCCTGACCTCTTTGGACCTGTAACGCGTGGTCCTTGAAATCGAACGTGCCGGAGAGACTTTCGTTTGGACCGGGAGGCTGCGCGAACGGTACAGTGACAACGTTTTGGGGATAGTGGAGGCTGGAGATGGTAGAGACTCGAATTAGTAGGGACTCGAGTTAGCAGAGACTCGAGTTAGCAGAGACTCGAGTTAGCAGAGACTCGAGTTAGCAGAGACTCGAGTTAGCAGAGACTCGAGTTAGCAGATACTCGAGTTAGCAGATAGTCCAGTTTGCAGATAGTCGAGTTAGCGGAGAGTCGAGTTAGTAGGGATTCGAGTAAAGAGTGACTCAAGCTAGTAGAGACTTGAGTTAGCAGAGAGTCGAGTTAGCAGAGACTCGAGTTAGCAGAGACTCGAGTTAACACAGACTAGAGTTAGTAGTGACTCGTGTTAATAGAGTCTGATGATCGTAGACACTCGGGATAGTAGAGATAGAAGATAGCAGAGACTGGGCGAATCAAGGTCAGTGTTAGATGTACAGCTTCGTGTTTGAACAGCTTATCGACAAGGCTATAGTGCTGCGAGGAATTCATTGTTTGAATGGAACGATTCAAGCTATGAATTCCAAAACGGCACAGGTCCACCATCTAACATTTTGAGCAGATTCCCCTGGTTTATCTTCTTCAATTCTTCATTAATCTGTTTGATTTTTCTTGAGAATATTGTTTATGCACATGCCACAGAAAGTAGGAAGCCAATTTATGGCTTTGAACGATCTAATCCGAATATCCTTACTATACCACGGTACATGAAAGGTTCCTCGAAAATATGAAAGCGTACGGTGGTTGCAGCATCCACCGAGTCGATAACTATTAATACAACAAAATTGAAGGATTCGACGGTAGCGATGGCGATTCGAGAACCCTCCAGAGACCTCTAATTACTCTCCGAATTTAGTTTCAATTTTCTTTAATATCAACCAGCGTCGCGGAGGGTTTTTAAAGGCAGCAGCTCTAATCGAACGTTCACTCGATTTTCCATCGTGATCATTTTTCTCGTGTCTGGTCTCCGACTCGCCGTTCCACCGGCTAAATCGAATGAACGCAGAAAAGTAATTCGCCCACTTCATTTTTCGCCCTCTTCTCGCCAATTTCTTCCTAGTCTTTTTCCTATTTTTTTTCCACTTTTTCGAAGGAAACGCAAACCAGTTAATTGGCGAGCGGCAGGTTTCGAGGTTCGATTTTTCCGCGTGCAGCAGCGGCGGCGGCGTATATTCGCGAATTAATCGAAGCCAATTCGTAACCGTGGACTAATGGTGAATTAGTGCAGGCGATAAATTAGCAGCGTCCAGCGGTGCTCGCGAATCGGAGGCCTGGAATTCGACCAGGCTGCGGCAAACGTTCGCGAAATTCGATCCGGCGAAATTCTCGCGGTCGATCCCACCGCGAATACCGATTTCTTGCATAATCGATACCGGAAAACGAATTAACCCTTTCTCTGCCGAAGATGACTATTGTCATCACCTCCGAGCGCACGCTGTATACTAGAAGAGACTATTATTTTTTTTTAATATTGCTTGTCGAGGCTGGTCTACGAATTATTATTACAACAGTCTTGCAAATTTGTTGGAACCCTATGGCTCTAACGGCGCACCGTAGATCATTTCTTTGGAACCTTGCATTACTAATCTTCTTCATTTTTTGGCTTTCAGAGTTTAGTTATCTATTATCTGGTCTGAGGAGTTGCATATAATACTTGAATTTGGTCCAAAGGTGCCTATAGTCGGCCGTAAAAATTGTCTCGACAATGACAATCCCATTACTGATAAAAAATTGTTTAATGCAGACGCGTGCATAGGTATATCCTTATTTCTAAATTCTCCACGCAATACCGTATCGCTAAACAATTTAAAAAATTGAATTATTCAAACATGTATTTGTCTATTAAATTAATTTGCAATCTCCGCCGTAGCGAAAGGGTTATTAACCCGTCCTAGAACACGACGTTACAAATCAGACAAAACTTCAATAAAATAGGCAAGCGAATAATTGAAAAAAATACTCCGTTCAACGTTCGACCAACGGTGGATTACAATTTGTTACAAATCCCCTGTTCCAACGACAATCTAATCGCGCAGGAATTCCGATCGTTCGATTCATTCTGAACGGCGATCGAAATCGAAAACCCGAATTGCACAACGGACACGCTCTCGGGGTACCGGCGTTTCATTGCGAAACGATTCGGTATGATTAACACTTTTCGAGTCATCTTAACGCGATACTTTCACCGGTCGGAGTATCGAATCGTTGCAACTTTGCATCCCGCATAATTTATGCAACATCTGCATTCTTTTGTTGCCTCGCAATTCCACGGATTTTATCGTGGCCGTTAAAAATGTGATTCACGTTCTTCGAGCTGAGAGTATTTTTGTTCGTTCGTAGGTAATTCATTTCTAGTCGGTTGTTATCGAAAAGGTAGCTATTTTGCTTTCTGAAATTTAATATTTTAGCATTCCTTGGCTCAAATAAAGAGCAATTAAAGAACTGTTAATTTTTAAAACTCTGTTGCACATTAACATTCTGATACTGATATATAATAATACCAGTTACTAAATATTTGTTGTCGTACCGTTTTATGTGTGAAGCAGACGAGTGTTCTAAAGACAGAGGCTTTTCCTCCGGAGATTTCAACGCTGGTATAGGCGCAGCACGCGAAAAATGACGCCCGTCGAACGATACTAACAGAACAACGCAAAATGGCAGAAAATTCTCAAAAAAAAAAACGAAAACAGACACGAAGTAGAAGATGCATTTAAAGTGCTGGAATCGAAGTTACCTGATAACAATTTTTTAAATTTCGATCCTCGTTTCCAGAACACTTTCACAGCACTCGTGCACGGTCCAGCTAAAAAAGCCTCCCGCGCGGTTAATTTAGTTTCTTTCATGGCGTCGTAGGAAATAAGTTTCATCCGGAAGTAGAAACGTAGGAGCGTGTTTTCTCGCTTTTGTGTCCGAAACGTGTTACGCGCGTCCTGGAAACGTAGCAGAATGCAGTTTCGCGTGTATCCTTCGTACAAAAAGCAGCGCGAAAGTGGGCTGGCAATTTTGTGCAGCTTCCCCGTTCCTTTTGTCTCGGTACTTGTTTAGCTTCCTTCTATTCATCTCGGCAGCCTCCCGTTCCGACCGTTCGTGGAACAGGAAGCGAATCGAACGGTTAACCTTTGTCCGTGAAAAATTTCCGTCGAAACTAAACTGAAATATATTCAAACGCGCATAGAAACGGGAAGAATCCCGCTGGCATACAGGGGAAAAATTAGGAGAATACAAATTAGAAAACCCCCGAATAACACGTCTGACACGTCGAGTGCCACGCTGCGTCAGCTCAAAATGGCGAACTTTCTCAATTCGTTGGACTTTCAATGAATAATATTAGCAACTTCCATTATTTTGGCCTGGCATCACCCCTGCAAGATGGATAATTACCAATAAAAAAGAATACGTGTCGAATAGTTTTGTAGAGTTCTACATTATACCAAAGTTTCATCAAAATCAGCGTGCGTCACTCGGCTAACTTCCCTTGTTAGCGCAATTCCCGACTTCGTGCGCTTCGAGGTACGCCTGCGGACGATTCGGTCGACAGACGTAACGTCGCACAGCCGAGCGGTTTAAAAAATAAACGGTAAACCCCCCGAGTGTTTATTAGAGTGTATTTTAGCTCGGAGATTAATTGCAATTACGATTTTTACGAGAAATTTAATGACCGCGTCGGAGGTGGTTCCTCCGCGGGTGTGGATTAATTTTTGCCCGAGCGTTCGTATCGATTGCAATAAATTCGAGATTTATCGTCGCGTTCGGCCGGTGATTGGTAATTTGCGAGCAGTCTTCCGGCAATTTCCGAAACGCGAGATTTTATTTCATTAACCGGCCTGTCGTTGCCCGCTCCGGCAGGACGAGGAATAAAAAAAAAGCTTCAGGAGCCGCGGTGAAATATTAAAATACATAACGCGCGCGCGCGATAAATATTTCACCGGCGGCGGGCCGCCGTCGTGGTCGACTGTATTTTCGTCGGAAACGTTCGTTCGGAACGAGTATCGATAAAAAAAAAACGAGAAGAGGGACAGATGTTCATTGATTTTTCGCTGCCAGCGTCGGCTCGTTGATTTTTGTCACTCCATCGATTTTCCTTCGCTTCCATTTCCTACCGTCGCGTCTTCGTGGCCGAGTTTTATCGCGTTCGATTAAAATCCACGAAAATTCGGCAGAGCTCGCGCGAACGGCTGAATAACTCCTGTCGAACCGGCCGAATGAATTGTAACTCAAAAATGGGATCCCTATAAATATTTTACCATTCATATTTCTCTATGGAAAACGGAAAAATAATAAAAAAAAAAAACAGAGCGGCGATTCGAGTGATCGTCGAGCGGTCGGAAGTTCTCGAAATTCGAATGCTTCTCCGCTCGTCGAGCGTTCAGAGCGTTCCCTGGTACGTCGAATTTTTGATTTCCGTGAAAGCCAGGACCGTCCCTGACCGTCCCGAATACGTCCCGCGTCGCTCCTTGTTTAGAAACGGACTGTAAAAAATGTATAATTCCTCTCGGAGTCGCGGAGCGTTTTAGGAGCGTCGGGACGTACATGGAAGCGGGGCAAGGTAATAATAGCAGCCGTAAATAATCTCATCAACAGGTATCGCGGCGAGGGAGGGGGACAAAAAGGCTTCATAAAAGTCTAGAAACTTTACGGGTTGTAACCCAAAAAGAGAGACGGTTGTAATAAACACTCTCGCCTGCCGTGGCCCGTGCGACTTCCCCCAGGAAGCTGAAGCTATCGATTCACCGAGCTCGTACGGCCTTTGGAATAATTAACAATGCCAATAATAATAGCAACAATCGTGCTAACGACGTTACGCTTCGATTACGTTTGTGACACTGATGTTCTTGCAATCACCTCGAGTACAATTGCCTGCACTCTGCTACCGTGTTGCTTTGCTGCTGGATTTATTGCAATGCTACTATATTATTGTACATTACTGTATCGCTGTGCACTGTTAAACGACTGCACGGCTACAGAGCTGCACCGCTACTATACCACCATATCGCTCCTGTACTGTAGCAGTAACGCTACTCTGATTATTATTTTTTAATACCATTCTCACCGCGGCTATCTCAAAAAGATGGTTTTAAAAGAAGTTCCACATGATGTTACACCAAAGTACATACAGTACTTTTTCATACGTTGTGATTACGCTTCTCTGTTCTTCCTATCACGGTTGAGCTGCCTGACAGGGCCTGCAGTTGAACTCTGCTATTTACAGGTTATTACACTATACACGTTTTTATCGCACATCTCGCCTTTATGCGCACCCGTATTCTGGCTGGAGAGAGCTTCGTGGAGTGTGTAATAAATGCGTTAGCAATGATGGTAGTAATTATACCAAAGGTATTCCCTTTTAGTCGCCTCTTACGACAAGCAGGGATTACTGTGGGAGTATTCGGTCCCGCTCCCACACGGGCGAAACGTTACTATATTAATAAACTAATTCTACTCTGTCTGTTCGCCGTGAAGCCTACTGCATCTTCATGAAAAACGTTTCGGTACGAACAATGAACGCGTGTGTCATCCCTGAAGAGCCTCAGGGCGGCCGTCCGAATCACCGAATTCACAGAATCGTCGTTCTCCACAAATTCCCCTATTTCTGGCCAATGGAGCCGACGGGGGAATCTGTCCCGCGGAAATATAACAATAACGACCATAACGTGACAAAGGGGACGAGGAAAGAATTGATATCACGTGATTCGATCGTCGGTGTACACATAAATTTGTACGTGATGCGAGCATGGAAAGAGAAAGAGCGAGAGAGAGAGAGAGAGAGGGTGAGACAGAGAGGGGGGTAGGAGAAGCGTACGCAGCGACGTACTATAGCGCGTACGCCTAAACGCTCGTATGCGTGCGTTTCCCCTCCACCTCTCCTCTCGTTCATTCATTGAAAGACGCGTATATGCGTTCACACGACCGAGCCATCGGGAGAACGGGCCGGCGGAGAGAGAAAGAGAGAAAGAGAGGCGGCTTTTCAACGCGTCAGCCGGAAAGGAGAATGAGGTTGCGGCAGAGTTCTCGTTCTCTCGTGATATATCGCCGCCTCTCCTTCTCTTCCTCTTCCCCTCCTCTCTTTCTCCTTCGTCTGCCTGTCCTTCTCCGGGCCCTCGATATACAGGGTGCTTCACGAATCACGATAAACAATTATCAGTGATACCGCAAACATGTATTCGTCAGATGGAGGCTGTGTTGGTTTTCGGAAAATCCAGAAATCTTCAGATTCTTTCGCTTCCTTGCTTCTGTTGTCTGGTCAGTGAAGTAGGATATGTACAGGGTGTACATAAAAGGCTGTGCTACGCTTTAGAGGCACAGGGTAGTCTTTAAAATACGTGGAACATGAAATCGTATACGCTCCGTGCGGAAAACGCCTTTGGGCGTTCGAGTAACGTGCTTGGTAAGCAGGCTTACTGATCTTCCGCACGTGACGCACGGATGTCGTGTAAGCTTGTCTGTAACACTGGTACTCGATCTTATGAAGATCTCGTAAGTTCTTAGATGATTCCAGATTTCTCTGTACGTCGTTGAATAATGATTCAGATTTATCCATAAATTTATACGACAACCCTACGTCGCGTGCGGAAGATAGGTAAGCCCGCTTACGGAGCACGTTACTCGAACGCCCATGGGCGTTTTCCGCACAGGCCATAGAAATATCTCGAGCGATTGAATCCACCGCTATTGATCTGGGATGATCAGAGAGTCTACACGCTTCTGAAGCTCGTCCCAACCTTTTATGAACACTCTGTATAAAACAACAAGTGGAGGAACTTGTAAATTGTTTGTACACGAAATCAGTGTTCTCTCGGTTGTGAGGCACCCTGTACATAGAATTCAGTGCACCCCCCCTCTCTCTCTCTCCCTCTCTCTTTGGTTTTTGATACGAGGATACTTCCGTCTCTCTTCTTCTTTGTCATGACGGATGTTCGATTTTCTGTATCCTGGATTTTCGAGCGTTTCAGCCGGCCCGAATGTCACCGCATTATGCGTTGCGTCAATGCTTGTCGAGCGAAATTAAATACAGAGAATGCGTTCTGCTGTTTCATCATCGAGCCGCGAATGCTGCGAATTTAAATACAAACTGGAAGCATTTTCGCGATGGAAGTGGTACGAGCTCGAGCGGCCTATCGTATTTCTTAATTAATAAAGATTTTCCGATCATTTCGATACCGATGGAGCGTATTTACCATGCTCTTCGGGATATTCCTCCGTGCTCCGAGGAATTCCTCATTCGGTTATTCGTTCGAGGCGATTCGAACCACGGCTGGTTTCAACTCAGAAAGTCTGATAATTTGAATAGAAACGACCGATTAATATCTGATACGATCTCCGTGTCTGCATATAATTTTGCCTGTCTTTTCACATGCATGGAGAGATAATGACTTCTGCGACTGTTCTCAGGTCGAGAATCAACGGAACTTTCGTTCCCATCTGACAGACATCTCCACGGTAACTGTTCGCTCTAAAAAAAAACCTCTAGAAATCGTCATACTTGAAAAAAATTAAGCATCCGTCGACTCTGTCCAGAATTACTTGTTTGGTCGAGGGTGTATATTTATCATTCAGTAACTATTCGTACGAACGAGCAACATTTTCAATAATATTTAACAAAATAAAATACCTGCAGTAACGAGTAAGAATCGATGTTGCAATTTAAGTGATAGCATTATTGATAGATAGAGCCACCGACGCTTCCAAAATATTGGAAATTTACTCGTGTAAATATGCAATATTCTCAGTAATATTTAACAAAATAGAAAACATGCAATAACATCTAAAAACCAATGTTACAATTTAAATTATTGTCTCTAAGAATCAGCAACGCTTCCAAACATACCGAACAATTCGAAAATAAATTAGTAGGTTCACCGAATCTTCCGAATCGATTATCTCAAAGACGAAGCGCGACACAGAAAACTTCTCCACCGCCGTTCCGATATATTCCTCCTCGAAGAATCCCTTTCTATTGTCCCTCGAATTATCCTCCATCCTGTGTGCCTCCCTCCGCCATGATTTCCGCGCGTACGTGGAAATTGCTCTCCGTCTCCGGAGACCGGCGTAAATTGTAATTAAAAAGCAAAAAAGAGGAGTACAAAAAGACCGTCAAGCCTAGATTATTTCCCCGTGACGAAAAAGGGAGAGGAAGAGACGGAGAAGAAGAAGAAAAGGTAGAAAAAAGAAAGAAATTGTTCGTATCTGTCCTGGAGGTATTATATTCCCGGGCAAGCTTTCGTTGTCGGGTGTTCCCTCCTGTTTTCGCTAGCGTGACTTAATTTTTGTCTCCTCTTCCGGTTCTTTGAAGTCTTCAGGCTTTATTGGCTCGTCGAGCGACAGGTAGCACAGGGAGCCTCTCTCGTCTTCGATCGTCTTTAAAAACGCGAACTCTGATTCCAGAACGATGGAATTTCCAGGGAAATTATGTCCTAAATCGAAAGCGTACGATGAAGCATTGCTTTTCAATTCGCCGTATCATCTCTTCAAGCTCGCGAGGCGGTGTACAGGCTGGGTACACGCAACTGGGACAAGCCAGATCTATTTTCGTTGGATGCAAATAGAGAAGGATGGCGGAAGAAAAAGTTCGAGACACGCCAACGGTGAAACGCCGAAGAACTCGCGATACGAAGAGCGGATTAACACGCTGAGTACTCTGTCGTCCATACATGGGTAACATTTGGATTCGATTGATATTCTACCGTGTACAATATTAACTCTCGGACACCGAATGCTCGAGCAACGACGCGGAGTCCGAATGCCGGGTCATTTTGGCCCATGGTGAAAGTTGAGACACATTTGTTCGTTTTGAAGGAAGGTTTTGTAATAAATTTTCCTGTCATTATTGTTTAGCATTATTTTGTTATTTGCTAGAACTTCATTCGATAGAACTTTGCTGGATACACTTTTTCCTTGCTGCTGTACTGAACACTGACACGCAACGTCCATTGCGTTTCCATCCGCCGCAACAGTCTCGATTCGTCATTGTTAGAGCTAGAATACGATGGTCGACTGTTGCAACGGACGAGCTACGGGACGGGTCAAAATGACCCGGTATTCGGAGTGCGAGGGTTAATAAACGCATTCGGTAAGGTCCAATGTAACCAATAGACAAATTATGGAAGTCACCAATGATTACGCTGCGGATGTTCAAGCGAACATACATTTCTCTGCACCGCGTGCGGCCAGCTGCAGTAACATATCCTGGTCCATTGCTCCGAACGCCCATAGGCGTCGACAGTACCCGATGACCGACCTCTCCGAGCATCTACAGACGCTGACAACCAAAGGGTTGACGCTCCAATCGAAATGTCTCCAAAATCGAGTCACACCGATCGGCCAAGGGCAAGAACGATGGTCCCCAGCGTTCTCCGAAGGGACCAACACCAACGACTCATCTTCGGATCATCGAAGGTCCACGGAACCCCGAATTGGTTCGCAGGTGAACGATCGGGCGGCCCGGTGAACCCGGCGGAATGCAATTAAACGAAATTTGACTACACCCTGGTGAACGACGGCGCGGTGGCGTCGAGTTAGCGCGAAGGTCGGCCAGTCGTGGCACCGTTCCGAGCGCATTGTTCGGGCAGACGTTCCCGTTTCAGGCCGGCTGGACCGTTTCAAAGGCGCCTCTTTATCGGTGGAAGTTGCGA
The DNA here is from genome assembly GCA_916610135.2 of Macropis europaea. NCBI lineage: Eukaryota > Metazoa > Arthropoda > Insecta > Hymenoptera > Melittidae > Macropis > Macropis europaea. The sequence goes on from OU744353.1 coordinate 1,787,770, forward strand.
GGCGAGGTCCGTCCGATTGATTCGCCCGTTAAAATGGCTGCAGATCACATGGAGGCCGGATGCCGCGGAGCTATCTCGCGGCCACGACACGCCGGAGTATCGAGGAACGCGTCGAACCTCCTCCGGCCACGCTCCATCGATCCGGGAATAGTTTGTGGGACATGGGATTGATTGATGGTATCGCCTAGTACGAACTCAATCTCGTGCTCCGAGGAACTACGGTCCGATCGTTTTTCCTGGTCGCCGTGAAAGCTGTTTCGATCGATTCCTCTCTTAATTCCTACTCTTTCGTCTCCTCCTCCTCCTTCTTTTCGGATTCTGCTCGACCAGACGATTTTCGGTCCTCGTCTTCGGGCTGAGAGACTGCGATCTTCATTGGACCGAGAGGGACAGACAGAGGAGGCTGCAGGTGCGGTCGTCTCTGATTTTAATGACACTCTGCATGCTGACAGAATCTCCTTAGATTTTAGGCGTAGATGAACAATAGTTGAAAAGATGTTTAATACTAATTAAACTGTAATATCAAAGTTCCGATAGAGCGTGTCTACTCTGCTCTGACAGCTTGTTTCAAATTCGAGAGCGTGGAGCATGTAGTCCATTCAATATCCAAGACATACAATTCTGCCCCAGGCATCCTTAAGTGTATGCGGTCCCCTTGCCTAAAAACCACCTCATCAATCCATCTCTAATTTCTCACATTTATCAGTCACCTGATTCGTTAATTCAGAAACACATTTCCCAGTCGGAAGGGACGATCGACGCGCCCATGGAAGCGGCACGAGCGCAGAGACGAATGATCCGGTCGGAAAAGTTGGCGGAGTAACTTTTCGCGGTGGAGATTCACGGAGCCACGGATTTCCAAGTTCCTCCGTGACGAATGGCCGGGAAAGGATTATCCTTAGCGAACAATTTTTCCCGTGGCGTGCATCGATTTCGCGAGTATAATCGCCGCCATCGTTCTTCCTTCCACCGACGCTCCGCCAACCTTGGTCGGCTTGATCGATGTCCTCCGTCGGTGACGGTGTTCATTGAAATTTCGTCCCACTTTTCCCGCCGATCCTACGAAATTAATTACGCGAGTTTCACGGCGGAGGAGACGCGACGGTGTATCGAAGAATATCGACAGGACATCCGGAACACGTCGATGGTTAGAGCAATCATTGCCCGTCATTGTAGACGGTGTCTCGAGTGACTGACGCGGCACTCGAATATGCAGCGATTTATACATATCGGCGTTTCGATGCAGTATAAATACTGGTTTTAGAAGATGCGAAGATTCCAAGCTTTCAGAGAAACCAGTATCATTATTGGATGGTTTCAGTTTAGCGCATGGAGACCTGTCATGTTTAATGTACGAAAAGGAAACGGTTCTGTTAGAGGCATCAAGTGTTATTGCAAGTTCTATTTATTCGATCCTGAGTACACGCTCTGGTCCAAATGCAAGAGCTAATTTGAGATAAATTCCTGTTGCACATGACTCAAATTAAACGCGTGGAATTTGTACGCCACTGCAACCAAGGGTCCGACCAAGGATCGTCTTATTCTCCTAGGACGTTTTTATGATTACTACATTTTTTACATTCCTGGTGATGCTGGACCGCTCGAATTTTTTTTCTGCGCACAGAGCATAAAAGACTACGCAACATTTCAAAAAATTGCATACGAAAACGATGCAGAAAATTATTTAAACGCCTCCTGGATCAGGCTACCGGAGGCTGTAGCCAGTGGTTTCACAAATTCCTAATTTTCGTCGCTTCTGGTACAGCTGCAGGGTTCTAATTTCTTCAGTTTCTAGATCACACGACTCTACAGAAGATGGGCATGCTGAATTTTCCAAAGAATCATTTTTAAAAAAACTACCGCAAATTATTTCGACTTCACTTTGGAGTGCAGCCCTCGGGCTGCCCCAGGCGACGAGGACAGTCGTCCATGTTCGAATTTCTCGACAATGCAGCTGAATTTTGAGTGCACTTCGGTGCAGTTCGGCTCTGAAGCAGTCTCGAAAGTGAATCAGTGAGTACTGTAATCGTTTAAAGGCCTCCGTGAGCAACAGTACACACAAGCTTGTTTAGAAATCCTCCGTTGGCAGGCTGAACTTCTTTAATGAATATGCATGCACACCGGAATCCCTGCTGTCGGTTTCCCCGCGGAGATGGCGGCCACCGATAATTCGAAACGAACGACACTTCCTAAAAAGTGGCCGCCTAAAAACTGTAACGACGTCGCTAATTACCAGCTGGATATCGTTCGTCAGGCTGACCGTGTCGCTGCAGCCAATTAAAAGCAGATTTTTCTTATTAAACACGCGAATCAGCGGGATCCGTTGACGTATCGTTCCACGAGCTGATCGAATTGATTTCGTAACATGATTTACGTCATTCCGCATGATATTCGTACGCACGGTGAAATTAGCCGGACGTCTGGACAAGGTTTCAGCCTAAACGCGGCGGAGCGGTAAAAATCCGTGAAAATTGGTAGCCGCGCGGTTCGATGAATCGCAGGGGGCGATGATCATGGCTGGAAATTCGAGATTTTGGCGAAATTCCGGATGAGAAACGATTGTGGGTCGCATCAGGGACGCGTCGCCTCCGGGGCGTTCGTTCTGAAAGGAAATCTTCTCGAATTATGCAGCCGTTCCGACGTGTACAAAAATCTAATACGCCGGGAAGCTCCGGGCGACGTTGGCCCACATATTTTTCCCTCCGTGGACCGGCGATAAGTCGAAGAGTTTCCGCGACAAAGATTTTCGGGATCGTTCGCTGAAAATCGCGCGCAGGAGTTTTCGCGACTGCCGCTTCAGCGGTTGCGGTTTTGCGGGCTCGACGATTTTCGAATTTCTCCGATGCCCTGATCGATGCAGCCCCGCTTGCCTTCGCTTCGACCCTGTGTGCGGGATTTCCGAAATTTCCATACGATTCACAAGTTTTTCAAATATTCATGAGTTTCGGTTCTCACGATTGAAGGTCTGCCCGGTTTTAGAATTTCCATGCTGTACACCATTTTGAGAAAAGACAAGCTCCCATGAGAATCGAGCTGCTTGCCTCGAAAGGATTTTTTAAAAATCGAAAAACCGTCGTCGCTGTGCTCGAAATCCTGCACAAAGGAAACTCCTCTTTTCGTGCAGCGGTTGCACGAGGCACACTCGACACACAAAGAACATTGTATTTCGCCATGGGAAAAATTGTGTGCATCGCTCGAAGTCCGAGCAATGGGCGTTCCAAGTTTCGTTTCGATAGCTGCGGCAGTTTTCTCGTAAAAAATTCCCGAAAACAGCTATTTGTCGGGCGTGTAAGAGCGAAAGGCAATAAAGATCTACAATTGTAAACTTGTGTTAAGTTGAAGTACTTGGAGCTCTGATTTTCGTGGATGAAATAGAAGCGAGAAGAAAAGGGCGGGCTGATTACAGGAGTATTAGTCGCGGAGGAGGAATAATTTTTGGATATCCACGAGCTCGTGGTAGCCGAGAATGTCTTTTATAGATGCACACGTACGACGCGCATAAATCCACGCATGCAGCGCATTGTGTTCATCCCCTTGTTCCCTCGGCCTCTTTCTCCCTTCCTTTGCTCGTTGAAAATTATGTATTCAAAGCAGGTATGTTAAACGCGTGCCCTGGAACGCATGGTCTTCCCCTTCCGCCCTCCTCTTTCATCTTCTCCCCCTGATCGCGTGGAAATCTCATTGTCAATAACGTAATCGTCCAATCTTTTTCCTTTTTCGTACCCCGTGACGCGCCTCTCAATTTTTATGCGGCGCGTGTTCGTACTCGACAACGGGGGATACCCTCAAAATATTTTTCTGCTGTTTGGGAAACACAGGGTGGGCGAAAAATCGCTTTACCTTGAATAAATTGAGTGATAAAATACGAGCAGACGCACGAATTTATTTCGACGACTGTTCAAAGGGTTGACTAGTTTGTGCAATACCAAATAGCCTCGTTTAAGACGGATTTATGGCTGTCAGAGTCAGAGAGAATCGGACTAAAGTTCTATGACTCGTTTCACATCTTGCAAATTGTTTGACAGCGCAAGTACCTTGTCTTACAGAATTCCATAGATGGAAAAATAATATGGCTTTGGATCACCCGATCCAGGAGGCCAGTCAACGGAGGCTGTCAGCGCGGTAGTGGCCTAATCCACTTCTTATATAGCCATACTTTAATTCCATAGTGTCTAAGCCACTTTCCACATTCACGAGATGGCTGCACGGAAACGTGGTTTACCACTGAGGATTTTAAAACGTCAATAATGTCAATAGCGGCGGTCATAAAACAAACTTCTTGGAGTTGGGCCACCGGTAGCCTGAACCCTTCCACGACGTCCCTCCCCAAAAAAGCGTTCAACCCTAACTGCGTAATGCTGCAATCGCGTGACAAGTGTCAAACACAAGTGTGAACAATTATTGCCAAGTCTAAAATAAGTTCGCACACATTTCATATTTTATTATTGGCTTTATGGGTGGCGAAGCGACTTTTCTTCCAGCCTGTTTCGGTGAACGATCGAAGCAAAAACCGTCGACGGATTGGGCGATAGGACAGCGGCACAGTTTTTTGCGAAGAAAAAAGACTGACGAGATTACGGATGGTAAACAGGATAGTGGGTGTAATTGCGGTGTTATTCGTGGACGAGGGTGACAATGCGTCGGCGAAAACATCGGAGCTGGCCGAACGGTCCGCAGGACGGGGAGAGAAAGTAAAACGGAAGAAAAAGGGCTCGTTAGCGGAGTGCAATTTCGGCCAAATGGGTCCCGAAGCGGCCGAAATCGCGCACTTCGTTAGTTCCACGGCAATTACTTGCTTCGAGTCTTAATTACTCCGGCCGAGATTTTCTGTTGCCCACGGAGAACGATCGAACGGCCATCTGAGACCGTTCCCGGCCACGTTCGCCCCGAAAATACACTTGAAAATCGATTTTCCAGGACTGCAATTGGAATTCTTACTTTCCTTCTGATTTTTAAAAAGCTTGCTGTGCATTTTGTACAGCATTATATGTAGGAACCCCTATTATCAAAGAACTGATTTTAGAGAATGGGCTGCTTCAAGAGCAGAGTCTGAGGCCAGTGGTTTCACAAATTTACGATTATTTTTGTCCCCGTTAATGCTGTCCCATTCTAACTTTTTTCTGCGTGTAGAGCGTAAAAATCTATGTAATATAGGTATATGATATTTAGAAAAAAATCGTGTGTGAAAAAGATGTATAAAATTATCTCAGTACTCTTAACACCCAGAAGTGCAAACGCTGCGACCAGTGGTTTCACAAATTTGCAATTAGTATCGTTCCTCTTAATGCTATTCCGTTCTAACTTTTTTCTGCGTGTAGAGCACAAAATTCTACATAAGACAGATACACGATAGCATCCAAAGAATCATTTTCCAAAACACTATAAAATGTTTAAATCGCTTCATGGCGGAGTCCTCGTACGCCTCGTTTTGTACACGCCCCCCTGATTAGATATCTCGAATTTTGCAGCTCGATTTATCCAATCTATGCGAAGAGATCTCCGCCGGTGCCGCTCCTATTCAGTTTATTTATCGATGATGTAATTAGGGAGCTTCCTGGAAGTGAATTCTCAATGCGCACCGATGATTTCAACGATTCCGTTATTCGCTTCTGCGTTCAGAGATTTCATCAAAACCTCGTAAGACCCGACTGGCCGAGTAGTGGAAAATCGCGCTGACGTTTCCTGGAATACTTTGTGAATTCGCGTCTTTGTTCCGCGAACAGTTTTCGCTGCTTTGAAGTAACAATTACCGTCGAAATTACCCGGTTGAACAATATAGTCCGTTCGAATGATTAATGAGCTCGGCCGGGAGCCTTTGACCAATGAATTATGGCGAGCTTTCGTGAAGAAAACTACTCGACCTTCGATTTCTCATGTTAAATCCCTTCTCTGTGTTTTATAGGATCCTCCGTTTAATTTTAGCGATCGTTCGATCGACACTGGGACACTTTTTGATCAACCAAAAATCGTATTTGTCATCTAGAACTCTGTCGTTGGCAAGCGACTGAAAAGAGACGTTTCAATTCATAATTTTTAATAAGAAAAAAAATGAATGCACAAACACGCGCGCGCCAGAGGAAAAATGACACGCCGCATAGTGCGAGGGAGCTTCTTTTTCGAGTAATAATTGCGTTAACGTCGATTAGGAACACGGTGACATCGATTTCCTTCCCGGGCGAATCCAGGTCGAAAGCGCAATAAGAGAACCGGAACTTAAACAAATTCCATCCCTTTTTCTCCCCATCCGTCCCGATATCTCTCGCTGTTTGCCATTCCTGCGATCTATTTCTTCTTTTCCGCTGAATTCGCGCGCGCGATTCCTTTAATCATTTCCACGAAGAACGGAGCGGGGATCTCTTCGTGCTCTTCTTCGAGCAGACCCTTGGGAATGCTTTCGGTCCAGCTGAAATGATTCAAAGCGTTCGTGCCGGTGTCGTTAACGCCGCTCCGTGTGTTAATGAGTTATCCGAATTAATTGTGGTGATAGGATTCATACTGTTGGCGGAGATTCAATTTTCAGATTGCTTTCAATTGGTTGAGAGAGAGAGTAATATCAATTTCTCATGAGAGTTGTTTGTAAAATTCATTTAGAACTATATTTAGAAAAATGATAAAGGTTGAGTCGAGTCTGAGTTCACTTTGAGCCAGGCTAAGTTGGGCTTTAAGACTTGGTTAGGTCGAGTCAAGTTTCAAGCGAGTCTGAGTTAAGATTGATTCAGACCTCGATTAGACGTAGATTATGTTGAGTTTGCATTCGGGTGTAATTAATCCGATTTTAGCTTGAGTTCAGACTGGGTTAGATTTCATTCAGGACTCGATTAGATTTAGGTTGGGTTAGATTGGGGTTTGCTTGACTTGAGTCTCAGTTAAGCGCAAGTTCGGTTCAATTTTGATCTCGATTAGACTTAAGTTATGTTGTGTTAAATCTGACTGAGTCTGAATTGAGTTTCAGTTACACCACGATCAGATTAAATTATGTTTGACTTGAATCTGAGTTAGCCCCATCTTTTGTAATCCTAAAAGAATATCTCTGTGCTAGGCTTCTATTAAAAAACAGTTCCAACCAGCCAAACTAACTCTCCAAACATCCTCCTTGCAAGAAAATATACTCCTCTCTACACATCACGTTATAGTTACTCATTTTGCACAATCCTGAGCACAAAACCACGCACCAATTTCCCTATGAAAAAACTGAAGTTCTGCCAACAAGTGGATAGTAAGTTCGTTAGGTGGACAAGCCAGAATCCTTTTAGAAGTCGCAGCAAAATTCCCTTCGACGTAGTTACGTTAAGTGAATTCGTTAGCAAAGTTCTCGCGCGCACGCGTCTCTGTGTGCGTCCGTGTGTGAGCGTGTGAGTTCGCCGGAGTGGTAATCGAAACGCGCGCTAAAAGAGCGACGAGGCGACAAATTAATTAAACTCTTCTGCTCGTTTTATATATTAATGCCGCGATTACGGTGCGCGCGTTAACCGCGCAGCCACTCGCTGATAAAATTAATTAACACCTTCGGGATTAAAAAGGAAGAACGAGAGCGGTGCACGCCCGTCAAAGCGTGGAACGTTCCTGAAATTTTCCGCCCCTCCGTTCGATCCAATTCATCCACCCAGCGTTTCCTCTTCTTTCATTGAATTCATTATTAAACTCCGCGGAGCAAACTTTCGTTTGTTTTCCACGAGGATGGAGAAAATTCTGTGGAAATGTTTTTCTTGCGACTCGCCGACCGTCCTTCCCGACTTTTCTCTGGAGATTCTCCCTATCCGCGCGTTCGACTCTCCTTCCAATTATTTTCCCTGGTCAGAACGGTGCGGTAAATCCTGAACAATAGACCGCGGATGTTTGTGCGATTTAACATATCGAAACACTAAGCAATGCACACTAAACAACGCAAGGAAAGTACGAAGCTCATTTTTTCAACGTTTAAAGGACCTGATACAGCTTGACTAATGTTTCGTTTCATCAACTATATTGATAGTGAAAATATTGAACTCTAAAAATGTGCATTTGCATAAACATCCGCAGTCCACTGACCAATGTTTCCCGAACCTTTGACACGGTACCATACTAATGTTTCGTTCGTTTCTGTGTTTCCAGGGGACGTGACCGACTGCTGAGCGGCCAGAGCGATAGAATCAGCTGGTATGTCAAATAATCAGCTGGTTGACTCCTGTCTGTAAGTGTCTTTCTCTCCTCGAACTGTCGAGAGACTGGTAACCAATTAATCCTCAATTTTCCTTTGCAAAAATAATCGACTAACACCTTTGCTTCTCTGTAACTCGCTACTCTAATTGGCAATCGCTGTGATTCTAATCCAACCGTCAAATCGCTGTGTCTGTATTCTGTCGCTTGTGCGCGGCCCGTTCGGGCCCGAGAATTCACGAAACTCATGATAAAGACAGTTACAACGTTTATCCGTCCATTGCACCGGAAAGCACGTACACTCAACGATGAACAATTATTAATGTCAGGCTGGTGAACCGGCGGATCGAGCAGAGACAGGAGCACAGCATAACGCACACTGAGATCACGCAGAGGTGACTAACATGACCTAATCGCACGAGGTTAGTCATTCTGAACCGCGAGTGTACGGTAATTAAGTGTCACCCACTCATAGCAGATCTCTTCGTCCGGATCTCGTTTCTCCCGAGATCCCTCATCCGACCGCAAAGATCGTTCGTTGATCATCGCCTAGCCGAAAGCACGTACACGCGACCCTCAGAATGAATAACTTCATGCCTGCTCTACCGCGTCTTCAGCATGCGACGATCCGTGCTACGGTTAGCCTGGGTCCGGTCTGAAAGCGTTTCCGGATGCCCGGACGTTCTTTGGTGTTTCCTGGAGCGTTTGCTTCTTCTTTTCTGGGACTCACTGCTATCGCTACCGTCATTTCTGCACGAACTCGCTTTTCTCGGCCCGCAGGATTTTCCACGGACCTATTCAGACCGTTGCTATTGTTTCAGACGCGTTCTCCAGGAGAAAGGTCCCGACATGCCGCAGTACACGTAAGCTATCAACCGAATCGCAGACCGTTAACGACGGCGGATGGAATCGGACGATCTAATTGATCATCGTTGTTACGAATGTTTTCCAGCGGACAGAGTGATGCAGATTACCACGGAAGTAACGGTCAGGCGGACACCCATTCGTTGCATTCGTCTCATTTGTCTGTCCAGGAGGATCCATTACTCATCCGATCCCATAAGCAGCAGAGCACTCAACAAGTGAGTCCCAGTTTTCACCCGCTTGCTCCACGATTCATCCTTTCACCGCGAACTCGCCTCGCCCGGACTCCGTCCGACTGAATTATTGCGGTGACGCAGGGATTAGGCATCGCAAGGTCACTCCCCGCCTCCGATTCACGCGGTACCCTGCAGGATCAATCCCTGTGGAATATATTTTGGGATTTCTCACGAAACTCGAGAGACGCTGAAGGGGTTGGACGAACTGTTCGGTTCGTCCGCGTGAAAAGGGGGATCGAACTCAGAGAGTTTCAGCGCGATCAGGGAGACAAGGAGAGACCTTGAAGTGGCTTCTCTCATCCGCGCACCGCAGTCACCGAGATGTTCAGGACGCTAACGGTCATGATGTTCACAGATGACGAGCGTGTCGAAGGTGGTTCGCGAGGTCTCGCACATGGAGCCGGATCCAGGAGCTGTGAGCTACATGTCGGTGCCGTTGATGTCCCAAGATTATCAGCATGCGGACCCACGGTACGCGGCGGACCCGTTCATGGTCAATTTCGACCATTACGAGCCGTACCTTGGCTACTCTCCGCAGCCGAGCTATCCAGGACCTCATGGCATCTACATGCCGCGTTCCCATTCCCCTCACAGTCCCCATAGTCCTTCGGAACACAGTCGTGCATCGCCTCCGCATGGTAAGCCACCGTTCGTCGCATCCGGCCGGCTCTGGCCGTGAATGACAATGTTGAAAACCGATGATTCTGTTGAAGAATACCTGCGTAAAGCGGCGCCGTACGTGGAGAGCGGCTACAACGACATCGATCCAGGTCTGAATCCGGCGTTGCAATACGGTACGTTCGATCGGTGGAGGATCACGCACACAGACACAGACACAGACACAGACACACGCACACAGACAGCTGGTTGATTGTTTTGCGACAGACACACAGAGAGTGGGTCACCTGGACACCGTCTGTAACGAACGAGACGTTCAGCTATGATGCGTTGCAGCACGCCGTGGTGTGCTCGGGCCGCAGCATAATTCACTTTAATTATCTCTATGCCTGACGTTCCTTGTTATTTTGTGTTCTCTCTAGATCAAATCAGCAACTCTTGGAATATGGATGACTCCGGCGAACCCTCTCAGCATCCTCATGGTAGGGTCACATCGATAATTTATTTAACACTTCTTCTCTCTCTTCCGCTCTGCCTTTCTTTCTTTCTGTCTTTCTTTCTCTGTCTCTCTCATTCAGCTTCATCCTCGGCTCTCTTCGCGACTCCATATTCCACTAAAACCTACGGATAATGCGAGTGAATTATGCGTTTCGCTAATCAGTCCAGCTGTGACTTCAGATCCACCGGTAACTAGCACCCTGCGATTTTTTTTTCCCCGACAGATGAGAGCAAGGTGGCCTACGGTTACGTGTCTCCGTCCCCCTACGGACCCGTCGGATACGGCCCCGCCGTAGGGGTGGGTCCGGTGGCAGTTCCTAGCGATGTACCCGGCTACGACGAGGGCCACCCCGTGCCCCTGTCCTCCGGGGTGCCGCCCGGCATGTTCGAGGACGAGGTTCATCTCCAGCGGTTGCACTCTCGGCACCCGGTGGTCCCGGGGATGGCCAGTCCCCTGGACGACGATCAGAAGTCGATGAAGTGGCGGGATCCGAATTTGTCCGAGGTGATCGGCTTCCTGAGCAACCCGAACAACATCATCAAGGCGAACGCGGCCGCGTATCTTCAGCACCTGTGCTACATGGACGATCCGAACAAGCAGAAGACGAGGAGCCTCGGCGGTATACCGCCTCTGGTGAACCTGCTGGACCACGACAACCCTGACGTGTACAGGAACGCGTGCGGAGCCCTGCGGAACCTGTCGTACGGTCGGCAGAACGACGAGAACAAGAGGGCCATCAAAAATGCCGGAGGTGTGCCGGCCTTGATTAATCTGCTGCGCAGAACCTCCGACGCGGACGTCAAGGAGCTGGTCACGGGAGTATTGTGGAATCTGTCCTCCTGCGAGGTGAGACTCGGCACAACCTGACGGGTATCATTAACCACAGCCGGTGATCTCGGGGAATCTTGAGGAAGATCGACGTAACTCCGCGTACGGTGTGACGAGACGAAACTGATTTTCAGGACTTGAAGAAATCCATCATCGACGACGGCGTGACGATGGTGGTGAACAACATAATCATCCCCCACAGCGGCTGGGATCCGAGCTCGTCCAGCGGAGAGACCTGCTGGTCCACCGTCTTCAGGAACGCGTCCGGCGTGCTCAGGAACGTGTCCAGCGCCGGCGAGTATGCCAGGAAGAAGCTGCGAGAATGCGACGGCCTTGTCGACGCGTTGCTCTACGTCGTACGGTCGGCCATAGAGAAGTCCAACATAGGCAACAAGATCGTGGAGAATTGCGTGTGCATTCTGCGGAATCTGAGCTACCGGTGTCAGGAGGTCGAGGACCCGAACTACGACAAGCATCCGATACAGTCGACGGTGCAGAACAGGGTAGCCGCGCCAGCGAAAGGTGAGGAAGTCGGTTCATGTCTCCTCCGTGCATTCGGGAATGAACAGAGCGTGTATGTACTCTCCTCCCTCTTGCCATGGTGAACACACACACACACACGCACGCACACACGGGTTTCCTCAGTGGGCATGCGGTGACACGCATGCGTGGCCGAATTGTGTGTGCGCTGATAGGCGGTCCACCTTTACCCTCCAGCCGATAAGATAACGCCGGAAGTTTGTACTTGTGCGTAGAAAGAGAGGGCAGGGACCTTGCAACGAGTATGTTCGCCGCGCGAGCCTATAGCGGGTGTTATTTTGAAATGGTACCGGGTCGCACCCAGGGATCGAAAGCCGTTCTGCAGGGTGCCTCCGAGGGGGGTGGTCTCCGCAGAGGAGACACCCTGTACAACGGGTTCGAACGGTTCATTCTGGAACCTTCCGAGATCTTTCCGATCCGGGCAATTAACGATTCATTGAAAATATGCTTGGCAACGACGGTAGCTCCGCGGTGACCATGGAGATGTATTCTTGTACAGTGCAATCGAGTGTGAAACGTACTAATTGTAAGTAGTGATTAGAACTAGTAGATAGCCCCGTATACTTGAAACGATGTCACACCTGTGTACACTGGACGTTCGTTGCGATGCTTAACGTCTCCTCTCGGGTTTCTTTTTTTATCGAAATCGCTTGAGACCGTTCGATGGGAAAAATTTCATGTGACTGTGGTACAGCGGGTACGCTCGTTTCCTTAAACGATATCAAGAAGAAAGCGGATGATTCTCTGTTGGTGATGGCGCACGATTAATTAGCGAACGTCTGTTTACCACTACACTGATTTTTCTGCTCGTTTCGCGGTATCTTAATTGGCTTCGGTGTCTCCGTTTTTAATTAGCTCCGCTATTGTTTCACCTGTTGTGTCAGTGTGTCCTCCTTTCTTTCGGTAGTTTGATCATTGTATTTTTTTTTTCTCTTTTTTTTTTCCAATGAAGAAAACACGTAACGATTAAGAAAACAAAAATGAAAGTTATATCCTTCCTAGTTTAGCATGGATTAAAATGTGTTTCAATCTTTTTAGCGTACAGTTTATGTCAAGGTAAGACACTCTTGTAATTCCATCGCTAATTTAGTTTCTTTCCACGAGCAGCCAGTGCATGCTTCTTCGCTTCTCGACGATTGTTCGACGATTTATTCTTGCGGAGTCTTTGACGATTCTCCGACCGAAATCGCTCCGCTCACCATGCTTCGAAACGTCGCGAAGCATTAGAAAAGTTTAGCGGCAGGCATAGAGGTAGATCAAGAACAGCAGAACGGATTTGCATACAATTGCAATTCATTTCACCAGCGCATAGTTTGCCCTCGTGTCGCATTCGATTAGTGCATCCTATTAGTGCATTTTGTATACGCCTGGCCCCATTATTGGTCCACGTCGTTGTAACCGCGCTATGCTGAGATTAACAGTGACCTATGTTCGACAAAACTGCACCGGAACCTCAATTATCCACCATTCCAGGAAGAAGATTTTCCGTCGAACCGCTTAGGATGATAGAGGTTCTGTCAGAACGCAATCCTTTGGACAACATCTAAAGGAACATGTCGCAAACATGGACCAAAACTCCTCCACCAAAGAAATGTTCGCTAGAGACACCCTGTCAGACTTCAAAAAACATCATATCCTCTCTATAGTTTGAATTTTCATTTTCTGCATGCCACACTTATTTTAGTTCCGACGACAGTTCAAGTTCGACTTCACATTTTGTTCAAATGGAAACTTCCAAACTCTTTTGCGTCAGGGTGCGCATAATCACAGCTAGCTAAGCGGATCGATCCTCATCCTGGAATAACCTCACGGCTTCGAATTCCTGTGCCCTAGGTGAAAACTTGGGCTGCTTCGGAGGAAGCAAGAAGAAGAAGGACGGCCAGCCTGTGCAGAAGGAGACCACAGCATCGCGCACGACGAGTCCCAGAACGGAACCTGTCCGAGGCATGGAGCTGCTGTGGCAACCGGAAGTGGTCCAGTCCTATCTGAAGCTGCTGCAGACTTGCTCGAATCCTGAAACGTTGGAGGCAGCAGCCGGAGCCCTTCAGAACCTGGCAGCTTGCTACTGGCAGCCTAGCATCGAAATTCGTGCGGCTGTCAGGAAGGAGAAAGGACTACCGATCCTGGTGGAACTCCTGCGAATGGAGGTACGCAGCAATTCTACGCAATCACTCTAATTATGAGGAAATTCTAAACCCTTTTTTCGCTACTTCCTAGGTGGATCGAGTTGTCTGCGCGGTGGCCACAGCGCTGAGGAACCTGGCGATAGACCAGCGCAACAAAGAGCTGATAGGAAAGTACGCCATGCGTGATCTAATTCAGAAGTTACCCTCAGGGAATAACCAACACGATCAGGGCACCAGCGACGACACTATAGCGGCGGTTCTGGCAACTTTGAACGAAGTTATCAAGAAGAACGCTGAATTCTCGCGGTCACTGCTGGACGCTGGCGGTGTGGACAGACTAATGAACATAACCAGGCAACGCCAGAAGTACACGCCTCGTGTTCTGAAATTCGCAGGCAAGCACCCTTGTCGGACCACCACAAAATTCTGACCAGAGGATCGAACGTTTCCTGCAACTTTCTGTTACTTTTTAGGACAAGTTCTGTTCACCATGTGGCAGCACCAAGAGCTGAGGGACGTCTACAAGAAGCACGGCTGGAAGGAGCAGGATTTCGTGACGAAAACGGTGGCAGCACGGAACTCAGGGCCTAACTCACCGAATAACGCGAACAGGTAAAGATCCGTCCAGAGGAGAGCCTGATTTCCACGTTCTGTTCTCCATAAACTCTTCAGTTTCCTTGACACTTCGTTTCCGTTGCTTTTGTTCTTGGACTCTGCCCGTTCATCATTTGAGTATATGCTTTCCTCGTTCGTTTCCTCCACTGGGTTCTCTGTAGTTTGAGTTGCGCAGGGTCCAAAATTCTCCCCCGCCCGTTCTCGATTCTACGTTGAGACGCAGTTATGATTGTAGCACTCTGAACCGGCCGATGGCGAGCCAAGGGAGCACCAGATACGAGGACCGAACGATTCAACGAGCGAACATGAATTCTAATAACGTTGGTCGACCTACTATATATCAGTCTGTAAGTAACAACAACTAATGGCGCTCGAACATTGCCGCGTAGGTTCCATTGGCGCCTGGCCGCACCAGGTGCGCGTCAACGTATACAGGTAGTTACAAAAGCGTAAACGGAAGGAGAGAAAATGGTAGAGCACGGATCCCGTTCGAAGCAATCGTTTCCAGACGCTTCATCGTCGAGTTTTACGTTCTCGTTTCGAGAAGCAGTTACCACGGTCGCTATTGGTTTGCCAGATAGACGTCCGAGCATACAAGATGTTGGATCGATGGATCCTTTCGGAATGAATTCAGTCTTCCTCCGCGTTTGCAATAGATTTCTTTCGCTGACCCACGGATTTCGTTGTTTCCTCTCTTTTGTTAATTTTTATATGATAATATTATATACTATATACAGAAGAACCTAGATGTATCACGGACCGTCATAGCAGTGGCTATGACATCGTAATAATACCGATAATAATCGTAACACTTTATTTATAATATTTATCCGCTTGCACAAAAGACCGACCGGCTGCACGAGCGTGTAAACCTGTGAAAGAAGAGAGAAAGAAAGAAGGAAAGAAAAGACAGTGAACGATCGAGTTGTAACGGGTGTACACCGCCATAGTTGTGATACAGACGGCAGTTACTTAACGAAACCTTTGGTTAAGTGTATGAACTAAGTCAATTAACGAGTACCAATTAATTATTACCGTGTTTTATGCTGTCGCGGTGTTACTGTAGATCGAACGCGGCATGAAACAAACAGTCCACGGAATAATCTTAACATTTTTACACAACAATCTGCCACGATACACACGAGAATCAAATGGAGGCGCGTTTCGAGCATAATCGAGAGAATTTGTATCGCGTACGTCCGGTGCGGGTGCACAAGCTTTTCTCTCGAGCGTGCTCCGTGAAGGATATTAATGTAGAAATTACAACAGAAACGTTATAATTTATTCGTTCGACGCGTACGGTCGCGAATCCTCTCGATTATCTCATCGAATCGACATCGTTCATCCACGTTTCTTCGTTCCAACGAATTTTGGCACACACGCGCGCGCGATGAGGATACTTTTGTACGATACTCAACGACGATCGCACAAAATTGCGTTCGACCGAGCGGAGGCTCGAAGAATTCGTGATCGATGGGTACGGTTCTTCCCTTTTGGTTGGACGAGACGCAGAGTCGCATTAAGCTAGAGAAATATAAAGAAGTATATCCGTGAAAGTCCATACGTAGATCCTATCGAAGCTTCATTAACGTACGTAATGAAATAATTAGCGTATTCGTATCTCATAGTTCTCCTTATTTACGACACCTGAAAAAAAAAACGTATCGAGGTTCATTTCTCTTGTGCTCTTTTCACGTCACTGTCCCTCGGAAACCTTTTATCGTTCACACGCGTCGTGTCTACCGATAAGAAGTACCGGTTGCATACGCGAAAAGGTTCAAGCGTCAGATTGTTAATTCACTTAGCGTTGAAGAGCGTGTCTTGCATAATTCTATGAACGTGTAAGGAAGTAGGTATTACAGGACCAAATGATTCATGTTTTTTATGATTAGGAAGCACATCTAGCCGTACAAACGCCACACGAACAAAAGACAAACAAGCAAAAAGAAAAACTCTCGAAAACTCTGCAGCACACTGTAGACGTCTCCGATGATAAAAGAAACACGATTCGGCTGAGAAGAGCGCACAAACTTGAAACACGAAGGCTGGTGTTTGCTACCTAATTAACAGTAACGATTAAAGTAGCGGTAGTGACAGTGTAATCGGTCGTTCGGCGAACTTCCACGACGAGAACTTCGTTCTTCGAAGCGCGTAGGCAATTAGAGGACTTGATTTTGAGTCGTTACCCGAGTGATCATAGTCTATTCTACAGAGTAACAATAAAGATACTAGAAAATAACGAGTGAAGCGTAATCCATAGGCCGTTCGATTTCCATTGATGTATCATTCGATCGGTTCGAACAAGCAGGGTAATGTAGACGAGCAGAAAAACTAAGTCGAACACGATCATCGCGGAGCAGATTCATTCGCGGAACTGTCGCATCCCCTCGGCGGGAGGGTGCGGAAGCGAGGCGGCCATCGCGTTGAAACTGCTGATAAGAACGATTGTTGCGACGTCAGTTTTTTTATACTCATTTATTGTACGAGAGACAAGGTAGACGCACCACGAGAGAAGCATGGTTTATAGTGACACGTTGACTATTGCACGAACTTATTTATAATCTATTTATATCCAAAACTAATCGAGCATAATAAAAGAGTATCCGACAGTACCTAAAAAAAGATCACATTGACTCCAAGTTTGATTCTTATCGTACGGAGTCCCGAGATTTCCCGATCGCTGATCTCCCACGCGTGGCCTCGAAATGATTTTTAATCGAAGTTCTCAGTTTCAGTAACTGTTGTAACGCGTCGGGCGTTCTTCAGGTATCTTTAGATTCGGTCTCGTGCACACGGTGCACAGCGGAGAGGATGGCCGCTCCGTGTCCTCGAGCAGTCTGTAGACGCAAGCGGGAGGTCTAAAGATCACGCGATCGGGAAACGTCGAGACCGCGGTAACCCTGACACCCTGAACACACAATTTCTGTCTGTACCTTGACATCCACAAGACACCTAACCGTGAACAACCTTCTTTTCTTCTTGAAGCTTCCGCATTCCGACCGAATAACGAATCCCCCGAATGGGAGGGTGTCGAGTAGACGAGAAGAATCGAGGGTGCCGGGTCGTTTCCCTGCACAGCCCACCCCCCGACTCGAGTTACCGTCACCACTGGCCCAGGCCTCTGAAACTAACCGTTGGCTTGTGTGTGTTGCAGCAACCGAAACCCGGTGAGCCGCTGTACGCGCAAGTTAACTTGGAGAAGAAAAAGAAGCGGCAGTATGAGCTGGGGGTGGGCCAGGGTCAGGGTCAGGGCCCGGTAGGCTCTGGGGTTGGGGTTGGCCCCGGTGCACCGGCTGCCGGCCAATGGATGGCCGACGGGGTAGGCGTGCCGGACGGTTCGGCCGCCGCGTCGACGGTGAACGTTCCACCGAACTCCACGGCGGCTTCGGCCGGTGACTCCTGGGTATAACGGGGTGGCGAGGAAGGGTTCACCCGGTGGCCAGGAAGCTCGTGTTCCATGCCTCCCCCCAAGCCTGTACGCCTGGAGCCAGGATTAGCGGCGGAGACGGTGTCCGAGGAGCGGGCGCACGACGGGGGCTTTCCATTCGGCCGCGGCTTCTTCCTTGTCGCGGAATAGGCCTCCGGCTCGCGTTGGAAGGAGCTTCGAACGACGACAAAGAAGAGGAAGAAAAAGGGAGGAAGAGGAAGAAGAAGACTGACGAGAGAAGGTGTCAGGATCGGATCGGGTCTTGGAGCCGCGTAGAAACGATTATTGCACCCAGCACACCACCGCACGTTTTTTCCATGTACGATAGACGATTAGAAGCGACTTGTCCGACCACATCCGCAGCAGTAGTCGCACGTAATGGCTCTAAACCTTCATTGCACAATTCTAAATTAATATATATAAATATATATATATATATACATACATGTATATTTTAAGAGGGCGTACGCTGCAGGGGGTGAGAGACACAGTGTACCCTGAGGAACCGTAAAAAGTACTATTAAGGATAAGAGTAGCTTTACGTTACGATGAATTCTATACAGAGAGGACGCGTTATAAATATACAGGAGAGTATAAATGAATGAATGAACGTATCGTATTCACGCACGATGAGTACGTATATATATATATGTATATATATATATATATATATATACATATATTATACACACACGGACACACGCGTAGGCATGTATCGATCACCGTGTTAATTGTATCATGCAAACATTTCTGAGGCTGTGGGTGTGGCGCACACGAGGATGCCGAATTTCCGCGAACCTGCGCGCTGCTCGTTCGTTTTTTCTCCACCGAGTTTCCCGTCGGTTCGACATTCTTGCGAATGCGCGTGTGCGCGTTATATGCGTGCGCTTATGCGAACGTTCGTCCGGCTGTCCACGCGCGATCATAGATTTTTAAGAGCACCGTTCTCGAGAGGAAGCTGATGTCGATACACCGAGAAAGACGCCGTCGCTTTCGAAGCGAGACGCGGAAGAAGCAAAATGAGTCGAGAAGAATCTTACACACGATTTTCATTATCACTCTTCTTCGTATTCTAGAGTATTATTATCGGGGAAGAGGGCAAGAGAGAGAGAGAGAGAGAGAGAGAGAGAGAGAGAGAGAGAGAGAGAGAGAGAGAGAGAGAGAGAGAGAAAGAGAGAGCGAGAGGAAGAGAAAGAATGTATGAGAGGATGCGAGAGCGAGAGTGAGAGAGAGAGAATGAGCCTAGACGAGCCTGATATGTTCAGTGTTATCGAATGTTCGACAGATGACATTATTGCATAGCCGATATACATATTATATATATATACATATATATTATATATATATACAAAATAAATATATCCTTGTTCTATTTCTTAAAATAATATTATTACGACAGTTGACGAGTGTGTTCGCGAATGATTTAGCCAGGAGAAAGTATGGAGCGGAATCGAGACGATTCCGCCGTTCTCGCGTTTAGGTGAATTAGAGTTACAGTAACGCGGCGATCGTCGCGAATCGAGCGAAATAAATGACAAAAAAAAAATGAATATTAACGACCGATCTCGTCGATCGTCCCGCCGATCCCCCGCGAAACCCACGAACTTCTCGATCCATCCGCACGCGCGACCCGTTTTGTACATACTTGTGCCGTTCACGAAAATCGATCCTCCGTCAGGTTTGTCGAACGATCGACGAGATCGAGCGGAGAAAACGGGATGAGGATCGCGACGATCGCCGTTCCGCCACTCGAAAGCTGTATATTATCGTTAATCCGCCACGCGTTCGATCGATCCACGATCGAGCTTCTCGATCGAGAGTCGAGCGTGAGACTCCGATCGTTTCTGCCGGCGATGAAAATCGACGTTCTCACGGAAAAGCCGTGGAAAACGGCTTCGCGAGCGAGCTGTCGCTCGAAGGGATCGCGTGCACGAGATACGGTATCGCGGATGTAACTTATTAACGTGCTGCCGCCATATCCTTCGATGATAAGAACTTCGACACCCCTCCGTGCGGGTCTCTCGCGACCGTAACGTTTGTACGTACCGACTGAACGCCCATGGGCGGCCTCCGCACGCGCGCTCCGGGTCGCTGAGAAAATTCATAACTGATAGCAATCGAGAGATTCTCGCGATACTGTACATCGTGGGCACTGTTACCCCGTGATACGACGGTGGGTCGATATCACCGAGATATCGGCAGCTGCGTGGCTCTTCCGTATCCGCTGCTCGAGGTGCAAGGATCAGGATGATTTCTTCGAGGGTTCCGTGAGAGGAGAAACGATCGTGCGATCGAGATTTGCGTATCTCGCTGATAACGAGGCACCATTCAGACGCCTCTCCGCGTTTCGAGAGGCGCGATTCGAGCTTACCGTTCGGAACGCTAGCAGATCATGTTCGCGCTGAAAAGCGCGCGATTTAGAGTGCCATGTGCGAGGACAGTGGCGCGAAACCTCTTAGAGGACCCTGGACCATTCCGCTCAAAGTGACATGACCGGCTCCGAAAGCCTCTTCGCTCGAATTTCAGCCTCTGCTACCCTCTGAGACTTGTCGCGACCCTGTTCAGACTCTGAATTGTTATTCTAAATTCTCACTTTTGATCTGGACCTTCGAGTCTTTGCATACTGTTTCGGAGAGCTGATTCTGGAACTTACAGGTGGTTTTGCTATTGAATTTTAGGGTTCGGAGATGTGCTCCTACTTCAGAAATGAGTATGACATCACAGATCTACATCTGGACCATCAAGTCTTCGGATACAATTTGAAGGTGTTTCGCTCTGAGTGAAACTTGGAGATGGAATTAGTGCGACACTGCAGGTCTTAGAGGAGTTCTCCACTTTGAGAAATATCTCTGAGATTGCATATGTAGATCTGAGTTACTACATTGATCTATAGGTGTTTTACATGTTTTGGGAGAGCAATTTTTGCAACCATGAGATAAAAGATCAGGAATTGTGTCGCCAAAGTGATCTACATCTTCAGATACATATTGGGAGAACAATTTTTGAAATCTTTTAGTAGTGTTTCGGAGTTTATACAGGATCTATAATCAATGTTTAGGATCACGTAGTCCACCTTTAGGTCTCTAGCTACAATTTGAACGCAGAGCTATTACAATTTAGAAGTACTCTGATCCTTGAAACCTTAGAATCAATAAACAGTTCAGAGCTGAATATTGGTTAAACAAATTCCAGAGGCCACCCTGAAAACCCTTCGATCTCTCTCTACAAAATGATCGAGGACCTATATAAAAAATGACAAATTCCATTGAACAAATCCATTAATCGTATAACAAAATACCTTCTATCGTTAGATCTAATATCCTTCACCGATAAAGGAGATCCAGGAGACCCATTTGGATGCTGCAATTCGAGCCTAGAATGCAATGATCTAGCAAATAGATCACGGTTCGCTCAGACGATCCAGAGACAGATCCCTGCGTTAAATCACAGACGCAAGAAACGGTCTCATCAATTCGGATATTATAATCGACGGATCTCTTTCTGGATCATCGGTGGATCGACGGAGCCGCCACGATCGACACGAACGAACCGACATTTTGATATTCGCTTTTTATTGTTTGTGCGTACCAGCGTTTCTAGTTTTCTACGAAGATGAACGACGAGCGAGGGAAACGGACAACGGTATAGACGCCCCTTAAAAAGTATTCGAAGGAAAGCAATTTCATAGATCTTTACACATATTTTGTCGATCGCTCAGCATCGCGAACCATCAAACCGACCAATCTATTATTTTTCGAACGATCTACCCTATCGATTTTTTCGAAACAATCTCTAAACGATCTCAGTTACCCTTTTTAGTCCATTCTACGATGCGAAGTGTCTCTTTCCAAATTTCTCATCGATTCTCGTAGACTCGAGCTCGTCCAGAGAGGATTCGACAGCGGATAAGAAAAAGTGGTAAATGTCGGCGATTCAGCCTCGTTTTTGTACACACGCACGACGACGCAGCAGCCGGGATGATCGATGGATCGATCGTCGGGCTGCGGTTCTCGTGGAAATAGACAAATTACCGACACACGTCCGTAGCTTTTTGTAAATCGCGCCCTCGCGTTTTACCGTAGCGATTTTTACGCGGTTTTTTACACGTTTCTCACCGGCCTACCGAGCTGTCCTTTCCGCGATGAGAATCGTCGGAAGATCGACGGTGTCTGCGATCTATTTGCACCGTTGCTTCCTCATCGATCGGCCCGAGAATCGAACTCGATTTTCTTCCTGTACAAAATCATTAACTCAACCCTTTGACCAGAACAATTTTTCTATTGCACTGCATATCGAGTTCAAAAAATTTGATTTTGCCTCTGACACTTTGAAACTATTGATATAATTACTGTATAAAGCCTGACAATTTTTCTTTATATTCCGACTATTTTTTAACAATTTTCTTTATTCTCTTCTATTCATTTAAATTTCTTCGTTGACGTCCCTAACGATAATTTAAGAATTCTACAGTAAACTATAAATTTCCTATCCTAAATCTCCGTAACCTCGTCATAAATTTGGATCATCGAGTTCAATTGTCGCCCCGCCGAACCGGATGACCCGAGGCTCACATCACCGCGATCATCGTCACCGAATCAACAATCTTGAAGACTGATAGCGTTAAAAAACCGAGTCAGAACACAGTGTGTATCATTCGACCTCGAAGATCGAGAAGAATCATCGAAAAAAGACAAGATCAAAGACCAGCAGAAAAAAAGCAAGAAAATGAAAAAAAAAATCTCATGAAAACGAATCCGCAAGTTCACCGTTCACCGCTGTTTGATCGATAACCGATCGCAATTCGATCCATGCAATAAAAAAGGAAACATGAAGGAGAAACAGAAGAAATATCGACCGACGAA
Organism: Macropis europaea; assembly: GCA_916610135.2. Classification (NCBI taxonomy): domain Eukaryota; kingdom Metazoa; phylum Arthropoda; class Insecta; order Hymenoptera; family Melittidae; genus Macropis; species Macropis europaea. The sequence continues at coordinate 1,810,521 of OU744353.1, forward strand.
AACGAGAAGACGAAGAACAACAAAGAAGAAACAAAAGAGAAGAAAATACAGGAAACGGAAAAACATGAAAAATACGTCAGGGAATTCTCACGTATCTCACGTACATACATACGATCCACACATACTTGCATATACGCTCACTCCCACACACGTACACACACGAAACACCCACACGGACACACGTGCATTAAACGAATAGAAAATGATAGGCTACAGTGCTGCATACGTATTTAAATTTAAAGGAGCATTAAATTACGCATGGATGTGCATTTTAGATGTATTAGAGGAGTCTCACCACACACACAGACACACACACATTTAGTATTAATTGTAAAACGTTGTAGTCCGACGTGGGGGTAGTAGAGAGAGGACCGTCGCCAAAGATCTGTTCTCCAGAATCTGTGGACCCTCAGGAAATTCCGTCTGTTTTTGTTAATTAGACAAATTCGAATTTGAATTCGATTAAAAATTTCTAAATCTATTAAGAATAGGATAGAGGTTTCCTCGAGAATTTATACAATTTTCTACGTATAATTAGTGTTTTTCAAGCTTGAGAAAATTTTGTTTCCCATTTTGAGTCCAGCTGAGAATTTTCTTTTTAATTTAGGGAGTTTAATTAATTTTGAGGCAGAACAGTGTGATTTCCCTCTCGAACGCCCCCACCGAACATGGCGGGGATATATCATCGTCACCGATCATTTATCATCGTCATCGTCGTCGTTTTAATTTCCAAACACTCGTGTTTTGCGCGGTCTGTCGACTACTAAATAAATAAACGAAGTAGGCACGTATGTATATCTGATTTGTTAACGACCCGGGGGACGGACAACAACAACAGCCAACAGGAAAACAATATTTGTCATTTGTTTGATCGACGTCGTATTAATTTATATCGGATGGAGTACCACGTATTATACAATGATTATTATGATAAAAGATCGACTAGTGTATTTCGAACCCGACTGACAACAATTAAAGAATTTAATTGCGCTGAAAAAATGGAGAACGTGGCGGCTGTGATTTCATCCTCTCCCTCAGTTTTATTTACGATTTCAGGGAAATGGAAGAAAAACCGAAAAATTGCGACACTTTTCAATCGAAAAAGGTATCTGTATCTTATTATATTTCATTAATTTTACAGATAAAAATTGCATAGACTTTTTTTATTTCTCAGGACGAAATTTTTATTTAAATGCATTCCGTGAGATTGAGTGGAGTAAAATATTATTAATTAAACAAGAAAAGTTATAATCATGTAGTTTTTATTTTTTTTATCAACCTTTTGTTCCTTGTTTCATCGCATTCTTTATTCTCTTTGTTCGATCGAGCGTGTAATAAGATTTGAAGAACGTTTATTTACTAAAAATCACCTGTGCCAGCGAAAATGTTGAATAAAAAAAACCCGCAAACCCTTTTCTCGATCGAAACATTGTACCTGCTTTCTACCACCGTCGATCACGCGTAGGATAATTGTTAATTAAGAAACCGATTGCCATGAGAATTGTCAATTTGCAATTGTAAAAGGTGGGACCCCTTCTGGCTAGCCGATGGAACGACCTCCCTCCATTTCAACGACTGCAATGAAATTGTTTTGCAAGCTCGCCTCCTAACCACTCGATTTTCCAATCTATTTCCCTTCACGTTTATCACAAATTTTATATTTTGCGCATCATTCAGACCACGTAAGTAACAATTTTCCTAAAAATTCCTGTAATTCAAGAAGCGAACAAATAATTTATTTCCTACAGATTTTGAGACGTATTTTCACCTCTATATCTAGTTCACAATTTTATTAAGAATGTTAACAAACAGCTAAGTTTTTAATTCTTCGATCGAAGGCTACTTGGAAACGAGTCGAACGCTGCGTGCGGCTGAGCTACGGTAATACATAATGAGCCATTGCACCAAACGCCTAAGAGCGTCGCCAGTACACGGTGGACGTGTCAAAGGGTTAATACTGTAGAACCTGACTTATGCAAACAGTAATCATACGAAAATTGTTTATCCTGCTTCAGTTGCAAGCTGAAATTATCATCAGTGGCGCTATCTACCTAATTTCATATCACTATGCATTTTACATTCTAAAATAAAATTATCATTTTTATGCAAATCATACTTGTAACGTCGGTCGTCGCCCTGTTACTCGTTATAATCCAGATAATCGAGGTGCTATTGTATTTAGTTTAGAAATTGTTCTGTTGCTATTTTGTAAAATATGAAGAGGTAGGGTGTTTGGTTAAAAATTGATGGGGGATCGATAGATTGGCGGGAAGGAAGCGCGTTAAAGAAATGGGAACGCGCGATAAGGGCTGGCTCGATGATTGTATTTTAACAAGAAAATCCTCACGGATCGGTGAGCACCGGCACCTGCACCATGTGATAAGAAACCGGCCGACACACGTTTCCATGTCGACACTCTTCCATTCCAACAATTTCACTCTCACCCCTTATTTTTTCGTTCGATGATTTTGCAAAACGAAAATCCACCCGCTCGCTACCACAGAAACGGAGACAATAAAAAGCATTCTTTCTAATTGTTACTAGCATCTCCAGTAAGAACACATTAAACGGGCTGTGAAGAAAATTGATAAAAGAAATAAATTAAGAGTTGGGCTGACTGAAAATGAATCTGAATTTTAAAAAACTGGTTAGTGAGTGATACTGTAATTATTAAGACAACTATCAAAAAAAGGTTGAGAAATATTCTCAACAGAATCAATCACTAGAATTTGACTGTGGCTGCCAACAATTTTTCTCAGTTAAAAATAAATACTAAAAATTAAACAATAACCGTAGATTGTTGGTGGATTTAGTATGGTTTCCAAAGAGATTTCGATCCAGTTACCAGCAAGTGGATTTCATTTCAATCAAACGACCCCAGATCCGCGTTCATTTCACACCCTCATGAACCAGCACACCCCCATGCGCACCAGAGTCCTTTCGAAAGGATCCTGCCGCAGTTCCACGTCGACCAGCATCCCCAGTGGTAGTCCTGGAGGATCAAGGACACTCTGGGACACTCTGCCACGATTTAAAAAAAAAAAGACCGCAGTAACTTAAAAAAATCGTAAAAATTCCAGCGATATCAATTTTACGAAATACCAAACTTTGCACTCAGGCCAAAATTTGAATAAAAATTTATCTAGGTGTGTAAAAGCTACTGAAGACATCGAACGAAAGATTCTATAATTTTTTATTGACATGACGGACGTGAACAGCAACAAAGTGTCCACCGAAGCTTCGAAAAAATCCCTCGAGCTCGCGAAAAAGGAACTACGGTCCATAGTGAATAAAATCGAGGAGACAGGACTTCGTTGCAGAGCTTTCAAGCTCTACGAAGCGTGTTCTCGCCTGAAATCTAGAAGATCGAGGATCTATAAAAAACACGTGTGGATTCTGTTGATCCTCGCGTGGATCCTCGGCCAATTGTTATGGGATTACGTGCGAGAAGTTCGATACGACAAGGTAAGCGAATCTTCCTAAACTTCGTAACGAAAAATCACATAAATTCTAAAACAAACAGTGCTCAGAAAAATCGATCGAGTTATTCAGAGCTTTCAAATGAAATTTCAATATTTTTCGAAACGAATGTGAGGAGGAATTCGCGATAAATTTCCAGGGAGTTTTTTAGAATCGTTTTATCGGAATTGCAATTTTGTTCAAGTGTCTGGCAAAGTTGCCGTCGTTCACACAGAAAATTTTCCGGCCAGCCGAGGATTGCTCAATTTGCCGGGACGTTCAACAGGTTGACAGGATATCCAGCGTGGATCCTGGGATTTTCGAGGAACGGTACGCAGATTTATCCTGTCATTCGTTTAACCGTGCCCTACAGTTTCTACAGGGAATGTTTATGCAAACATACATTTTTAGCGTTCGATATTTTTCATCTTAACGCAGCCATAGAAATGAAACTTCGAGAAAACTGTATTTTCTTCTGTGAATGCTTTAAAAATACCCTTTTTATTTGTCACGATTTTAAATGTACACTTTTCAGATGTTGCATAAACATCCACAGTCTAGTAATTGTAATTCCACGCGACTCAGGTCGATCTGTGTATCGAAATATCGAAAACTGAGGCTATTTCATCATGTAACCATTTGATTCGTCTGATTCTGGGCTATGGAGTTTTAATAACATTTTTGTAAACAGATACGCGTACAGTGGAAGGCCTGTCGTGGTCACGGACGCCATGAAAAACTGGACAGCCCCGGAGACGTTCTCTTTCGCGTTCTTTAAATCATTGTACGACGGCGAGGATGCGAATTGCCAGTTTTTCCCGTATAGAACCGAGTTCAAAAGTCTTCAGGATGTTTTCGAGATGAGCGACAGCAGAGCGTTGCTCGAAAAGGGGACGAAACCGTGGTACGTGGGCTGGTAAGTATAAAAATCGCAAATTTTTAATATTGTGATACCGAAGCTACCGAAACGCTTGTAAAATAAATAAATAAACATATCTATCACCGACGGATACTGTAGAATATTCAATATAAAGAAAATCAGATTAAATGTTTTGTTAATAATTCGTAGGAAAATGGGCAAAGATAATTAGTATTTTTGTGACTGTCAAAGTGTTAAATGCGTTCTAATTTCCAAGTACATAGATTTCACAAATTTTCCAATCTTTTTCAATATAAAATATTGCGATCTTTCTGAACCGGTTCGAGAGGAAAAATTTGCAGAGGTATAAAAAAAAATTCTGAATTTCGTGAAAGAGGGCAGAACGATACACCACACGAATGGTACACAGTTTTGGGGCTTCGATGACTGATTTAAAGCTCGCACGTATGCATACAATCTGGCTAACGAGCTTACATGCAACTTCATCAGCCGTATTCATCGTGTCGAACAATTACCTAGAAATTCGCTTCTGAATAATATTCTCTCCGCTCTTTGTTTCCTACCGTTGCTTTTTATTCGGAATTTTGGACAGTCTGTTCCAAATACTGTACGCTATTTTATACTATCTACCGAAGCATATATTTAATAGAATTATTAATAATAATGTTACAGAGCTAGACTATCCTCATCTCGGCTCATTTTGAAAGTATACTCTGTGAATTTTTTGGAGACAAATTAAACGACATATCTTTATGAAACGTTGCAGACTTATTCATATACATTTACGCAACATCCATGAATTTTTGTATGTTGTTATCTTCTGAACTGTAGTAATTATTCACCGTAGAAGAAGTCGGGTTAAAAAATTGACTGGTACGACACGGCCGCTGAGTCATTTGAAATGAAACACCGAAAAAGATTACTATAGTTTATCTGATATCGTACGAAAATTCATGAATGTAGCACAAAGGTATATGAATAAATCTGCAAAATTTCATAAAGATATATTGCTTAGTTTTTCCCCCAAAAATTCCTAAAGTATACCCTCGAAACAAGGCGAGAAGGAGAATGTACTGAAGTAAGAAAATTATTATACAAAAATAATAGATCTGCCAACAGAATTATTTTTTCACGCAATAATTTACATGTAACTGTATTTAAAAAAATTTTTAAAATCTCAAATTTAGGAGCAACTGTGATGAAAAAATTGGCAACGTCCTGAGACAACACTATCACAGGCCGTATTTTCTTCCCGCCACCGCGGAAAGCGAGAGAACCGATTGGATTTTCATGGGAAGCCATGGATACGGGGCTCCCATGCACGTAAGTCCCATAAGTTCTCCCATCATGATTCTCACAGCGTGTGAGGCTTCGTTGCCTCGAGAAACCAAAGAAATCCAAATTAAAACGAAAGCGACGCAGACCCATGTACAGTTTCCTTTCATTTCGATTCTTATTAATTTATTAATAACATATAACAATAATTTCTATTCAAGGTGGACGACGTGGAACATCCTTCGTGGCAAGCACAAATAAAGGGCAAGAAATTGTGGATTCTCGAGCCACCCAGAGAATGTCACTACAGTTGCAACAAGCTGGAAATTGTGGTGCATCCTGGCGAGATAAGTAAGTGCATTCTGACAGATGCAACTGCAATTTTAGATCGTTCATTTTGGCATAATCTATCTAGCCTAGTTAAACGTTCAGAGTGAATTTGGTTTAATTGATCGAGCAACCTGAATTATTTCTTTCTTATAGTTGTTCTGGACACCAATCGCTGGTACCATCAAACTGAAATCGTTTCTGAAGAAATGAGCATCACTATTGGAGCAGAATACGATTGATGTGAAGAAACATGTCTACAAAAGTTCGATTTTTTTAAATATTATATTCTGTCAGAATTTTGTGTTTGTATAATTCTATACTCCTTGCAAAAGTGCTTAATTAGAGACATTATAAAAAGATTGTATTGCGTACGAATATTCTGAAAATTGTGGTTAATAAAATAATTGCAGAAAAAGATGAATATGTGTTTCACTTATTAAAATCAACAAGAACCTTCCCTTAAAATTCTTCAAGATTATTTTCAACATGGTCAAAGCCATACACATGAAAAATCTCGATAAATCCTATCTATTGTTCAAATAAAAAATACTTTCTTCCCTAAGAAGAAGAGTCTAAGATCACGGATATCCCTAATCTGCACGAAATACTTTTCAACATCCTCTTCAGAATCATCTACTCTTCACGTAACTTTAATTTCAAGCAACATCCTCCCTGATAAATCGAATCGAAATATGTCTTTTATCGAGTGGTTAACAGAGGATCAGAAAGTATTCCTCCACTTCTACAAGGTGACACGGTGCTGCTCTTCAGGTCATCGTGTCTGAAGAAATATCGTCCTATAATACAAATACAGCATCTCTAACGAATCCAATAAAAAAATATGGGACCAGAAGGTGCTCTTCAACATTCTCTTCAGGCCAATCATCCAATATTCACACCGCCGCGGCGGTTAACAAACGCAATCTCTAACAAATCGAATTACCAAATTCCTCCCGTCGAACGAAGAACGAAGAGAGACAGAGGGGTATTCTTCAACTTCTTCTTCCGCTTCTTCTTCAAGGCGACCTGGATTCCAGTCTTCGCGATGGCAGTTGATCGGTTTCCTCGAGGAGGTCGGCTGAACACGCGCCTGAACATATGATCGCTGGCGTACGCGGTGGATCATGACATGTCGTGGGGTAAAGCTGAAGAGGGGGTGTGCGCAGGAACCCCCACGGCAAGGACCACCTGCCGCCAGGTGCGACACCACCAGACATCTGCATGAGGGGCCCGTGCCGTTTCCTTTTCACCATCCTCCACAATTCCTGCGATTAACCTCGCTCGGCTACCCTAACCCTCCTTCAACTGTTTTCAAAGAGCCTATTACGTGTCTGTCTGAAGCACAGGCCACTCATTATTGCGTTAATTGGTTCATCGAGGAGACGATCGGATGGTGAATTGGGTCTCTTAATCTTACTGGATTCGAGGAGTTCCGAGTTCATGGAGTCCATAGAAGTGGCGTAATTTTTGGAATAGATTTGGGATTGGAGAGTGATTTGATTGGTACGTTTGGTTCGATTTCTTAATTAGGTTATTTGTTCATTTAATGATTCCTGTTTTTTTTAATTTCAGTGGTCCATTGTGACTGCTATCAAAAATGTTTACATGCATAATTGTTTGTGGTGTGCTAGTTTACCTCGGAGTGCAAGTGAAACAGTTGTAGTTTTACAGAAAAATAAAGTTTATTATACATGTAACTAGAATGCCTAAAAAAGAAAGGGTTAACATATTTCCACGTATTCTTCTCTCTGTTAAATCTTCTATAAATAACTTCTTACGAATTTCATCGAGTCCCATTTTACGTTTCTTTATAGAGATATTTGTACCTTTATACATTTCTCTGTTTAAGTTTCAATGAACCTCCGTCACGCAACATCGATCAACAATTTTCCAACATCGATAAGGGATAAAATAACTGACGCGACTGTAACGAGCTGGACTGTTAATAATAATGCGGGAAGCGAAGTGTGCAGGGGTGTGAAATGCGCAAAAGTATGAATGAAGCGCAAGAAGAATGAGCGCGAAGCGTGCGTTTGATCAGTGAGGGAGTGGAATCAAGTGGTTGCGAATAAACAAACGCATGAGTGAGTGGTTGGCAATGAAGAAAATCGAGAGAGAGAGGGAGAGAGACAGAAACAATGAAACAGTGCTACCCCTTTCGATTAAATTCCTATTAAACTTTTGCTTCGAAATAAATCGTTTCTCCACAGAAATCTTTCCATCATGATTTTCCACCATCTTCCTACAATGATACGCGCAGTCGGTGACGAAATAATTATAGATATCGATTTTGTTCGCGGAAAACGCGCACGGAAGAGAACCCCGTGCTCTATATTTAAAATCTGCTCTAGCGGAGTCACTACACTTCAACATTGCGCAACAATCGTTCAATTGCTTACACGTTTCACGATTAGATCACGAACATGTATGCAAGCATCCACTTATAAATGTTAATAGTTTTTGAGAACGATATTAAGACCTGTCCCAGCATTTCACATCTTAATAAACAATTATTTAGACGGCAGCGTAAAAAAGGTAATCATATTGTTCGATATGTTATGTAGAATGGTTGTTTAAAAATATGATTATGAAGAAATGGAAATAAATTTGGAGCTTTCTGGAAAATTAAAGGAGCAAACTTGTAGCCTTTTGCTCGATATTATTTACGGGATAAATATCGAGCACATTATACTATGAATAATAGAGATTGTTCAGGGAATAATGTAACATTAATTTATACCGTAAATAATAACGATTGCCCAGGTCTCACCACGTGGAGGTTGCTACGTATGGAGACCCGCCCTAACCGCGATCCCAACCGCCCTCCATTTATGCAAAATTTTATTTATTTAAAGTATCATCCTCTTGGTACGCATTTGCAAAACGTTCGATCGTCGAACAATTTACAAACACGTGACGAAAGGAGTTTTTCTATTATCCTGCCCGGGATAAGTTAAGTACAAAATGACATGTTACATTTATTGTTTAACTTAATATTAATTTATAACATACTTATATAAATAGTAAATCGCAGCCTTCCTATATAAATACTAAATCGCAGCCTGCCTATATAAATACTAAATCGCAGCCTACCTATTGAATTAGTTATCTTAACTTATTTTGTAGGGTTTACTGTAAATCGTTCTGCGTGGTTACACAGAACATGGATACTTATCATGTTGATGAGCATAAACTGTGGAGCTGAAAAAATAGTATAAATTCCTGAAACAAACAATTATATGTGTAAACAGTTTTATTCCCTGCCTAATTTAATGTTAATGTCCAGATGTATGTGATAATAATTAATAATCCTTCTTATAATAATATGTAGAGCCTGCCTATTATAATTTCTAGAGCCTGCCTATTATAATTTCTAGAGCCTGCCTATTATAAATTCTAGAGCCTGCCTATTATAATTGCTAAAACCTGCCTAACAACATATCTAAGTACAACATGTGAGAGTATATGCATTTCCATTTGTTCGAATTTGTTATGAAATCTGGAAGCCTACCTAACAACATATCTAAGTACAACATGTGAGAGTATATGCATTTCCATTTACCCCAATTTGTTAAGAAATCTGAAAGCCTACTTAACAAACATATCTAAATAAAACCCTGGAAAAATATGAAAATTTATTATTCTTCTTCGTTTGTCGAGTCTTCTATCTTCGGTTCTTCTGACTTCTTCAGACAATCCCACGATGATTTCTACAAGGAAAACTTTCTACACTGATTAGTATGTTGGTTAAAAAATCATATGAGCCTACTATCTTCGGTTCTTCTGACCTCAGACAATCCCACGATGATTTCTAGAACAAAAACTTTCTACAATGAATAATATTTTAGTTTACAAAATCTTACGATCTATATGAAGTAATATGAAGTTATGTTTCTTCTCTCTTCTCTCTTCGTTTGATTCTTCTCATTCCTCTAAAATGAACCTAAGATACTATTTAAAACATAAATTCCCTCAACATGGATTAATATCTCTATTCGAAAAACCTAACAAATTTAACTAACAATTTCTTCTTACTTCCTGGACGGGTTAGACCCACGATGATATCTAGAACAAAAACTTTCTACAATGATTAGTGTTTTAGTTCAAAGAATCTTACGATACACTTTCTTCTATCTTCGTTTGATTCTTCTCATTCCTCTAAAATGAACCTAAGATACTATTTAAAACATAAATTCCCTCAACATGGATTAATATCTCTATTCGAAAAACCTAACAAATTTAACTAACAATTTCTTCTTACTTCCTGGACGGGTTAGACCCACGATGATTTCTAGAACAAAAACTTTCTACAATGATTAGTATTTTAGTTAAGAAAATCTTACGATACACTTTCTTCTATCTTCGTTTGATTCTTCTCATTCCTCTAAAATGAACCTAAGATACTATTTAAAACATAAATTCCCTCAACATGGATTAATATCTCTATTCGAAAAACCTAACAAATTTAACTAACAATTTCTTCTTACTTCCTGGACGGGTTAGACCCACGATGATATCTAGAACAAAAACTTTCTACAATGATTAGTATTTTAGTTAAGAAAATCTTACGATACACTTTCTTCTATCTTCGTTTGATTCTTCTCATTCCTCTAAAATGTACCTAAGATGCTATCTGAAACATAAATTCTCTCAACATAGATTAGTTTCATATTCAAAGCAATCTTAAAACTCTAACTGAAATATTTCTTCTCTCTTCTGTTCACTAGACCCTCTATGAATCCTGCAACATTTTCTAAATCGATTAGTCTCTTTATTTAAAACACCTAACAAAAACCAACAGTTTCTTCTTACGTCTTACAAGACTGATTGGTCCCACGACGATTTCTGGAACACAAACTGAACCAAAATTAGTGAAATCAACATATATATTTTACAAAATTGAACCCTGATGTTTGTTACCTGAAACCTGTAAAAAAATTGTTGAAAAAGACCTGTAAAAAAGGCTGTAACAGAAAACTCACTCATTCGATTAGTACGCTGAAAGGAAGCAGTTATTAGACACACGGAATAAAACCCGGAAAGATTGAAAAATATTTATTAACTCAAACGAAATATTCGCGGAATTGAAATTCGAACGTGTCATTGCGATTTGAATCATTATGAATCACGAAGCCCGAATATTAATTTTATTTCAGTACTGAGATAAAAAAGTAAAGAATCAAGGACTGATCGATCCGTGATAAAAAAATAATTTATGCATTAAAAATATCCGGAATTTAAATAAGACAAGTCCATTTATAGTCGTATAGATCGCGTCAAAAATTATTTGATTAATTCCGCGATTTTTTCTCAACGGAATAAAGTGAAATAATTATACTTTACAGCAGTGTACTCTAAGTTATTTTTATGCATATCAAAGTATGAAACTCTGTAATTAAATTACAGAAATAGCAACGGCGCGTAATATCGATCATAAAAAAAACATATACTAAACTATCCACACGAAACTTTTGAATTCCATTCACGTATAATTACCATGCAAGCTTTTTAAAGTTCATAATTAAAAATACAAATACCGCGAGCAAACGTTGATCGATGCGAAGTTGCTTTGAAAATTTATAAAAATATTTACTACAGTGACGCGTATCGATTTTTCATAGATTTGAAAATCGAACAAATATCTTCCGCGGAAGCGTCGATGAATCGATCATTCAAACAGATTACGTTTCAAAATATTGAAACATTCAATAAAATATATGTTTCGTGAGCAATAAAAATTCAATATATACTGTATTAATAATATTATAAAATATATGTTCTCACGTAGCGAATAAATATTTATTTTTTAGCAGTATTTTCATTACCGAACACTCGATTTACAAAAACCTGAAAAACACGGAAAAGGTAGTCCTGAAAAACATGGAAACAGTAGTCCTGAAAAACATGGAAAAAGTAGTCCTGAAAAACATGGAAAAAGTAGTCCTGAAAAACATGGAAAAGGTAGACCTGAAAAACATGGAAAAGGTAGACCTGAAAAACCTAGGAAAAGTAGCCCTGAAAAGGGCTACTTTAAAAGAAAATTCATAAGCCGGAAGGGCATTTAATTCACTCATTTCAGGCAAACAAACGCGTGAGTGATCTATCCTTTATTTCGCAACACTAATTTAATTAAAAAAATTTTTAATATAATAAAACAAACGCGTGCATTCTTGTGCTTCATAATTCGCAACACTAACTCTACATTAACATCTGTCGCAGTTTACCATACTGCGACAAATAAAAAGGCAGCCACTTTTGCTGCAGGGGACCTGTAAAATGGTCCACGTACCAAGGGACCAACAAAACGGTCCACATAGGACCAACAAGGTGGTCCACACAGGAACAAGGGACCAACAAAATGGTCCACACAGGAACAAGGGACCAACAACGGTCCACATAGGACCAACAACGGTCCACATAGGACCAACAACGGTCCACATAGGACCAAGAAAATGGTCCAGCAGGTCCCAGCCAAATATCTGGGCGTATCATTCATCGCAACTCTACTTCAAACCCGATCAATCAACTTCGCAACTTTAATTTAAGAACAGTAATTAAATAATTTAATGAACGGTAGAAAATCACGATCAATTATGTTCGCAACTCTAACTGAATAAATCTGGATCTCCAACAAACAATAAAAGAGACGCGAAAAAAGATTAAAAACAGCTCCACAAAAACCTGAAAAATTCTGTAAAAATCAACGCGAAAATTTTCTTTCCGTAACACTAAGTCAAACGCGTTCAGAATTTTTCGCAACGCTAAGTCAAGCGCGATCAAAATTCTTTCGCAACTCTAACGTTTAACTTTACCTATATTTTCATTTGCAAAACAAAGTCAACCGCGATCTGTATTAGTCGCAACACTATAAAAAGCAAACGCGAAATTGCCCAGGGCGCTGGGTGATGGACCAGCGTACACTGGCCGTAGAAACAAACTACTGCTACAACTACAGGTGAGCACAGTGACAAAGTAGTACCAAAAAATGACCACACATCATTGGATGCATCGAATGCAGCCAAGGATGCGCGATCATTCGTTGCTGCCCTCTTCGTGACAGTTTGTCGGGCCACTTCGGCTTTGAGCCACTTCTTTCTTCGGGCTCCTGCCCCCTGAAACCTTTTCGAAATCATGCATCGCGGGTCTAGAGATGCCGTGTGAACGACCCGCGACTCTTCTCCGTAGCAGATCGTCCACGTGCAATAGCATCTCGTGCAAGAAACGAGCGTTTCGACGAGCCTGTCCTTCCGACCGCGTACGCGACTTAGAATTACGTTGAAGAGTCCACACTCGAATCAGACCGACTCGAAGATGTTTTAACACCTCCGATTCAAGACTGATTCATAGTGAACGCTTCAGAGGTCCTAACAGGCACAGGTTTGTCACGCGACGGACGAGCCTACCCGAAACAGAGAATGTGACGAAACCTGCCCTGGTTCCTTCCTACTTATTTCTAAGGACACGCAAGCCAGAAGTGAATTACCTACCTACCTAACCCTATATTTAAAATACAGCAAAAAGCTCAAGCAATCCAACACATTTCACTCCACGGTTCTCACACATAAGCCCGGGTGCATGAGCCTAACCTAGGGAGACGTCGCGCGGGACATCTCCGACACCCGAGCTTCGACAACAACTTTCACACTCTAAAGGTACGTACCATTTTCTGAAATCGACTGGCAAGCCTAGCGATCATTGCGTTTTACTAGTGAAATTGTATAATACTGCAAAGTTTTGTATTTTAAATTATTTATAAAAATGTATAGCGCTTAGAGAGAGCAGCGTTGCTGAGGACTATAGTCCAAAGGAAGAGAAACTATTTTGTGTCATTATATTGTGAATATAGAATTCACTATTTTGTGAAACTATATTGTGAATATAGAATATTTTCATTCATTGATGAATAATAAAAATTGTGTGAAGATTTAATTGATAAATAATAAGTATTTAATTGATAAATAATAAGTATTTATAAGTAAATAATAAGTATTTATAAGAATAAATATGTTTCATTTATAAATTGAAAGTAGAATTAGTGAAATATAAAATTGAAAGATAAATAAACCGACGCAAATCCCGCAGCCTAACCACACAACACACACAAGCGAGATTTACGTCGTGCACGATACACTAACGCAATACCAGTCGCTAAAAAATTGGATTAATCTTAGAAACCAAGTCATCATGCCCATTGCATTCTCTCACCCAAGTAGCACCTGGGCACTTGAGCGAGATCAGGCAATGGACACGGAATTATGTACCTGAAAATCCTGAACTAAAAAAGATGATTAGTGACATGTGAATATTCTTTCTAAACGAGCTGATATTATTTCCGTTTAATTATTTAAGCAAAATGACTCGACTTTATTTAAGAAAATTTAAAAGAATTTACTGAGAACAATGATTTTAATATTGAAATATTTATAAGAAAAATTGCAAGAAAAATTGAATAAGAAAAACTTGTAAGGAAAAATTGAATAAGAATTATTTGATACAGAAAATACCTCGGGCGGCATCGATATCAAAGTAATTTTTCAAGATGCAAAAGCAGCCTTCAAGTTTATTACTTCGATGTCAAATTGTGCCCGTCGCGGAGCGTCCTTCTTGTACATAGATTCTATCAGTGAACGCGAAAAATTGAAACATCATGTCAACGAATGCAAACGAAAAATAATGTAGGAAACTCGGTCTTCATCATTCTCTCCTCGTCGTCATCAATGTGACTCTAATATTATTTCTAAGTATGTAATTGAAAAGTTAAACAAATGAAATCAGAGGCCTGAATTCATTGTTAAATATTAATGAATAACTGTCGAATAAAAATCGACAATTAATCTGTATTATAGGGACTCTAGTATTATTTGATATAATAAACATTCATTTATATATATATATATATATATATATTTTCGCGATAATGAATTTAAATTGAAAACGCGACGTACAAGAAGACCCTAGCCTGCTCTGATAAATAAAACAGTCGTTGGGTTACTACCACGAGTATGATCCATGATCATACCCGAGGTCACTGTGCTCGCCAAAAAACTATAATACAACCAGTCACCCGTGCCGATTTTCGGACCATTCGTCCTACGACATGATGGGGACCGGAGGAATCAAACATCATGCGACTCACAAAAGAAGAATGACCATCGTGCTGCTGAAGTCATCAGGCTGGCTGGATGATAGTCCTGAACAGAAAAGGAGCAGAAAATATTACAATTTGCTTCCTAAATTTGCAATGCTGGTAACAAAAATATCTATATAAATATTTCGACACCTACATTCCCCTTTCCAGAAGATTGCCAGAAACCCACACCACATCACTCTCGGTCATCAGGATGGCCGCCAACGAAGACCTGAACAGAAAAGAAGCAAGAAATTTATAGTAAACCAATTTATAAGCAGAACACATTACAATTTGCTTCTATAATTTTTATACTTACATTAGGGTCTCTGTGAGACCGCCCAAGACTCCTCTTCCGTGACGCACAGACTCTGATACGCGAGCGGGTGGTTTTAAAAATGAAGAATAAGAAAATTTGCAGTAAAATCGAAGTTTTAAATCGCGACCGTAAATTTATGATCGGCGAACACACTGACTCTATTTCCGCGAATTTCTAGAACTGATTAGAAACTTACTTGGAGCCAGTTCGCTCCGTGAAATAAAAACAAACACTATGACGTCGCAATAACTGACTCTACGGCCGCATTGCGCTCGGCCACCAAATTTCCTGGAAAGAAAAGGCTGAAAAGGGGGAGGGTACACAAGAAAAACACACGAAGCAAGTGTTCGCATCTTAACTTGTCTTCTCCTATCGAGCGTTCGTTGAGAAAATACTGCGTATCATCGAGCATTCAAATATTATATTGCCGAACAATCTCTCTCTTTTATTATAAATATATGGTAATCGGTTGATTACTATAATTAAATATGTATATTCACTCAATTGTGAATATCAAAAAATGTTTAAAAATGTGGATTTATATGTTATCAGTGCTGCAAGTATGATTATATTACGTCGAAAAGACGTATAAATAGAATTCTATAAATTATCAAACCTATTCGCAACTATCAAAGTTAAGTAGCTAATTAACCACTTGTAACTACTACTATTTGTGGTTTAACCAATAAGACGCGATTGTCAATACTTATAAAACTTGTGATGAGTTATCATAGTGAATAGAATTCAATAGCTTTTTGTGGATAATTAATGAATATCATAGTAAAATAATTGAAAGAATTATGAAATAATCGCGATGCTGCAACGTGTTAATCATTTCAATTTATCTGTATTATGTAAACAATTTAAGTAAATTTCATGAACAACACACCGTTGGAATTAAACAATTCCATAACGTTCGAAGAATATGTTAAATGCGTTCGATTATCGATTAAGAAACTCGAAATCATCTTCTCTTATTTTAATCTTAGTACTGGAATTATATCATGTTTGCAACTATACAACGAACATTTTATAAAAACATTGAATATGCATACCACGGTCACCAATATGTTATAAATAATAAAATGTTACCAATTTTACCAAGTGAAGTTGCGTTTGAAATACCTCCGTTGGTCATGTTGCGTTGAGCAGCGCCACTCTCCACGAAACAACAAACTAAATAATCTATAACAGATAAAAATTAAAAAATTACAACAACCGTACTAAAAGGAACATAAATATATTATATAATACAGCAACAATTGAATTTAGAATCTACGATAGAGTGGTGAAAAGAAGAAAAATGTATGTATCGAAATACTATCGATATTGCAGGAAGGCGCGAAAACTGTTAACCGTTTATTGAGAACTTTATGAATATTTAGTTAACAGTAAACGAAGGTGTAATAATATTCATCAGAAATTATATCGATGATAGAAAAATCGATTGTCCACGCGTAGTCACTTGTTGCTGAATCCGTAACAAATCAAAAAGTATTATAAAATGTTAAAATATAATCAGGAATATCGTATACGATGCAAGAATTCAAGCATGCGTGGTAGGTTATGGCGCGAAAACCGTTAGACCCAATTCCGATATATCGAATTGATAAACAATTAATAGGTATTAATTAATGTTAAATACCAGTGAAATAATAGTGACTGAGGCGGTAGGAGAGTGTGAATGCGATGTGGAATGATTGAAAGTTGATTGGAGAGTGGTTGGATGAGAAGGCGTAGTTAATTATGCGAGCGAGGTGTCAGTACGTCTAATCGGTTCGGCGTCCACGAGAGAAATGGCACCCCCCCGCGACGGTTCGCTGACTGAGCAACGCGGTGATTCGCGGGGCGGTTAGAGTGGGGGGCACCAAGCGTCACCGAAATTACTGGTCAAAGAATTCAAACCGCTGTATTAAACAATGGCGCGAAAACGGTTAGATTCAATCGCGAAATATCGAATCATCCGGAAATAAAAGCAAGAAATTATTGAAATTAACAATAAATAATTACACAGTAGTATCAAATGTTTCAATGTAATCAGGAATATCGTATACGATTAAAGAATTTGAATATACGTAGTAGGTAGAGGCGAGAAAGCAGTTAGACCCGACATCGAGATATCGAATTAATCAGGAATAAGGAATCGCGAAATATTCTTAAAATTGATAATAAATAATCAAAAAGTATTATAAAATTGTTAAATGTACTCAGGAATATCGTATATGCGTGTTAGGTTAAGGCGCGAAAGCAATTGGACCCCCCATTTCGAGATATCGAATTAATCAGGAAAAGTACACGCGAATTAAACACGAAAAGTAAACGCGAAATATTCTTAAAATTGATAATAAACAATCAAAACGTAGTATAGAATTGTTAAACATTGTCAGGAATATCGTATATGCGTATTAGGTTAAGGCGCGAAAACCGTCAGACCCGATTTCGAAATATCGAAGTAACAAATATTAATCAATAATAAATACCAGTGAAATAATACTGACTGAAGCGATGGGAGAATGTAATGTGCGATGTAGGATGATTAAAAGTTGATTGGAGAATGATTAGAAGAGAACGCGTACTTAATTATGCGAGCGCGGTGTCGGTAGGTCTAATCGGTTCGGCGTCGGCGGAAGAAATGGCGGCCCCCTCTCCGGTTCACTGCCTACCGCGCTACGCGCGACTCGCGTGGCGGTTGGAGTGGGGGGCACCTCGCTTCGCCGAGCAGGTTCAGACCTGTTCGAAGGACAAAATAATGTCTATACAAAGCCCAATGGTTTTCTTCTAATCTATTTACACCCACAATATGCTCCCTAATTAATAATTTCGAATTACTCCTTTTTTATTCATTGAATCGAGTTGGAAAGACGAGAGAACTTTTCTCACCTGTTTGCATTTTTACGGGAGAGTCGATACATACTATTTGCTTTAGATATTTCTCTGAATGTTAAGGGTACTGTAGTAGAAAATTGTTAACAATTTGTAACGCGAGCGTGACTCAGGGGTTGATAAATAATAAGTTTCAATTGTTTTAATTGATTGTAGCTGATGGTTTGGAAATTAATTAGTTGTAAACTGTAAGAGACATTCAAACATTTGGAATGCAAGAGTCGATTAAGAATGGAAATAGAAATGAATCAGTTGTCAATGATCGATAATCATTATTTAGAAAAATATCCACTTTTCAGGAAACAAAGGGTTCCCTACAATTCCTTTGAATTTAGATGATATCAGAGGTTCTACATTATAAGATCTATAGGTCGAAAGATTCATGATGCGGAGAGGAAAATCACGACTCACTGGACGGATACTCGAAAATAGTCGGAAAACGCTTTTCCTCGGGGGTTGGGGGCGCATCGAAGGAGGCCGGAGGGCTTCCTGTTTCAACCTAATTACATTCCACGCGACGCACGAGGGGTGGAACGGGGGTTGAAAGTAGGGTGGACGCAACAAAATCTCGTTAATTCATAAAAATTCTCCGTCCGTTTCTCGGCGGTCTTTTTGCCCGCGCGAAATTAAAATCCCCGCTCTCGCGGTCGAATGATCGATAGCGGAGGAACGCAACTGAGATTCCGTCGATCATGCTCCTTTTTTACCGAGGAATGGAAAAACAGACTAAACAAACGATCGAACGATCAACGATCAGCGAAGGATCACTTTAACCGGTACAATTCATAGATTTGCAATATAAAAAGCGTATCATCGTAACTTTACACCAATTACACCCTCGTTTTTCCTTTTACTTTTCTACGTGGAAAATCTGCTCGAGTTCTCGTTATTATTAGCCACCCCCGTGTGTTTCGACTCGCACACGGAGATCATACGCCCACGTTCTCCTTTCCACTCGCGTCTCTTTCACTTCCAGACACACTGACGCTCTAATCTATTATTATTTGCCCGCTATATTAACGCTCTTATCTCTCTTGCTTCTCTTTCGAAACCGCATGCAAATTTTATGTGCACGCTCGCGCTTTATCGCACCCCCGACCCGCTTCGCGGCCTTTCTACCGCTGTGTTTGTGTTTGTACGTAGAATTTGCACAAACGTATTAACAGACACGCTTCTACCCTCTCCTCGAGGGTTGTGCAGAAATTTTCAATTTACATTCTCTTCTTCCTTTCCCGATGGGTTTTCCTGTTTGCTCGAGAGTTCGCGCAACCGTTTCAGCTGATCCTGCTCGGGGTATACAGCGTTTTTTACGTGTTCCAAGTGTTCCCTGTTATAAATTTTATAATAACGCGCATCATCGTCGCGTGTACTAATAATTTCTTATATTAAACCCTACAATATCCGTACCAATTGTTCTGCTTTCATTTACCCGCAAGTTCCAAGCTCCACCTTGCTTCCACCCCCGCACATGCATATCGAAGCTATGTACGGCAGAACCTCGGTTATCCGAACATCGGACCTTTAGAAATCAGTCATTCTGTATCAGATACAAGCTCAAATTTACATTAACGACCCTGCGCACCTAATTTTATATTCACATACATTGTAGATTCTAAAATAAAATTATCCTACTGGTATATGAAACATAGTTGAAACGTGGACCATTCTGTTGGTAATTCTACTTCGGATAATCAAGGTCCTACTGTAATTACAGTTCGGACGATGGAGGTCTGACCGTATGTCCCATTTCACTTAAATACGCGAACCCAAAGCTAATTGTTCGTTCTTTCTCCTTACGTTCGTACACGAGGTGTCTCCCTTTAGGCACCCCGTCGGTTTCCACCCCCGCACCCCTCCGTTCAGCCTCGTTTCCGTGTTTATGGCAGCACGCGTTTATGTGCACGGACTGACCGCTCTTCCTCCTCCTTCCCCTCCGCTTCGCGTGTAACCACACACGCGTCATACATAAGCGATCTCCCCTCTCTCTGCGTGTGTGTGTCTGTGTGTGCGCGCATGTGGGCGCGCTCGCGCGCGCGCGTGTGGGTCGTGAGCGGCTATGTACGGTTCTCTCCGTAGGTACATACATATCGGTCGCGCTATCGATTATTTTACCCATGTGGAACTTTCCCCTATCCCCCGGACGCCCCACTCGGCGTCGCGACGCCCGGTATAGAGCGCGATATCGACGTTACATCGCTGCACTCCCCTCCAGAGCATCCCCACTAGAGACCAACTACCCTCAGGTCTGTCGAAATAAGGCGTCACGGTGCCCTCTTCTTGGTACCATCCCAGATTTCCTTCAGCTTTTGCCTCTTCTAGGGTTCATGTCTGCAAAATGATTGATAATTATGATTCTGTTCAATGCGAACTGTATTTTAGTTTTGTGAAGTGCATTCTTAGGTTTGTCGCATTTTTCAAAGCTGAGAATGTCTTAGGGTCATACTCACCTGATAGGAATTATATTTGAGTCTCACAGTGCTTGTTCTCCAAAATCTATGTCTGAATCTCAACTCTTTCAAAGTGAGATAATTGATTTTTTTCTATGAAATATTCTTCCTGGAAGTATTTCGAATTTTCGACATCGACTCCGCTCCGCTGAAACCTGGAAAATTCGCATTGATCAGCAACGCAGTCGATCTTCGTCACTCGTTTCGAAGGAGGACCTTTGCACCAAAGATTCCAATCGAAAATCGATTCCCGTTTACCGGGGAATCATAAGCGCCGTTTCCGTGGGCACGTCGATGCGCGACGTCGTTTTTATTTCTTCCTGCTCGACTTCGCCGGCCGATTATCGATTTTATTTCGTCGCGAGCGTCGATGGATTTCGTCTGGGGTGCTCTCACCCCGTTTCTCGACGGACACCGATCGCACCCTTGTGCCGGGACACTCGATTTTCGAGATCGCGATCGAACCGGCGGCTCACGGCGCGCCGATCGGATTTTTCCGCGGCGGGATCGCGCGGGAAAATATTCCGCGCCGTTTCGATCGCTCGACACCGCGTGGCCGGGATGGCGAGATGCTTTCGACACGATCGAAAGAGAATTCTCCGCTTTCGGATTGCAGTCCATTTAGCAAAATTTTCAAGGGCGACCAATTGGCTACCATCAACCCCTTCAGAGACGCTCACGCGAGCGGGTTTCTTCAACTTTGCTAAAAACAGCAACACGCGTGTCTATTATATTTCTCAGACAGTTCTGAAGCTTCTGAGCGCACGTAGACGAAATATGCCAGGGGAAGATTATACAAGTTTCCTCGAACTATAGCGTATTCGTCCCTGAAGAGGCTGAGAAACTTCGTCGTTGAAGTTTCACCACATTACACGCGAACGGTGAAGTCCCCTGGAAACTGCGCAGCAACGGAAGAGCAGACGTCGACAGGGGCGCAGGGATTCTCGATGGATCCCTTAGAGCAGGGTCCTAAGAACGAGCAACCGGTCCCTGAGCTACCCCTCTAGCCCCTCTCTCTGTCGTCTCTTCACGACCCCTGCGTATCGAGTTCGTTACAGATCCCCGTGGCAAGATCTCCACCCCTCTGGTTCCCCACCCGAGGCTCCCCTAACACGAAGGACGCATGAGAAACGTTGCTGGTAGTTCGCGATTTGCGCAACTCCGTGCCGTTGGAATTTTCTTCGGGGTTCTTCCTCTTCGGCCTCGACGACAGCGCGCGAAAGCAAGCTTCTCCGGTGTAACGAAAAAGGAAAAGAAAAAAAAGTATATATACATATACAAGGGGTAGAATCTGTTGGAGAAGAGGCTTCCGAATCGGCGCGTGTACCACGGTCTCTCTCGCTCTCTCTCTGTCTGTTCGGGGGTGGCTGTCGAGGGAAAGAGAGAGAGAGAGAGAGGCGAGGGTGAGAGACACACAGGGTGCGCGCACGCGTGCGCGTGAATGCGCACGAGCAGCCCGAGAGAGCCGGGATCGCGAGTCGAACGACGAGATCTCCTCGAGGTGGCTCGAATCGTTGTCCAGGAAACGTCGAACCGACAATCGAACGCGAACGAATCGATCGACGCCACGCGTCGACGCCTCGGACACTGTTTCGCTCATTGATCCGACCATCGACGCCAGCCATCGAAGGCGCGTCTTCCTCAGGCAGAGGAGCCTCCTCCTCATCGACCGAGGCTTCGATCGGGCAGACATCTTTGGAACTTACACCGAATCCTGGTCGTTTGATGTTTCGATCGACCGATTCCATCGACAGCGTCCGCAGGGAGTCTGCGGAGAGCCCGGCGAACCTCGACGAGACAGGGAAGAGGTGTTCGATCGGATATCGATTTCTATCCGTCGGATCGAATGAATCGACCGGAGGTTCAACATGAAGACAGCCCCCCGAAGACGTTGGACGTTCGTTGAAGACCGAAGAAGAAAGGAATCAGTCGGTTGGGAAAGGCACGATCGAGAATTACGATAATCGGATCCGCGGCAGGGCCGTCGAGGAGTCGATGGTTCAGCTCGAAGCATCGTTGGTCACGAGGTATCGGAAAATCGATAGAAAGCCGAGTGGCGGTGGTGTCGGTGGTTCTGGTGGTGGTGGTTGTGTTGGTGGTGGTGGCGGTGGTGGTGGTAGTGGCGCGCACGTAGCCTCGACGATGATGTCGTCGTTGCCGACTTAGACTCCATTTCGAGGGGTAGCTCTACGAAACCGTTCGGCATCGTTGTTCCGGTCACCGTGACCCGGTGTGAACACTTCGACGGACAGCCGGTAAACAAAGGAGCAACGACACGCGCGTCGTGGTCGAACGTTTTCGAGAGTCGGCGAGATTCAGTCGACGCGAGGAGAATCCATCTCGCGGGGTTAGGTGTTCACGTGGACCCGTGTGCCGTTCAGGATCGGTGCAGGTACGGCGGTGTGCGCGGTGATGGTGGTGGAGCGACGGGGGTTGTCTCTCGGTGAACGCAGACAGAGAGAGAGAGAGAGAGACAGAGCGAGCGAGGCGGGAGTGTGAGCGGCGGGGACGAACGAACAGGAGGATAATACTGGTCGCACCTGGACCCGGAGGAAGCGTAGTTAGAGCGTAGCACGCGTCAGGGTGTCACGTAGAAAGGAACAGAGGTAGGGTGGACCAGGTGGTAGAACGGTGTGCTACCGGTGGTGGTGGTGGTGGTGGTGGTGGTGATGGTGGTGCTCGAGGGGAAGTGAAACGGAACGGAAGGGTCCTCTGGACAGATCGGGTACCCTGAAGAGAGAGAGGAGGAGAGACCGACAGAGAGAGTGAGAGTGAGAGAGAGACAGAGAGACAGGCATCGTCCCCCTTCTCTCCGGTTGCACTCTCTCTCTTGCTCTTTTTCGCTGGCTCTCTCGACACGAACTAACGTATTCATTGGAGCGCAGAGCGTGCGTTCTCACTCGCTCCGCGTGTGTCATGGGCGCACGGTGGTGGTACCGTGGTGTCTCTATGCCGAACCGACGTGCAGCAACGTCGTCCACGAGAATAACTGCGTCCTCGTGCAGGAGCGACGGTCGCGATAACGGTGATAGGTCGGGGAGGCGGTGCCGGTGGTGGTGGTGGTTCCCTTCGTCGTCATCGTCGTCGTCGTGCTCGTTTCCCTCGCTGCGACGCGGCGCGTGGTGAGAAGTGTGCGCGGGTTTCCTCGTGAGCGAGGAGAGAGAAAGAGAGAGAGAGAGACAGAGAGAGGGAGAGAGAGAGATAGAGAGAGAAAGGGAGAGAGAGAGAGAGTGAGAAAGAGAGAGGAAGGGCGAACCGGTGAGAGCGATATCGGAGAGGCTGATAGACTGATAGATCTCACGAGGGTGGTCGGTGGTGGTATAAAACGGTGTGTGGTGTGCACGCGGTGTGTCCGAGAGCGAGAGTGCGCGCGGCCACCCGAACTAGATGTGCGTAAATGGAAGGTATAGGGGACATAGCCGATCATCAATCGCATAGCGAGCAATTACTGGACTCGGTCGATTCCCCGGCGGCGGTTTCTACGCATGGCCGGGGAACCGGTGGGGGTGGCTCGAATGGGAACTGTGCAGGTGGAGGAGGTGGTACGACCGGTGGTAGAGGTACGGTGGTCGGTGGGGGTAGGCATCACCATCATCACCACCACCACCACCATCACCATCACCACCATCAACAACAACAACAACAACAACAACAACAACAACAACAACAACAGCAACAACAAGCTCAAGCCCATCATCACCAGCATCATCATCATCATCAGCAACAGCAGCAGCAGCAGCAGCAGCAACACGATACGCTGGTGGAAGGCAGAAACAGCTCCGGTGGAAGTGGTCAGGGTGGAGGTGGTAACCCGGAGGGTATGTCGTCTTCCGCGTCGCAGAGTCCGGACATCGCGTGCGCGAGTTTGCCATTGGAATTGCTCGCAGCCGGCGCGCTCGGCGTCAAGGAAGAGCGAGAGCTCGCCGCCGCGGAGGATCTCTCGTCGTCCCAGGATCCGACGACGGTCGTTGGTGGTGGTGGTGGTGGCGGTGTCGGCGTCGGCGGCGGCGGCGGTGGTGGTGGTGGCGGCGGCGGTGGTGGCAGTGGCGGTAGTAGCAGTAGCTCGAGCAGCAGCAGCAGCGGCGGAGGTACCGCGAACGGAAACGGCGGCGGTGGCGGTGGTGGCGGCGGCGGCGGTGGAGGAGGTGGTGGTGGTGGTGGTGGTGGCGGCGGCGGTGGTGGTGCCGGTGGTGCTGGTGGTGGTGGTAGACAGAACGCGAGGGAGTCGCTGTCGGTGATCGTGCCACCTCAGGACGTGGACGTGGACTCGCGTGACGGCGACTCGGAGCTGCTCAGTCCGGGCAAGCTAACGCCGACGTCGGGGATAAGCGTCTCGGTCGCGAGCATGATCGACGCGACGGACTTCAGGGCGATGCAGCCGGAGCCGACCTATCAGACACTGACCTCGGTCGCGGAGAGGATGTCGCCTCCTGGCTTCAGTCCCGGCTCATCGTACGCGACCCTGACGCCGTTGCAGCCGTTACCGCCGATCTCCACGATGAGCGACAAGTTCGTGTACAGTACGCACGCGGCCGGCGGGGTCACCGGTAGTTTCGCGGTGATGCAGAACAACGGCCTCGGCAACATCGGCCTCGGGATGGCCAGTTCGCCGTACGCGTACGATAAATTGCCGCCGATGAGCATGTCGCCGCCGCACAATTATCCGTCGCCCGGTGCTGGCCTGCAGCCGAGCCCGTTGTCGCCGCAGAGCACGTACAGCCAGAGCGGATTGAACTCTCCGCACAAGTCCGCCAGCCCTCACTACGATCCCGCGTTCTTGCCGAGGTTGCAGCAGAGTCCGGCTGCCCTGAGCCCGTCTTCGCCGCCGGCCGTCTCGGCGACGGCCAGTTTCGCGCCTTCTCATCATTCCCCGCCCACGCATTCCGTGCCTGCTGCCTCGCCGCCGCCCATGCAGACGCAACTGCAGCAGCAGCAGCAACAGCAGCAGCAGCAGCAACAACAGCAACAGTCGATGCAGCAGCAGCAGACGATATCGCACACGCAGCACGTGCAGCACACCTCGGTCGTCATGAAGACCGTGTCGTCGGCGGGGAACGGTGCCGGCGAGGTCGAGGAGATCAACACGAAGGAGCTGGCGCAGAGGATCAGCGCCGAGCTCAAGAGGTACAGCATACCGCAGGCGATATTCGCGCAGAGGGTTCTGTGCCGTAGTCAAGGTACGCTCAGCGATCTACTGCGCAACCCTAAGCCCTGGTCGAAGCTGAAGAGCGGACGCGAGACCTTCCGACGGATGTGGAAGTGGCTGCAGGAGCCCGAGTTTCAGAGAATGTCGGCCTTGCGGCTAGCAGGTTAGTCCACCGACGATCTACGATCTATCCACGATTCAACGTAACATTCCTTCTTTTTCTCACCTGTTTCGCGGACTTTCATCTAAACGCGCCGCTCGATGCGTCTACGCGTATGCATATCGTTGTCGTTATCGTTGTCGTTGTCGTTGCGTTCGATAACACTGTGTCGCTCGATCGCCAGGGAATCGACGCGATTCTCGAATCGCATAGAACCGCTTTGATCTACCTAAACCTCTCAGCTATCTACGAACTAGACTGTACATGCTATACTGAAATCCTTCGATCCTTCTACCACGAAATTTCTCTCTCGAACGAAGCT
The DNA here is from genome assembly GCA_916610135.2 of Macropis europaea. NCBI lineage: Eukaryota > Metazoa > Arthropoda > Insecta > Hymenoptera > Melittidae > Macropis > Macropis europaea. Next base: position 1,836,869 of record OU744353.1, read on the forward strand.
TCCGAAGAGAGGCAACGCCGCTCTCTCCTATCGTTTCACGCCAACCGCGTCCCGAGGTAACATGAAAATCCGCTAGAAAACCGCGAGATCGTCTCCAAGATCCTTCCGTCGCTGCGGACGTCTAACCGTTCCAGCAGAAACTGGGCTGATCGGAGAGGCAAGGTCCTCCGGATCGGAGGCCGGATCGAAACCGTGCGACGCGGCGAAAAATCCCGCAAAATCGCGGGAAATCCGCGGAACCGTGTGTCCGCGGGGAAAACGCGTGCACGCGCGTGAGACGCGCGGCCCGGAAGCGCACACGTGGCACCCACGTGGAGAGGCGTTCCCTTCCATATCATTCAGAGATAGACGCGCGGAATAACACTTTTCGAATTCAACATCCTTTGCCCCGGCACAACACCGCGTACAGTTTATTGATCGTGGTCACGCGGTGTTCGCGCCACGGCGCAGACGCGACCTCGCGGACGCCATGTTCCGCCATGCCGCCGCCACGCTGTCGTCATCCCCTCTCGCACCACCCCCCGACACCCCTTTTTAACCCTCCTGTCGCCCTGTCCATCCAGGAACATGTTATCTGGCGAATTCGCGCCGAACGGACATCATCGGCCGCGATGACGATTTCCCTCCTCAAGGTGATTACCGATTGGAAACGATGATTACCTGCTCTTAGGGTTGAATGATTCGGTTTTCCCAGTTCAAGGTTTCCTGAAAGAAATTTTAAATCGTCAGTGGGGACGATTCAAGTGAATTGTCCCCTTCATGTTCAGACACCCTGATCTACTAAGATATTTTAGAATCATACAACGTACAGAGTTTGAGACTTTGGCCCCCTGTCCTTGTCAGTGATGTTTTCTGCTTCGTACAGCCTTTTCATTGATCATGCTTCTCCCGTAGAAGTTCAGATGTCCTGCCCTGAAACGACAAGCAGATATCAGTCTATGCCTGACCTATCCTTGATTCGCACCCAAGTATCTCGGTGTCGGGTTCAAACGGTCCAATCTGATGCAGTGATTGGACGCGAAATCCTCTTACGTCCGTCTACGCAGCGAAGAAGGTCAAGACTTTGGAACCGGTTGTTGAAATAAGAAAAGCAAACTCGCGTTTTCACGGTGGACAAACATTTCTCTCCGTGGCACCGGTGTCTTTTCTCACCCTCATCGTCCCTTTTGTACCTCTGGCAAAGGCGTAAAAGATAATGTCGAGGAGGGAGAGCCGGTAACTATTCTGTAGCCAGTCTCTCCGTTCTTCGGGGTCGTGGAGAGAAGAGCGAAGAAAAGGTGGCAGTGGTAAAGGGTTCGTCGAGGAGACAATGCTGCAGAAAGAAGGGTTCGATCCAGTGCCCTTCAGATTAGAGTCCCTCTATTGTTTCCCACGTTTCTTTCTCGCTTCTCCCCGAAAGTGTCTTCGCGTCGTTTCCATCAAAAACACGTTCGAGAGCGTCATGGCGGGCACAGGTGGCGATCGTTTAACATCCTAAATCGTTCGAATAAATCCTCCGCGCTGAACCACCGCGATGATTCGTCCGTTGCCAAAAACTGGGTCCGTCGATTCGCGATAACCGAGTCAGTGGACTAATTCCCGATTAACCGAACCTCCGGCCGTTCTCCAGAACCGGCGATCGTCAGCTTTTCGCAATAAACGGGTCACCGTTGTATCTCCATATTCGTTTGTCGCAGTAAAACATCGAATCGCATCATTTGGAGCATCCTATTTTCATTCTACGGAACCGCTGTTTCAAATAGAACATCATGTTCGAGTTTCGGCTACAGTTAGACTGAAATTGGACGATTTCAAGTTCGAAATCGCTTCCACGAACGGCGAGGCTTCGCGGTTGCAAGGTCTTAAGAATGCATTCGGCTTGCAGTCGTTGCACACGGCCTCGTAAATGATTCAGAAAGCGGATCGATGGGCAACCGGCGCTAATTCCAGTCGCAGTGTCTTCGTCGGTCTGCACGTTTACTATAATGGTGTAGTAATGGGCCGCGATCGATCGCCGTTTTCCATGGAAAAACGGAAAATTCTTTTCCGCGGAAAACCGAAAGGTCGGGGAATGTTTTCTTTCCGATTCGCACCGCAACGTCCAAGCTGTAGATTCACGTGACATTTTTTTAATCAAGACGATACATCACAGATTCAACGGGACATCATAAAATGGCCATTTAAAGTAGCCGGTCGTTGAATTTATGAATCGATTCACGGTGAACGATGAAAAATTTGAAAAATTACCCATAATGCGATTCGATGCGGTCGCGATTCTCCCGATGTAAAGATCGCGAGTATTTGAAATGCATTCGATATCTCTTTTATTCAGAGATCACAAGACCATCATCGATGACCTCATTACCGTTCAACCTGTAGCCCCTTATGCGGCTTCTTTCCTTGCGAAGAAACGATCCCCTAATTTAGATTGATTTCCCTAATGACACACTCCTCAGAGAAGTCATGCTCGAGTTGCAAAAACCATAAAAAGGAAGATCGATTTTCCGGTGAGGTTAAAAATGGTCAGCTGAGAGTTTGAAACCGGTGTGAATGGTCGGAGGTAGCAATCGAAAAAATGGTCCAGCGATTCCGTCTCTTTTCGAAACCTATTACGCCGTTTAGCGGTTTCCGGTGGAACTCATCAGGTGATAAGTGACTATGTCCCGTTTCTGACTGTCATTCGCGTTTAATCGCTGTTATCGATCCTCGAAACGGGTCAGCTGCATCAGCTACAGAGCCACCGGGTCTCTCGTGTCCACTTATTTACTCTTCCACCAAACGTAAATGTGTCGTTGCTGCTGCTCCAGAATTCACTCTGATTCGTCTACCGTGCCCATGGCCGTTTACATTCCGATATTTTCATCGTTGACCACTCTCGTGTCACATTCAATTTCTTTCTACAGCGTCCCGGTGACGTTCGATCGTCGGGAACGTACCGCGACGTCCGCGTCACGTCGGGTAGTCAACAGATGCGAGCGACAGCTGGCCGAAAAAAATCGTGTCGTTCGAAAAACGAAAGGAATACGGAAAGTGGGCACCTAGGTGCTTCTGGTGACGTCACGACCCCTCGCGTGATACCCACATCGTTTGTCCTATAGCTTCGGCGAAGGGAAACAGGGAGAGAGACTGTTGTTCCCATTGGTAGCTCTAACAATAAATATCTGTTAAACTAATTGACTATGTACGCCTAAAATCTAAAAGTATCCGCATGCAGGAGCTCATTAAACTCTGAGACGATCCCTTCGGTGGCTGTCCTTGTAAATTATTGCTACTTCGCTTCAATCTTCTGATCAGCGTTACCGGAGGTTCATTCGTTGATTTTGGACAACTTTGAATCTGGCCAGGGGCTTGTAGAGGAGTTTTTTCCGATGACGTTGTAAAAATGTCTTCGATGCACGGCTCGAGCAGCTCGAAACACGTTTCCTCGAGATAAAGAGCAATCGATGCGGGCTTTTATGCGAGAGAACGACGAGCAGGAGGCCGGGTATCATGGTGACCGGCGTGGTTTCCGGGCGGTAGTCACAGGACAATTATTTTCAACGTGCTCCCCTGTTCTCCAGCCGACATTCCTTTTTTCCTTCTAACTATAGAACGTCCCCTATGCGCGCGTGGCCACCGCTTCGTTGTTAATAATAATCGAAGACGTCGAAACGTCGAGCCTTCGACGCGACTTCATGAAGAAAATCTTCTGCATCCGCTCGATCTTCGGAAAATTCCTTGCTCTTCGATCGAAGGCCAACGTGGTCGACGGAGAAGAACATTGTGTTGAATATCATAATCTTCATAAAGAATCCTAATTCTTGAACTTCAGAAGAAGAATTATAATCCTCTTCAGAGTCTAAAGTCCGTAGATCTTCATTGCCAAGCGTTCCAGAGTCAAAATCGATATTTTCTGAAACAAAACACGCATGAACGTTGAACATCCCTTGCTCGTGCAGCGTCAGGACTCAAAGGGTTAATAAATAAATGAAGAACATGCGGTCTGATCAGGCCCGGGTCTGCATGGTGAACAACCAGACGATTTCACGTGAGAACGAGCGTGTTAGGTGAACGCTCGCGCGGTTTCCAGCCGGTTGTCACAGCACGCGCCGAAATTCGACACCGATCGCTCTCGACGAGGCCATACACATGCGTTCGCGTGTGCGAATTATGCGTGCAACCATGGCGCGTCTTGAATTCCGCGCGTCTTGAATTGCCTGTCGGTTTACGGCCGTTTCCATGGGACATCCGTCCGGCTTCGTCGATTCCGCTTCCTACCCGCTTCTTCCGCTTCTTTTCTGCCCTCCCGACGAACCAGAACCCGTTTCACAAAATTCTTCCTGTGAAATGAATCACGAGTAGAACCACGATCAGCCGAAATTATTGGAGCCACGAACTCCGAAATAACACAAATCCACTAACTAATACTTCAAGAAAAATAGTTTTACCTTCCTTTATTTTCTATGAATCTTTTCGATTTTTCCTGTGAATATTGTTCATGCATACAGCGGCCTTATATTTATTTTTTTTAACACGTTGATTGCTACGTTCTGTTAGCTTCTATCTAGGTGACAGTGTTAACATTGTCAGCTCTGAATAAGCTGCAAACAGTCACTTGCATAATATCAAAAATTGAACTTGTGCTGTTTTGAAATTCGTGGCATCAATTTTTCTACTAATAAAACGTTCGTATGATCGTCGATCGCAGAGGTCCTACCTTCCATAAAAATCGTTTTCGATCCACCGAAATGTTAACGATCCCCATGATCGACCCCTCTGGGAAAATCAATTTTTTCCAGACACGGTGAATCGAGGCACGAGCCGCATTCAGGCTCCGTTTCAGGACCCACGGAACCTTATTTTCGGATGATCGTTGCCGAAGAGAAAAGGCTATTCGGTAAATAGTACCGTTCGTTCTAAAGAGGGGGATCAAGGTGCAGATGTCACGTCAACGAACACCTTTTCATGGAACAGCTGTTACGCCAGCATCGACCTAGGAGAATCGTGACCTTCGGCCTCCCGTTGTCCTCTTTCACGATTCTGTCGGATTATGAAATCGAAATGGGTCGTCCCGTAAGCGCGTGGCTTCTTTTTTTCGCAATGATTCCTTGAGAAGAAAACTTCATCCGATTCGTACACTCTCTTCAAGGTACGGCCTCATGGCGCCTTTTGCAATAATCTGAAAAAGGAATTGTTTTTTAGAGAAGGAAAAAATGAAGCATTAGGAGTTACAGATAAATTAATAGTGGAGTGCTCGAAGGATTAAAAATTGCATTATGCGTCGTTGGAAGCGTTTCGAGTACTCGTTCGTCTCGAATTAAACTTCGCTCAGATCGTTGACAAACGAAAGGTGACACTGGTATGTTTTACGATAAGCCTTGTCTGTCCTCGAACGACGCTCTGCAAGAACGTTTTCCCGTCGAGCGATAGGATCGCCTGGAACACAATTTCGAAAGCATCGAGCTGTTTAAAATGAACAAACGAGAACTAATTCTTGAGATGATTCATCGAATCTTCGAAACCTTGTTTCTTCTACAAATTCTGGACCTCCTCGGATGAAACTTAAGTCCTAAAAAAAAACATAAGAACCTCAATCTAATAACCAACGTAAGCATGAACATTTTCTGTACCTTCTCAAGATTAAAACTAATTTCTAACACACCTCCATATGTAACAATGACTAATTATGAATCCGAGCACAACGAGAGGTCCAAAGGAAAAGAGATATCCCATGGAGCAGTGGCGAAGATGCTTTCGATCCGGAAACTCTATCGAGCAACGTTAAAAAGTAGCCCGAAAAAAGGGGCAAAGGTGGAAGGAATATTTCCGGAAAGTTTCGTGATGAATTCTCGGTGAAACTGCTTCTTCCACTAGCTGACTCATCCTCCACGTCATGCATGCGGTATAGCTCCTATGTACAAGCAGAACGGTATTACACAAAGTTCTCTCTCTCTCTCTCACATTTTTTCACCCCGTTTCTTTCTCGCTTTCAACCCTCTTTTCCACCACGTAGACAGGGTGTTCTCGGGGTGGGAACCGGCTTACTGTTATACGAGGGCATACATGTCAGCCCGCCACTGTTACCTACGTGACTCGCCTTGTACGTACGGCCTGGCACCGTCTCTCTCCGTCTCTCTTTCTCTTAGGGGATCGTTTCTTCGCGAGCAACCGAAACTATACAGGCTGTTTCAGAACTGCATGTACCTTAACCCCTTGTCTTGCAACGAGAGCCACGCGGAACATGGTCCATACGTTGGAAACACGAATTACGTAACGATTCTTTAACCCCTTGACTGCGAACAGCGCCCTTAGGCCAGAGCTGAATGATCAGTAGCTGCGAACAGGCGCCTTTAGGCCAACGTCGAATGATCAGTAGCTGTCGACAGCGCCTTTAGGTGTCTGATGCTGTGTGATCACTATGCCGCGGATGTTTATGCGATTTAACGTATAGGAAAATGTAGAAGAGTGCTATCTTCACCTACAGGCGACTATCGCGTACTGGTAACGCCCATAGGCGTTCGCTGCAATGGAGCACAGTGTATTGCTGCGGCTCAACCGCACGCAGCGTTCGCCCAAAGGGTTAATAACGCAAATAAAAATTTAAAGCATAGTTTTTGTACGTTCAAACGACCTAATACAGTCTGGTCGATGGTTTGTTTCTGTAGCAGCAATAATATAAAAAATATTGGAGGGTGACAATATATATTTGCATAAACATTCGCAGCCTAGTGATCAGTAGGCGCTATTCATTTGTTAAAAGCAAGTATCACAGAATGATCAACATTATCAGAACATGCTCCGCAGTCAACGGGTTAAATCTTTGCACTACAGCACCTTTAACTTTCAGAATATTGTTAACACTTTGAGCCTGACTGTGGTACCATTACTGTGTTTAAATAAAAAATAAGTACAAAGCAAATACGTATTTTTTCTTGTCACACACATAATGATCCTTCTCTTTGATGTCCTCAAACTTTGAACATTTTATCTAAAAATTTTGGGCAGAGATATAATTTTTTTAACCCTTACAAATATGGCAGCGGTGTTAAAATACCAGAGCGTTGAAATACCACCGGTCTCAAAGTGTTAAAAGCGAATGGTGTGTGCTGATGGACGCTCTTCATTTATCAGAGCCCTCGAGGACTTCGATAGCGAACTTTATCGCACGGAATCAATAGAAAATTCGTAAGTCAAGGGGTTAAAGACTTTTCCATCCCCTGATCGCTCCTCTCGTCGTTTCCAGGCATCTCTTATGATTTTGTCTTGATATGAAACTAACATCTGTCTGCCCAGCAACTCGGTGGTCTTGTTCTACGAGATCGTTGCTTCTTCCACCTGTTTTGCCGAACGTCCATTCTTCGTGAGCAGGTGCAGTCAAGGGTTGAATCTGTATAGAAGAAATAAATAAAACTGTTATATTCTAGCAACAGATCACGAATTACGCAGGGTGTTAAAAACGTGTCCTGAGTTTATAGAGTGGATAGCGCTCGAGTAAAAAGTGTGCAACGCACAGGCGTCGAAAAATGAATATCAACCCTGCTGATAAGACTCCGGCGTTGACTCGAACGATATTAATTTTTCGACTCATGCTTTCCCAAACATTTTTTACTCAGTCCGTCGAGTACCATCATTTAATATTTCCTCGAGTTTCGATCCCCGGTCCCTTTCGGTGTCTCGCTCCAAAAGGGGTTGATATCGTTGCACCCTCACCGCCCGAAGACCGGAAGTCCACACGGAAGATCGCAGAGGAGGCCTCGAGGAGACAGCACGTACGAAAGATCGACTTCTTTTTGTCGTGTAAACAAATGTTTGTGTTCGTCCCGACAGCAGCCAAACGGATAGACGAAGACACGCACCTCGATCGTTCGAGAAAAACGTTCGTCATCGGTTTTCCCGCGAACGCGAGTTGGTTTCGTTCCGCGTTTCTTCCGTCGATTTTCCTTTCAGTTCACCGCGAGATACTTCCCCTCTTCCCTCATTTTCACCCTCCTCCGATTTTCACTCGGGACACCCCGACTCCATCCCCTTCGCTTTCGTTTCTCTTCTTTATTCTCTTACGTTGATATTTATATTTAATTTGGTTGCTTTTATTTTCAGCGTAATTTGCCCAGCGTCCTCGAATTTCTACTTCTTCCGTTTTTGGTTCTTGCTCAAGCGCTTTCGATCGATCGAAGAGGTGGTCGCGTGAGATTTTCAGTTTTTTACGTGTGTGCGTTCGATAGAGGAGACATGGACTGGTTTCCTGTGATTTTTGATGATTTATACATTTTGTATTTTCATTTTTAATGAGACCATGTAATTGCAACCATGAAGTGGATATCGAATCAGATTCTTAATCTCGAAGCTCAATGAATACGAAAAATAATTTTACTGTGTGTAATTTATTATAAATTAATGAAAATAAATTGATATACAGAACGGACTAAGCTGTAACCCCTAGCCCTGATTTTGCACTAATTTTTATTGAGAGATATGTGGTGTCAGAGGATACTGAATCAATCTAAAGAATCATTTCCTTTACATGTGATTGCATTTTGCAACCATCTCTTCGACGAGCGTATGAAATTTTCGAAAAATCATTCGACGACGATTCGAGGACGCTGTCGATCGTGATCGATCGGCCACAGTTTGCTTTCTATCGATATAAGTTGTATGAATTATTATTATTATAAAAAAAGTATATAGAAACGTGTGATATACCCCTGCTATGTGTTTTATGATTTCTTTCACGGCACGATTTTTTCTGTTGCCGGTTTTGTTCAGTTTGTCCGAGGAAACGGAGAACGAAGTCACGTGCACACGATATAGAACGGTCAAATCAAGAGAGTATGGTCGCGTTGTTCCCGATGATTTTCGTCGTCGCCTTTTCCCTTCAGGATAAAAAATCATTTTCCACCTGTCGATGCAGTCTGGCTTTATTTTTCTTTGCACGATTCAACAAACCATCGAATCATTCGATGCAGTAATTAATTATAGAGTCACAGAATCAGTACATAATATTAAATACAGCAGCGTGAACTATTTCACTCGAATATTAAAATCTATACTTTTGGACGTTGAAGTGCACTTGAATTCTAAAAAATTAATTAACTAAAGCCTGTGGAGATTAAAGAGACCACATCAGAAGGGAAAATTGGAAAAGAATTAAAAAGATGAGGGGGTTGTGAAAAGGAAGGCGTCGAGAAGAATCGGAACGCGCGATCATCGAGAAATTTCGAAAGAAAGCGAGGGTATTCCGCGGCAATTCACGGATCGCCAAACCTAACAAACAAAAATACAAATTTTTAAAATTACGAAAACTGATTTAAAGTTTAAACGCAAGGTGTGTGTCTATCGGTTTGGTTTTAGCCCTGAGCAACTGCTCTGAGAGCGGAGGCGAGCCGGAAGCCATGCTGGATATCCACCACCCAGGAACCGGTCTCGAGTCTCATCATCAACAGTTTCACAACTCATATGGTAATATCAAAATTACATCACTTTTATATTTTAGTTCGATTCGATCATCCTCCACCGTCGTTCCACACGAGGCTCCATGTAAATTACCCCTTAAGGGGCTGTTCTGCTTTCTCGCCCTGTTCCGAGGGTACGCTTTGGAATTTTATTTTAAGAAAACTAATCGACGTATCTTTATGAAACTCCGTAGACCTATTCGTATACATCTATGCCACATTTGTGAATTTTTGTACATTTTTAACATCTAAACTATAGTCATTGTTCGCAGGGGAAGTGGGTAGATTGAAAAAAGTTCTCCTCGTCGCTGAAGTCGTCTGAAATGAAAAGCTGAAGAATATTCTTACTTAGTATGAGTGTAGCTAAATTGTGTCAATCTGAAGAATGAACATTGATGTTTTACGTTCAGAGCATTCTAAAAATCGTGAATATTTGTTTATTCTATTTTTCGTGGTTCAGACGATACACTCATATTAATTAAGACTTTTTAGCGACGAGAATTTTTCAACCTGACTACTTCTCCGGTGAACAATTACTATAGCTTACGCGATAACAATGTACAAAAATTCATGAATGCAGCACAGATATACATGAGTAAATCTACAAAGTTTCATAAACATACGTTGTGTAGTATTTTCCAAAAAAATTCCCAAAGTATACCCTCAAAAGAGGCCGAGAAAGGAGGACACCACCCTTAAGCGTTTCTCCTGGTCGTGTAGCTTGAATCGCTTCAGGGTCTCCCTCCCTGAGGAGCAGAAAAATATTTTCACTGTAAAATAATCGGTAGAAAAATCGACAGATATGCGATGTTTCACCTAATTGCACAAATTTCGAGTCGCTCAAAGAACGTGCGGTGTTAACGCGATATCCACGTGCTCGTTGAAACGTGACTTCAATTAACTTGTGCGTTTTTTCCCCATGTACTCGACACAGTCGTATTGCTAATTAATTAGTCGATGGACGCGAGAGGAAAGACGGGACAATTTTGTATAAACTGTCTGAATGAATATATTATTAAAAACTGGAGATATTTGGGGGTGCACACCCTCATGAAGAAATTTTCGGGGAACCAAGGCATATCGTTCTCATCCATTTTTGTATTTTTAATTTTTACTGTTCTTTTTTTCCGTGGTTCTGATTTGGTGATCGACTTTAATGGACGTACGCAGATCCTTCGATCGAACGGGATTCTGGAACAGCTTGCGTACCGAAAAGTCTTGTAATAAGTTCGTCCTGGGGTGGTTGTTCAATTATTCCGTGGACGGGTAAAATGGGTCGCGTATGATCGTTTTATTCGGCTCCCGAAAATTGAATAATCTGATTGGTTCGTTGTCTTGTTTCGCCGCTGATTAAAACACACTCGTGGTAAACAAATTAATTCCCGTTACGGAATCTCCAAATACTTTTACCGCGATTACGGAGAGCGCGCAGAGGTTTAAATTGCAGTAGAAAATCGACTGCTTCAAAAAACGCATGAAAAATGTAATAAAAACAGAAAACGTTTTCCACAGAGAAATTTGCCGGGAATTTTACAAAAAGAATTGTGAAACGTGTCGGCGGAGCGCGCGGTAAAATTTGAATTTTCACGGACCGAGCGGACGGAAGAAAAGATTCGCGTTATCTGGAGTAATTGAATTAATTAATCGGCCCCCGTTTTATATCGATTTATCCGTCAACGGAGCGTTCTGAATAATGCGAGAAGCCCTACCGAACGCGGCGCACAGTATTTTGATCGAACGAATCGTTCGAGTTCTTCGAATCCCTCGTGAATTCTCCATCGCCTGTGCTGCGTGATCGAAACGTCCATAAAAGATCATCGATCATCGATCAACGCTCGATGATTCATTGATTCCATCAACGGCAATCTGCAAATTACAAAATTCTATAATTTCCATTTTGTAACATTTCATACTTTATTATAAACTTCCAAAGAAACCACCCTCTACAAAGAGCGCGAAATTAAAATCTCCCAATTTTCACCCACAGAATTCACTAGGAAACTCTTCCAGTTTATAATATAAACGACTGAAATATTTTTTAATTTATTACGAACTCCTAAGAAACCACCCTGTACAATGCGAGCGCGAGATTCAAATCATCCAGCCATCCTTCACAGAATTCCCCAAAAACCTCCTCGAACACATTCACGCATTCATTCCTCCCCCCGGAGAATCAATCAGTCGATCCCTTTGCCGGCTGCGACGCAGGGCGAAAAAAGGATCGCGAAAATTCGAACGGCGAGGCGGGAGGGCGGCGATAGTCGAAAGGAAACTCGACGAGTTTCCGGTTGCAAAACTAGCTTCTCTCTCTCTCTTCCCCCTATCGAATTCGAACTTTCATTTTTCCCCGGTATTCTGGTCCTTCTGATAGAAAACGAGCGATGAAACGAGCGGGGGTGGCGCGCGGGGGCGGAATAAAATCAGTCGGCCGGATCGACGGGCTCAAAAATCCACCCTCTCCCCGGCGCAATTCGCGGAAGAAGCCTGGAAGCTCGTTCGAATCGAAGGGATGCAAGAAAGCCGAACGAATGAAAGTCTAACGTGCTCTTCAGCCGCGTTCGAGAAGTTTAATTAGGTGCGCCTCGACGCTGTGCGCCGATACATCGCCGGGTTTGTATCGAGGGAAATGGACGTTGTATAGATATGTACATATGTATATGCATGTATTTGTACAAGTATATATATATATATATATATATATATATATATATATATATAGGTGGAGGAGCAGAGAGGGTGGTTGGCTTAAAAGGACACCGACGGATAGGGGGTTGCTTCTAGCCAGACACACGCACACAAGTACACTATCGGCCAAAAGTTCCTGTAACCGATGAAACTCGTCTTGATCGTTCCTCCGTTACGACGATTTTTCTTTTTCCTCTGGCTTCATCAAATTGTATTCGCGGTTTCACAACGGGTCGCAGAATTTATTTACTCGCGTGGGATCGCTATAGATATGCCTGAAATAATTGACAGAATTTTCACGTACGACCATAATCCGTGGTTAACTTCAAAAGCATTCCAGAATCTCATTGCACGGTCCATTATAATCGAAATACAGTCATGCAGAAGTTTCCAGGCAACTTTGTCGATCCACCCTGAAGTGTACAGACTGAAATAAATATTCAGAGACGACAAGTTGAAATAAATTGCAACGAAATCGTATAGAGACGATCTAAAACCCCGTCATCTATTTCTACAAATATTTGTAAATGCAAACTGATCAGGCATCTCTTGAATCTTGATCCTGGTCATAAGAACTGTAGATTTTCGAACAGCTTAGATACAACTGTACACGTTTTCCCCTCATCTATCTGCTTTTTTAAACGTTCAAGCCTTCAAATTAACTAAACACTGGCAATTGTTTTAATCGTTAAAGTTCCCTGTCCTGTTGATAAAATCAAGTAATAATAAAGACAGCTTGAAACCAGTCTGAAAATCCAACATTCATTCTATACAAGATACAAAAAAAGTAAAAATACAACTCTTAATATTTGGCAGTCTATCGCTACCCCCACACCTAGCTACATAAATCCACTCTAAACGCCATATCTCAAAGAATATTTCAAACAACCACGCGAAACCTCTTGCAAACTAATTTCAATACTCCAAACTATCTCCTATAGCAACAAAAATTGTTCAAAATTGTACAGCAAAGGTAACCCCTTAAATCCACCTCCGAGGCTCGATTGTCCGGAAACTTTTACAGGCCATCGTATGATAGAAAGGAAAACGAAAACTATGAAACGCGTCTGCTTGAAAACCTACAGGCTCTGATCACTGGCTCCCTGAATCAATCCCGATAATCCCGATCAGTATGAAACTTTTGCCGGCCAGTGTACAGGCGCGTTCGAGTGGCCAGATTCAAATGGACCGATGCGCGCGTGTGTGCTGGCAACGTACGCAGGGATGTACGTTTCCGTACGGGGGCGGCAGGGGGTGGAGGGTGGCTGGATCGCAGAAATGGACCGTTGCCTCGAGCACGAGTCGCCGTGCTGTATGTCACCGGGGGTGGGAGAGAACGGCTCGACTTTTGTACACGTCAGATTGAAATTTAGCGTGGGATTTGAATGAACGGGCCCGAAGAGTAGCGAGATTACCTCCCTCGTCGCGTTTTCCACCTACTTTCGACCAACCTCCGACGTTTTTCGTCGGACTTCGTCGTCGAACGTCGATCGATCCCTTTTACATACCCCCCAACCCCGTCCTCGTCAACCCTTCCGCGACGTCCTCCGGTTTTTCCTTTTTTTTTCTTCTTCCAGCCACTCCTGCCGCCTTTTTTTCCTATTTCGAGAGCACCCGCGGTGGTTCGGGAAGAGCCATCGTCGGGATCAGGGTTTCGTTTCTTTTGTTTGTTGTTGCTGGACAGGCTGGGGGCGGGTCCACTCAGGAGAAGAGGTCGTGCAGCGGCCAGCCGCATTTTTGGACGAACTGTGGATTAAAGTTTTGAGGCTGATGAGTGGAGAGATATTCTGCTTTAAACGAATTAGACTCTAAAAATTATGTAATAACGCGTTGGGTATCGAAGTTTTGAAGTCGCTGGATCGAGTTCGTACTTTTCTATCGCATCTGTATGTCGTATTTAAAATGAATTCGGTCGAGTCACGACAATTCGAACGCCGAGCGCTGAGATTCGCAGTGTCAGAGATTAAAAAGTCTATGTACGCATGAAAAGTTAAACGTTCGAACCACTCGTCGGTGTAACAAAACATTCCGACAGGTACACACTGCGAATTCGTTTGAATTACAGCGTGATCGCTGAAGGCTCCCATCGAAAAGATATCAGAGAACGTGGCAGGCCTTTCAGACTCCGGCGGAGCGACTCTTTCGCGGAATCCACGTGTCGAACATAACAAAGCGACACATCGTCGCTCGAACTAATTACTACATTACTAATGAAATTAATTGCTATCGTACGCGTGCTCTTTGATGCGAGCACGCTCCGAGATATCGCGGGAATTCCAGCCTCGACTCTTGTCAAACGCACGCCGGCAGCAACGGCACCGCGTTGTTTCGATACGAGACCGCGGGAATTCGAGATTTCTCGTGCGTCTTTCGTTCACTCGATGTTCAATAAAAAAAATTCAACAGCCCTGATGCGATTAACAGGTGCCCGAATTCAGAAAACGATTGAAAATCGACTCCCGAATAAAATATCGGAAATACTTCGACGCCGTAGAACGTCCAAGGTGGGAAATTTCACGTTCGAAGGTAGAAAAGTCGGAGGGCGAGAAATGGTCGAACTCGGAAAATTCTGTCGCTGGAAAATTGTACTGCACGAAAAGGTCCTAAATAACAGAGACGTCGGAAGCTGGGATATCTGAAAGCACTGTCAAGGGTTGATCATAAAGATCAACCGTTTCTAAACACCGTAGAAATTTCCAAAGTTTTCCGAACTTTCCGCCCCCGAATTTCCTCGGTGACTCTTCCAGGATGTCGAAAACAGCGGCAATTAAGGTAGCATGTTTCGAATGAAACTTCACCCATCAACGAGCGCCTCTACCAGAGGGGGTGGGCGCAAAATGGGGTGGAGAGTAAAGAGTTTAAACGTCCCTTCATTCGCGAGGTCGATTCTCGCGAAACGTGGGAACCGGCAGGGTTGTCCAGTGAGAAGTTTTCGACCGTCGCCTAATCAGATCAATTTTTCGATAATGAACCGTTGTACCCCGTTGTAGGAGGGCTGGACAGTTTCTTCGCAGGGGTGGAGGGTTGGTTCGAGGTTGTCTCCGTGTTTTAAAATGTGTCTCGAAAGTCTTTTAATGCCTTTAGAGCGTCTTCGTGTTCCCTGGGTATCCGATGAATCGAACAGGGGGTGAGTGTTATCGGGGATGGCTAACAAAAGTCTAGGACTTGTGTATGGATTACCAAACTCACCCTCCCTCGACCAGCACCCGTACATTTTCATCGAATTTGTCGATAATACTTCCTCTGTTCATCGGATGATTTTCAGGATTCTATGGAAAACTTAGGGGATTCGAGGGCGGGAAACTTCGAGGTAGATAAATTCCAAGGTGGTAAACCTTGAGATTGGAAAACTCTAAGGTGGTCAAGTTCTGAATTTGACAATGAATTTTCACTTTAAACTGCTCAGGTGGGTAACTTTAAGGTGGAAAACTTGAAGATCGGAAAACTCTGAGTTTGACAATGAGTAGCCTGACCTAGTTACCAAACTCCCCCTGTGCGCTATATTTATACAAAATTCTGTATTTATTCCAGTACGTGGATATCGAGCCCCTAAAATATTGAGTTGCATCGACGAAACTCCCTGCACAGTACGAGGAACAAACGTCGCGGAGAGATATCACTGATTTTCTCACGGACCACTAAATAAATGCGCTGGATGCTCGTCGAATCAATCTTAAATCGCGAATCGACGCCGTTAGAGGGTTTAAGTGAGTTTGAACGACGCCGTCAACCCCCTAGCCCGCCCCCAACGCACCCCTTACCCTTTAAACCACTCCGCTGGTAACGTGCACGCCACTGTGTGAAATATTATTGCGACATTTATCTTGAGGACATGGAGACATTTCCCAACCATCATGGGTGCCGGCAACCTACGATTTCCTAGCCTGGTGCTTCGGTATTTCACCAATTTCCCTGGTGAATTCTTTGTTCTTATTCTATATAATTTGTGGCTCCGATACAGCGTGGGTTTCCCTCTTAGTCGCCCCTTACGACAAGCGGCGATCGCTGTGCGAGCATTCTGCCCCGCGCCCACACAGGGTCATTTTGGGATTGTTATTTTTGTCGACAGATACATAATGTTTGATCTTGACCATAATTAATTGCATTAAACAATGTAGAAGCTGAGAGAACCTGCAGAGGGGATGTTTCGAGGTAGAGATGGGAATCCAAGGTGGTGAAACATTAGTATATTTTCCTAGATAAAAATATTCCAGGGTGGAAAAAGCTTCACGCGAAACTAGAATCAGTGCAATCAACTTCTGACCGAACAATACATAAACCAGCGCGACATTAAAATCGCAGGAGTCTTGTTGTTCGTAAAAATCGATCCTTTCTCTAGCCAGAAATTAACTTTGTAATCTGCACATTTTTTTTTGGTAGAACGGCGAAAAATGTCACGTGCTATTGGAATTTCGATACCGTAGCCACGACGGAATTATTTACGTTGGCTGATTACAGAAAGCGGCGCGAACGTTCGTCTAAAATGCCCGCTCATTAGACGGGTTTGTTATCGACGTTTCGATCAATCGATTAAAGGCAACGGCTTTTTCGCCGCTCGGAAAAGCGACGAGGTCGTGAAAATTGCACGGCTCCCGCTTCTTTTCCCCCCGTTGAAGCGGCTACGTATTTATGCAAGAGGCTTCTTTTATTTGCTCCGCGTTGCCAGCGAACCACCGCGCTCGCTTCGGTCACGTCCGTTTGTTCGACTAATCGGTATATATCGTGTCTAAAAGCAAGCGACAGATACGATTCATTGGTACGATTATCCGGTCGTTGAATCGAAATCAATTCACTCATTGGTCTATTATGACCGCGCCACGAAATGAATGCCGTTAAATCATGCATCCCCCGCTCGTTCGCTTTTCGCGTGTCTTAATCGCGAAATCAGCTGGTCGATTTTGATTGACATCTCGTTTTGAAATGACTGAAAGCCTGGTCTCTGTGTCTTCTCGGTGGAATTCGAAGGAACGAAGGAACGATGGTACCAGTGTTTCGTAGGCTGGGAAGCTGGCAACTGGAGAACATTCATTAGAGTACTGCCCGATCGTGGAATAGATGCTTTTAAAATGGATTTGAAGAGATGGTTGAGATTCAGATGCGAGAAGATTTCAGGTGGAAAATTTTAATGCAGTGCAAATTTTAAGGTAGCCAAGTTTAAGCTGAGAAACTTTCAAGATAGAAATTCTAAGGTTGGAAAATTGAACGTGGGAAATTTTCAGGCAGGGGAGTCCAAGGTGGAAAATTTTAAGACTGAGACATTCTAAGCTGCCTAAGTTTCAGGCAAGAAACTTTTATGGTAAACAATTTAAGCGTAGAAAGGTGCTAAGGTGGGAAACTTTAAGACAGGAAAATCCTCAGGTGGCTGACGTCAAGGCAGGAAAGATTCCAAAGTGGAAAATCGAAAGACAGAACGATTTCAGGGTGGAAAATTGTAGGTGACAGGAAAAATCCATGGTGGAAAGCCTTCGAAGCCTATACGTTTCAAGATTATAAATTACACAACAGGAAAAGCTTCAATTAAGAGGAAGCCTAACCAAAAAACATCTACACAGACAATTTTCACAATAAAAAAAACTGAAAGTCGAAAATTCTAACTCTAACTAAACCCACCACTATCTCACCCTGTACAAAATTCTCAGTCGCCATAATTCGGTTCTCAGAAAATGTACGTTCGGTTCAAAGTTACGCCGAGTCGCGAAAATTATAGGGTAGAAAATTCTGCGTAAGTAGGTAGAAGCAAATAAGACAATGTTCGTGGGAAGGGTGGGTAAGGGATGGGTGGGCAGTGGTTCTATAGGGGCTGGGGTGCGATCTAACGGCGACGACGTAGTTGCTTTTGCCTGGTACTTGTGTAACGTAGGCCAGAGGGGTGGTGTGGCGAGGTTAGGGGGTTGGTTTGCGGGGGTGGTGTGCCTTTGTAACGGCGTGGGGCACCGTGCATGTAACGAGTTTCCAATAATGGCTCAGCTGCGTTACGCCATTGGCCGCCAGTTTCGTTACCGCCACAGAACTCGAACCAAGAAACCAACCCCCTCGCCACTCACCCCCGCGAACCTTCGATCTTTCCTGATTTCTACGTTCCCTAAATACTGTTTATTCTTTTTATCTTCTGCTACAATTTTTGAATATCGCTCCCGTGTCGCTGATATCGAAATCGTGTTCCATTCAGGCCTCTTCCACCCTCTGTAGATTTTATTTGTTCAATGGCGAACATTAGTAATTAGCAGACAGCGGATCTTTATGCGATTTAACATTTAAAGCGTACGGTACAATTTTGTCGAAGTTCTATTTCTTCAATTGTATTAAAAAGGGAAATATCGATATCTAAAATTGTATATTTGCATAAACAACCACAGTCCAGTAAATAGATTCTGTCTTTCGATTCGATTCCGAGGCTCAGCTGAGAAGTCGTTGCTCCTCCAACCCTCCAACGCATCCCTTCAGCCCTATCCTTTCAATTTCCATCCCTTTTCCTAGCTTCGCCTCGAAACAAGCCTCGGTTACGTCTTAGTTTCGTCCCCAATTTTAAGGGGCACGGTAATTTCGTTTGGTCGACTGTTTCTTTGCTAATTAACCCTCGTTCACCCCCTGGCCGGACCCTTCCTTCGAGATTTCTCGCGTCTGGAGCCGGCTGTCTCCGGCCAGACGCTTTTGATCCTTTGATCCCCCCTCGCGCGGACCTTTCCACGATTTTCCTCGACTTTCACCCGCCTCCAGCCTTCACGATTTTTCCAACCCCTTCGTTGACGAGCACGCCGCTATCTCGAGGAAGTTCGTGTTCGTCTAAACGCTTCTAACGGTCGATCGATTTCGTGGTTCGAGTGCAAGGTACACAAGACGTCTCGGAAGCTTCGAGCAACCCCCAAGGCGGCCCCGCACCGGCACCGATAAATTTCAAGGAGAATTTCCACGGAAAACGTGGAGTTATTAGAACGGGCGAATTACGTTAATTAGGAGAACGGAGTAAATGATATTGGAACGGATGAAAAAGGCAATCGAGGGACAACAATGGTCCCCATCTGGAAGATTCTTCGGCGTCTCCCACCCTGAGGCTCATAATTACGCGATAATCGTTCACATTTCGAACGGAGAGCCTCGAGATACACCGCTCAGGCATTATATCTCAACGATACTGTATTATTCGAGTTATCAATGCTGCGGACGAACAACGCGAGAATCGAAACGAACCCTGAATGCCCGCCTCCGAGTAGACGAAAGTACCGCGGGAAGATCTCTCGAAACCCCTTTCGCCGTACGAATGACCAAACCGCAATTATCAACAATTATTATCGACAATTGGTTCGGGAGAAACTTCCGTTTCCCTGGAAAACGTTACAAAAAAGCATTCAGGACCGGCAGGGTATCGATCGTTATTATCTTAAACAAATGCATAGGGGCGGAGGGTTGATTTCATCGATTTCGAAGAAGCTGAACAGAAATCACAAATTCGGGGTGGGCGACTTAGTCTGTCCACCTGAAATATCTCTGCTGCTCTTAGCAGTAGAAAAAAATGTTACCTACAAAAATTGTATGGTTTCGGGGGAGGCGTGGAGAAGGTTTCAAGGTCATCGCAATTTTTTCAATTGTCCTATTAAATTAATGGTATTATTAAAAACTGCAGAGATCAGGTGGACAAAGTTAGTAGCTCTGTACAACCTCTCAAGTATTTTTCAAGGCTCCCGCCCTTCTCAGATTTAATCTCAAGCACCGTGACGCTTCAGGGGGCGCGTAGAAAGATTCCGAACGAGGGTTGCAATGATTTTATAAATCTCAAGCAGAAAGTTTATTCCCGCAACACCGTGGAGAATTAGGAGAAGTCTCGCCGAAAAACAAGCGGAGCAGAGAACGAAAGGTGGGGTTCAGGGGTTGGAGGGTTGAAAGAGGCAGACAGGGGTGGGGGTGATGTCCGAGCAGAAGCGACAAGAGCCTTTCTTCTTCTGTCGTGGCATTTTCCATAAGTGGATCGTTACGTCGATCCGCGACGTTGTATCCGTGGCGTGGAAAAAGGGATCCAAGGGGGGCGGGAGGGGTGCCGAGGGGGCGTATCAATGCGAAGTGGCCGTGGAAGGAGGAAAAAAAATGTATAATGAAAATACTCGAGCTTATAATAGCCGTGAAAGTCGGCCAAGAAATCCCGTACGCTCGCGACTCGTTAGCATCGGTTTCATTTTCTTTGTTCACCCATCTCGTTGTTGTTGTTGTTGTTGTTGTACCGTCGATTCTCTGTCGTTTTCTGGGAACTCGAATCAGCTTCCTCTAGGCATAGAATCGACTGAATCGAAGACGTCGAAATGCGTGTGTCCTTACTTCGGTGGTAACAGAATTTCTTGAACTACTCCTAGTGGATAACAATAATGATGTACTTTCTTCAATATAGTCTCCACAGTATTTTCAAGGACAATTATGGAGAATACTGTATTTAATTATTTTACATTCTTGGTAGCAATAATTATTACTTCGTCTCAGAGCCCTGAAGTCCCTACGCGCTCATCCCACGAGCAGGGGTGCCCCTTCGGCAGGCTTAACCCTTTGCACGCGAAATCTTGTACATTTTTAATATACAGAAGTTAGAAACGCGAGCACAGTTGTCCTCGACAAGAGGGTTTACCATACTCCAACTGCACTGATTGTAAAGCGCGCACACTGTAGAATTCATGCGACTGAGCACAACGTCGAGCAATTTATAGAAAACAGAAAATTCGAAACACAAATATTATGTTGCCTCAGAGGCGCGATGCGGGTGCAAAGGGTTAAACCCCGGCGCGGGAGAAAAAAGCACCCCCGGGGTACCTCGGGCATCGAGCAAGCCGAAAACAATCCCCGAAATCAGACGAAGGAACCATCCGGTCGGATTCACAGCGCGAGCATCCGACCGCCAATTAATTAGCCAGTTAATTAAACATTTAGACGCCGCTGGCGGTCGCCTAAAATTTAATTCGCCCATTAATTAATGCAGCCGCGGTGCTGCGGGGTAACAGCGGCGGTGCGCGAGGGGGTTGGGAGCTGCAGCTCGGTTGGAAAATGCATTATTAGCCGGCTGGGGTTCTCAGGTATTCATATTCGGACAAAACCGATAGCGACCAGGCTTATCGGTGAATTTTTCTACCACCCACACCCTGCCGTGAAAGAAGAAAAAGAAAAACCGCTGTATCGACGCGGAGACGTACCGAAAACGCATACACCGCCGGCCAACGGTTTAGGTACAGGTGCTCCACGGAGGAATATTCTTAAATTTTTACTCTTGCTGTCATTGCAATGCAATGGACACAGAGTCGTGCATATCACTATAGAATAATAATATACATTATAGAAATTAATTAGAGATCACATCCTATCTTTCTGATACACCCCCTCTGTCTATGATTACTGCTTTCACTAATGTTGGCATTCTGGCTACATACGTTTTTATAGTTTAGTAAAATACTTGTATAACCCTAGCAAACAGAAATCGAGACGAAGGCTCTACAGCTTCTATCGCTCACACATTCCTGATGCATCCTACAGAAGAAGAACAAATTTCCTTTGCTTCCCTACAAAATAGAAACAATGTTCTCCATTGGAGCACAGGTGCACCCTATTGCCTTTTCTGTATTAACCCTTTTACCATAAGATTTAGAGCACGGTCCTATGGAGGTTCATCTACCTCTTGATGCAGCAAATTATTAAAGCTAGGGGTGTGCTTGATCTACTAAAAATTAGATGCAAGACATCACGTGTTCGACGAAAGTTGCAAGTGCCCTGATACTTCTGGAGGACAGTGTACACGGACACCGCGGAGAGAAAAAGCCAGAAGGCGCAGGGGTGAGAAAGGAACTCGTTAGAGGGGGTTGGGATTCGTTTGGGGCGACAGGCACATGTGCGCATAATGATCTCCGCTACGGGCAGGTTATGTCGGCCGAAAGGTTGCCTTTAATTAGCATAACTACTGCGTACCAACGTTAGCTGGTACGGAACGTGGCTGGCCGGCTGGTATGGTGGTAATATGCAGCCCGACTAGTCCTTGAGTTATTGCCTGATCAATAATCTATATGTAGCCGGCAACGGTACACCGTAGGGCGAGAGAGCCGCCGGTTGTGTCCACGTAAGCCCAGAAACCCCCGGCCCTCTAAGCTTCCAACGCTGAATATTGCAGCTGGGTATCGCTCTCGGCCCGATAAATCTTCCGCTCCTTCGTTCCTTGCAAAACCAACCGAAAACCGGGAAAAAATTATCCCACCGCCGGCCACCGCCGCCTCCTAGTTTGCTAATCGAGAAGACAGCGCTCGTTTCGCGTTCGATGCTTTTTATTCTGCGCGGGAAAGCTGCTTCCGAGGCCCGCGGATGCGCGCAGAGGCTGGCGAAATTGGTCAGGGGATTCTGTAATCAGTTTTTTACATGAGTTCGTTGATTGGGGTGTTTGTTAGGTGGAACCGTCTTTTTTCTATGTAACCTGGCAGAGGTCACCATGGTCATTCGGACGGGGTCCTACGGTTTTAGGTGGACCATGCGTCTGAAGACGGCCACCCATCTGAACGTTGACCACGACCAGAGTAGCTTTACTTTTCCACCTTCTACGTAACCTAGCATCGACTGTTACATTCATACAGCTGGATGACCTACGGTTTTAGGTGGACCGTGCGTCAACTGCTGCACAGAACTACTAAAGACGACCACATATCTTAGCGCTGACTTTGTTCAGGGTAGCTTAACACAGGCTATCGATTGTCTTCTTTTTATGTAATCTAGCATCGATTACTGCGCTCGTGTAGCTAGAAGATCTACAGTGTAAGGTGATCCATGTGTGAACAGCAGCAGAGAACTACTGAAAACTCATCCATCCTAGCACTAACTTTGTAGACGGTAGCTATAAAGAGACCGCAGCAACCCCATTCACTGTTAAGTCTGGTTCACCTAATAACAAATTCTACAGGCGTAACCTTTCCTCGAGTAAGACTGTCCTAAACAAAAGAATTAACGTGTTAGTTTGATCGATTTCGTGACTCACTGTACACACGGTTGACAAATTTCTTCGGCATACACCTGGAACGCTACTGTGAGGACCCAGCCACTCGGTTGGTCAAGGACACAATTTCCTCAGCTTCACATACTAAGTTCCACGAAGAGATCGCAGTCTAACTTTCCTCTTCTTTTCTCGCCGACTGGTGCCTGTTTGAAGTACTTATTTCTGTGTTCTCTTCACGAATTCAGACCAGGATTTTTCTGTCAGCCATCCATGCGAAAGATACAACTTGTTCTCGTGAGATCGTTTAGCGCGTTCGTTCCTGACGCGAAACGTTGATCGAAATCGCGATATCGGGGATTATGCTCTGACCTATATCGACTCGTTCTACTTCCACCTTAGCCTACCATAGTTTCGATGTTCGAGGCGGCTAACTCGAAACGAAATACAATGACGGCTGACAACGGTGTTCTCTGAACGAATTATTTTTCGAAATCGCATCTGGAACATCGTCAACGCGTGTGAAAGTTGAAATGAGCTTGAAACAGAGTTGAAGGAAAAAGCTTGAGTACCTAGAAGAGCGGCTACTCATTTTCGGACTATCAAACGAGGTCGGGCAACGTATGATCTGTTTTCTTCTAATATTAATGCTTAAACAAGTATTCCGTCGGAGCGTTCTAAGTGGACTTTTGCTAATAAAATTCTGAAAAATGCTCAACGTGGATGTAAAATTGTAGGAAAAATTGCGAGGGAAAAGCGGCTCGCGATGGAAGCTCGAAAATGACCTCCAAACGTCAGTGAATTCGGTTACGAGTTAATTACTCGTTACACCGTTCAACTTATCATTCGATTTACCGGAAGCGCACGTCCAGATTCTCGAAATCTCGAGCAGCTCGATCATCGACCCGTTCGATCCGCGAAATCGTCGGTCGATCGAGGAAAATGTCCAACGACGACCGGACGAACGTCTCGGAGATGCGACGTTCGACCGATGTTAATTTTAATGTCGATCAATCCGAATGAATTTTGATCGAGCTTAATAATTCAGATTCGATAATCGAACTGTTCTTCGTATTTAAAGAGACCGCATCCGAAATTCTACCTCTGCAATTTTCATGACTCCCTATTCCACGGAAAATTCAATTACCAAAATCATTTCACCCGAAAAGACCATGAGAAGTCTATTGCTTCTGCCGAGCAACAATTCTATCGTGAACGTTGTAATCAGAACATTTAGTTTTTCCATGGACAGAGGGTGACTTCACCCTATCGAGGCTCGAACACCTGAGAAACGAAAGGCAGAAAAGAATTCGTGCGTGCAAAGGGTTCAATCACCCCGTCTATCGACTCATCCTTCGACGTCTCCCTTGTCGCCGTGTAAACAATCGAAGAGCTTTCTCGAAAAAGCTTGCGAAGACTCTGAAACCGACCGTGGAATCCCGAGACGTCGGAGACGATATTCCGAGGTTGCGTCAAAAATTCTCCGCGTTTCGTCGCTAATTTCGAAAACGTCCAGCGACGGTCGCCCGAGGAAAAGGCCGGGGGTTGTTCGATGCGTGAGGGGGCGAGCGATCGGAAGGGAAGGAAAAACGCGGGAAATGGAAGGAAAAACGAGAGAAGGCTGTGCACGGAGAAGGAGAGAGAAGGAGGGCCGCGACGGAACCGACGAATAGACGGAGAAAGGGTCTGAAGGGGGTGGGATGGGGTTGAAAAGAGAAAGCCACGGAGCGACCAGTCCGGTTCTGGTTCGACGCAGTTCGGTTCGGTTCCTAGCCAGTAAGCGGTAGATTAAAGAGAAATGGCTACACGTTCATATTGATTTTTGTCCTCAGTTCGCGGCTGGGCGAGGGTGGCGAGCTCAGAGAGGGATGAAGAGGGTTAACGGAGCCGGTCCGCACGCGAGAAAGACAGCCAGATCCTCCCCCTTTCCACCCTCCGACCCCTTCTCTCTCACGGTCTATCCTCTGTCTCATGGCCTGTTTCTCTCACCCCCACTCGGGCCAGTGTCTTTCTCCGTCCCTTTCGCTCTCCTCGTAACCGACCCTCTCTGCCACAGATCCCTCCCACGCCACCCTCGACGGCTTCTCTACCCTCTGTCTCTCTTTCTCTCGCGCTCTCTCCCTGTGTGTGTGCGTGTGTGTGTGTCCCTGTGGGTGTATGCGAGGGAGAGAGCGAGAGCGTGTCTCTGAGCGTCCGTGTGCTCGCTATATTCCTGAGCCCTCTTTTTCTTTCCCGCCGCATTCACTCCATCGTTGTGTGTCCCCGTTCCATCCCCGACGAGCGGTGGTCTGTCAGTCGACGGAGGGCTGCCACCCCCGCCGGCTGAAAACTCGTCAAAAAATATACATTCCACGACGGCCGGCAATACGTCGATGCTTGTAACTGCGCCCGGAGAACGATGGAACTCAGAGAGAGAGAGACAGAAAAAGAGAAAGAGAGAGTGAGAGAGAGAGAGAGAGGGGGAGAGTGAGAGGGTGGAGGGTAGGACGGATTGAGAAAAAGAGAAACACAGAGGACTGATAACGATGCAAATTTTCCGGGCATTCGAACGAACGTTCTCCTAGGGTACCTCGCGGTTATGAAGTTCCAGAACGAGGGGGTGGCTCCGCCGGAAAAACTGATTACCTGTATTTTTGGAGGATTTTTTGCTTCTGCGATCGATGGCTGAATGATGTATCGTCACTCTCATAAGTGTCCACGTTACACCGAAGCTCCTGTCCCTGAAAAATTAAATACAATGTTGAAAGTAATCGGAGGATAGCATGCTGAATTATTTCATCGGTCATTAAATTGTTAAATATTGTACAAAATAAACATTGAATAAAAATGTTGTAAAGTTAGACATTCAATATATTGTGCATTACTGATATTTGCCAGACCATCGGAAATCACTGAAAATAATGAACCTCTAATTGGTTTGAGCAGTATGTGTATTTAATTATTGATTTATATGTAGAACAAATATGTTCATGTATTCAACCCCATCAAATAAGTTCCAAAGTTTATGCACTGATAAAATTCTGTGTGAGTTTTAGTATTAGCCTAAGAATAGAAATTAACACGTTGATTGCCACAGTGAAAAATCCCGTACCTAGTCAGACACACTATAAGTATCCTATTTTTGAATACAGACTGCTAAGAATAAAGATATTCAACTATGCTGTCGTATACTTGTCAACTTCTACTATTATTTTACTATTGTCATGAGTCACAATTTCCTGAGAATTAATAAATTATTGAATTCATCCAACGGTAACAAATTGCCTGGAATCTTTGGCGATTACTTCTGTGTCAGATAGTGAATATTTTAATAGCAAGCTAGTCGTATCAATTGCATCTATGAATCAGTATCGACGACACCGTGAAGGGGTTGTTTTTTTATATTCATGCGATTCGCGGTAAACAATCGCCGACCTGACACGAGCGTCGTTACCTACCCCACGGTGGTAGCGATTTCATTGTCTCCCCCATTGGCGAGCGATTAAAACCCCCTGGAACGACGTTCGAGGGGGATTAGAACCCGGTAAGCTCGTTCGTTGCACCCTTTCACCCTTCTTCGAGCATTCGATATGCTTATTAGCGAAAGGGAAAGGTGTCTTCTTCGCTGCACTTCAGCCAACACACGCTTCAAAAGGGTCCCTCCATCGCGGTTCTCCTTTCCGCCGTTCGAATGTTTTATTTCAACCCCTTGTTTGCACCCCCGTGTCAAACTATCCGGCTTAGAAAAGAACAGAGAGTAATAGTTTTGTTAGATAATCAGGGAACTTGACAGAAGTTTTGGGGTCTAACGCAAAGGAGTCAGCTATAAGTAGTGCAGATCAATTTTGATCAGACACACTTGTCAATGATCTTTGTTAACATATTTATATTTCATTCTTTCTTCTAATCGCACCTTATGCGACACCAAATTATTCAATTCCAAGGAACAATTTCAGTTCCTGCAACAAGGGCTTTCAGGATTAAGTAGTACAAGTCGACTTCGGTCGGACATGACTGACCAGGACTTATTTTACAATGCATCTACATTCAAACGAGTACATACTTGTTTCCCTTGCACAAACCTTTCATTTCAACCCCTTCATTCGTATCTCGCGTCACCCGAAACTACCTCGCTTCACAAATCATTGGACTCATAAAATAAAGTAGCGGAGTTCTAAGTAGAATTAGATGACTTTGTCCAGACACCCCTAGCTACGAGCTGCTCACAGTCGAAGGTGTACACGCTTCTTCCCCTCGTTCGAATGCTTTCTTTCCACCCTTTCTAGAAAAAAGGTTTCCCGGCAGAAAATGAAGGAATTACCGAGCAAGCGGAGTCGGTCAGACATTCCAGCCTCGAATCGAACGTTCTCGTTAATATATATATGGGCGTGTCCGTCGTTAGATATCTCGTCGGAGTTCGAGGACTCGATTACGTTGTTTAATGCCCGAACGAGGCTGATCCCGGGCTGCATCTCGCGGACGTCTGCAATCGATTCTCGCGCACCGAGTTCTGTCGTCCATAAACACAATTCGACCGACCTTGCGGTTTGCATTCTAACTCCCTGTTCGCGGCTAACGCAATTATTGCGCGAATCCGGAAATTGCACGTATGTGAAAATCGGGTTTAGACTCGGCCCGCGCCATAATTTACTGTCAACCCCCTTCGAAACGCTCTCGTCCACCCCCAGCCACCCGCTGAAATCCTTTCTATTCAACTATTCGGTCTCGATCGAATAACACGTTTCAATATTTCGCGACCAGCTCTGAAGAATGAATCTGATCGCCGACGAACTTTCTTCTACCATCTTCAACGCGAACAAACGCTATTTCATACTTCCCCACACGGGTTTCAGCTTTTTAGAGACAGTGGATCGTTTAGTATTTCCATATTTTGACAGCTTCGTCACTCTGGAGAACAGGTTCCACTTTTAGGCGACTGAAGAATAGGAAACTTTGCGAATTTTTTGCGAGAAAACTATCAGAGCTATCGAAATGGAACTTGGAACAATCATTACTTATACTTTCAGCTGTGCGTACTATTTTTTTTGTACCGATATACAGTATTCTTTTTGTGCCGAGGGGACTGTTTGCAACCCTTGCAGGTAAGAGGGGCTTTGTACAGCGACGCGAATTTTTCGACTTCCAAAAAATGCTCTCAAGAGCATATCATGCCTCAAGCTACCAAAAAGTGTAAAAGATCAATTAAATAAAATATGTTGTCACCGGGGCCCTCCGCGAACACAGCGTGTCACCATCCTCCACCCTAATCGCTTCGAACAGTATCTAGAAACTTTCGAGCGACTTCACAGCGCTCATGATCTGGTGGAAAAAATGTCCTTCCACCCCCGTTGGGGGCGGGTTTGAAAAGGCCGGGTAGCTGGTCCGAGTAAAAAAGAAAAATATCACACGAATATAATTCCGTCGGAGCGGTGGTGAGAGGGTGGCGGCCGGCCGGGGGTGGGTAGAAATAATTTCTTCGTTGGCCGCGAGTTCGAATGGAAGCCGGTCGGTCGGGGGGCAGAGTCTTCTCCGGCGGAACTTGACAAATTTTCAATAAGATCGCTAATTGGCCGGTTATTTCATCCCCCGCGAAAAAGAATTCAGTGACGCCGGACTTCGTCTCCACCCCAGCCCCGCGCCGCCCCCGATATTCCCGCTCATATCCCCTGGCTATCAATGTATAGCCGCGTTATCGATCGGGTCCGGCTTTCATTTTTTGCTTATTTGACTTTTCGGCCCGGGCTTTCGTTCGTTCGTTCGTTCGTTCGTTAGCTCTTCTTCGAGGGCCATCGAACGACGCCCCACCGCAAATAATTTTCCAGATAACCCCGCAGCGATGCGAGCCACCGCCGGGCCCCATCCGGAAATTTCGAACGTTCCCGCGTTTCAACCCCTTCTTCCCTTAAACCCGCCCGCACGCTCCACTTCTCTGACCGCTGTTACCTGTCTGAAAAACTAGACGGATAGGGTTATTAACTTTCACCCTGGAAGACCACCCATTTCCTTCTCGAACGTGAGAGGTACCTTCGGGTACCACCGTCCTCCATGAAGATTCCCATTGAGTCTCGTAAATATTTTATTATGGAAAAACAGGAGTACTGCAGGGTATGCGATAAATTGGGTGTCACTGACACAGGGGATTTTCAGGCAATTTTGGTATAATATAGAAAGGGTGGAAATAGTCCTCAGATTATTTTCTGCTCAGATGTTGTCTCGGTTATGTGTGCGTCAGAAGTGTCTTTTGGGGTTGAGAAACTGGGCTCTGCGTTTATGGACCTCGAGCAAGATCTGTATCTGTAAATTGACTACAGTTCAATGATAATCTCGAAGTCTCGCTGAGTATCAAACGTTGCTTCCGCAGCAGCCCTAATTATCGAAAGTTCGAACAATTATGCAATTAGCATTTGGCTCCATGTATACTTCAAGATATCTTGCAGACAACGAGTAACTCTCATCCCCCTCAGAATCTTCAAAAGTCTACCCCGGGAACGTTCATCTGTTTTCCAATCGATTCGAAAGCTCCGAAAAATTCCCGGAAGAAACGACGTTCCACGAGCACAACCCCCAGGTGCATCGATTCCTCGATCCTGGGCTTACAATTTACCCCGTTACAAGCCGGCTAGCGTTCGAAAGTCCGCTGGTATTCCAGCGTATTATTAATAAAATATTATAGAACGCTTGATAAAAAAAAAAAGAGGAACGCAGAAAAGAAAGAGTGGCTGGTATCGAGAGACAGAGAGATGGGTCAGGGGGTGCGGTTCGAGGGGCAGAAGCTCGTATAAACCACAGATAGCCGGCTATGGAGAGCACAGGGGTAGAGACAGGTGCGGAGGGGATGCGAGGGGGAGAGTTCTGGAGTTCGAGCGATATATTGCGACTAAACCAAACTGACGGAATGCCAAAACTTTTTTGTAATTAAATTTTTCAGCGCGGTAGAAAAGGCCGCGCGCGGTGTGGCCGCGGGGGTGGCAGGGGGTGGCTCGCGCTATATATCTTTCCTCGACGACGCTCATTCTTTTCTTCGTACACGATTATTCTTCTTTTTATTCTCTCGTCAGTCTACGTCCTGCGTTGATGTGCTGAGAAAACGAAAAACGTGGTTTTTGGTTCAGAGAGTCTCAGAACGTTCACTATAGAATCATGCCTGATGCCGTTGAATTTGTCTCGCACCGCAGGGCAGACTATACTATTTCAACGCAACTAGGGTTTTCTAATTAAACAATACAACGCCATATCAACAACCCTTAAAACGATCGAACGAAAGCTGAAGCACCCTCTCCGATTCTACTCCGGTCGATCGAAGGAAAAAGAAAGAAAATTGCGCTCACAGGGTGGTGTAAAGAGAAGAACAAGGGAAAACGAGCAGTGACAGAAGAAGGGGTTGGGTTGGGTTGGAAAAGCCAGTTCCCGCGGGCGGCCCTCCCACCGATGCCTGAAAAATGTGTAATTTTTATTAATTGTACCTTTATTAATTTTCACAGCGGTCCAAGCCGCTCCGTTTGGCTGGGGGGTGGGTTGGCGGGGGGTGGGAGTTCTGTAACGCGTTACATGCACGTACGGCACGTGTGCACGTACAGTCAGCTGCAATAATGGCTTCCCTTCGACTCCATTTTGCCTCGAATCCAGTTCTCTGTGCTTCTGATCAAACTGTTTCTTAACCCTCTCAACTCTTTTCTTTGTAATAACGAGTCACACTCGTGATACAGATTGTGGTCTGTATTATTGAAGAAAAATTAAATGGCTAAATTAACTCCTTGACTTACGATTTTTCTAACGACCCTTATTCAACTCTTCGAGGGTCCTGGTACATGAGAAACATCTATCAGAACACACAATGCAGTTTTAACAACCCTTTGAAAGTCGGGGGTCTCATAGTCCAAACTTTTACGGAATTGGTACTCAAGTGGAACTCGTGTTCGCAGTGTACAGACCATATTCTGTGTCACGAGTGTGACTCGTGTAATCGTAAACTACTTCCCTGAAGAGTACGCTGCTTCTTCTCTTGGTACCCCATGAATTTTCCAAGGACC
Organism: Macropis europaea; assembly: GCA_916610135.2. NCBI lineage: Eukaryota > Metazoa > Arthropoda > Insecta > Hymenoptera > Melittidae > Macropis > Macropis europaea. Next base: position 1,867,909 of record OU744353.1, read on the forward strand.
TTCTACAGCCTGTTTAGGGTTCTCCAGCTTTCTGGACCACCTGAAACTACCCCAAACGTGTCACCAATTTTAATTCTCTTCTCTGAACACTCCCACTCGCATTCGAACACACGCGAGTGTCTGTAAAGGGTTCGAGGTCCAGGCAGCCCTCGAATTCGTCTCGAATTCGTCGAAGGGGTATCGGTTGGCGTCGCAGAAAGTGCAGCCGCGAGACTTCTGGCCGGGTTTCCTCATTTGCTTCCGGTTTCGGTTACCCGGGGCCCTTTTCGATCGTTATTGAGTTACCGGTAACGTTATACCGGCTACTTCCAGCCTTCCGGCCGTCCGACCTGTCCGGACAAAAGAGGAGAATAATTGGCAAAGCGGACATGCACCGGTTCGCGACAAAGGACCTGGGGTTAATTCGATAGTGTACCATGAGGGGGTGGACTCGGGTTTTCGAATTCGCGTGAAATTTCTTAACCGAATTCGCGGCTCTTTCTGGCTTTGAACACGCGTTCTTGGACCCTGGCTAATTGGGAGACGACGTGACGACCGAAACGGCGGACTTGCTCGATCATGCACACCGTCACGTCAGGAATATTAGATGACTTCTCTCGGTAAACGGGAGTATGGAGGGTCCAGGACCATCTGAAACTTCGAATGTTTTAGAATTTGGAAGTTTAAGGATGTTATAATTGTTAACACGTTGACTGCCATGGGGTCACCGGTGATCAGCGCTTCAAACTTTATTTCATTAAATAACTATTGATTTTTGCTATACTGTGAGCGAATTTAATATCCTAAAGCTAATATAGACACGAGTGTACAGTCCTGAATATTTAAACATTTTCTTCCTTCACGATTCGTGTAGAAAAAAGAAACTGTAGTCGCGTCTGACTAGCGATGACTGCTTTCACTGCGGCAGTCAACGCGTTAAGGGTATTACGTTTACTTGAATCCCTACCAGAGTGGACTGTATCGGCTTACCTGTTCAACCCTGTATTTCTCATCAAGGTAGCACGCAGAATCTGCAATTTGTCTAAAGGTACTTCCGCCAACGTGGCTGCACACACGTGATTTTAGGTTTGTTCGATTGATACCAGTGCTGGGCAATTTTTCGGTCTATCCTCCTGACGTCGTCAACTGCAGCAGTGTTTCTAAAAAAAAAACAATTGTTAATGTTTGTTCGTTCGGAAGATTCTTGGGGTCTTCGAAGGTGAAGCAGGACACTAGTCCAAGGTCTCTTCGAAGTAGGAATTTATCGACGTTTCACTTTCCTTACGATGGCCCGGATATTCCGTGTGCCTGTGACATGCACGATAAGATCTTCCTCTTGGCCACCGGAAGTGACGCTTCAACGCTGATTAATCACCCCCCGATCACCCTACAGATATTCCCATGATTTTTCTGACGAGCCTGAATTTAAAAAACACGACGAAGGATAATATTTTCAATCGATTTAACGTTCACAGGAATTTTCAATTATCCCATCGGAAGTCTCCTCGGGCTCCGGGGATCACCCACCGGAAGCTGAATCGAATATTCCATCGAATGCTCGTTGCGTATTTTATATATTATAATTTTCTCGCGTTCGGAAGAAAAATTCTTCCCTGTCCACCCTTCTCGTATTTTTCCACCCCCACACCCTCCCCGATGTATTATAAATGCAAGGGAGGCACAGACGGGGCAAACTGCCATCGGCAGGATTGATGGGTATCTAATTATGCGAATAAAAATACGCCCTCCGCGGTAAACCTGATAAGCCACACTCCACACCTATGCTGATCGTGTGTGTGTGTGTTTGTGTGTTGGCGTATAATTAACGCACACCATAGCGAGATAATCTACCGGCAGGAAAATTTTGGAATAAATCTCGAAGCCTGAAGTTTCGTGAAAAATGTCGCACCCAGGGAATACCTAAATGTTCTTACATTTTTTTTACAAAAAATCATACTAAAATCCTAAGTAGATGTGGAGATACAAAATTTAATTGACTTAATTACTGTCTATCGCCTCACGATCTCGTTGGCCATCTTCTTTCTCTGCCAGTGACGAGATAATGAGTTACACAGTTCAGTTAATTAAATTATCTTCGATCATCTCACGATCTCGTTGATCATCTTATTTCTTCGCCAGTGAGGAATGGAAATCGGCGAAATTTATTCGTTGCACTCGCTGGGGGTGCAAACGAGGGCGAGGGGAGTGCGTTTCGCCGCCGACACGCCGTGCAACCCTCTCAGTTTGCTGCGTAGCAGATTTCGGAATCGTTCGGTTTGATGAATGGCCGTGATCGGGGCGAAGCCGGTGATTAATATGCATTGAAAACGAGCGGCTGACGTCGAGGCGTTCGATGGATCGACTTCGAGCTTCCTCTCGATCCGCGAGAAACCAGCGAACCGTCCACTTCCGGTCTCACCGCCCCGATTTTTCCATCTGGAAATCTTGGCTAACGACACGACGAATTTTCCTCCGTGGAAACTTTCGAAATCGACCACAAACCCAGCAGACGATGTTCCGTTTCTCTATTTTGGGTCATGTCCACTGAAACTGCCTGACTTCCGGTTCGGAAGAGTTAACACGTTGACTGTCACACTGTGTAGACGTTCCAGACCTCGATACAATATGAAGATACTCTGAAATTATACCTGTTTGAACCCTTTGACTGCTATCTTCGCCTATGGGCGCTCATCGTGTACTGCCGACGCCCATAGGCGTTTGGTGCATATGCTCTCTATGTACTACTGCAGCTCGACCGCACGCAGCGTCCCCTCGGTTGCTAATAGCCCTCAGTCAAAGGGTAAATTAATAATGTTAGCAATTATTAATAGCTCTTGCTGCTTCCGTTCAATCCTCTTAGATATTTCACTAATGGTATTCATGTTCAGATAAATAACAACTGAATTTGACTGAATGAATACATACAATTAGACATTCAGAAAATAAAAATTCACAAGATTGATGTTCATTCAAGACGATGTTAGGCTACCCTCAGAAACAATTCCAGCAGATGTTCCAATTGAAAGAAAGCAGACAGATTGAATTAATCAGAACATTTTCCCTCATTTTCTATAAGAAACGATCTCCAAACTGATAAACTCGAACCCAAAAAAATGTCGCAAGTATCGGTAGCGTAGCAATAATTTAATATCCCCGTAATAGAAGTCGTAGAGGATTTTTGGATTAGTCCAGGGGTCCAGAGAAATATCCATTTGCTAGACGCTGCCACAGTTGTCCTCCGAACTACCCCTTCAACCCCCTCCGCCGCGGATATAAAATATACACGCCGCTAGATATCCTGACTAGTTTCGAATATACGTGTGTGCATCGGCATATTAAGAGCGTTTCACGTATAGGTGTGTGCATGTATGCGCGCGCGTGCACCAGCCTCGAAAACCAGCGACCAGAGGGTAGGTATTGTGTTTATATGCATATCGGGGGAAGCCTCCGAGTCTCCCTTGTACTCGAACTCGGCGTTTTCCAATATTCCAGCCGAAACTCTCCACCGAAAAGCCCGGCCTTCGAATCCGCCCAACCCTTTCGACCCACCCACCCCCATCGCGCGTTCTGGCCAGTTCTGTACATCGAACCGTCATATTTGGACAAAATCGAACGTATCCTATCTAAACGTTTCCCTCGCCCACTCCACCCCCCGCCGCTGCACCCCATCTTTCGAAACCTGCCACTGGGTCGTCTGGCTTTTCTTTTTTTTTTCTTTCTCTCCGTTCCGCTGCATTTCGGTGCAGGCTGACGGCTTTTTTTCTCGTCCAGCGGACCACGCGGGTTTTCGAGGGATTTCAGACGGGCCTCCAGACGCAGATTTAAAGATTTAGCGACCGATGGAACTGCCGTAGGTTTCGCTCACAGTGAGCGTTGATCTTCGTCCGACTTTCACAGGTTGCAGGATAGGCTTTCCAGAATGTTTAGTCTATCGGAGGCGAGCTGACGGTTCTCCGGGTTGCACCGTGTCAAGCCGCCGCGCCAGCCGGCCGGAGAAGCTGAAAATCAAACGAGGTATTCATCCCCGGAAGATCGAAAGACCGCCGACGATATTCAACGAGAAACAAGTCGTGCCAGCTAACGGGAGGTTGCAAAAAAATAGCGTGTTTCCGTGTGGAAGCGGCTGAAAGGACAGACGGACGAACGCACAGACGTACGTGCACGCGTGTGCAGCGAAACAGACAGCGAAAGGGACACAGAGAACGTATCCGTGGAGAGACAGAGACACAGAGAGACAGGGAGACAGAGGGAGATAGAGAGGAGACAAGAAAAATCGGTCCGTTCGAAGCGGCTTTGCCAAAGGATTTATCCGCGGCCTCTCGACTACGATTGAAATAGTAATATGTTATTGGTAAGCTCTTCTTTTACATCGGCAGCGCCAATAAACGCTGCAGACAGGTTAACGAACCGTCGCATGGAAGAGAACGAGTGCACGCGAAAGCGAGTGAAAGAGAAATAGATGGAAAGAGAGACAGAGAGGGAATCATGATCAGAGACTAGGTCCAAGAGGAAAAGACAGACAGCTGGACGAACAGATAGCCGAGCCAAAAGAGACCAGCAGAGGAAAAAAGAAGAGGAGAAGAGCTGGCGGATATGTAGATCGGAACCACCCCCTCCATCCCTGCTCCACCCTCTACCCCTGTAACCCCCATAGCCTGTAGAGGTGGCATCGCTAAACTGTCGACTTCAAGCTTTTAATTCGCGATCAAAGGCCGGTAACGATCCGTCGGAAACCCTTTCGTGGCTCTCTTGCCGACGTCAAAATTACTTTTAAATTCGCTGCACCACCCCGCACCACCCCACGCCCCAGCCACCCCGTGCTCTCACCCTGTCGCTCCGGCTGGACGTCCAGCGAGCGGCTCTTTGGACGGTCTTTATGGGATACGAGCGGATTCGGGAGGAAAAAAGAGAAAACCGTGGAACAGGTGGTTCCGTCAAAGGTAATCGACTCTTTCTGCGGTGGATCGAATTCGAAACGACGGACTTCCGGTGGCGGCGGACCAACCCTTCGAGAGGCCAGGACGTTTTATGGCCGATCATGAGCGGCTCCAGTCGTTTTCTGGGGTGTGATTAGCTTTCGGGGAGTTTTTACCCTTCGGCTGGACCGAGATTGGCGAAGTAGGTGAAACTGGAGGGACTTCCGGTTCACGCAGACGTCACAGAGGATCTGAAACAAAGTTTTAGAGGACACGATGAGTGGTATCTTTCTTTCAGGATTCATTTGACTTTCGAAGTCAATCGTTGGAGATGCTTTTCCATCCCTCAATGAAATTCCTGTAGCTCTTCTTCTTTTGTCATTACTGTTGAAAAATGTAAACCGTTTTCTTTTCTATTTTCTGACGATTCGAGCGACACGACAACGATAACGATATGCCTGTTCGTCCCCTTTGCAGGAACTAATCATCTTTTCAGGTGTCGAAAGCCTCGCGAGCAATACGGAACGCAGCCAAACGTTCTTGACAAAAAGAAATTAAGATGAACGCAGCACGAGCGTTCGGTCTTCTCTTCCTTCCAAGTCTGAACCTTCAGCTTCTTCCTAAAACGAAAAAAAAATTAAAATTGTAGCACCCTTGGCTTTCAGAAAATTAAAATAACGCACATCAGTCCAAATAGCTATTAAAAAATCGTAAGGCAAGGGGTTAAGAGACTGATATAGTACCGCGTAGTGTACCAAACGACTCAGACGACTCGGGACCAAAATAATTTTGAAAAATCCAGCGATTCCGTATTGCAAACGAGGTTTCCGGAAGATTTTCACCGAGAAGCGAGCGCCTGGATCGAGAGAGTCCGGGTGGCGAGCGGCGAAAGACGCAAAACAGAAAAAAAAAAAACGAAAAAAGCCAACGAACGAAAAAAAATTGAAAGATAAAAAAAGAAGGAGGTCGTGACGAATTAGATCGTCCCGTTCGGGAGCGTTTACGCGAGTTCCAAATCGATCATGAGCGCGGGAGAACGCGTCCACTCCCCTCTCAGTTTTCGACCCTCGACGAGAAGAATCCAGGGGAGGGAAAATTCCTCGGAAAAAGACGAAAGCATCACGAACGGAGACGAGGCAAAACACGATGATCTCTCGAGACGAGCAAAGAGTGCAAGAGACATCGAGATTCGAAACGCCGACTTATCGCCCGCAGATTCACCCCGTTTTCGTTTTCGTTTCGAATTTAGAGTGGACTTCTGTTCGTAGTCGGCACCCCGTGTAAGAGAGCGACGAATGGCGACTCGATCCGTGGTCAGATTCGTCCGACGTCCGTGTACGGACCACCTCGTCACTCTCGTGTGTCCCTCACTTCCGGTTTGCTTCTATTTTAAACCCCTCCCGCCGGCGAGATCAGTGAAAACAGCAAGCGGGGACGTTCGAGGCGGGAGAAATTTTCGAAAAATTATTCATCGATCGGTTGTTCTCGGTATTATCGATTTAACACGCGTACCAGCTGAACTGGGTCACCGTGTTACATGCCTTAAAAATTTCAGACCGCTCGGGGGTGTGTTTTCGGGGTTATTTAATTTCCTCGGCGAATCGGAAGCTTGGAAATTCTTATTTTTACGGAGTATCGCTCTGGACGCTGGATCGAACCTGTTTCTTTTTTGCAACGATGCAGATGTAATATTTATTTATACAGGGCACGTGCCATTTGGTTCAATCAAACGTATGACATAATTTACCGTTTCGCGAGTGGTAATAGAAGCGTGCATTACACGGTTAGTTAATTTTTCAAACGTTTAAGTATAACTCTGAGCCGATTCTCTCCATTTTCATGTCGAAAATAACTTCGGCTCGACCCAGTTTCCCAGGGCGACTTTCCAGTACGATCGTTTCAAAGTTTCCGAATTTTCCGTGATCGGCGGATCGAACGTTCCCGCATCTTCCCCTGGCGCGACGAAGAAAATCGAATTGAAAGGGGTTGGAGTCGGTGGAACATCATCGGACGATGTACCAAAACACTGAGGACACCACGGGAAAATTAGAAAATTTTCTAGCCATAAAACGGTAGAAAAATCGAGATCAATTCGAAGGGGTTGTTTTTCGTGTAGGATAAATTCCCAAACGTGGAAATTTGAAAGATTGTCCGTTTGTAGGAAGAAGCAGAGGGTGTCTCGATTAAGGTACGCCATTTTACTTATCACTAGAATTTGTTAACTTGTAAATTACATTGTAAATAATATGTTGAGGCTCACCGGAACGATGGCCGGTCAGGACACCCTCAATTTTTCTCAAATAGAAATTTCTACAGAGAATGTTTCTCGAGTTCAGAAAATTCCACCTTTGGGGATGTTTTCGAAAGACACTCCGCCGATTCCAGCCCCCGACCGCGAACCAGAGACGACGGCTAGCGACGGGGGTGCAAATATCACTCGTCGAGAGTACAATAGAGGGTTCGACAGTCAACTAATTAGACAAAGAAAAATCGCATCATCCGGGGGGTAGTAGCGCGCCCCGCCCCTAACCTAAGAGACAGAGATGATAGCGTGAGAGATAGAGACCAAATCCAAAGAAAAGACGTTAGAAGCCGGCAACGGTACGTTGATATCTGTGTGTAGACAGAGCGAGAGAGAGAGTCAATCATCTGGCGAACAAAAGTACCAAAAAACACGGTACTGGTGTTGCAAAAAAAAATAAAAATGAGCAGAACAGAAGAAGGAAGTTGCTGATAAAAAAGAGTAAAATAAAAAAAAAGTTGCTTTTCGTTTCTCGTCACCTCGAAAGGCCGTCGTCCGTCCCTGACCCTACCAAAAAAGTGTGTTTTGCATTGCAGACTACCAGATGCGCAATGTTAACGTGAGATCGGTCAACTCTAAACGAAGGAAAACACCCTCCTCTTCCTGCTTGTGAGTCTCTCAGTTTCGGTGTTTCGTAACTAATTCCACCTAATGATTAACCACACTTGTTTCTCAACCAGATTATATATATTATATTCATTAAATATACATATATGTATATGACGTTTTGTTGTAATGGATCGAGACGTACGTTGACCTTTGACCTTGCCTTTATATATATATATACATATATTATATATATATATATTCTCCATATACATATGTATATTCTCTGTACGTTTACATATATACAATATCCCTGTATACAAAGAGACATTCTGTGTATTTACATGATACAAAGCATACCACCCGATCACGTGACCGATCCACCTGAACGATCGATGCGAGCTACCGATTGGAGAACCTTGAACGTTCACACGACGTCGTTTTTCCTGATTTTTTTTTTTTTTTTTGGTAAATTCGAGGTGTACAAAGTTGGAGAGTCTGAGAATCTGGCGAATCCAGATGGAATTTTGGGTGAAATTTTGAAGAAGATCGTACGAGCAGTGGAGAACCAGGGTTCTCTGCTTCTGGTGTACTATTTTTCCTGAATTTCTTCCTGGATCGCGATCTACGATCTTTCCTTCGGTTCCTTCGATCATCAGAGAATCGAATTCGAGTCGAAAATGTAAATTCTTCGACGATAGACCGCGGAGAAGCTGTCGAGATTTTTTATTAAATATTTTTAAGAGAATGAAAAAGAAGGTATTTCGTGGAACGTTCTCGAGCTCGTCGCTGGCTCTTAATGGCGTCCAGAGTGGACCGGAAGTCACGGCCAACACTTCTCGGCTTTTCATCTTTTCGTTCGGCCCCGACCAGCCTCGACATATCGATTTTTCGATTCGACGAACGACGGATGGATCGATCGATCGTCTCCTACCTTTTGTTCGTTAGGCTTCTTCTTCTTCTTTTCAACACTTTCTTCCATCCCGAGCGCATTCTTTCCTTTTATTTTTCAACCGGTCCCAAAATGCAGTCGATTCTCGCGGCCCTATCGATCCCTGACGTGCAGATTTTACCTCGACGATCCCACGTGCCTTTCTCGAACCTCATCGATCGGGGAATTCGACGTGAAGATTTCCGAAAACCCACGAAACTCCCCGGAGGAAAAAGTTACTGGGTCACCGGCTCTCTGTGGACCGAACAATTAAATTCAGATTAATGTAAAGGCCCACAGGGTCAGGCGTTTGACTTGCAAAGGGAGTTACACAGCCGCTTGGCAGCTTTCGGTTGCAAAGTGCTCTCCCATCGATCGAATATCGATTCCGAATTACCAAGAAACGGCTACAGTCTTCCAGCGAAATTAGCAGGAACCGAAGAGCAAAGATAGACGGTGAAAATAGTATTGATTTCAGTGAGTTTGTTTCACGAGAAGGCGGTTCGTCGTTCGACCGATCGATAAGCCTCTATAGACACCTCCTAACAGCTCCACCGATCGATCCGAGTGTCCGGTTGCACCTGTCCACGATCATACCATCGATACCACCTTCCGTTCCTCTTCACTCGCGGTGAAATCTGCACGAATTCAGCCGACCGATTGGTCCAAAGAAACTATGAACATCCAACAAAATTTCTGCAATGATCAAGGTACCTTCTATGGTTCAACTTCATCGAGCACAACCTGAGAAACCCTTGAAGGGTTCGAACAGTCAGCGCGGTTTGTCGTCGTATACTTTCAATCAATTCCTAACGTTGAAACCGTGTAATTTACTATTAAGAACACTACTGTTGATAGCGTTGATTTGATCAGCAACGCAGTAACAATGAGGAATAAAACATTTAAAGGTCGATGGCGTCGATTTCATTCGTTTGTTGAAAGAAAAAGAAATGTTTGAGCCAGTTTGTTAAGAGAGGATCGTCGCGGAGACGACGCAGACGTACGCTGCGTCGTCCAAGGCGACGACTTCCTCTCCGTCGAGATCTCGCGTGGATCGAGATCGAGATCCTCGGTGGCAAGGATCGGACGGCGGTCGCTAGCGATCGAATATACGGATGTCCTGCGATTGTAGGCCTCGGTCACGGGACATCTTCGTTCGACGCGTCGCGACGCCTCCTCCTTGTCGTCGAGAGACGCGAGATCGCTTCGAGAGACGCGGGTTTCCTGCCAGATCCATGAAATCGACGCTTCGACATCGCGAGACAGACCTTTTGTTTTCTTTTCTCAATGGCTTCTCCATGGAACAGATTTTTTTTCAAACATCCAGGATCGTCGAAGTTCCTTTTTTTCCGTTGTACGACGACGCTGGATCTTTCGACGATCGAATTTGCAAGCGAGACGCGTTGCAGCCTCCGCGGAATTAATTCCGAGAGCTTCGTTTGTCCGAAAGGGAGAGAGATCCAGTGAAAACCGCGCTGAAACAATGAAACAAAAAATCCTAAAAATTCGGAAAACACTCGTACAGGGCCCGACTGCATCCGTTAGCGTGCGTTTTCTTTAATTTCCCTGAGTTCGCCAAAAAAAAAAAAAGAAATATAAAAAACAGCAGCTCGAGATACAGACATGGAGGAACACTCATATACAGAAACCGATCGAACAATGAAAATCCATGAACCGAAACAAAAAACGAAGTAATATAAACAGTACAATTCCATGCACGTTCGCTGTACCTGTATGAATCGTAATATTATTTATAATCACACACATATACACGCGTACACACATGCACAGACAAGGAGATCCATGAACACACTCGTACAACAGGACAATCGTACACGTGTCAGTAGACACACACAGTATTTTTGCTGCTGCTTCTTTGAACGTAAGCTTTAGATTGGAAAGAATACAGCGACACAACAACACGAACAACACGTACATGCGTAACAGAAACGTACACACACGCAGACAAGTGCGGACAGAAGAGCCAGAAGGAAGAAACGAACCAAAGCCAGTGTACACAGGGTGTTTCAGAAATTCATGTCAGTGTTCAGGGGAATCTACACGTTGAAATAAATAAATAATACTATGCGAGCATAGGTTGTGTATGTTATCATTTCTGAGGCGCGGAAGACTAAATAATAAATGGTCCAAGATTCTTAGTCTCACAGATTTAAAAAGGTAGATAGTGTATTCGAAGTAGATCCGGTATTTTCCGAGGATTGAGGCACCAATTCTTTTTACGTTGAACCACAAACTGGACACTTTTGTTAACCCTCAGAGGGCCAGCAGGGGTGAAATTTCACTCCAGATAAATTTTCATTGCAAACTGAATTGTATCGGATCGTTTCACGGGTTTTTAATGTAAACAATAATTCTCTGGGGTGAAAATGCACCCGTGGCAGTCTTCTGCAGCTTGGAAATCTTGAAGTATACGATCCCTGTTCGTAGAAATTTTAGACTGATTTTAGACCATAGATTCAACCCCCAAGGTATCGAGACGAATTTACGAAACACCCTGTATACCGATCACCCATTCACCTACACGTATATCTCTCGAAACCAAAGAGAATACAAGAAAGCTACAAAAAGCTTGACAAGCGACACGTACGGAGGCATTTTATTGAGAAGCTCGACGCGGTTGTGTGCGTTCGGACGAGCCGTTCAGAAAATGGACGAACGAAACAGCCATGAACAGTGTGTACAATGTTGTTACAGTGCAAAACGAATGTAAAATGAGAGAAGCACAGGGAAACGGAGAATAAAAAAATATGAAAGATCGACAAGGGATGTAGAGGAAAGAGACGGAAAAATAGGAAGACACGTAAAGGGGAGGGGGAAAGAGGGGTCGTGTGGCTCTTCGAAAACGAAGACGAGGACGAAACAGGAAACTGTGATTAAATTTCTCAATTCAAAATCGAATTCGAGGCCGAACGATCGGCAGAATTATTTTCTGTCCATCGGTACCACCGTGGCAGCAGATCCTCGTCTCAAAGGAACGCCCCAGATCGCGACGTTCGATCTTTCCAAATTTTCTCGATCGTCGAAGGCAGACATTCGCGCGGAGAATGAAAATTCTCGGAAATTCGGTAACCGAGGGCAATGCGGACGCGATCAATCGATATTTCGCGACGCTAAAATGCCCCGGCCTTGACCTCGTTACAATACAAAATGGAGGACAGGCTCTCTCCTCGAGCAGTTTCCTGTTTTACGCGGTTCTCTCGGTGCAACCTGCCCGACTATACTCCACAAACGTATCGAGGAAGCTATCCTGTGTTCTGGAACACTTTTTGTTTGGAAAAAAAGTCTCTATGAATCTGTCGGATCAAACTGTTGAAGGAGGACGTCATGCGAAGCGTTGCTTGGCAATTAAAAGAATTATTGGACCTTGAAGAGCGAGACTCATTAGGCTACAAACGAAAGAATATTAACTACTGTAGTAGATGCAAGGAATATTGGCGGTTCAAGGTCTCCTTAAACTTTAACATGGACTGGTACAGCCGGAATTTGAGGCACCAGTCGCTTTCTGCGAGGCTTCGCCGTTGACAGATGACCTTGAACACCTAATACTTTCTGTCTCTGCTATATCCGCTGGAGAACATGTCTTAAAACTTCCTTGTCATCGCGTAAGATCGTCTGTATCCTCACGGATACTCCAGTTCCGTTCAAACCGAGTCTTCAGGGTCCAATGATGAATCTTTGGGATATGGAGCACGCATGGTCCTCGATGAGTTATCCATGGAGCGTATGTCGGTGGATGCGCCGGGTGAATCGCAGAAACGGCCTCGTCTATTCTAATTGGCTTCGAATATTACCTCCAAGTCGAAGGACGAACGATCGACCATCAGCTAACGTGACTATCGCACGCGAAAAACTGCACACGCTACGCCAATGACCCAGAAACCGTTGGATAGATCCTATCGTATCGTGCAGGCTCTCTCGAAACTGTGTTATCACCGCCATTTCTCGCCATGTTCTTCTGCCGCGGCTCAGACTCGTGCGAACTCGCATAACCATGGCGAGACGGAATTTTTTCGCGTGCGATGGTCCTGCAGAAAAGAGGAATCAGACAGAGATCTTGCGTTCTGGGCAACGAACGCGTAATATCGTCCGTTCTACTTACTCCGGCGTACCGAAATCACTATGCAGCAAGCAGCCACACTCTAAATTCGAAACCAGCTGACGATCGGCTAATCAAATTGCTCTCGACAGGCAGACTGACGGCGGATTCCACCGCGAAAGGGTTGGCAGAAAGCTCGATCGCCCGTGTCAGGACTCTCCGCGTTCAAGAACCCTGAAAAAAAACCAGACGATCCTGATCAACCCCTTGTCTTGCAACGAGCCACGCTCGTCACAAAGAATATGATCCATGCGTTGCAAACACGTATCGATTCTTTGAACCTTGTCTTTCGGAAGAGAGGTAACACTTTGACAGTCGCAAATAAGCTGCGAAAATTCATCGGTTTTCACCATTTTTAAAATGATTTTTCAGTAACAAAACACTCTACATTATTCTTTTCATATAGAATATCTTACAACTTCTGTTTTATAGTGATAGGGATTATTTGTTTATCTTATACGCGTGTTATTTAAGCGAATGAATTCGCATAAGCCTGACCACGGCTGTCAAAGGGTTAAAAGCTAATCGAGTGCTGTGATAGACGTTCTCCATTTATCAGGGCACTCGATGGTATACTTTATCGCATGAAATCATTCGAAAAATCATGCAAGTCAAGGGGCTGAAGCAGCCGAAGGAAACACATGAAACTTCAATCGTTAAATGATCGCTCCACGTTGTTGTTTAAGGGTTGAAGAATTTTTCATAATATTTCAAGGGGTGGAAGGAACAGAAGGGAAGTCCTGAGGCGGGCCAACAAAAGGGGGTGCCTTTCGTTCGACGCACGAAATTATTCGCCAAGTTCCCGCGAGTCACGTAACTCACGGGGGTTGGGGGTGCGCTTTCTTCAAGGCACAAGAGAAACTGTCCCTTTTTGCAATTTCGAGCCTTCGCCACGCGGTTTCGGTGAATTTAAGGCGACGTATTGTGCTCTGGCCTCGCTGATGACACGAGTCACCCTCTCCCGACCGCCACTCCAGAATACCACAGCCACCACCCCTTTCGCGAGCCACGCACCCGAGGGGTTGGCTTTTTTAACGCCCGCTGTCCTCCATGACGCCCTGCTAAATTTTTTCTTCCCTTCGCACCAGCGAGAATTCGAGTTTTTGAAATCTCGACGACATCCGATGATTCTTCAGGGCGTTCGAAACATTTTTCAGATCTTCAGGGTAGGTGGTACTCTGTGAACTGAATGAAACGATTCCTAGTAAGCGTAAAGACTGAACAAGTTGTAGTAAATTGTTTATAAGTCAGAGAATATTCAGGTTTAGACCTATGTTTACTGGGCACTTTTTATTCAGTATGGTGAGTACCATTTATGTACCTTGTAAGGTCTGAATAATTTTTTAATGTCCTGTACAAAGGATCGAGTGATTTGATGTACGTGGCGGAGGGCATCAGGGATTCGAAGAATGACTATCATCGAGGCAGAGTGTCGTCGTTCGATCGTCGATGTATTTCGAGCAACTAAAATCGAATATAATGTCCTTTTTTCGTTATAGACGGTGTAAAACAGATTCATTTGCGATTTCTGTCGAGAATTTCCCTGCTCGCCTTTGCTCGTTCGAATTACCGCTGTTTTCACGCGCAAGTAGAATGAGGCCGGTCCATGGCCAGACACCTCCCTCTTCTTTCAATAAATTAAGACCTGTCTTCTCGAAGAGTCAAAAACGGTTTAAGAAAATTGCCATTTAGTACACTATTTCGTAGATTCGACATGGAACCTTTTCAATTGAATAAATTGGAGTTACAAATAATGTGTGATAAGTAACTATCGCGCGATCCAAAAATTTGGAGCGATGTTACGTATCGAACACAATGACAAACTATTCTAGCAAACCTAAAATACCTCGAGTATCTCGAAAAGCATCGACGACGGAGCAAAAGAATCACCGAAACACCCCTTTTCGTCGTCCCTTATCGACACACGAAACGCCCAGAACGAAAAATTGTAGCATCACTCAGGAAATGACAAAATTACGAATCAAATCAACATCGACTAGTGAGAGAAACGAGCATGAGAGATAAAGAAACGGAAGAGAGACTGACAGTCGTAGAATGAGCATACGTCAGAGGAACAGTCAGAGAAAGAGAGATGAAAGCAAAAAGAGGGGGGATGAATATAAATACGAATCCGATAGAACGTTGAGGAAGAGACAAATTTCTCAATAAAACGCCACCGGGCTATCTCAAGTCTCTATTATATGTACAGTAGCATATTGCATGGCCAACTCTCTCTATATATATGTACGTATATGCATATATATATATATATTCTCTCTATATATATATATTATGATTGTTATTATTATTGTGTAATTCGAGTGACATCTAACGAAGAATTTCCCCTCCGTTCTGCGTCTTCGAGTCTGTTCTCGAGTCCCAGGGCGTTTCCATCGTGCAACGCCATTTTCCGAGCGCATTACTTCCAGGAACAGGGTAGTCGAGAATGCTGCGAGATCATTTGAGAACGGTGCTGGCCTTTCCTCCTCCATGAAACTTCCTCCGAAACACTTGGCTTTTTCCTGCGACTTTGTCCGTTTCGTTGCGTTTTACATTCGACGATAGTTTTATTTGAAAATTCTTCCTTCGTCCTCTCTCTGACCCGTGCCCTCCTCCCTCTTCGTTGGCATACTTTCATTTTGAGCATTGATAAATGTAGCTTCGAACAATTTTTTTACATTTTTTATAATGTATGGCAGTGGACTAAAAATTAATATGCTCCGCGTTATAAAGAATCGTTTACAGGGTGGTTAATATTCATTTTTTCGGCCCACGTTTACTCGACACTTTTTGTTCGATTTAATCTTTGAACACCTTGTATAACTTCATTTTTATCCCTGATATTTGCAATCCTACCTTGACCCTCCTACTATAAAAGGTCCCAGCATCGTTACGAGCAACTATACGGCGACGATCTCGTCACGCGGGTCATACATAGGGTGTCCCCGAATTCTCTCATGTTTCTCACCCTGGAAGTTGACCGAAACCTCTCGAAGAGAACCAAAAACAAAAAAAAGAAACAAACGAAAATTCATTCGAACATTACGGTGAAATTCGTGACGAAAGGGAGGAGGACGAACATAGAATGAAAATTGAAAATGTAAATAAAAATAAACAGAACCGGAAAGAAAAATGAGAAAAATAAAGTAGAGAACACAGAGATCGAACAAAAAAATCACAGGACACCCTAGTAGCACGGCGATCCTTTCGTACAAATTCGACGACGACAGACGAAAGTTTGCTTGCTTGCTTGCTTGCTGAATTTCCTTCGGCATGGAAACGGGGACGGGAAATCAGGAAAACGCCCCCGTTTCCGGCGCCCCTCTCTGTCTCTCGCGTCTTTGTCCTTAGAGTACGACACGAAGACGTACACACGGGGAAAGAACAAGCGATGTTTTAGACGATTTGTCATCCCGGAAGACGACGAAATTATTCGATGCACCCTCCGATCGATCGACCGACATCGACGGCGCCTGGTTCTCCAATATTTTTAATTAACCCCTTGCCTTACGATTTAATTTCTGATCGCGTGCGATGGCCAGCTAGCCATGATGCTTCAACATTGCATCGTAATGCGTACCACGAGCATGGCTCGTGCTTTTGGTCCATCAGGAGTCTCACGCGATATCATAAGGCAAGGGGTTAAATCTATTTTCATTTGAAATAGACATAACATATTAAAATAGTTACCAATTAGAAGAGATCTTGACGAAGAGGGTTCAAGCACCATTTTATTCTTTGGAAACGCGTGAAGCGGTTCGATCGAACGGAGGCGAAAAGTTTCGCCGACTTCCGGTCTCGAATGCTGTCTTATTTGAACGTGAGCATTTTGCTGCGTGCCGGATTGATCCCCCGCCAGATAAATCCCAGTTTTAGCAATCCACCGTAAAGCAGAGAGTGCCCTTTTACTTTAGCTGTTCGTTTTTTGAGGTCCTTTCGCCAGGTAGTATTTGCCCCCCTCGCCCTTACTAACCAGATGCCACAGTATTGTTAGTCGATACCTTGTAAGACAAAGCATGAATGTTTTTTTTTAAACAGCCCGTTCATCGAATTCTTCAGAATCGCACATTTACAGGCGTCGATCCACATGTATCGTCGGTGACACTCGACGTTCCGCGGTCATGTTGATTTTCGGTATTTTTTTAATAATTTCATTCCTTGCGAAATCAACCCCCTTGATTATGCTTTGACAGAAAACAGTCGTGCCACTTTCGAGATTAAAGTATCTTCATCTCTGGAGCAGTGTACAAAATTCGAAGAGGGTGCACTAATTTTTTAACCCTCTCAGGGTTATTTGTTAGAGATCGAGGTACCGCTGTGCGGAAAACGCCTATGAGCGTTCACCCAGCGTTACCGGTAAACGTACACACGAGTCTTCCGCACGCTACCATCGATCATTACATAAATCAACCCTCGAAGAGTTTCAAGCGCATAGAAAATTTTCAAAAATTAACAACTGCGCTCTGTGAGAGATGCAAGCTGTACAGAATCCCATTGATAAAGATACAAACAATCTTCCACCCCCAAAGGGTTGATTTCGCATATCATACCAAGCCAGCCCTCTTCATTTTCCAAACAGGGTTACGTCGAGGGTCACAAAAGATGTCAAAACATACCGAGGGTACACGAAACAACGATCGTCTCTCTGTTCCGGCGAAATCCACTCGAATTCCGTAAAGAGAGAAGATGCTCGCGCTCGACGATCGTCGAGCGGTCCGTCGTCGACGTTTCGCCTCCGTTTTTTCGGTTCGAGGGTCGAATCGAGGATCGATCGCTCGGCGAAACTTCGATCTCGGCCGAACAAACGCGTCGGGGGGGTTTAAACCAACCGCAATCTCGAAGTTCGAGCCACCCGAGAGCTATGAGAATTTATTGTTTCGAGGCTAACTTTGCTTCTCGTTTCGAGAAACTACGCGCAGAACTACGATTTACTGTTTTATAGAATGTCCGACCGGCTTAATGCATTCTAATTAGCGTCCGTTTCAATGTTCCCGCGTTTATTTGTCAGCGAAATCGTCCGTGCCTGATCGATGCGGTATTTTATTCAGAAGCTGACTAATTAACTTTGTTACTAAAATTCCCTTCGGCCGCGAGAACTCGACGAACGTCGAAGAAATGACACGAACGTCAAATTTCATTTTGTAGGATATTTTTATAAGTCCACCTTGGGGAATTGCCTGAATTTACCTGCAATTTATTCATACGATCTTTTCAGGAAGTTATAGAATCGTTAAATTTCTTTCTTTGAGGATTACTGATTCTTCGCCGCCTCCGCTCTGGAGGATATTCAAAACCGATATTTTCCATAACCGGAAGTTATCGAATTATTAAAGTTTTATATTTGGAAGTCGTCCAATTTCTCACGTCCTCGCCTTCGAAAATAATTCAATCTCTTTCCATCAGTTTCTTTATTTCCGAATGTTATTAAATTAATGTATTTCCGTCTCCGAGACTGGCCGACTACAGGGCATTTTTCTCGCGATGAATACCTCGCCGATCTTTCCCCCAGAAATTACTAAATTCCTTCGTCCGTTCGCCGGAGACCTCTCGAATTTCCAAGTACCACCGGCGAATTTTCCGAATTTCGACCAGACCGTCGAACTAATTAACCGATTAACTAATTAACGTCAGCCGCCTGTCTCGATATCTTTTTCACAGCAGTTAATAGTAAAAAAAAAAAGGGAAAACGAGACGAACAAAATAGGCCAACGGGCTCAGGCGTCCAGTGGCTCGTTAAAAAATGTCCGACGACACCGTCTAATTAACTTTCTCGAAATTGAATCGTATCGTTCTCGATCGTCTCCGTCCGTCACGTCAAAACTCGAAGAATTCCGGCCTCGATGAATCGATAATGAGCCCGGTTATTGTTTCCAGCGTTTGCTTTCGTGCCGCCGCGAGCTATCGGCTGCTAATTAAATTATTACCTCGACGATCGGTAATTACTCGAGGCAGATAGGTGAAAAAAGAAGTCTCTGTGAAATCGGCTCGAGAAAAATCATTAATAGAATGATCTGTGCTCGATCGATGACCGATATCAATGCACTATAGACACAAAGGTCGAGTCAGTAGCTGAATTCATTTGTTAGGAATTTTTTAGATTGTGAATTCTTGAAGTCATCGACTTCGTTCAAATTTTAGAGAATGATCGTACAACATGCGTAGATCGTGGTGTGAAAATTGTAGAATCCAGGAGTCAGGCATTTTTGAGAAATTATTTTTCAAAGCGTGATCATTCACATTCATCATTTTCAGTTTTCTCTGGCAGTCTATAGAATATTTCTGCAATTTTTAATTGAATAAATTAGCAGACTTTTCCTGGATAAGCTCTAAAATTCGAAACTGTGGCATGACCTAAAAATATCGAACGATATCATGTATCGAATATCGCGTGCTCGACTTCATCGTTCGGGCACAGAGCTTCCTTCCGGTTCTCGGAGAAGAAAACGTCGAACCTATCGAATTCCCAGTATTATTGGAATTTCCATTTCATCAATCCTCGCGAATTAGCGTCGCTATTAATATCATAAATAGAATATTCCTGTCAAATGTTCAATCAAAATATATTTTCAAGTCGCAAAACTCGACGGGGGATTGTTTTCAGCTTCTGTGTTTCCTGTTTCGAATTTAGGAAACGTTCTACTCTTCTGCACACTTGGACTTTCGCCGGAATCAAAATTCTGTAGGGTACAATTCTTTGGAAGCTCGGATTCCCGATTTGAACTGCAGGAAAATATTTTAATTTTCCAATTGCTCAGTTTTCCAGGCAAGCTTCGACGGTTTTGGGAAAATTCGTGCGACAGAAACGGGGAAATAATTTTCCAGGAGCGAGGAGGAAGTCGACGGTTGGCCGTCAAAGAAATTCAAAGGATCGACTTGTCAGGAGGGGGTGGTGCCGAAGGGGTGGCACCGCGAATATCGGCGAGTTCGAGCAATAAGCAATAAAATCGAATCGCTCTCATAAATCTGCACGAAGCGAGAAAATCCAAGGAGAACTGGCTGTCCCGAGACTCCGTCGGAATGCGAGCCTATCAGGCAAAAAAGGGGGTCGGAGGGGGTTGAAGACGAGCCTCGCCCTTGCACGACCGATCCATCCCCTTCGTCTATGGGGTGGTCCCCTCGAATCGTTTCGAATCCGCAAAATTTCATGGCGATTCGATTATGAACCGCATCACGTATTTAATATTCATTTCTTCGTGAAATATTCGAGGGTGAAAAAGTGTGTAATTAGGTAAAACATAGAGCACAGAGCAATGTATGAAATTCAGTAAAAAATACAGGCTTTTGTGATACCATTTTTCTATCAGGTCATCCCATGAGTAATGTCGTTTTTAAACATGACTTCATCATACGTAAATAGCTGAATATTAATATTATACACAGTGCTGAATAATTATTATACTTCTCCGCTAAAACTGCATCTTATTTACAAAATTGTTTGCAGCAGGACTTTGCTACATCCACGCGTTCATCTAAAAACTCTAAACAAACATCCCTCACGTTCCACTACATGTACAGTACAATTTTGACAAAACAACATCAGATAATAAGTTTATATTTATTTTAACATATATTTCATAAGATAGAGTGCGACATTGCTTATGGGACGACCTGATACATCTTTCAAGTACCTTCATTGTTGCAATCCAAATAAACGCAATCAGTAAGAAATAAATAATGAATTTCATACAGAGTATTTGTAAAAGGGTTGACGGAATAATCGAACAGTATGCTCTCTCAAAATACAAGTGTCCGCAGTGCATAATATTTATTTTCGAAACGCAGACTTCCGAGTACAGTAAAATTTCCCAGAGACCGTCTGAAAATTTCCAGAAGAAATTAATGAACGAAATCCGACGGCCTGAACGAACGGACGAGATCGTCTGGCGAATCGTTCAATTCCAAAGCGGTCGTCGACGTTGAAACGGTTCGATACTCTCATTCGGCTGTTCCGCGGATTTTTCAAAAAGAAAGTTACCGTTTCGAATCCCGGGATAATTGTATGAAAAATGGAGGGAGCCGTGACGGCGGCGATCAATCGCCGCTAGACAAACTTCAAAATCGAGATAATACGTGCAATTGCCGCGGATGGATTAACGGAAATGAAGCGGGAATTCAATTTCCTGGCCAGCTAGAAATTTTCCTAAAAACGTCCACGTCGAGTTACCGTTATCAATGACGCGAAACCGCGCGGCGGAGAAACGAAAAATTATAGGGGACCCAGAAACGGATGACAAAAAGCGATGCATTAAACACGGAAGCTTTTGATTAGCGGCGAGAGAAGTAAATCGAGCAACGCGATGACCCGGCTTGACCCAATGAATTCGTTGTCTCCCGTTCACACGAAGAAATTTCAATTTCGCGTCAATTTACGCGATATCCCGTTCACCGATCGGCAAAAAAGTTCATTCGGTCGTCAGGGACGATTCTGGACCAAATTTTCTCCGACTCGAAATCGATGGAACACGCTGGAGAACGAGAGTGGAGAACGTTCAGCCATTGTTGGTCCTCGGTTCATTCAAAAACTCACCCTCTGATATTTCAAAATGAATCAAATGCAAAAAGAAACGAGTTACGGCATAACAAATTAGAACACACTGACTGGATTATAAAATAGAAGTACAAAAATGACATGGACCAGCCAGCTGTCTTCTGGGAGTTCAGGAGTTCCTTGGCTGCAAGGGATTCCAGGGCTTTTAAGCCCTGGTGGAAGGTTCCATAGAAGTTTCTGGGGTTTCTGTGTTAGGATAGATTCTAGAGGTCTGTTGGGTTAAGAAATTTCATCGACAAAGGGATGTTCAGATAAGACAGGTTCTTTGGAAGTCCGGGGGTTGAGCCCCTGAAGAAGATACACGAAGCAGACTCTTAGAGTCCTTGGTATCCTGTTTTATAATTAGACTGCGGATACTGATGCAATTTAACATAGCCAATATCTGAAAAACGCCCATTAATACCATGAAAAAATAAACAGAGCACTTGTTAAACATGTACAGGACAAACTACACTTTTGTTAGAGTTTCATTTCTATACTGTGTTTACTTCGCTTCTGTGTGTCTATACGTTTGCATAAACACCCGCAGTCTACTTATAATAATCGTAGGTCGAGAAGGCTTTCTTTTAACGATCGTGGCACGAAAACTCGTGGACAAATCGATTCGGCGGAACTCAGAAAGGGAGTGTGCGTTCGACGTGGGAAGTTCGGGACCGGAAGTGGTCGTCGTCGAAGGGTAATCCCGTCGGTGGGAGCGCAACGACAAGCAAACTGCGGCGATATTAGAAAGGAGAGCGAATAAAAAGGAATGAAAATCATCGGGGCGACCAATTCCCATCGAGGAAGCTGACACACCCGGTGTATCGATAGGGGGTTGGCGGTGGTTCGTGCAGGGTGTTGGAGAAGGTCGACGGAAGGAACGGAGTATCGAGATCACGTGGCCCATGTAAATGCGCGGCACAGCCTTCTCTGCGTGTATTATTTTATTATATATACCGAAAGCTATTGGGGCCACGTGACGCCAACGGCCGAAACGCAATCATTCTTGAGTTATTTGAAAAGGCTGCCACGGTATAGCGCTCTTCCACTTACATGAAGACGTCTACGTGCCCTGACAAACTTCCTTTTGATTGGGCATGGACACCGGTTGCCACCGACCGTCTACGTGAATCCGATTCTAAAATTCTGTCTACATGAAACCGACCGAGTCCTCTGACTTATGCTGGATGCAACCACTTCTGTTGCCTGAGGAAATCGGAGGAGATAATTTTCGTTGGCGAAATGTCTGTTGGGAGTTACGGTAATGGGACACTTGGTGATTCTAGGGTTTGTAGGCGTTATGGTGGATCAACTGGAGCCTACAGAGGCTTCTGTGTTGCGATAGATTCTAGAGGTGCTTTAGATTAGGAAATTTTGTCCAGCAACTGACTTCTCATAGGGAGAAGTCTGTTAGGAGTTCAGGTCTTGGGTCACTCAGTGGGTAGGCTGATAATAGTAGTCTGGTTACAGGATTTTCGATTTTGCACAGTACTTCCACCGATGTTAATAGTGTCTTCAGTTTCATAGTGAATTAAGGAAGGTTTCCAGGAGTATTAACTTTGATAAAGAGGTGATTGGAGCCACTAAAAAATCTTCTGGACGTGCCTGTCTGGGTCCCCCGGCAAAAGAACCTGAAGACGGTAGCCTGCCTCTATGTTTCTAGATTCTATCGCTCAGTTTCGAGCAGCAACATGAACAAGAAAGTTCCTCAACATTTGTTCGAATGATATTACCCGTTTTTCCGTTGATCGGCGATGCCTCGACACGTGCACGGGGCACACGTTCGATTAGTCGAACCGATGAAATTTTTCCGGGCGACCTGATCCTTCTCGCTCGTCAAAGTGGCTTTCGAACGAGCAGCCGCCTCACACAAAGTGTCAGCTGAATTATTTTCCGAAAAGTTTCCATCGGGTCCGAGAGATTTTCTGCGCGGAGTCTCGTTAATGCTTTATCGCGTCGCCCGCTCCAATGGATTTGGCCCACTTAACCGTTTCTGGAATCCTTCGATCGACCCGTCACATCCGGTTCCTCCATCCATTTTACCGACTTCTCCCGATACACGCGAATGACAATCTCTTTTGGATCGCAGTTTTAACGCGTCATCCGTCACCGATCGCCCCCGACGTTTCCTTTCTTCGTCGTTCGTCCGTCCATCTTGCCCTGAAAACAGTGAAATTATTAGAATACAGCTAGTGCGGCGTCTCCTTGGTTCATGCTAGGTACAGAGCAGGAATCTTTGAGTCTTTCAGACGAACTTAGGAAGTTTAGGAGCGTTCCGATGGTGCATTTTCTTTTTCACATAAAATTCTATTTTCAAGTCTTCAGGAATTTCGTAATAATTCTTGGTCTCTCCTCTATTGAATTATCCTGTGGAGGAATGTTTGCTCTCTGACAGCCAGAACGATTGGTCTTACGACCTTGAATTAAATGATCATTAATTCTCATGAAATTCCAATTGAAGTCACGGTCAAAATGTTGGTAGAAAATAATTAGTATTTGCTCGTACAATTCAATGTTTCTATTCTTGGATCGTGAACAGCGTTTTACCGTGTGTCTGACTGAGCGGGGAAATTTTCACTGTGGCTGTCAACTTGCTATTCGATTGAACCCTCTTCGAATTCATGAACATCGAAGCTCTTTAACCCCTTGCCTTACGGTGCAGGTTACGGTCTATATATTATAAATAGACTGCGGATGCTTATGCGATTTAATAATATATCTAAATCGGTGAATGGTGGACGTTTGATAACTTACCAAAATAAAAATGACATATTTTGAAGTTTCATTTATTTAATTACATCCTCAGTCTAGTTGCAAATATGAGTCAGGCTCAAATAAATTGCAGCATCCTTGACATTCAGACGATTAAACAAAGGAAGTTGAAAGGCATAAACATCGGAGCAGTCGAATAACAAAGTGCGGTGCAGACAGCTAGTGAAAAAAATGTCAAGACAAGGGGTTAAAGGGCGGACAAAGGTCGTGACCAGCGGCTGATGGCTCCGTGGAAGAGAGTTTTCGTTGGAAAAGCCACCGGGGGTAATAACGAACGCGTCAATTTTCCGTCTGTCCACCCCCGAGCCAACCCCGGCCGATCGCATCCGCGGTGGCATTTTTTTCGCGAGCCTCCTTTCATTCGTTATCGGTCGTTTGCTAATGGCACGCGATTGCCTTTTCACCCCCTCCGTGTCTTCGCCCCTTTCGCGACCACCGCCACCCCTTCCGATCTCCGTGGCAGTCCATTTTCGACGAACGAAAAGCTCGAATAGAAATTTTAATTGGGAACTATTTCGTCGAATTTGAAGGGTGTAATCGAGAATCGTTACCATCGACGATCCATCGACTTCCGGTCCCTCTGCTCTCGCGATTGAACTCTGACGTCCTCTCCAACTATATCGACACGTTCATCATCCGTGTGTTTTTTTCTTCTCGGCAGGGGTTGGATGTTTTAAATGTTCCTCGGAGGGTCGAAGGGGTGCCATTGGCAGATCCGGCGATCGAGAGATCGCCGCCATTATGATACCGCTTCGAGAATACCTCCGATGGTTAAATTACGATGGGTTCTTTGAAAAATTCTCCTCTTAATGGATAGAAATTCTTTTATCGTAGGCAGAATAATTTTGACTGTTCGAAAATGGTTGTACCGACGGATGAAAGGATTTGGAGGGATCGAAAGAGTGAAGGATGGATCGAAGAGCTATTTAATAGTTAATACCGCATCCCATAGTGCACGCGCGAATTTTTTTGCACTCTCATTTTCCATTCGTTCTTCTCCGCTTTGCAATTATGCGATGTGCGATGTTGCGGACGATACAAAGGGACCGGAAGTGATTACGCTCGATTTCGAGTTAATACGCCGATCGAGCCGGGAGGGGGGACCGGACGATCGAGATCTCCATTGATAACGAAAATGGAGGGGCGACGCTTCGCGGAAAAACGAACCGACGGAAAAATGACCATTTTCGTCACGACGCTTTTCATTTCGTTCCAGCGATTTGCCCGCCGAGGCATAAAAATGCCCGTAGCTTTCTGTTTTGTTCGATTTCAAGTCCGTTCGCAGCTTTTCCACCGACACAGCTTCTGCCGATTTCATACTTTTTTTCATACTACGATGGGTATGGGCTTCAGGATAATGGAAACTGAAAAATAAGGAACACGCTGCCGGGCAGAATATCGAGAAATTGCAGTGGTTCCTAACTGGAACGATAGAAAATTTGTAAACTCTTCACAGGAAAATTGGAGGATTTCTAAGATTCTCTGACTGAGAAATTGGGAATTTTCCAAACGGAGAAATGGGGATTTTTAGGGAAAATTAGAAAACCTACAGCTTCCTAATCGAGGAATTAGAAAATAGAACAATTTCCAGTCTGGAATAATTGACGAACCGTTTGATTTTCCACCGAAAGAAAGAGAAGGGGAAATTCGGTAGCGAACGTACACTGGCAATTCCCCAATCGTGGACAACCGATCCGGCGAAAATTAGGAAAATCACTGTCTTGTATCAATTTCGAGTCTCTCTCGGGCTCGGTTTAAATCCGCCTCGGTCCGAATTCTCCTCTCGAAAATTACCGTTCGTTTTGGAAGCTTTCCAGCGCAATGAAAAAAATGTAAAAGAGCAGAAGAGAAAGGAGTGGAAAAAAGAGCGAATAATCACTCGACGAGACATAATACCACTCAGATTCGAAACAATTCATACATCACTCACTCTCTCGAGTACACACGAACGAAAACACAAACTCTCGCTTCTCCCAAGGAAATGCATCTCTTGACACTCTTGCATCGTCATACTTCCGCCCCCCAAACCCGAAACCCCCAACCCACCACCCCCCTACAAACCCCTATATATCTTTCGTACCCCCTTAGTGACATGTTTATTATCAGCAGTAGTTGATCCAAGTTTGAAATATTAATGTATGCAAGCGAGTATCCCTTTTATTATCTATCCAGTGACTTGTTACATGTTACCTTGCTACGAATTATCAATTATCGTATATAGACACGTACAGGATTGACGCGACGCCTCACGTCTGCCCGTGGGCGTCGGGACAATGCGAGCCTTCTTCCGTTTTGTTCGGCATGCGAGGTATTCCTGACAAAATGGAAAAGGGCGGATAGAAAGTATAGTAAAGGAACGATGAAAGAATTGACAAGGGCGACCCGATCAAGGGGTCGTCCGAATTTCTCGGAGATCATCATTGATTCACGCTCGTCTTTTTTTTCTGCTTTCAGCTGCACAGATTCCACAACGCGGAAGTAAGTACGATCAGATTACGTTGTTGATTATCAAACCCTGATTTCCTCTCTCGTTATCGATCATTTTTCTGCGGTACCTTTTGCATCGCCGACCGATCTGTATTTTCGGGGAACGTTCTTACCGTGGCATGGACTGTGGTCCCTTTCAGCTCGATGGATCGTTAAAAAGCAGAGAATTTTTCGAAATCGTCTGTCAAGCGTTCACTGAATACCCTACAGGGCGTAGAGTTTAGATGTATCGAGCAGAAAGGGATACAGAAGGATCCTCATTCTATGTTTTCCAACTCAAAATGGTAGCGTCATGGTTTAGCAATTGAGTCATAAATAACTTCCACTTTGTCTTCTTCAACTGATTGAATAATCCATTAACCTTTTGACTGGTGTCGCCTATAGGCGCTCGACAAAGCAGCATACCGTGTGCTGTCGACGCCCATAGGCGTTTGGTGCAACGGGGAATTACATACCACTGTACCTCGGCCGCACGCAGCGCTTCGTTTCAAAGTACTCCACAGTCAAGGGGTTAACAAATAATTTCTGTCGCTTCCGCAGCATGTCTGAGCTGCAGATAAACTGTTTTAGTTTTAAAGAATAAAAAATCTACTGTGCGTGAGATATTATTTATGACTCAACCCGGTAGAAGGGGTAAATGATCTTTTTTTTTAAGTTGACCTTCCGTTAGATTTTTCCGGGGGGTTCAGGGTGATTTTGGAAAGGACTAAAGCGTGCCGTTGAATTTTCAGCATGCAAGAGGAAAGACGAGATGGCGAGCCAGGCAGAACACCAACAGCCCGCCCCCAAGAAACCGCGGCTGGTTTTCACAGACCTTCAGCGCCGTACTCTACAGGCTATTTTTAAAGTGAGTCTTGTATAACTTAACTTGCGTTTTTGATCGATACTCTGCTGGCCTCCTCTTCCACCTTGCGTCTCCCGCGATTGTCCGCCACCCGCGGCGAAAAGCGAAAACGGAGAACCCACCTGCGATTCAACGGTACCAACTTTGCTACAATTTCTTTTATAATAATAAATCGATCATGCGGAACAGTCTGCCTTGATCTCGGGGACAGCCTTTGAAAGAAACCGGATGCAGCTGTAAAATTGAAAAAATAAATATTAGAAAATGCAGAAAGAAATTGAAGGATTTTTTAGAACCGTAAAATCGCATGACACGTGCAGATTTCCAACAACCCCTTGCTCTAAAACCAGTTTCTCTCGTGATGAAAATTTAGATCTAAGTATTAGAAAAATATTATCAATAAATAAATTGCAAGTACCAGAGGTATTATTTGCTAAATCCAACAATACGACGGAGCAAGGAGCACGATCGACCGTCGTTATCCGAGAGATTGAATTTTTAACAGCTGTCGGAGTTCAGAGTTCCGAAAGAGTTGAGCATTCGACACGACGAAAATCCATGAGTGCATATAGTGAACTTGATCGAAAGAGCTACAGTCCTTGCGCGATCGAATGACGAGCAGAATGCGCGACGAAGGAATCAACCGCGAAATAATTCAACGCGGATCGATAGAGAACGAAGGGGTGGGGGGTTGATGCTCGAGGGGGTGAAGTCACCACCCTGTGTACGTATATATATATATATATATATATATATATATATATATATATATATACATGTCCGTACGCTTTTCTCTCCACGTGCACGCGAAAAATCAGGGACACGCGGATTGCGTGTTTCGCTCGCTTCTCGCTTTCTTTTATCGATCCCTCACGCTGACATCGATCAACTTTCACGGTGACATTTTGCGCGTCAAGCGTCCATTATGCTCTGCCTGAAATTGAAACAATTGTTAAACAATACTGTGCAGCACTGACACGTTACAATCATGATTTTTTTAATCAATGACTAGGGCTAGAACTTTCAATATGACGTGCTGTATCTAATAATTTATTTCAATTTGAAATATCTGCAGAAGCTGTGTCACGATCAAATGTAGTTATCAATATTCCTCAGACTTAGAATCTTCAACCAAGAGTCCATTTATGATTTCAAGTTCCTCGTTACCATTATTAAAAAATTATATAATTTAGAAAATTGAACTGACTTCACCCTTCATCCTCAGCCAGACCTCATGCTAATTTTTGCAGTTTCTTCTATTCTTTTTCCAACGATCGAAATCGAAAGACGAATTCGAGGCTCGACGGCATCGGCGCGGACGTTTTGCATCGTCGTTGGGAAGTATGCCAAATAGTTTGCAAACCGTAACTGCGACGAAGCTGTCGTTAAAGGAAACATTAAAAGACAACGAAGGAACTCCGCGATGCCGTGGAATTTACGGCGTGGCACCGCGCGCACGCCTCCGTTTCGCGATTATTCCAACGACGGAGAGGTTCGAACCGTATTCTTCGGGGGAACGGAACGAAATCAAACATTTTCGAGCGCGGAAATAATGCATGAACGATCCGGAGGAAAAAGGAAAACCGAGGGGAGGCGCACTCGGCCTGGAAGTATGCCAAATAGTTTGCGAATTGACCTTAGCCCAGTTAACGCCATAGCCTCGCCATCTTTCTCGCATTCCGCTTCTATTTTCCGCACGATCGTACGAGCTTCCAACTTGCTTCGACTTCTTTTTTGCTTCGTTGAAAATCGACTGGCACGCGTGTTGGTTGTCCTGAAATCGATCCATCGATCGAATCTGCCTTTCAATTTCGACTATGCTATTTGAAACAATTAATTAAGAGATTCAGTCAATAAACTGTAATGTTATACGTGTAATATATTCCTTTTTAGTCCTACATTTTTGTTGCAATGTCTCAACTAATAATAAGAACGTAAAACAAGAAATACTAGTCGCAGAAAATCGATGAAATGTTTCAACTTCGAATGAAACCCTGAATGCTGAACTGTAAGACAAAATGTCTTCGTTAACCCCTTGCCTTAGAATAATGAGTCACCTCGTGACACAGAGCATGATTTATGTTACCAATACGAGTCCCACTTGCGCAGCAATTCTTCGAAGCTCAACACCACAGCACATTAGCTAATAGCTACTGCGGTTGAAGCTGAAATTTCTATAATAATAATAATAAAAAATAATACAGCACGTCTTTCAGAAAATTGCTAAAATCATTATTTATCAGGGCACCTAGAAATTGAATAGCGAACTTTATCGCATGAAATCGATAGATAATTCGTGAAGGAAGGGGTTGAACTAATTTCTGTCTATTGGATCCGGTGAATTTTTGTCGTGTCGCAGCGGTTCCATGAAGTCGAGTCGCAGGCATACAGGGTGACGTTTAAGGAGCTGCAGTCGCATTGATATCCTGTCTGGTTGTAATTCACCGTGTGTAACGCAACGAAACGAAGGTTGCCAGCACTGTGCAAGGGATACCAATTCGCTATACAGAACTAGGGGGTGACAGAGAGGGAGAGAGAGAGAGAGAGAGGTAGACGTATCAATTGTTGGAAATGCAGGACACTATCTTGATTATTCCTTGACAGCCACTGTGTGCCGTGCTTCACCAGACAGAACACCAGGGGAAGAGGGAAATGCAAACGTGTCACGGGCTAAAGGGTGCAAAGAACACCCTTTGTGAATCCTTTAAAAACTAAACATTCGCCAGCGATCGATTCGATGGAATTGAATCAATTTTTTATTCTAAATCCCTCAGTTTGACTCCATCGGAGGACAGCTCCTGCTTCCAGGGGGGTGGAATCTGAAAAATTATTAAAAGAATTAGTCCTCTGATTGTTTTGAAAAATATGTTTGTCAATTTTAACGTGTATAGAATAATAAAGAAAAATTGAATAACTACCTGATTTTATCAGAGGCCAGCTGGTACTTCCAGGGGGTGGAATCTGTAAAATTATTCATAGAATTAGTCCTCCAATTATTTTGAGACATTTATTTGACAATTCTAAAACAGTATGAATTTATAAAGAAGTACTGAACAACTGACTGACTTTATCAGGGGTTAATTGTTACTTCCGGAGGGTAGAGTCTGTAAAACTGTTTAGAAAATAGATTCTCTAATTGTTTCTAAAATTACATCTAAGAATTTGAGAATTGTAGAACAAAAACTGAACATGAAGAAATAGCAGACTCAGTAATTAGGACCATTTTGTAATTAAGGAAGACGAGATGATTCAGGATCAGACGTTTCTAATTTAATCAGGTTGAAACGGAGAGGACGGGCGACGCGTTAATTATTGCGTTCTGTTACACACTCCGGGGCATTGGTTTGTAATAATTGTTGCTTCGACCAATCGATACTCCGTGCCTCGTCCGTTATTGATCGACCTGTACGTCGAGTAAGAAACGTCGCGTGGGAAGAAAGCGTGCCAGCCCGTTCACCACATGCACACAAATGTTTACCGTTCCGTTCACCATTTTTCCCTTCCATCGTTTCCGGGCTCGGACACTTCGTTTTCTTCCCCCCGCGTTTGCAACCCCTGTCTGAAACTTTTAAAAAGCGCAGAGACAAGTTTTCCATTCATGCTGCATACACATTCTTCTAAATATATTCTTGTAACAGTTAATTAAGAGTGACGGGATGCTCCAGGAGTCCTGAATATTTTATAATGTATTCCAGACACTTTTAGACGCTCTAAATGTTATACAACCTTCAAGATGTGGTCTCGAAAGTCTTGAAGGAATTCACAAATCCAGCGGACATTAAAAATCTTAAAAGGTTCTACCCTTTGTATTTGAAAGGCTACATCGCGGTGCCTCGCTGCTTCGATTCGTTACAAAAATATGAAAGAAATTGGGACATCATTCGGGATATCGTTCTAAATATTACCTATCGCCACAGACTCAATTATTTCATTACCTATTGCTAACATGCTATTAACCACTGAAAAATTCTCTCCAACGCAAATCTTGAGCGGACATTAAAAATCCTAAAACATTCCAAACCCCGTCAATCATCACTTACAAGCGACCTTCTTCTTTGTCTCGACCAAATGTTAAGATTAGAATACTCACTATCAGATTATTCTTTGAAAAGGCCTGCTATATCTGACTCACGATGGACGAAACGCTATTTCAGGAGACGAAGAGGCCGTCGAAAGAGATGCAGGTGACAATCGCCAGGCAGCTGGGCCTGGAGCCGACGACGGTCGGCAACTTCTTCATGAACGCTCGACGCCGCTCCATGGACAAGTGGAAGGACGAGGACCCGAAGACCGTGGCGGTCGACGAGGGACAGCTATCACCGACGCTGGGTATCGGGCAACGTCAACCAAGCGACGTTTTGTGACACACGTCCGACCACGAGGAGTACCACGACGAGTCGCCCGAAGAAGACCTGCCCTTCTCGTAAGGGCGGTCCTCCGCGTTTCTAACTGCGCGGCTCTCACGATGGCTCGGTCGACACTGAAGCGTCATCTTCGTCTGGAACGTTATCCTTCGATCCTCCAAGGATTTCTTTTTATATTTTGAACCGAATCGCGTCGCCTTCGAACGCCGATTGCGTCACGTTGTTGTCGCCTTGATTCCTGGAAACAGAGGCGAACACCTGCGCGAGTGTTTCGAGGAAAGAGGACACGTGTTCTTATTCGTTGTTTATAGAAGACAGGATGGACCAGTAACTGTCAGCAGGTGAATTATTTTGAAAACTATCAGGTCATAAGTACTGTCGTTTTTAAATGTGAATGATGTAACAATTGCAGAGGTTTTTAATTAACGAGATGGTGAATCTTTGATTCCATCTGAAACTGGGAAAGACATTTATGATTAGACTGCGGATGTTTATGCAATTTGATATGTTCGAATTGGTGAACGATGAACATTCAATAACTTAAAATGAAAATGATTAAGAAGCAAATGCAGTCTTGTTAAAGTTTCATTTATCTGCATTAACGTAGGATGTATAGACGTCTTAAAAATCTATAGTCTGTTTATGATCTGATAGTTAGAAGAATACATTTCGAATAAAAGCTGCACTGAGAAATATTCTTTAAGGTGTTAACAGTTACCGGTCCACCCTGTGTTATTTTTGACAGTACCTAGAAGCAAAATTCAAGTAATAACAGAACGAACAAGTCAGAATTTTTGTTCTGCCGTGTCTCAGTAACAAGTACCGGAGTAACAAGATTTACTCTTAATGTTTGTAGAGGTTCAAAATATCGCCTTGAGATTTTTAAGAGCGTACTATGAAACGTTTCCTCAATTTCGTGGCATTTCAGAAGAAGGCGAAGCGATTATCTTATAGCCAGGTCGCGAGAAGCACTGTGATCATTTTTTAACGACAGACATGCATGCAAAGAATGGCTCGTTCGTGAATATTACAGTGGCCTCGCTACGGTCCCGCGAAGCCAGCCATTTTTCCTTTTACAAACACCTTTTTGTATTTCAATTCGTTCAACCTGGCTCGTTTTAATTATTCCATTCGAACTGGCGTCGTTTCCGAGAAAGAATCTCGGAAAATGGCAAAGCAAAAAAGTATTTTAGAATGTTTTATCATTTATATTCTTCTCTGTACACTGGAGTAATTTTAAAACGACTTTCGACAATTTCAAAAGATTATGTTCTGTACTATCGATCGAAAAGACGTTCCAAGAAAAGTCGAAACCGAGCGTCGCGGAGCGGCGTCGACAGAAACTCCGCCGTCGATTTTCCGCGACGAAAATTTTCTACCCCTTTGAGACTCGAACGAGAATCGATTTCCACCGTTTCGAGGCTCCTCCGGAAACTGGGTGCCATAATTTGCCATACTAGATTAAGCTACCTTTTTCCGCGAGGGCTGAATCACCCCCTCGAATTCAGTATATCGTCTAGTCCACGCGTGTCGGGGTGCTCCTTTTTCTAATCACCCTCGTTTATCTAGTCAAAATTTCGAAAGGCGCGCTTGATATTTTCGAGAAACGCGCGTTCGAGGCTCGTGGTCTTCCTCCATCTGAAAAAGGGTGAAACATTGATGAGTTCCTGCGTATTCAACCCCTTGAAGATTCAATTTACATTTGTGATTATTTTAGACTATTTTTTTTAAAATTTATGTAATTTAATTTGAACGATTATGTAATAATTACTAAAGGTTAGAGAATTGACAAATTGTTATTGTTTTCGAGGGTTGTACACGATAATTTCTCAGTCGACCGTGCTGGTGTTTCTTAGTGCCATTTTCTGTGCCATGCTTCAAGGATCTATAATTTTAATTAAAAGAAAAACACCCTGTCCAAGATCGAGGAGGGCCAATGCAAAAATTTTGAAATAATTCTCGACATACAACCTGTATGCAGTTTCCAATCTTCTTGAAAAATTTCCAATTACCCATCGGACTTATCTGCAAAAAATTCGCAAAATCCACGAGCCTGCGAACGTTCGTCAGCAACGAAAATGATGAAATTTCTCGAGGGGTGAGGTCGACGAAATAAAACGAAAAGGGGTCGAAATGATGTTTCGTCCGGCGAATCATTGGCGGATCAGGGTATAGACTCGTCGTGTCCTCGTTGGTCGCGGGAACTAACTAAACAAATTCACTACGAACCAAAAAGAACCGTATGTAAACCAATCGAACTGAACGAACGAAAAGAACTGAACGATGACGCGAAAGGGTGGAACGTTCCCTTTCGAACGAACGAAACAAATGAAACAAACAAAAAAGTGGCATCGTGTGAGTTGGTGCACGTGCCAAGTGATATAAATAATGTATTGTATAAACAATTGTATAACTAGAGTGGACGCTGTTTTGTGCGAACCGACGCGGCGAAGAGGAGAGAAAAATGTCGGGGGACTAGAGGAAATTTTTGCTGCGAGTTTTAGTGATTTCAATGCGTGAGAGAGTGAGAGAGAAAGAGAGAGAGAGTGTGTGTGTGAGAGAGTGAGAGCGAGCGTGAGAGAGAGAGTGAGAGAGTAAGAGAACCGCACTCGATTATCGTGCTGTGTTATTGTAAATAAATTAAGAGAAGAGAGAGAGGAGAGACGCAGAGACTTTGGAAGACTTTGTGAAGAGAGAGCCGGTGATCGAAGAGGGCACTTCCGGTTTCGCCGGAAACACACTGCTTCTTTTCGCGTTTCGACGTTGCACGCGAGCCATCCTGCTCGTTTTGCGATTATTTGTTAAGCCGACACGCATTTCGACCGGATCGTGCCTCGAATCAGCCCGAAAACGTCTGCTGAAAATTGCAAAAACCTCTGTGAACCAAATTGTTTCGTACCAAAGAGCATTCCGTACATTCTCTGCTCCGCAATTCGATTGTAAAATGTTGGAAACGATTTCTGATTCGCGTCACGATCGAATCGAGTCGTCGTTTAGATAAGAACCTTCTGTAACTAGTCGACACCGTATTTCGTAGAGATTGCGTTGAAACTCTGTGTAAATTAAGTTCCGTTAGGCTAATAGAAATTGTTCACGCCAATTTTCGTTCGACATTCCTGCGCAACGAAACGAAAGGAGAAACTGGAGGGTTGTTTTTCTCGTTTTCCTTTGTTTTCTTCGCGATCACCGTGCCGCTGGAGACAGCAAACTCATCGTACCAAAAGAGAAGAAAACGGAAACGGCCGGTCCTGGTCGACTATAAGATCATATATAGTACAAAGTAAACATATATTATTGTAATAACGGTTTAATTAAATGTAAGAAGAAGCGTCGCTGTTTCGAACGGGATGTTACTAGGGTGATAGGAGGGGGTGGGCTCGATGGACGGGGCGGAAACATGGTTTTTGATACTGTACACGGGGGCGAGAAGGGCGATCTTTCGGACAAGGGTGGTTCGGAGCGTCGAGTTTTCATGGAACTTTCGAAAATGCCTGTGTCTCGGTGTGGAACGCGAGAACCGTGCGACGACTTTCGAAATCGTTTAGAAGAAAGAATAACAGTGATTTCGGATGATTCGAGAGCAGTCGACAGGCTTGGCTCGACGATGGCAATGATTTCTGCTTCACCATACTGCAATATAGAGGAACAGAAGAATATTTGCGGTGATCCTGGAAAGAACTAGAATTTTAAAAAAAGATGTGGAAGATAGGACACCTGAAGGCTAGCCTGGTTGAAGGGTGACATTCTGATCATCCATGGAATCACAGAGAAAGTGAAAAGGACAATTTTGGAAAGCACCAAGACCACAATAAACAAGATAAAGAAAGTATGCAGGACTCGAGAGGCAAAAGAGAATTATTTGAACTCTAACGAGAAACGGCTGACGCCCCCGAACTTTCAAAACTCCCTATAGATCCATAGAGAACCAGAGATCAGTCGTCGCACGGTTGAGCAAAATGATCATTCGCGCGAAGCTCGGGAAAAATCGCAATTAACCTTGGAGGAACAGCTATGAAACGCAGAGACGAAAAACTTAGAATCGCGATCCTAGGAGAAAGCAAGCCTGAAAGAAAAGCGCGGGAAACTGTGAAGAGAATATCGAGAAGGCGAGGAGAGTACTCTGTCTGTACGATAAACCTGTAAATAATTAATTGTGGTTATTAATTGCGCTCACGTTCGCGGACGATCGATTGATTGATTGATTCTTCTTAATTAACGATCCGCATCCTCGTCACCGTACCGTCGTCACCTTTGTCACCGTTTATTAACGATTGTTTAGATTCCTCTTGACCGTCACGAATTATTGTTGCGATTTCGACGAACGATCGATTTACCGGAAGCTCGACGTGACGTCGTCGACGCGTTCTTTGTTGAATGAAGAGGGTTGTTGAGGGTGAGAATGCGTTTCAGAACGATCGTTCGAGATTCGCGTTCACGACCGCGAACGAGAAGGAAATCGAAATGGCTTTTTCGAGTTTGTGGAACGATTCGAAGAAGCAACACACGCTTGTACACGCGGACACGCGTCCACACAGAAGAAACTGGAGTACGGAATGGGGTTTGTTTAGGGGGTGAACCGGAAGTCACGCGGGCTGGGTAACACGCGAAACAGAACCCGCTGTACGTAAAGCAAGAACATAGTATATAATTCTATATACTATAATATATATATAAATAATATAAATATAAATATAAATATATAAATATGAATATAAATATAAAATGAATGATATATTATATATATAAATATATAAATATATAAATATAATTGCCATTTTCAGGCAGACGGGGTTAGTTAGGGACACGGGGTGGGGGGATATATTATATATAATATATTTAGTATAGCGAGAACCCCATGCGATCGATGGGGCAGGGTTTCGATCGTCGATCGATTCTCGATCGTTGATCGATCGACGGTCGATGGACACACGTTAATTATACATTGATGAGGCGTCGAGAAGGGTTGTCGGAAAAAACAGAAGAAGAGTATTCGATGATCTATTTATATAATATATTCGCGGTGCGTGGCACCTCGTCTCGGAAGACGATCAACGGGGGTTGGTACCGGAAGAAAAGAACGAGAACGGAACGAAAACGAGCAGAAGGGAAGGAAATTTTGTAGAGAAAAAAAATGGTTGGAGGACAGGAAGTCGTGTTCACCCGAGAACGAGTTATTCCATCCCTCTGGAGACGGTTGAGAAGCAGAGAACAGCGGGCGGGGGTGTTTCTGGAACCTCGAGACGACGGTGAATGAACATATTATAAATAATGAATATAAATATATAAATATATATATTAAAGACAGAAAGAATAGTGTTGAGAACGAGGCGACAGAGTGGAAGATGAGAAAAACCGTAGCGACTAAGAGAATCTATTTCCGGGTCCGTGTGTGTATACGCGTTTTTTTATATTGCGCCGACGCAAAGTCAAGCGCGCGAATTTTAAATCGACGGAGAGGAGAGGAGAGGAGAGACAGGGGGTGAGAAGGGGATGGAAATGGAAACGCAGACGCGAAACGTTAGTCCTCGAGGGAAAAGACGAGAAGGGGTTGGACGTTGAACGAGTGTTGAGTAATATATTATATGAATATATTATATCATTGTATAGCACGCATAAAGATCGTGAAGGATTTAGGGGAGTACCGGTTTTTCAGCTCGATCGCTCGTTTCGACGACGGAAGATCGATCATTCGATTTGTTCAATCTTTTGGCACATGTTCTTGGGGCGAAGGGTGTCGTCATCTTTGCAATTTTCTTTTCTGGCACAGGTGCACGTAATTAGAAGTTCCTCGTGAACGTTCGACGCCATTTTGGGTCACTTGTACGGTTCTGGCGCCATTTCGCGCGCTCTTTCAACTTTCACCACTTTTTCACGATATTCCGCTATATTTTTTACATTTTATCATTCTAAAATTTAAATAAAGATCACCGGGACCCTTCACCACGAAATTTCCAACAAAATTAATGAAGAAAGACCGTCGAATTATTATTAACGAATCACATATCTAGAGGATCGGAAGGAAGCAACGACATGAAACTAAAGAAACATTGCATGTTATTCAGAACTTCGATACGAGAAGCAGATAAACAAACGTCGCAGAAAAGAATACAGAATTCCAATAATATTAATAAATATGTCGATAGTGACTCGTCGCTTCGATTTCGATCCAATTTCGAGTGGATGGAGCTGCAGAAACCCTTCAGAATTCCATCGAGCAGAATTCTGAAGCCCCGTGTGGCCACGCGGCCCTATCAAGTATCTGTTAAATAGGAGCGCCGAATTCGCGGGATGGGGTGGTTCGAGAGGGTTGGACTGGATCGCACGAAGTAACACCGGAAACAGAATAAAAAAAAAAGAAGAATACAGAACGATACAGAAAAGCTAGAGAGAGAAAGAGAGAAATGGAGAGGGAGCGTTTCGAACGGAGAACAGGTGAACGGTTCGTACGACAATAAGGTATCGATTAGTTAATCAGAGATGAAATAATGTAAAATACAAGTGCAAAAACAAGTATACATTATTATATTTATTATAAATACGAGGGCTCGTCTCACGTGTCGGCGTGATTCCATGCGAACACACACACAACAAAATGTTTCATAAAGAAAGAAATCGTCACGAAACAGAGGGTATTTTTCTCTATCTCGCTCTCTGTCCGCCCGAGAGAACTCTCCCTGCGGACAGAGAGAGAGAGAGAGAGAGAGAGAGAGAGAGAGAGAGAGGGAGAGAAAAAGAGAAGAGGAGAGACGATGTCGAGGCTCCTTTTTAGAATTTAAAAGCCACGTGTGAGGGTAAGAAAAAGGGACAAAAGGATTTTTTGAGAGAACAGAGAAGACGGAGGGATGAAACGAAGATGGGTGGCTGGAACGAGAGGATCGAATTGAAAGAGAGAAAAAAAAATAATGATCGATCTCTCGGTTTAGCGGCGTCGAGTCCTTGGGAGGGATAGGATCAGCGCGAGGATCGAGATCGCGGATCGATTGATCTCCGGGTCGTCATACCAAAGGATCGTAGATTTAAACGCGAGTAAATGACAAGAAAAAAATACATTATTTATTGTTTACACTTACGTATTCATTAGTGAATGACACACACACCACACAGCGCGCGAGAAAGAGAGAGAGAGAGAGAGAGAGAGAGAGAGAACTAGAGGAACACTGAGACAAGACAAACGCAGACAGAGAGAATGAGAGAGAGAGAGAGGATGAGTGAGAGCGTGCGCGAGTGAGAGAGAAATTCGATCGAAATCGAAGAGTGTCGTTGATTTTGAACAATTAGGCGAAACTTGTATATGATGGAATCGAATTTTCACCATCGAGTCGTCGGTGTCACGTCGATGGATCGACGAGGGGCTAGTTTTTTCTTGTAAGTGACCACTTTGTTTAGTCTCCGCTCGTCGATCGATCGAACGATCGTCGATCGTACGTTCGACTTGTTTTTTTTTGTTGTTTCGATGTGAAAAATAGGACGGGAGCGAGAGAATCGAGCGATTTAGGAAATTCTGTAAATTGTCCGGGGGGAAATGTTGCAAGGTGAGTGATTCGATTCCACCATGCCGTATAAAACTGTAATGTAATAGACACAGACACAAACACACAGAGAGGGAGAGAAAGAGAGAAAGAGAGACACGCATAAAACACACAGACACACACATACACAGTGTTCTGTCTGCGAGATCGTGAAAACGCGGTGCGACTGTAAACTACTGTAAACTAACTGATGTTACTACGTTTTACCAAGAGCTTATTGTAGTCGAGAACCATTAAACCACAAGAAACCAAACAAAACAAAAAACAAAGTCGATATATAAATGATGAAAAAAAAAGCAACAAAAAAAAAACAATGGTAATTGAGTGTAGCACGAAGAAAACTTCTTTACACTTTTGCACGAGACGTGTGTTGTACTTAAATTAATTATCAATTGACATATGTAATTAACGTTTTATTACTTAGCAATTAAACTTAATTTATTTATGATTAAAAAAAAAAATCCCGGAGTGTTCTCACGATTTTGTGTTCGCTCGAACGAACGAAAAACACGCCCTTCGTTCGACTTGATCTTTTCTTTCCGTTTCTCGCGCGTCGACGATAAACGAAAACAGAATCTGGGGACGAGAAATTCTGGAAAATAGGAAGAACAAGAGTACGTCGTTTGCCCACTCTGCTTTCTATCCGTTAAAAATGTTCATCTAAATTTTAGGAGTCGTTGAACCGCTCGACGATTTATTAGAACCACGTACAAACGTTTATAAAATAAGTGCAGTATATTCGAAGTACCCCAGCGTACTAGAAATGGCACTTTTATGTTCGAAGAAGTGTTTTTCATTTTTATTATTTATTTCATTTACGCGGAGAAGGCAGAAATGCCAGTGATAGCTCGGCCAAGTATCAGAGCATGAACGTCATCCGTACCTATAATAAACAATCGTTAGAAGACGCTGTTAATAAAAATCGGGATTCTTACGTACCCTCGTAGGTGATCACGCTTTCCAAGTTCATCACGTGGCGGATAATATGGTACTCATCGGATATCCCGTTGCCACCTAACATCTCCCTGGCGGTTCTCGCGATGTTCACTGCTTTCATGGCGGAATTTTTCTTTATCATCGATATCATCTCGGGAGTAGCTCTGATGAACAAATGATTCTTTCAAAAATTTACAACACCCTCTGAACTCTGGATTTCTATTCATCAGGGCCAGAGAAAATACCCTGAAGAGTCTGCTGTCTCGTCTGACGTCAAACGAACGTCTGACTCGTTTCATTTGGTTAAACAAACGTAATAAAGTATTCGGACGATATTATCACGAGCCCGACTCGTTGTTACAAGACAAGAGGCTAAGGGAAAGGAGAAGTCGCCTTACTTGCCCTGATCTTTCAGCCTGCCCACTCTGAGGCAACCCTGAAGACCGAACGCTATGTCGCTCATCATGTCCGCCAGCTTCTTCTGCACTAATTGATTCGCTGCCAGTGGCCTGTTAAATTGCTTCCTGTCCAACGTGTACCTTCTGGCTGTCTTTAGACAGGCTTCCGCGGCGCCCAGGGCACCCCATGCGATCCCGTATCGAGCGTTGTTCAGACAGGAGAACGGACCCTGTTGCAAAGTCACGTGATCTATTATTATACCGTTTCAACATCTCAACGAACCAGAAATTTTGTGGGACAGCTCCAATAGATCGAAAGAGTATTCCGAGTCTCTTTGACCCTACTTCAAGTTACTTGGTTATAGTGATACTCTGTTTTGAATAAGGGAGTACCGAAGGAGCTTCTGTCCTATGAAGCTAATATCTGGACACTGGAAGATCGTATGCGAATTATACTACTTGGGTTGTGACGAAGCGGTTTGAGGACATGGGTGTCAAACAGTTGGATTGCCAGACCAGAGTCCTGATCCGAGTCCTACCGAGCATCTTGGAGAGGAACTGGAACGTCCAAGGAACAAAGCTGAACTTGTGGCTGATTAGAGGAATATATTATGGGATATTTATTAAAAATTGATGGAGAGTGTACCAGGAAGAGCAAGAATCGTCACAGAAAGACCATAAGATATGTGTTCTGTCTAAAACTTTGTCCAGATATTAATGATAGAGCAGGGTATATCCACTAGAGATCGTTGTCATTGCATTCGAGACCGCAGTCATTGCGTCAGACTACTCCACTTTGCCATTTCTGCCAAGAGTACGCTAGTGCTATGATTATCATGCGATATTATTGTTCCAGTTACACCTTGAACTTACTTTAAGGCCCTGAACATTCGGCAGAAGGTTCTCCGCAGGCACTTCAACGTTGTCCATCAGCATCATACCAGTGATGGAGGCCCTCAAGGAGAATTTCCCCTCGATCTTTGGGGTGGCCAATCGATTCTCGTTGCCCTTTCTCTCCACGATGAACCCTCGTATGTTATCATCCTCGCATTTCGCCCATACGATCAATATGTCCGCGATCGGTGCATTCGTGATCCTGATTCACAGAGATTCTACTTTTCAGACCTTATCTTTCGAGAGTTGAGTTTAGTGATTTTAAATGAACCGACCATGTTTTACTTCCGTTCAGCCTATACACTTTCTTCTGCGAATCGTACACGGCTCTGGTCTCCATGGACCCAGGATCGCTGCCATGATCGGGCTCGGTCAACCCGAAACATCCGATTGTCTCACCGGAAACTGTAAACCGGAGTCTGGACCAGATATTCTACTACTGTTGTGACGCGGAGATCAGGCGATTCAAGGCCAATCCACCCTATTTATCTTCTCAAGTGTTTTTTATTTAGAGTTCTAGCAGACCTATTATTTTTGACAATCGTTCCAATTTCCGAAATGAGGAAACCTTCGGAGTGAGGCTTCGCGCGTGATCGAGTGAATGAGACCTCGAAGAGCCCAATTTCGTCGTCTGTAGTCGCTACTTGAGCTGAATTTTTGGTACAGAGCCCTCCGTCAGAATAATTCATAAAACGCATACGAATCGATTCAAACATCTCGCAGAACGTACCCAATTTTGTTAAATATTTGTCCTTCTGGTCCTGGTTTCCGTGGGAATAAATGGCTCCAGCTACCAGGGAGCTCTGAAC
This sequence comes from Macropis europaea, assembly GCA_916610135.2. Classification (NCBI taxonomy): domain Eukaryota; kingdom Metazoa; phylum Arthropoda; class Insecta; order Hymenoptera; family Melittidae; genus Macropis; species Macropis europaea. The sequence continues at coordinate 1,910,260 of OU744353.1, forward strand.
GGACATAGCAGACCTGTAGCCACTGTCGACAGCCTCTATCTCCTTGGCCAGAAGACCGTAAGCCACCGAGGAGACACCCGCTGCACCGTAGCCCTTCATCGTGCACCCCAACACCCCCATTTCACCCAACTCCCTCATGATTTCCTTGTGGAAGATCTCCTTACGGTTTGCCTCGATCACTCGAGGCAGAAGCTTCTCCTGACAGTAGGATCGGAACTGATCCCTCATCAGGATCTCATCCTGGGTGAGCTGTGACTCGAGATCGAAAGGATCCTCCCAATCGAAGCTGGCTGTCGTTGCAATGATCGATCGTTAGAGGGTCTGTTTCAGTGGAAAGTCGAAAACGGGACTCTATTTTGGTTTGATTAAAAAATCATTCGCAACACGGCCTTTAGAAGGTGCAAAACGTTTTCAAAATTTAGTCTCATCTGTTCGAGAGGCGCCAGGAGTGCGTCTGCTCCCAACTCTGGTGGGAATAGACGGGTGCTGCCACCTGGCAGCGAACAGGAATACTTCTTACGCGGCTGATCGAAGTGGACGATCGAGACGATTTTGATGCAAGAAATTGGTGAATAATAAAATGAAAACTTACGCTTTCCTGCCAGGCAAGACGAAATGGAAATCTCTGATCATTTTGAACACTGATTAAGAAGAATACTAATGAAATTTAATGAAATGATTTGCATCTGGCAGCTGGTCTTCCAAAAATAAGAAAACCGTTTTTATGAGAGACATGCTACTTCGTTTACGTCGAATGACAGCTGCGTTTAGGTGAAATATAATAAAGGATACGCCTGGAGGATATTCTTTGACAGAATCGAGTGACGAACTTCTGCGTGATGGCTGCCATTATTGATCGAGAGTCGACAGAAAACTGACTTGTTGGCCATCGTCGAAACCGTCTTATCAACTCATCCCCTCCCAAAAGAATATGATAATGCGAATTACGCTAAGATTTGTGTGTTTTTTTTCATTGCAATTATCGTCACTGTTGTTTGTAGCAGAAATATTCGAGGGACAAAATCTTATAGCTCGAGCGATCGTACAGTTGGCGGGAAATTTGAACGGAGCAACGCAGCAGGCACGTTTTATTTACAAAATTTTATAACAATTCATATAGATACACGTATTTCTCTGGTGACGAAACTCTGTGGACCTTTTAAGCTAACTACTCTCTACGCGGAATGTTTGAAACGACGGTAATGGTAACAATAAGATCGTGAAGAACGATCGTTCTTGGAAAACAAAGTTTTTCTCAAGGGACTCGCGTTGAAGACAAGGAGGAGAAGCGTAGGACGGTGTTCTTCGGGGCGTTGTTTAAACAATCAGCCTCTGCACAGTTCTTGACCAGTTCCATTGAATTCTCACTTTGGTTTCAATGAAATTCAATGAGAAAACTGAAGTGAAGATTGAATAGAACTTCGAGAGTGGCCTTGAACTGAAACAGAAACCAAGGGCGGCTGTTCCGAATGGCCCAAATTCGTAAGGCACTTCGAATTCACTCGTTGGTCGATTCGAAAGGCACTGTTTTTCGATAGGATTAATATCTTTCTTCCTTAAACCACTAGGGTGTCTTCTTTCACGACAGGACCATCCGGTAGCTTCTGATTGTACACCCGAATATTGTGAAACAAGTAGCCGAGGGCCTCCATGCAGGGCCGTACGATGGCCTGGGTCATGGCAGAGAGAAAATTTCTGGTGGCTGCGCACGTGATCTTCCAAACCCGGAGACAGGGAGCCAAACACCATATATGCTACAAAGATCAATGAAAAATACTTTTGATTTTTTTTTATTCTATCGACTGTGGTACGCTTTCGTGGAAATTCGGTGCAGACAACAATGGTGCCGTTGGAAGAAAAGAAAAATAATATTTAGTATAGCAAAACGGTGGCGACAGTTACTTCGAATATATTTCTATATACCATACTTTACCCAGAGGAATAATTTAAGAAGCATTCACTGTTTTTTATAGCTTGAGACAAGACGTATTTTTTAATACGTGAAGATATTTAATTGATTGCAAAACATCGAACATGTTTCAAACTCTTCTGTCCCCATTCTACAAAATAACAAACAAAAAACGATCGAAAGTTCAAACAAACAGACCAATCTCCATTATCTCCGAGTGTGTTGCAAAGAAACATCTTTTAAAGGGACGAAGAAACATAAACAGAGGGATCGTAGGGGGTTGGAGCGACGGTGTGCGGGTGCAGGGGGTGTCGATCGATGGGAAAATCGAGGAAAAGGTCGTCGACTCACCTGAAACGCGAGGCAGGCGAAGGTGAAGCCCAAACAGAGGGCTAGAATCGGCGCGACGAGGACGGAGAGGAACACGTAACAGCATCCCCTGGACAACCGGAAGCAGTGGCCGCTGAGGCGCCACGCGCACTCCGGACTTCGTATCCCTTCCGGTTCTCCGATCACGTCATCCCACATCACCTGTTCAACACGAAAACGTCCATCGATTTTCCTGTCCTGATCGCAACAAGTGACGACCTACCCTCCAAACCATTCTTCCTTGTCACGAACGATACGAATATTTTTATTTCAGAATGTGCCCGTCATTTCCAGTCTGAGAATGATTTTGATGTGACAAATTAGAACGGTCGATCAAGAAATTAGAACCACGCAAGAAAATTAACGGAGCAAGGAACAGGATACTGTACATGTCACGCAGTCCAGGGAATTGTCACATAACAAATTTAAGGAAAATAAGGGAGCATGTGGAACAGAAGTTTATCGGTTTCTTTAAAAGCAGATTGCGTGCACGAAGTTTCGTGGGCTAATTATCGCCCACGGCAAACATGGCAGTCTGCAGAGGCGAAAGCAATAAAAGAACACTTGAAATTCCACTGATTCTTTCTACAATCGTCCAACATCTAGGACCCTCCATCATCCCTTTAATTAAGTGAATATTTATAGTAAACTCGCACGAACGTCGTAAATGCACAGTGGTTTTCTTGAACGTGCACAATGGATTCGCAGTAAAACTGTTCTGATCCACTAGCTGACAGATCCTGAAACTATTCACAGGAAATAAAAAATAAAATTTATTCACACACTGTTAATTTATGCTAGTTAAAGTATCCAGTGGCTACTGAACTTGTTAATTAGCAAGTGACGTTAAATCTGATTCGGACATTCGATGAAGCAATCAGGAATTAAAAACAAAATTTCTAAATAAATATTTCAGTTCTAATCACGTAATTGCACAAGCGGTGAAGCAGTTCCAGCTACAGAGACCAGGTTCCGAAGGTAATCAGAGGTACCTGAAGATGTTGGTTCAAGCTGTTCGGGTCCCTGTCCTCGAGGTCGGCGTTGGTGTCGTCGCCGTTGGACGACTCGGGCTTCTCCATCCCTGGAATTTTGAAATTCCCACATTTCGGCAGGGAACATTGGAAGGTGTTCCGTAAACGCGCGAGCATGCTTCACGGCGACCGTACTTGGCTGCGACTGCGATTCTATGAACCTCGAAGAAGCTAACACCCAGCGAGTTCGAGCGATCCATAAGCAGCTGGGTCCGATGCGTGTAAATGTCTGCGTACCCGTGTGTCCGTGTGTGGGTTGTTAAATAATAAATCGGTGGTGTAGCTACCGGCGAAGCCAGGATCAACGAGAACGACCTCGACGGACTTGTTGCGGCTACCGGAGCACGGTTCTCCAGGGAAACCACTACGCCCTGGACTTCAACGTCACGATCTTCGTATCGATTTCCGCCGAGCGGACCCTGTGTCTTTGCTGCTTTGACATTTGCTCGCGCGAAGTTGCATGTGCATGTGTAAAGACCCTGTGGTCGTTTCGTACGGTTCTCCGAAGAAATAGGTTCGACCGTTTCGAATGCTAGGAAAGTCCTGAAAGTTCGACTTCTCGGAGGCTTGGACAGTTCTAGAGGTCTGTAGATACATAGAGGCATCAGGGAAGAAATGGTTAAATTGTTTGGAATGCTGGAAATCTCTTGAGAATTTGATTTCTTAGAGTCTTGGACAGTTCTAGGGGTCTCTATGTATACAGAGGCATCAGAAAAGAAAACGCTAGAAAAGTCTGGAGAACCTGACTCCTCAGAGTCTTGGACACGTCCAGGGGTCTCTAGACACGCAGGCACATCAAGGTCACTTCCACGTTCACCTTGACAATCTTTAACAGTGACACAGGGCGCTTCGTAGACTCTAGCCAGTTTCAAAGTAATATTAATAGTATTTTCGAGTATTTTGAGCGTATGAATATTTCTCAGGCACTCGGAAGTTCGCACGTACTCGATGAATCTTTAACGAGCCTTAAGAGCGACAGTCATTCGAGATTATCGACCGAAAACTTCCGATTGTCGCGAAGATCGTGCGCCGTTCACCGTACAAGAACTTTCTGATCCCTTCACCGAACACCTGCTCGTTGTTTCCGTTTCCTGTTCGACTATGTCTGCACAATGGTCCGCGGATCGATATTAAAAAATATGAAACCCGATGAATAATCGTATCGTCTGATCGAAATAGGTCGCTGACCCTAATCGCGCACACTAACCACAACAACGAATAAATACGCAAGCGTGTTGGGTTATTGACTCCTGAATAGCGTGTACACCTTGTTCATCTATTATTCATTAAGAAAGGCCTCGAACCTCTCGGTTACCTTGATGCTTTGTCTCCGATTCATTTACAGGACTCACTCGAACGCTTTGGCAAATTTGTCGATCGGATAGAGTGGAATACTGTTTAAGTAGAATGATACCGTGCTGCATCAGACGCTCTTTAATCATTTTACACGGATATGCAGGTGATTTTTAAATCGTTGCGAATGTCAGACTACCCCAAAACTATAATCGTGCCTGATCTCATAAATAGACTGTGGATGTTTACGCAAATATAAATTTTGGACTAGAATATTTTCTGCTTTAATGTAGTCGAAAAAGCGCTTTAAATATACTGCTCGAAACAATTAAAGACACAGGGGTTTAATAATTTTTAACAATCTGTCAAGTAGCACCAATGGCAGATTCACAATTGTAATTGCATGTTTATCGTGTGTAATATTTGGAGCGTTTACAGTGCCTGACACTTTAATAAACAATAAATCATGTAAGTATAAAGTCCTCTAATTATTTCGAGCAGTATATTATGCAGCTTACTTTTTACTTCGTTTGCATTGCAAATTTCCATTCGTCACGTATTTGACTGCATCGAGTGGCATGAAGTTCCGCAGTCTACTTATAAAACATACGCTAAATAAGCACGCATTGAATAATGATTTTACCGTACACGCGGCGAAGAGTGAGAAATGTACAGAATTGGATGTTTTTGCATAAACACGCGCGTTGAATTGTTTTTAAAAATATGCTCACCGGTTTCTCCGTTCGCTACTCGTGATCCCCTAATTTTGCCCGACCTTTCTTTCGCGCCTGTTAAGCGACTCGCAGCTTTTCTCGACGGAGTTAGTCCAGCTGCTAGCAGGTGTAGGATAATCCGCGATTTACCTGGTGGACAGTGGTCAAACGCGACTGCGCGACCATTTTCCACCCTCCACCCCCTAGAGCTCGCCGTACAACCACCCTATCGAAAGTGAATGGCCCGTTGGTAGCGATAGAATCGACCCCCTCGCAAGTATCTTTTGCTTGACTTTCCATTTCGTTGTACCGACCCTGAAACACTGAAAGAAATTCAATTTACATCTTTTGATCCTGCTCGAACGTTGCAGCGGTACCCACGTCGACGACGAATCGACTGGCACCCATTCTCCGAGCATGAATCGAATTCCTTCTATCTTTTGATTGCACGTGGTTGCGCAACGAGAGGCTAAAAACAAGTTACGAGACAATATGTTTGTCGCCAGAGCGGATAAACATTATGTAAACTGCGCCCCCGTTACTCAACGCGGTGTCGACGGGGTCTTTGATCGCTCGAACCTCTCCAGCTCCACGGAGGTTCCGCCTCTCGCCACGGATGGCGCTGGAATGAACTTCTTCTCACGAGTGAAATGGATCGTACCGATCGCGCGAAATGCCGCGCTTTCTTACGAACCTTCCGAAAAGTTTCTTTTATGAACTTCGTGGATGTTCAGCAGCGTCAACGGGTTATTTTTAATAACAATCTGAGTAAAATTTCAATAGAAACGGAGTTGCAGATGGTGTGGATGAACGAAGTTCTTTGGTCGGAAGAGTTCACACGAACGTTATCGGTAGACTGCGGATGTTTATGCAAATATACATTTTAAGATTTAAATAGTATTTATTTTAACGTAGCTACCGAAATGAAACTGTGATAAAATTATATTTTCGGCTTTAAATGTTACAAAATTTATTTCTTATTTTACTTGCCGCGTAGAATGTGCATCTTACGCTTGTTTAAGAATGTTAGATTGCCTAAACATACGCAGTCTAGTTATCGGAGGCTCGATTCAAGTTCCCTAAAATGTCTATTTGCTGATAGTACGCGAATCCGAGTGGTCGCCCGTTCATGCGACCCGCGTCTGTCACACGCAGGTGACAAAACAACGATGCGTCGGCTTTGTTTAGGGCACTGACGTCGAGTCCACGGTGACAGATTGAAGATCGATGGGACAATGCGCCGTGCATCGGATATTCTCCATTGTCCCGTTAATTCCATTGCGCACCCGCTTGTCTCGAAATTTTCGCGAGCCCTCGACGCGAACCGCAAACAAAAGATAATAATTTTTCGGAATCCCTTAGACTCCGCGGAAACTCTTCCGGTCGCTTTCGAGACATCGTTGGAGGCTGGTACAGTACCGCAACCCCAACTTCTCAAAATACAACACGCGTGACGTTCTACCTTGAAGATCTTATCATAGTGAAAACTGCAATGAATGTGAAGAATAATAAAGATAACTTGATTTGCCTAATCTCCGTGTTTCTTATTAACGTTATCCACCTCGAGAGTCCCGAACGCTTTGTCCTACTCCCTCTGTAATTTGGTATAAAAAAAATCATAGTATGTCGGTGTACTATGATTTGGAGGTGGATCCGATTGAAAAAGCGGACGACCGGGTCGTGACCCCTGTTTCTGAGATTCCTCGTGTAATTCCACATGAAGGAACGTGTAGGTGCAGCCACGGATTGCGTCAGCAGAGACACGGCTAGCGACTCGCTCTACAATAATCGTGCATCGGTGCCATAACAGGCGCATTGGTGTCATAACCCCTTGCGCAAGTAAGCTCCGCGCTATCGAGCACCCATTCTCGAGCTCGTTCGGCTCCGACAAATTCGTATCGGCCTGGAGTCACGCGTCTCCACCCGAATGCACCCTGGGTGGCACCTTTGTATTTACTATAGAGCGACAAATTCAGGGAATGCCTTTTCAAACGAATCGGATCATCGATGCGATGATCTATGCATTGTTCTCGCAATCAGCAGATGATTGAATGGACCAAACTGAACTGAAGCTGAAGGATTAAAGGGAGGCTCGAACCTTCTTTATAGAAACGTTAAGTCCGAAGAGAACTGATCTATAATAAAAGGATCTTCTCTAACGTAATAGTAGATGACTGAATGGACCGTGTAGATGGGCCTGATCAAACTGAACTGATGCGACGATCTATGTATTACCGTAAAGTAATGATCAAGTGAACTCTGTGGATAGACGTTTGAAGATACTTCACTGGTTCCAAAGTGAATTGATCTACAACAAAACGATCTTCCTAACGCGGTAACGGATAAACGAACCATGTGGATAGACTCGTCCAGACCCGACCGATACGATCTACAGATCGCTCTAAACCTCTGATCGAATGGACCACCCACACAGACCGGTCCAACCTGAACTGTACCTAAACTATTAACAGGATGATCGAAGGAGTTTCACAAGCGCATTGACCCCACCCAGCGCGCCGCCACGAAACAGTCCTAACCCTGCAGATCAGGACCGATCTGGAGCGAAGCTGTAATCAAAATCGAAGAGGCGTCCAAAAGAAGCGCAGAAGAGTGCAGCGATCCAAAGAGAGCAGATAAAAAGCATTCGGGGTCCGTCGAAAGTTCCCGAAGAGGCGGTGACGTCAGGAAGAGGGAAAGGAACTGAGATGATGGAAGAAGGGAAGGAACGATAGGGCCAGTTCGAGAGACCGGATGCGAGAATCTTGCTCGAGATAAAGATAGCCCGTGCTTTCTTGTTGCGTTAGCTGCCTCATAAACGTCATCTCCCTATTACGGCGCCGAGTTCCACGTAATCCGCATAGAAAGACCTTTGATGCCCCAAGGACTCCGTCCAGAAGGAATTCGCTGCAGATGCATCTTCAGACTCGAAAAACTCACCCGCCGATTCAGCATGAAACACAAAAATAACGTTTCTTCAAACGAAACGCCTCCTTCTTCGCCTCGGCGCCCACCGGGTCGGAAGACGGTCCGTCGATCATAGGAAATTTTGAAAATTGCCGTGAAACAGAGGGAAGGCGAGCTGGCTCAGGGCGTACTCCCAAATCGTGCTCGTAGAAGCGGAGCTCGAGATCGAAGGCTTCAAAGATATGCGGTTAGGGTTCTCTCCCTTCGTTCGCCCGTTTTCTTACGTCATCCCCATCGCTGAGTCACGTTGCCTGTCCCTATATACGGCCTCCCATAAACCTCCACCATTCACGCGTACCTTAAGACTAACCCCGCAACTATGCACGCTCCTCGCTGTGCCTCTATTTAGATCTGCTGCCACCGTTTCTTCAGTTTCATTGTCTCTACAAACTGACAGTTTACCTGGAATTCTGTGCACTCTGCCGTTCACAGCCCGACAATTGAAATTTGAGTGTCCGGTTCTCTGAATTTATTTAACAAATCTTAACACTCTGCAGGGTCAGTTTTACTGTAGTGAATGTTAGACTCTGCAGGGACCAGGTCTTCGATTTTAATCCGTTAATTTCTATGTAAAATTTCTTCGGACGCAACAGCATATTACAAAATCATAGCTGTACCCTAATTTGAATGCATTGAAACGAAGGAAGATCGTTTCGGAGAGCCGGAGCGATCGAATTCACCGATCTCGCGATTTCTTCGTTACGAAATTCGCAAGGCCAGCGATCGCGAGCGTTTCATTATGGTTAAACGAACGGATTAACGTAATGCACGGTCGCCCTTTCGATTCTCTCGCGAGCTCGATCGATATACCACGATCTCGAGCGTGTGTAAGTTGCTTACACGAGACGTGTAATTCAAGATTTCCCAGGGATTGGTTCTGTCTGTGCGCGAGCGATCAGGATCTGAATTGCGTCAATGCTCGTTGTTGCATAATGATCCGCAACCGTACCAGTTTCTGTCCGCGACTTTTCTTCGAACCCGACCGCCGATTAGACGGAAATTTTTAATCGTTCCTCCCCGTGACTCACGCCGCCGCGTTTGACACCGTGAGTCACTCACCAGTTTTTCTTTCGAACAATGAAACTGCCCCTGATATCGTTCGTACGTGCGCGCTCGAGTATTTCTTTATTCTCTTCTGACACGGATGATCGAGGATTCATCGAGCATTCGACGACCGCCGTCACGTATACGTGACTTCGTCTCAGAGAAATAAATACGCTGCTTCAAAAAAATCAGAAGCTCAGGATTTTCAGCAGTTTTAGACAATTCAGCAAGTATCAGCGATGACAGAAAAGGAATTTATTATTTTATACCGCCAGACGCCTCAATGTGTAATAAATTATTTGAACGCGTGATCCTGTGATTCTTTTTAGCAGTATACTTTGAATAGTGTAATCGATACTCGAAGTACTGATAAAGTGGAAACTGTAGAATATTTAATGCACAGGCAGTAATGTAAAATGTTTAAGAATTCTTGCTGAAGTAGCAGAAATTAATTAGTGTAAAATATTGGCGGTCGTCAAAGTGTTAATGCGGGCGAGTTTTGGTTCTTATCTCCGTTGAGTAATAAATAATGAATTATAAGAACACTCGATTATAAATTAAATAAGGAATATCCTGTACTATTAACTGAGGACGAACCAGGTGATATTAAACAGTTATGTGCATATTTATGTTTGCTCGCGTTTGAATCAGTCGATGTAGCGTTTGTTGGTTGTACACAAGTCGCTCGAACGTTTACGAAAAGGTGACACCGAACAATTTGAATATTGCCTATATAAGAGACGAAAAAGTCGTTGGGAACATTTGCCTGTCCGAATTGAGAAACCATACACCGTGTGCATCATTGAATCGAACTCGAATCTGTGGTAGTGTCTGGAACATTTTACTATCAGTTTCCCGCAAGCGTAAACGGTGAAAAACGAGAATTAATACGAAACATTTATAAAGCAGGAGAGAAGAATTTAATTTTCAAGTCGGAGCATCGGTTTACCTGTCTGAACCGTCGTCAGAATGAGGTAAGAGATATTAAATTTAACTCGAGCGTCTCCTGAGTGATTATAAAAAATTAAATATCGATTGAAGCGTGAGATCGAATATTAATACTACTTTATACAAATTTTTGCTAATTTACCAAGTCGAGTCCAACCGCTTTCTTGTGTCAAATAATCCCATAAGTAATGTCGTTTTCTATCTTATAACACATACTTGAAATAAGTGTGAATATATTGTTCTATTTGGAGGAAAAATTTGTACTATCATAGCAGAGACCTGTAGCCAACAATTTTATAAACAGGTGAAATTTTTGGTGAGAAATGTCAAGATGGTGTTCGAATAACTACTGCTTATTTAACTGTCCTCACAATTTCTTAATTGACAAACAGTTAAATCATGCTAATCGGTAGCAACAGACTCAAAATGAATTCTCTTCAAACTAAACAAATTGATTAAAAATCGAGTTGATGAAAGATACTAGACGATAATTAAAAATTAATATTATCATTGAATTGTTTGCCCTTGAAGTCACATTTGAAAACGATATTAATTATGCCAGTTCCGCTCGACCTCGAGGCCATGATCCACTCGATCAACAATCAACAGACGGTTCGTGTCGACGGTGGCCGTTACAGATTAAAAAAAAATTCAGAAAATGATAGTTGGCAGGCTGAAACCGTTTCTCTCAGCTTCGCGACATCGATCGTTCAGGAAACATTTAAAAAAATAGTTGCAGAAAACCATCGACGAAGAAGACGTCCAGGAAGTCGTCTTCTTGTTGCAAGGGGAGCCGGTGTCGGTACGACAGCAGCGAGAGCTCGTCCTCGTGCACGTCCGACTCGCGTTCAGGCTATTCAGACAGCTACGACTCCGAATCCGACTGCTGTGGCGGTGATTGCTGCTACGACGGCAGCCCTCAGCGAAGAAAGGGCAAAGGAAAGTCGAAAGGGAAGAAAAGCTCGAAATCTTCGAAGCAGACGAAGACGACGAGACCGTCGAAGCCGGCCAGGTCGCCGTGCTTCGTGAAAACGTCCAGAAAGAAAGTGTCTCGTCGATCGAGTGAGTCTTTATTTATTTACTGAGTTTCAACTGACGCGTGGCTGAAAGAAACGAGACTCAGAAAAATTCAAATCGACAAGTTTCGTGTCGTCGGAAAGTCTGAAATAATTTTTAACCTTTTGGGTGCTACGCTAGAGCGTAGAGTCAGAGAAGCCTTTCTTTCAGACCGCTGTAGTGGCTCGTATTTTTCTGTAATCGTTATGAAGAGTGTTCAGAGTGTTGCATTGAGAATTCGATTTGTTTCAGGACGCTCCTCGTCGTCGTGTTCGTGTTCTGAATGCGACTGTTCAGACTCGTACAGCAGCGATGACGACTGCTACGGTTGCGTGGACAGGAGACCAGCTCGTAAAACGAGAGCCTGATCGAAATTTCAGAATTTATTTCCACTGTGAGCTGCTGGAGTATTGATGTATTGCTTGCCTGATTGTGTAGAGATATTTATTTATTGTGATTTACTTAAGCGTCCACGATTTTATACTATGAGCGTGTTGTGAAGAATGTTTTGTTATATTGTAAGGAGATTTGTATCGAGATGGAAGAGAAGACTGTAAAATGTTACATGAACAATAAAGAACTACCATAGAAAGTAAAATGTGCTGTACACTGATTTTCTGAAATTTCTGAAAACGTTACTCCTGGCGAATTTCAATTTTCTAAGTCACTCGAGCCATCGCCCTAACTTTCTTTCAAAAATCTCGAAACTCCTGAGCGTGAAATCGGGAACACAAAATCGTGATTTAGAGCAGAATTAAATAATTAATTACATAGAGAGAGAGAGAGAGAAAGGGGAAAGGTAAATAAGGGGACACGGATTCTCGTTTTGTTTAATCTCCGGGGGTTGCGATTATTTATCGTCCCTGTTCTCTTACACACTCAAACAAGAGGATTCGTGCTATCAAGGTTCGCTCTTAATTGGATTTAAGGGTCGACGATTTTATGGACCCTCTCAACGTCACAATTTTCTCGCTTCCACTTAAACCACGATCCACCACTTCGGAAGATTCGAGCTATCGAAGTGCATGATATAAAAGTACCCCTAAACATGGACAATAAATAAAGTAATAAGTCTGAACAGAAATATTTGTAACCGACGAGACGGTAGAGCGTAGACGGTTGATTAGAAAAAGCAGAGGGAACTGGAAACACCGCAAATAAATAAAATAATAAATACCAGTTAATGTCTCGAACCTAATCCCTTTTCGCAATTATTTTCATCGGTTACGCAAATCAGCGTGTTACAAATCCACGCTGTATGGTTACGTTACATTTCGCAGACGCATAATGCGCGAAATAATAATTGCGCACGAAGGAAAAGGGACAGAGTGCATAAATGAGAGAGCGCAGTTGCATCGGTGCAGTCACGTGCGACCGTGCAACGTGCTCGCTGCACTTTAGGTTCACGGCCTGCCTCTACCTTGCCACTGTAACCAGCGGTTCTGACATAACAGCCTCGTCGCTTCGACTGTACGTACACTCCGCTTATGTCGATCTCGTGCAGAAACCAAATCGTGTTCAGATTCGATTCGAAATTACCAGAGACCTCTTACTTCTATCCTGTCATCGCAGCAGCTCATTTTTCAAACTCCTTCTCGAGTTCTACCGATTTTAATATCTAAGTGTGCGGTATCGTTAGCAAATTACACAGCCGCTGCAACCAGCAGTTCTGACATAATAACCTCGTCGATTTTACTACACCTCGTTCGCACAGATCTCTTACACAATTCAAATGATGTTCGTATTCATTACGAGCAGTTCGAAATTATTTCAGGCCCTTTCGCTTCGCCCCCTCGCGGCAGGAGCTCATTTTTCAAACTTCTTCTCGAGGTCCATCAATTTTAATAACTCCCCCGTTTGGTCCATACACGCATAGAGATATTTGAATAATATCGAACTGTGTAGCATTGTTAGCAAATTACACGCGGGCATCCATAATTCATGCACAAATAATTGTCTGCGCGTGAACGTCCGCGATGATGGACGATCCGCGAGCAATCCACGTACGAAGAGCGTTCTGCATACACAAGATCATGCTATTTTTTCCAGGTGCAAAATAGTGCGAGCGGCTGTTCAAATAGATTGTAACAGGCGCGCGTGCAGGTGTTAATAATAATACGATCGGGCCGGTAAATCAAACGTGTCGTTTCGTCGCCGCTGCATCGGGGACACGCGAATTCATTTCTGGATTCGAACAGAGTGCAACGGCTGAACGGCTCGTTGTCTTGTAATTTACCGTTAACGACAATTTAAGCTCGTTGCACGCCGGGTTACAACACACAGGCCTGTGCAGCTGCGTTCGCCGAGATAACTCTGTTTAAAGGTCTCCGTCGTCCAGTCGCATTGTTCGGTATCTAGGTGGGAGTAGTTATGGTTAGATAATGCTAATGCCCCCAGCATATAATTAGCGTCTTGGTTACGCCGTGATATATCATTCTTCGCCGTGCCAGCGATCTTGGGAATGCGATCGGACCCGATCCGCGTTTCCAGCGATCTACGCTTGAGATCCTTCGGGGAACTCCTTCACCAATTTTTAGATATTTTCAGCGCTGTCACCGATAGGCTGTGGGAGTTTTTTTTGGTTTGTAGACCGGGAAAGGGGGTATTGGATAGGCATCTGATGTTTGGAAGAATTGGGTGTTGGAGGACTGAAGAAATTTTAGTAAATACCCTTTAGTGTAGTTCATCAAATCATAAATTTGTAATTATTTATATCTCTAAAATAGTTACGTCAATGGGTTTTTTTTCATTGTATTGGGAATAAAATTCTACGTCAGATAGGCGTATGATATTTAAAAAAAATCACGCGTTGGAGGACTGAAGAAATTTCATTAAATACCCTCTGCTGTAGCCCCCTCAGACTAACTAATGGTTTCACAAATGTGCGGTTATTTTCGTTCCCAAAACAGCTACGCTAATGCGATTTTTTTCACTGTATTGGGCATAAAATTCTGTGCAACGCAGGTGTATGATATTGAAAAAAAATCCAGCATTGGAAGAATGAAGAAATTTATACTAAATACCCTCTGTTGTAGCCCCCCCAGAGTAACTAATGGTTTCACAAATGTGCGATTATTTTCGTTCCCAAAACAGCTACGCCACTGCGGTTTTTTTCACTGGATTGGGCATAAAATTCTGTGCAACACAGGCGTATGATATTTAAAAAAAATCCAGCGTTGGAATATGAAATAAATTTGATTAAATACCCTCTGCCGTAGCTCATCAAAGTAGCCAATGGTTTGACAAACGTGCGATTATTTTCGTTCCCACAGCAGCTTCGGCGCAGGAACTTTCTTCGTTCGAATGTTTATATTCGTACCGATCTAACACAAAATTACATAAAGCCAGCACACGGGGACTAATTAAAACAACTGAACAAAGCCACGCCCCTCCAGAAACATTGAGGCGATCGTAACAGTCGCTCGTACGGTGTCGATTAAATAGAGGAATCTACGTATGTAAAAGTTAGAGCGGGTGTATCGGTGAATAAAAACGGAGCGATCGAAACGGGGACGATCCAAGAGCGATTTTCACGTGTCAGTCATCGTGGCCGCGGTCGATGGAAAGGTTCCGTCGTTACGAGGATACACGGGGTGCTACGTAAGAATAATTCCATTTTCAGAGATGTCGGACAACGTAACGTGACCGGTGTCCACGTGGTGGCGAGCACGTGGAATGGACGCGAGACTGTTATGTAAGCAGGCCGAGCGGAGCCGAGCGGAGCCGAGCGGAGCCGAGCTGGCACACCCACGCGATGCTGTCTATCCGTGAGACAAGCTATAGCTGATCTATTCGAGCAAGTTCAACGCGTTCTCCGGGATGATGGGCCGCTTTCAGAGCCACGGAATTTCAGTCGATTTTTAGTAGCCAGAACATGATGAACGAACTCGTCGGAAAAGTTAGAGGAGTAGAATTATTATTAGAAATAAATGATCGTGTACGTCATACGCTGGGTTAACCTTGCGCGAGCAGTCGAGATTGAGAGTTGTTTACGCGTTGAAAAAATGTAGTAAATAAGCGTGTTTACGACCGTACGGTTTCGCGCCTCGCTCGGATCTGCCTGAACACGCAAAAATCCCCGACCTTTATAGCTTTTCTGGATGCTAGGCGCGACAGAATTCAACCAATCACCGTTCAGGTTTACTCGGAGACTCTCTGCGTGCACGGTTTCTTGGCTAGCCGAAATCTGAGGCGCTGGGACCACTTGCTGGTGTACCGTTTCAATTGCTACTGATTTGAGGAAACGGATGTTCAAGTTTCTCCGCACGATAAGCTCTGTGCAATCATTTATAAGAAATTGAATGGCTGACAATATAATCTAAAACTCTTTCAGACAGCATTATCCCATTTGCATACATGCGCGCAATTTTCCTGGACATTATCACCAGAGCGCATATGTGCGCGCAGTACTCAAAACTGTTGGATGCAATAAAAACAAAGTTGGTGATAACGGCATATTTTTCATTCTTCCGTATGATGCAAATGGGTTAAGGAAGAGTATAGTCGAATAATCGATATAGTTTTGAAACGTAGAATTCATTCGGAGCAACGTGGAACGAGATGAAGCGGAATGGCGTCGGCTGGAATGGTACCGTTCAATGTACCACATTTCTCGTGGCGTTAAAGAGACGAATCGGTTGACACTGTTTGGTCCAAATAACGGTACGTCGGTGTCGTTACATCGTTCGAGCAGCTACACGAAAGAGGCTGGTCGCGTTTCCTCACGAAAATTATAATCACGACCTGCTGTTCTATTCGATCCTTCAAAGCGTTCGAAGCTCGTCCAAAGACGCAACGAGTCGCCTTGTGACTCAAAAACAAACAGGTGACGTCTTATTCATTGCTGAACCTCGTCAAACGGGTATTGTCGCAATCACGTTGTTCCTGTGATTCATTTTCCTCCATCGTGAGCATGCAATTCATTTTCCTCCGCTGTAACCTACGATTCATTTTCCTCGGTTATTTTTTCATCAATTTTCCTCGACCGTTGCACGAGCGAGACTTCAAGTCGAAACGAAACTGGTCGGTCGTCGGAATCCGGCCTCGTCGATTCGAGATTTCCTGGGGTGAGAACGCGAGGGTTGTCGGGGAGGTCGACGCTAAAGAAGCGGAATAAACCAAAACGGCTGGCTGGGTTACAGAAATAGCGAGACAAAAGCGGCGCAAGATTTGCGTTGGCCTACTTGCAGCCTGCAATGAAAGCAAGAAACGCGAAAAAATTTCGCGCGGCTCGCGTGCTGCGTTCACCTACCGACTTCTAAGAAAGAATCTTCCTTCGAACGTAATCGAATTAGTTTCTAACACGATTCGTGAAGCAAAAAAATAATTGCTCCATCGAACACCGGTTGTTCTGCACCGCCTCAGGATTTGCACATCGATGAACCTACTTCTAACGCGATTCCTACACGAGAAATAATTGCTCCATCGAACTCTGGTTATATCGTATCTGCCTAAAACGGTGCGAGCACCGGTTTCTCAAGAAAATGATTCTTTTTTCATTCGACCGGGCCATCAGCGATCGTTGCTCGGTCCGTTTAAATTCTGCACAAAGATTCGTCGGACAACAACGGATGACCAGAGCCGAGGCGCAAAATCGTTGACGTAATCGACGGGGGACAGCCGGTGACAAACACGCTAGCGAGAAGATAGCCCGAGAAGAGTGACCAGGAGGAGGAGGAGGAGGAGGAGGCGGCGGAGAAGAAGGAGGCTGGCATTGCCACGGTTTGCTCGAAAAAGTAGGTTTCTGGAGCACGAGGCAAGGCCCGTGAAACAAGCATCGTCGGGACGATGAAACAGAGGCTGCTGCACCGCGTGAACACGAACTCGCGAACCGACAATTTCGCAAGGGCAACGCAGCGCGGTTCGATCGGACAAGCGAAATCGGCCAAGGGAAACGCGGAACGAACGACCTTTCGTGCCTCTCTTGCACGCCATCCACCCACCAGCCGTCTTTTCTAACCGAAAAACAACGCAAATATTAGCGTAAGCCTCGTCACGGTGACTCTTTTGTGTTTACGCAACGTTTTGAAGGAAACAGTGGAGACCGCTACCAGGGATTCAGCCGAACCGATGCCAGAATCTTCGATTTTTGTCGCTCCTTGTACAGATACGGCAATGGGACCTTTTTCCGTGTGCGAGGCATGAAAAACTGCTTAAGATAGGTACCCAAAATTTGGAAAAGAACTGCGAGTCAGAAGACTGCAGATATTTATTTTAACACCTACAGTAGTCTGTCGGAGGCTGCAGCCAGTGGCCTCACAAATCTGCAATAATCTAGGTTCCTATGATAGCTACGTCAATGAAACTTTTTTCAGTGTCTAGAGCATGAAAAACTGCTTAAGATAGGTGCCCAATATATAAAACACATTCACATTTCGAAAAGCTACAGAAATTCATTTAAATACCTTCTACCGTGACCTACCAGAGGCTGCAGCTAGCGTCCTCACAAATCTGCAAATATTTTGATTGCTATAACCGTTACGCCAATGAAACTTGTTTCAGCGTGTAGAGCAGAAAATTCTACATGAGACACGCTCCTTTTGAAGGTGTAGCGATATTTTTTATCGACGCAACGCTCCTTTCTCTTTGACTCTCCACGCACCCCCGGCTGGACACTGCCACCCCAGGTTGTCCAAATCTGTAATTTGAAGCTTTCTCCCCGCTTCTACGCCACCCCAACATCGGAGAACGTGCAGTCGGTGAAGTTCTACGTAAAACAGCCTACGTTTCGAGCGTGCAACCTGTTTCGTGAATAATGCAAATTTCATACCGATACTCGCGGGATCTCTGACGGGAGGTGTTACACGTAGCCGCATATAATTAAAATTTCGCCGTAATTAATCGGTTTCGAGCAGCACGCGAATTCACGGGATCGCGTTTCCGTTCGATCGGCTCGAACCGATCCCGGACTCGTTCTCCGCGTTCTCGCCTGCCGGCCAATAAATAATCGTTTCAACGGGTTCCGCACGCGAGCGTTTAATATGTAATACAAATATATTCATGCAGCGGCGCAAGGTGAGTTACTGCAATCGAGCGGTTATGCTATTACATAAGATCCTCGTTGCAGAGAACAGAGAGAGAGAGAGAGAGAGAGAGAGGGGGGGAGAGACAGGGAGAAACGTTGGTAAATCGCGTATGATTTGTACCTTGACCCCGCTGTGAAAAACCGCCTGCTAATTCTCTCGTTTTTCCTCCTTATCGAATTAAGCACGCCAGCACTTCTACGCAGAAACACGTAATTCATTACGATCCTATCCGACGATTCTGAGATTTCTATTTATCATTTTTCCACCAACGGTCGGAAAATTTACTCTCCGATCGAACCGGTCGCTTCTTGCTTCTCCCAGCGATTTCTAAGAGACTGAAGTCGCTGATTAAATATCGCGTGTCCTGTACTGTAACCGAGTAACCGAAAATCTATACTACGGCTCGTCTGTTTAATAAATCTGATCGAGGAGACCATGACGGATCACCGGGAACAATTTGTATGCGGCTCCGACTCGTTGATCGGTTATAATTAATTAAATCGTAAGACACCCAGTTTTACCAGTAAAATTCGAGTTATATAGTTGCGGCAGCAGTTTATACTTTGATATCGCGTCTCTATTAGCGGGTACAATTTATGCAGCAGCCTAATGTATTCTATTTCTCTTTTATTTATAGCCTGATCCGCAAACGCGTTCGCCAACTGGATATTCCAACGCGCGATCGAATCTTTTTTCCCATTCCGTCGACGATTCATGGGTGGCGCGCGAACGGCGGAAAACACGAGAAAGCGGAGAATGAGAGAGAACCGTTACATCGTATCGTTATTTTTCTCGATGAGCCAGTGGCACCCTTGCTCGCGCGTATCACCGATGATATTTCAAACCGTTCATTTGTTAGCGCGTTCGCTATCGACGCTTTAAACAACAACTTCCTCGGTAGAACGGCATCGAGTAACCTCGTTCGCGTCGGCCTCGATTTTCTTACGAAAACATCCAGCGAATCGAGTTCCATCCACGTGAAACGCGTCTCGAGCTGAATTTCAGTCCTCCTGTTTCTTCGTCGCGAGAGCATGGCCTCGATTTTTATCTGGATGCTCTATTAGGCGCGCTCGGGACCCGGTAGAACTCCGATTCATTTACAAATACTTTGCCAGGTTCACACGAAACTTCGTCTGTCGCTTCGATTCCTCTTTTTCCTTCGATCGAAGATCATTTAGAAGGCTAGGCTTAAGTCAGGTTTAAGTTAGACTGGTCACAGGATGGGCTAACTTCAGGGTAGACCGGCTGCAGGTCGGACTAGCTTTAGGTTAGGCTACCTTTGAGTGAAGCTGGTTCAAAGTAAGGCTTCAGACTGATCTGGCTGTATGAGAAGATTGGACACAAGTTTGGATACCTCCAGACTGGTCTGGCTTCACGATAGACTAGGGTAGCTTTAGGCCAGACTAGCTGTATGGTGAGTTACCCACTGATCACGCTAGATTCGCATTAGCGTAGCTTTAGGTCAGACTAGTGCTAACTGTAAATTAGATAAGTTTTGAGTCAGGCTAGTTTTAGACTGGTCTAGCTGCACAACAAGACTAGGCACAAGTTAGGCCACCATCGGACTAGTTTTATCTAGCTCTAGGATAGGCTAACCATACACTACACGTTCAAATTTCATCTGGATCATCCTACGGTCTATCCAGGTCAGACCTAGGCCCCGTCACCCAGTTCAACGTACTCAGTCTCACAGAAAAATGATGATCAACATCAACCAAGCTGACTAAATCATCGGTTATCCCCCAGGCACCAAGGCATCCTCATCTTCCATTGCAACAGAAGACTAGAAAATCTGAACTCGATGTAAACCAGTCGAAGGGGACTTTTCTCGGTTTGCTGACGGCGTGGACGTTTCGAAAGTCCTGTTAAGCCACCAATGTATCTATAGATGGTACCGATCCTGAAGATTCCACCGAGGAAAAAAATGTTTTTCTCGCGTCGTTGTACGATCTAATTAGCGGAGTCTGGGTCTCGCGATTTCCTAAGCCTGAACGGTAAAAGTTCCCGCGCGCAGGTACACGTGCTCGCCTCGGTGTTATGTCAGATTTCAAAGCTGTTACGTAACGTTTACCGTAAGCGAGCTAACGAGCGAGTGGTACCTTTGCACTCCAGTGCCGTGTCTAGCCTTTCGACATACCTGTCCCATAGAATATTATTAACTCCTTCCTTTTTCAACAGCCATCCGCGCTGAGGTTTCTCATTCAAGCGCTCTGCTATTCATTACCCAATTTGCTTCGGATGCTTCTCTAAAAGCCAAGGGTGATGCAATCGATGATACACCTTTGAACGACGCTGCGATCACTGTTGACGTCTCTGGAACAGGTATCTGATCGCGGAACCATCGAACTCGGAAGAAACGTTTCAGAACGAAAGATCAGCGGACGGTCGAAGAAAGACGAGAGGAAACGGTGAAATTCCTGAGAGGATGATCGACGTGGCCGAGGGTCACGTGACCAAGAAATCAGCCGTTTCGCGAAATGACTGTCCGTAAACAGTTCGAGCAACTGTTTACACACCGTGGCCCGTTAAACACGAGAAACTCCGTCTTGTTTTGACCGAGCAGAGGACGGAACAATGTTAACAAGGTTTTTTACTCGCGTCATCGTGTTTTTCATGCTTAGGTCAGGTTAGGAACGGATGGCGGAGAGCAAGGTCGAC
The DNA here is from genome assembly GCA_916610135.2 of Macropis europaea. Lineage (NCBI taxonomy): Eukaryota > Metazoa > Arthropoda > Insecta > Hymenoptera > Melittidae > Macropis > Macropis europaea. The sequence goes on from OU744353.1 coordinate 1,931,270, forward strand.
GAAGGATATCGAGGAAATAGTGCGAATTCCTCCTCCGACTTTTGCAACGTGACTCGCTTTCGAATTTTCATTTACCATTTCGATGATTGGCCATTGAATGCAAAACGAGCGCAGCCGAAAAGTACCTTGAAGAATTCGACGGTTGACCAGGGATTTTGTTAAAAAATTCAATCAGCGTGCTCGGAATTTAAGACAGAAATTGATCTGGAGGTCCGATGCAATGTCTGAGGGACTGAATTTTCCAGAAATCTCAGACAAAAGACATCAAACTGACGGCCTGACAGATCGACCAGAAGGTTATCTTCAAGATCTACTCTGTGCAATTTTCCAGAAACATCATCCTATCCAAAATATCAATCAGAGGGTATAATGAACTGATACGAAGGTTCAACATCCACCGCACCGTGTGTTCCAACATCGGTCGACTCCGAGCATCAAACTGAAAGTCTGACGGGTCGACCGGAAGGTTCTCTTCAAGGTCCATCGTATGAAGCTATCCGAAAGCATCAACCTGCTCCGAGTGTCGATCAGAAGGTGGCGAGGACTCGGATCGATTAGAAGAGAAGCAGACAGCTGGCGGAGACGTCGCCTCGTCACAGCCGTCCGGGTGATCTCATCCTCGGGAGAACAATGAAAACATGCAGTGCTGTTTGCACTGTGGGGACTCATTGTTGATCTCGAAAAATGCGCAGCGAATCTGGCCGGCGATCCAGCCGTTGAGTTAGGTCGGGATTTTCGAATGTTGTTCACGCGTCCCGTGACGCAGAACGGGCATTCCGGACGGCCCACGGAACATTGATAACAGAGACGACCTCTTGATTCGGGCCGGCGCGCAGAAAACGAGTCAATGAATTTTAACGATCGGTCGTTCGCGTTTCCGGTTCTCGTGCCGCCAACGAAACGCTCCTCCGGCCCTAACGATGCCCCGACAACAAATTCCGAACGGAGCAAACGCATGGCGGAATTCGAATTGGGATCGTGGGATGTCCGACGGAATTTGTCGTTGGAAACGTGAACCGAGTTCAGATGGGTCGATCATGACAGCTTCAACGGTGAAGGGTTGATCAATGATGTCACTGATTCTTTATAATTCTTAACTGCTTCGCAGCTTTTTAGATATATTTATTTCTACTGTTCCTGGTCAGATAATTAACAGGTGAATTCAAGCGACCCCCATGCGAGTGACATGGCAATCAGGGTTAAATGGAAGAAGGTAGAGTCCTGGTAAGAAATACCGAGCTATCAAGGTCACCCCCCCCACCATGGAGCATCCGATTCAGCACAGCAGGACCTCGATCTCACATTCTACCTACAATTCGCACTCAAATTTTAATTTTATCGTAAAACACAACGTACCCGGTGGTACGAAATTAAGTACACGCTATCGCCAACGATAATTTAACCTGCAATTAACGTCGGACGACTAATTTTCGGATAATCGAGGTTCCACCGTACTTTACACCCGATCTCCATAAAACGAGCGTCCTCGTGCCCCCGTGTCCTTCATTTTAATCTACCATTAACGCAGTACGAACTGCGTCGGCCGACAAACGTTCCAGAAGAATCCGGCACAGTCAATCTGTTCATCGGCTGACAGTTCAAAGTCATCGGGAGCATCTCGTTCGCGGGCAGGTGCAAAATAACCGTCGTTATCAATCGAAAATATGCGTCGCTCCCGATGAGGGGCGAACAAAAACGGCGGGGCGAGGGGCGGAGGGGCGCGGCGGTTGCGCAATTCGGTGCGACGGCGGCAAGGTCAGTTACATCGGGACGAAAATATGTTGGAAGCAAAGTGGAAAAAGAAGCAACGTCATCCGCGTTCCGCTGTAAACAATAAACGCCGGTTGCGCAACCGCGCCGAACGATCGAATTCGCGTAGATAAACGAGAATAATGACTCACGTGGCCAACGACGCGGCGTAAACAATTTTTCGAACGTTGCAAAACGGCCGGCAGAAAATGTCCCTTCACCTCCGCGATTACGTTTCCTTCCAGAGTTTCGTAACGAAGGATGACTGGACATGCGTGCGCTCGACGTCCTAGATTCCGAGGGAATGCAAATGAATTTTTTAAATAAAATATACGCTGCCGTTCAAGAAATTATGCACGGTGAACTGAGTGGGGGTGTTTGTAGTCCGTATGGCTGATTTAGTTTTTTTTTCTGGTTTACAGGGGGTGGTATAGTCGGGGCAGGAAGTTTGGGTGGTTGAAGGTTACCCCCGCCACAGGATCCTTTAAAATACTTTGTCCATCGTTTGTCCGGATTCCGACGATCGTCGGACCATTGAAATGCTCGAAGAGCACAACCGAGGAGCCCCTGAGGTTATGAAGAAATTGTTGTAAACGTACGATCGTTTATGGTATTTCTTTGTTCATATTTTCCGGGAGTGACGAGAACAACGGAGAGAGAATCGATGAAGGAACGGTGTTTCAGCGCTCGTTATCAGCCGGTACGCTCGTCAACACGTACTAATTACGCAAGTCCCTGTTAATTGTTTAAACGATCGAGCGTAAAGGAAAGATAGACGTGCGTCGTGTTTTCGAAAAAATGTCTTCGGTGCAATCTGTCGCCTCTGTAACGCGATGCATCCTTGAAGTGCAATTATCGAGCCGGCCGGCCGCCCGCCGTCCCTGTGACTCTTGTTTATCGGTGTTATTGTTTGTTTAAACGAGCTGCGCGGCCGAACGGGCGATGGCATAATTTTTCATTCTCGAAGATCGATCCGAGAATATTCGACCGGCGTGTCGACGAAAAAGAACGCCGCGAAATCTGCCTGTCATTGTTAGAAACAAATGAGTACTTCAATATTGACACGCGAAGAAATGTCGCGAAATTCAAACAAAAAATAAATATGACGAAATTGTGTAAACATTGGAAGGAGAGGGGGTGGGTGGAGGTTTGGAATAATAAGACGGATAATAATTGCAGCCTCGGTTGCATTTAAGAACGCAAACACATTCGCAGACAACGTGATAACGTTATCACGGTTACGGTGCAGCTGTGCCGCGTTCTTATCGTTTTCGCCGTGCTGCGTGCGTGAACTTCGCGGATCTGCTATTTTAATCGAGCCGTGATGTAACTGTATGCATAATAGTAGCGGAGTTAAATATAGTCGGCCAATAGAGAGGAGGAGCATCGACTAATGAGAATGCAGCCGGATCGATCCTTCGATCTTAAGATCGATCGCAACGTCCACAAAAAAATTCATGATAGAACAAGATCTTCCAGGTGCAACGAAATCGTTAGATCGCACGGTAACTCCCTGTGCCCGCTTCGATCAACCTTCGTCGTTGAGGCCCCACGTCTGCAACCGGGACTCAAAGCGCAGAAAACTGTTGTTGGATACTCTGAATTCTGTGAGAAAGAATACTCAGTAGGTTGGTTCTTGCTAAGAACATAAGAGAGCAGATTTCCAGAGAGTACACTCTAATTATAGGCTAGTCGGTAGACTTTAGGGGTTGTAAATCTGCCACTTCAGGGTATCGTCTCCAAAATCAACGAGAGTCTGAACAACACCTTATAAGTCTCCCTTTCGCTGCCTCGAACAAATAATAAGAGAATTCCAATTATCCTGAGAATAGAACAACAGACCGACGAGAGAGCAGACTCTCTCTTATTGTTAGACTAACAACAGAAAATCGGGACGCAATAAGAGTAGACGCGTTTGAGGCGCGGTCCAATCGCTTTCGGCGGTCATAAAACGTCTCCTGTATTTTTAAATAAATATATTGTCGTAGATGGACAATATTGGCGCAAGTTTTAGCAGCTTGCGGAATCCAATAGCGCCGTCGAGGCACGGGTAATGATATCTCGTTGGAGGCTGGGTTAGCGTGGTAATGGCACGCTTACGTAACCGTTCGCCAGGTAAAAGCGGTAATTTATTCCTAACTAGTTAATTGGCCGAGCGTAATTCCAACCAGGCTATCCTAATTACGCGCGCGAGACCTTCGCCGGGAAAATTCTCGCTTGGTCGCATCCCTGATCGATCGGTGTAATCGAAATCGGCGACACCGCAGCCGACCGACCCGGTGAACGTGCAATCGACACCGTTCGCCGTCTCCTGGAAGAAAAATTCTATACTCCATCTTCACGAGATTCCGTTTAACATTCTTTTAGAAGAGTTATGTGACTCTGCGCATCAAATATTGACGAATTAAGTAATTATTAATTCTGATGACGTTCAGTTTGAAGTTATGGTGAAAATGTTGGCAGAAAATAACAAGTGTACGCTCGCATAATTCAATATTTTTGTTCTTAAGTATCGGTAATTGGAAAAGCGTTTTATAGGGCGTCTGACCAGGTACGGAATTTTCCACTGCGGCAGTCAACGCGTGAAAGGGGTATACTTTGGGAATTTTTTTTGGAAGAACCAAACGATGGATCTTTATGAAACTTTGTAGGCATATTCATACATATTTGTACCACTTTCATGAATTTTTGTACATTGTTATCATTTAAACTATAGTAATTATTCGGGATCAGTTGTCGTGCGAGCTATCTGAGAAGAATTTTTCAGTCCGTCTGCTTCTCCGGTGTGTAACTACCACAGTTTAGGCGATAACAATGTACAAAAATTCACGAGTGTAGCTTAAATGTATATCAATAAGCCCTCAAAATTTCATACAGATACGTTGTTTAGTTTCTGCAATAAAAATTCAAACCGAGAAAGAGTACCCACTTAATTTCGCGGGACCGATCAATTTTGCAATGCGATCCAATTCTTTTTATCTGTCATCGGTAACGACAGCCAGGTGCATAGACGCGTTTGTTTAATAAAAGTCTAGACTGCGGCAACGCGAAAATACCCGGTGCTGTTTTGATAAGAGAGCACAGAGAGCCGGGTCGTCGAACCTTTGCACGAGGTGTTGAACAATGCGTTCGCGTCCCACGGAAATTCCAGGGTCACCGATACGCTGCACTTCTGCTCCCAAAGCTGGACATTCTGCAGAAATCGTCGCCGTTCAACAACTCTGACCTCGTGAACTATTTTGCCTCATTGTTCAACCTTTCTAAACTCGTCCGAGAAGGTACTGTTAAAAGAACTTCATTTATGCTGGAGAAACAGGAAGTCGCAATCTCTGACAATGATTCATCCTTTATGGTTCGGATAATCGAGGTTCCATTGTACTTAAACTGAATTGAACATGAATCAGATGACCATCACGAGAAATTAGAAGTGCATCTACTACGATTTGCCATGCAACGTCTTTGAATAAACCCTGTGCTCCCAATCTAAAAATTTCGAATGAAAAGAAAGTGAAAGAAGTGAGAATCTTTCGAAGTTTCGAGGCCGAGGAAAATAGAAGGAAACAGTGCGTTTTCCTCGAAGTTTGTTGTTGCAGTTTCATAGCATCCGCAGTGTCTACGAGCACCGGAAGTGGCCGGGAACGAAAGAGGAAGAGGTGGAATCCGTAGGTGGCCTGCGTCGGGAGTTTCTATATTTAAATGGCTGAGACGCAGCTCGATATACATATTATTGCTAACGGGAAGCGTAAACAATGATTGCGCAACGTGACGCAATAGTTATCGTTCGAGCAAAGGATCTCGATCGGTGGGTTCACTGATCGATTATCGAAACGCGACTCGTCGAAAGCTTTCCCCGATGCGATGCACGAAAATCTCGATCGAACGATTCTTTATTATTCTTATTTATTTAATAACATCAACGAGCTGGCGCCAGATACCTGACATCAGTTTTGAGAGACTCATTGTGTCAAACACGATTTATTTCGTTTCATTTTTATTAATTTTTAGGCATAAACAGTGGGCGCTCCTAGACGAAGAATTATCCGGAATGCCACAGTGAAAACTGCCATATCTAATCAGACGGGTCACGCTGTACTGTTTTAACTATAAATCGCGAAGGAAAAGAGTATTTTATTATTTGAACACGTAGTAGCCATCGTATATTATTGCTGCGATAACAATGCTGTTCAAAGTTATATAACAATTATTAGTTATTTAATCAAATAACCTTCAATACGTCGATGTTGTAACTCTAACTTATCGAACGGAATCGCGGAAAATTTGGCTAAGAAAATTCTCTGACGAGCAGAAACGTTGCAGAAATCTCTATTTCAGTGGAAAAGACATTTCTAACATTTTCTCAGCAGCAGAACGGCCACGTTGGATCCATGCACGAGCCAGCCAAAAATTTCGACGCAGTTCAGCGTGGCGTCCGACGGAGTTCTCGAACGAGCGACAAAATATTTGTATTTTTGCAACGAGCCGCGTCTGTTCGATAAGATTGTTTTTCAACGTGGTCTCGTGGAAACGGTCGAAACGAAAATGAGGTAATCTGCGTGTGGAACAATGCACGCGTTTCATTGGTCGGGTGTAATCGCGCGTACGCTGATTGCGTGGCATTGTGCAACGAGTGCATTCGCGAAACCATGGCTTCCACGAGACGTTGCTCCTTCGCAATTTCCTTATAAATTCGCGAAAAGATGATCGAAAGCGCCAGGACCTTCTCTAAATATTTTTCACGATCTCTTACGAATATAAACTAGACCTTAGTTTGGTCCTCTGCTTCCGAGTTATGTCCGAAACCTCATTTGTTTTTTCTTGAAAATATAAGAAATATGTCTGAAGCTTCACTATAGCATCCGAATCGCGTGGAATGATATTTTGTGAAATGGAAGCGCGTTGCTTCCCAATCGAAGAGTCTGGATAACTCGTCATTTAGACTGCATAATTTTTAGAAGCTGTGCAAAGCGTTCTCTTATCAGTAACGCGAACAGTCAATACGTTTCCGGAGGCTCGACGTTCATTTTCAAAGACTTTATAGCCTCTGTTTGCTCTCGAACGCCGATTGGCCTTGAAATCACCAGGTAAATGAATTCGATGTCCTCGAGAACGAGGCAAGGCTGCTCGTGACGCGAGATCAACCTCGTCCAGCTCGTTTCGCGATGAGAATAAGCCGGAATTTTCGCCGAAGCGGAGGCTTTAATCTGCAGGCGTATAACTTCGATCGATCGAAGGAATCTCTTTGGAGTCGTTTCAGAAGGTTCGACGAGGACGCTGAAGAAGATCGTCTACTGGAAATAAATTCTAATCGATGGGAGTGTGCCGTGAAAGTGCGTTAGCTGCTTCACTTGATCGAAGCGTTTTTTGCGCTCGCGATTCGCTAATTATATCGCCCTTAGCATCGATCCCAGTGAACGATGGAAATAGAGGGACAACAGGCGTTCCTGTCTCCTTATGGTTGCACTCTTCGATCGTATCAATGCAGAGTTTCAGGAGAAGCGACACGGTCCGTCTGATTCAGAGAAGTTCTGCCAAAGACTGCCGCGTGCCGTCAGAGCGACTCGTCCGATAATTGTGTTAATTACGCTTCGAGATGCGCCGATACGTCCATAAAGATACACCTATCTTGCGCAGAATTTCACGCCCTTTAAGATGGCATGGTTCAAATTTTTGTATCTGCGACAGGGGCCCCAAAAATTGCAGAATGTCGAGGAGGTCCGACAGGCCGTCTCATTGCCGACTCGTGACCGGTCCGACAATTCTCTGATTTTTGTTTCGGGATATACATTTACCCGCTTATGACTATACCTATCTTACGCAGAATTTCACGAGCTTTCCAAAGGTCTACTGTAAAATTTGCCTGCTCCGCCAGGGAAGCCAAAATATAGCGAAGAGATCCGACTGCCCGTCTCACTGCCCGACTCGAGACCGGTCCGACAATTCTTTTAATTACATTTCGAGAAGTGCTCAGACACAGTCACCGATGCACCTATCTTACCCAGGGTTTCACGCCCTTTATGACGGTGCCCTGAGAAATGGCATATCTGCAGCGGGAACGGGAAAAATTGCAGAATCGTTCGAAAAGGGCACAACGCGGTTGTTGGCCACGAGAACAAGAGGCGTTCTCCCGCATCCCGTGTGTTCGATCTCGAATCACGTGCCATCGATGTTAATTCGAACGATCTCCCACTCGTTATCGCGGTTTCTTTTCCTGGTCGAAACGTGAGACAGCTTGCTTTACGCAACACCCCCGACCGTCATACGTTAACGTTCTTTTTTTTCGCGAGCCATCGACGCGATCCTTGGGTCACGTGTCGGAAAGACGTCGCGAGTGACTCACGCGAACGTGTCTCTCTGGCCATCGAGAGCACTGTTCTTCTCACTGGATTAGTAATAATATTAGGTCATCTCGTAAGCGATCTCCTTTTCAAACATGACTTTGAACATGACCAAACCGATGACTACAGTTACAATGTCCTCCTTCTACAAATCATACAGTCCTTTAATTCCATCTTCAAACAGATTTATATTTCAAGAAAAGTACTTCGAATCGCGTGAATAAATTGTAGTTGTATAAATATACTGCCGTCCATAAGCATTAGGACATTTGTCATTTCTTCAGATTACTGCAAAATTTTGGAAAAGGTATTTAGAAGAGTTTCAAAGGATAATGAAAGAAAAATCGTACACCAGCTCTCGCATCTATCTGACCTCGACCCAATCGAGAAAATACGGGATGAAGCGAACCAAAATGAAACGACAAATCTGTGCAAGACCAACATCTGATTTGTGGAACCACTTGTAAGTTGGAATAAAACAAGATATTACTAGAAATTATTGTAAAATTTACAGCTAAAATGGTGAGATTTGTTGAAGCTGTAATCAAGGAGCGAACGGGGCTATACCAACGAAAAGAGTATTTAATTTTTAAGTAATTTCTGCTGTGGGATTTGCAATGTAATATACAATGTATATTTTCTTTGTAGCATGAAGTATGGACTAGGGCAACGCGTTATGGAATCCTCTAATGATTTCATATTCTTTTTCGATTTATTTCAAACTTGATAAGCGTCCTAATACTTATAGACGGGAGTGTATGTTTTCTTAAATAAAGAACGACGTTATTTATGAGATAACTCGACACTCTGGATTCTTGCCTCGTAAAATTGTCCATTACATTTACTTTTCTAATTGCTGGACACCGGTGTTTCGACAAACACTTTCATCCGTGTTAGAGGTAATTCGAATTAATGGCACGCAGGCTCGAGCAGGTTTATTTCCTCATCGAAAGTTTCATCGATATCGAACGGACGCTGGGCGTCGACCATACGGCAAACATCGGACGATCAAGGAGCAAACTTAATCCATTACGGCGAGAAGAAGACGACGACGACGAGATGAGAAGCGGGGACGAAAATGTCAGATCGTAAATAGCTGAAAGCACCCTTTGACGGTCAATTATCTGCTCGATCTCGGCTGACATTTCGACTCGTGCAAGCCGAAGAAACCGCGCGGCGGTGACCAACGACCATAGTCGCCTTCCACCTTCCTACACGTCATTTCTTTGTAGAATCGCTGGAAACTTATGCAACCTCCCCTTCGAACCGTCTGTGACCGAGAATTCTGCGCCTCGAAGACCACCGATCGTCTAACGGTGGCTTAGAATGTAATAATTAGACCGCGGATTTTTATGCAAACATACATTTGCAGATTTCAATACTTCTGATTTTTATATAACTGATGAAACGCAGCTATGACAGAACTGTGCTTTGGGGTTGACATGTTTAACAGTACATGTTTTATTTCACCTACTCTATAAAATATTGATTCTTCACGATCTTGGATACATTAAACTGCATAAAGATCCGGAGTTTAGTAATAATATTGTCTTTTCAGAGAAGTATACTCCTCTTGTACGTTATTTTAATGCTCTGCCAGGCTCATTAGATTCCTCCTTTATAATAGATTGCATATGGATGACGTGTCGCAAACGTTCTCTGAATACAAAGTTAACCCTTTGCACTCCTGTGTCCACTCTCAGTAACCGGGGTTAAAAGTCTCTTTTAATCGTACGTCTCAGTTAGCACGAATTAAATCTTGACAAAATCTTGCAAAACCTACAAATTATGTCTATCTCTCTCTCATATTTCGAAAAAATTGATCAAGAGCTGGCTGATACGTTGGGTTCCAGCTCTTACTAGTGCATAGGGTTAAATTTGTTGCAGAGCGCCTCCAAACGAACGGTTCAAATGACAGCAACGTAAGAAGGATGTTTAAGGGCTCCTCCATCGACCGGACCGCCTAAATTCGCCCTTCGAATTCCTCGGAGCTCGCGGAGGAACGCGGGGCAGATTGCGCGCGGCGGCAAGAAGGTTGCGTTCGCGATAATTGCTCGACGGCTGATTACAGGTAGACGGCACGTGAGCACGTCGAAACGTGACGGTTACGCAACGTCACGCACGAGGATTACGCGATTCGAGCTATCGACAGGTGCTGCTGCGATCGACCACACCGGACGCGTGACATCACTCCTCGCCCGATACCCCTTATCGATATCTCAAACATCCTCCGCTATTTTTCTTGTTCTTCTCGGGACGACCGTCACGGTAGCACCTGTTTGCCGAGCTTTCGCTATTATCGCCGTGTCTCTTTGTATCTTCTTATCGGATTCGATCGGAGAAATTGAACCGCAGGGATCTTGAACCTGTGTTCTTCACGATTGCAGGGAATTTAAAACAGGAATTCCTTTTGGATTGAAGGGTGAGATGCTGTCATTCATTATCGTATGTAGAATCAGACGGAGAGTTTAAAGAAACTCTTTTCCTTTGTGTTGGACCGAGGATGAGATTCTGTGTTTCGGTGTCGTAAGTAGAATCGGACTGCTTTGGTTTATGCAGGGGTTGTTTTATCAATTTTGGCTTATCTGTTGAATTCTTTTTGGAGACCCAGAGAAGGGACCGTAACAGTGACAGAGTCTAGCAATTCTTTTTTATGCTACTTCCTTTGTGACTCTCTGTCTGATTCTTCATCAAAGACCTGGTGCCTTGCAGAGACGCGTTCGTCCGCAGCGGCAAGGAAATACCGAGGAACATTTCCGACGTTGGCACGGATTCTTTCTCTTTTTCAGATCCTTCTTCACGATTTCCCGAAGTGTATCGAGAAGCTTCAGCCGCGCTCGCCGGGCTCGGGCAAAAAACGTGATCGTTATACAACGGCCGGTATTATAGGAGACGATTACGCAGCCGCTTCTCGATCGTATAAATAGGCCTGGAAATGAATTATCCCCCGCTTCGCGTTCCTCGCGGCCTCCGTTGTCTCTGCCTATCCGCGTTCTTCCATCTTCGACGGCCGATAGATAAATCTTCGGTGCGGAGAGGGAGGGACGACGGTTGTCGTAGGTCGGCGACGAAGATCGTTTCCTGCACGTGACTCTTCCGATCGTCGAGATTCTCATTCAACGGCCAGATGCGATTCGATACGGGAGGGACAGAGAATGAGACTGTTTCTCGGTCGCTGAGTTTCGTGTGAACCTGATAATCGATGATCCAGCTCGGTGGATCAGTATTTTATACCTGATTACCAGACTGCGGGTCTTTATGCGATTTAACATATCCAGATTCATAAGGAATGCACACTGTATAGAGTGAGCGAAACAAAATATATATTTTTAAACGTCTGGACCTCAAAATGCAATCCTGCCATAGTCGTATTTTATCAGCTACATGGAAATCAAAAATATTGAAGACTAAAAATGTATATTTGCACAAAGATCCGCAGTCTACTGACTACATGCACTCTGATAGTCCATTTTAAGAAGAAATCACAAGGAAGTGGAATTGAAGAAGTTGGATCTGTTACTTGATTGCTCAGTTTCATGCGAATCTGATAATCTATGGGCCAACTCGGTGTGAGTCGACTGGCACAGTGAAAACTGCCATACCTGGTCAGACACGCTGTAATATCCCATTTGAACAATAAATCACTAAGAACAGAAGTATGTATTGTAATTATTGAACTACACACCCTTCATCTCCTATCCTTATTGCAATATTCAGACTATTCAAAATCGTGTGACGATTACTGATTATTTAATTACATATAATATAGTGAATTGAGCACATCGCGCGTATTTTAGAAGCGGAATATTCAGTGAAGCGAGCTTAGTCTCTGTGTAACACTTTGATGACCGTTGTCACGTGCACATGATTCAATTCATGCGAATGAAATACCTGTGATGCGAATAAATGAGTAAAATTGTAAATTAATCGATAGAAACCGAAGAACGTACAATGTTTCGTTACTTAACTGAAGCCTTGCAAAAATGGTCAAGAGAATGCTTTTTTATCAAAGTTTTATAGACCTGTTGCGACGTCTTCAAGGTCCTCAACAACTCTGTATCATGATCCCCCTTTACAAAACGGTAAAAAACTACCCCATCTTCGCAGGACGCGACAATATCACACCCTTCGAGCGTCCAACCCCGAATGGCCTTCAGAGGCAGCAGATATCAACGAATAAATAAAAGGAAGCCTCCACGAACAGAATCGTAAGATCGACTTGCGTAAGGATACTCGCAAAATGGCCTCCCGTTTGCAAGGTCTCCGATGATTATGCTTGTTCAGCCTGCTTACATCACGCTAAACGCCTGCATCGAACACGCAGCTTCTCGCGCGAGTTTTCCAAGATTTCCACGCACGATTCCATATGAATCCGTGGAAAATGGCTCGATTCGTGTTTCCTGACTCGCTCGCCGAGTCCGAGACGCGGCGAACATTCGCCATGACTATTTCCGTGGCTTTTATTTCCGTCGCGAGGGAGTTTCGCTTCTTTTCGTCGCCGACCGCCTTTTTCTTCCTTCCTCTCTCCCGACATGGCATTTCGAGGGGCTTTCGACGGTTCTCCGGCCAAATCGCCTCCGAAAAGCTCCGTCGCCGCCATCTTTCCCTCCTCTGCGTCTCGAGAGAACTGTGCGAACTTTCAGATTCCAAAAATTCGGATCCTGAGTGGTGACGGTTGGTTGGAACCTTGGACGCTCAGAATTAATAAGGGAAAAGATAATTTGAATTTAAGTGTACATCAAGGGGTTAATGAGACTCGTTATGGCGCTCAGGGAAATGGCAGAAGGAGAAATGTCACGTTTTAAGGCAGAAACGAAGATCGCGGATCAGGAGTCGAGAGACAATACGAAACTGCAAGAGGTTGGGCAAAAAGGATAACGGCGAACGAGCAAGGTGATCATGCGAGCACAACTAGGTGTCCTTCGTCGTAATCCAATCTCCATGGCCATCGATTTTTTCCGTCTGGATCGAACTTGATCATAATTTACGCCCCGTGGATGTAATTCGTAGCCCCTCGCGCGATTTTACGATCGATTATACTTGTTCACCACCCGGTATAACATCCTTAACCTTCCAACTCCTTTCTCGATCAACCAGTTCTCCCTCGACTTCTCAAATGGCCACTCGGTGTTTTATTTATTTACCCGTTTTGTTTTGCGATTGTTCACTGGCTGGCTGTGAGCCTTTGTAGAGGCGTTAGGTTCTAAACGATCGCTCAGCAGCTGTAACCTTTTTATTAAAATTGAAATTAAATCTAGGTATTATGGTGACCACGTCACTCTTCGATATTTTTAATAATTGGGTCTTTCGTTAAATGGTCCACTGGTTGACGATGAGCCAGTATAGCAGAGCTCCGCCCTAAATGATCACCTAGCAACTCTTCTAGCTCTATTTAAATTAAAATTAAAAATCAATCTTCACAATGACTCTACGTTTCCTGTACCCATCCCTACTCGATATTTTACTCATTCCTCATTTTCAAAAAATGGTCCACTGTCTGATGGTACCTTATACGATTATCTAACAGCACTATCCTCGCTTTTGAAATACAAAATTATCATGATTCTATCTGCTTCATCCCTCTAACCGCACAATACTTCATTTATTTACGTCTTCCATAATGCGGTCCAGTGTTCTCCGGGAGAAAGTAAAGGGTCCGGAAAGGAAACGAGAGATTTGAGTTGCGGTGGGCGTCCGTTTGGCCCTCGAACAGAGGTCTTTTACGATTTTTGTCTGGGCAAAAGCTGTCGTGATTTATCCGTCGCTCGTAGACGATCCTCGTCGTCGTCGACGACGTGTCCCGGCGCAGACACGTTCCTTATTTTCGTCGCCAGTTAATGACGTTCGCGAAACAGTATTTTTACCCTCGCGGCGCCCTTTTTTCGTCCCTTTCGTTCACGGTCCGCCTGATCGGCGAAGAAACCGGGCCCGTGCCGGATTCTGATGATGTACAACGAGCAAATGCGACCGGCGACCGTTTTGGACACCGTTTTCTCGGAAATTATCATACCCTCATCGCGCCTTCCACCGACGTCCGTCGCTCGTTCGCCAGCTCGTAACTCTGTCTCGCGCTAAACGCCACCGTAACTGGGTGAATAAAACGTTTCGATTGGTCGAATGACAGGACACGGGGTGAGTTTCACCCCTGGCGTCGCCATCAGACCGTCAGCGAAGTCAGAAAAATTTAGCGGAAGCTTTAAACGATTTTTGCAGCGTTTACTTGTTGAGATCTTTCTCATCTGTCGATGGGAGAGATGTCCGAGACCTTGGTAATACTGTCTTTTGATATTTTAGAGTCAGTCTGATTCGCAGAAATTCCAGGGCTTGAATCTGCACAAAGTCTGCTCTCGAGTATTTTTTAAATATTTAGCAATAAATCGGAAAGATCCCCTAATAAGCTAACTCACGGACAACTTTACGAGCTCGGAACTGGAGCGCAAGAACCTTGACTAAAAACTTGGACTCCGATGACGTACAACCAGCGAATGCAACGTCAAGGGAGCCTGCGGACTGAAGAAGAGCTTTGCTCGATGATTCTTCATCCGACACGCTGCGCCTCTTCGCTTTTTCGTCTCGTGAGACTGTCACGGTAATCCCGCTCGAATTATCGTGCAGTTTGTTGAGAATCACACTCGAGCACAGACGGTAGAATCTGCAGACTTTCTGCATTGAGTTGGCGACTATGCTCGCGACGTCAAATGAAAATTATTTTAATTATGAATTCTTATTAACACGTTGAACGCCACAGTGAAAGCGTCCATACCTAGTCAGACACGATATAATTTACTACTTTAAATTCTTTTCTTCAGTTCTTCTGTTCCTACATCATTGTTTCAGTATGAAGTTTGCTGAAAATTCTACGACAATCAATGATTATTTAATTTAATTAAATTTCAGGTGACCGCACAGCGTTCAACCTGTTAAGAATTTTATGTGCAGAGTTTCAGCCTAAATAATATTAAATAATTTTCTACTGCAACAGTCCTGACACCCCTGATAGCAAACCATCTATTTCTTTCGAGATTACAGCGTTTACAGAACCTTTGCAATGATCCTGTGAGCGCATCGTGCAGGATAA
Source organism: Macropis europaea (assembly GCA_916610135.2). Classification (NCBI taxonomy): domain Eukaryota; kingdom Metazoa; phylum Arthropoda; class Insecta; order Hymenoptera; family Melittidae; genus Macropis; species Macropis europaea. The sequence continues at coordinate 1,946,432 of OU744353.1, forward strand.
ACAGAGAAAATATTACGATAGGTATGAAATTGCGCAATGCCCGTATCTTCGAAGTGACAAGAGAACGCAAACGTCCCCGAAAAGGATTCCCCCTGGTAGAAGCGCAAGTGTGAATTGTGCAACGCGGCCGTAATCAGCGTAGCAAGAATAAAACGAATGTCTTTGAATAAACTGCAGAAGCCTGGGAGGCCTAGACACAGATGGGCAACGTCCGTGTGATGCAAATAGCCAGCGATTTCGTAATACGGTATTAATTGACGTTCCCGCGTACCATCGTGTATTACGTAAACCAAACGGTTCGACCATCGGATGGCTGCATTTTCGAATTTCCCGCTCGACCCTTTTTCGACGACCCTGCGACTTTTTGGTCGTCCTCGGTCGAATGAACTGTGTCGCGATGGGGTAAAGTAAACTTCGATCCTCTTCGTTTCTGTAAACGCTGTGACACTGGATTTTTTTCAGAGTATAGGGCGTGAGAAACTGCATAAAATAGGTGTGTTGAATTTTGAAACGCGTAGGGTGGAGAAATGATACAGAATTATTATTTAAACGCCTCCTACGTCAGTTGAGCGGAGGGCGCAGTCAGTACTTTCACAGATCTTGAATTTTCTTCGTTCTTATTAATGCTACGACAATGAATCTTTGCTCGGCATATAGAGCGTGAAAAACTGTATAAAATAGGTATCTTGATTTTGAAAATATATCGCGAATCGACAAAGTACGCAAAATTATTCCAGCGCCTCCCAAGTCGGCTGAGCAGAGTGTACACTCGGTTCCCTTGCAAATCTTGCAAATGCCACGCCAATGCAACTTCTTCCACCTCGCAGACTATAAAATTCTCCGCAATATAGATCTACGACCAAGATCACAGTGATTGATCTGTCAAAGCACCGCGGCTTCGACGACTCGACTGTCACCCGCTTGGACACCGGCTCCCTGTCAGAATACGCTGCGATCAGAGCGGAGAGGCTACCTGGTCGTCTAGGAACCGTCTGAAATCTGAATCGTCTGTGTCTCGTGAGACCGCGAGGGATCGAGAAATGGCGATCGATCCGGGGAGAGGAGCAATTACGTATCGATCTCGCCGCTATTGTTGCTCTCGGGGCGACGCGACGTAACGGGGCATATTTTACCGTTACCGATCACGACTCGTTCTGATTCATTACCCGATCCCTCCGTCGATCGATAAACTCCTCACCCACACGGATCTAACAGCCGTCCGTGCCCGATCGAACCATTTCGGAGGTGTCCGCTAACGGACACGAAATCCCTCTGGTCTTCTAACGGTGTCTCGTCCAGCCTGTCGCCGCGTTACGCAACCTCTCGTAATAACCGTTTCCACGTGAAACTGGGATCGACCTTCGCTACGACTTGCCTATCATTCGCGAGATACGTCCGATCGATTGTCGGAGGAGTATTTGATGTTGCCAATTAAGATGCAGAGAGTCGGAGATCGGTTGGTCGCTGCTGAGTTGAGAATTGATCGATCGCAGTCGTTGCCAGGCTATCCCGTGCACGCAGGGATTGGATAGATCAAGGCGTCTTCTTGGGCCTAGGGTATCAACGGAGGTGGAACTTCGTGGTCCAGATCATATGGAATCGAGTGGACAAGGAGGAGAGTGCGTTGGTTGGTCCAAATATTAGTGACAGTTATATTCCAGAGATCTATGAATATTGTAAACTGCTTGTACCTATTTGCAGATCGATTGGAAGCAGAAGGAAGAAGGAGCAGAGGTCCAAAAATAGCCGAGTTCCGCGTGCTGGTCGATCTTCTGAATGGAAGATCGCTTCGGGCCGCTTATCGATGCTTATCTTAACGGTAATGCCTGTGCAGGGAACGTCTCGTGACTGTGCTCTCTAAATGAGGTCTCACCTTTGCTCCAGATTGCACGTCGAAATGTGGGACACCGTCCACCGTATCCGGGCCAGACGATCGCCCATTAAAAACGCCGACACCCTCCTACGATTTCTCTGCTGGAACCCATACAGGCTTTGCTATAGACTTCTCAAAGGCAGCCGAGGAACTGTTTAACCATTTCGACTCTGGACATTCGATTGAAGTCCACACGCGTTGCCCTAAAATCTGCAAAGGCAGTCGAGTGATTTTAACCCTTTCGACGCTGAGATTCTCGACTGAATTCCATACACGCTTTGCCCTAAAATCTGCAAAGGCAGTCGAGTGACTTTTTAACCCTTTCGACCCTGAAATTTTCGAATGCATTCCATGCACGCTTCACCCTAAAATCCTCAAACGCGGTCGAGTGATTTTTTAACCCTTTCGACCCTCAGATTTTCGAGTGCATTCCATGCACGCGTCGCCCTAAAATCCTCGAAGGCAGTGGAGCAAGTTTTCATCTCACTGCCATCAGCCTTCATAAACGGTACCCAAACACGGTACAGACAACGCACTAGGAAGTAGCTTAAATAATAATAACGATGAATCGGAAATTCGCTGGCGAAACGATTCCAGGAACGCGTTCCACGGGGACAAGGAACGGCGGAAGGTGGAATGCGCATTCCAGCGGCAAGGACTCTCCTCGAATCATTCGAAACTTTTGAGGAACGCGACGAAGCCACGGGCTCGCGGTGTCCACGCCGCGGGAATGTTAATTGGACCGGGATAAATGATCTCGAGAGGGAGAAAGAGAGAGCATCGGATCCCTTAACGCGTAAATCGGGCCGATTCGACGCGTTAATTGACGCTAACGAGCCCCCTGATCCTCCGGCTCCTGCGTCGAAGGGGTTGGACGAGATTCGCACACCTGGTGAATGAAAGCGGGCGGACAAAAAGCGATTCGAGGATCGAAGGAGCGTTCTTTTGCACAACTCATTCGATTCTTTCGACGTGGCATCTCCCGACTCGGTGTCCTTCATTTTTGCTTTGCACCAAATGTCTCGTATTTCTATGGATGAATGCTTGCAACTCAGTGTCGTTCATTAGGCACTTTAGGCGTGATGTCTCGCGCGGTTTCCACGTGAGATGAAATAAAAAATTTGTCTAAAAAACTGCCTTCTCTTATCGATGATACCTAATTATAAAATGTCCTATGTATTTGCAGCGTCGTTAAATGGTACAACGCAAAGACATCTCGTCGAAAGGTTCAAATAAACGACAAGGAGTCGCGAGATATCTCGTCCAGAGAATCGAATGTATAAAACTAGGTGCGCGAGATATCTCGTCTAATAAAGATTCCGGCATCCTGTCGTGGACCCAGATCGAAGGCTTCATCGACTATTTCCGGCAATTCGTTCATCCGCGACAAGCGCGCAGTCTTCTCGGCTGTCCGGTGACGCTGTTCGGCGACAGAGCGGAGAACGAAGAGTCTTCGGGTTGCCTAAGAGAGTCAGCTTATTCCGTTAACCGGTTGCCTCATCGCCGTCGGCAACCGGTTGCCCTATCGACGTCGATGAGACCCGCAGGAAGTCGATTGCTCGTCTTCTTCGCTAATTGCTCGATCCCCGTTCTCCTGTTACGTGTCCGCGTCGTCTCCGCTCGTTGCGTAATCGATCAACAATACTCGCAATCGGAACAAACTGGTTGTCCTAAATTCTTGCGGTGGGATATGACGAACGCGAAAGAGCGGAGTGAACAGGATTCGCCTGATTGCAAGCATGTCTTATTCCAAAATGCCGGAGACGTTTGTACTCTGTTCTACGCCCTGTGATTCGACGCAAGGGTTTTGAGAAACTTTGCGCTGTGTGCTGCGAGCCAGCATCGTCCCAGTGCAGATGTTTATTGTACGCTTGAATCTTCAGGGTCATACGCATTGTAAAATGCTTTTTTCGATACAGATTGTTAAGAATATAAATATTTAAATAGAAAATGGTGAGTTGTTATTTTCTACCACCGCATGGACGCTGACATCGGTCCAAATTTTATGAAAATTCGTGGGTCCAGTGCTATGATTAGGTAACTAAAAATCTATTGTCTCGAGATGGTCAGATTAAATAGTTACTTTGTCGGTATCAGTGTATCCTACAGCTCATTTGTTTAACACGTTGACGGCCACACTGTGTTGGTTGAAAATGGCCATCTTTCTAAATTTTTATACAAAGAACATATAATCTGAAGTTAAAATCCTTTTGATCGAGAGTATTAGGAATATTTAGAATTTTCTTAATGGTACTATTAAACATTAGTAAATAAATTTATGAGTACTAGAAATGATGAAATAAATAGTAACTGAATTGAAGTGTCACCCACATATGGGTGACATGGCGGTGAAAGCGTTAATGAATCTAGCGACAGACCATAGATCTCTGAGACTTAACCACTGAGAGCAATTTTTACAAGAATTTAACTTAGTAATTATTTATAACTTCGAGTTACCTGGCTACAGTACCGAACCCTCGAATCAACAACTATTTAATTCCACAGCATCCGATGCACCGACTCGCAGAACCTTCCAGAGCAGCCGACGTGTCTAAAAAAGCGCATAAAAGCACCGCACGAGCGTGCCGCGTCTAAAATTATGTAATCCTGTCCGATTATATTCTTTTCTGCGCTGAATCGTTTAAGGATGCAGCGTGTCCTAGTTTCGCGGGACGGCCTGTGTAAGGTAGCGTGCGATGTATCGGTGTTTCACGGTATCGGTGGTCGAATTACGTGTGTCGAGGCAAAGTTTGCAACGCGACGAGGCCTCCGCGATATATCGAGGTGTTACTTTCGCGATCTGGGTCAATAGGTCACAAAGTTTCCCGCGTGCGCCTGCGTGCGAACGCACCTCCGCATTTCCTTCCCGTTCTCGCCACCTCCAAGCGTGTGTGTGTGTCAGTGTTTTTTTTATATTTTATCGATCTTCCCGCGAATCGATTCCACCAGGCCTCTGTTCTCTTCGGGACACGGCGAGCCTCGTTTTTCTATCAGGATTTCCCATCAGACTGCAGAGTACCAGGACAATCCCTTGGAGAACACTTTTTTAGATCTAACAGATACAGAGATTGGGCAAACTGATGGAAACATTGCTTATGAGTCGTGTATTGTGTAGTCGAGATCAGTAGCCGGGAAGTTGTGTACATTGCGATCGTATTTGAAGAATGGTGTAATGTCAAATTAAACATTATTCAGGATTTGTATGATTCAGGCTGTACCAACGCCATTGGTGGTCCTGCACGATATTGATAAAGAATTTTCTTGATGTACGAGACGTTTCTATTGCTTTGTTCAGTCCCTGTGTATCTCAAAGCGGGAGCCTAAAGGATCTCTGACAAGTCTACAAAATTCTAGACTGCTGCAGAGGATTCTACCGGACGAAATAAATTTTTTTTGAAACTCCCTATGGCTATGAGTGCATCAGAATTAGATCCACAAAAAGAAACGACCAGTTGCAATTGACTCTGAACCGTCTAACTTCTGACCATCGTGTCAGGTGCAATTATTTTGCAAATTGTCAAACGGTCTCGAGGTTGTCCCTGATATTCGTTCACCTTTGACCGACTGCGGGCTCGTTAGATCATCAGGATCCATACCGCGGCTTTCGTTGCGATGCACGTCGCGTTTCATGGTCGAAATTTCCATAGAGAAGCCAGGGTTATCGCGCAGCATTTTCCTGGATTGCGTAACCCATCGACGAGTCACTCTTCACACGAATGAAAAAAAAACGAACGAAAAGAGAAGCAAAGATTACTCAAGAGAACGAGACACCCACCTTCCAGTCTCTTGACACTTCGCGGACTTTTTCCTGCTGGAAATTTTCTTTTCGGCTGACGCATGCGTTTTCACTGCACCGGGGCGATGTTTGGCCATTCATCAAGTTTGAACGCTGAACAATAACGCGGAGGTCCAAACAATTAATTTTTGGCAAATTGTTATTCAGCAAATTCTTCCAGGGGCACAAGAAAAATCGTCAGACCGGATCTTCTTCGATTTTTTTAATTTTTCTCTGGGTTCGAATGTGAGAATTCTCGCGTACATGATGGAGAAATTTGTTATTGGTCAGTGGAAACGCGCGACGGTGAAGTTTTCCGTGTAATCGGCGCACGAGGCACGCGGAGAACGATCGGAACGATGCGTGTCGCCGCGATCGATCTCTCGATCCGATGTGGAACGAGGGACCGTTAGAATTGTTCTCGTTATTATGCAAACGACGCTCCCTCGGTTCTCTGTATCCGAACGACGTCTTTCTTCGTATCAAGGTCGAGCACCGAACATCCATCGGTCGATGAGAAATTACCATCCGAACGATCGAGTTCGTGAGGTATTAAGTCATCATCGAATAATCACGGTGCAACGGTAATTATGCACGCGATCGATCATGGGAACCGCTTCTTCTCTGTTAATAGAAGTGGAACTATTTTACCCAATTTAACTGGACGAATCGAAACGAAATTCTAAGTTACTGCAAGTAAGAAAAATATATTTTTCATCCGTGGGGTCCCGTAGAAACGTCTGGACTCCTTTCTAATTCTATGTCTGTCTGAGATAATAATGAAATTCGAAATTAAATCGGACGTTGCCAGCAAATGGTTGCTAGTATCACAAAACCCTGAAGCTCTACGACTTTCCTAAATTTAATTGACAAACTGGAAGAAAATTCTAGGTTTCTCCAATAACACAAATATATTCTCCACTCAAATCGTTTCTAATTCTAATTAGAACTAATTGGTCGTCGCTGACAAACAGTTATTACTGTCAGACACCCCGCAAGCTCGATCAACAAGACCCATTAGGTTCTCCAACGACTTAATACCCGTCTTCCATCGAAAAAACGAAGAAACTCGGTGCAAAAAGGTCCCCTTTGAACCAGGGAGTCTGTTGCACGTTTCGCGCTGCATCCTTGGCGGCTCCGCAAGGCCTGGCGGGACAAAGAGGGAAGAAGGAAAATGATAAATAAAAAAAAGAAGGCGACGGCGGGCCCCGGAGGATTTTGCTGACGCTATGAATTCAGGTACGCAAGGTCGTGAGCCGTGCACGGTGCACATACATACATACGTAACGCGCATAATGCGTTGCGTGGACAGATCACTCGTGTTCCCTGGTACGAGGAACGATCTCTCGAATGGGATCGACCGTGTCCGCTGCTCCGAGGTCCTTGAGCCGCGTCGCCAACAGTTATGTAAACCTATCGGGAAGCGATCCGAGATGACTGAGAATTCCAAAGACTTCCGGGAAAACGATCTAGGAAAAACAGATGGAGAACGCTCCTCCGAGAATTTCGAATCAGCTACTCGGAGTACGTTACCGTCGAGCGGATTCGGTTGGATTCTGTAAGCGGTGTGTAAACTGGGTTTAGATCAGGTACCTTCTTGTTCAGTAAGATTTTGGGTACTGTGGCTGATTGGCCCAGGTCTGTGTCAGACAACTGTAAAGGTACTCTGGATAATTTTTAATATTAATTAGGTTCTTAGGTACTGTAGATGATTGACCTAGGTCTCTGGCAGAGAACTGTAAAGGTACTCTGGATAATTTTTAATATTAATTAGGTTCTTAGGTACTGTGGATGATTTTTGGGTACTGCGTCAGAGAACTGTAAAGGTACTCCAGGTAATTTTTAATATTAATTAGGTTCTTAGGTACCGTGGATGGTTAGCTTAGGTCTGGGCTAGAGAACTGTAAAGGTACTCCAAGTAATTTTTAATATTAATTAGATTCTTAGGTACCGTGGATGGTTAGCCTAGGTCTGGGTTAGAGAACTATTCGGATACTCTGAGTACTTCAATTTTCGTTTCATTATTAGGTACTGTGGACGTTTGGTCCAAGTCTGAGTTGGGCAACGTTCTGTAATTAGGTACTGTGAATACTTCACTGTTATCTAGATTTGGTTAAATACTCCGGAAGATCAATCTAGTTCTAGAGTAGATAGCGATCTGAGATCACATAAATACTTTCTGTAGTTTAAAATTAATTAAGTTAGGTTGGGTAGTGTGGATGATTGCTCTACATCTCCATGAAATTATGTACTTCCTTATTATCTAGATTCTCCAGATACCGTGGCAGACTAACCTAGGTCTAGATACTTCGAAGAGCCAGGTTCCGTGCAAGCTGAGTCTGCAGAGAAGTTGGATTCAAGGACAAAAGTTACGCACACGTCTGCGGCTCGACCGACGCGATAACTTCAGGATAAAGGAAACGCGGTTGTAAGAACAACGGAATGTTTCAATGGATCGTTGCAACTGAAATCTCGTAAGTCACCAAAGGTGTCCACATGGCAAGGTTTCCTTGAGACCATTCACGGTCTGACTTTTCCTGTTTCGCTTCGGGCAATTCGAGAGAAACGCTTGACATTGGTCGCACCGAGTGATTCAGGCTGCTCCGACTGCCGTTTTCGATGAAAGATCCTTCCTCGATAATAACAGGAAACGATTTATCCTGGGCGACAGACAATTACTCCGAGTGACTTGCAATGCACTCAAAAGAAAATGGACCTGGAGGAACGCTCAAAAAATGTACGAACTGTGATTGAAAGGCCAATGATCTAACTTCGATGACGTCTCGGATAAATCACGCTCCGATTACCCTCGAATACAGATGTCTTCTATCCACCTACCTCACAGGCAGCGTCCTCGCTAACAACTGCACTCATATACGTCATACCGACAAAATTCCTCAGGCTACTTAAGAATAAAAAGTTTCAAGAAACAATAAAGAGACCTCCGCATCCGGAGCAGAGTGGATGCACCGAGGCGGCTCTCGAGTACCCAGCACGATACGGTACGGTCTGCAGCAGCTATTTTGGGCATCGGAGAATGAAGAAGAGAGGGGCAGGGCCGTTTCGGGGCCCTGGATCGAGGCTGGCAGGTGATGGCCCGTTATCACAGCGGCGTGGAACCGCTGGCCTGTGAACACGTACCGTCCGTGTACACGCTTATTATGTAACGATGTTAACTGTAAATATTTACCGGAGTAAAGTTCCCTCCCGGCGAGCGGCCACGGCGGCGAATAGGCACGATCGCGCGGAAAGTAGACCGAAAGAAGTCGACACACCATGGAAGTGGGCTTGTTAGACACGGGTAGGGGTAGACGTGAACCGGAAGGGCGGTGAGAGGAGGACCGTTTAAAAATACCAAAGTGGAGCACTCCGCTACGCTACTGGAATCGATTATGGGGGCCACCGTGACTACGCCTTTGGTCGTTGCGAACGAGCTCGCCTGAAAACATTTGCTATAAACGGAATTCTGTTTTCAGGTCCTCCGGACGCTTTGTTTCGAACCAATGGACATTGAGCAGAATCGCGGAGGACCATGAAGCCGTTGCTATTTCAGTTCCAACCATTTTGTATTGACGTCGCGGAGGACCGTGAAGCTGTTGCTATTTCAGATTCTACCATTCTGCATTGACTTTGCAGAGGACGTTCACCGTGAGCAGAATTTTATGGATAGGTCCTTTGTACCCTGATGAGAATTGTGCGGGACAGAGATTATGCTGCTACTCAAAATTCTTCTAATTTGTACAAACTTTCCCAACAAGCGTACCTCTATGAGCAGACCCTGTGAACGGCCTGCTTGTGAAGCCGTGATTATAATGCTGCGCCAGATGCTTCCATTTTGGAAATTCTGAACCAGAGAGAACATATCGCCGTGAGACATCAATGAAACATCCTGACCACAATTTTCGATGGGAAATCTGAAGCGAATTCTTCATTCAGCTCGCGAGGACGGTTCTCCGAGCGTCGACTGGAAGCAGGATCCCCGTTCGTACGGAATCGCTCGGCGAATCGACTTTTCTGTTTAACATGTACGAAGAAAAGCCGTTTCGAGGACGTCCGGCAGAACGTGACTGTTTTCCGGAAGTTTTCTTCAATGCCAGTGGCGCTACCGAAGTTTCGAATGCTAACGTATTACGACGGCAAGGACACCGGCTGACTAGCAGAAAAACAAACTGCATGGAAACGGAAGGACGATTCACCTCGAGTCTCTTCGCCTACGGATGATTCTTGCTGCCGTTCCACTTCACGATTTTATATCAAAATTGTTTCCTCGCAACGATACTGGTCGTGACAAAAATATTTCAAGATAAATTTGAAAGAAGATGCAAAGATGCAAGGGAGAAGGACGTAACCGGTGCTCATTCACGATGTCCCGAAGAGACGGAGGACCCTGAAGAGGGACACGAAACAGCGTGTACTCGACCTCGAAAGAAATCTCGAAGATCACGGGCCAGTGGCATTGACATTGACGAAATCGTGGCGAACCTTTTTAGATCGAGCTGTAGGTTACGTGTAGGCCCCTCCCCCTCGTCATGTAAGTGTTACATGTGCACTTTCTTCAGCGTGGAAGCGGTCGTGAAAGTTGCGGCCTGCCCGAGGACTCGCGGCTCCGTTCAACAGCCACCTTTCTATACACGGTGTCCCGAAAATCCTTGCACAGAGCCCGGAACGAAGGTAACTCTTCGCACAAAAATATACCAAAAGTACACTACGAGATTCTTTTGATATAGGGCTACATTTTCAAGAAAATGAAAAACTTTGAGGAATTCAATTAAAGACAAATTGTTATAGCTAATAATAATACTATTCTGTTAAATTACAGATTGTTGAGAGCGTCGACAGTCACTGTAACTCTTACCATAATCGATACTTTATAATTGGGGCAAGTCAATACCGTGATGGTCACTCCCACGTACACACGAAAAAATAAATAACCGAATACTAAATAAATTCGAAGACGAAGTCTCGCACGAACAAATATTCTGCATTTACTATCTATAATTTGTACGAGGAATTATCTGCTGTTTTATGGGAGCCTAATTACCGACCACCCTGTGCGCAACGACTTCCTCCTCGCATTGAACTTGCTCCTCTCGCTCCGCTTCAAGGATCCTGACCCGGAATCGCGTAGGAACCGCCAAAACACGGTTTCACGAGCCCCGTGTCGGTGAACCGCGATGATGCCACCATTTTCGAGATGTTACGCGCGTTACGACATCATTTTCCTCTCCGCGCGTTCAAATCCCTGGTTCACCGTGCGGTTCACCCGAATTTCCTGCAGTGCCGCGGAACCGAGCAGGGTGGTCCAGGATCGACGATTCCTCAGGCTGTGCACGATCGACGATCGTTCCACGATCCCTGGCACTTCACAGCTGTTTCGTACGGGAAGGGTGTATTGAAAAGAAGACGGAAAATCGGTCGTCGGATAGAACCGCTAGCCGTTTCAGTTACGAAACGAGGCACACGGGATTACGAAACGAGAGGACGTAATATCTCGACCGCGATGTAGGCGAGCCGATCTCTATGCGTACCGTTAGATTTTCTCCGCGATCGTTGTCACACTTCGAACGCGCTACGCCCGTTAAACCCCTTTCACGCCATCTCCGCCGTTCGTTTCGCTGAAACTTTCCAACTTTTTGCCGCCTCGGAAGACGATCCGGCTCATTAAATCGCCTCCTCGCTCGATTCCTTCTAATATGGCAGACACTTTTCCTAATTGAACGGCTGAAACGCACCGTCGGCGTCGACCGGTCCCAACTTCCTTCGAGGCGCGCCGAGCGCTGGTCGTGCTCGGGGAATTTTATTTCGAAAATCACTACCAACAAGGCAAGAAGGTAAAGCGCAGTGGATGTTTGCAACTGAATTTCTACTTGAAACAGCACCATATATCGCAGGACACCCTGCGCAGAGAGATATGGCTCTTCCAAATACAAACGGTTCAGATTCCGCAACGGTACCAGGTGGAAGCTCCGTCGATCTTTCTAAATCAGTAACTAGGGCTACAGCGCTGATTCCAAACAAACACATTATCCGAGCGATGTTTACCGCGAAGCTGAAAAATATTGGGTTGAGTCACAAATTCCGATACCCAACCAAAATATATCATAATCATTTAACGGGGCTACTAATTTTTAGGATAATGAGGGCTACTAAATTTGAAGATAAGAATCCCTAACACGGAGACATGCTGCAGAACCTACAATGATCAGCCTTCAATAAATGATCGATAAATTTAAGAAGACGAACGGGAAGATATCAGAGCCGCTCAGAAATTGCTGAGCTCCATAAAGTGAGAAGCAAAGAAAAGTGATGATGTTACATTCATGATGTACTCGAGTAATAAATTTGTAATTTACAGATCGATATGACTTCTGAACGGCTCATTTGTGTCTGAACCCGATAGAAGCGGCTGAGTATGATCTTTCGGGCCTCGGTGAGACCGGGTGTCTCCGAGGAGCTGGTAAGATCGTCTGACATAAAGAGGATGATCGTTGAAGCGTCGCATCCCTGGCTGAACACGCTCCACATGCGGGTAATTACTCGAGGGGGAGCGAGCCAACTTTCACGTACTTATACAGTAATAGCATTCCCGTTCGACCGTAATGCATCAGCCTAGTCTTACCTCACTCTATAATCTCCAACGGACTTTCCTTGCCCGTCTATTACACGGCTTTCTAAACGCCAGCCACGCCGGCTGAATTTCATCGCGGAAGCTTCCTCCGCTTATCTCGGAGCGGATCCGTGAAAAGCAGAAAATTTTGGGGGGAAATCGGCGGAGAACGGTCGGCCGAAGCGGATCTTCGAACTCTCTGACGGATTCGCCGCGGTGACACCGATTTGCATAAATTCTTCGGGTCCGTACGTGTCACGGGCCAGCCGAAAACGGCCCCATCGGCATCTAACGATCCTAGGTAAACATAACAGTACCGTAACCGCCTAAACCGACGCTTCCTAAGAATAGAGGACACCGTTAGGCGACTGCGCAACGTCTCCACGATTTTTCGACCGACGAATAGGTTCGTTACACGCCGCTTCCCACGATTCGACGGTCGAAGTGGATCGACCCATCGTGTCGGACATTGGAAACATTCTGGTTTCCGGTGAACCGTGCGATAACTTTGATAGCAGATAGCATTGGCTTTGGACGTAGCTAACGATCAGGCTTCTGTATTTCCTAAGAATAATTCCAGCTCTGTAGGGACATATTTGTTACAGTCAGAGAAGGTTACTTTAATGTTTGTATAATTATATTTTAGGAGGTTTAGGCTCACTCAGAGCTGGAGTGTCAAAGGAAGGTGCCCTGACACCTGTGCTGAGTACCACTGTAGCGACAAAGATATTTCAGGCTCCTTCTGTCGCTTGCAACCCTGAAAAAGAAGCCAAGAAACTTTAGGGTAGCAAAATGAACCTTCCGACAGCTCGGACGAGGGTTTCAGTGGCAAGCTGAACATACCGATCGCCATCGGAGGTTGGTAGCAGAGTTTCGGTCACCGGACGAATTTCAATGCGGGATTTAATAAATTCCAAGCGCTGCCAGTGCGACGATTCTACAGTTACACGGTAAAACGAGATCGAAGGAAGCATTCGAGACGAAGGAACGATTATGGTGTCGCCCTCCCACCACGTGGCTCCGTTGTTACGTGAAACACCTGGTTCCTCGTCGGCGGACGTAACGGGACAGCCCCGAAAACGGGTTCCGTACGGTTCCTCGCGACGTAACGTTACGAGATAGATCAAGGCCACTTGCTCCCGCGTGAACATCAATTACACGCTCCGGGTTATTTTTATCTGACATGCCCTGGAGAATCGATCGACGATTCGAACATCCTGCCAGATCGGTCCTGGAACCGCTTCTGTGTAAACAGTATTTAGGAAGCGTGAGATCATGACAGTGGACTCCTCTGTAGTGTAAGTTCAAGCTACCGTGCATCTAGCTTCTTAGCTTAATTCTGTAATTGAACGGTAGAAGGACTTGGTGCGCTGCCCACGGGTGGTCCAGGTGTTGCGAACTCATGCAGTCTAGCTTTCTAGCTTGGTCCTCTGATATAACACTCGAAGGGTGATGCAAGTTTGAAAGAAGAATCAATTAGTGTCTGATCATAGGGTGGTTCGAATACTCTGAACCCATGTCCATAATTCCCTCATGAATCATCTGGAGATGCTGGTACAAATCCAAAGGAAGGATCATCTTGTGTCTGACCATGGGCTAGCTCTGGCCATTAGCTTCAAATCCTCTGAGCCTATGTTCAAGCTGCTATCAGCCCATCCACCTGGTCCTCCTCCTGATAGATCGTCCGGAGAGGCAGATACAAACCCAAAGCGCCAAAAATGACCTGGTGACTCTTCGAGATCGTCCTCGGTGCGTCTATTTCCACCCATGACATCTCGAACGAAATTCTAGGTGCCTCCGGACCAGCCACCTAGTTTCGCTCTCCCGGCAGGCTCGCGAAACGGTGATTTAAAGCGAAAAGGAGAAGAATCAGCGTGTGTAGGATGACGGGCGTCCTTGGTCCGCGTGTCTCGTCGCGAGCAAACGGTACGGAACCCGTTTCGAGGTTGTCCCGTTACGTCCATCGAGGAGGAACCAGGAGAGAGAAGCTCGTCCGTCGCAGGACGAGGAGAGGAGGAAGAACGGAGCCAGTTTTCGAACGGTCCGGAGAAAGTGGTGGCTATACATTTACTGACCTACATTACCCTCGTTTTGCCCCCTCCTCGAGGCGACTCTGACACCCACCCAGCAGACCAGCGCACAAATTGTCCCGTTACACACCGGCCCCTGTACACGTCATCGCCCCGTGACCCACAAAATGACAGCCCTTTCCCCTCGTCGCCACCTCCCTCCTCCCGCCTGGCGCTGAAACTTGCCCGTCTCTTTTATTCGAAAATTATGTCACGCGACGACCGTTCCTTTTTATCAACGAATTGGGAGCAAACAGCGCTCCAGGAGCAACGACCCGAGGGCTCTCTTCGGCTTTTCTCAAGGGTTCGCGGACTCGACAGGGATTTCGTTGTGCAACCACCGCCATCTCGAAGCTGTTTCATTAAGAGGTTCACCGTCCGCAGGCCCGCGCTGTCGTAATTATTCCTAACAATCGGATTCATCGATCATTCCAGCCTGACACCCGTGTGAATTCTCTTAATTGATCCAGACAACCGATCAGAGGTCTCATTGTCGAACAGACGGGAGACGTCGACTTCCAGAGAGACGCACCCCGAGGCTGTTTTTCCTACAGGGAAGGTGGATCGATTTTAATAAAAGTATCCGCAACAGCGTTATCTGTTGTCTGTATCGCGCGGCAACGATACGAGGAGCCTTGGCATTATTTTCTCGCTTCGCGGTAGGCGCGTTACTTAATCGAGTTATGAAACCCGTGCCATACCGTATCGACTAAACGCCAGATTAGAACGGTGTTAGGAAAATTACCCGATAACCGTGTGATTTCAAGCTCCAGAAAAAAGGCCGCGTAGCAACGCACGCCGCCAATCGGACACCGTGTCGCTAACTTCATCCTCGAGCACACACGGAAGCGAATATCGTAAAAGAGTCAGCCGGAGAGCGGATAAAAATCCACCCTTCGCAACGTCGTCATCACGGTCGTCTCCAAAGGGTTAAATCGTCCATTTTCCATCGTCAGACCTTTTCCCGATCATGAACGCTCGAACACGCGGCAAAGGAGTTATTTGCATCTACAATAAAAAAGAAAGAGGAAAAAGCGCGAGCAGGAGAAAGAGAGAGGGTCGTGGAAGCGTGTCGTATCCGGTGCGGTCGAGAGATACGAAGAAAAAAGTGGTCAAGGGCGAGTGCAGGACCGTTGCATCATCGAGGACGATGCTGACGATAATCGCGAAAGCTGGTGGAAATGGCGGCGCCGCTGAAACGATCAGAAAACGAGGGACCGCAGGGTGGAGAAATCCAAACGCTGTGTTCCAAATTTATGAAGAACAACTGGATCGAGCAGACCGGGTACTCGTGAATGGATCTAAGATTTACAGGGTAGCTCTTCAGGGTTCCAATACCCTTCGTTGCAGCCCTAAATACTAGATTCTTCATTTAACTGCAGCAGTTCATAGACGAAACTGATGAAACTTGTTGCAGAGAATTGGGAACACGCAAGCAGCGCCCTCTGCGTGTCGCTTAACTCCAAAATCGAGGAGACTCGTGCGTTGGGCAGGATATTTTTATCAATTCTTATTCAGAGTGCGTGCAATCACGCTATGTATTCCAAAAAAATATTCTGTTACGGTGAAAGAGGGGGGATTTTCGTAAAGATCGCGGTTCTCCGGCGTTTTACGGGGGACATTGAACCACGGTGGTATTCGAGGTCGAGAGAAGTTAGAAGTTCTTGGCTACTCTCCCCGTCGAGACGCCATCGAATCCGCACTTTCTCCTGCGGTGAACGCAAACGCCGATCGATCCACCTTCCTGCTTCTTCCGGCCCCCACGTCCTCGCCATTTTTGCCAGCGTTTTGTTTTGCTGCCGTTCGGATTCCATCGACCCGTTTTACCGACCAAGGAAAACCGATCTCGCCTCTCCGATCGAACGGACTACATGGAAATCGTCTGACACCCTCCAAATTCTAGAGGGTGTCCACCAAATCATTTTTCATTCTGTCTTCTTACACTATTTACCTCAAGTTTGACTTTCAGTTTAATCTCTGAGTGCCTGGTTTCTCTGGAGGAATAAACAAATTCTGTAGTCTTAATCTTAGGGTCCTGGTGAGTCTGATGGAAAGGGTGGACATCTGACCGGGTGAGGACACTGTGAGAACTTCCAAAAATGAGATCAGAGCGTCAGATTCGGTACGGTCTTGTCGTTCGGTTGCCTCGAACGTGTCTACAGGGGGAAACGTATTGACGTCTTTATCAAATATGCCAGATTATCGAATCTGGGTCACGGTAATGCGTTTCGTGTCCCACTTTGCGTTTATCTGCTCTAGGCGACCGAATCGTAACGCTGACATAATCGAGACGGATGACCGGGTCAACCGGTCCCGATAACGCCAGATGGAGCGTTGATAACAGCTCAGGGAAACGGTCATTCATGCAGGATGATCCTTTAACCTTTTTCAGATGTCGTTCGTGGTTATTCATATAATTCCAACCGGGAATTATGAATCATTTTGAGACCTACTGACCATGATGTGGCTTAACCATCGAGTGTTCTACAATTTTAGAATGATATAATTATGTACAGGGTGTCCCTGGATTAACCCATCAAGCTGTACCAGCGTGTCCTCTGACTGGAAGCGATACTTTTGACTCTGCTACAGTTTTGTTCAGAGACCATAATGTGCAATTAAAAAAGGGTACTTTCTAGCTCAGCTTGAGACTCGATTCGCGCAGTTTCAGTCACGAAGCAAATAGCAAAGTCGATCCGGAGTGTCCGTGGGTTTACGGCGGGCTCGGAAGGAGCGTAATTGGCGGAACGTTACGCGGACGATTCTCTCGGATCGTAATTCCTATACTTACGGGGACGGCGTGAGTGAAAGCACCCGGTGTGCAAGAAAATCCAGTCGTCCGCCATTTTTTCGCCGGGTGACCACATACTTTCCCCTCGTTTTCGCGATCCGGCTAGGAAACGACGGCCAATTAGCGTGACGATCCTCGCCGTGTCCATTGTTCGAACCCCCTGCCGTCTGCTCCGTCGTTTCATCGAACGCTCGGCAAATTGCATCGCGCGCGCGTAAAAGTTTGTGCCAAGAACGATCGACCCGGATCGCTGGGGATCTAAATTGTCCCGGTGCTCCAGGTTGACGTCGACATTTCGAAAACGGGCCGCGGGCGAATCCGCGCGAGCGCTTCGCGGAAAATCGAACCTGAAAATAGACGCGAACAAAGAACGTTCGATCTGCCAAGCAGAAATTTCCCTGACGGATCCAGGACCGAAATGAACGCTCATACGATCACCGTGTGTCGTTCCACTTCCCACATTTTTCTTGGCGAAAATAAAGTACCGCAGGGTGGGCGAGCGCTTCAGCCGACAACGAGTGTCATCGAGGCGAGATGGCACGAAATTCGCAGTAGTTCACGACGAAAACAATCGTAGGACGAACCTGATCCTCTGATTTTTAGGGATGGGTGCATGGATCAGGGTGAGAGACAGAGAGGGCGGTAGGGGGTGGAAGATACAATTTGAGGGCGAATGAAAAGCGGATCAGATGGTTGAGAGTTGCAAAAGAGCGTACAGCTCAGAGCTGAGAGTTAAGAGTCGATTACAGAGTCACTTATAATTAGACACAGTTTGATCGAATCACCCTCTGCTGTACACTTTCTATTTGCTGTCCTCGCAATTCACATCCCTCTGATATTGGATTTATATTACATAAATTCTGCAACACGTTCTACATTGTGCGCAGTAGCTCGGACAGGGTGATTACCTTGATCGGCAGATTCGAAACACTCGACAGGGATTAGAAATGAACGTAACCAGCCGATAGAGTAACACACGTTTCCCGAATGATCACACCCACACCACGAGTGATCGAATACTTCGATCCTATTATTCGCCGATCGGACGGAGCACCTGCTCCCGATCCACGTGCACGTCTATCGCATACACGTAATCGTCGAGGATCTTCCTAACACGATGAATCGAAATCGACTATTCTGCTCTTTATCGTACCTCAACCCGAACACCCGTGTACTATCTGATCTGATTAATTTATGGTGGCATAATCAAATTTCGTAATCGACGGCTCGAAATTCGCGAACAACTTCTAGCTGGAGCTACGATCATGCTACTTTTGAATAGATCCAATGATCAGCGTTAAAAGAACATCCATTGAAGCACCCTGACTAAGATCAGATCCGATTGCATTATGTCTCAAAGATTCTCCGCTTCCAATCGCCCGGAGCCCTCGATTCTCTCGACCTCGGCCAGCTTAGCCCGTGGAGGTTCATTTCGCAAGATGCGAGTCCTTCGGGGGCTGTTATCGATCGCCAGGATCCCGACGGAGCGGCCGCAGGAGCCGAACCGTGTCGACGGAGAAGGACAGCACGTGGGACCGCGCGGTGGCAATGAACTCGAATTTCGAAATCGCAATCGTCGATGCGTAATTCACGCACGTCCTCGTGTGTAACGCCGAGATGATGTGTACGATCGCCGTGGAATTTCGAGAGAGCCGTGGCACTCTCTCGAAAACTTTCGAAGCCGTTGAACCCTGCGACGAAACGAGCCTAACGAGGCGAACGCGCGGGTCTTGCGCCCGATTCAAGTTCACGGACACCTCGCGCCCTTCCGATCCGTTCTCCTCCATCCCTTTTTGTGTTTTAAGAATTTTACTGTACAGGAGAAGAGGATTTGCAAAGGATAACTCGTTGCAACAGAAACTGTGGACGAAGGGTCGGAAGATCGATCACGGCGATTGAGGATCGCGCATCGTCTGGACCTAGATCGTCCGGTCGCTTCGGTCTCAGTCACCCATCTTCCGGCTGCTTGGGTAGACGAAAAAACACCCTGAAGAGACTCGCAGCAGGTATTAACCTTCTGTTTGTAGAAATGACCAGCTACCAAGTTGTTTAAGTTGCTATGAAAGCAATTTCAAGAAGAAGAATGTTCACCAATGCCAGCTGTATTTGCGTTTGCATATTCAACTCCGAGAAAGCGGTGTTAAATAATTGTTTTCTGGGTCCAACTCTCTGGAAGAGTTACTTTCGAAGGCAACCGCTGAGGTTCACCCACATTTAACCGTGCAGAAGATTCTTATCTGTTCTCTTGCACAATAGGACAGGAGTCATGTTGTCTGTGGAGACGTTGGCCTGCCAAACACAAGTCTGACGTATTTCTCATCAACGTTTTCAACCTAGAAATTGAATAATCCTTGCGTCCAGGTTCACGGTAGACTCGTCCAAGGTGTTTCGGTTCGCCTGACGGAGGATCGCGAAATCGTGGGGGAAGAAGGGGCAAGGAGTAAAGGACGAAGGAAATGGCGGTGAAAGAGAACCGGCACAACTAAATATCGGGGTCAAGTGGCAGGATAGTAGGCAGCGACGAGGCCTACTTTACTTAAACTAGAGTGCCGTGTCGGATGAACGCAAAAGAGCAACGAAGCGGGCCACAATGCGTTCCGGGGCCTTTCTAATCGTGGCCTGTATTTTCGACTGTCGCCGGAATCATCCTCCTTAGCCGTCGAGTAAGTGTTACGTGGCGCCTCCGTCACGTCATACCTTCCGATCCTTCGTTTCTATCGTTTACAATCCTTTCGACTCTGTATGGATGTTACGTCGTTCGCCAGGGGATTGCAGAAGCTTGAGCAGGCGCTAGGTGGTTCGGAGAATTGCTACAGGAATTCTGTAGGTGAGACATAGATCGAGTAAGTGAAAAATACTGAAGCTATGTAGCTGGATCTTGAAATTACAGCACAAGTATTTGAGACGGTTTTGGTGGAGGACAGACTGGATCGCTGTAGGGAGTTATCCAAGTGCTCCGTGCGGGATCAAAGTGTTCAACGATTGTTCAGCTACACTTTGTTGATTTTTTTCAAATTTCGACGTCTACAGCTGGTCCATCCTACACACTCATTGGTGCCATTACCAGCGGCAAGATTGTTCTCAAAATAATAATGTAAATGAGCCTCATTCTGCAACTACATGGTGCACTAACAATCACTCAAATGCATTGTATCAATTCCTTACAAATTCGAAGGTCCACAAATGGTCACTGCTCAAGAATTTAATTAAACTGGGAGGATTTGGGTCTTCGACAACCCTTCTTTAAAATACCTAAAGGGTTAATACTGTCGTAGTTCGAAAGGAAAAGAATATACTTCTGTATTGTATCAATTCCTTACAAATCTGAACGTCCACGACTGGCCCACCTGTCACACCTTTACCTTAAAATTGCATTAAATATCAAAATCTAAAATACAGAAGCCTGCCAGTCGTGCCAATCCACCCTACCACGAATCCTTCTGATGACTTTCGACACTTCTGTGGACTCCAACGCAGACATCCGTTCGTAATTTCAATTCCGGTCGATCCATCTCGAATGCAGGGCCCCGTCCAAGGACCACGATAAACGTGGAAACCATCCTCGTCGCGAAAACGTCGCGACAATCGATCAAACGTTTTCACTGCGACGACCCAGTTGCGTGGAGCACCGTGGTGAAAGTTTTGATCTCGAACGTGAAACCGCCGCGGGATTTTCACGTCATATCCGATCGAGCCGCGAGAGCAGGGGCGAGGAAAGACAGGGGGAGAAAAAAAAGAAGAGGAATGTGAAAATCGCGACGCCGGATTCCGCGCGAGCTGCACGGTGAAAGTGGAGTAAAACGGCCGATCTTTTTCCCAGAGAGAGCCGTCCCCTCGAACACCCCGACCGTTCAAGTTCACGGCTCCGAACCGTGAACCACGGACTCCCCTCCCCTCTCGAACAGTTACCACTTTCACCGGATTCTGTCCTGGCGAACCGTCGCGGAATCGCAAAAATTTCATGGAATTAGAGGGAACTGAATGACGAAGAGCAGAAGCGATTGAAGGATTGTGATCGAAGACGATTGAATTGCGATGAATGACTGTGAAATTTTCTCTGAGGGTGCGAAATAAATTAGAGCGAAGGACACTGCGTGCCTGATTTTTCTATTGCAGGGTGTTCGCCGGGTGGTCCACGCGAGACCAAAGCACCCAGCTCTTCCTCGGTTGCATTCTCTCAATCTCCTATCAATTTAAACTTAACGACTGTTCAACCATAGGATGCTCTCCCAGCGTTTGATGATCAGTCGACCAAGTTTCTCCTGTCCTAGCCCAGCCATCCTCCAAATTTTCCTTCCACAGCGGAGGCAGCTGAAAATGTCCCCACGCGATATCGGACTTCTAAACGCCGCGTGGTCCGAGAGAGTCAATCTCGTTTGTTTGAAATGACGAGGATTATCTAAATCACCTCCAGGCTCGGACGCTTTTGTGGAATGTTTGTTCCGGAGGAGTCTCGGGGTCTAACCTCGAAAAACGTGACGCGATAATGGTACTTTTCCGCTGCCGTCCGAGAGATTAGAAATCCGTGCAGGAGGGAGAGGGCGGGGGAACGATAGTCGGCTTCCCGTCACGAAAGTCTCGATTCCGTTCGAAAGTCGCGATTTTCCTTGGCCGTGGCAACGGGCACCGCGATTTTCTCCCCGACGCCGCGGAGATTGTCTCACACCGATTACCTAAATGATTATACGTATATCCGCTGCACTTTCATCGCGACTAATTCGCCAGGCCGGCTCTATTACCCGCGAACGCTGTTACCAGTCACCGACGGCAACTCGAGAGTTACCACAACACAGAGAGAAAGTCTTTTTTCCCATTTCTCCGCCGCCGTTTCTGATCGCAGCCTCTCTCTGCGCGGCAACGAGACGGACTCGTTCCGAAGCACTTTTCTTATTTATCAACGCATTCGCATCGGGCTATTTTTCACAGACTTTTCATACAAATCGGGGGTATTTCAGTGATCCAAAGACATTTCAACATATGTGTATTAAAACTGCAATAATTATTTTTGTAATTAATATATGGTATTGAAATTTTCAGGAGTTGTACATAAGTGGTATTAGAATTCTCGTTTCCCGACGACAAACGCTTATTGTTTAGAAACGAGAATTTTCGTTTCCCGATGCGACTGTGTTAAGGTGCACCGTTGTTCATGAAAGGGATTGGGTAGTTCGAATGCACCCAACTGTACCATGACTGACAGGAATTGGTGCATTAGAGTCAGGGGGGATTTTGAGTTACTTGGGCGAAAAGATCGCTTGAATTTTGGTGTTGAAAAGGTGGAGGCTGCAAGCTGTTACACCTGAGTGCAGTGGTTAAACGGGTATACCGAAGTTCAACGTCTACTTTTTTACCGAGGAGTATTATTTTTTAATGGTACAGTATTCTGGTAGGAGGCCTGTCAGAGAGAGTACTCTATTGTCTTAGCAGCCCTTTTCAGCTAAACGATGCAGAGGAATTCGCATGGATCGCTCATGATCTTGCAGTCCTGATAGCAGAGTCTGATATATCACTCTGAACCGAAGAACACGAAGAAGCTAATATTCAGATTGAAGGAAGAAGTTTATCCGTAACCCAGGCGGTAAAGAAATTGATGCAGTTTTCGTCACCAATCTTGCTAGCTCTATAAACAACTTTCAGATCTGTTTCAACCGTTTCATTTGTCCGTGAATTTTATAAGACCGGTTTATTTTCAGAACGACGCGTTTTCTAATGACAGCGAGAAAAAGTGGTTAGCCAGATCTCGCTGCTTTCCCTCGCCATGCTTCAATATTTACCAATTGCTCCGCAATTAGATTTATGGACCGGTTTGTCCTAGAAACTCCCGTCTACAGACAACCGTGCGGAATTTACGATATCGCGAGATCGTCCAACTGGAAATCAATCTCTCGAACGATTTTAACCAGTTCTGTCCTGTTTGTAACCTACTGACCAATTTGCTCCAACCTCATTCGATAGTGTTTGTTATTGAAATGATCGATTTAACGACCAAACACTGCTGTGAGCCGGTGGATGAAAGAGACTCCCTAAAAGTTGTTCTAAGGAGGTCTAAAAAAATTATCTTCCCGCTAGGACAAGTACACACAATTAAGTGGGAATTGGATTAAAAAATTACAGCGTAACATAAATGAAAATGAGTAAAATAAAGAATTTAGAGAACTTTGGAAGCATCCTAATTCAGAATAAAATAAAACTATACCAGGTGGTCATTGAAGGGTTAAAATTGTGCTTGGTCGGTCATAGTGATCTGTAATGACAGAAGTGCAGCTATAGAGGAGAAAGGGGAAGGCTCTCGGTAACTGGTCCTTCCTATTCAACCTCATAGACCAGAAGCTCTCTCCTCTTTCCAGGGTTACCTCCTCCTTTCTCCTCTCTCCTCTCTCCTCTCTCTCTCTCTCTCGAGCTGGTAACTGCGAGTAATTCTCGAGTAACACCGGCCGATGAAAGTGCAGCGGACGTATAACCACTTGAGTAATCGTTAGCAGAGATATCCGAAGTGAGAGGCGGCTCGTCGGATATCCGATTCGAGAGATCGAATCGAGAGCACACGGTGAACGTTCGATGATTCCGCTTGGTCCTCTGCCAGAAACGCGGACGATTCTTCACCTACGCGATCTTCTGTCTCTTCCTCTCCGCTTTCCATTTGCAGTCTTCTACACTCACGAAATTAATCTTTTCTCCTTTGTACGCTCTGCTATTAATTCTCCTACACTGAATAGTAATAAATAAACGCACGATACAACGTGAAACGCTTTTAAATTACAGCTTTCTTGCCCCACTTCATCCCTGCTATTCGACTGAACAATAATTTGTTATCCTGATCCGAATTATCTCGTCTCAGTGCAGCGAACCCCTGGACCAAGCTCGAAGGTTCACGAAAAATCGAGGTCGATCGAATCCTAGATGGTCCAGGAAAAATACGAAGAGAGAGGGATCTGGAGGGGTGTTTCGATGTCTCCCTTCCAAACCACCGTCCCATGAAACGCGTAACAACCGGCACGCGATGCACTTTCATGAAACTTTCAGCTTTCCATTCGGCCGCGATACGAGCGGAATGGAAAAGAAACCTCGTGTCGTCGGTTGTCTCCCACGTGGTCCTCCGCGACACGCAAATTAAAACACGCCTAATCGGTCCAACGCGTCTCCATTGTTCGACCGGTGGAAATGCCTGGAAAGTCGACTCTTTTTCCCCAACGATTTTCGACCTTCAAGTTTCTACTCGCATTTCTCTTCTTTGCTCGAACGTGCGGCCTGCGTCGCGAATATCTGTCTATAATAGGCTAAAACTGGTAAAAAGTACAATGGAACCTCGATCATCCGAACGCGGCCCATCTGAAAGTTCCTCTTCTATGTTAATTAATGACATTGTGTACTGTATTTTGTACCACCGTGCATTTTCATATTCTAAACCAAAAGTATAATTTTTGTGAGAAACACAGGTACAGTGTGAGGCATCTTGTTGGTGATTACAGTTTGGATAATCGAGGTTCTACCGTATTATGTTTCTGGGCTGTGGAAGATTATTAGTACAGTCTGACTTCATGCAGAGTATTGAATAAAAATATTTAGAAAATAGCGGTAAAATGCATAACAAGATTTAATATTTTCCTGTACAGGAGTGAATTTTTGGGATGTTAAAATTCATAGCATTTTCCGACAAAAAATTTGAGCAGTTCCTGTTAAAATTTCGACAAATGCTTTTAGATCTCCACAGTTGGGACCTTTCTGCGTCGATTTATCTTTGCTGCATAGAAATCGACCGATACATTTTTAAATATAGACAGAGGAGAAAGAATTAGGTGTCCACGTAAGTGTTAAGACAGTGAATATATCAGTGAAAACAGGCGTGCCTGGTCAGACACACCGCAGCATCCTGTAATCTAAACACTGATCACGAAGAAACAAAACATGTGACTGTTTCTATTCAGATTTTCCATAAAATTAGTAACAATTTATTTAAGTAAAAGGGAGTGCGTCGATCATCGTTGACCTCCATGGCAGTCGATGCGTTAAATGCAGCTCGTTCGCTGTGTTAAATAATGAAATGAAATATTTGCGGATCGAAACAACATTCCCAGAGTTTAATGAAAAATATCGAGGAGAGAGGATCAGAGGTATGATGAATCGGACGCGATGGAGCAGAGGAGGGAAGAGAAAGAGAAAGGTGAAGCGCGCTTCTGCTCGCACGTCCGGAGAAGAAAGTGCAACGACGATGACGTTTACTCCCACCCGGAGCGATGGGAACGACACGGATCGATTTCTTCGAAGAAAGTACCCCCTCCGCGCAGTGCTTTTCAAGGGAAAACGCGGTAATTTTCAAAGGAAAATTGCATCATCTCTTTGCAATTCAAATGGCACCGCTATGATTGTTACTCGTCGATCTGAAACGCGCTGTAACATCGTGTAACCGTGTAACAATCGAGCTGATCGCTTCGGTGTTAATTGAGAAATTAGTTGAATCGATTGATCGTTGATTCTTGTAACATGCAGAGTTAATAAAATTAATATCTGGGTGACGGAGTAGAATAAAAGGCATCGCTTTAAATATGAAACTTGCTAAAAGTTAAATATGATTTGTCATTTTTTAACTCTGTAGAATTTAACTTTTTTATTTTCATACAAGGGAATTTCGGTGTATTTTGAACGCTTCTGTAAAACAATCTAAGAATAGTCGTTCTATTTCTAATCGACGCTCGGCAGACTCTGCAAATCCACCGATAGGACTGTTTAAAAATTTACTGGGAGCACAAACAGCGCTCCACCTGCATTTAATTACAAAAAATCGACCGAGCGTGTGAACGTCACTAAAGTGACACTTTCTAAGCATCGAGTAGATCATCGATTTCAACGAGTACTCGGAAGTACTCGTGCAACGTCGATACGCTATCTCTGGAACCTCGTTTGTTTACCCACCGAATGTAACACAACGATAAATAAATACGCTTTTCGATTAACACCGTCGATATCAACGCGGCGCATTAAATTCAATCCCGTCTTTTTATAGATACAAATTTGTTCGTGCGATAAGAAACATTGCAGAGACTCTCAGATTAGGATGTTCAAGGTCTTATCTTCCTCTTCAAAACAATTTCTCATCTGCAGTCTGGCAAACGATCTTCGATTTTCGTTCGATCTCATTCTACTCTGTAATACTCATTGTCAATTTAATAAAAAAAATGAAGTTACATTGCAGACGACGAGCCTGAACCAGCGATACAGTGATTCAAAAATTCACACGAGCTGTAATCGAATAGGAGAATAAAAATAGTTATAAAAATATAAGACACGTTTAGTGAATGATTTAAAAAATCATACGTGCGGCGTGACCCTCGCTGACCTAATCCGAGCTTCTCCGCAGTGACAATAGCTCCGGATAAATTATTCTTTTTATAATTGAAGGCTGGAGCATGCAGCGTGGGACCTGATTCGCGCAAAAAGCTGGCGAAAAGGAAGATAGGATCGGTCCCATCGCTGGATTCCCACCTTGGGCCTCGCGACGACCACCTCCACCTTCGGTACCTTCACGAGCCACCTCCTACCTACGAGTCCCCTCCCCTCCGCAGCCTCGAGGAACCCTGAAAGCACCGGACCTACCTCAACGAGTTCATGCGACCCGAATCGTCCAACCGTCTCAGACCATTATGACGAGCCGCTTACTGAAAATGTGCGAGGAGTTTTACGCAACAACTTACTCCGCCTGCCATGATTCCTTCCACTGTTTACGAAGCGGTCTAACTCCTTGACCGATGAATTTTTAACACGTTCCCTGCCACGTGGCCGTTTTCGGTACACGCATCAATTTTAATTTGAACGCTTGACTACCAGCCCTTATGAAATTTTAGTAACACTCGCGTTAAAGTGGTATGAGAAATAGAAAGTGTAATATCAAATACATCAGTATTTGTACAATCAACCGCGTGCGTTAATAAATAATCTTTTCGCACGTCTGTCTAGTTACGGAATTTTCTACTGTGACAGGGAACGTGTTAACACGTTGAACGCCACAGTGGAAACGGCCATACGCAATCAGACACTATATAATTGATTTTTTTTTTCATATAAATCGTAAAGAAAAAACAGATTTGAGTACTCAGTCGTGTTCTTCTGTTCCTATATTATCGTTTCAGTATGAAGTTTGCTCGGCCTTTCGCGATAATCAATAATTATTCAATTAAATTAAATTTGAGGTGTCGGTCACCGGTGGCGTTCAACGTGTTAATAGTTGTCTGCGTTGGAGTTCAGTATTAAGGTGCTCTAATAATTTGTTAATATGCATGCTGCGAAAGCAGCGACAATGATGTAAATACTCCAATAAATTTAATAAGAGAAATCGGAAGTTATTTATTACTCCACCTAATACAATTTGCTGTGGATGATTCTGTGAATGTCAGACAGCTTTAATGCAATATTTTTGGAGAACTCATGTTCGTAACCATGAACCACTTACGCGACGTTAATTCAGAGCGCCGGGCACCCGTGAGTTCTTCAGAATTTTATTGTGAAGAACGCTGTGAACTCAGAACGATCGCAGCGAACTTGAAATTCATTTTGAGAGAGCCCGGAGGAATTCTGAGGAGGCTGAAGGCTTTCTGGGGACGATTATGGCACCCGGAGGACGAAGATCGTCGGAGGTTGCGAGCGGACGGGGTCTCGACTTTCTATATAGGCGAGGCTCGTCGATTTTTCCGCGGGTAGCCTGGTTTCGCGTCGATTCGAAACCGTTACGGACGAGAACCGAACCGATGCCGATGAGCGCCGGAACTTTCACGTGACACACTAAAACCGCGAAATGCAAACCGCCGGGGGAGGTAATTGAATCCGACGCGAACGATTTACGAGCAAAACAACCGTCCGACCACGTTCCAGTTTACCGTGATCGCCGTCGTCGATCCGATTGTCCGTTCGGACATCCGACTCGTTCCTGTCGTCCATAATCGCGTTAACATAACAGATAGGATGTTCGAACTATATATGCGCAGCTTCTCTAGGTTGTCAGATTCTGTGAAAAATAGGTACCTCGCATTTAACCCCCTGTCTTGCGATTTTCAGGCGCTGGACTGCTCTGATAGATGAGGAGTGTCTATCCATACATATAATTTATTTCAGAGGATCCTTTGCTGCAGTCCAAAAGAATTTGTAATGTATCAGTCGTGTTCTGTATCACGAGTGTGACTCGTTATTGAAGGCAAAGGATTAAGAGAGATCAGGGATAAAGAAAATATTGGAAGTTCTTACGAAGCGATAGAGGGTGTCCTTACAAATCTTCTATTTTTCTCGACTCTACAGACGCTGAGCTAATGTAATTTTTATCAACATGCAGAGCTAAGAAGTGTCTACAAATCTTCTAATTTTATATTTCCATAAACGCTGGGCTAATACAATTTTTATCAGCGTGTATGGCTAAAAAGTGTCTACAAAACTTCTAATTTTATATTTCTATAAACGCTGGACCAATGTCATTTTTATCAGCGTGAATAGCTACACAGTGTCTTCAAAAATCTTCTAATTTTACGTTTCTACATATGCTGGACCAATGTAATTTTTATCAGCGTGTAGGGTTAGAAAGTGTCTACGAATATTCTAATTTTACATTCTTACAAACGCTGGACCAATGTAATTTTTATCAGCATGCAGAGCTATAAAGTGTCCACAAACCTTCTAATTTTATATTTCTATCAACGCTGGACCAATGTAATTTTTATCAGCGTGAATAGCTACACAGTGTCTTCAAAAATATTCTAATTTTACGTTTCTACAAACGCTGGACCAATGTAAATTTTTTCAGCGTATAGGTTGGACGAAACTGAACCAAATAGATGAACAAATTCCCAATAATAACAATCGCATGTTAGAAGACTTGCAGGGATTAGAATACTTTGTGATCTAGCCTATCGGAGGCTACAGAAAAGATACGGAAAATTATTTCAACTCTTTTCGACTGAGCTTTGCAGATGCTCTGACCGCCTCAAGATCACTCCTCGCTTACTGTTAATCCAAAACAGAACACACGTAAAGCCCTGCTTGAAAATTCTTATCATTTCAAAAGTCAGACCGCGAATTAAAAATCGCTTGAGAAAGTTAAGTAACCTCGAGGCGCCCGGTTCACAAATTCTCCAATATTTCTCTTTCTACACCACTCACGCAAACGAAACTATTTCCAGCGTGCAGCTGATGAAATTCCGCGTCGGGCAAGCCCAGATCGAAGTTCCTGGCACCTTCTCGATGAACGATAATGCGTTTTAAATTGGATCGACATCGGCGGTCGGCCGTCGGCCGGTTCGTCAGACCGTGCACGGCCTTCGAGAAAATAGGCCGATAGACGACGATAACGATTACGTTCGATACCATTTAGTTCCTTGAACGGGGAGTAAAAACGGTCGTCACGTTGGAAACCGATACGTTTCACCGTGATCCCGCGATTATGTAACCGCACGGAGGTCTACGGGATATCAAGCAAGGCCTACCACGTGTCACAACCTCTCGATCTCTTAAATCAAGCCTACGGACGATTGTTCTGCTCGAACGACCCGCGTTTCTCGCGAAAGGATACGATAGTGATCGCTCCGCATGATCACCCGAAACCCTTGTCTTTGAAGACAAATTTCCGGGAAAAACGTAGCTAGACTGCAAAATCTTATACAAGTATATCTTTATAGACTTCCACATTTGTTATGTTCATGCAATTAACCCTTTGCACTCGAGTGGCGACTCTCAGTCGCCATAATATTCACGTTTAAAATTTCCTATTTTAAATAAACACCTAAAAATTACGTTCAATTTCACGTATTCTACAATGCATGTTCTTTGTAAGTGTTCAATATCAGGAACAACTGTACTGAAAACAAAAGAAATCTTCCTGTTCAGATTCCTTACATTTATATTTGTAGCTTGTGTACATCAGGTGAAAAAGACTTCGAGTGCAAAGGGTTAAATAAATGAAATTTCAACGAGACTGCACTCGTTGTTTCAAATGTTCAAAGTATGTGATTTTTGTTTTGCTAAGTTGTTGAATGTCCATCAAGCACCGATATGGATATATTAATTTGCATAAACATCCGCAGTCGAGGCAGACTGGGCGAGTTGTTCCAGCACGTTGACTGACACAGTGAAAACTGCCATACCTAGTCAGACGCGTCACAGTATTCTGTCTTAACGCGTTGAATGTGACAGTGAAAACTGCCATACCTGGTCAGATGTCACAGTATTCTGTCTAAACGCGTCGAATGGCACAGTGAAAACTGACGCACCTGGTCAGACGTCACAGTATTCTGTCTAAACGCATCGAATGGCACAGTGAAAACTGACGCACCTGGTCAGACGTATTATAAACTGCTGTTTGTACCATTCATCATGGAGATAAAAAGTATTCAATCGTGCCATCGTGAGCTTGCGTTCTTATATTGTCAGCAGAATATAAATGTCTCTCGCAATTTTATATGTAAGAATTATTTAATTTACATAAATCCGTGGCGCTGATCACCGATGAGCCCCACGGGATTTAATTTTTATTAAACACGAATCACGAATTCTTGTACAGTCGTTGCCTCGCATCATTATTGCAATATTAATTCTACTGAGAATTTTATAAAAATTAGTTAATAGATTGCAAGGAAAGTGAATCAGGTCCGCTTGAATTTTTTACAGAAACTGGACAATTGGTTATTTATCCAACTGTACATTCTACGAATTTTCAAGTGGACTGAAACGGACGAAGAGTAACTTCGAAATGCGTCGAAATTGGTGAAGAAGTTTCGGCGCAAAGTCCAAGGAATTCAAGGAAGCGTCTCGATGACGTGACCGTTAACGACGCCTCGTAAAAAGTTTGATAAAAGCCGGCTCGTCGCGCTAAACAATATCGATGAACATTTAATTACATCGGAATTCGATTGTTTTTCACGCCAAGCGATAGGAGCATTCGCGAATCATCGTTCCCCTCTCTCTCTCTCTCGCTCTCTTTCTTTTTATAACACATACTATTTCATTTTCGCTTGTTTTCGCTCGTTTCGCCAGAGACGGACATTAAACGAGAACAATGGCCACTAAATACGAACGAGCCAATAAAATCGTTCTCCAGGAAAAACTTCGACCTTTATGGAATACCGTTTTTTTAACGATAAGTTCCGATCGACCAACGAGTTCGACCTGTCTGTCCGAAACGAGGTCGAAAATCAATTGTTCCGAGAAACCGTACTCCGAACGATCGATGATAAAAGGCTCTTCGTTGTATAAATTGGTAAACAATGTCGTAAGAAAAATTTTTAACGCGCGACCAAGAAACGGAACTTTAAACTGATAAGAAATGAGACTCTAAATTTTACAGAAAAACAAATCTACCACGTGCTCGCTGCGACTCTGAATATATTTTGTAATTCTAAAAAATATAATGCGTATTATTTAAAACATTCCCCTCGCGTGATTAAATACATTTTTAGTTGCCAGAGAATGTCAAATTTAGAACGCACGCATCTGGAGGCGTCACAGAAAAATGACAGAAAGTTAAGAATACGATCATATACCTTGTTATATTTATTAAACAAATTTGAAGCTCATTAAAACCACAGAAAACTGTCTGATCTTCTCTACTCAATTTCAACTGATTCAAAGCGGACTCCTTTCATTTTCAATCGATCGATCAGCTTTGAAATTCACTTTTCCAATCTAAATACTATCTGTCCTATAATAATCAGATCAGAATTGCTCCAGCAACGGCGATTTCCCTATCATCGAGCAAATACGCGTAAAACCAATTCGATAAATCGCAACGATTAATACAATCCACGCGTCGCAGCAGATTCTACATGAAAAAAACAAATTATAAACGTGGAATTACGTTGTGATCGAGTCTCTGTTTTCGGGGAGCATGTCACGAAATAAAAAGAAAATATTTCGAGCGACTAATCGTAATCTTCAGAAAGCTGGCGCGCGTCGACGGCTCGTTCGAGTGCGCGCGTACTCGGCGCAGCTTGGAAAGCGATTTTCTCGATAACGAGGGGTCAAAGAACAAAATTCTATTCCACATCTTTCACTTGTCCCTTCGTGCGGAATCACCCACTCGCCGGTGGTGCGGCTCATTCCGGGACACCGTGTGTATCGATTGTTGGACTCGGAACGCGACAACGCGACATACGGTCTGATTCACTTGGGCAAACAGAGGCGAAAGTGCACGTGTAAGTGCATAAATATAATATTACGAATCGTTGATAACGTGGGCGAGCGTGTGCGCGTCAGACGACGATTATCGCGGCTGATAACAGGCCGAGGTGACATTAGACAGCGTCTGTGCGTTCCTCGAGCGCTTTTTCTCTCCTCTAATTACGCAACGAATTTTTGTTTATCGGCCGATTCGTCGTGTCGAAATCCCGTTTGTAATCCACCTCGAGCAAACATTCGCTGGCCGTGGAAAATTCTCTCGCTTTTTCTCGTTAAATGCGTCGCTGATTGTCAGACACCGTCGTTATATTTCTTTTTTTATTCCGATAAGTGATGGATCGATTTATCGAAACTGTAGAGAGACGCAAGGGCTTCTACGTGGTTCGTAAATTTCTGGTATACTTTAGAAAAATGAAAATTCTTTATTTCGTGGGTGGTTTGAATCAGACTTGGATACCGAAATTTGTTGCACATGGAATCAAACGAACAAGGACACTAAAATTAATATTTACTGTATTGATAATTAACACGTTGAACGCCGCAGCGGTCACCAGTGACCGACACCTCTTTAATTGAATTAAATAATTATTGACAGTCACAAAATTCTGAGCAATCTTCATACCGAAACAATAACGTAGGAACAGAAGAACGCGACCGAGTACTCGAATCTTCTTTTCTTTACGATTTAAAAATAAAAAATAGTAAATTCTATCGTGTCTGATTAGATATGGCCGCTTTCACTGAGGCGTTCAGCGTGGTAAAAATAACCGCAGTCATTAACTTCTTTACGTTCGATGAAGTCACATTTAAAGCTCGCATTACTCATGGAGCGGTCTGATAGAAAAATACTATTACAAAAGTTGATAATTTCATATATTGTTCCGCCCCTCTGCATTCTGCGTAATTATACATGTGTCACCCTCGCGTACATATCATAACTAAATGACCGTGATATGTTGTCACTTGATTTCCAATCGACCGACTTATCGTTTGCCCAATTCCCAGACGAAGTTTCCGACAGATCGAGAGATCGATGCACCGTTGCGACACGCAGAATGCCGAAAGCTGTGCGTAAGCACGAAATTATGAAACTCGATTACGAAAAACCGTATAAAGGCTATGCTCGCGTGTGCGCGCGTGTGTGTACCGCGTCTATTTGCTAAGCGGACCAGATTAGATCGTTTTCATGGCTGCGTACGCACGGTGACGCAACGTTACGTCTCTAATCGCGCTGCCGATGATAAACGATCCTTTTATAGGACACCGTTGCACGCCATGAAAAACCGAACGGCTATCGTTCGAGCGCTGATTAAAGGCCCGAGAGGGAGAGAGAGAGAGGAGGGGTTTCAATAACGGAAAACAATTTTGTTGCTCGATGACGAAACGCCGCAGCGTGGATTGCGATGCCTGTCGGTTGAATCATCCCCTCGTCGATTAAGGGTCGATTCACACGTAACCGTACCCATCGACCGGGGTCCAGGACAGCGAATCGACCCCGATTCGATCGATTTTTACTCGGTTCGTACCACGATAAACATTGGAAGACTTTCACTGGATGCATCAGAAAGTTCAAGAGGTTTTCCAAGATTCGAAGTGAATGGAATGTAATTAGATATCAGTGTTCTCAACCTGATGAAAGCTGCGGATTCTACTGTAAACGGAAATTCGTATATTTGATTCGAAAAGCTGCGTGATGGTTTTGAAAGTCTTCGTCGGTTAATTATAATAATGAAAAGCGATTGTGAGGGTTTATAGAGTCCAGGGTACCCTCCTCAGGGTCTCTGAGCTCATTGGTAATTATTCAGCAGCAAATACTTGAGGATTCGAATGAAACACGAAGAGAAATATTTGAACGTTAAAAGAGACAGTAAGAAATTGGAAATTTTAGGCCCAGGAGCCTCGAAGGTAAAACGCTGACCCCTCCGCAGGGTTGGAACTCGAAGAGCTCGCGTATTTTTCCAACGACGAAATCCTGATCGAGTCGTCGAGGTGACGAAGCATCGACGGGAACGTAAAAAGGCGGAATTCGTCGCTGGAGGAATGGAAAACGCGTGGAAGTTGCGTCTCGGCCCAATTACGGGGCTGAAAAATCGAGGAACAGGGAGAAAATCGACGGCCGGAAATAGAGGTGTACCGAGGCGACGACTTCCTTTTATGTCGCCTCCGGACGCCGCAGTATTTATGTAACAATAGAATTAGCCGGTGAGTAGACCAGTGGGACATGGAATCGAAGGGAATTGCAAATGGACCAGCAAGGATCGAAGCTCGTCGAGTCGATCCTGAAATAAACGCGTCGCCCGGCGATCGAGAATCGATTTGCAAGGGAAATTCGCAGAGTGGTTTCCTTCGTACATTTTCTACGGTCATTCTCTTCTCGATGCGTTGTTAATTCGTTTAGATATTAATTCTGGAGGTGTGCTGACCAGATACGGGCTGTACGTGCTCAGGAGAATTTCATACGTGAATTTTAAAAATAATTGGAAAATTGTCGACTCACATGATCGCTGCTGCGTAAGAAACCGTCGTCCTTCCAGTTCACCTGAAACATAAAGCATCAAACAGTTAGTATCTGCCCTTACAGATGTTCAGTAGTGCAAGAAAAATATATGAAATTAAGATACTATTTATTTATAACGAGTATCCGATTATGTATCATTTCAGTGGAAATATTTCTGAAATCGTTGCCACAACATTTCAATAAGAGTCAAAGCGATTCGAAGTGGACTGAGGCGATCGAAAGCTCATCTCTCATCGAACCGAACTCGTCGGAGCTTTTCCGGTTGGGAGGCTGGCCAAAATTCGCTCGAACGATACAGAATCGCGGCTATTTAAAACTCTAATCGATGCGATGACTCGTCCACGCGATATACCGTGGTCCACCGTGGTCGCATGAATCAGCAGAAAATTGTATTCTTATGCAAGCGTGCGGCCACGAAACGTTCACGCGTGCTTTTCCACGCGAGTTTTTCCGCTCCGATCGAGTTTCGAGGCAGATACCATCGAAAGGACGTGGACGTCTGGTCGTTCTTCCGGTTGACTCATGGGGCAACGATAACGCTGTGAATCGGCTCGCGTGTTCACCGACACGTAGCTTCGTAGAATCTCTCGGTTAAGTGTCTTTCAACAATTAAAAAACCCAAACGTTATGACATTGTGATACGAATTTCTTTTGTGAAGATCGAGTGAAATCACCGGACACTGATGACGACCACGATCGCGAAGACATTATGCGGATGAAAAAAGAATATCACGCTCTAGTAAAAACATCAAGGAAAACCTGATATTTTATTATTATATCTGATTGAAGAAACTCCATTATAGGATTGCGCAATCGAACAGGAGATACTCTTTCTGTAATTGAAATTAAACTATAGGATAGAGTGAAATGTAATGAGCAGAGTAAATTTTTAGTTGGGAACTAAGTCGAATTCTTCAAAGGGTGGTATTTTTCTTTCTCGGTTCTGAGGGTAAACTTTAGGAATTTTTTTTGAAAAAACTAAACAACCTATCTTTATGAAACTCTTCTGGTATGTTCATGCACACTTACGCTATACTCATGAATTTTTGTACCTAATTACCATCGAAACTATAGTAATTATTCTCCCAGAAAATAGACAGGTTAAAAAAATTCTCGTCAGATAGCTCGCACCATAACTACCACAGAATAAAAGCTACAGTTTACACGATATACTCATGAATTTTTGTACCTAATTACCATCGAAACTATAGTAATTATTCTCCCAGAAAATAGACAGGTTCAACAAATTCTCCTCGGATAGCTCGCACCATAACTACCACAGAATAAAAGCTGCAGTTTACACGATACCAACGTACAAAAATTCATGAGTCTGGTCTAAACATACATAAATAAATCTACAAAGTGTCGCAAAAATGTGTCGACTAATTTTCCCCCCAAAAAAAATATCTCGCTTCCGGTGACGCGGTATCGCGTCGGATATAAGATCGGTGGAAAAACATGGGGTATTTTCCGATCGATGACGTAACAGCCGGTACGGTTGACGATTACCATTGCAATTATCGTTAGATTGTGGTAGAGCGTGGAGCGATCGGAATAACAGCGATTACTATTAAACGCGTAATGCCGGTTATCTTGCACGGGGGGCTCGGGCATCGTTTTGCGTGTGATATAACGCGTAAACATCGATTCGAGCCAAGGAGAATAGCTCGCGAAGATAACTCGCGACGTCCCTCTCGAATCACTTTGTTGCAGAGGTCGATCGTTCCGCGCTGCTAGACGAACCGATCGATCGATAAAACGCCTCGTCTCGCGATAACGCGGCTGCACGTGATAATCATGCAACGATGCACCTCGAACCGGTGCTGCTTCATCGATCGACATCATTCCTCGAATTCGTGCAACGTCTCTGAATCATGCCAGCCACCCCTCATTCCTTCCACTCGATTATTTTTTTGCAATCATAAAAATAATTGATTGTAGACTGTGGATAATCAGGTTGGAAGTTGTGCGACAGGAGACAATCTTCCATTATTTTTTTGGAATTATAAAAATAATTGATTGTAGACTGTGGATAATCAGGTTGGAAATTGTTCTACACAAGACAAACTTCCATTATTTTTTTGGAATTATAAAAATAATTCCATGCAGACTGTGGACAATCAGGTTGGAAATTGTGCAGCAGGAGACAATCTTCCATTATTTTTTGGAATTATAAAAATAATTGATTGCAGACTGTGGATAATCAGGTTGAAAATTGTGCTACAGAAGACAAACTTCCATTATTTTTTGGAATTATAAAAATAATTGATTGCAGACTGTGGACAATCAGGTTGGAAATTGTGCTACAGAAGATAATCGTCTATTAGTTTTTTAAGAATTACAGAAATAATTGCATGCAGATTGTGGAGAATTAGGTTAAAAATTGTGCTACAGAAGGCAATCTTAATTGCTATATAAAATGCTTTTAGGCTATAATATTCTTTTAGAATAAAAAATAATATTGTTTCAAAATAAAAAAATACAGAGCAGTGCAAAATTATATAGACAGTGACATTAATCAAATTTCAAGCTTGTAGCTGACATAGGATGACCAATTTCCAGTTGGTCGGTGTTTAGATAATCGAGGTTCTACTGTAAATGAAAAGCAGTAATGTCTCTAGACTCGTGAGGAATTACCGCTGCCTCCTAATTGCAATTTCTCAAGAGATGAGAGCATTCGGTAGCGATGCTTAATTTTTCCCTGATTTTCAAGAGTCTCTGGAATCGATCATCGATCATTCGAACGGATTATTCTTCTCTACGGAGACAGAACGTGAGAAGCGCTAAGCATCTTCAGTTTTCCACATTTTTCTGTGCGACGGCCTTGGCGTTCGTCCGTGAGCACGGTAGAATTTTCTTTGATCCACGTCACCGCTTATGGTTGCCGTAATAGATACCACCTGCGCGATATTTCAATCTCGCAGGTGAGGCAGGCAGGAACAACCGATCGCTGTTTCAGCAAATCGTTTCTCTTCTGTTCGCCGTCTGAAATGGCCTGACAGTCGACGGAGGCTGCGTCAGAGTTTTCAAGAACGTCGGCGCAAGTAGAAACGGTCCAGTGCGTGGCCAGACGAGCGGAATTCTCTTCCGCTTTGGCAGCGCGTGCGTTGGATTCGTCTTCGAGCAACAAAGTCTCCTAATCGTACTTTAGAGATCGCAATATCATGTTCTGTGGTCATTTATTAGCTTCTCAGACGATATTATAGAGAACTCGAGAGACTAATGTGAATAAAAGAGACTCAGGTTGAAAATTTAGGGTCACCGGCTGATGGTCTGACTTTTTTCAGAATTCTTTCAGATTTCAGGTGCAATTTGCTAAGGACTGCAAGCTGATCTAATTTCTCTCGACCAATCGTTCTTCTGATATCCACTGTTTACGGTATAACTTTAATACTCCGAGCTTAACGCTGCACTGGCTGAAAATAACCATAAAGTCTACCTTTCTAAATCAATAATGTTGGTAACTTTCATCATCTTTTGCTGCTTCTATCAGACTCTGCTTGGTATATCTATTAATACCACACACAATCAAACAATGATCGTACCTACAGATATGAATCATCCAGACATGGATCACGTTGCACTGAAAGACTTAAAAAAATCGTTTTCACTGCTCTTTCTTAAACATCTCCGCTTCTTCAACCCCAATTTGCTTCGCCTGAAATTCATGAAGGCCCGAGAGGAGCAATTTTTCCCCAGACCGTTCCGCAACGCTTATCTAACCCTGCAGAGAATTGCGAAGGAACGGTGGCCGGAGAGACGGGGACACGAGGCGGAGACATAAATCGATCGATCCGTGTCGAAGGTGAGCAGATTGGACCCGAAGGGAGATAAGATCGCCGGTGACATTTCTATCTGGTTGTCGTCGTCACCGGTCGTTTCACCTTGTCGTTTATTATTACGAGCTATCGATAACGGTACTCGAACGGCTGAAAAATCTATTTCATGGAGAAACGAGAAATTTCTTGGGTGCACGCCTCGGGATCGTGACTAGCTGGCAAAAAGAGACGCAAGGCTGTCGAAGTGCGCGAGGTCAGTGCTGCCAATGACACAATCGCTCTCGACATTGCTCGCGTGTTCGAGCGAACGGAATTCGCGTACCGCGATTATCGAACGACACCCACTCTCCATCTCTCCCTCTCTTTCTCTCTCTTTCTCTCTCTGCGATCGATTGCGCAATTCGGTGATATTTTCGGCAGGGTCGATCGACACCAGGAAACGAGTCTCACCGTTTGGACCTCTTTGGACAACCAACGCCCCTGCTTTTCAAGCTACCCTGTCCACAGAGGCCTCTGGGTTATGTAATCAGTGAACGATAGGGTTTTTGCGATTGACTCAGTGGTCCGAACCGTTTGGAGGACCTCTGGCCTGGGTTGGTACTGGATCGGATGAGAGTCAATTAGAACCTAATCCAGATTCAATGTGGACTTAAGCGGGACCCAGCCAAGACCTCGACACCTTCTCCGCTCGCCCACGAAGCTGCTCTGGGATCGAAGGTCTAGGGAATTATGTAATCGGTGCTGCACGTTGGGGATTTGAATATTGTTCGGTAGCATGAGACTGTGCTGGTCCGACTACCTCGGAGATAGGTTGTTTCTTTTGTAGATAAAGTAGGAACGGTGTGGCAGTGAAATGTGTAGATCGGGTCTAGATTTGAATGCTGAAAGATTGCGTCGACTTCTGTTGAAGTAAATCTAGGTTACATCTGAGTTATGCCTTGAAACATTCTGAAGCATAATTCAGATTCAGAGGAGACCTAACTCAGACCTGATCCAGCCTCACCGTAGACCCAAGCCAGACCCAGCCAAGACCTCGACGACTCCTCCGCTCGCCCACGAAGCTGCTCTGTGATCGAAGGTCTAGGGAATTATGTAATCAGCGCTGTTTACCAACTTCTTAAGCGGGGTGATACAACGTTGATCCGGCCAATCTTAGATTCAATTCGGACCACAGTCTGCACACCTTTCCTTTGATATTTAAACAATTACGACACGTGCATCGAGTTTTCTGACATTGCTTCAGCCCGACAGAGACGAATCGTTGAATAATCGGCCGGCGGCGGTTGCAGGCAACATTCCTGATGTTACATCAAAATTTCGAGCTGTTTCGTCAGAATGTCTGATTACAGCGTCAGTCGACGAACTTCTGCGTATCAATGAGAGCCGGGCGGCGCTTAATTAACCGCAATTAATTAACCGTATCTCGAAAGAACCGCGTTATCGCTCGAGTAACGTAACGCGGGCCCGCTCGCTCGATCTCCGAATTTCGAGGCCGATCGAATTCTTTTCGTGACCAGTCCATCGATTAACGAGGAGGGAGGTTGTCTCGACATCTTTTCGTCTCTACGATTTCGTCCACGAAACGGAATTCATTATGCTGACGAGCGATCGGAATCCAGAAGCGATCGAGTGCGGTGCGCGGATTTATTTCGAGGCGGATCGATGATCGAGTCGGGCGATTTCGTCGCGAGGGTTCAACGCTGGGCCAACAATAAGCCGATGTCGATTGTCGCACGCCTTCGTTTTTGCATTACATAATGCCGATTATACAAGAGTTGCATGTTGCGGTCGGATCAGGGCCAGCGCGATATTACGTAGTAAATAAATATATAATTGGGTTGGCTGCATGTATCGTAGGCTCGATCCAAGGCTGGGTCCATGACATAGAATTTCAGTATTAGCCGATTATTATAACGGCCCCGTTATTGCGAAACCCGGCGCGAACTTTGCTCTCGACGGAGAGCAGCAATTTTATTTGATTCGTCGCGATAAACGCGATTACATCTCTGAGATGTAATTTTCCTGACGCTTTGCAGACATTTAGAAGTGTATTTCGAGTGACTGAAAATGATTGCGAAGAAAAATACGGGCTTCCGGAAAAGCTGTAGGTACAAAGATCGAATTCAAGTTTGTGGATGTCGCTCTTCCACGATTCTCGAGATTTTTCAATGGAGTCATCTCCTCGAATGCATTATTCACGCGGAGAAAAAAGGTAATAATTGTCGTGGAAGATTTCGCAACGATCGAGGATTAACGGAACAAAGATGGCCGTGTTCGAGTGGCTGATTGCTGGGGGATGACGTAACGACAGCCAGGTGCGATTACAAATACGATTACAAGATTCTCGTAACGGCGGAACAATGGAATGTTTAATTGAATCGACCATTCGAGAGGCCGTCGATAAGCATTTTCTCAGGTGCGACATCCAGTCAGATACAGGATTCCACGAAAATAGACTCGAGATAATCCTGATCGTACGAATGGACACCCAAAATAGAGTATGACAAGGACTATTTTCCTTCCACATATGTACTTAAATCCTTCTGCTTGGGCTGAGCAATTTGATAGAGGAATTTTTAAAATAAAAAAATATTTTTACATAATATTCAGGGGTCTAAGAAGATTATAAATTTAGCTACGCTCGGTTTTCTACATTTTTACGAACCTTGAACCCTTAGAAGTTCAAAAAATTGTCCTCGCTATGAACAGGGGTTACTCTCGGCGCGCTTGACATAAAAAGGATTTTGTATTTTGCCACGAAAAAAATTCTACGCATAGCTGAAAGTACGAGCAATAAACGACCAAAGTTTCATTTCAACAGCTCTAGTAGTTTTCTGGCAAAAAATTCCCAAAAATCAGCTACTTCCACCCGTCTAAAAATGGAAGACCCCTTACTACGTTCAAGTGAAAAATTCCGTACCTAGTCAGACATATTAAAATCGGTACTTAGAAATATATACATCGCTGGGAATCCAATTTTAATTACTGCAGGGCATGCTACGCATCTTCTACAGCCATTGAAACATCAATTT
Source organism: Macropis europaea (assembly GCA_916610135.2). Lineage (NCBI taxonomy): Eukaryota > Metazoa > Arthropoda > Insecta > Hymenoptera > Melittidae > Macropis > Macropis europaea. The sequence goes on from OU744353.1 coordinate 1,988,023, forward strand.
CACGAAATTAAACGAAGCTTAATGAGACTTTATCTCTTCTAATGAAGAGAGTTTCTAGTTCTTTCCCTGCAGAACTTCTCAGGGCGCCCTGTATGTGGACCCAAACGATAGGGGTCCGAATTGTCCGAACATTTTGCAGTCTCACTGCTCTGAAACGATGGAACGATCCAATCGTAATAACTGACGACAATAAAGCACGTGGTCTATCGCAATAAGTGTTTGGCAGATGGAAAGTCAGAGCACTCGGCGAGGGTTTCAATGGAGCTGTACTATTTCTAGCGTGAGAGGGACAGAGAGAGAGAGGCTCCATTGAGATCGACACGCGAACATGATTTCGCTGGTACGGTGTTTCCCATTGAGAAGAGGACTCGAGTTTAGTGCGTTCGAAGCAGACCGTTTCGTTCGATGAACCTCTGCCAAGTCACGTTCTCGGAATCGAATGATCCACGTGTCGCACGCGCGAGCGAGCGAGCGGACGCTTCGAGAAACCATCGCCACGCTTTTCAAACATTTTTATCGGCGATTTCCATGATTCCCGGTATCCCTGAATTCGCCAGACGGTTTCTTTTCCGCTGCAACCGCGCGTGCGAAAATAAAGCTGACGCCATTCGCGGCTCCGACGACTCGATCCTCCGCCTTCTGCCCGGATAGAAGATCCCTGATCGATCGATTCTTTTCCAGGAATACGATCGCAAGACTTCATGGACTCGGAGAGTTCAGGCTGAAGGGCTCGAATGCGTAAAAGGCTGCCTCAGATTCGTTTTGAGTAGATTTAAATTACTTTAAATTGGGTTGAAATAAATAAACTGGGGTGGATTTGAGAGGGTTGGGATCGTGTGATGTAATTTCGACAAGGTAAGGATCAAACGCTCAAAAATTTACGTCAGCTAAGATAATAGTTAGACTACAAATGTGTATGCAAGTGTACGTTTCAGCGGTTCAATATTCTTTGCGTCAATGCAGTTATAGCAACTGCGAAGACAAGATGAAAGAATGTGCTTTTTATTTTTTTCACGTTCGTGAATGCGCGTTCTTCGGATACGTGGGTACGCCCAATTGCACAAACATCCGCAGTCTAATTATAGCGAATGGACCAAACATCCAGTCAGGATCTGGTTCCGACTGATCCGCGTTCGCCTGGATCACGTTTAAATAATCAAAGGGTAAGGTCAATTTAAATTAAATCGCATCGGCTCCGTCTGAGTTGGGTTCGACCGATGATCGACCGACAATGAATTACGTTCGAACGTTGAGAAGTCGATTCCGCTGAATCCGGCGATTTATGTTTCCCGTATTGCGTCTGCTTCGCCGTTCCTCGAGTTTATCTGTCGCGTAAAAAATACGATCGCGCGCAACGTTGCGACAGCCTGGCACCGGCAACACCCTCCCCGCGGAGGAAAAACAAGTTGAACGCCCTTTTTATGGAATCTCTCAGAAAACACGGCTTGTTTTCCGTCAGAACGGACGGCATCCTGCATAATTGTTTGCAAAACCGGCGGCACGCGAAGGCGTCGATAAAAAGCCGGGCGAGCGCGGGCGTTTCAATAAACACGCGCCGTCCTGCCAAAGATATTTAGGTGTCTCTTTTAGTAAGACGCTCTGTAAACGTCGAAGACATTTTCTCGCTTCATTCGCGATTTTCGGATGTCGGCGTTCCACCCATGCGACGGCGTCGACGAAAAGCAGAGAGAAAAATAAAGAAGAGAGTGGAAACGAAATTCTCAGCGCGCAGCGTCGTCGATCGAAAGCGTCGCAGCGTCTCTCCTTCGAGAGGAATCGTTTCAAATTGTCCGTACAAAGGGATACGGAATCGAGGCTCGGAAAAGACCTTGTTGTCCCGGTTAAACGGTGGCTCGACCGTCTCCGAAGGAAGGCCGTCTCGAATGAAAAGCATCGAAGGATAAACGTTCGTGCCGATTAATATTAAAATGCCTGCCCGACCGGGCGGATGTCGAGAACCTTTTGTTCCAGGAACTCGTCGCATCGAGATTTGGACAAGCGGTTCCTCCGATGACATTCCGTTCGGTTAAAAAGTTCTAACGAACGTGGGCCAGAAATGGAATATTATCGGAATTACGAACGAGGCAGCGACTCGCAACTGGTTAACATCCGGTGCTCTCTCTCTCTGCTTAAGGGGACTAGGCAGTCACAAAATGCGTTTTTTATATTGTATTTTCCGAAAGTACTATCCTTCCCGAGTAAATTGTCGTTCGAGTCCTGTTAAAATTCGCAAAATTAAAGATTCGACACGTATGTAGTAGTTATGGTCTTCCAAAACTTTAAACGCGTTTTTCTCGAAATCATACTTTCTCTTCGTTTCGCAGCGATTGCGAAAAAACGGAGGTTCGAATCGGTTTGAAAAAAATTGAGCAACTGTAAAACATGTCTAGTCGAGGCCTGAACCTACGCATAAGTCTGCAAAAACTCTTGTCTCGTCAAAAAAAAATATAATATAGCTTCTCTTTTGATGAAGAATCGCGTTTTTTCAACTTTACTGCCGCCACTTTCACAATTTGGATTTTATTTCGTTTTCAGTTCAGTGCAGAGTAGGGGCCTTTAGAGTGCCAAATTTTCCAGGATATTTCATAATTCAACGCCTACGCATCAGTCGAATGTGAAACCATCATATACAAGTATATGTTATTCAAAAAAATATGTGTTTACACTTTATACTGTTAATAAACAATACGTAAAAGTACTGGTCACAATATGTATTCATTTACTTGTAATTAATTCTCAAAGGAAGTTACATTTTGACCAAATCCGACTGCCCAGTCCCCTTGATGAATCAAAATTCTACAGAAACATTATATCATAATTTTGTATCCGCTTAAAAAATACGTGGAACTTTGCTCATTCAATGTTTTCGCTGTTGCTGCATCGCACGAAATAACGCGCGTCAAATTGAGCACACAATAAAGCGTCGACGTGCAGGAAGAATAATTGCGGCTGGTGCATTGAATGCGAGCGACGACGCGTAAATGGAAAGTTCATTGTCTGCGATCCGTTTGAGGATCGTACCACGCGTTATCGTCGTGCAGCAATCTTTATCAGCGGCGGCATAAAAATGCAAATCGACCGGCGAAACTGCAGCGAGACGGCCGTGTCGATTCTGGGATTGACAGGCAGGAGGCGAGGGATTTAAATTGTTGCGCCTCCGGCGAGAAACGCGGTTAAGAAGGTGAACAGGATGCACCGAAACGACTACGTCGACATCGGTCGAATAAGAGCAAAATCATCGAAACTGGACTGACGTGCAGATTTCCTTCGCAATAATCGGTCGAGGGATTACGTCGCGCTGCGTACCCTTCTTCCCTTTTTTCCCCTCTCTTCTTCTTCTTCTTCTTCTTCTTCTTCTTCTTCTTCTTTGGGCTTCTTTCAGCTCCCTCCGGACCCTCCATTCGCTGTGACTTAACACGACGACGATGTACTTTGTCTGCGAACGAACGAGGGAAAAAGAGAAAGAGGAGAACTGGAATCTACCCTCGTCAGTTTTAGTTAATTGGATTACGAATCGATTGTAACAGCTGTCAAGCTTCACGGTGTTTTCGTCATCGCTGTGTTCAGTCGCTTCTTTTCAACTTAAATGTTGCGAATTTCTCTAAAACTCATAACTTCGCCCCAATGAAGAAGGTGCTGAAGACGAATTGAAGGGACCATTAGCTAGAATTCGGACAATTAAACGACAGGGTAGAGAAAGTATTTAGTGGCCTTGAGCGACGAACATCACTCTCCTTCGCTATACCAAATTTAATACAGATCCACCGAGTGCTGACGGAGGACTGTTGTCTCCAATGACGTCCACGATAAGTTTGCATTCGATTCAAGGGTCAACATACACAGTATTAAAAAATACTACCTGACAAGCGACGTTAAATATGTAACCACATTACAATTGCATATTAAAATTATTTGAAGCGATAAAAATGTTTCGCAGGGACTGTGGACGATGACTTCGAATGCTCGCGACCGGTACCGCGTATCGGTCATCAAAGATCGCGTATGGTTACCACGAAAGAGCCTTCAGCATGATGCGGCCCACCCCTCGGTCGGTGAAATCGCTTCTAAATCACGCTGGCTGCCGCATGATCGTGGAACACGCAGGTATCGCTTCCAATTAAGAAACTCGACGGCGAGCCGACGGTTTCGTAACGTCCGAGCAAAACCGTACGAAGAGAGGAGAGGCGAAACGGTAAAGCGTGGAGGGATGAAAAAAGAAGGTGGTGCAGGCCGGGGTGGGGGCGAGAGGACTAGTTGGCGCTAGCCCTTCGGAAGGGACGCGGTGGAAAGGGACACGGCGTTTTTCTGCGCGGGCCTGGGAAGAGGTGGAACGTGGCGGTGGATGGTCGAGTGCAGCAGCAACGATGCAATTAGGCGAGTTATGCAGAATGACGTCACACTTCGAGCCGGGGTAACTGTGCTGAGTCAAGGACAGCCTGACCAAGGCCCTCCACCCCTCCGCCTCTTTCTCTCTTTCTCTTTCCGTCTCTCCTCGACACGTTTCTCCGACAAAGACGGAGCTGTCTCTCTGTTCCTTCTGCGCTCGCGTCCGCTGCAACCTGGACGCTCGTTTTGGCATCGAACCTGTCGTCTAGGAACATCGAACGGGCTGTTTCTGAGAATCGGGTGGGAGGAGATCGATGCACGATTTTTATGTGCAAATGGCTGGCAATTTGATGAACGATCCACGTTTTTGGTCGTATTTTTATGATTTCTGGAGGTGCTGTTAGAATTTCAGGAGATTGGTGATTCTGAGGCCTTCCGTGGAGGAGAAAGGGCTTGACCTTCGGAATTCAATTCTTAACGTTTGTTAAATGTAATAATAAATTTGCGAATATTTCATCGGAGTGCTGGGTGCAATAAAAGAATTTTTTAATGGCAGAAGGGCGTATGCGAGGCGACCGTGACAATGGTCGCCGGTTTCTCCGATCGGGCCACTCGTCACGCGATCATCGCACACGAATGCGATCGAGGTTTACCTGTTCGATCGCGTGCACCGAGACGTGCACGGTGCATCGAATGCACCGCGAATTCGGCGCGGTGTCAACAAGCGCGCGGTGTGAACGCTCGAAACAATTGCAACTTCCGCTCGGGCCGCGTCCCTTCCAGTGAAATCGGACGGTACTGGGTCAGACGGGGAGAAAAATCCTGGAACCGGCGTCATCGCACGGGCGAGGCTGTTTCTGAACGAGAAATTCGATCGTCTGGACGAATCGTGCATCGAGTGCTTCTATCTCGAACGTTGCACGTGAATTTTTATATTAAATATTACCGCATTCGCATCGGGCTATTTTTCAGAAATTTTTCATACAAATCGGGGGTATTTTAGTGATCTAAAGATATTTCAACATGCGTGTATAAAAACTGCAATAATTATTTTTGTAATTAGTATATGTTATTCAAATTTTCAGGAGTTGTACATAAGTGGTATAAGTGGTATTAGTGGTATTGGAATTCACGTTTCCCGACGACAAAGCTTATTTTTTAAAAACGAGAATTTTCGTTTCCCCATGCGAATGTGTTGATACAATCGATTCACTGTTTTCTACAGTACTGTAAACAAGTATGGTTTTGTTTAAAAAATTCAGGATGTCCTCGTGACTTTTGTTTACGACAAGCCTTCTGAACAAATATAAATATATTATCCTATTCTGTTTTGTAAAAATTCTACCGTGCACGCGGTGGAAGGGGATCCTCTTTTAATTAAAGAACCGTCGAGGTGGTTGAACAAGGATAGTGAAATTAATATTCAGTCTCTCGATAATCAAAGATAACCGCGGTCGTTAATTCGTCCACGTTCGAGGGCACATTTAAAAACGACACTGCTCATGGACCGATCTAATGTTATTTTTTATCGGATCGAACGAATTCCTGCGATCCGCCGCTTCGAGGGAGAGTCACGGCGTGTTTGTTAATATTTGTTTAAACGCTTTACGGCGAAACGTTGATTCATTGCTGCGGCCGTACAATGGCGAGCGCGGTTTTTGCGACAGGCCAGACGCTTTCATTTCTCGTTACCAGGGGCGAACATCTTCTTAATGAGACTTTTTTTCTGCACGACCGACTCGTATTTGCTCGCTGGCGTGTACTTTCGATTTGAATAACGCCAGCCTCGCGTCGTGTCATTCCTTTCTTCCAGCGGCGCGGAATTTATGCAAACTCGTTCTGGCTGGCGAAGAAAAAATTGCAATTGCATATCGTAAAAAATACACCGCCGCCGCTCCTTTCGACGCCCAATTACGGCCCCTCGGACGTTCGTACGTAATTTCTTTACCCTCGTGACACACATTTGTCACGAGGATGGAAGAAAGAAACCTCCACCGAAACACAAAGGACGTTGCGTGCGAAAAACGCGACAGAAACGATTACTGCACGCTGACACCGTGTGCGTGTGCGTGTGTCTGCGTGTTCGAACGGCGTCATCGTACGCTGCACTTATTGTTAGCATCTCCGATGAGTCCTGCGCGAGCCTCGTCCTTGAACATTTTTTCACGAATACCGATCGGAATCGAGCCCGACCGATTGTCCTCGAAAAGGAGATGCAATAAAGATAATTATATTCCAGCCTGCCGGCTGACGTCACCATCGTTTGTCGATTACACGACCGACCGTGACGATTTCAATAATTCCCTTTGTCTTTTCCCAGCGCGGATGGGACCACTGCTTCGGACGTTTTCCAACAGAAATCATCTGTCGAACGTCCGGAGTTGAGTCCAGCCATCCGATTCGCGGGATCGATTCAACGATTGAGGACTGTTCGTAGGTCATTTAAATTTCTGATTTTTTAGCAGAGATGTACGCAAATATAATGTGCTGATCGAGAAAATACTGGAGAATTTAGAATGATCCTGACGGAGAGTTCTTTGACAGAATATTTACCCCTTAGACAAGCTCCCTGCCACGGTAGAAAATTCCATGACTGGACAGACATGCGAAAATGGCTACTTGTCAATACACGCGGTGGATTGTACAAATATTTATCTATTCTATTTCTACCATCATTTCAACGTGAATGTTGCTCAGAATTTCATAAGGGCTGGTGGTTATGTGGTCAAATAAAAATTGATGCGCCCAAAACGGTACACTATATAATAATAATAAAGATCCTAGTGTCAGCCATCAGTTATGCATTAAGGAAGCCCGTACACCTCAAAGCAAATCGTGTTTCATGTTTTCCAGGTTTCCAAAAATTCTGTCGAGGTTCCGGGCCGGCGAAAAATCAGCTGGGCCGACGAACCACCGCGGAGGAGGCTTGCAAAATGCCGAAGAATCGAACGGACGAGTTTCTGGTTTTCCAGGCGATCGCGGAGCAGGCAAAAGGGAGGTAGCCGGTTCTCGTTGTTCGACCGATCGAATCGGAGGATAAGTGTGCGTTCGGCTCTGTGGCATCGGCAGAAAGGAGGCTGCTGCCGGTGCAGTTGGCGAGCGCGTGCAGTTTGCGTTGCTAATAACCGAAGGCCAAGTCAAACCCGAGTCGATGACTCCTTTCTTCTTTCGCGGTCCCAGCTGCGCCCGAGTCCCCGGTGCGGTACCCATCCTCTCCCGATACTTTTCTGACACGACCTCGTGGATCAGCCGGCGGGTTCACGGACGAATTCGCCAGCTGCTCGTCGAATCGATCGACGCAAGGAAAACCAGAATGCATTTGTTACTCGCTGCTCATTTCAATGATCGAACGAATTCGAACGGAGGGGAGAGAGACACGGGCTTATCCACCGATTCGAGAAAAATGGAAGACATCCATTGGGTCTTCCTTAACGCGTTCAACGCCGCGGCGGTCACCTCAGATTTAGTATAACTAAATAATTAAACTTCACAAATTTCACACTTAAACGAGAATGTAGAAACAGAAGAACACGACTGAGTACTCGAATCCTTTTGTTCTGTATGATTTATATAAAAAATAGTAAATTATGTCGTGTCTGGCGAATCTGTTAACGCGTTGAACGACGCAGTGAAAACGGCCGTACCTGACCAGACACGATGTAACTTACTATTTTTTATATAAATCGTAAAGAACAAAACGATTTGAGTATCAGCCGTGTTCTTCTGTTCCTAAATTACTGTTTCGGTGTGACGTTTGCTCTGAATCTTGCGGCAAACAATAATCATTTAATTAAATTAAATTTGAGGTGACCACCGCGGCGTTCAACGCGTTAACCCGGCGCCCGTAGCTGGGTGTCGCATGCTCCGATGAAATTAAATTACCGTTTGCTGTATTACACTCTGTACTTACTGTTACACAGCCGAATGTTATTTGTGTTCAAAGAATAAAGAAAATATGTAATATGATTTTGCGTTATTATTTAAACGATTAAGAAAGCTGAGGAAAGTCCACCCCACCTGATCCTTCTGGGTACAAAATTCCAGCCGATAGACGATGGGTTGAATGTCGCAGTGAAAACAGACATATCTGGCCAGACATCCCATAGTTTGCTGTTTTTGGTAGCAATTAGAGAGGGAGGGAGTATTATAAAGAAACTACGATAGCATGGTCCTGCGGATCTGGGAGAAGATCGGCTGTTCCTTGCAGAGCGACGAAAGAAGAAAATTGAAAGGAGCTGCTTCGTGGATTTTGAATCGATCGCTTCGGATCGGAGGGCGATGGGAGTGCGTGGAGGGAAGAAGTGGAGTGAATAGGTGACCTTGACGGGCAGAGAGTCCTTTAAAAGCCGAATGGTCAACGTTCCAGGGACCTTCGAAGTCTCGTAGTCACGGACGGCCAAACTGCAGTCGAGCCAGACGCTCCCCATAAAGCTCGTTCGCATCTGCCTTGTACGTTGCACCAGCTCTCCTCTCTCTCTCTCTCCCTCTCTCCCTTTTCAACCTCTGTCTTTCCTCTCGTTCCGTCCTCGAGGCAGCGCCGTCTCCTTCTTTTCGTCTCTCTTTCACCGCCTGGCAAAACTCTAAATCCGGATCTTTCGTGGACCGAGGAATTCCTGCTCGCCCAATTCTCCGCGTTTCACTCTGATTCAAGAATTATTTCAGTACCCGTGACTTCGATCGACTTCCCTGAATCGTTCCTCTCCTCATCAGCCTGACTTCGCGCGACCATCTTCGAGCGAAGACAGAATTCTCCTATCTCTCGTTCATCGTTCGAAGTTGAAGTTTTCCGAGAAGCGCGAGGTCAGCCTCGAGGAGCGGCCGCGTGCAACGCGATAGTCGTGTTCAGCATATTTTCGAGAAAAAATAGTAGGCTGAGCGGTTCGGATGCTGGCGACGACTCCCTGCTCCCGTGATTTATGCGGCTTTTAGATCTCTTTGTATCGAGTTTCGAATCCCTGAGGAAGATTAATGAAACCGGGCGACAAAAACAAAGAGCCGTCGTCGTATGCGCTGCGTCACCTAACTGCCTCGACGATACCGACGGCCGTCCGAACGCTCGAATTTGCATACTGGATCAAGAATCGTGATTATGAAAAAAGTCTACGCTCCGATAGAGAGGTGATAAGCGGAGCTGTTTTCACACTAAAAAATTCTGACTCGATTTCAGTAAAGTTGCGGCGTTTCCGTGAATCCTGAACTCGGTCCAATTTATAGCGAGGCGACGCTGTTGAAATTCAAGAACCGCGTCGCGTTCAGTCGGTTTCTGACACATCTGACAAAGACACCGTCCGCTCGGCGAGAATTTAATTATGTGCACGGCCACGTTTCCGTTTGCGTTTTCTTTGTTACGGCTCGCCTGTGCCACACGCGATAAGTCCTGTCACGTAAGTAACGACTAAAACAGCGAGCAGGTGAGAAGGCGACGCGATCGCGTAATTGTTGTCCGTCACGCTGATGCATGAACGCCTCCCTCTTTCGCGAATCAGAATCTGAATTAATATACGGAGGACCGTGCATCGTCCATCGATCCGGAACACGGAGACTGCAGATTTTCGAAACACCGTTTAACTAAATTTCAATTATCAGAGTTAGCCTACTGTGGCCAGTCTGAATGGTGGATTTCCTTTCAGCTGAAAATGCGGATCAAGCAGAAATAAGATTCTTTTGATATTTGGGAGTTTATCAGAAGGTATCTCAAGCTCTCTGCACTTAAAATTGCATTGAGAAATATCAGTTTGGACGAGATACAGAGATTCTCGTAAAACGTGCCTTTTAATGTAAAAGGGTGGACGGTGTGCAGAAGATATTGCAACGCGTACGAGTCGTGTAAACATCGGCATGGCGACCCTCGATGTAACACGGATTAACAGCCGTTTCGACGTTTCTATGTAAGTTCATTAACGATCGAGTCGAGTGTCTGTCTTTATTGGAGCTCATTAAATTTTACATCTCGTCCGACCGGTCCCAAGGAGAACCTCCTTGACCATGCGACCAATGAATTTTGCACCGCGCCCGTAATTTGTGTTACGTTATCCAATTCCTATGAAATATGGCGTCGAGTTTGCCAATACCTTTCATCGTATCTTTGGGAACGTACCCAGCGAAATACTGGGTGTGTCGAAGTTACCCGACAGCGAGTGAATTTTACAAAATCACTTAAGTATATTGTTACTGGATCATTTCTATGCGAACAGAAATGTATTTAACAAAGTTAGATCGTGCAAAGTTGAGAAATATATTTTGAAGAATTGCAAGAATTTAGAGTTATGTCCTGCACACTGATTTTTGCATAAATGTAAAACACCGATAATACTTACGTCATATTTCTAAAATTCACCCCACTTTATGATAACGCACAGTCAATTTTAGGACACCCCTTGCGTTGTTCGCGAACGCTTTATATTCCGCGAGATCATTGTTTCGAAAGTGTGCAAGGGTTAATGCGTTCCGAACGGATGCACGGGCGATAAAAACGGAGGAAAATCGGCTTTTCCGACGAATGACGATGAATTCGAGGAGCGTTCGCGGTGAAAACAGGAAAACGGTTCGCTGATTAATTTAATTGCGTTTAAAATGCGGACACGCGTCCGCGGAGGAAAACGCGCAATTATGATAATAATATTTTATCGTTCCGCGGGTCGACCGCTGTCAGCCGACGAATTATCAATTCCATTATACAATTCCCTCGAATTTGCACCGCGATCTGCATTTTCCTCTCGCCTCGTCGCCGGTGCCCGTCGATCGATAAAAAAAAAATATGCGAATATATCGAGCATGCTAATCGATCGACCTTAACAAATTCACCGGTCGTTTCGTGGAGAACAAACGACTTCCGGCTGGACGGAAGGGAAAATACGACGCGCGGGTCCCGAGAAATGGAATTTCTTGCTGCTCGCATGAATAAAGAATCGTTTCGCGGTGCTAAACGTTATGGTCGTCGACGGTGGAGCGCGATGATCGCGGCACGATGACTTCAGAAACAGATTGCACAGCTCCGCGTCACGTTTATCCTTCGACTCGACGTTTTACGAGCTTCGCCAGCGATTCGACCGCACGAACAATTCGAATAATTGTTTCTTCATTAGCCGCTGTTGCGAAAGGTGGCGTATAATAATAATTAATCGAATGGGAGATCGGAGCTCTCGATGCAAGAGGCGAGCCACTATAGTGGCGTTTCGGTTCGAACGGTGACTTTAACAGAGCACTGAAAATGGCACTGCAAATATTTATTAATCTCTTTGACTCAAGTGCCAAGATTGTCTCGTCATAGAGACCTAATACCAGAGTAGACTTCACTCGCAGAAGTTTGATAATACAGTAGAACCTTCATTATCGAAACCGTAATTGGTAACAAGATTAATTATACTGTAGCTATGTTTCGAATAAAAATAATACTCTTGGTTTAGAACATAAAAATACACGGCGGAATAAAATGAAGTACACAGTGTTACAGATGATAATTTTAGTTTGTAGTTTACATGGAAGAGGAATTTTCAGGTGACCAACAGGCTCGGATAATCGAGGTTCTACTGCAATTATGAACAGGGTGTAAGCAATGTCTGACTCAAATTCTACATCAAGGGGATGGAAATACAACGTTCCAAAACTCCTTCTGTTCAAGAAACTGAGAATTTCGAGGGTTCAAAAATCTGGACCACACTGGAAACTCTGAACACCGCGTCAATAGACTCGGATAGCGTCTTTGATGGTCCAAGGCACCGTTTACACGCACGATCTCGAGGATTCTCCGTTCGATAAAGCCATTAATTTCGTCGGCACAGAAGCAGCTTGCGTCGTAACGATACAAGCTCGGGAAATAACGCGATGGGTGCTGGTAGCCACGACGAACGATGTCTTTGGGGTCTCTTGAACGTTTTACGATTTACCGCATGCGAAATAAAGTACACCGCGGCGAGGCGAGCAACCGCGTCCCTGATGTCAAAGCACAAGAATTAACGGCTTCCCTCCGATACCAGATACACCTTCTTTCGAGCTTAACGCGCTTTAAGGCCCACGCACATTGTCCGTCACCTCTGAACACGGCTCTCCTCGTTTTATACGCTACCCGGGTTATTCGGGTACGCGAGCTATGCGGTTTCATCGACTACCATGGAAACGGAAGACATTCAAATCTAAAAATGTATATCTGCATAAAAATCCACAGTCCAATGATTACTAATCTTCGCTGGACAATTTCTATGAAAAGCGTATCTGTATTAACACTTCCGCAGCCGGCGGTTCTCACGTGAGATCCTAAGCTGGATGCTGCGTACAATTTTCCAAAAATCGATAGCTGAATGCTGTAAGGTTCCGGCATTAATACGAGAGTGAACATAAAAAAGCATTGCTTGATAACATCAGACTTGTAACCCCTTGTGGTTTAAAAGTGAAACAAATAATAAAATGCATATAAATCGTTGTGAATATAAAAGAACGTTAGACCGCGTCAGCGGTAACCAGCCATAGGCTCTGAAATGACGTAGAACTACGTCAGTGGCTGGCAATGCGTTAATTTCCTGACAGTTTCAAATGAATCATTTGCAACCGACGTCGTTCGCGTTTCTTCTGACGTTCGATCAGGATTTTTATGAATCTGCTTGGATGCGGTTGATCGAGAAGACGCGGTCGGTTTGGCCGTAAAGGCAGCGATTCGTTTCGTGTGCGTAGGCCTTAATTCCCAGCCGAGAGATCCGGTATTACGGCGGATACGTTACGACACGCTCGTATCTTTGGCTGTCAGGAACGTGGCTCGCGTAACGGCCGCGAAAAAATTCGTTTATTACACGATAGGCGGTTGTGCAAGACAATCTAATCCGTTGCAATGATCTCCGCAGACATTTAGCTAACCTTTCTTCAGGGGTTACGAAACCGCGAGTCGAAATATTGCGCGCGCGCGCGGGATGCGTTCGGCTCGCGTCATAACAATAAAGACTTCCATTGTTATTAACGAGCCGGAGAATCATGCGGTCTCGCGTGCGAACTCGCTCGTCACGACGCCATTTTATTGTTTATCGAACCTTCCTGTGCATGATTTCGAGCTTTTCCTCCGGGAGCTCCGCGAGGAAGACGAGAAGAACGCCAGCGCGCGGAGGTCGACGACTGGTCGAACATGTTGCACGAAATTTCGGGAAAAATGTCGGAACGACCGGAAGCGATGCAGCCGTAACGGCAAAGAGTTAAGTTTAGCGGGGGCAACGGACTTTCGATTGAAATTTGAGATTTCGAAGGAGCTGCACCGGCTCCGTGCAAAAATAAAATCGGCCGAAAGCTCCGTTCGAAATTCTTCTGCGCAGGAATCGGAGTTTTGGAAGAGTAAAGGTTGAACGGATCCATCGATCACGGAAGAATTTCGATCCCTCGATGCGGAATCGATCATGCTGAGCCGAATTGAGCGAAGCGCGATAAGAATGAGAGATCGAGGGGCTTAGATTGTCTAATATATCATAACGTGGATACATTTTTGTAAGAGTTATTCAAGTGGGAAGATCGTGATAATGTATCTGTTACTGCGAGCTTTTAAGTAGAATAGGCCGTCCGCGCACAGACGTACCGTAATTGTTCTACTTAACAGGTTTCTTGCTACAGTAGAAATTACCGTACCTAGCCAGACGCGGTGAAATCATTTTTAATACGTTGATCTGCACAGGACTCACTGGTATGGTCGCTTAATTAAATAATTACTATTTCATAAACAGTATTAACCCTTTGATTGCGATACACGTCCAAGATAAACCGTTCACTGTTCGTGAGATAATCAAGGCTAATCTATTTGATTATACCTTCTTCTTTTGCCTTCGTAGAAGCTTAATTATTATTTATTTTCGCCCTCCCGTTTATACAACGTGACAAATGAAAATCAACCGTGGAAAGAAGAAGCAACAGAGCCAGCGGTTGGCTCAACGGTTGCACGAACCTCCTTACTTCCACGAATCCCGCAGCCATCGAGATTCCACTGTACTCACAACGAAAACCATAATTAAACATGAATCAACGCGTGCCGTCCTCTACCAAAGTCAGTCCCGACTCCAAATTAATTCATCTCCCGGTCCGGAGGCTGAAACAAAAATACCGAACCACGGGATCCATCGTCGCACCGCCGTGGACATGAGTCAGAAGTTGATGAAATTACTTAACGATTCGAACGAAAAGGAGAGTATCTCCCTGGGTGGTGGAGGGGGAACGTTCAGCTGGTTCTGGAGGAAGGTGGAGAATATTTCGAGCGTCGAGGCGGTTGGTCGAAGGTCGAAATCGTAATCCCGGTGCGGCCGGTTTCAAGTTCACGGCTCTCCGCTCGCTGAAGAGACGCGGAGGAGTGGCCGGAGCCGGCCACGGCACCAGGAATTCGTCATCGAAATTTCTGGAAGGCATAGTGCAAGTCTCTCTCCTCCGGCTGCGCCAGAGAGCGGAGAAAGAGAGAAAGGGAGAGAACGTTAGCCCGCCTCGTCCGGTCTATGACTCAGGAATGACCCTCGTTGAACCGGCCGAAACGCATCGCGAACCCTGCCCCAAAGCGAAATTCGACGCGCGTTTTTAGCCACGGCCAACCCGAAAATATCGCGCGTTTCCACTCTCAGATTTATCCCTCTCTAACTCACGCCCCGACTACCCGCTCCTTTCCGCGCGCGGACGTCCAGAAACTGGAGGATGGAGCTTTCGGGCTGCTTGAAGGAATCGGAGGATCATCGGGGGAGATTCCGTGACATTTTCTCTCAGAGCACTGAAAAGTGTCGCTGTGAAGTAAAGAATCATTTATCCGCTCGGAATGGTGCGTCCGCTATGCCTTAATACCGAGACATATCGTACAAAAAAGAATTTACCAAAAATACAGTAGAACTCCATTTATATGAACCTGTCGGGAGACAAGGTGGTTCACACAATCAAGTGGTTCATATAATAGGAGTCTACCTGTCTCCCACCATTGACTGATTTTTCGTTCATTTAATAGCAGTTCACGTTCATACAAGAGGATTTCGCGAAACACTCCCCTCTCAACTTATAGTAATGTTAAAAGCCCTAAAACTAGAGAAATTAATTTGCCAGCATAATAATTACGGAATACTTAATAAATTAATTCTTTGCTGTTTCTAATTCTAAGAAAGATATAGTTTCGGGAAACTGTAACTGTGTATTTACTATAGTTATGCGTTCATATAAGTGGATTCACGCAGAAGCGGCAGCTCACATAATAAGAGCTCAGCCAGAGTTCGGTTAACCAGGCACTGCTAAAATTTAGTTCATATAAACGGAGTTCCACTGTATTTAGACACAGTAGGCCCTCGATTATACGAACTGTAATCAGTAACAGGATGGTCACATTGTAAATATATTTCGTACAAAAATAATAATTATATTTTGGAGTGTAAAATACGCGGTGGTACAGAATTAAGGACACAGTGTCGTTAATGAGAATTGCAAGCTTCTGATTGACAGAGGATCACCAATGCTCGGATAATCGAGGGTCTACTGGTATAATCTTTTAGAGTCGTAAGTAATTTTCTAAACAATTTGAGTTCTAAATCGTTTAACACCCTGTACGATACTATAATATTTCTATTCTACATCAGGTGTGTATAGTTTGCAGAGCTTTCGAACTTCGTCCGACAACTGATCCCCTGATAATTCTGCTGGTACGTGGAGTGCAACAGAAGTTTCGTGACTAAGGATTACGTGTTCCGATGGCGAACAGAGGATGCAACGGGGTACCATGATGGCGCAGCGACTACAAAGAGCGGATCGAAGGCCCGTGGCTCGAATAATCGTTCTATTTCGAGATTTTCGCGGTGGATACGCGAGTCGGTGACCCGGTGGAGAGCCTCGTCCCCGGTCACATTGCCGCAACGTGACAGGATCCCGATTTCGGCGTTTCTCCCCCGTCATCGTCCGGAGGACGCTCGCCTGATCTTCGTGGAAAAACACTGCCCCGTTCTTTCCGATCGTCAGCTGCTTTTCAATGGAACCGTACCGTTGTTCTGTACAATTTCATCGAAATCGGACACCTCGAAGCCTCGTAACGATATTACCTAAACGCTAATTAATACTTTGAAACGTCGTCTGGTCTCAAAGCCTGTACCAGCAGCGTGTAATCATCCGGAGGAAAGGGCGTAACGCTCTCGCCTTGAAACCTCGTGGCTCGTAACGATATTACCTAAATATTAATTAATACCTTGAATCGTCGCCTGGTCTCAAATGTTGGACCAGCGGCGTGCGATCATCCGGAGGAAGAGCGTAACGCTCTCGCCTTGAAAACGATCGAGCGACCGCACGGTTTCTAGTCAATTTCCCATCGATCGTCCCGCATGGACTTCCACGCGAAGGAGCATTCAAATATCGAATCTCATATTTAACCTCGATGATGCAATCGGTGTGGAGCAAACGGGCGCAGGCGCGTCAGGCTGCTCCGTCGGCTGAAGTTTAAAGTCAGGGACACCGAATTCGGAAGATAATCGATAACGGTTCAACGACAGTAATCGAGCGGCAATATTTTCGGAGGTTACGCAAACCTTGATCTCCTGTTCGGAGATACCGCTCGCTGACCGACGGCATTGCGGTCGAACATCGCCGCGGGCTCGCGTATTCCGCCGAGCCTGCGAAAACGCTTTTGCTTTCGCCTCGGAACGTTTCATTCAGCGGCGGCTCCGCTCGCCGGACCGATAAATCCGACGTTCGCCGCTCGCGCACCCCTGTCCGTCGACTGGATCTCCTAGTTCCCCGGAAAAATGGGTCAAGATCCAAGGTGGCTCCAACGCGACGCAACCTCGACGAAAAAAGAAGAAAAAAAGGTGGAGAAACGATCGAACGAACGACAAAGCTCGCGAACAGGGGCGTCATCGCTCTGGAACCGTCGGAGGGGGGAGGCGGAAAGGCGAAGGCAGGGACGGAAAGACGGAGCGGCGAAAGCGAGCGGAGGGCTGGAGGGGCGGAGGGGGAGTCAAAGCGCGATGCAACGGAGCAGGAAGGTGACGAGAAGAGCGCGCGCGGCGAGGCTCGAGCGTGTGTAACGTGCAACGTTAAACCGCGGGAGGGGAGGGCAGAAATAGGATGGATCGAGTGTGCACGGGGGCCGAGGGTGGGGCGCGGAGGGGCGGAGAGGAGAGGAGAGGGGAGAAGAGGGGAGAGGGAGACGCGCGACGGCAACCGCCGCTCTGCCTTGAACCTCGCACGGTGCATTGCCCGTCGCTCAAGGGCGTCCAACCCCCTCCCCCGTGCGCCGCCGCCCGCCCCTCGCCCGCCAAACCCCTCCACTCGAACACCCCCGACGCCCCGCCTCGCCGTGCCACGCCACTGACGCGCTCGATCGCTGCTGCACCACGGTAGTCGCCGACGCCACCGCCCCCGTCCTCCACCGGCCACCGTCTGCCATCCTCACGGTCCTCCACCTCGCTTTCGGGGGCACTACGCTCCGCTGAAACGATCCTTCTCTGTTTTTTGGGAGAATTTTAGTCCCTGTGATGAGATCTTAGGAGGTTTTGATAGTCTGGGGAATGAAAGGGTTGCGTTGGATTGTGAGCTGCGATGATAGGAGCTGGGAGGTATTTGGGTGGCTACCGAGAGCAACCTCAGGGTCTTCTAGCCAAAGTCCAGATACTGTGCATTTGTTTATGAAGCTGAAGGAACGATAGGTTCAGTCTGAACGTCACATTTTTTTCAGTCGGAGTTCAGCTCCGTGACTTCAAGAAGGCGCACTTCGAGCAGAGGGTTGGTCGAGTCGAAAACAACCGTTGACTCTTACGCAACCATGAACGAGTACGCGCGCAATGGGAGGGGGATGAACCATCACGATATCTGCCTTCTCCCCTGGCGGACGCGATTCCTGGAATGCTCTTTGTGCTGCACACCTCCCCTCTCGAAGCCAGCAGGCTTTGCCCTCGAGTCCGGCGACCTTGATAGCGAGAAGTCGGCGTCGTTGTCCTCGTCATCGACCGAACGGCGACCCCTGGTCAGGTATCCTCGTAACCCTGGGACAGAGATCGTGTACACCCACGCGCGTCAGCCTCTTTGTCTCTGGGAAATTGCTCGTCTCGACCAGTTCTCATCGTCGAGGATCGATCCTCCGAACGGTAGGACCGCGGCGATCTCCCTGAGAGGAATGCTCGTAAAACGGGAGCCTCGAAGGAAACGTCTTCGGAGATTCTGGGTGGTTCGTTTCGTTGTTCGTTCATCGTGCAGAGTCCTCCATTATGAAACAGCTTGACCGTATGGTTCGTAGAAACTCCGAGCAGATTGTTTTGAGCGAAGAGATACGAAGGGTAGGGAGTATCAGCTCCGTCTCTGGCTCTAGTAGATACAGACGGTGGACAGACGAATTCTGAAACCCACCTCACCTCTCCGATCGCAAATTATACCAGTCCAGGGCACGTGACGGTGGCCTTCGCCTTACCGTGGAGACAGCAAAGGATCTGACGATAAACGATACTTCCTGTCTCGATACACGGCCAGTGCACGTTTTCTTGCTCTCCTCTCGATGTTGTGACGCGAGATAGAGCAAGGTACAGGTTCAGCGATTACGAGATCAGCGTTCGGACGACAGGAAAAATAGACGAGAGGCGTACGAAGACGACACCCGATATTACAGGTTTGCGTGAAATCGAGTGATTCACTGGCGGGCAGGTTACGTGGTCGTAGTTCCCCATGACAGCCGAGTGACACGAAAGCCTAGAAACTGGTTACATCATTGCGGTATATTCCCGACTCTAGTCGGCAGAGATTCACGTGCGCGCAAACTACGGATTGCTTGAATGAAACGTCGCGGCGCGGCGTGGCGTGGCGTGCGCGCGCCGTCTGTTCCAGCCTGATAACACCAGCCCCGCTGCTATCGACCGTTCAAACACACCGTGCCAACTTTCGACTTTGATCGTCGTCGGATATGGAAACTTTCACTCTCTCTCTCCTTCGGAAGATAGTGCGAATCGTGATGTCACTTCATTCGAGCAGATAAGGTAGCCTCGGAAACAAACTGATTCGAGTTCGGACAGGCTGTGTGCTCGACTCTTCCGATCAGGATCCATCGACAACAGCGAAACCAGGACAACCGAGGAGAGACAAACGTTCTGTCTCGAGCTCCTGAAGAGCTCCCAGTCTAATCCTAATGAACTGAACTCTCATTGAGTAGTACGGAGCATGGGTACCAAACATACTGACATGGCTGAGAGGGGAGCCTGGAACCTCCAACGGGTCCAGGATCCATAGAGCCTAAAAAAAAACTGCCTTTCATGCAATCCGAACGATCGAAAATCCCGGCTGCTCGGTGAACAGAGTCAGGGACAAACTGGCAAACGTTTGGAGGGTCAGCGCAGCGTGGCTTTGTCGAAAGCAGGGCAATCAGCACGGCTGAAAGGAGAGCCTTGAAGCGTGAATCCGCGGATGTGCAGTAGGCTGACTACGAGGCAGGTAGGGTGAGAGCACGTCCCTATGACACAAGAACCTAGCAGCGCAACTAGTTGCATAATCGGCTGCATTCCCGGTACTCGTGTGCTCGACACAGGCTTCGCAAATATTCTCGCGAACACGGGACGAGGAGAAACGAAGGGAAGAAAAGAGAGGATCCGGTGGCGGCGGAGAGGGGTTGCGGGGAAGGGGTGGAGGAGAAGCGAGGAGAGGGGAGGAGAGGAGAGGAGAGTCACGTAGGCGGTTAGGGCGCGTTTGCACAGGCGCGCGATGAAAGAGGGGACGAGAGAGAAGGTTGAGGTTATAATACCATTGGAGCAGTGGCCGCGTGACCTTGTGTACGCGTCTAGGTCGATGAGCCACGGTCATTAGGCGTCGGCTGTCGATTCTTCGACGAATTTCGTCGGTGGCGTCGCCGTGAATGGCACATGTTACGTAAGTGAACAAATAAGCCGGACCCCAGACACCAGATAGCCGACTGATTAATTGCATTCACGAGGTGTCTCGTCTGGAATCGATCCTCCGATATGCCTGCCGAACCATCGAGGACGTCGAAGAATGTTTCAGGCTGAGATCGAATGATTTCGCGTGTCGAAGGACACGATTGAACCGTCCGCTGATGCCGTACCTTCTCTATGCCTGCGCCTCCAAGAGAAACCACCGACGTTGCGATCGAAAGGAGACACCCTGTGAGCAAGGGGAGAGACCTTCTTCCTCCTGGCCAGACGCAGCTTATTTTCGAGATTCCTACCGGCGACGTTCCCAAATTAGCGGCCACTGATACCGGTTATCAGACTGCAAACAAAGACGCGTCGTTGAAAGAGACGCGACGCGACGCGAAAATCTTCTCCGGATCGACGCACCGATTTTTCTTCGACGTCGTCTTCCAGGTTGCCCTCGCGGAAAGAATCGCTCCTACTTCAGGTCCCCCGAGGAATTTGTTCGGTGCGATTTGATAATCGTTGCACCGTTTCGAGCTAATCACGAAGTCCCAAGCGCAAGGTCATTCAGGGATCACGATTTATATAGGTCGTTGAATTTCTCCGGATATATCGGCCGGCTTCGAAATCTCGAACGATTAGCGACCTTGACATCGTTTCCGCTGCTATCTTCCCTCTTGACCCGTGAAAAGAAGATTCGGTAGGACCCTGATATCTACCGAGAAGCGAATCGTAAATGAATTTCGTCTTTCGCAAAACGTGATGCCACGAGGCGCGCGGTTCACCGAATAAACTGATCAGAAACTGAAAATGAGATCCTAGACAGGTTCAGGGACTTTCTATTTTTACGGAGAAAAATTCTGACATCCGAACGTTCCCCGAAACGACCACGCGAACGATCCCAAAAGGCGTGAAGGGAGGAACAAGTGCAGGGGATCGAGTTACAGAAAGGTCAGCGACAGAGCAGAGCAGAGAAGAGCAGAGCAGAGCGGAGCGGAGCGGAGCGGAGCTAGGCGGTAGCATCCTCTGATATAAGAGGCAGAGACGGAGTGCAGAGCTAGTTGCATAATCGCGTTCTCGTTGCTCGGTGCATGTAGGTGGTTAGTCCAAGTGCATCGTGCAGGAGAACGATCGGCCGAGATAAGCGAGCGTGCCATAAGAAGGAAGGAGGCCCGTCGAGGAGAAAACAAGAACCGTGGATGCGTGGAAGGGAAGGGGTTCGGGTTGGTAGCATTGGATCGGTGACCGGATGGCCTTGTGAATATGCGCCACCGGCTCGGCCCTATGCAACATTTCTGGACGACTCTAGTCCCAGTTAGAGCCCTTCATCCTTCGCAGCCGAACAATTTTCATCATAGTACGGACGTCCTGAGCTGACGACGGTCGCTAGAAAACTGATGGATGAACCAATTCCTCTGGACATCTCCGCGATGGTCCATGAAACCCTGAGTTGCATAACAGCGACTGCGAGCCACAATCTTTTCAGTACACTCCTCTTAATCACTCAAACTATTATGCAGAGTGCGTTAACAGACACAGAGTGCACCATAACGTCTCTACCTAATTTTAGGGGCATAAAGTAATCGCTGAAACAGGCAATGAGGGATTCGAGATACACCCGAGACCAGAGAGGTGCGGAATGATCTGCTGTCCAGAGGTAACGAAGAACCGAAGCAACGGAGAGTCAAAGGAGTCGGTGATCGTCTCTAGAAAAAAATGCAGAGGGGTTGGCAATCTATGAGGGAGCACGCAACGAGGCAAGTGGGTTGCATAATCGCGAGTGCAAGAACGATAAACAGGAAGGGCAATAAAAAAGATTGCAGCTCGTCGGTAAAAAGGTTGCCGGGCGTGCGAGGGTACTTGGTCTCCCGAGGGAGAAGGGGAGAGATGGAGAGAGGTTAGTAGCACCGCGTTGGATCGGTGGCCGGCTGACCTTGTATTTGTGAGGCTGGAATAAAGTCTGGACCACCTTTTCATCCTCCCCTTGTTTCGTAGTCGTCGGGTGCATGAACCGCGGCGGCCGTATATTTAGAAATACGTGTCCCTCGCGGTTCGTTCGCATTTCGCCGGGGAACATCGTCGAAGAGAGATGTTACGATCGCGTCCCCCGAGCGGCCGGGCCGGGGGTTGGGAGAGGCCGAAACTGCGGAGAACGGCCGAGGTTACGGGCTGGTTCAAAGCTCGCCGAGAAGGACGACTCGGTTCGTGGTAAATCTTCGCCTCGAAACCGAGGCGACCAACCTTCTCCCTCTCTCCCTCATCCTCGCCCTCTCCCACTCCCCCTCTCTCTCTCGATCTTTCCCTCTTTCTCCTTCTCTCGCGCGAACACGCACACATTCGAACGGAAACACGAAAAAATTCACGGCTGGAATTCCAGCACCGGACGATTTAAATGCTTCCAGCCTGCACCGCTCCACGATTCATTAGATCCGTCTGCTTCGATCTCTGATCCGCCGAGACATCTAACAACGATACGCAGCTCTGATAGGGTTATTGATTTATTTCACTGTAAAGGGGGTGGCTTCTTCGTATGTTCGATATGCCAGAGAGTATACTTTGGGAATTTTTTTTGAAAAAACTGAAGCAGATGTCTTTATGAAACTTTGTAGGCGTGTTCACGTACATGTATGGCAGATTCAGGAATTTTTGTGTGTTGTTATCATCTCAACTACAGTAATTATTCGTGAGGGAAGTAGAGAGGTTGAAAAAATTCTTCTCGGACGACTGGCACGATAACTGCCTCTGAATAATTCCTATAGTTTAGACGATGGCAAAGTACAAAAATTCGTGAACGCAGTATACATGTGTACGAATAGCTCGGTACAGTTTGATAAAAATATGCGGCTTGGTTATGTCACAAAAAATTCCCAAAGTATGCCTGCGGAAGGACGTGTAAGAATTTCTTGGCGGATCTCTAGGGCCGCGATGCAACGCACCAGCGAAATCCGGCGAGTTTTTCACGGCGTGGGGCCTGAAATTTTTGCGGAGCGGATTGTTTTCACACTCCTCAGTCAGACGTTTATCGCGTTTTGTCGAAATCAGTTAAGCCTCGTCGATAAAATCGCGTCGCGTCGCGAAATTGTTATCGCGCGTCTCGTTGCACCCGCTAATGCAACTCTCGTTTTCCGTGAAACACGCTTGTATCTTCGATAACGTTACCGAGAACGGCCGTATCGGAAACAAGGATGTTTTCGATCCGACTATCGTCGATGGTGCGTTACACCGATGCCATAAGGCCTGGCGAAATGATGCGCCTCCTCCAATGATCGATCAATCTCGCTGCGCCGCGAAAAACGATCGAGTTCGTTGTACCTCGGTGAAAGAAAGAAACACGGTGCACAGATATACGCTCTCTTCGTTTATCACGCCACCGTTAATCCTATTTTCGGGGAAATCGTGCAACGCTTGATCTTCCAGAGGAGAACTTTCGAGCGACGTAACCAGCCGCGATAAATAATCCTCTCGAGGCGAGGACGCGGTCGAAAAACCGGCGAGACGGTAAATATTTTTCGCGTCGCGATCCAGAGGCGAAAAACGTGGTCGAGCACCGTCTCCTACGGTTTTTGCGTTTTCCATTTCCCGCCAGAACGCTATTAAATGCTCGACCGCGTAAAAATATTGACATCCTGCGACGGAGTACTCTCGAGCGAACTTGAAAGACCGTCGCCGACCTTGGAGGACGTCCGGTAGATTTTCAGACACTTTTTTTCATCGTACAAGAGTGGGTTTCGGAGGAATTAGAATCGATGAAAGGCACGGTCGAGATCGATTTTGAAGTTGATTCAAGGTTAATTCAAGATTGGAGATGAATAGAAAAAAAATACAAATTAAACAGAGAAGAAACGAAGAGGCCGTCACATTTTTTCGTGTACTTCAAAAATGATTTATCAGACGCTCCTCGAACTTCCTATAACATAAACAGAGACCAGTCAACGAGTTAATCGCGAGCTGCACGATCGTGGAAAAAGTTCCAAGGGCGGTCGAAGGTCGTGCGGAGGACCTCGTCGAGATTTCTCGTATCGTTCCACGCGATCGAGGAGCGAAAAAAATCGTGACGAAAGGAGAAGGGTCACTCGATTCGTAGGTACAGCCGGATAAGCGTTTAGCGAACCTAGACGATCGCGAAATCTCTTAACGACGCCATCGTGTCCCGGTGATCTCACTTTCGGGGAATGCTGTCCGGACGTTTCGCCAAAGTGCATCGTTCGTTGTCGCGACGACGATATCGACCTCTCGTATCTTCAGACTTGAAAACACAACAGCCAACGCGCTGAATTATTCGCTCGATCCATCGAAAATCCCTGAGAACCTAGTCGAAATCGATCAGGAGGCTGAGAAGGATGCTTTGAGAATTTTTAGACAGTCGATGCTTAGCTAGAGGAATAGAAAAGGGTTGAAAAGGGAGGCTTTCCTTGGAACAACGAGTCGCGCTCGTGATACAGAATACGGTCCACGTGTTGCAAAGAAGAGTCCCATTTGAGTACAGAATTTTTGAAAATTTATAACATAGGACCTTTCAGAGAGTCGTTAACACGGTGATAGCCACAGTGAAAACGGCCGTGCCGAGTCAGACGCGCTGAAGAATAGACGTACTGAATTCTACGAGCGCGCTATATTTTGACTATGATTGTCACAATCTTTATCTTCTCAAACACCGTCTGCCCTCGGTAATTAAAATTACACTAATCGTCCGATCAGTCGGCAACCGTTTCACGGTCCCTTCCAAAACCGAAGGACGATTTCGACTGGGAATCCCGGATCGGCCAAGAAAGGAAGAACTGGAGTCGAGGGTGACGTAAGGCGAGCAAAAGGTGTCAACAAATGATGCAACTGTCTCGCGACTCAATTCAAGATCGACGCGTCTAATTCCCGGCGAAACATGAAGACCGTCAATATCCCGTCGGGATATTTGTTCATCGCGACGATGACGTAAGGCGCTGAGAACAGGTACTTTCGCAACGTGACGTGCCTGAGGACGAACGTGGCAACCGATTAGGGGCCTTTATTTTTTCCCCTCGATACGCTCGCGCGTTGGCCAACGGACGATAAATCGCGATGAAAGAAAGGAGGGAAAAAAGAAGGAAGAAAAAAGAACCGGGGAGGGCGCATGCGAGAGGATCGTGATTCGACGCCGTCACAATAAACGAACCGCCAGACGATTACGCAATCGATCGATCGATCGGGCTTTTCAGAAGCTGATTCGTCGTCTGATTCGACTAATCGTTTTCCGCCGTTCCGCCCGCCCGCGTGTTGCGGCCGATCGCCGCGTTATCACCGAGCCGGGAAGGCCTCGATTCAACGCAAACAACGATACCATGACCGCAACAACAACACCCTAATGAAACGCCTCGTGTATTACGATACCCTGCGTCACGTTTCGACTGCACCCAGACAGCATGTTGCTTCATGTTCTTCCGCTTTTTTCATTCGTAGACTGCCGAGTGAAGCGTTATTTTTTCGAGAAATATACACAGGAATGTAACTGTTTATTTGTTGGGATCAATGGTGGAGAAAGTAGAGAAGATCACCGATCGGTACTGGTTGGACGTCACAGTGGAGACGGACGCACCTGGTCAGACGCGGTTAGCTATCCTAGACCGCCACAGTGAACGCAGTCGTTCCTAGTCAGACACAACGTGAATTGCTATTCTTAATCAGTATACGAGTATTCAATCGGGCACGTAGGTTCCTGCGTTATTGTTAGAATGTTGTATTTGTTCAGAATATTGTCAAAATCAATGGTTGTTTAACACGTTGAACGCCGCGGTGGTCACCGGTGACCGACACCTCAAATTTAATTTAATTATAGAATTACTGATTGTCGCAAAATTCTGAACAAACTTTATACTGAAACAATAACGTAGGAACAGAAGAGCACGACCGAGTACTCCAATCGTTTTTTCTTTTCCATTTACATAGAAAATAGTAAAGTATATCGTGTCTGATTGGGTATGGCCGTTTTCACTGTGGCGTTCAACGTGTTAATTAAATAGAATTAGAGACGATGACCATCGATCGCCCCGCTATTAGTCAACATAGTGATCATCTGCGGTACAAGTGAATTCAGATAATTTTTGCACATGGATACGATTTAATTTCCTCGCGTCCGACGATGTACGTAGCGGTGGAAAGAGAAGTATATTTTTGCAAAGAACTCTAGTTCATTGCCAAGCATTACAGGAGATTAAAGCTCATTAGGCCGCCATGAAGAGGGGGATCAGTGATTACAGTCCAAGGGGTTGAACAGAAATCCCAGAGAAAACGACGAGCAAACTATCCGATGCTTCTGCAACTCGCACGGGCATTAGACGATCCCCTGAAGGAGCCGCGAGCACACATCCTTAGAACGAACAGGCACGAACCGGTCCGAAAAACGGCCGGTCTGGTGGTGGGCTTCGCGACCTAGAAACCGGTTGTGGGCCTAAGCAGAGGGCGCGCGCTTAGGGCGCCGAAAACAGGGCTATCCGGAGGTTCGATCGTGTCTCGTAATCGAGAGTCGAGTCGAGAGGCTGCCCACGCCTGCTCGATAAACGGACGAGTTCGACCGTGGGAGGAGATGTGCTCGAAAAAGAGAGAAGAGAAAAAAAAGGCCGAGAGAAAAGCCGAAAGTGCGAGAGGGACGCGGCGAATGAACCTCGGGCGGGAGGAGAGGAGAGGGAAGGAGGAGGGTGAGGAGAGGAGAGGAGAAGCGAGGAGAGGAGAGGAGAGAGAAAAAGAGGGAGAGAGGGTTCTCGCGCGATAGAGCAAGGTGCAATGCTCGAGCGGCGCTGCACAAACAGCGTCGCAGCAGCCAAGGTCAGCCGGGTAATGTCCCGATGCCCCCTATGCAGGACAAATTCAGCCAGTCGACCGAAAGCGGTGACGAGAGAGGAGAGACGGCTTCCAGAGAGACAGAGAGAGAGAGGGGGGGAGAGAGAGGTTAGGCTGGGCCAGCGAGCATCACCCTGGCCATCGGAGTTCACAGAAACGACCGTGGTTATGCAACGTCCCGTCGGGAATAAAGGTGCTTTCAGACCGAATGCCCTCGCTTCTGCCATGCGTCCATCAATTCGGATCTAGGATTTCATACGTAGGTTCTCTGCAAGACTATAGTTTGGTAGACGAAACAAGAAAGCTTCTTGAAGGAGGTCTTTCGGAGCGTTCATTTGAATAAACTCGAATAGAAAAGAGCAAGCCATGAACCATGCGGATGATCTTGGGGTAGCAGGAGTAGACCTCTCAGGGACTCCCAATCGGTGGGCGTTTTTCTGAGTAACTGGTACTGCTAACTATCTGTTTCAAACGATAGACCATTTAAGTATCCGTTTAAGACCAAAATCACATACAGGGGGATTCATAATAACATGAACTAGCAACATGCGAGAGCTCATTAACATCTGAGTTCGATGGCTCTCTTCGTGAGCCGAGTCTGAAGGTGGCAGACCAAGAACCAGTGCGTTGGCTCGTGGATGAAATTCACGAGGTGTGTCACTTCCAGTCAACGGGCTAACTTTTCAGCGTGTCTGAAAATATTTGCAAGCTCTGAACTAATTTCGAAAGCTTTGTAGTCTCTGTGGCTGCTACCTCTATTGCCACCATCCGATTGTGTCAGAGTATGGTAGCACAGGACATCAGTCGTGGAGACTTTGTTGAAGCGTCCAACATATTTGGTAGCTCCAGTGCGGGCCTCTAGCCTCTAGAAACCTTCGGTGCGTGTCCTTCCATTTATATCCTATTCTACTTAAGTCCAGAAAACCGACTCCATGGTTCGGTGTTCAGGAATCGCGTGTTGATTCGCGACACGATCGTTGCATAACTGCGTTCTTTTGGGCAAACACAGTCAAGGTCGATGTCGTTAGGCCGCTCCATCGTCTCGGCCGCTCTAAATTCACCTAAATAAATTAACGAGACCGGACAGACGATGCCTGTGTCTCGTGGCACCGCTTCGCACAGCCAATTATCGCGACGAGCATGAAACTGCTTGGGAGCCTTAAGGTGGGTTCAAATCGGAATCTAACACGCTGAATCGACGCGCGTGTTCATAGTGATTCCTGCTAGGTCGTTTGGAAACGTTCGGATGATTTTTGGAACGTGGTCTGGCGGCTTGTTGTCGACGAGGAACGCTATCAGCTTTCGTGGAATATTTTGTGCATCCGTCCGCGCTGACGAAACCGGATGACGACGGTGAAAAAGCGAACCGTGTCTCCGATCGAACGAGGAATAATAAAAAGTTGCACGCAGCCACGGGATGGGGCGTGTGATTACGGGAAACGAGCCTAAGTATGCATTAACGAGGCCATTGATTTTGACGTCGCATGCTCGACTATCGCCACCGATCGATTGCCTGCTCGAGAGCTACCTTGTTCAGCGAAAATCCCACCGATCACGACTGCACTCTCCCTGTTGCCAAACGCGGCTCCAATCGAAGCGTCACTTGTAACCTAAACGCTGATAATTAAAACAATTGATAATCCTAAATATATCATCCTCCTTTTCTTCCTGTTTGGTTCTCGGGACGCAGGGTACCAAACTGCTACCAGCCTCTGCGTCAACCAGATCTTGCAGCGTCTCCCGTGCTAAGAATTGCGCTAGGGATAATTATGTTTACACTTGTGATAATAATTGGATAATACAGGCGATCGGTAGAGCTGATCGAATTCAGCGAGTCTGCACATTTTTTCGCTCCCACGACAAATGATTTATGAATTCATTCGCGTTTTTTATTCGCGAGCTGATCGATCACCGGGCGATGACGGTATCATAGGTCACGCGATGCACGTTTCCGAGCATGTGATCGAAAGCGACTGCCATTCGTTTTCCCCTAGGCTGTCAAACGTCTTCGATTACGATCGGCATTCGTTAATACCGACGTATTACGCGACTCTAATTTCGTGTTTTGATCCGCTGTTATCGAGGCGGATTATTACGCGGAACATTCACGATCGAGATCTGCAAGTAAAATCGATTCGAGGAGTTTATGAATCACGCCTTTAGTCGGATCGATCGACCTCGAAATTTTTAATGAACCCGACAGAAAATTTCGTGCGTCGAGTTCGATTTTATTATGCGCTGAACACGAGAAAGTCCGAAAATTCAGGTTGCTCCGAAAGATCGTACGTCGCCGGTGAGCGGCGTAGGACATTATTTTGTAATCTTAGTTAATTCTGCTCTGCAAATTTGTCATTTTGCCAATAAATTGTGTCATTTGTTCCACGGATTTATTGTTATTTTTAAACGCCACGTTCGACACTCTTTTGACCGTGTGTCACGCTTCCTTCCGATTTGTCATGCGTTATTCTTTCCTTATTACTAAGGTTCTTCTTTCTTGGAAAATATTATTTTTCGAAATTCGCTGCGTTAACCGAGTTCCTGGTACATTCTGTGGGTTCGCTCGTTCTCTAGCGTGAAGATAGTTGAATGATAAGTGGCGAATTAAAATGTATGTACCAACAGGCAATAAAATAGTAATTATCCATGCTCCTCCACGCGATGTCCACGCTTATCAATATTATAGAAATAATGTATGACAATGTAAATATCCCCAATGAAACATGGAAATGGCTCACGCAATTCGAGACAGATATTTCGCACCTTCTCATTCATCGATCGCGAACCGATTTCGTCGAAGCGACCGTATAAATCGGGCGTGCGTTTCATTTTGTTTTCGACGGAATTTCGACGTTGGCCCGTGCCCAATTAACAGTTCTTTCTGCGATATCATACACACCGTGAGCGATTCCTCGAATAACGTGATGCGTACTTTTCATGAAAGCCAACAGGAAAAAACCGACCCCGTAAAACGACGCGTTTCCGCCAGACCCTCGACGGACATAAATCTACTTCGACTCCACAGAAATTGACGTATCGTCAGCGGATAATCGAGTTTTCTCGGAAAAACGACCGCCCGCCGCGATCGCTTTCCACGGAACTGGACCAGGGATCGAGCATTACACGATTTTAATTAAACTGTGTAATTGAATGGAGTTCGAAGGACGCCTGTATCTCCGAAAAGATTCAAAATAACGAATTCGAGAGGAGAGGGGGATTTCGCAAAAATTTCGCGAAAGACGGCCGCGAGTCGGTCACGTGCGCCCAGGTAGCATAATTTCGCCTGTCTGGCGGTAAACAGTGCGTACGTAAAGCAGCTTTATATAATTTTCAGCGCGGAGCATGCATAATTCTCGTTGCTCTTACGTAAAACGCTAATCCTTGATTCTCTCTGTTATAATGTACTGTTATACCGTACGCTAATTACGCAAGTGAGGAGCTGCTTGTTTACGACCGAACGAGGTTTAGACGGGCTCGGATGCTGAGGAGGCTGCGTTAGAAAATACATTGGACGCGCTTCGGCATGAGTCGATTAATAGTCAAATAAAATTACCATTGCCATTGTCATTATATTTTTCAAATGTACCATTATGAGTGAATTACGTATGGATTCTCTCGTTCGAGAGTTATGTGACGCAAAATCAGTGGAGAGTGTTATGGCATGGTGTCTGTATCGAAACATGTACACTTCTGTTCCACCCTGATCATGCCGAAGTGTCGACAACTCCCTAGAGTTGTTCGCGAACCATCCGGATCGTTCAAAATAAGCTTCGAGCATCCTGAAACTCGGTTCCTTTGGTTCTACGCTTCCCGGTGACGCGCCGTGGGGAGAAATTAGCGTCGAACGAGCAAAGATTCGCCGGAACGTACGTGGGCCGCGATTAATTGCAATCGCGACGCGAAGTTCGAGAGTAGACGAACGGCTCGCCGTGAACGCGAAAGCGGAATGAAATGCGTAGACGGAGAGTAAACAAGCTCGAAGACAATCATTCGAAATGCAGACGCGCTAAAAATATTCGCAAAAAATAACTACCGAAATTACGTCTCGTTTTCTGACCACTTTCGCCGCCCGGCCGGCCAAAAACAAGACGCTTCGCGATATATCGACCGGCGTCCGGGCGTTTGCATACGCGATTTTTCTCGAAACTCGTTGCGTCAAGGCACGCCTGCGTGTGCGATTTTCAGCGGCTTTCATTCACGTGAAATTTCGTGGAAATTATGCGCGAGTCGCGCCGACGAGTCGCCGTTTCCTTCTGGAGTCTCGATAACCTGTTACGCCTGTTTCGCGCGGGTGATAAACGGTGCGACGTTACGGTCGGTGGGAGCAACCGCATCCACCGGAGAACGTTTTCGACGACGCGAGATTACGCCTGTTAACCATTATTTGGATTATTCATTATGAAACAGCAAACTGGGATTTACTGCCATTGTTACGCCGATTCCGCCCTGACCGATGATTTAATTCTACACGCTGAAACTCCTATTTGTAAATGGTCACGCCAGTTTCACCCCGACCATTCTGCGTGGCATTAATTTTAGACGCAAACAGACAATAAAATCTATTTACAGTCAACAATATTATACCTGCTTTCCATTGACGCAGCATTACGGCTGTATTACACCGAGGCAAACACGCGGGGCGATCAATATTCTTCGCGAACCTCTTCGAATCGTAACCCGGCATAAATTCCGTTTACGTTCATACATAAAGCCTTCGTTGTCTCTGCGTAAGACTCGAAAAAAAGTGAACTCATTTAAATATTCCTCTAAATCGTCGTCGTGTTTTGAATCCGTGCGGAACGTCGTAAACACGGCGCATAAATATTAACGCGCAATGGAAGCCACGAAAATACGTGAATCCGTGATTCCTTTGAACCGGTGGGGGCCCCCGTTCGAGCAAACAAGTTTGTTTCGTCGCGTAGAAATCGCTAACCTGAAAAATCGCGACGCAGCTCCTTCATTTATTCCAATTACTATTACTCGCAAACACACTGCGCATTTCATCCATGCATCGCTCATCCGCTGCGACAGCGACGCGACTCCAAAAGATCGATTTTAGGGAAAGTTCAAATGTTTCGAATCGCCGCAATTTTATGAGAACGTCTGTCCTCGACAAGTGCCGCTCGCGGTGAGCTTTGGAACTTCGACTGTATCGTTCTAATAGTAGAAAATACGAAGAAAATCAGTTACTTCTGTACCGATAATTGAAAAAGAGCGAATTTTGAGTCGTGTCGTCGCAGCCAATGAGCGATGCGTCTCTGTGCGAAGACATTCCCCGTGGAAGTTGGGCGAGGAGCCTGCAAGGAGACTTTTGCCCCTGCATCTGGGCCTGGCGATCCCGGGACAAGGGGTCGTCGCGACGCAACAGTCGCGAATCGATTTCTAAGCGTCCCGCAGATTTATTCTCGTTGACGACGAGCAGAATAATATCGCGCTGCACAACAGACTTTATGAGCCGTGTTCCTTGAGTTATTTCCGTCCCGGCAATCCGACGATGCGTTCCTAAACGTGCAACGACCCCATTCGAACCGTTTCATATCGACAGACATTCCGTCCTGATGTCGGTCGATTAAAATCGATCCGTCGATTGCGCAAGACCGCGTCGTCGGTCGAACGATCGCCTTCCGTCGAAACGCCGACGCGTTTTTTCCTCATCGACGCCCTCCGAAGTCGGAATCGAACCGACCGGCTCGCGATTCTTTTTTTTAGAGCGACAATTTAGTGTTTCGCCCGGCGAAGTCGGCCGACTCATCTCCTCTTTTTTTTATTTTCGTCCCTGAAGACGCGCGCGTTATAGCTCTCGAAGCACTTGACGTGACCTTGCTTTGTCACTGACCTGTCCTAGGCGGTGGCTGTGGGTTGCTGGCCACGCGCACGATGCATCAACGTGTGCGCACCAGCTGCCTCCGTGATATACCGGCCTAGCCTTTAGGCTACGTGCATAATCGCTCGTGAACTTGACATTGCTCCTGCGAGCTGGCGACTCGGACTTTCGTCGGTCGAAGGATATGGGAACCGCGACGTCTACTCCTGGGAATTTTAAAATGATTTCCAACTTTCGAAAGGAGGGCTGCTTTTGCTGCTGAGGTACTGGACATTCGTCTCGGCATACAGGAAATAAAAAATAGAGAAACGGTACTGAGCATGAGGAAATCGAAGCACTTGGACATCGATGATCCGAATTTGAAATAAATTCCCTTGCATCGCGAGTGATCCACGCCGCTCTACCGATTATACTATTTCGATTGCAAAGATAGGAGGTGCCTCGAACGTCTGCCTTGCATCAGTTTCGATCTCAAAAGATACTAAAATCGAGGAGAAATATTTCAGCATGTCCGGTGTCGGTGTGAACGGGGCTTGAGGCGAGCTCAGACGGTCGTCTGGTCTGTTCGGGCGAGGCCCTCGCGACTTTGATGTGCTTGGACGTCCGGTGCAACGGCACCTTAAATTTCGCCGGTCAGAAATAGCGGCGCTTGCAAAATAAAGCGGCGCCTCGTCGATTTTCTCGAAAGTCTAGAGAACCGGAGGGAAGTTCGAGAAACGTGGCGTAACGTTGGCAACCGTGCTGCATCGTTGTATCGTTATGCAAAAGTCGTTTCATTGTGCTTCTTTCGGTTCGCACCGTCGGCAGACGAAGCCACGGGGGTGTGAAATTCGTGAGAAAAAATTGAACGGAGGCGCCCGGTGCATCGATAGGTCGAATAGTTGCAACGCGACCGCATAATCTCCGGATTTAGATCTCCGCTCACCGCGATCCGAACATTTATAAACATTCGAGCCTCGACGCTCGTCCAAATATTTATTTTCTTTCCTTGAACCAGAATCCTCGGCGCAGACGAGCCTGATTGCGTTTTGGAGCGATCGAGGCGCAGCCGGAGTGACAATCGCCTGACTGCACGCGTGCATCGAAGCTCGAAACAAGATGGTACGAGGGAAATGGCTGTTTCCAGTCGGACTATGTAAAATATGAGGAGTTCGAAACAGTAGGACGTCTAGAAATCCTCGAATTCTTTCACACCGCGTCACCCAGCGCGAGATATCGATAAAAGTCGAAACGTTGGCCGGACGAGAGAATCCTGCGTTCGTCGATGTTTCCGCCGCGGAACAACACGACGTTTTTCCCCCGAATCTGCGGATTTCAGGCGGATATCTGCGTCACGCTCGCGCGGATCAATTATCGTGTCCCACATCTCGAATCTCGGAATAAATCGTTCGTCGTACGATCGACACGTAACCGAGCTCGAGCACAACCGCTGAATGGGAACTTTCGCGAATTTCAAAGCGAATTTTTTTGCATATCCGTCGAATCGAACTCCGCGTCAGCATCTCGAATGTAAGAACGTCCCGTGTACCGTTACACGAAGCACATCAGGTTTTTGTATCTTTAGAATTCTCTTTCTGATAGATAGAGAGGTTGAGATAGTGCGATCATGTCATTCTATGATTTTTTACAAAGCAAAAGACAGAAGATTTTGACAATAGTACAAACCAAGGTATGCACATGTAAGTTTGAGAAAACTGTAATTATATTTCAGAGTCCAATGCAATCTAAAATTATGACGTACCGATGCTATTAATAATTAAATTTTAAAAAAAAATCAGAGCGTCCCATTGTTTGAATCAAACGATGCACCGTGGCTGCCGCATAGTTTAAATAAATACGAGTATGACTAATATTCCATACGCTCGACTTCTCGCATGATGAAGCTATAATTAAGGAAGATAGAATACTGTGTGATACAATGCAAACACAATTTTTTGATTTATGAATATTTTTCACATTTTCACTACACCGGGTCCCCTTAATTATGACTTCGAGTTAATTGACTATAAAGTCAAGCTGTTGCAGTGTTCGCCACTCTAAAATAGCTGCTACCGTGTATGCTTCATTTTTTAAAGATTATACAAAAAGATTTTAATTTCCGGAGATTTTGAGGAGACTCCAGACGATTTTGGAGAACAGGTTCGGAGGAGATGCAGAAAAACGACGATAAAAGCAGCAGCGTGGACGGGGAGGGGGCACCGACGAGATAACAATCGTGTTTTCAAGACTCGGTCGCAAAATTAAAACAATAATATTACGCTCGCGAAAGACGGATGTATATTGACAGAAGTAAAGGTCGAACGTTCTTGACGAACGTGTTTTCCATTTCACCGGCCGCCGCGCAAAACACCGTGAATCATTCTATATTTTGAAATCGTGTCGTCCTTCCTTCCCTTTTGCAATCGATCCGCCATCTTTCCAGCCGAGAAAAACCTGGCTTCGATCAGCGGCGGCCCGACGAAAACAGCTGCACGTGGAAATTCGCGAAACCGCGGAAACTCGCCGCGTGGGCGATTTAAATTACAGAAAATGCTTCGAATCGTCGCCATCTTGAAATACTGGGTCGAATGATCCATGCTGTCCTCAAAATTAAAAATATAGACCAACAACATCGTCCATAAATTCGTCTGTCTTAGGAACAGTCGCCTTCTCTCTCCAGTCGCTCTCATTTTTCTGGTAACTCGAAGATGCCATTTTCATGCAAACATTTCCGACTTATTATTTGAAAAACTGCTCTGCGTGTTTCTCGAGAGTTTCATTTCTTGTAAATTTTTGTATTGGCACGGAACTTTGCGAGGAGAACGCGGTAAAGTTTCTATTAATAGAAAATTGGATGATGGTTGTCTAGCACGTTCATACGGCTGCGTTAATTTTAATTTATATTTCATAGCTCGAAGGAACGTTCAAAGACAGACGCAAATCGACCAGCAAACGTCTAATTATTCTGGTTAACGTGGAAGCGAGTGATCCGTGAACGATACGTGGAAGTCGAGGGAACTCGCGAACGGATCCGCCGTGTAAACTTCGTGCTGCGAGATATTCATTAAGAGATTAATTAATTAAACGAGAAACCGAGGGCTCGGTGCATCCCGACCGACTGCAGAACTTTGGAGAACCTTTCCAGAGATTCGACGCCCAGAAAGTATCGCTGGGTTGGCATCGAAAATTTCTGGCTCCGATTTCAATTTAATGGGACATCTAATTAGTCCTCACGATGAAATTTCAAAAGGAGGAAAATTATAAAAAAGCGGAAGTCTCAAGATTTGAGTAGTCCGACTTCGATATAATTTATACGATTCTTCTTCGCAGAATATATGACGAAGATAGGTGTTCAGGTGTCTAATTTAGGAAGCACACAGGTATTTTAACGTACACCATAGGCTCCCAAATGATACGATGGCTGCCCCACGGTTCCAATTTCAATTCAGTGTATCGTGAAACACGGTACGACCAGCCTGCGGATGTTTACGCAAACATCAATCGACAAACTCCGCTGCTTCCATATTACAACGCAGATAAGAAAATGGAGCAGCAGAAGGAACGTGTTTCACATTACGAGAATCCAAAGGAATGCATCATATAGATTACACCGATGCTGGCTACGTGAAATGATATAAACACGTACGGTCTACTTATGACAAACGAGTGATTCATATTTTACCTGTGATTCAGTGAGTCTGAGAGGACGAGGAGAGGCGTCAGCTTCGATGAGACCGCGGAGCCTCTCGTGCAACATGGCGTCAGAGGGATGATCCGAAAAGCAACGGGGAAAAGGAGAGGGAGAAAATTAGAGTGACGCGCGTGGATGGCTAAATTCTGGGGCCGTAAAAGTACCGTTTTAGCTATGGAAGCTCACGTGGCCGAAACACCTCAGCGCTCACGTGGACTCCGCACGAGGTTCGAAGGACAACGGGGACCGAGATCGGAATAAACCTAACGTAACTGTGGATTGCCTAACCGCTCCTGTATCCCTTCTCGGCCAAACGAATTGCGCGAACGATTCGCTGATTCTTCGATCGCCTCGCCAATCGCGTTATCGCTCCTTATCTTGTTCCTCTTTCGCCTATGTAACCCAGACTGCTGTGAAAATAGTTCAGAGAGGCTTCCAGGTGTGAGCCTGGGTTCGTCAGGGTCTGAGGCCGCACTGACAACGATGAGGGTGTGCATAGTTTCTCCTGGTTCATCGAACACTGACCACAGGTGTCAATTGCTCAGGTGATCAATTAAAAAATGGGAGCAGGGTGCTCCAAATGGAATGGAGTTGATATCCAGTGTCCCTGTTGATACTGGTGGGGTGTTTTTGGGCCTGAAGGGTATCCCTGCATTTTCTTTGGATCTTGCTATGACCTTTGCTCAAACAGTATTGTATGTCCTGTAGTCACCTGGAGTTGGTCCTGGCTTTTGAGACACCATGTACCAACAACAACGTAGAAACATTGAAACTCGGCCATCTTAGCCCTGACAGTGCTCAAAGTAGCACAACTAAAAATATTTAAAAAATTCTCTGACTCTCTCCCTCTCAAAGGGTGGCTTTCTTTTGCAGACTCTTCAGCTTCCAAAATTCGAGCGAGTCTAAAATCGAGAACCAAGGCTCCCACGACCAAGAATATTCTTCCTGCGGTTACCGGAAGAAATACTACGTTTTCCATGAACGGGTGACTCACGTCTGCAGTGATCACGTTCTTCGGAGGAAGCAGAGGAGTTCGTCAGGGCTGGAGCCGAGTAAAATTCACCCCGATGCGTGAAATCGTAAGGCGTGACGCGGGGGAAAGGACTTTAAATTTCTAAAATCGCTTGAATATTTTTCAAACCAAAAATTCGAATGACGCAGCAGCAAAAAAACAGCTGTACGGAGAAAAGGCGGCGAGAGGAGAGGGGAGAGAGTGAGAGTTTCTCCAGGGGGTCATTGACAAGCCGCGGATTCGCGTTGAAGCGAGGAAACCTCGTGCACGCAGAGAACCGGACACGGAAACGATCACTTTCTTGCGTCTCGAACGTTGTGTCACGAGGAATCGATTTTGCACTGTGTCCACGCGTTCCGAAGCCTCGCTACATTACACACGAATTATATAATGCTTCGCCGTTAACGGAACGACAAGGTAGCACACGATTTCTCTAACAATTTTCCGCGATCGAGATTACCGCTCGAACCTGATGAATAAAAAAATCAGCACGCATGACTCTGTATTTCATAATCTGAACCGCAATATTTTAAACAATTTGTACGCCAGTGAAGATCACAACCTGTGACACGAGTGTGACTCGTTGTCGCGAGGCGAGGGGTTAAATATGATCGAAGGATGAACACCGCAGCCTGATGCGCGATAGGTGAGCGAACGAGTGAACACGAGGAGAATTTCGTGACGCTTCTAAGAAATATCGAGGAAGGAGAGCAGGAAGATCGGTGGGGGTTCGTTACGACGCTGATGCAATGTTACGGCCGCATAGTTTGTTCGATAAGAAAGTCGGAAGTGGTACGTTGACCCGAGGAATTCGGCATTGGCAGTGCGAGAAAGGCGGAACGGGCGTAAAAGGCGCAAACAACGTATGACGAGGCCGGTTCATGGAACTCTCGAGTGAGAGTTTCGTTCGAGAATTTCGTGGAGAATCGACGGGGTGATCGACCTCCACCGAAAGTGTACTTAACCTCGATACACACACACGAGCACACCGCTGGGGAAAAGTACCGGGCGAAATGAGCATGCCAGCAGCCGAATTAGCGAGATACCGGACGACGATACGGCATACCGGAATCTTCCCCCCTGTTTTGAAGAACGAGAGAATTCTGGAAGAGATCTGGAACGGGAGTATGGGTTTATAGAGGATCATAGACTCCATTTTGTAGATTAGAAGTCACAGAGTGAGCCAAAGGGTAAGATAATCTCTGATAGAACTAACTCAGGGCTAGCGGTGTCCTAGACCTTGCTCCTACCCAGCACAAGGTGACTCCAGAGTCCTGGCTGTTCTAGATATGAAGATTAACAAAAGGGTTCTAATAAACATGGACATTGCTTGCAATACTTTCTTACACAGGCAGATGTATGGCGGTTCCGATAGACCTAACTCAGGCCTAGTGTGACCTAGACCTTCCGTACCCAGCTCGACGTGACTCCAAAGTCCTGATTGTTCTAGGTATCAGAAGCAGCAGAGAAGTTCTAACAAACATCAACAACAGTATGACAATTGCAATATTCTTCATGTGACAGCATAAGTTCCCCACGCGCATCAACAGCTGCTTAAACGTTACAGTGTTAAAAAAGGGTAACAGCACCTATTCTATGACCTTGCTATATTTTTTCCACCGACTATACCAACCACTGACAATCACGTCCGATACGAAATCGTCCGCTGAAGCTGCAGAGTCTTTTCGTTGAGCATTTCCATCAGGATCGGCCTGTACACCGACAAGAGGAACCGTGACATTGATAAGACGGTCCCAAAGCGGCAGGGTTTGACCGTGACATAACGCGAGTCACGGATGAACGCACACACGGTGCATTTTCTCCAGCAGCAAATATTACGAGAGTAATTCGCGATCGAGCATGACGATGACTGTAGCGTAACGAGCCTGAACGGAAGGGTTCGGGGGAGGGAGAAAGAGAGAAAGGAGGCATCGAAGCGGGAAAGAAAGAGGAAGAGAGGAAGAAAAGAGAGGCGACTCTCTCGCCGTTGCGGCCAGTGTCAGTGGCCTTGCTTTCTGCGACCCACTTTCTCGTTCACGTAACTGCCCGTGCCACCTTCCACGTGAAAACTCATGCAGACCCCGTAGAAATCATCCTCCGCTTCATCATCGAAGCAACTTGGCTTTTGGACCATTGCAGGATGCTCTTGCTGTGCTCTTCTGCTATAAATATACCGGGTGTCTGGTGACAAACTGCGCCCACGTGTTCAGGTCTGTTACGGTTCTACTTATCCCCCTGATGAGTCCTGTAAAATTACCATCTCACCCGATCTATAAACACCGGTGTCCTGGACGATGCTCCAGGTCCCTCTCATCGCTGTTCCAAGTGTCAAGCAACAAAACTTGGAAGGTGGACGGTTCTCAGATCCTCTCAACCGTTCACAGAACACCTTCGTCTCGGAGACAACGTCCAAGCTCTAGAATCGGGAGAGGCTTCCGAAAATCGGGCGCGAAGGGACCCAGAAACCGAAAATAAGTCTCATCGATCAATCCTCCCAACATTGTTACGGTTCGCGACGGGTGCCAAGAAAACGGTGTGAATCTCGCGGGACCGGTTGGCTGGCAAGAAAACCGTGTTTCCTCGATCGAACGGGAGCAGCAGCATCGTTGGTAGCCGGTGACACGGCGAATCGCATGCTAATGCGAGCGGACGAGCTTGCGTGTGTGCTTGCGTGTGGAAACACGCGGTCGGGCACGCGTGAGATCGAGTATCGCGCGATCAGGTTATCTCGCACGTGCGCAGGCGCGTGTCCACGGCACGTTCCTCTTCTTCGAGGCACGAGCGAGCTGGAATGCGCTGACACGTTCCTCCAGACCCGCAGGACTCGAGCGGAACGGACTCGAGGTCCCTGTCGCCGATCGTCCCGTCGACGACCGCTTTTTCGTCGTTCGTCGGCTCTCGTCATGAATTTCGACAGGATTGGAGGACTCCGGGGTGGAGAACTGGGGTTGGGGTCCCTGTGATCTGTTGTACCATCTAGGACTGCTTGGTAGAATTGCTATGATGAATTTGGAAGGACCTGTGGGACTCCGGTGTGGAGAACTGGACCTGGAATCCCTATGATCATCGAGGACCGCTTGATAAAATTGCTACGATGGATTTCGAAGGACCTATAAGACTCTGGTGTCAAGAATTATGCACCAGGTCCCTGTCTCATCAATGACTATTTGGCAAACTTGCCATGATGGGTTTGCCAGACCTACAGGACCCTGATGTCTATGGAGATCCTGCAGTGGATCGTCCCATGGATGACTGCCAGACCAAACTACCATAATGGATTTCGACGAACCTACAGGACGATGTCAAGGGCTGTGATCGAAGTCTCGAAAGGTCCTGCAGCCCCTGCAAGGGACCACAGGTGCCTGACGACTGAAAATGTTGAGAGCTCTGACCTCGGTTACACAAGCTTTTCTTGCTCCCTACCAAGGGAATAGAAGAGCGGACAGGGGGCGTTTTTCTGAAGAAAACTTTCTCGTACGACCGGATGAAAATGTTACGTCAGCTGGGAAACAACGGAGGATCACCGATGGTTCGCAATGTATCGAACTCTGCTGGTTGAAAGCTACTTTTGAATCTGAAAGCGGTGGCTGCATCGTTGCATGAGCCTGCATTTTTCTCGCAGAAAAAAGTTTCCTGGGAGCAGACACCGACGTTGCGGCGATGGATGGAGCGTCCCGATAGCTCGATAATTAAATCGATTGTTCTCGTTGACGCCTTCGAGGAGTCTTTTCGATCGATGACCGTCGATCGTTCCGCCGCGAACTTTATGCGATTACGACATCGGCGTTGCACCGGCGACCGTATAGAAATGCTAATAAGGATACCGAGTTAGCGTCGACGCGTTTTCTAATGATTGGCGTCACATTCGTGTTCGTCACCAACCTTCCACGAGACGGGTGTCAACAACCTCCAGCAGGATACACCTCTCGTTTCCACATCTCCGCCTCGTTTCGCTCCCGAGACACGTATATTTCTATTCACCGCCCTGGCAAAGGGACGAAACACCCCTTTCGATCTTCGATCGAGAAAAGACTCGAATCGGCCAGCCTAGAAAGCAGCCACCGCGTGGAATTTTCCTCTAGAAGATCATCGATGGACTGATTGCATCCTCTGCTCGCAGCTCAGACGCTTTCCCATGTTCCGTCCCGCTCCGATCGCGGTAGCGCGTTGATATCTAACAGCAAAACTATGCTCATAGAGACTCAAAGAACCAGTCGATGGAACGAACGATCGAGTTGGCGGCGGTCGATATTTTTCAGCTGATACAAAGTAGAAAGGCCCAGGAAGCTATGCGCTTTCGTGAAAGTGCGTTCCTTCGTGTCCGGGGGTACGGTGGAAGAAGCCTAGGAACAAAGTAGCTCTTTTCACCGGACGATTTCTTCGGCGTTTTCTTCGAGGTACTCCCCTGTCGACGGGACCGGTGTTAGGTGTACGCGTTGGAACGAGGGGAAACCGTCTGCTCGTTTCTTTATTACGAGAACGCGCCGGTCAGGACATTGGCCTTCCACCGATGCGAGTTCCTGCTTCGCTTTTATGTAACCCGCTCGTTCCATCGCTCGCATGCGCGAACCTAAACGAGACACGCTGATCGAGTGGCGCGCGCCAACCCCCGCGCCGGCTGCTTTCACCCTAGGGACATTCCCTAGACGAATTTGTGTTTCTTCCGACGCTCCGCTCCTGCAGACACTCTGCCTGCGTACCTTCCCAACTGTCACAGGAGAAATAGACGTCCGGATGGTTGAGCGGTAAGAGAGTACATGAGAAATGTATCCTGACCAGTTTGTCACGGGATCAGGGGAAAAAATGAAATTAGGTTCGAAGGAAAACAGGAGGGTGCAAGTGTTCCATGCTGAAAGAGGGTACCACCCCTTGGAATGATGAAGAGGGCACCGAGTGCCTTCCCTCCGCCTTCTCGAGCAGCCACGTGACTATTTCTAATTCTTTCTAAAAATGGTTCGCACGAAATCCCTGATGTTCGACAGTTAGCTCGTGCTTTGCAGTATTTTAAGCCCGGTTCTGCTTTAAATAGAAACCAGAGGGAGGAAGGTTAAAAAAAATGACGTCTGGTGGAGACTTCTGTCTATCGGAGCAATGCCATGGCTATCGCGGTCAGCCCGATCAACACGAGTTGGAAATTAAGGCGGAGGAACATGGTCTGTCGAGAGAAAACGTGGTTGAAATTGCTTCCTTCCATCGAAAGCAGTACTATCTTTCACTTTGAGCCTTCACTCTCCGGAAACTCGTGCCTCGTCCCTCCGAGAGACCCTCAGAGCTTCAATTTGATTGCAACTTCGTCTCAGCATGATAGAAAGCGTGACTCCTCTCTGACGATGTTTGATTCTTTTCGAACCGGGTAGAAAGCGGATGATCAATTGTGTTGGGTACGATGGTTGCAGCTTGCGAATCTATTAGCTGACTCTCTATACCAGTTCTGCGCTGCCCTGATTTACTGCACCTTTTTTAATGTTACGATTTATAGAAGTAATTTATCTGTGACGGTATGAATGAAGCTGCGAAAATTGGTGCAGGTGCAGTCTTTCTCAAGTTTTATTTATTTACCTGCATCAACATAGGAAATGTGGAAGTATATTTGCATACACTGATAGAGTCTGCTGATCATAAATCCTCAAGGTTATTCGGAATGGCTAAAACGGGTTTAACATATTTTTTATTCAGTTGTTGCCTCCTGTGAGTGTCTTTAAATTATTCTATATAATTTATACAGCAATCGAATGTCTGAAATCGCTTTGGATTCCAGCACAAATCATTCCGAACGTGTTCAGATTAATTGCTCCGTCGATGGTCTGCGAACAATGGTGTGACCGCGGTTGGAG
Source organism: Macropis europaea (assembly GCA_916610135.2). NCBI lineage: Eukaryota > Metazoa > Arthropoda > Insecta > Hymenoptera > Melittidae > Macropis > Macropis europaea. The sequence goes on from OU744353.1 coordinate 2,031,320, forward strand.
ATCGAGGCTCGATGTTCTCGAACGATCGAAAGATAATATCGAAGAGGCACTTTCGCGAGATTCGACCGTGGCGCGAGTCCGAAGAGCAGAATCGAAGAGGCGAGACTTTCGAACGTTCGAATGCACTTGCCGCGGAAACTTTCTTCGAGAAAGCAAGTCTGCCCCGTCGCAGCCGCATTTCATAACTTGCTCAACGTTCCGTAACACGGCGAAATAACTGGCGTGTTGGCTAAACAACACGAAACATGGCCGTCATATCTGCCATAATCTGGCCGGCGAGCGCGTAACAGATGCGTGTAACACGCTCGAAACGCTCTGAGCGAACTTTCAGCCGACCGAGAACGCTCTGTCATCGATGGCCGACGATATGCAGCAGACGCTCACACCTCGTGAATCATGCTGATCGTCAAAATAATAACCCTGACATTTTTCTTGATAGCGTAATTCTTCAAGTTTTAGAAAGCTGATGATCGGTGACTCAGAGTGGACCAGAAGAAGCTTAAAGCGAACTTGGAGCGACTTGTAACGACTCGAACCGAACTTTCTCTGACTCGAACCAACTTTGACTGACTGCAATCCACTGCTACCTTAGAAACTACAAATTTGTCGATCAGTCCTGTCAATATTTAACAAATAATTTTCATTGAACCATCCCTCGAGGTTCGCCTATTCATCCATCGAGCGCTGGTTCACCTTGACCGCTACCACTTGCAGCGACCTTTGGCCGAAATCGTTGGTGTTTGACTCGTAGCGCATAAATCTCGATTGCATAAGGACCGTGTGCCCGTGACACGCGAATTAAGCGGTTCAGAGGAGTGCAAGAACGGCCCACGACCGCTTCTGATGTCGTAACGTACAGCGGAAGGACCGTGCTGGGTGTTTCGACTATTCTTACGCGGCCGAGAACGACGGCCGTGGTGAATCAATTCAGGAATCGGCGCGCTGATAATGTAATAAAGCGAACAGCTAAGTGTTTGCGCAAATGCAGCCGGAAACTAGGGTTCATCGGCCATCGAATCGATAATCGCTATCAACGCCTCCTTTCGCTCGCAACCGTCTCCGATCGAACACATAAGAACGCTATTGTTTGCACAACAATCGTTTATGCTCTCTTCGCGTGACTAGAATATTTATTTATTTTCTTCTTTTAACTAAAACTTGCCAAGGTTCGGAAGGCTACCAGTACGGTCCCCATCGGTCAAAGTAGACCTTATCGAGCGACAGAGCCGTGTTCGTGGAGTTTACAAGGCGAAAGGGTTGCAAGATCGATCCCCTTATCGATCGTACAACGTAACGACCGGCCATTGCAACGAAACGCGACGATAAAAGACGAGGTCGGAGAAAGTTGACGGGGGTCCTTGAACGAGAACGATAACAGCGATGCTGAAAGTCTTTGCCCCAACGAGACTCGTTATCAGCGAACCGTTAATGGCGGCGACTCGAGCTGCAACGGACAATTACTTTTATTTTGAGATTGTGCAAGTCGGTGGAATTTTCTGTACTGTCTCTCTTGAACATTATCATCAAGACAAATCGATTCGAGTCAGTCGCAGTTCAGATCAAATCACATACAGTTCATTTCAAGCTGCTTGGACAATGTGAACTATTGGATCAAGTCGATTCAAGTCAGTCGAAGTTCAATTCGAGTAACTTAAAATCAGTACAAGCTTCCTTCGAATCAAGCAAACTTCAGTTCAAGCCGATTCAAGCCAATGAAAGTCACACTCAAGAGGGATCGATGATAGATACAATTAATTTCTCAACATATTTGGAGTCGCGTGCATCAATTTTACTGTTCTCGCTCCGGAAAGAAGCATAATTACTTGTCCTCGGCAGATGTTCAAAAATGCCAGCCCTGCGCCACTCCCATTAGTTATTCCGGTGCTGTCGACATCGTTCACCCCCGTGTATCGCCGTGAAGTTATGGCCGGGGGTTCACGGTTTCCGGTGACGGGATTTCGTTAACTATCCTTTTCACGCCTCCCGCAGACTTCCTCGCCCTCGCAAGAAGCTCATGCATCCGAGAAATTTCTAAATCTTCATGCGCGCGACTCGAGCGGATTTTCGATACGGTTGTCGAACAAGAGGGAGCACAACAATGCGGTAATTGAAAACATTGACACAAAAGTGGCCTGTCCCTGATATACGAAACGACTATACTGTTTTCGCCACGGTTCATTGGCCACGCGATGCATTTGCAATCGAACGGACGCGAGGCGTGAAAGCGAGGCCGTTGTATCTCTCGCGTAATTATCCGGCGCTCGTTTTATACGTCGTTATCAGGCCAGCCAGAAACTGCAATTCTTCCATTTCCAACCAGCAGAGAGCTCTCTCGATCGCCTCTCTTCCCTGCCCCGTCGAAAGTATGCCCGACAGAGAAATCGAGTATCCTCGAAATCCTGTTCATCATCGGCTAATTGAATCTTCGTTGTCGTTCGATAGCAACTTGCTCTTAACTGTATTTCGAATCATCGTGAATTTATTTGAACTGATCCGAGTCAGCTAAAGTTCAATTTAAGGTGTTCGAGTCGGTCAAAGTTCAGTTTAAGTTGCTCGAGTCGGTGCAAGCTCGCGTTGAGTCGATGGAAGCTCGATTCAAGTTGCACTCAAGTTCAGTTCAAGTCTCAGATTACTTAGAGATTACTACAAGTTCGGACGGTGTTGTATAGGGAAAAAATAAAGGGACAATTGCGAGTTGGACGTGGACGTTCCAGATGGAGGTGCGGGAGGATTGAAAACGCGAGACCAGTTACGAAAGAAGAAAAGAATCGCGGCTGTGAAGAAAATACTCGCGTGGTCGTGACGAGACATGTCGCGAGCCACGTTCAAGTTTCAAGTACGTGTGTAACAAGCCACTCGTTCCGCTTTCTTACCCTTCCGGGCCATTCCCACCTTATGCAGCTGCAGTTTCTACACCGATCGTGGGGGAATGCAAATTCATTCTGGCGCTACCGCTGCAACTTTGTGCGCACCTTTTACCCGCTTTGCAATATACTAAAATTCTATCAACTCTGTACATGGTACCCTTCCCAATTTGATGATTCAAATAAACCTGAAATATTTATGTTTATCGCCTCACTTATTAATCTTTTGCTTGCACAAAATCTCCAACCTCCAGACGCTCAAACATCTAAAATTACCCAGCTCTTCTTCGAAAACTGTCTTATCGTCCACCGTATCCGTATGTTCTCCGATTTGTCCAGGAGGTTGGAGCAGAGGAGAACGGGCTCCGGTGGAAATCGCAAATCCGTTTCAGTGACAGTGTCACGCGCAGGTAATCGGAGAAAGTCGTTGACCCCGTTAGTGTAATCCGAAGAGCGGCTGCACTTGCGACACTCTGAATCGGCGAAATTCCTCCCGGCCACGATGTCGAAAAACCGACGTCGTTTAACGACCCCGACGCGGCTACAGGAACGTGCATTTTTCTTTCTCGATGTACGGGGGATTTCGTAACGAGAGCCTCGAAACGGTCGGACCTCGGCCAAGGTTTCGATCGCCAGAGTCAATAGAAGCGTAACGCTCGACACGCTTCGATCTCTTCATCCTAGACAACTGACGTCACGTTGGTTAATCGTTGTTGACCGTGGTCATGACTCCGTTTTGGGTGTGGTGAACGGTTCCACGGTGAACCGGCAAGGTGTGGTGATCGTAGGATCGATGACCTCGCCAATTCTTTCTTCCTGTACCGATCGATCGACTGAATGGTTCAGAGTGAATGAGCCTGGTCCAAGATCCAAGAATTTCACTTCAGTCATGAAGCAACGTATCGTTTCTGCACCGAGGTAGTTCAAGTTCGATTCAAGTTAGTCCAAGTCAACTGAAAGTTGATTCAATCTACTTTCAGCTCTATTGAAGTCGATACGAGTTTAATTTGAGTTGATCAAAGTTCGGTCAGAGTTGGTCCAAGTCAGTCAAAGTTCAATTCGAGCTGCTCCGAGTCAGAGAAGATTCGATTTAAGTTGGTTTGAGTCGGTCAAAGTTCAATTCGAGCTGCTCCGAGACAGAGAAGATTCGATTTAAGTTGGTTTGAGTCAGTCAAAGTTCAATTCGAGCTGCTCCGAGACAGAAAAGATTCGATTTAAGTTGGTTCAAGTCGGTCAAAGTTCTGTTCAAGTCGATACAAGTTCGCTTCAAGTCGATCAGAGTTCAGTCACAGTTGATCCAAGTCTGTCAGAGTTCGATTCAAGTCGCGTCGAGTCAGCCAAGCTTCTGTTCAAGTTGCATCGAGTCAGTTCCTTCCGTCGAAGGGAAACAGGTTTTTTGCTCGGGCAAGGAAAGCGGCTGGGTGTTTTATGTAATTTCACACGAACGGATAGGCGTATGCATACGCAGGCGTTAGAGTCTCCAGTTTTAATTGATCTTCTTTTTCCTCGCGTGGAAACTTTTGTTACGCCGCGTTACAATCGTCGGCAATGAGGAAGCGGAGGCAGGGTTTCTTTTCAACACTTTCTCGGCCAATATCTCGCTCGGGCATTGTGCAATCGCGATACGTAATTCGATGGATCCGTTCGCGAAATTCCTGTCGTTGATTTTTCAGGGGACGCGGAAAAACGAGGGTGAGTCGAAACACGTCGGAGCGTTCCCGATTTACATCCGCCTGCTCGAAACGAATCGCTCGGGCGACGCGAAGGGGCTGCGATCGGTTACACGTCGCCAGCTAAAACTGGAAGCTGAAAAAGCCAGCGAAGAAGAAAGGTTCACGTGCCTCCGCGTACACTGCGTTTTCGAAGGTTCAGCGTCACGAGGCATCTACACGAGATCGTGCTCGTCTATTTCTGTCCCGACACCCTCTTTCCTGTACGGGACGATCTCCCTCCCTGTTTTCTGTTCCCCTTCGGTATCATTGTGTCCCTGTTCGTCCTGTGTCCTATCCCCCTTCTTCCGTTATGCCCTCCGCTCGTCGCTTGCGTCATCCTCTTCGTATGCCTCTCCGTAACCTTCCTCAACTTCCATTCGAAGGGATCGACGGTCGAAAATATTTTAACTTTTCTTCTTCTCTTCAGCGCACACAGAGTGCGGCAGCCCACTGCACGATACGCCCATGTAAGGACTATGTTCGACAACTTCAATTGATTCCTCCGAGTCTTGCTCATTCGATGTCTCCAATGAATAGAGCTTTGAGAAAATTGAAGGAGGATGCGTTTCGCTTCAAACGATTCGAGTTTCCTGTAGAGCTTCAGGAGCTTCCTTCGCGAGACAATGGCCAATGCAAAGAAACCCTGAGAAACGCTATCGTTGACGATGGCCGAACACCTTTTAACGGTTCCCCGAGGAATGTTCCCTATCTCATCTCTATCCTCCGCTGCGCTCGCGTTATCGGCAATCTCGTCTCTCTGACCCTGTTTCCTTTTCACCCGGCACATTTTTTTCTCCTAAGCCCCGGGAAGGGGCACGACAGCGAGCGGAAAGATCGAGAAAGAAGGCGAGTCGTGACGCGAGTGCTCCACTTTCGTGAAACTCGTGGCCGGTGTGCATTAAACTTGCATCCCCCGATGTAACACCGAACTCGGCCGTGCCAATACTTTCTACGAGTCGCGCATTTTTTATCGCTGCAGCGTGTTGGGGTATTTTTAGTGTTCGAGGGGTTTCGACGGGTCGGTTCAGCGAAATATACCACAGACATCGAACACTGACCGGTCAAAGTCAGTCGTAAAGGATCGTTGCAATTTATCTTTGCTCCTACGTATGATCGGAAGAGTATTTGAGGAGCGACCATAGCTTTTGACGCTTCAAGAGTACTATTTCCGAATTCGAGGGAGCGGGTTCATCGACAACTTTCTCTGGCCTCGATCGTCTTCGTGCTAAACCGTCGATCGTGTTTTTCTGCGATCCTCTCGCCTCTCCAGAGGTCGCAGAAGCGCGCGATAAAAAAGCCACTCGAGCCCTTGAATCATCCGGAGTCATCGACTCGACTCGTCACCGTTTCGTCGCTCTCCAACGCGCAGTTTTCACAGTGACGGACGACACTGCTGCTCTGCAACGTGGATATTACTCTTGTCGCTCGACCAACCGGTCCAATCAAAATACTCCGAGCGTCCGTGCCGAGTCCACGTGCGCCGACAGAAATTTTTATTCAACCCTGCAGCTTATTCGACTCCGAAGCTCGACAACGATCTTCTGAACGTTCTGAAAGCCCCGCCCGTTCTGACAGGACACCTTTGTTTCCCTGACAATCGAAAAATTCGTAATTCACCGGACGATTCGTCCGTGGCAACCGACAGAAGAGAAAAACCGGAGCCAGATAACGTTCGACGCCGTTCTAACGCCGAATATCACGCGACACGTTTATCTCGGGCTGTTCGACAGAAAAAGAAACGTTGATATGATTCAACAAACCGGCCAGGATACCGCAGCGACGTTTTCTATCGCGTTGCGGACATCCTGGATGTGTCCAGAACAGCCTCCCAACGCGCTGCATGTCGTTAACCTTAGCCTGCGTTGGAAGAGCTGATAACGCGTCGCCTTTCATCCGTTCGAAACAGAGGAACGTGGCTTACTGCGGAGGAAAAGCTACCGTGGGGGCGTGGCTTCGACCGTAATTGCAGCTCGAAAGCATTTGGCAATTTTCACGCGAGGCCGTACACCATTTTTCAAACCGTATTTTGCATTATTTATCCAGGAGTCCCCAAGTTCTCAGGGTTCTTTAATATTTCACTTTGTTGCGAAACTATAGGTGTTCCGTAACAGCTACACTTTTGATTGACAGCAATCTACTTTCAGCCAACCTTACGAGTCGAAAGTTCCAACATAAATAGAACCAGCCACAACATTGACACTGTGCAACATCATTGAAACATCAGGAATAAGGCCATCCGCCATAGCTTCTCCGTACAATATCGTTGTGGCAAACTTTCTGGCGACCTACAAAATATTTGAACAGGTACGTCGATGAAAAGTGTTCAATCACCCTGCACTTCGACACGCAGACTCGATAAACAGCGACTTCGATTTCTCTTATCGTCGTCGGTTAGCTTATCTCGATCAATCGCTCGCGTCACTTTGCTTCGGATTACTCGCAACTTTCTTTCTTCGCCGTACTTTTTAAACAATCGCTTTGTCACGACTCATCGTGTTGTTTCGATGATTGTAAAATTCAATGGCACGTAGTCTAAAAATATACACACAGGGGTTGGACAAAATAATATAAACGCCTCGTACGTTAAAAAAATTCTTCATTAATATCGCGTAGGCCCACCATCGGCACCTGATACAGCCTGAATTCTAAATAATAAATGCTGTACAATGGTTAATGGGATATTACACCATTCTTCAAATACAGGGTCTTCCAATAAGAGGCGTTATTTTAAATTTCCCGCCACTTTAAATCCGTGAAACAAAAACTACTGAAAGTTTGGTATCTGCGTTAAATTGTGGCACTCAAATAAGTTGTTTTTTTTTTTAATAATTTAAGATAACAGCTGTTATAGAAAGATTCTGAACGATCGCAATGCGTCAAATTCCACGGCTGCTAATCTCAAGTACACGATACTCGACTTATAAGCAATGTTTCGATTATTTTGTCCAACCCCTGTACATTTGCACAAACATCCCCTGTTTGCAACGAACCGCGAAGGGCTTGAATCCCGTTAGACCCAACCCTTGCATCACAGGGACGGTCGGTTGGTCCCCACTTTCATCCGTCTGTTCGCAGGACGTTCTCGAGGATCGACGGACGGCTCATCGAACGGATCTCGCGGGTTTCTCAAGCCGAGCGATTTTTATCGCTCCCTTCGAGGACGCGGAATCGCGAGCTGGCCCTGAAGTCGCTTCGTAATTCATCCATTACGATCACGGCCGAACGCGAGAGGAAAACAGCCAGCGCGCGCGCTCTCGCGCGTTTTCTTTCTTTTTGCAGGGCGAGTCGACCTTGAGGGCCTTGCCCTACAGCGACCGTGATCCCTCAAGGTCAGCTTTGTCGCCCGATACAGCCGGCGAACTGGTCCCGGGCGAATTCAACGATCCGGCCTGAATCCCTGACGATGATTCAAAATGGATGACCAAACAAGGCGGTCCGTCTCGATATTCCCTCATAACCGAGCGACGCGTTCGCGAGGACTCGTCATGGAACGCACGATCGACGGAGATTACGATGATGAAGTAAGAAGCACCTTCGACGATCCTGGGAACCGTTGTTTCCAAGACCTGCTGTCGCGTGATGGACGATGATAACGCGCTCGATTGGAAATTACTGAGAGCGTCGGAGGACTCGCGTGTCTTTGCAAATTCACTCGGTTTAAACGAAATAAATAACTCAGAACATTACTATTCAGCTAAATTCACGCGCATGGGTGTGACTGGCGTGGGAACACCGAAACGTGGACAATGCGATACGAAATAAAAAATCGTACATGCAGAGTCTATCATCGTACTTTTGAAAATAGACCGAAATTTTTAGATAGAGCAGAAACTGCATGGATCTGTATTAAAAGAAGAAAATCTGCACGAAGGAACGAAGATGCGTGAGAAAATACTTAACAGCGAGACAAAGGTACAACCTGGAAGCGTGTGCCGTACGAAAAAGCCTGATCGAGATCGGACAGCTACGAGGAAAGTCGGTTCGATGGAAAACGGATACAAACTGAACACGGTTGCGGCATTAAACACGTTCGTTCGTGTTTGCATTCGAGTTATCGCGTTGCGAGAAGATCGCTGCTTTCTCCGTGCTGTTCACCTAGGATTTCCTGCCAGCCAGGCACGTGATCCTGCCGTCACACGTTATTCTGCGGTTACGAACAATGTTACGTGAGTGTTGGTAACAGCGGAAAATCGTTGTTCGCTCCGAACCGACTAATTTGCTACCAGTAAACGTTCTTTGTATATTTATTGTAGCTCTGTGAGTATTACCGGAACGTATCGAGAATCGATCATTATGAAACGCGTAAGAAAGTCTCGACGGAGACCCTGGCCATCATCTGAACTTTATCCGGAGCACGGATACTGAAAGCAGGCGCTTGAAAATCGTTTGCAGTTCAAAGAGGCACACTGAGAAAGTCTTGTTTGCGCCGTCCTATCGTTTCGAAAATTCGAATGACAGCATCGATTGCTGTGACCATTCAACCGGAGCCTGCAGGTTGAAATGAGTTCCAAACCACCGTGTATCGAGAGCAACGCGGACCCACTGAACACCGTGTCACCCATCTTAGCGCAGGCCTGCGTGTCGACGCCCTTGACAAACATAATTTCATGTACAAACTTGAACGGATCAACGGAGCGTTCAGAAATACCGGTGATCGCTGAGCCATGATACGAGCTTCTCGCATAAGTACCCAGCGTGTCCTCTGACCCTTGAAGAAGCTGGAACGTTGGGATCAATTCAACCCAACGGTCACGACGATGATCCACCTACGCTTGTTCTCCGGTTGCAATTTTTCATGCGGTAGCACCTCGATCATTCGAACTATAATTAGCAGCAGGATGGATCGCGTTGTGACTGTGTTTCACCCAGAAATAATGATTTCATTTTCAAGTATGAAACGCAGGGTATCGTTAACCCTCTGCGGGCTGCTTGGAAACGAGGCGAACGCTGCGTGCGGCCGAGCTGAAGCAGCACATAATGAGCCATTGCATCGAACGCCCCGGGGCGTCGACGGTACGCGATGGGCGGCTTTCTCGAGCGCCGATAGCGATCGAAGGGTTAATACGAATTTTATCTTGCAACTGACACAGGATGACTTTCGACCGATCGGCGTTTGAATAATGCCAGGTTCCACCGTGCATCCCTCGGTCAAATCGAGCTGACCTTGAAGCCAACACCGAGTCAGCCCGCAGATTCGCGATATCTTCCAGCGTGGCATCGTTTTGCAACCCACGAAGCACCATCATCATTTGGTCAGCCACGTTTCGTTATCGATGCCAGGCCATCGACTCGATGCTCTTGCTAACCGGTGTTTACCAATCCTACGATCGCTCGTTAATTCCGCAGGTGGCGCAACAGAGGTATAAATAGTCGAATCGTCGATCAATTAACGCGAACGATACCGGCGAGGCTATTAATACGCCGCCGTGATAGCACGCATCCCTGCGCGCGCTTCTTCTCGCCTGCTCGATCGGATCCACGAGGATTTGAACCCTCCCGCGGGTCGGCTGTCGCACACGATCGAGCGGAAAAATCGATCGTCGAAGAAAGTGGCCGAGGAGGGAAGCCGCGGAAGCTACACACAGTGAAAGTTACAGTTTTTCTCTCCCTGCCTGCCCTCCGCGCGCGTACACGCTCCTCGTTTCCCGCCTTTCGCTCCTCGATGGAGTTATTATGCAATTTCCACGAACGGCGATTTCTTCTATCTGCTCTGATCGCTTCCAGAGATTTTTCACGAGCGATTAATGTTTCGCCTTCTCGAAACATCCTGTGGACCGATCAACCCTTTCGGTACGGTGGCGTGACGGACGCACGGTTCTCCGGTACACGGAACAAAGCGGAGCTTACATTTCGAAGGTACAAGGTGAAACATTTGGGAGATTCAGCGATTTTTCTTCTTGGAGCGACTATGGTCGGCCCTGGTGCCCGTAGGCTGATCGTTGCAGGCTGCGGTAGCTCTGGGTAGCTTCGAGGAGCTGCGAAGGGGTTGAATTCATCTTCGCTTCGAGCTAGGGTATTCGGTGACAGCTTTGGTTCCTCCGCAAGCTCACAGGAAAGCAAGAAACGTACAGTGTTTTGGCATCCGTGACATAATGTTGTACGTTTGTTGCAATGTGCCAAACGAGTTGCTTCGACGGCAATACGTTCGAGCACGCATCGACGATACCGTTCGCGACGCTCGTCGCTGTTAACCGTAAATCGTTAGCGGTGGTCGCGGTATTTCGAGAGTTTCAAAGGCTGGCCCGTTACCAGAACACGTAAATAATACCTAATATCCGTGTTACGTAACGGGCGACCTCGAACCTCGGTCGAGCGTGCTCCACGCGCTCCGCGTTGCCCTACTTTCCTCCGGGAGTCCCGAAATCCCGTCTCCGTCTTCCGCTCGATGCACCGCTGCCCTTTTCCGTCGATACGCCTATCGATACGCCTCTCCTCGACCCGGAGACCCGGAGAACCGGTCGTCAAAGGTGACATCCGGTTCACGGTGAATCCCAAAACGAAACTAGGTCCGTCAAGGTCACCGCGCGAGTCCGATCGCCCGGTTGATGAACCAGGAGAAAACGTGTCATCGATGCAACGTCGTTTCTTCGAACCGAGATTATCCGATGCAGAAATAGCGTCCGGCCAATTAAATGGATCGCACACCTGCGGATCAACCGAGTTTATTCTCCAGCGACGCCGTTCGATCCGTGAAAATCCGCATTAACTTTATTCCGAACGCGACGCCGCGAAATGGTCCCGTTTTGGTGGCATTTCGACCGAACCGTCGGAGAAGAGGACGTGGAAACGATGGAACAACGGCGAGGAGGAAGAAGACGCGGGATAGAAAAAAAAATCGAGGTCACGGGGTAAGAACGCCCCTTCCTTTGGGAATAATGCAGCGGAAAAAACGGGGTTGAACGATCGTTCAAGGATCTAGCGGTGCTGATCGATTTCCTGCGTTTCTCGATCATTGTCCCTTTTGTGCTCTTTCCTCTTGCGAAATATGTTGCGGGTGCATCTCCCGTTACGTTCTCAGACCCGTATCCCTTTCTTCTCTTGTTCGATCGAACAATTGGGAGCTTCTGCGCCTCCGACGTTCTATGAATTCTAAATAAATGATACGGTAATGTTCTTCTCGGTTCTGATACTCGCAGGAAATATAATCGCTACGGTTCGGAACTGGGCTTTTTTCTCAATTTTCTGCCCATTTATTGAGACAAAGGACTTCAGACTGTCGCAGGAAATTTCGAAAGAACGGAAGGTTCCAGGGAATTTGATTTATCCGTTCGATTTTTATAATGGAAATGCACGTGGCGATGCATCAAGGGCTCGACAGTCTTATTGCGTCGGCAGCGCTAAAATTAGGAGGGAGTTTTCATACGGACGATTAGATAATGGGAGTGTACGCGGACGCGGATGATCGATCGATCGGTCCGCGTCTTTTTTTATCGTTCTATTAATTTTAATCCAAAGGGACTGCGCGACGCACGTGGCGCGGAACGCGAGTTCGATTCGTCGCGCGATCCTTACGGTACCTCGTACCACATTCGTCGATCGGATCATCGAAAACATGGCTGCCTTTGACCCTTCGAATCCCGGATCGCTTCATCTTCCGTACCAACCGCCCAAACGACTGCCGTTCGACGTGCCATCGACTTTCAGGTTTATTGAATCTACCGGGTCATCCCATAAGTAACGTCGTTTTTCCATGCGACCGCCCGCGGGGTGATCCGATCAAAATGTACAGCAATTTTCCTCGAAAATCGATGACGGAGCAACCATCGATCGATGATTCGTGAAATGTCGTCGCGAGGAATTACGAAACGACGAGATCATCGTCGTCTCCCTAGGATCATCGCGTTTCTGCAATCGCGGCGACGTTCCTTTATATGCAGATTTCGCGCTCGAGCCAGGCTCAGCCCGACGCGATCAGGATTGTTCGTTTATCGATCGATAAGTCGAGGATTTCCTAGATCATTGCGTAAACGGGGGAAGAAAATATTCTGAAATCGATGCGTCCCCCGTGAGCGAGATTCCAGGTGATGTCGACATCGAGAATTTTCACAACCTGTCTCCCAGCGTAGCTGCTTTTTGAGAATTTTTTGCAGCAAAATTGCAAGAGCTATCGAACTGAACCTTGGAACGATTACTGCTCGTACTTTAAACTATGTGTACAATTTTTTTCGTGGCAGAATATTGTATAGTTTTTGAGTAAAGTGCACCGTACGTCACCTATGTTCTTTCGTTCGGTTAAACACTCACTGCAACGTGTTTTGTATTTTTCTAATTGAAAAAAAAAACATAATTTCCTTAAGTAACAGACCTCCTTTCATTTCAATCAACTCGATGCATTCGCATTGATGGGTTTGATCTCGGACAATAGGAGAAAGTTTTATGCCCGGAGAATCGAAGAAACAACTTCGAAAATTATTATATTTCTCTTCGATGCGCTTTTCACCGTAACTCGAACACGATCGTGTCGGGCGAGAGACTGCTTTGAAGTCTTCCTGAAAAGAAACGCATCGAGAAAGTTTAGCGGATGCGTTTTACGCGTTGCGGTTACGGGATCCGTTTCTGTCGTTTATTTCGTCGGTGTCCCGTTTCGGAGGCTGTTTCGTGCGAATGCAAAGCGAGGTTAAAGTGTAGCGTGACCAAGGTACGAGGCAAGAGAGAAGAAAAAAAAGAGCATACCGAAAGGAAGTGAATCGTCGTGTATAAACCGCGACGTAAAGCGAAGATTGACGGCCATTAAATCATTTTTAGCCTTGTTGACCGCGCGCTCGTCGGCGCACGAAACTGTTACACCGGATCGAATTAAGATTCAGGAAACACGCACGATCGTAATAATAAAATTATTATTTATTCGTTGCTTCGGTCAAGGAGAAATGTAACGGCGGCGTTTATCGGTGAACCTTGAATTTCGTTCAAGAATTTCTACTAAATAAACTGTAATGAGGACGACAAAATTGAATCGTATATCTCTCGTGCAGTCAAGAGAAATGATTAGAGACGTATGGAGGGTAAGAAGAAGAAACAGGGAACGTGTTCAACTCGAAAACAAATTAAAATAATGTAAAACAATTATTTCTATGCTTATCTTTTTCCTGCTGCGTAATTAGAGTATAACCTCACGTCATAAACAATACAGTCCAATTACTTGAACCTTGTCTCTTCGCTGGTGGACTGAAGTATTAAAAATTGTTTTTCTCAATAAATCTTGTAACATTCCTTGTTTCTTCCCCTTACCCTTCCAATGAGGAAGAACCGAGTGCGTATCATTATTCAATAATACGAATAAATCATTTCTTTCGCTTCGGAAGATACAAAATGGAGTCCTCCGGTTGACTCTGCTCGATGAGCGCAATCGCAGGGATAATTCCAGGGAATCCTAAAACGCGAGGGATGGACAGGAAGCGGAGGAAGAAGGCGAGGATCCACCGGAACAAGGAGGAGAAGTAAAACGAGACGAGGCGTCGTAAGTGTGTCGTGGTGAAGCGGTACACGCGACGGATCCTCTGTCATAATATGTAGTTTCACAATGGCGGCTATCGAGGGCAGAACACCGTTAGTTCCTTCGTTGCTGGTACCGTGTTACTCAGACCAGTCGTCGTCTGCAAGAAATCGCCTTTCTCCCTCTCCTCGGCCTCTTCTCTGCACCGGCGAATCCCCTTGCATCGACGCCTCGACACGTCCGGATAACCCTCTAAATGTTCGAACCGTTCCATGGGACCCATTGGATCACCGAATGACGTTGCCATGTGCGACGAAGCGGCGAAGATGAAATTCTAATGCGATCTGCCCGGTTCTGATCCGTGAGATCATGCGACACCCATCCAGAGAGCTTCGCGATGATCCAAGCCGATGAATATGATTCATCATCGTTCACTGTGCTGTGACGAGTTCTTACAGCGGATGTTATCGTCCGCAACGGTTCTCCTGCCGATAGAAACCCCAAAGGCTCTATTTATCGATAGAAATTCGATTGCAGCCCTCGAAATTTCTCACGCCGAATCTCCAAATAATTAAAACACGCTGTATTATTTCTATGCTGGAATCGAGAAAGGAGTCGTCTCTGTTATCAGAAATAATAAACGAAAGGAAAGCTGCATCGAGCTAAAAACCATCGTCGGTCTGCTGAAAACGATGCGGAGGATCGTGGACTTCCGGCTTTCGCGGAACGGCCGTTGAAAAACAGAATTTTATGTCTCATTGTTTCCGTTCGGCTGCTTAACCGGCTTGTTATTGATAATGAGCTTCGTGCTCGGATTTGATCGACGTTCGATTGGCAATCGAGAGGAATAAAAAACGGAGGAAAATAAGATTAATTACAGCGATATTCCCGCGAGGCGTCTTTCCCTTTCAACGATTTCCGGTGAAGGAGGAGGTGCGCGCGCAACTGGGTCAGCTTTCAAGGGATCTCTCGATATGAAAATACTCCGTTTACCGGTTCCACCGGCCGCCATCGATCATCCTTTAATAGCGGTATTATATTCTAGGTTAATGGCGACGCGATGCATTCGGAGTGCAGCCATTATGTCGATATCGTTCGATTCTCTCGGGAGAATCCGTTCCTTTCGACGGATGCACCGGGTCAAGTGGCCATCCGCGAATTCTTTCCGATCTTTCGGCCGATTGATTAAAACATCCTCCGAGGAAATCGTGTCGAGCACCTCTCCGCGATTCTCCTTTTTTCCCTCTCGACTCGTAACTGAAAAGACACGGAGAACACACGGCTGCGCGAGGCTGAAAAGACGTCGAGGATAAATGGAAGCTACCTGAACGTTTACCTGGAGGCAAACTCTTATTAGTCATTGTCTTTCTCGCTTGCCTTGACGTCTGCAACCCGTGTCGATTCTTATCGATTCCGTGAAACCCGACTTCGTGAAAATTCGGTGGCAGCCGAACTTTTAACTTTCGTACGGTAGCTGAGGAGCGCATGCAGGGTGGTCCGTTATTGGCATTCGAGAAAAGAGTCTGTCGGAAGAGCAGAGGAAAGTTTGAGGAATATTGTGAGTTGTTTGTCCGTTCGCAGGCGCGAAGGTTCGCGGATGCACATGAACCGAAGGACAGAGCGAAAATAACTGCGTACGTGGAACGATACGGGTCAATCACCGACGATGCAACGAGAGGTATGGAAAACAGAGAGGCGTTAATGCGTCAATGACCAAATCGTTCTGACCTTTCGATCCGCCAGCCTGCTAATCGGAGAGTCTCCGTTTTCTGAGAAACTCTCGTGACAATGCAGCATGCGAGATCTGCGTAACGAGTCGATACGGTTTGCGTATGCAGGATGATACGGTGGCAAAAGGAGTGGACCTAAATTTCCTGAAGATCATCTCGCAATGAGCCTGGACAACTCGAAGAGGCAGGAGCTCTTGAATTTTTAGACAGAGTCTGTTCAATTTGTGATTGATAGAATTGGACGGAAAGACGGTTGATGTTATTATTATTTCTGTTCAGAGTTAACACGTTCCCTGATTCTCCGGACAATTTTCACTCCAACCCTCTGTGAATATTTCTTTCTTCTCTTCAGCCCTGAACTCGGTATTAATAATAGATCTGTGCATAGCTGCGAGCTCTCTCGAATGACCAGAGAGTGTGCAAGAAAATTGTTTTGAATCGGTGGACGATGAACGGCGTTAATCAACGTTTCAGTAACTTCTCCGGCTTATGCATCGTATTATGTATGGAGGAGAGATAACGCGCGTATAAATAAAGGAAAAATCGAGCGTGACGATTTCTCGTGACGAGCAAGTTCGAGGAATACATAACAACTGTACAGGTTGATTCAGGAGGAATAGTCGACATTTTTATATGTTGCACTGTCGATTATTCTGAGCAAAAAAGTGTATACGAACGCGTGTCCAATTGTCGATAGATGCAGAGATACTGCTCTTTGAATCAGATGTGATAAAAAACAGTCTGAAACGGTCCCAACCTGGCGCACTTATTATTAGAAATATTGTTAAAAATGTGCACTTCTTTACACACGCTGAATATAATTAATTTTGGAGGAACCACACCTGTCGGCACAAGAGTAGCCAAGCGCATCGAGGTCGTCGGTGGAATTTATGAATTACATTTTTGTATCATTCAAACAGTAATGATAAACCTCTAATAATAGCTTGTCACGCGCCAGTGTCCATTATATCTCTTAGTCTCTTAGTAACGTATTCAAATTGATGAATGATGGACCTTCAATAACTTAGCAAAATAAAAATGACACGTTTTGAACATTTCAAGGAGCCAATGCAGGCTTGTTGAAGTCTGATTTATTTAACCGCAGTCAGATAGGAAATATGAAATTCTAAAAATGCGTATCTGCATAAACATCCGCTTGTCTACTAATGACAACTGTACAGTCGTTTGACTCGGAACAGCCGATGCTGGAACGCACAGAAATGTGTACTATTTCTTCTGAATGATCCTGTATAGCGTAGTCGGTGGACATGAACCGGTCCCGATATTACACCGTTTCGCGCGATGCGGGAGCATCGTTTTGCGCGTCTTTCGCTCGCGCATCGTCTCGCTATCAGGCGAAACTGCAAGAGTTATCGCCGTACTGACCCGTGCCAAATGAAATAACTCTCCACCCCGTTCACGATAATTCGGTATCCGCAGGCCCGATAACGCTTTATCGCCCGCTCCTCCAATGTTACAACAATTCAGCAATTACACCGAAAGGAGATACCGATACGACACCGTAATCTGCACTTCAAAATATTTATAGTCCGAGCGTGGTTCGTGCAACGCTCGTAAATACGCGACGCCTGCAACGATCTTCATTGCTACGCTTTCTGTGCAATTCGTCCATGCTCCTTTCGAGCAATTTTGAGAGACTACGGAAGTGTAGCATGCTGGTTATATTCCGAATGAGTGCGATTGACTGTTGCAACGATGCTCACCGATTTTAATCGATTTCTGCAGGTACGGACTGTCCTATTAAGGGGTTGTCCCGCTGCGATGAACTTGAAAAGTGGATGTTTTTTCGAATTAAACTGTGGAAGAAGCAGAAATGAGATGCTTTTGATATTCTGTTGTTTCTTGGGGCGTACCTTAAGCTGTCTATATTTAAAATTTTAGATGAACATTTCAATATTTGAACGAGGTACAGCGATTCTCATGGAACGTGTCCTTTGGTACACAGGTGGACGGTGTACAGAATTTTACCTCTTTGGTTCTCATAAAACACCAAAACGAATTTTCTTTATGAACTCTTGCATACTCCCCTTTGGGCGGAGGTTTATTCTGTTTCTTTGAAAATTGACGATAAAGAACGATTACAAAATTTGAGATGATTTTTAAAGAACTCCATAATTTTGTAAGACACATTTGGAATCTGTGAGCACGGGGTCACGCACCCTCTTTTAAATTTAACGAACTCAAAGACCCGCAGGAGTGCTGATCGAGAATCCAGCGTAAAAAAATCTTGGACTCGATGAATCGTTAATTAGATTAAATTTGACAGGCGTGACGGTGAAGTTGTGGCGGTAGGAAGTGAGAAATTACGTGAATCCAGTTACGTAAGGAGGCACGAAAAGGAAAAAGAAAAAGAAAAAGGAAGAAAAGGATGGATAAGTATCGTTGACCTTAACGAAACGAAATCAAGGGCCACGCATTACGTTCTCGTACGTTCGTTCTCTGCTCGGTGTATAATAATCGGCCTCATCCTTCCTCTCCTCTCTCCCCCTCTTTCTCTCGGCCGCCGTGTAATCTGTTTTCGCTGATGTTTCTTTCTTGAACGCGCGCTTCAAATGGGTCGACCGGTACACACGCACGTAACGGCTTCGTCTTTTTATCGTACATTTCACCTTTCTACTTTGCAATCAAGCACTTTCATATTGCTTTCACTTGGCCGATGAAAGTACCGTCCGCGAGCCAAGTAGGCTCCCGTTCTTTATACCCGGTGATCGAAAACCAGCCCGTCGAATCGCACGATTAGACGCAGGGGACTTTTGTAAACGCGCGCGGACGGTCAGAGAAAAATACCGAAAAGAAGTGTCTGCTCTATTGGCGTATCGTTCAATTTTTGTGTAATTAATTTCTTGTACACCGATCGGTAGCGGTTGAATAAAAATTCTAACAGAAATTCAGAGATCTCTGAGGAAAATTGTAGTAACGTTGGGCGTTGCATCGTTGTAAATAATATTCGAATGAGAAGAAATATTCATAGTAGAGAGGACTGAGTGGACACTTTTGGAGCACCCTGTATAGAACGACGCGCACTAGCAGCGAGCGAAGAGGTGTTTTGGTGTTTCAGATTTGAAATTGAACGGGTCAGCGACCTCCACGAAACTGAACGAAGACTATACCACGGTTCACGATCTCGATTCATGCTCCCCTGCTTCGATAACTATTATGTCTTCCGTCCGATCGTGAAAGTCCGTGATAGTAGCAAAGAGCAGATAAGAGCAAGGTAAATTAGGGTGGCCGTGTCGGATAACCCGTTTATGGATCCTCCGCACCGCCTGTTCCATCATTAAACCGCCCGGTGCATTAATTGCCATTCCATTTAAATTTATTAAAATATTGACTCTGATTTTGGAATTTTATACTGCACACACGGAATGCTCCGTTGGCTGCGACGTTCATTTCAAATGAATTCGAAATGACGAACGCCGCTTTTAATCGAGGAGCTTTCGAATTCGTTGCACATCGATTATCGGGAAAACGATATTTCCCGTATACTTCAATTAACCGCGTCGCTGAAACGTATATTTAATTCGGTGACAACGGTTCCTCGTCGAGGCAATTAATTAATGCAGAGTCATCGATTGCCGTCGATAATAAACGACCCCCGCGTGTCGCTGCGAAATTAAATATCCTCGCGCCTGCACAACGAAACAGAAAAACTATCGCGCCAATTTCCAGCGATGTTTTCGATCATTTTATTAACTAATTCCCGTGAAACGAATGATTTGCATCTGTATCTAGAAATGTGTAGAGCCACCGGGTCTAGAAATAAATAGAACTAAAGGCTGATACCAATTTAAATATAATTTATATTCAATACTGTTCTTCATAATCAAAAATACGAGTTGTTCGATCTCTGGATATTTCAGTTTCTTTCAAATTGTTTAAATGATTGCTTTCTCTGCGTTGAACGCTGCCAACTTGTCTGCGCGTTTCATAGATGCGACACAGCTTGACGTACCAAAATTCTACCATATAGTATACCTACCAAAAATAAAATCTTTGCAATCTCGATTTACGCCATTTACAAAATAAGGAGGTCAACTAGTGAACCAGCGAAGTAGCTTAACACGTTGAACGGCACAGTGAAAACGGCCGCACCTAATCAGACACGATATAATTTACTAATTTTTATATAAATCGTAAAGAAAAAAAAGATTGCTCAGCCGTGTTCTTTTGTTCCTACATTATTGTATCAATACGAAGTTTGCTTAGAATTTCGCGACAATCAATAATTATTAAACTAAATTAAATTTGAGGTGATGCGTTAACCCTTAAATGCACGATTCCTCTAAAAATAATGAAATATGTATGTGTCAAAAAACCATATAAATATGATTTAAAAAATCCAATTCACTACTTTATATTTTTTCAACGAATATTTATTACTTTTTACCGTGATACCGTATTCATTGGCAGTATGTATGCATTCGAACACACCATTAAAAAAACAGGTGTGTTGCCAAATGTCGACACTATGCATTTAAGGGTTAAAACAGTATCTCCCCCCCGTTGAACAATAAACAAATAACAGATAATTGAGATGCATCGTTGTCTGTTTATCGGACGATCTAACGGTGCAGTTCTGTCTATCGCGCATCGAATATCCCGTTTACAATTGCGAAAGATGTCAATGTTACTCGTTATCCAGGATCATAGACACGTGGCGCTGACGCGAGAGCGTTTTGTCCGTGATTCGCGGGGCTGCGTCAGCTGGACGCGAATAAAGTTCCTGGACGTTGGCTACCTATTAATAATTCCCCATGCCGGATTCACGGTGACGCAAATATCGCGAGATCGTTCCCCGACGCTAATAATAATGATCGAAACGGATCGGTCACGCTCGATTTCCAACGAGCGCGTTATTTCGCAGCGTTCGACGGCGGCGGCGATTACGGGAAAGAAAGCGCGGGAAACGAGCCTTTCGAAAACTTCCACATCGAGTCTGGAATATTTCCTTCATCGAGATCTCTGATAATCGATTTCAAGTGCAAGAATGTTCAATTTTTCATATTCACGGTCATTCGAGAGTCACCGCAACGAGAATTACATTTTTTTTCCGACTAGGAGAATGTGATACAAAAATAATTCGGGCTGTAGGAAAAATATGACAAGATGAGAGTCGTCCTGACAGAGGGTTTCATATTGTAGGAATAAATAGAGATACCAAGGTGAGCAAGGTGAACACCCTGTGTATGCGCCAGAAAAAGCAGCCCCTGTACGAACAGCCACTGCAGTGACTTCTAGGATCGATTGTGAATCAATGTCGAGCCACACAAATAAATAATAAATAAATTCTTCAAGGAGACCAGAAAGTGTAACTGTAGAAATCTGTTGATGAAATATATAAATTAATCAAAATAAATCAACTGACCACTCGAGGCGACGCAGAGCGAAAGATTGAATGTATCTCAGGGAAAGATCGTTTTAGAAACGAGGTTTTTTAATTGGTCCGCGTGTGATGTTATGCGTTAGAGTTCCGAAGGCGACCATACGAGCGGAATTGAAATGCAGACACGCTATACGAAGCGCAATCCGGATTACACCTGCATCGTCACTATTACTCGAACAGTTACACTTTCACCGGAGCCACGGAGAGAGCAAATTATTGTTAAACGAGCTGCTTATTCAAAATGCACACTCTCCATCTCCGTAAGTGTGCGTGTGTGTGTGTGCACGACCGATGAACACTCGAATGAAAATGTTTCTTAGATAATAACGGGAGCGTTTCGCGATGTTCGGCTCGGATATATCATTACGAAACGCACCGCGCAGAAACGATCGATCCAATTATCATTTATTAATCATTCCGCAACTGAACCGGAGCGAATCGGGACCAAGGGAGAGAGAGAGAGAGAGAAGTTGATCGGTGAGCAATTTCCCACGTTCAAATTCAACAAGACGGAAAAACGAAACGAGTCGTTGGTCGTTCGAGGAAATTTTGACCTCTTGCACCTCTTTCATCGCTGTAATAATAATAATACCAGGTCATCGCACGAGTAACGTCGTTCTCAAATGCGACTTGAAGCGCAAATGATTCAACCACTGCACTCATTTTTAATTATCGAACATTCATTTCGGTATACTTGTTCCAGAGTTTTAACGGTGCTTCGTCTCATCGAATTCTGTGTCAACGAAAAAATTGTCGAGCTGTCTGCATAGGTAGCAGCTGACGTGTACAAGTCTTCAGTCTCTCGAACTTTGCCATGATGATCCAAACGTTGCGTACACCTATGACATTCGACCACGTGCACAGTCGATCAAAAAATATAAGACAGTAAGCTTTATAAGATAGAGGACGACATTGCTTATGAGATGACCCGATGGTTGAAAAAATCGAGTAATACAAGAATGAAGCTGAGCCAAACAAGCTCCATCATCATCGGAAGGTTGATTGTTGTTTCGAGGTGTACAGAGAATATCGAAGACGGCAGGGATTTTCAATGACAAAGTCTTTTTCCTGCACGTTAATTGGGAGCGGATCGAAAGGCTCTATCTGACCGTGGCGGCGGTTGCAAACCGGTCGTGCACCAGGATTTCGAAACGTCGAAGAAAGCTCGGTTTAATCGAGATATCGAGGTCCCTCCGCGGCCTTGCACGTTACACGCCGCGATAAACGAGGTGACTGGCCGAGCCTGGCTCTCGGACTTTCTTTTAAAATCGCATCGCCGCCATCCTGGGACACCTACGGGCGACCCCTGACCAACCGTGAAAAAACGATCGATTTCACGCTGCGATTTCTCATGATCGATGATCGAATCGTTCTCGTATCATTCCCCGGCGCAACGTTCATCTAGAACGGTTCACAAAGGAAAGTCTTGTTTGGTAACGCGGTGAAGTGATAGCGGCCGTGATACGACGAGTTCGCAGGCACCTCGTGCGAAACAAAGATTCCCTATTACGTTTCGAAACGGTTATTGCGCAGACGAGCAAGTGTAACGGTGCAAACAAATAACGTGTTTTGAGCGGATCACGGGCAATGAGTCAGACGCGAAAAGCGACGCAAATCGTCGAAAAGCGTCGCGCACGATTCACGCCGGTCGTTAACGAGCCCTCGTTAATCACCGCCATTATCCTCGCTCCTACCGTAGAAGCATTATGATTTTTCTAATGACTCCCCGCGCTGGGACCTTCCTAATCGTGTGCTCGAAGTACACTCTTCGCTCCTGACGTCAGAATCCTTTGAAGAGGCGCGTTCGAACCGCGTTCAACTACCTCGATGAATATTTCGCTGATTTATTCGGACGCCTGAGAATGTTAATTCGTTTTTAACTGTAAATGATCGGCGTTTTTAGGGGAAAAATGGATGGAAAGAGGGAGACGGGGAGTTCGCGAAATACTGGCTGGCACGAACACGGAGGAAACTGCAACGGCAGATAGCGAGGCAGTGCACGTCCAGACGCGTGTCCTTGAAATTCCAAATTCGCCCACCGCGTCGACGCTCGATCATTATGCGCTCGCGCGATCTATGCAAATCGCGTTGCCGAATCGCGGCTCTGACACGCTTGCAACGCGTGATTTACCCGACACATTGTTTTTCCGCCTCGAACGCGCGGGAGGAAATGTTTTCACTCATCTCACCGGGACGAGAGAAATCTCTTTTTTTCGTACGGCCGCGGCACGGTGGAAATTATGCTACACGGACGGGCGCATCGTAAACTATCTGCTTAAATATAGACGCTTCGGTGTACAAATATTGGACCGCGGTATAGTCATTTTCGCTGCTAAAATTAGTGATTATTTAACACATTCGCTGGCATAGCTTTGTGCAAGCGATCGCGTGTTATGCGGATTGATAGTGGTCACCGGCGACCGTAAATAATACCGTAATGACCTAGAGAAATGGCTAAGTGCAGCAGAACGAAACGTCCGGCTCTAACGGCCACTCGATGTCAGTTATACAATCGATCGTCGGCACAGAAAACCGAGCGCAGCAAAAACCATTAGACGTCGGAGAAGAAAGAGAAGAGAAACGGGTGAAGTAAGATTCCAAAGAAATCGGTTGAAAGTAATTTGAAATGTAGTCGTTTTGGTATCGATCGAGCGGTAGCCCGAGGATTCGTTCAACCGACGAGGTCGGGCGAGAAACGAACTTGCATAAAAAGTGAAGGTGACCGCCGGTGATTCATGGGGGCTGATGCCCTCGTTGTCTGGCATTCGGTGTATAGAAGGCGGAGGAGGAGGAGGAGGAGCAGGAGGAGGAGGTGGAGGGTCCTTGCAACCTCTCGTCGCCTTTGTGTTTTTTTACTCCGACGTTCTACCTCCCATCGAAATCCCTCCCAGACAAAAACTTTCCGAAGGCAGACCTTAAGGCCCGACTCGATCAATAGCAAAAGCATCTATTAAAAATGTCAAACGTTCCTAAGGATGCGCACGGTGTCAGAAATATCTGACCTCCCTCCTGGAGGCTTCAAAACAATACCTAATAAATAAAAAAAAAAGAGACTCCAAGGAGCGACGCGCTCGCGCTGGCGGCGCGACGCAATCTAATCGTCTGCGTCGTATAGGTCCGGCACGGTGCACCTAACCGCCGAGTAGGGGAATCGGCTCGATGGAGGGGGTATATAGTCTGACGCAGAACGGTGGTACGGTGGCGCAATGGTGGGGGTAGCATATAAACCAGCCATAAAGTTTACCCCCGTCGAGCGTACCGTCCCCCCACCACGGTACAGTTTCTCACTACCACGAGCAGGTTCGCGTACACACGGACACACGTGACGCGTCACAGCCTTCTCGCATCAAACTCGAAGCCAGACGACATTGGGGCCAGTCGCAGCGTGCAGTCAGTTTGCAGGCGGATACCAAAGCGAGCGGACGCGCTCGGTGCTCGTTTTCTGTTCTGTTCATATATCTTTGGACGATCTTTGCGTCTCGCTGTCACCTGCTCCCGAAGCGGTTCAAGTTCACCGGATCCGCTCATCGAGTCCTGATCGGATTCGATCCGTTAACCAGTGCTCCGATTTATCCTCGGCTTACCTCTGTGCCTTCTACTCGCGCGGAGAACTGTTATTTTTTTTTTCTCTACATCGTACCGTATCTTGCGATTGGTGTGATCGACCGGTTCCGAGGATTCTCTGGATTTACACGTGGAACCGGGCGAATTTCCGCGGACGACCTGTTATGACGGTGACCGTCGCGTCGTTCCGTGGACAAGGATAATTTACTGTCAGTGACCACCTCCCGTGAATGTTTTCGCGGAAAACTGTTCGAACGGCTTCGATAATCGAGAGGCAAAGTGGATCGTTCCGTCGTTCGGTCGTGCTCGACAGAATCTTTCAAAATTGGTGAGTACGGCTGTTTCTTCTTTCTTTCCTGTCCGTCTATTTTTCCTTATTTTTCTCTTTCCGAAAAATGATTCATCGAGGAGGACTCGCGATTCTCGCGTTATCAGCTGCTCGGCTCGTCACGCGCGGGACTTCGAACGAAAACTCGTCGGAAATAGCCGTCGTACGTGCTCCGAAACGAAAATTCGTTCGAGCCAATAATTTATTCCGGGTAAATCGGTGAACCTTCGACGTTTCGATGCGTTCGACCGGATCTCTCTGAAATAATATCGCGTCATTTTCGAGCGATCTGGTTTCGACGACCCTGAGGAATCGGAGGAGACACATCGGGTGATGCAATTCTGCATTCATTGTTTTCGATCGATTTCAAAAGCCTGCGAAACGACGGACTCGCGAGTAAATCCCTTGCGTCATGCTTCGCGAAGAGGATTCCCCGTTCGGCTGATACGCGATGCACGATCATAATAAAATCGATTTGATAGCCACGTGTTTGCGGATCGATTCTCGAAAACTCCCCTCTCGGTCTACGATCCCCCATCCACCGGTATCGATCCCTTCTCTCGCCATTTTCTATCAAAGTGGGCCACGGCCTAATTTGCAGAACTCTCAGCCTCGTCGCGGCGTAACGCGCGCGCGATCCGCGAGCCTTCGAGCTCGAGGAGCTCGAGGAGCACGCGGCGGGTCCGCTCGAAGAGAAACGAATCGACGAAGCTGCGCGCGGAGACGCGGTTCTCCGGAAAAGAGGAGATTAGGTGAATCGAGAGATACGGATGAGGCGTCGCGGTGGAAGGGGTTCGTAACGCTCGAATCGTTCGCTGTTATCGCGAAGGCGGTCGATCCGGAGATTGTTTGGTGTCGCATCAATCCCGATTAGCGGTATCTACGGTCCACGGAAATGCATGACGCGGTGCTATTATATTCGCGTGCACACGACCGGTCGAGTGCAGTGGCAGAGAGTACGCGGAGCCGTGCATAATTCGCGATACGGTTCGCCGTTGCGACGGGGACACCGCGTTGCGTCATCGATCACGCTCAAACGGCCGAGCGGGCAGGTATTTAGAATATCTCGACTTTTTTTCGCGATGAAAATAATATCGATTTATCGGTCGTATTAGGAAATAGGCTGGGTTCGTTTCGCGATGACCTTTTCGCTGTGCTATTATGCAACGAAGGTGAACGGTCTGGCATAACGCGCGCGGTGCACGTGTAGGAGTCACGTGGCGGCGGAACAGAGGAGAACAGAGAAAACTAGCCGCGAATTGCGCGAGCATTTTCCACCGCAACACGCTCGTCCGTGTGTTCCAGTACGCTTGAAACGCGGTTGCATCACGCGAGCGTTATTTCTTCAGCCGTTTTCTCGCGCATTGTTTATCAGTCGAAACGCCCACACTCGGGCAACCCCGCCGTACGAATCGTTCGCTCGCTCGCTCGCTCGCTCGTTCGCTCGTTCGTCTCCGCACGGATTCGCGAAACATTTTCTCGCGCTTCGCTATCGTCCACGTGTTCGTTACGTAACCGTTTCGCGAACGAACGTGTGCTCGGTCAGCGTACACGTTACCCGGTGCTCACGTGTCGCCGTGAAACGCGACGAGCCATCACGCGGATGGACGGCTCGGCTCGTTCGGACGCCTGAGACTTCTGATAACACAACGCTGTTCGCACCAACGACTGCGTACGCTTCGCACCTACTCATTGTCCGCTTCAGGCTATTTCTATCGCGACGATCGCGACGATCTCGCCGTTCACCGCCCCGCCGTGGGAATTATCGAGGAAGAAACGGTCGAAAGACGCATCGCGGCCCGCCGAATGGCGTTTCCCTGGAATTCTCGTCCGGAGAGAGACGCACGGAATTTCGAAACACGCACAGCGCTCGCGTGACTGTTTCTTCTGCTCCGAATCGTATCAACTCGGCCGCGTGACGCACCGATTATGTAACGACAAAAGCACGCCTCTCTCGTAGCGGCGTCGCGCGCTCCGAAAGACTCTGCGAGCACCTTTCCCGGCTCTTTCGACCCGCTGTGTACAGCCCCGTTCAAAAGTGCTCGAAAGACCCCATAATTATACCAAAATCGAATCTGATGTTTCTTGGCTCGGACGTTATTCATCGCGCAGCGCGTCTGTTTGGTGTCATTGTCCTCTGAACCAGCAGCGTTATTTCCGCTGCTCCAACCAATACTTTTGAGGCGGTGCTTTGAATCAATTTCTTTCCGCTTCGAATTTTTATAACGAGGGAGCATTAAAAATTGTATTTTAAGCATGTCGTTTGCTTCTATACGGTTTAAATTTGATACGAACGCAGCGAACTCTCTCTTATCAGCGCGTTAAGGACGCGACCGTTATCCGTCCTATTAGCCTGAAACTGGACGCGCGAGAGCTACCGAATTCCTCGTGTTCAGCGACGTGTCCATCGGTTTCTCGGTCGTCGCCGTGGCATTCCTCGCGAAATTCATTATCCCCGTCGTGCTTATTATACAACTTCCACAACGTTATCACGGAGCCATGACTAATACCTAGAATCTCTATCTGCGAACAATTGTGTAACAATAGCGGATACATCCGTACTCGAACCTTGCACCCCATTGTAACGCTCGCGAACACGAAAACTGTAAACTTATCATTCTAACTCGGCACTTCGATTACTTTCGCGCGCCTCTGTATATTATTGTCAACGATCATGGTCTTTTTGCACCTGAACCAGAACGGCTGCATCGCCGACGACCCGACACGGTCGACACACGGAGTACGTCGAACTTTAAGAGTACAGTACATAAAGGCACGTGCACAATGCCGGCCACTCGATACCGCTGCGTGTTACGATCGCGGTCAGCGCTCACGTAACTCTCGACCGCTGATACCGTTATCGGACCGACACAGGCATTTCGAACCGGTCTCCGATTTCGTTTCCCGCTCATTATGCAATTGGCCCGGCCGATAACGCGACCGAAACCCGGGCCATTGTTCACGCCCCGCTCCGTTACTTCCCCCTCGTCGTTCGAAATTACGCAATTCCACGGTAAAATGAACCGACGCGTAAGTCGTCGTTACAAGGCGCGTTGAATAATTATTGTTTTCGTGTTGCGAGACGCGATCGATCATTGTTACGAACGCTTTGTAAACATCCGTGCTTCGACTTCGATTCTCGCCCAAGGATCGGTTCTTTAACCCGTTCGCGCGCAAGGGACGGAAATCGTGGGGGCGAGGAAGGGTGCAGCGAGTGGTACGTGGAAAAAATGATACGGTGCGCAGCGTGTTCCAGGAAAACGCGTTAACGATCGCGCGGGAGGAGAATGGGATCGAGGGGCCACGTGCGGCGCGTCATTGCGCAACGATGCGACGACACACGTGCACTCGTGACAACGAAACCCGTGTCTCCGATTTTCTCCGCTTTCGAGGGTTATTAGTCAGCGATTCCCGTGATCCTACCCGTCAGATAAGTCGCGTTCGAAAAGGCTCGAGACCCATTGAAATACATCGTCGTCTCCCGATCGATAAGCTATCCGGCGATCGTTAAAAATGGGAAAACCGATTCCCGGAATCGATGGAGAAGAAGCAGGCAATTATGCAACCGCGTTCGAATTCATCCGCGCGTTTTATTAATAGCTCTCGTCGTATTTACGGATTTTCGGCGGATCTACTAATCTACTAATTCGCGACGCGAGCATGTTTACCGAAAAAAAAAAGGAGGAGGCACGCGTGTTTCGTCTCTCCGTCACGAGGCGTTGTTATTTAAATTGCGTCACGAGTTACCGGGCTGATGTCACGTTGCGCAACCAGCCGACGCGGTGCACGTGACGCGGCCGGATCGATCCGATCGCGATTCGAGAATCGAGCGGCGAATTCAGCGCGAGGCGACGCGTTTTCGCGCGTGTACGCGCGCGCCGGAAGGCGAAACGTGATTCCCGCCTCGTAACACGTGTACCGCCTACGTCATCGCGCGGACAGACTACGGCGCTCGCGCATGCGCCCACGCGACCCCACACATCCTCACGCGCGCTGTCCGATAACGATACCCCTTTAACCCTTTCCCCGTATCGCGAATAATCACTGTCTTTCTAATTGTCTTCTACGTTCTGCTATCCTAAAATCGTTGGGTCGATACTCTTTCTTACGCATCGATTGCGTTCTACTGTTCTTTCGGACCGTACAAACGCATTGGCGATCCACGCTACCGCGTAGATCGTAAAAGTCTGGGGTTATAAATACATACATAATGTTTACCTCATTGAAAGCGTATCATCGCAAGTATTTAAAGAAACCGGTGGAAATAATGCGTAATAGTCGGACGAGTTAGCCAAACGAGCGTTCGACTAAATTTGGTTTTCCCGAAAACGTAAGCTGTTGCAAAAACATGATATTCCACGTGTTCGGTTTATTTCGACACGGTGGATCGCTCGACTCCCGATTGCAACACGAATTACGCTTCGAGCCGAGTAAACGTCGTTTTCCTCGTTCGCGAGAATCACGGTTACGTTATTGTTCCGTAAAATGGCGAGATCGTAAGAGGGACGTGTAGCGGAGGGAAGGTGTTCAACGCAACGCACGTTGGCCGGATCAATTCCAACGCTTGCCCAATACCACGTAATTATTTGGTGTGTGCGTGACGCGCGCCAAGGGTCCGCTATTATTATCTCCATGGAGAAATATTGACCCCGAGACGAAAGGAACGCGCGCCGATCGTTAGCCGCGATACGATCTTCGCCGGTTTCTGCAACGCTGCGCGAGTTTCGCCACGTTACCGCGTTTGTAATTGCCGTTTTCTCGCGACCCGACATTTTTATCGATCGTTCGTTCGAGGAAACTGTAACCGTCGTTGCGAAATTCCGACGACGGAATACCGAGCGCGACGGTTGCGAATCGTGCACCGAATTCACGTGTGCACGCTTATGCGTGCGCAGGCGGTGCTCGGTGCTTCGAGAAAATCGACCGTCGGGATTTGTCATTAAGCGCACAGGGGACGCGTTATTCCCCTAAGCGATTCGCGGGTTTTACGATCGACCGTAAAGAGCCGCGATGAATTTTCGAGTCTCGCGCGTGAACAGGGCGACAACCTCTTCCCTCGCTACGTTCCTGGTACGCGTGTGTTCTCGCACACGCACAGAGGAAACGGGTAATGGCTAAATATGACTCACCGGGAGGCGGTGTGTCGCGCAGCCGGGTGATTCCTCGAAGGGAGAGACGGTGCGCCGCGTAATCCGGTGATTTCTCGAAGGGACACGGTGATTTCCTTCGTCGATCTGCCAATAAACAAAGAAGCGTCAGCCTGACGCAACCGTGCCCGCGAGGAATCGAGAACCGCGCATGTATAAATGAGACAGCTCGATTTCGAAACGCAACAGTGTTTGGACAGCGTTTTACGGATCGTGCGGTGCGCATGGAATGATCGTGGCGCGTTAATGAAATTATAGAAACGAGAAAATAGAAATTACGTGTAAAATCCGGTCGGGGCGACGCGTCGTATTGGAAATCTCGCGTGGGCAGCCCTGGCGAAAATTGTCGGATCGATAGAACTCGATCGACGACGATATGAGTCACGCGAACTCTCTTGTAACATAACTCGCGGCTGAAATTCCAGGTGATTGCTCAATTTCGAGCGGGCTTCGTTCGCGCGATCATGCGCCGCCTGCTGGCGTGTCGTCGAGTCGACCCATTAGAGAAACCCTGTTGCGCCTTAAACAAAAACAATTGCGTTATTACCGAGTCTGGATACGTAGGAGCGTAAGAATGTTCGTACGCAGTCTTCGCGTACCTCTGTCCATTCTGTTACCACGTCATATAGATCAGAAGTGGTCCACGGCTTCCTACGAAAAATCCTCGTTGCATCTTCCCTCCAAAACGTTCTCAGATCTGCAAACGGTTTACAGAATATTAATTTCGGATCTACATTGTAAGGAATTCGCGTAAACCCGAGAATTGGCCCGAGTAACAATACCGATCATGGTTCCGCGGAATCGGCCGGAGAAACGGTTTCCGCGTAGCCGTGACGCAGCTTCCACGAAGATAATTTCAGGTGCAAGATACACGATCGATAGAGGGAGGAAGGACGCATCGTAAAACCGCGTGTACGAGGCCGAGGTGGCACGTTGTTGGGGGCAGAACTACGTGATTATGAGAGATCCACGTATTTACCGGGATGGCTTCCGTGGTATAAACGGCTGACATTCACTTCCAACGGACGCGTACAGCACGTGCACGTAGAAAACGCACGCGCAACACGATGCAACCGAGCCTCTTATGTAACACCGTTGTCCGCGTGCTTCAACGGTTTGATTCACGAGCTCTGTCTCCGTCTCTCTCGCTCCAACGGCGGGCCCGCTATCGCCGTCTCGCTCCCTCTCGCGCAGAGTTCGATACCCTGCCTCCTTCCTAATGAAAGACGATCGTTTACCGACGTCGGGTAACTCCTGTGGAAAAATTGCGTCAACCGTTTGAAATTATCGACTGAATTATCGATAGAAAAATACTCAAACATGAAAACATTTCGAGACCCTGAAAATAGCTTTTTAAAAACATGTATCGTTGAGATTACAATCTGACTTAACTTGTTTCATGATGCTTCTTTCATTTTACACTCATTTACACAGAAATTAGTAACTATGTAGGATACGCTAGCCGCTTCGTTGGAGTAAACACTGTTTGTTTAAATATTAACGAACATTTTGAAATTGTTATATATTGTTAACCGCATGTAAATGAATAGTTTAACATCAATGTTATTAACGTAGCAATTAAAGCAGAGTGACGATCAAAATTGGCCTGATGCTTAGTAATGGGAAAAGTATCTGTTCATCATATACGTAGATGTATAATTGGCAAATTTACAAAATAATGTTTGTCAGCGGAAGATTTATCAGAATTTATTCAGGAAGCGTGAATAATTGGAAAAACCTGAGTGGCACGTACCTGTTTACAGCCGGTTAGTAGAAGACTCCGTGGGATGAAGCGGCGGGGGTGGTTTTCTTCGTTTTTCGAAACAAACACTTGCAACTGTACTTTGCCCACACGCGACATGCTTCACGAACATAACAGAAATATAATGGTAACAAATTTTTACGACCAATGGCACTTTTTCCTACTTTTTTCACGAATTTTCTATGCACTCCCGAACTGTTAGACTTCCGCGCGGAAAGGAGCTCGACGCTTCGATAATCGAAACTTCGATTTCGATTATCGAACGTTCGCGCGGCATTTCGTAGGGGGCGCGAAATTTGAATTCTTGTACCATCGAAAAAATCATATTGTTTGTGTAAAAAGTGTTCAAATATTAACAAACGTTTTGGTATTGTTATACATTGTTAATTACATGTAAACGTATAGCTTGATATTTAATATTGTTAATGTAGCAGTTAGAACAGTTTGATGACAAAAATTGATCTGACGTTTACTAATGGGAAAATTGTATATTCAGCATGGATAATTGGCAAATTTACAAAATTACGGTTGTCAACGGAAGATTTATCAGAATTTATTCAAGAAGAATGAATAATTGAAAAGATCTGAATGACTCTTACCTGTTTGTAGCCTGTCGATAGAAGACATCGTAGGAGGATGTGGTTTTTTACGATTTTCGAAATAAATATTTGCAACTACACTTTGCCTACACGTGATACGCTTCTCGAACACAAGAGAATTATAATAGTAACAAATTTTCACGACTAATATCACTTTTTCATACTTTATTCACGAATTTTCTACACCACGATTTAGCTACTCCTGATCCATTAGGACTTCCGCGCGAAAAGGACCCCGACTCCTCGATTATCGAAACTCTGATTTCGATTCTCGAACGTTCGCGCGGCGGATCGTAGAGGGCGCGAAATTTGAAATCTCGTATTTTTAAAAAAAGTTATTGCTTCATTCTTTAAACGGATCTCTATAGTTTTTAACAAGATAGACTGTAGAAACTATTCAGAGGATTGTACGGTTGTTTATTAATTTGTCTATGGAGTATGAAACGAGGCGCGAAATTTAAATCCTTCTACCTTCGAAAAAGTGTTATCCCATCATTCTTAAAACAGAACTGTTCAGTATTTAACGTGACGCACCGCTGAAAATATGTATGAAGTCGCATGGATTATTGCAAAGAAGCCTTCGACAAAATTTATAGTAAAAAATAGATCGCAGAGTTGTTTACTCGTTCAGCGAACTTAATACGCGTGATTATCGCTCGAGGGACGCACGGTATCTCGCGTTTCCGGTTCGTTTCGAAACCGGAGCGCGGTTTTCGCATTAAAGATGCCGAAGGTTGTGTAAATAAATGTTTTCATGATGCGGTAAAAACGGCGACGATAGCGCGAACGGGGCACGTGGCACGTTTGGCAGAAACGCACGTGCTTCCTTATGTAACCACACCTCGTGCTTGGATCAACGCTCACGTTTACCGACGCTGCACGTGAAACGAAAACGCTCCGGCCTTTTCAAGGATGATAGATGATCGATTTCGAGTAATCAAAAAAAGCAGCGTGTCAATTTGCCGTCGATATTTAGCAACGCGTGGCGATTTCTACTATTTTCGCGGCGGCTCCATTCTATTAGCTCCGATAAGCGGCTCCAAACAGAGCCGTTTCGAAGCTTCCAAATTACTTTTAATTATATCGTGCGAGAGGTAATTAACTGGTGCGGTCGAGGCCGTCGATCGGAATTGGCGCGCTCGTAGGTCGCGGATTATCGCGGAAACTACGCGTCCGTTTTTATAGCTGATCGTAACGAAATTACTAAATCGAGCGTTATCGTCGTCGACGAGCTTATCGCGTCCAATTAGCACGTAACGAGGATCCGTGGCACGGTGGCCGAGCTTATGACCGATTTACGGAAATGCTCGCGCCAGCGCGTGGTTACATAATTGCGTGCCTCGTACCGTTCGTCATCCGTATGCCTCTGACACAAATTTAATACGAAGCGTGTTCTTAAGAAACTGCTGCGGAGACTTCTGTCGAGACACCAGATACCGTGGCAGGCTTGCTTTCACGATAAAAAGCTTGGAATATTTTCTACAAAAGGGGTCATCTTGGGCACGGCGCGCTGGCAGCGTTGTTCGCCGAGTTCACTGACTCCTTCGACCTTGAGGAACGCGACCTTACCCAAGGCTATTTTGCGACTTCTCTCTCGGCCCAGTGTCGTTGGCAGTGCGGGCACGTCTTTCGATCTCTCGGAATTCTTCACCTTTGGCCACCGATGCTGCTCGCGTATAACGGTTGCGAAAGTTTCAGAAAGATATCCTTCTCGAGCATGATTCGCGTTACCACGCCCACGGGCCGTATCAGCGTTCGACGTCCGCTCTTCCGCCAGTCGACATCATCCGCTGCTTTCTGTCTCAAAGTTCAGCTTTTCGTGTGTCGTAAATACCATATATCATTCTCACAGTTCGAGTGCTCGAGCACTCCGATGCCAGTGCGTCATCGGAGCCATGAGGAAATTCTTGTTAAAGGATATCCGGAAGTCCGAACGGTAACGCGCGAGACCTCGACAGCGTTTCATTAATAGATCGATCAAATCTGTAACATTCAATGAAACATCAACATCTCGAAGGCCCGCGCAAGGTCCCTTCCGATGACTTTCGTTTTCATGGTGTCGGTTAACGATCGTCCTCGGGCCACCGAAATACCAGACGCATCTGCAGGACGCTTCTGGCATCGGGAATCGTTGTGTAAACGCTCGAACGCGTTTACGGTGCAAACAGCGTTAAGGCAATGATCTTCGACACGCTTAGGGAATACAAATCGACTCGACACCTTGGACGAACACGTGACTGCTGCTCTGAGCTAACAGTTCTCCGTTTCACGTTTTTTAACGTTCGTTCCTGTCGATGAGCAGCCTCGCGGCGGGGTCTGGCACGGACACGTCAGTGTGGTAAATACGGGATGCTTCTCAAAATGACACGTATATGGAAGTAACTTTTTTGGAGAGGCAGTATGTAAAACAGAAATGTATCTTGTCTTCGAAGAATCTCAACTCGTTTATCATTGTACCGTCCACACGTTCTTGGAATCCTCCGGGTGGTCTCCGGAGCCCCGAGGCATATTTCTTTGGCTATTGTCTCAATCGCATTTGCAATTTTCCGTCAAAGATCCGCGCGTTACGCGGCTTCGTAGCATAAACACGTTTTTTCACCATAGTTTACAGCTAGAAATGTCACAACGTGGTTCTGCCACAGATCCTCCTCGTCGTGCAATAATTATTCAGAGCAAACTGTCTTAGAACCGGCATATACTTTTTTCTCCGACTGTACGGGGCTGTTGAATTTCCGTGGCGTTTCATGGAAGCGCGCAGGTGTTCTCAGCGCTCGAAACACGTAACGCGAGCAATTAGCTGGTTGAATGAACAATCGTTCGTGGAATTTCGTGTTATCGTTGCCGTTTGACGCGGTATCGTGTATGACGCACCGTCTTCGCAGGAACACGTCATCGAATTAACCGTCGGTGGTTTGATTGCATTTCAGAGGTGGCCTCTGTTATAACGATTACGCGTCCTGTCAGCGGCGAGGAATGATTGCATTGAGTCACGAGCGATCGCGTCGAATCCTGTGGCCGGAGGACTGGCGATCGACGAGGATCGTAATCAGAAACGCGCGTAATCGAGGAGGTCAGCCGTTCGTACGTAGATAGAAGTCTCGGGATTCTTTTCCTTCTTCCTGATTCCGTATCGCTCGACCTTCTTCCGCGATGGCGTGTCACTCGATCGTCGCGTGAACGCCGTGTCCGTGCAAGGACACGGATTCGTTCGTCGTTGGTATCGCGAAACGGAGGGACCTTGCCTCCGAAAACGGGCGACCGCGCGTTCCATCGATTTCCCCATTTTCTCCGCGTCGATTTCCGGCCGCGTGCGAAACGCGAACGCACGATCTACCCCGGAGAACAAACAAACGCACGGTTGTTAATGCAAAGAACTTGTTCCCCGGTTTATTTGCGTCGAGAGTGTGTCGTCAGGCTCCTAGGTCGCATCATCGTAATCGCTTGGCACGCGATGCTTCTTTCGTCAGCGCCATTAATAAACTCGTCTGTTGACTCGAGAATCGTCGTCCTCCTCGCTATCTGGCATTCGAAGATAACGCGCTCGCGATCCCATTAATTCCGTCGAATCAACCCTGTCCCGAAATATTCTGCCCATTCATGTATCATGTACTGACCGGAGATGCGTCGTTTGCTTGCAGATGTACTAAGAAGACAAATTATGGTGGCAGAATTTGTCGCCCGTCAGAGTGGATCGCCCATCAATGGTGAGACCGCGTGTCTGAACAGCAACATGCCAGCCACGCACACTATGGCGCACCCTGGTCACGGTGCGCACGATGCCCATGGCCCGTTGCCTCCGCTGACCCACCCGGGACACCACGGTGGCCCACCGTCCCTCCAACAGCAGCAGCAGCATCAGCATCAGCAACAGCCTCCACCGCAGCAGCAGCAGCCTCAGCACCACCACCACCACCATCAGCCCCAGCAAACGCAGCAGCAGCAGCAGCAGCAGCAGCAGCAGCAGCAGCAGCAGCAGCAGCAACAGCAGCAGCAACAGCAGCAGCAGCTCCTTCACCACGATGCCCAACAGGTGATACATCCCGAAAATTTCCCCCCGAACTTCGACATCAGAAAAGAGCTATTTTCTCAGCGCAAGCAAAGAGAGTTCATCCCGGACAACAAGAAGGACGACAGCTACTGGGACCGCAGGAGGCGCAACAACGAGGCCGCAAAGCGGTCCCGGGAGAAGAGGCGTTTCAACGACATGGTGCTGGAGCAGCGCGTGATGGAGCTCACTAAGGAGAACCACATCCTGAAGGCCCAACTGGAGGCCATTCGAGACAAATTCGGTATCTGCGGCGAGTCCGTGATCAGCACGGAACACGTGCTCGCGGCCCTGCCGGCCGAGCCTCCCATCAGCGTCAAGAGGGCGAAGATACCGACCTCCGCTGCCCTCCTGTACGCCAGGACGCCCAGTCCGGTTCACACCTCGGTGATCCATCAGCCGGTCAGCGGCGCCAGATCGCCGAGGTCCCCGGCGCAGCTCTACGTCCCCGAAACGACGGCGTACCCCGAGACGGAGAGCTTCCAGTACCCTTACCCTCATCCAGCCATGCATCTGGACACCTCCAGCGCGTTGAATCTGTCTCGAGGTAGACGCGCCCAGTCCCCCTTCGAACTGTCCTCCGGTAGCGGCGACGAGGGTCCCCAGATGGTGGTCAATCTGCAGAACTCCGCAGCCAACAATAGTTTACCCCACAAACTGAGGCACAAGTCTCGTATCGGCGACAAGGACGCGGCCAGCGCGTTGCTGGCGCTTCAGGGTATCAAGCAGGAACCCGGGCCCAGAGCGTCGCCGCCCTGGGACAACGAGGGTTCCAGCGACGAGCGGGACTCGGGGATCTCGTTGGGCGCGGAGTGGACGGGTCCGGCTGTCTCCAGCGTTCCTGAGAGCGAAAGGGAGGTGAAGTCGAGGCTGGACCGTTTGGCCTCCGAGGTAGCGTCTCTTCAGTCGATACTCCGCCTGGGCAAGCCCCAGGACAGTCTGGTCCCGGGGCACGCGTTGCCAGCGAACGGCAGCGTGAGCGGGCCCTGAAGAACGTCCTGAAGAGAATCTTCGAGCGAACTCGCGAAGAACTGTTTTGGTCTTTGTTTCGAGCTGAAAGCAGCAGCGGCAGCAGCAGCAGCGCGATGATTCCTCGTATCGCATCGAACACACGGAGAGATAAGGAAGACTTTGTTTCGAGTGACGGTGGAGTCGGTGGTAGCAAGGAGGCGGTCACGTAATCGATCGCCTCCGATAAGCCGTTTCTCGGCTACCACCGACGTTGCAGTATTGGATCGGCGCGTGCACCTTGTGCTATCGGCCAATGTCGCGCGTCGTACAACCGTCTAACACGGTGTTCTTATCAGTCAAAGGAGTCGGACGATCGACGGAGAAGAGTGGCAAGTTTCGTCGGGATGAGGAGCGCGAGGATCGGTCGAATGGATTGTCGGGTGCGTTTCTCGGCCGGGTGCGCCGTTTGCCAAAAAAACACGGGGTTCCCCTATGAAATCGATGATACTAGATGATAAGTGCGACGGCTTAGCGCGTTAAGTAACTTATGATGTAAGACTTCTTCTTTCTAGGCTATTTCGTTAAATGCTACTTTACCATTATCGTCACTAGCTAGTATTCGTTCGCTGAATTCGGGCAGTCGTTAATTTCCAACCATCTTTTCGATGATTAATTACGATCCAGGACTCGAGAACTCGATTCGCATCGTTCGAGACAGGCGGGAGAGACGCGCCGCGCCAATTCGAGGATCTTCGGACGATTATTTATCTGCGAACGGTAAACTCGACGGAATTCGTTGCGAGAAAGAGAAGAAAAGGGGAAAGAACTTCGAAGATCTTCGGATTCGCGGGTCTCTCCCGAATCGTGACCACGAGTTTGCTTCCCGATTGATGATTGGTCGCAACCGGCTATCTCACTACCGCCAGTTATCCTTAACGATTCATTCATCCCGCTCGTTCATCATCGTTGCTGTCGAGCAAAGCAATAACTTCCATCGTTCATTTTATTCTTCTTCTTCTTCTTCTTCTTCTTCTTCTTCTTCTTCTTCTTCTCCTCCTCCTCCTCCATCTCCATCCCCTCCGAGATCGTCGATGTTTTCTTTCTCGTTTGTTTCCCTGTCGTGTCCTTGAACTTCGTTATCGAACTTTCCACCCCTTACCCCTTCTTTTTTATACTTTTGCTATTTACCGCGTATGTACATATGTACGTATAAGTGTGTGTGTGTGTGAGAGAGACAGAGACAGAGAGAGAGAGAGAGAGAGAGAGAAAGAGGTGTATATATTTTTTAGGTTCGTTCGATTATCGGGAACATGTCTCGAGCACATCGAGTCGTTTCGTCGGGACTCCCCGGTACCGGAAGTCCAAGTATTAAGCGAGCCTATAAGTGTATGTAATGTATACATAGTGCACATATACAAGAATATATATACGTATATATATATATATATTTTTTTCAAATTCATGTATTTTTCGATATCGCGAGAGAAAGAGGGGCGCGAAAGCGCGAAGAAGAAGAAGGACGTCCGTCGTATCGACCGTTCGCCGACGGTCGGTAAACCGGAAGCTATCGAAGGGACTCCGTTTACGAAAAAGGAAACGTCCGAACGCATCGATCGAATGCGCGTGATCGCGACCAAAGTATCGAAAATCGATCCACGATCGTTCGTTCATTGTAAATTAAATCTTGTAATATTTATTGACGCGTCGAGAAGAATAAAAAGAAACGATTCACCGTGGAAACCATTCGATCGATGCGTTCGCCAATGACCCCCTCGCTGTTATGTCAGTGTGATAAGAACGTTAATCTAAAGCCACTATATTTGTAAAACGTACCGTTATTTATTGTTATTAATCGCCTACGGGACCGTGTGAAATAGTATCTCGAACGGAAATGTACAAAAAAAAATTGCTGGTAGCGCAGCATTCTCTTGAGATACCATTTCTTCACGGATCCGCTTATGTCACGGGAAACAACTGCGTCAACGATGAACGATCGAGACCAAAATGATGTTCTGACGATGATACTTACGACGACGATCGCATTAACCCCCGTGGCGTTTATATAATTTAACGAAAAACGAAGGAAAAAAGGAAAAGAAAAATCGTTCGAATAGATTCTCTGAGCGGAAATTCGTGTCCTTGAAGGTTCTCCAAGGACGCATCTCAAGACTGTTTATCGTAAATCGGCGTTATTCGCGGAAAGATCTCGTCTGTGTTTATTCCCCCTCCCTTACCACGTCTTTGTGCCCCGTTGTATTTTTTACGTTATCCTCGTCGCGTGAATTTTCTATATTTTGTAACGGCATGTTTGTATATTATACGATTCTGCGAACGACAGCCGACGGCGTTTGAACGAACGATCGAACGTTCTCCACGGCAGCGGGTCGCTCGGAGCGAGACGCGATGGGGGTGATTTTCTAGGCGTCTAGAATGCGATTCTGGCGTTCCCTTCCTACGTGTGTCAATGATCCAGGAGTATCGTGATCAGACGAGAAGATCGTTCTGCAGTTGATTCGATGTAACATACCACTGAGTGCCTATAATAACGAAGCTGAACGTATCCCTGAAGCGATCGCGGTCTGCCGGACGCAGGCGTTGAGACGCGAGAGGACGGCTTCCAAGTACGAAGCTGCGTTTGTAAATACAGGAAGGATGTTTGTGATCGGTGAATCGCCACGAATCGACGTTTACGGGTGATCGTCGCGAATTCCAAATAATTTCTCTCGATTCAAAAAGAAACGACGAAAGTGACGAACGCTTGCCCCGCGAGGAAAACGCGTCACCTTCGACCACCGCCACGCCGAACATTCTCAATCGACATTGTACATAACTGCACTTATACTTTCTTTCCTTTGCCAAAAAAAGCACGCTACAATCTCGAAGGCGTAAACGAAAGATCGGCCGGAGAAGGAAACCTTTTTAATCTCCCTGTTCGTTGGAGAAGCATCGTCTCTCCTGTACCGTGAAACAAGCTTTTTCGTTTTTCTCTCGAGAGGACATTTCGAGTACAGTTCCTATACAGTATGGTAAAGCGACTTAGACGGTCGGCCGTTTGTCCACACGATAACAGATGATTCCAAGACGAGTTTTCATCCTCCTCTCTCCGGCTGCACGGAGATATAAGTATTTAGATCTAAGGGACATATCCACAGCGTGTAGTGTACTTGT
The DNA here is from genome assembly GCA_916610135.2 of Macropis europaea. Lineage (NCBI taxonomy): Eukaryota > Metazoa > Arthropoda > Insecta > Hymenoptera > Melittidae > Macropis > Macropis europaea. The sequence goes on from OU744353.1 coordinate 2,072,027, forward strand.
ATATGAATACTGAAATAAATATTTTCAATGTTTTTGACAATACTTCAGCCGTCTTGTTCTTCACTCTCCTCCTTAATCCTCACCCTGCGGATGAACGCACCTGTAACGTTGATCTTCTTTAACGTAGGTGTGAACAGCACAAAGTATGCGTATCTAAGAAACCATATATTTCATACGAAACAGAATAAGATGCAAAGGCAAAACGTTACTGAAATCTACCCAAAATGGGTACGCAATCGATTCACAATTTCTGTAAATACATTAGCGAGGATACATAGACACCACGCGTTTATACAAAAAGAAAAAAATATAAAAAATAGATCGTAAAGTTAATTTGTACAATTGTAAAGTATATCATTGTCAATCGTGCGGGTGTTGTGTTCAGAATGAACAAACGGGGCCGGCACAACCGTCGAATCTACGATGGTCCGGGAGAGGTCTATTCTTTGAATTTCAAGAATCAAAAGAACTACCGATCGTTCGGTGTTGATCATGCAGCGCATGTGAAAAAAAAAGCGAACGCATGATGACGCTCTTCTCTTTCTTAACAATAGTATGTGACCTTTTTACATCGTTTATCTCACTGTTCTTTTGTAAAACTACGCGTTTATCACGATTTTAGCGTCGTCGAATCGATAAGCGGGATAACACGTCCAATGTTTTTATTTGTAACACGAAGATTATTTCCGTTTTTTACACTTGGTTCTGCCGCGTCGCCTGCGCGAAGAATTTGGACGAGTGTCTGTCTTCTTTGAGGACCTGAAAATAATTTAGATCCTGAAAAATCTCGTCCGCGTATTTTTTATTGGAAGCGGTATAAAATGTCTTACCTATGAACCCTGTTCACTGACACAGAAGTATGTTTCTTTAAGGTCAAGTGCTGTTGAACCAATTCCGCTAATTTCCCTTGTTGAGCGAGCATCGAGAGGAAAGTGCAGATAAACTCGTCGTAATTGTGTGTTCTGCGACAATCGTCGATCTGGAACGAAAGAATATTTTATAACGTCGAACTCGTTGAAGCTTTTTTTTATACAGATACCCGTACTCACCTTGTACTTGTTTCTTTTATCATTTTCATCCTTCAAACTGGTTTCGCAAATACTTATTTCGTGTTCTAAATTTTTTAACAGCGCTAGTAGATCTTTGGGTGCGAACGTGTGGGGTTCAAATAATTCCGGATATTTCGAGCACAATTTGGGGTCGATCTTTTCAACTTTTTTCTCCTCGGTGACCGTATCCCCGTTGCTTGTTTTCACCCTTGCATGCGGTATTCGGACTTCACCCGACAGGCATACTTTTTTATGCAGGTGACCGCTATCCGAAACTAATCTCTTTCCATTGATGTTGATGTTTCCGAGAGAACGACCTGCTTATAAAAACGGTATTTATCACATTCTGTGATAAGAAGAATTAATTAAATGGTGATAAAGAGACGTACTTAAGCCTGCTTCGTTCTTCTCATCCCCAGCAACTCTAATTACAACAAACTTCTTGAAATCCTTTGTCGACGTTGGACTGCTCTGACCAGAGTTCCATCCCCATGCTTCAAAAAAAATGATACACTTTAATTTCGTTTCGTACAAGCAATTATAGTAATGTTACAAATGTTTTTATTAAGAAGTATGAAAAGTGTTCACGAACGAATAGGTCAACTAACAGTATCTCAGAGGTGTTAAATGAAACGTGGGGGAATGTGTGAAAAGCAAATAGCATGGACACGCGTTTTAAGGCACACGAATTTTAGTCTGCTGTGTAACAGTGCACGCAACATCAGGACAAGATGAGACTGATCTTTTTAGTCTTCTGTTCTTTACTGATTAAAATTGAATCTTCTAAGTGTCCAGAATCAAGGAAACCCCATTCCACCAGCTGCACCATATTTTATAGTTGTGTAAACTTGCCTGACGGTGGCTACGTTTGGGTACCTAGCAAATGTACCGAAGGCCTGGTAAGTTTCTTATCAAAGAACTGTATCAGTACTATATCTATTGTTCTAGCGGTGTTTCTTTCTTTTTAGGTATTTCAACCGTATCTGCGAATGTGTGTTCTACCTGGTGATGCCTGGACCTGCGACACATCAGTAGACTCGTCTTTCATAACAAACAGGTATGAAACACCTGAATTAATAGATCCAAATGAAACAAGTTATTTGGGATCAACGAACGATCCACTTAATTTTTCTGAACTCATTGATTCATCATATACTACTGATAGCATTCCTAATTCGGTTGACCAAGAAATGGTAACTCCATATCCTTTGATAGAAATTGAGGAAACGATGGAAAATAAGCATGATAAAAATACTGATAATACACCTAGAACTAATAATGTGCAATATGGTTACTTGCAAGATCAAAATGATAAGAAGAAGCAGAACTCAGGAAATAAATATTTCATGTTAAATCGATTGATACACCACTTATTAGTTTATAAAGAAATTACCATTCCTTTGGAATTTCTAGCATCATCATCATTACCTATGCCTCCAAGAACTGCTATAAATACGAACGAAGTTATATCCAATGAATCAGAACCTTCCAAACTCAGTCAGTGCAGTACATTGCAACTGCAAAACACTATTGTAACTGATACAAAATTGCAGAACGCGAGTGGATCCAATACAGTTCTAAAAGAAGATGATACAAGTGAATCAGCATCAAGAGTTGATGCTTCAAACAGTACACCACAGACAGTACTTACAGATTCAGAAAATGAAAATAATATAATCTTAATCACTGATACTTTGGGAAGTAGGAAGTATCTAAATATTGATGAGTACAAATCAACGGCTTACAATTTAGATTCGCAATTTGTTCAACTTATTCCATGTGTAAAAAATGTTCGAATGCCAAATACGACAGACTGTGTTAGATATTACACATGTGAGCCAGAAATGGCGACTGTAATAGAATATGTTTGTCCATCTTTTACAGCATTTAATAAATATACTAGAATGTGCGATTCAGAACTGTACAGGGTGTGCATTGTAAATAAATCTGTGAAGAAAAACGTAAAACTTTCTGACGGAACAATCTATATGCCTCATCGAGACGCATCAGAAAAGAATGTGTGCACAGAGCTTGGAAAAACAAAGGATCCGACATCCGAATCGCGTTATTACATTTGTTATTCCTCGGACAACTCGAAAGGCATCAAGTCAATGCGAATGACGTGCCCAAACAGTTTAATATTTTGTCAAAGCAAAAAGCTGTGCACAACGAAACGTATATGTAAAAGAACGTAAACCAAATTTCTTTGCGTTCACCTTGCGTGGGAGAATTAAACGCGGATCCAATTTCTGACGAAGTGTCCGTACTGGACGAACTATGCGCTGGTGAAGTTTGAATTCGAAGAGGAGTAGCATAATCTAATGCACACATCACTACTTTCTCCATGCCACTGAAATGTAACACATAATAATTAATAACTCCATTTGTAAAATGTTATTGTTATTTAAATGTTTACAGTTTTGCAGCAAATTATTGTAATAAAATTTTGAAAAATAAAACGTCTGATAAATTTCTTTGATATACTTTGATTCAGTCTTTCCAGAAGCAAGACCTGCAGCTGATTCTTCAATATCCGCTGCACCATCTCCACTCCTTTCAACGGTAATAGCTGGCACAGAAGCTTCATCCATATCTGATTTGTTAGGTAGAACATTTTCATCATCAATTTTGTTCTTCTTCTCATACGATTTCTCCGACTTCTCCAAATCGTTTACATTCTTTTCACTTGCATCCTGATGACTTAGTTTAACAAGCTGTTGCAATGCCTCCAGTACTATCTGCCTATTCGTTTTCAACATAGTTAATTTGTGTGAGATAGCAAGTCGTCTATCAGGGACAACAGCCATTAAATTAAATCTTATATCCTGCAATTGTTCACCGGTTGCCATTCCTAAACGGTCTGTAATCACACGTCTAAACTGCTCAGTCCATTCTTCATGCTCCTTCCAGGGACCATGATCCATGGGATAGGGTTTCAAACCATCCAATTCAAACAGTCTACCATTTATTGGGACATAACTGACAAAGTGAAATGCTTCACCTGTGAATCTACCAGTTGACACTCCTGTATTTTTATCTTGTCTCCTTTTAGCTTGAGGCATTGCATGCGAATTATGTGCACAAGCCAATTCAGGTGTGTTTCCTATTGCCCATCCTTTGTTTTCAGGACACATACCAGATGTGTGCATCTTCAATCGGGATAGAGTTGTACCCAAATGAATATTTGGGCAATTAAGTAGAACAGAGAGCAGTGCATGGGTCGCACAACTGTTGGGCACAACCTACAAAACAAAATGAATCGCTATATGAACTCCTTGTTACATAATAAAATACATTACAATTAAAAACCATAAAATACCTGTTGTGCGAAGAATATATTATTAACAATTTCTTCATCCTTCACAAAACTCTCATCCTGCTCAACAACCTTGCGTCTGGATCTTCTCTCCTCTATCCAACGAAACAGAAATATAAAACCGTACACTGGACCCTCCAAAGATTTTTGTAAATCGTATATCTCCTCTACCTGTACTCCTTTCACTCCAAAATCTTCTAACAACAGTGTGAATAAACCTAATAATATAAGATATTTGTTAGCATACTTTGAATACCATAAAAGGCCACGCGCATCGGCAGTATGCAGTTTAATGATATTGGAGCAAGACATGCATACAGTGACCACGCATAAAGGTATCAATATGAATGAAAAGTATCTCAGTGATGATTCTGCTTAGCACGGATTACATCTGAAAGCTTTATTGTGCAAACTGTAGCAGCTTTCAAGGTATGAAATGAGACTGTTGTGGTGGTAGTCTCATGAAAATAACATGGTGTTGGCGCTGTTGCTGTATACCTGGGTCACTTTCCAATTCTAGCCAACCTTCTGTCAATCGATTGATATCAACTGGCATTCTGTGTTGGATTTCAGGATCGACGGCTAGAAAAATTGCACATTCTTCTAGAAATGTTGTTACACGGTGACAATCAAAGGCGCCATGTTACATCAAAACACGCATCATGCGACCGTGTCACGTGGTGGAAAGAAGCTCGAAGAAACATTAAAGTGATTTTCAACAATTTTTATATTCCTACTTTTTTTGCTTGTAAAAAATCCCTGTGTCCTTCAAACATATCTCGATTCGGTCGAGCTGCAACATCATGGAGCAGACAATTGTCTGAAATGTTTTTAATTTCCTTTAAAATGCCGGATCATGTTTCATGTGAATCAGACATAAGGCTTTTTGTCGGTTGCAATGATACACAGTGTGTATGTTATTTTTTGAATAAATCATTGTTCGAATTTGTATGTACGTACGTAGTTTTTCGCAAATAAATCGACGAGGGGAAGTAGAATTTTCATAATTGATTTTATCAGGTACATATGTATATGTATAATTGTATATTTGTGTAGATTGACAGTAGCGCATGCTGTCAACAATTGCAATAGAATTCTTTGAATGATAGTCCGACCACGTACATTGTTTACGATCACGATTAGTTTAGAGACGACTGATTATTATTATGAACATTTTTGCTCTGACTGTCGGTTTGTTGTTGATCGTTCAATTGTCAGAATGTACGCTGTCGCCGCCGAAAGGGAAAAGTAAAAAAGCTAAAGCAAAGGTTGAGAGCAAGGTAGAGAGAATACATCTGTGTCTCTTGTGAAATGTTGTTTGCTTTATTTATGTATGTTTATTGTAAAATTGCAGAAAGGGCCTGTGGATCAGGACGTTTTTCAGAGGTCTTTAGTTGTGAAAAATCCAAAGCCTCACGATATCATTAGAGAATCAGGATTCTATTATTTTAATACAACTCAAAGACGATTCACCGGTGGTGACATTTTAGGATACATTACACCGGTATGTTTGTTGATAAATTGTAAAGAGATATATTAAGTAGAGAGCTGTTTCATCTTATTATAGAATTTCTTTTAGTGGAACAGCAATGGATTTGAAATCGCTAAAACATTTCATGGAAAGTTCACTATGGTTTCACCGGTATGGCTGTCATTTCCACAAAGCGGTGCATCCACATACAAATTGTCAACTCATGATGTTCAAAAGAAGTGGCTCAAGGATATGAGAGCAGCAAACAACAAGGATCATTATGTAAAAAGTATATAGAATTCAAAGTTACATTATCAGTAGCTTTTTTATTATCAATGGAAATGTATCATTCTCTTTTTTGCAGTTTTACCAAGAGTATTGTTTGAAAACTGGTCAGTGAATGACATCATTGGATTGTACGGTGACACACACAAACAAACCTCATTAATTTCCGCACTCATAGATACAGCTAAGGTACTTGAAAATTGTATAAAGTTAAAGAAACATGTATAAAGTTATACTAACAATTATATTGTATTTCAGACATTCCATTTTGATGGATATGTTTTGGAAATCTGGAACCAGTTTGTATTCACAGGTGTGGATGCACAGATTGCTGTGTCAATAGTTCAGTCCATTGCTCAGAAGTTGAAGAGTAATAATTTGGATACTATTCTAGCAGTGCCACCATCCAGAGGGTAAGTCTTTTGTTGCTATATTGCACTGGCTTTGAACTGTTTCCAAACAAACAAGCAAGAGTTATCGAAGTATATATGCTTGAATGTTATTACATGTTTCTACTACCTTTCAGACCACAGATTCAGTTGTTTACTCGAGATCAGTTTGACCAATTGTCACCATATGTAAAAGCATTTTCTTTAATGACCTATGACTACTCAAGCATCCAACGTCCTGGACCCAATAGTCCTGTTGATTGGGTGAGGGAATGCGTGGAAATGTTAGCACCTGAGGAGGGTCCTAAACGATCTCAAATATTGCTAGGTCTTAATTTCTATGGATACAATTACACCCCTGAAGGTGGAGGAGCCATTCTAGGTTCAGACTATCTAAAAATCCTTGAATCATTGAAAGGGAAAATACAGTGGGACGATAACAGTAAAGAGCACTTTTTTGAAGCAAAGTAAGATATATTTCTATACCCGACTTAGAGTTAGGATTAAGATGAAACTTGTAATTTAGGCGACATTATTTTGGTCTGCGTTAAAATTCAGGGATGTATTTCAGGTCACCCGGGGGCAGTGGAATTATCTTTTATCCCACGGTATATTCTATTTTGTATCGGCTGGATCTTGCCGCGGAATTGGGTACAGGTATCTCTATTTGGGAACTTGGTCAGGGATTAAATTACTTCTATGATCTATTATAAATTTTTTTAAACACGCTGTAAATATATTCGATATTAAAAAAATACAAATGTGGTTACAACTTTAACAATTTAGATTCAGTCTTGGCAACAGCCAATAACATTCGTATACCACGCATTTAGATGTAACTATTCTTACGTAAAAGATAATCTTAACAAATACTACTGATTAAGGGTAACCTTTGTTTCTCAGTCTATTCTATTCAAATTTAAGCCAGAAATTACTATCTTCTGTCTCAATTATTACTGTACATATGTTTCTTTGTAAATTACTGTAACATTATTGTTCTCGTTCACCAACTCTTTATCCTCTTTTCCTTTGAACATCATCATAGATTGGGGCCCACGAATAATATGGTACATTAGAGCCCAAGATAGCTTAGCTGGTAAAAAACTGTTACAAAGAATGGAATATTGTAGTTAAATTTTAATTAGATTATCTAGTTATAAAATAGAAAGTAACTTACCATTTGAGCGGTAAGAGATACCTGATTGATCCAGGTATTACAATATTTATTTGATTCACTAATATCCCTGACACAACTTCATCAGCCACATAGTCAGGCTCCAACATCGGCATCAATCTGTAAACCATGAATTCCTTGAGAAAAGATGTCTAAACTTATAGTCATTAATATTTGGAGTGGTCCATTATCTACCTGGGTTTCACTCCTTGGAACATACCCGTGTTAATGAAATAAGGACATACTAAAGTCGCGTGGATCCCGTCGTAACCATGCGCCTAGGAGTACCACAATTAAGGTTCCTCAATTATCAATCACGAAGAAGAAAAAGAGACTTGTACCTTCAGTTCAGTGAAGAGGCTCTCGTGATACCCAATAGCTGCAAACTTTGTTGCAGAATAATCAGTACAATTGTAAGTTCCCAGAAGTCCTGCTACGCTTGCTACAGTCACTATGTGACCATGGTTGTTCTTCATCATGTCTCTCATGAATGCTTTGGTGATCTGTTGAACACAAATGGGCAAGAACTTTCATTGAAGAGGAGAGAAACTTTAAGTTTAATTCTTTTGAAAGCAAGATTATCCAACTTGCCCAATAATGTGACAGAATGTTAATCCTGTAAGTTCTTTCTATTTCATCATCAGGTAATTCCATGAGCGTTTTCCCATAAACGTAGCCCGCGTTGTTGATCAACAGGGTGACCTGTTGTCCAAGTAGTTACCAGTATTTCAAGTATCATGATTATTCATTTAATTGTAACGATTGACTTACAGGTCCAACTTCAATTTGCACAGCCTTCGCCGTTTTGTACACCTCATCCCTGTTGCTGATGTCGCAATAGTAACTCCAGCATTTCCCTCCACCGTTCCTTATCTCTTTGACGATCTCCTCAAGACCTGGGAATCGGACTCATAGAAATATTTACAGTCTCTTATTTGAGATATCAGAAGGATCAGAACTTGCCCGTTCTATTAACATCCCAGAGGACAACGTGTGCTCCGAGTTTGGCTAACTTTACAGCGATCAACCTTCCAATTCCTCCTGCGCCTCCCGTTATCAAGGCGACCTCTCCTCTGATGGATTTGGCACGATACCGTCGAGGAATGAGCGTAAACACTATAGCCTCGCTTATATAAATTAATGCCATTCCTATGAATAGCAGCGCGTCGTACATTAGGTTCGCCCATTCTGGTACCTCCATTTGCAGTCCTGAACAGCGAGAATTCATAATTAACGTTACAGCAAAATATCATTAATCTCTTATGCAAATAAGAAATCTAGCTTAACAAGCGTGACTACTTTATGGTCCATTGGAAGAGGATAGTAAAGAATGTCCAACTCTGGAGCTGCTGCAATAATGATTTGTGATATAATTATTGAAGAAATTTAAAGTCCAAGATTAGCCATTCTCTACCATACTCATTTGTAGTCATGTGAAAAAACATTGTAAATTGCCAACGACCGTTTTTTAGGACTTCATGTTCATTGATATCGTTATTTTAACAAGTATTGCATGCATTTTTAAATGTGTTGCATATTTAATTACTGCGTTCGTCACAGACATTTCGATTAGGCGTAGCACGTTCGCTTCCAGGTGACTGGGGAGGGTCTTTTTTGCAAGAAGTAGAAATCAGTGGCCTGGTAACTTTCAACGGGAGGCAGAAATTGCCTAGATTACGGTAGATCGGAGAAGTAGTGGTAGAGAACGGTTCACGGATTTGCGGTTGTAATTAACTTCGGTCGATGCACTGCCACGGGTTTCCTTATACGAAAGGACGCATCGAATGCGTTCTACAGTCATCGTAGCCCCTTGTACGGTCCGCCGTTTCAATATTTATTATACTGATTATTCACGCGGACATAGAAAGTATGCTAAACGCGGGGGTTCCTCTTCTTTTCGTCAGCCTTCGATTTTCAATTTTATTCTCTGCTTTCGAATTCTTTGTAGACGTAAATTTAATCAAAATGCGCATTTTCTGTGTGTGTGTGTTTCTTTTTTATGCGTGGAAGAAAGCAGTTTTGTTTCTCGTTTTGGAAACTGTACGGCCGAGGCAGGATAAAGACCGGGTCCAAGACGTTTCTATTCGATTATATCAACGGGTGAAAGCAGATTCGGCGAATATGGAAAGTTGCGTATGAGAAATGTTAGACAATCTAGAAGAACGAGAACACCCGAAAGAGTACTGCTGAAAATTTCGCGCGCTTTTCGTATTCAAATAGCTGGAGGCGGTTTCTGATTCATAGTGACAACGCTCACGGCTGTACCGTCATATCGTTTTTTTATTTTTCAGAGAAATATTAAAGTAAACCGAAGAAATGCCGGAACAGTTATGAAAGTAACGAAGTAGAAACATAATGGAGATCGGTAAGTCTTCAAGTAGACTGGACTCGAACTACGTTTATACGATTGAATTGCTGTCACTGTTCATTATTCTTCGCATAATTATCTTGACTTTTTTTGTTAATGATTTCGCTGATGATCATGTCAGATGTATGTGAGTAAACTTGTTTGCTCGGTGGATTTGTTACCTGTCTGGTTTCTAGAAGGTGCAATCAGTGATTATGTTTAATGTTGACAGAAAAACACTGTATAATAACTAAACACTTGTACCAGGAAAACAGTTGATGCACTTGTGTATCAAGTGGTTGGCTGGTGTTGACTGACTCTTCAGTGGGGCCGAAACGCAAGGCCCGCAATACTATGCCGCGTTGGTTCAAGCTTCGTCCAGTGACGTAGATATAAGTTCACTAGAAATGGCATCGGGAAAGATCCTTTTTATCGCACGAGACCCGGGTGCATCAATTTTATTCACACTATTATTTTATAATTTATTAAGAAAGAAGGTGAATGTCCAGTTGAACATTTTTATTTCAGACTCTCAGTGGAAAATATAGGAAGCATTGATAGACGTTTGTAGTGGCTGTTTGGAGCAGAACCTAACTTATAATTCTACTTTGACTGGGGATCCCTGTTTCTCTTTCAAGCAGAAGAGGACGGGATGTGAAACAGAGTCAGGAAGATAGGGTAGAGTACAGTAGAGCCTCAACATTTACAGTAACACACAGAATTGTTCAAATGTTCATAATTCACTTTCTTTAATTCAAGTATAATACCCTGCTTCAAGTAACAGTGATCAGAAAATGTCATAACAAAATATAGATAGAAGAATCAATTAAATATAACAATTTTGTGAGTCACTGTATGTCTGATTGGAGTAGAACTCGGCTTTTGCCTGTATTAGAAGCAAAAGATGAGATCTCAGAGGACATGTATACTACCTAGGGAGCCCCTTGCGCATACATCACTGGATTTACTATAGTCAACGTATCCTGCAGGGTGCAGAAAACACGTGCAACAGTTCCTAGTACCCTAGAAAAGGCGATACAGCGTTATGGTGAAAGTCTCCGTGCCTCTTTCTCCCTACCTTCCTGATGATATCACGTCACGCTATGTTCAGACGTGCGGTAAGATAGATCCCCGCTATAGATCTATATATATATAGAGCATGAAAGAGCGCTAAGAAGTTTTACCAAACTTCTGTAATTCATCAGGCTATCAGTCAGAATGTCCAGTAACCTGTTGCCTTCAGAGGAATTGGCATTAGCGTATCCTATGGATTTCAAGAGTCTCCATTTCCATTATTACTACTTTTTTTCCTTTTGTCCTGGAAGCAACCAATCATCATTGTCATTATTGTTTAATTGTAGTAATTAAAGAAGCTTCGTTTCCTGTTACCAAAGTCGCCGGAACAAACTACGGAAAACTGCACGGGGTCGTTGAATCGCAATCCATCGGACTTGGAAAGTTACGAGATCCAAAGTGAATCCATCGCGTGCGTGCAATACAAATCGCATATATTACACCGCTCCACGGTTCTTGCACAATTGAGGCGGAAATTTATTCTATCGCAGAATCGTGGAAATGTTAAAAGATCATCCCTGTAAAGGTTTCAGACCCGACACAGAAGATTTGATTATATTCGAATCACATACAAAAATTGTAAATGCGGTTTATTCAACAGTCCTTCATATTTCTAGGTCCACACGCTCTGAAAGTCGAGACAGCGTTCAACCCTTGGCTACTGTGCGCCACGTATAAAACGAAACGCCACTATAGTGGTTCATCCCTTTCGTGACTCGCGCTGAAATTACGGATAGCCCGATTTAACCAGCAATTTGTTAAACTCTTTTGTTATATCGTCCAAAAAATATTTTGGCGATCACGAGAGTCATCCTGCCGTGTGTATGTGTGTCGTCCGTTACTATAGCGCGAGATGAGTGTTTTCATAGCGCAAATACCGAAAGATGGCAAGAATCGGCAGGTGAAAGGACGACGTTCAAGATCTAGGTCGGTGGCACTCTTTTTCCTACAAAAGAACAGGAACACACGGAGAGATAAAAGCTGAAGTTACTATTACGCCAACGACTCGTGCTGCGTCGGACAGAAACTTCCTCTTCGGGTCGGAATATTTTTTCGTCATTGCACGAAACGTCAGACGTAATTGTCAAATCATGTCGCATCGTTAAAAGCTCCTTCAGACTTTCAGAGGAGACTCGTCCGCGGACCTTCGTATCCTTCGAAGGATGAATCACGCGGAATGATGAATTCGCATGTCGTTTCATTGTCCATGCAACTCGTCGCTCCTCGTAATGAGCCGCATCTGAATCGATGAATAAACAACGAGCGATTATATCGTATTTTTTATTGTGTCCTTTCAAGCAGACAGGACCAATAAAATTCTCTGTCGGCCGTGGCCGTCGTGCACCGACGCACGTGTCACGGAAACGTGAATGGACGTCGTAAAATTGTATTATTATTCCCAGGCTGGGCCATAGTCTTTGGATAATTACAATAATATAGATAAAACGGAGTGAACAAGTTTTTTTATTTTTTACAACTTTAAACATTTCAAAGTAAACTTTTGAGCAGCGCGTTACAGTCTACAACTGGTGACCCGTTTTCTAATTAAATTTCAACAGAGATTTGGAGCGTTCTTACACCCGTTAATTCAGGTCATTTTTTTGTGTTAAGTCACTCCAGGATGTCAAACTTATGCAAATAGCGAAAGCTACATTGCGCAATTCATACGGTCCAAAGAGGGTGACAATGCGGTACATTTGAAATTGTATATGACCAGCGGAATAATTTCGAACGAGAAAGAAGGGAAATCAGCAATCTTTTGGTTATTTTAATATTTGAATTTAAATTTTTCGTGCGCCGCCGATGGGAAGGTGGCCCCATCTGGCGGCGGAGCGGCTGCATTACATTTACCGACGCCGATTTTCGAACGAAGCGCGGCAAGCAGCACAAAAGGCTAGAAATCTCAATTCTCCTTAAGAAATTCAAAAAATCTATCCTGTCAATTTATTCCTTTATTCATTTCTTTCAGTCTTCGCATTGTGTAGTGTTTATGCGAGCTCATGCTACTTGTCGAGGCAAATAGAAAGCCCAGAAGCGTTTGAAGCGTCTCCTCCGACACTCGGCACAGAATTCGTCGAGATGCGATGTACAAGGTGATCGTTCGAGTATCGACCATTACCATAATTAATCTCTTGAGGTCGCCGGATTAATCGACGCCGATAGAGCTGGCAATTTTGCAACAGCTTCGTAGAAACGTCCCGAGTGCCAATATTTGTACGTTTCCTGTGATTTGCATATTCACCGGCGGCCCGACGCGGACCGCAGCTGCTCGGCGATGACGATGATCATCATAGATGCGAATTTCAGTGAAAGTACCACATGCTGACAACAGTTTCGTCATTTTGATTCTTTCAGACATCTCGAACTCTGAATGATGGTTTCACCTTGAATCCTCCCGCCTCGACCGCCTCTTTCACCTGTTCCTCGCTATCGGCAGAATTCCATTAATTTCAACGGTGAGTCCTGTTTTTTCTTTCCCTTTTTTATTTTCGCCATCATCTCCTTGTGCAATTCAGTTTTCGTCATCATTCACGATATCTCGGATGCTGAAATGTCTCCGTTCGATACAATCGCTTTCTAACTGTTCAGTCTGCATAGCGGTATTTATCATACGGAATCGACTTCTGTTTTATATTTAGCTGAATCGACTTTTTATGGATTTGTTATTTTGGCGCAGAGAGATCCAGGCGACCGTTCGTTTTGGTTCTGACGCATTGTGGTGTAGGATCGAAGAAGAAGTTACACTGAAGACCAGAAAATGACCTTGCGCGGTCTAGTTAGGGTGTCTCTGGTGTAGGATCGAAGGTACGCATCGGGTGGCGTCGTACAAACTGCTGCCATTGTTTGAACACCTTGTCTCACGATCTTCCTAACGACCATGTGCTGTATAATTGATTGTTTGAATTCCTGTGTACAGGAATGGATGGAGGACGTCTGAGAATTTGCTTTTAAGGATATTCTGAGAGGCAGAGGAACTGCGACATGTATCCAGGAATTCACGTCGGAGAGAGATTCGTGAACGAAGGGGTTTCTGTTTCTTCTGCGTCTTCAGAATCATTTCAGTAATTACTGGACGGTAGCCGTGTATCCTGAAGATGGGGTGGTTTCCCAACAAATGGCCTAACGTCTCATCAGATAATGGTTTATCCGAGAAAACTTTCTAGCCGGTTGCGAAAACGGTCGGTCGAGGAATTTTCGATCTTCTCGTGTGATCGACGTCGTGGAACGATGGACGTCGTTAGCAATCGATTAGGATAAATGCGAATCCATTGTCAGCACCTCAGAATCATTGAACTCGGTCACTTTCACTTGTAGAGCCGATTTAGAAGGCCGTGTCGGAGCGGCCTGTAGTTTTGCCAGGAGAAAGATTTCTCGTATTCAAGTTCAACAGTTATGCGAACGTGACTTTCGATTTTGTTGATTTAACGGTAATCATTCTTTTCACGGGCTGACCCACAACGGATCACGAATGTTGAAGCTTCGAACGAAGCGGATACATTTTTCTCAGGCGCTGGCGCGATCGTTGAAAACCCAGCGAGTTTTGTTTTTCACAACGCCGCAAAAACAGTGTTATTTGGAGATACCTCGAGCAGAGGCTACTCCTATCATTTTATAATTTGTTTTCGTACTTCTGTTCGTCGTTAACCTATCGACGGTTGAAAGATAGCATGCCAATTACGTGTGGAGTCTGAAACGACTACACCGGATAACGAGATCAATGTTTGTCGCACTAATGAATATTTAAGCAAGTATTACAACTTGCGCGTAGACAGTGAGACTTGAGCTATACTTCTGGTCGCTAATGATATTCAACACAGCTCAGAAGAAGATGTGTTGTAGTGCAGAAGAAAACTGAATGTCATTAACAATTGTAATTGCTATCATGGCACATGATCCAAACGATTTTTCTATATTTTGGCCTGTAGATCTGTCTGAAATAGAAGGAGGGTTAAACCAGTTGTAAGCAATCTTTTAATGAATCGGTTATTGTTCTAATTCGCCAAATAGCGATCGTAAATCGTTGCAGGTATACGTTCCAGAGCAAACAGAGTTTTTTAAGCGCTGGACGAAGAAAAAACCGGTTCCGGTCCACCCTGTGATTTCGATCTCGATTATGCGACTCGAGTTAGAGGCCCGGTGTCTTTGAACCACGCGAAACGCGCGTCGAACCGAGGAGCCGCGTGGGCAGAGTTCGTGAAAGAATTTATTAGACGGACGTGCAACAGATTGTTATGTAATTCCAATATTTTCAATCGATCATGGTGCATCCTGTGCCAAGTTCAATGCAAGCGTTCTTGCACCAAAGTCCGTGTGACACTATGTTATAATTTTAATCGTGTAACACGTATCGCGTCGATCGCGAAAAAACAAACGCACGAGCAGGTCGGATGACATTCTAGAGACCGGCTTGATGAATAATAATTAACACGATCGTAATTGCATTTCATGACACGTCGAATCTTCTTCGAATCAAGATAATCGCTCCCGAGACAACAAAATCTCTTCTATTCGTTCCTTTTTTCCTAGCCGGCGCATTTCGTAATTTCCTGCAAAATTTCACTTTCTGGCGCGCACAGTTTTTTCGCACGATCGATCGGTGCGATCGATGATAGATCCGTGGACGATAACGCGGCAAGGAGCATACGGAACGCGGTTTCGCGACCGTACGCGCGTCGACCGGATCTCCTTGACATGTTAAATCACGCTCCCCGATTTCCAGCGGCTTCGTACGCCGCGCCGGCCGATCCGAACGGCCGTGCGTGCGTTTCGCGAAAAATTCGCTCGTCCGTCGTTGGTCCTCTCGAAAGCCAGCTCTCTCTCGTTTCTGCACCATGAAAATCCGCCGTGCATGCGCTGCGCTGCGTTCTAGTTCATAAATTACGCGAACAACGAGCCGTAATAAACTGAACGACGTTACGGCGTCGACAGAAACGCTCTCTCTCTCTCTCTGTCTCGGATACTCGCACGGCTGCAAGATCTTTCGAACATTCTTGTTATTTATTAATCGAAACAAACAGGCTGAATTTTTATTCCATCGAATTCCAACGCTCCTTCAGTCAGGATAGTATTGTTAACCACACGATTTTTTAACTATCCAGATAAATAATAATTGGACAGGTAGAAGAGGGTTCAAAGTGTGTATCGAGCATGTTGCAGAAACGTCACCGCCATCAAAGCTTCATCGTATTGGCAAAATTGTTGCCTGCAGAGTTCTGCCATTGTAGCTCGATTTTTCTTGAATATTTGTTATGTTATTTGAGAAACAATTCAGTGACGCTAGTCGGTTACAGGAGACTTTAAATGAATTCGTTTTATAAGTACAGAAATTTCTTGAAAATCGAGGTGAACTGTTCAAGCAGTTGGGGCAAGGACACCAAAATTAACGTACAATCTATCGATAATTTAAAATGAGTGCAATCGTTGAATTGTTTACGCTCGAAGTCGCATTTGTAAACAATGCGATAATCTGTGACCCCTGAAATTACTTCTGAATTTTGAAATTTAACACGTTGACTGTCGCAGTGGAAAATCCTGTAACTAATCAGACGTGCGAAAGTACCTTTTTACTACACACGTTCTCGAATACATAAATATTTATCTATTCGACAATACACTCCTCACTGTATACCACCACTGTGCCCTAAATATTACTCAAAATTTAATCGAGATAATGTAAACTAAGCTTAATATACAAGTAGTCTCCAGTGACTTACGACAGCAGCCAACCCGTCGAGTCCCTCCAGACTGGGAAGAGAAGCATTACAGAATTCTGTATAACAAAATTGGAATTTTTCAGAGAAAATCGACCGCGTCCAGTCGAGGAAAAGGAAACCGGCTGTGAAAAGTGCAGAAGGTGAGGCCGAAGGACAGAGCGGGTCGAAGGATGAGCGAAGGCAGCAGGTGGTTGGCCGATGCACGCGCAATTTACGTCGGTCAAACCGATATGTAGGTTGATGTTGTTCGTGTGTTGATGCGCGTTGGGCCGTCGGAGATGGTCGAGAGGGTAAAGCGGCACCGGAGCAGCCGTTTCATTCAGTATACCGACGACCGTACTGCCGGTGGGACCTCTCGAACCGATTCCGCGGGCAAACTTTCGCACAGCCACGCACTTTCGGGCCCTCGATCTTTCGTACTCGCGCTTGACCTTTCGCACCGCCACAGAACGTAAGTTTTTCCATTGCAATCGATTCTGTCCGTTCATTTATTCTTCTAGATTCATTACACCTTTCGATCGGACTTCAGGTACGGTAGAACTTTGATCATCCGAACACTGGTCATCCTATGCCAGCCGCAAGCTAAGATTCTCATTAATTGTACATTGCTTTTAATTCTGCACCACTGTATTTTACGCGCTATCATTAAATTGTTTTTTTTTTTGTGAAAGATAGTTACAATGTGATCCATCTCGTTACTAATTGCAGTTCTGATGATCGAGGTCCTACCGCATTTTTTTTAGTAAAGTGTTTAACGTGTACAGGTGGTTATTAGGGAAGAGACCGTGGGGAATTTTATTTGAGACTTTGCAAACGATTTAGTAATCTGTGAAAAGTATTACGTACGCGTAGGTAGTTTTTGAGACGTACGTGTTTTTGTATTTTTGTTAACCCATTGCGTTATGATTTTATTAATCACCGAATAAGCTATGGTTACTGTTTAAGTGTCCCAGTTCTCTGGTAAAGAAGAAGCATGAATTGGAACGTGCTATTTAACTTTGACAACTGAAGGAGGTTTTCTTACCTTGATGCAAGACTGCATCGTGTTTTTCTAATACCTGGAGAAAAATTGGTATCCCTTGCGTGACTTGCTTTTATAAGACAGGAGTTAATACCATCATGTCATATCCATAAATAAGGTTTTTTTCAATATGACTTCGTTAAATGGAAACAAATTATCAACCGACGTTATTTTTAACTATGAAAATACTGAATATTCATTGTAGAGTTCTTGTTCAGATTTTTAAAAACTTTATGTTATATATAAAATTGTTTGCAACAGGTCGTGCGATGGTAATCCAAATTTTTATAAAAAAATTCTGAAGAAAACAGATCCCTTCTATACATACTATAATTTTATAAAAGAGGAACAACATTACTTATGAGGTGACCTGACACTTCGCTGTTTTCAACATTAATTACGCAGAACAGAAATATTTTACTGTTTCATCGAACAATTTGCATTTTGTGCCATTATTGCAATGCTCTCCAAAATTTTGTAAGAATCAATGGCTATTTAATTGAATCATCCCCTGTGGCGGTCAGCGTGTTAACAATATTTTTTACTTCATAAGAAAAAAAGCATGAATACGCGTATGTCGGTATCCTTGAAGAAGTCTATCAACGTCCTCGTTGAAGAATTTGCACTTTGTTCCCTCGCCACGGCGATAGAACTGAGATTGAAAAACTTAGAACGTGTGAGTGAAGCATGAGACTCGGCTGTAGTTCACGAAGTATCGTTTAAAGTCTCGTCGATTGCCAATAGTTCTGCATCGATACTCGGTGGACCTGGAAAGCGGTCCTCTAACTTCTGGTCGACTTTCGATCGATGCTCTCCGCGGGCGAGTGCACGCGCTGACTTTCCTTGAAATTTCTCAGACGAGAAGGAGAACTTCGTCGACCACGTTTCATCTCTGCTCGCGAACGTTTAAAAACAGAGGCAAAGGCGTCGCTCGGAGGCGATTTCGCAACAGATTCGATCGTTTGCCCGTCAATCAGCAAAGCAAAGGCATTCGCGATAGTTCGAATCAATTAGTTCCGGGAAACGTGTTGTTAATAAAGAACATTGCTCACGTGTACAATGAGCAATCACTGTTCCAGCTGTCTCCGCTCTGGCAAAAATCCGGTTGCAGTGGAGAAAAGAATTAAAGAGTCGGTGCATGCCCTCGTGGATTTACGAGGAAACCACAAAAATCGTTGCACTGGAAAGAAAAACACTGTAACGAGACTAATTGATAGGTGTCCGCAGATTATGACTACCTGCGACGCGAATTGTATTTAAAAAACGACGATCGATCATCGTAGCACGATCCCTGGTATTTTCATCGACGGTCCGGCTGAACCATCCACGGAGACTCTAAATTATAGAATTCGTGAATGTCCTCAGGGGTTCAGGAAGAAACTACAAAAAGTGTTGCATTGGAAAGAAAAGACACTGTCTCGAGAATCGTTCATAGGCGCGCGCAGACGATGACTGGCTGCCATGCTAATCGAATTAAAAAAACGGTTACCAATTATCGTGGGATAATTCCTGGTATTTTCATTGCCAATCCAGATTTTTTACGTCTCGCTCGGATGCGGACAGGCGCAGAAAAGACGCTTCGACGTGTCCGGCTGAATGTTATTCGCTATGAAATTGTTTTTCACGATCCGAGGACACGAAAGATAATACGCTGTTTTCCCCGTTTTCACCGGAGGACCCGTGCGCGGTATTCGGCCACGATCATGAAACTTATTCCGCAGTCGTATCAACGAGCCTAACCGAATGTAAACAGAAAATTATACGGTTCTTTCGCGGGACTCCAACCCGTTGAAAATTGAAAGTGAATTTCGCGTCTCATTAGAAAGCGAATTACCGGCACTCGTGGCTCGGTCAACGAGCGATGTTAACATCCGGATAAGTCGCGATTATTATACCCCATCAGCCACAATAATAATCGAATTCCAAGTGGAAAATCTATTGAAAATATAGCGTCGATTTTTCAGGAGCTATCTTAGTACGATCAGTCTGCGAAGAGATGTACTTCAGGCTTCAACTGTAAAGGAAGTAAAGATGCGATTTTTTTTATATTTTACAATCTATTGAAACGTACTTCAAGCTGTCTATATTTAAAATTGCATAAAAAAATATCAATATTTACAGGAGATACATCAATTGTTGTAAAATGTGTCTCTTCAGACATGGGTGGACGCGATTTCGCTATTTTGGTTGTCGTAAAACAGAAAAACGAATTTTTTTCATAAACTATTTTATACTGCCTGCCATTTGACGTAGACGTACATCGTTTCTTCGAAGAAAGAGGATAGAGTAAATTGTTGAAGCTCTCATACGCAGCGTGCGCCATGCTGGAAAATTGTTCGAGGAACTGATATTTGCATCGAAAGCTTTGCGGCTCGATTGTCTTCGACCCGACGTCCTCCGTCGGCATATAGCCGAGAAGAAAGTGATATGAAATTTGGAGAAAGCGTACACTAGTTTCTATACGACGGTACTGTTAACTCACCGCGACGGGAGCAACAAAGCTAACGAGATCAGCGAATCGACGAATTTGCCTGCGCGAAAACATCCGAATCATTTGTAACATTTCCATTGTTCTTATCTCGATCTCAGCGTTCCGTGGGGTCGAGGATTGTTCTTCGATAATCTGTGCGCGCTGAAAATAATCGCATCATCCCCCAAACGAAAAAGAAACATGCAGAAAGCAGATGAGTCTGATAAAAATATGCAGATTATAATTGCTTGTACAATTACACGATTCGGTGCAAACCGGACGATTAGTTTACGTAACACGCGGCCGTGCTTGAGTATTGTCAGTGTTTGTTTAACGTGACCGTGTTTCTTGTTCTTCGCATGCTGGACTTTACAACATGCTTCTGCATCTGTTAGAAAACGAGCAGGTTCATGCAGCAACCGAATCAACGGCTGCAAACGCGCTACGAGCACGTGAGCGAAAACAGGAAAGAAATTTTCGATCGTTTATAACATAATAAGAGATACAAGATACGTAAAGCCTTGTTTTCGACCGCGCCGCGTTTAGAAAGGCAAGTAGAAACAGACGGTGACGGACGGACGTAAGAATCGAGCGTACTCAAGTTCACGCGTGCACTGAAAATCATATTGAACGGAATTATTATAGCACTTTCCTGATTGTTCACAATGAATTTTATGCTGCAATCAATTTGTCAACACCTTCGCTGCCACGCTGTGCTGAGATCGATTCAATATTTACTATAAATTGATTAAATTCGCCTTTTATAAACAGACTGAAAACGACTCGCCTTTCGAGACTTTGATACAACATGAGAGTAATCTCAAATGATGCCCTTTTTAATCAACGATCTTCATAATTTCATAGACAGATACATACCAATTGTATTTCAGTGTCATCCACGTACGAGTGACATGGCAATCAAAATGTAAACCGACAAAGACGATTTAACTCGTCACTTAAAAATACCTCTGCCGTCGATCCAACTTCATTCCCATCCGGCGATAAACAGTGTGACCGAAAAAATGGCCCAGCCAACGGGCCAACAATTCCCAACTATTGTCCAAAAAGAAATGCATACGCTCCATTCCGCCAAGAATTCACACGAAAGTCAAAAACGTCTCGCTGATGGAGATTCGTCGTAATTTGTTTTTCAGGTAACTCCAGAGAGGCGTAAAAGTGTGCCAGGACGTCCACTTTCGCCTGGTCCGTTCGCCCGATCGCAAGCTATTGTCAAGAACCGTCGGAGAAACACACAGCCACAGGTGTCCTCGACGAGCTATGATATCCTGATCGATCGACATCCTCAGATCCTAGAAGGAACCTCGACCTCGAACGTTTTAACGGCTGGTGCGAGTAAAACGAGCCAGCATGTCTTTTCTGCGATCGGCGGGCGACGTGATCGGTTTCCTGATCCTCGCGGCAGTCTCGATCGTCGAGAGTATCGTCAGATCGTTCATCCCTTTGAAGTACAAGATGAAGAGCATCAACGGGGAGATCGCCCTGGTGACAGGAGGCGGTGGCGGTCTGGGTAGACTGGTTGCCCTCAGACTAGCCAACCTCGGCGCCGTCGTCGTCATCTGGGACGTTAATGAAGCCGGTGAGCACGAATCTCCTGCGTTTCGACTACTCTTTTTTTCGGGGATGGAATCGTTTGCAGCCATCTCGAGCGTCCTGTGTCGATAGCGATCACAGGAAACATTTTTTTAGCGACTTTTCAAACACAGAGAAGCTCGGTTGATTCAACGGTGCTGGGAGAAAAGTATGTCATATTTCTGGCGAGGTTTTTATTGGAAAGAATATCGAGGTATGCAGGGGTAGACCAAAGATTTGTATAGCAGAGGAAAGAGAAGTATGTATTTATCTAGGATGCAAATCATACGGACGCTGCTGTAGAATCAGCCGAGTTTCTCCTACCGAAAAAGAATATTGCACAGTTAGGAAGTTTTAGGCAAGTCGGTGACAAGCAGACGCGGTGTTTTTACTCCATGAAAGCTTTTAATGGAAGGGAACAGACCTTCTGAGCTGTTTTGATGTTATAAAACACTGTCAGAATCAGCCCTTTTATTTTACTCCGTTTTCCATGCACCTGGCTGCGTTATTCGATCCAGAAATTCTGGTATCAGCTCGGTGAAACGAATATCACCGAGGGTCAACGAATCGCGGCGAAGCCGTTGCATAAAATGAGAAACCATACCGATAACTGCACTAATCCGTTTAGGACATAGTTTCCAGCTCGAGGCTGCCACCGCTAACGAGATACTCTAACATCTTCGCCTCTGGCACACGGAATTGTGTAATCCCGATAAAACCGAGCCCTCCGTCGAACCGATCGTCGAAGAAACGTTGTGAAACGAGTCGGGATGAATCTGCTCTAGATTTTCGTAACCTCTGACCGCTCCACGCGGTGCGTTCGCTTTAAAAACGTTTGAAACTCGTCAAGCGAGATGAACCATTTTGTAAACGTGCTACGTGATCGACCGGACCTGCAGGACTTCGAGGAGGGTCCTTGAGAGATCGTCGAAAGATGCACCTGACCCGTGGAAAATTTTTCGATGCTCCGTTCGGATTTTTCGCAACTTGACTCACCTGGGTGGACGTGAGATTTGGTCGCAGGATTTACGATTATTTTTCGACGATCGATGGTTGGATCGGTGTCAAAATCTCTTTATAAAAATCATATTCTTTATTTTACACGTCTCCATAGTTTCGCGTTCTTGACACTGTGCACGCCACAGTGAAAACGGCCATACCTAATCAGACGCGATATAATTTACTATTTTTTATATAAATCGTAAAGACAAAAACGATTTGAATACTCAGCCGTGTTCTTGTGTTTCTAGATTACTGTTGCAGCATGACGTTTGCTCAGAATTCTGCGACAATCGATAATTATTTCATTAAATTGAATTTGAGGTGTCGGTCATCGGTGACCGTCACGGCGTTCAACGTGTTAACACTGTGATTTCCCGGTCCTCCCGATATGGGTGACACTTATTGTTGGATTCGATCATTATTTATTTGTCCATGTGTAGCATCGATAAGTATATCATGCGTGCGATGCGGAACGTTTCAGGAACATCCGAATTTCAAGGTCGAGGCGTGATCCAACTTGTAAGGTGGACCGATCGTGCGCGGGACTGCGTGGCCATTTCTCAAATGTCACGTATCGCGTCCTTGCGGGGGAATCCGAAAATTAGCATAATTGAAGTACTGTACCGGCTCCTCCGATGGTTTAACCCGACGATAGTGCTACCATGATCCCTGTTGTTTGTCTTTCGTGGAAGATTTCCGGCGGAAATCGAGATCCGTTCAAATCGTTTGCAGTCGATAATCGATATCCATGTAAACTATTGCTTCTAAGAGGAAGTGTTTTAATTTTTTTAACGCGGAAGACAATTACTCAGCATCTCTGAAGCAATTATTAACGATTTAATTGTTTCTTTTATTATTTATAAAAAGTACTCAGGACTTAGAGGACGGACAGCACTCGGGTGTGTAGAGAGATGAGTGTTACGCGAGCTACACACAATTTTATTTCGATGTACAAATTTTTAAAAAATTGTTTGCAAGCAGTAGTGTGCTGATTTTTAGACCTACTTTTATTCGGTTTGTTAACCATTGTCCGGCCTCTAAAGAAATGAAACAAATCTGTCGGTTTACGGTAGAGAAGCTTAGGTTTGCAGTCATTCGATTAAGAAACGTTTGCTTACGGAGATAGAGCATATCAAATGTTTTTCTTTCTTTTTATAGCTAGATAACATCGCAATTATTTTTTGTTGCACAAGATTTTCATAATAACGCACGAAAAAAAAAGGATTCAGGGCGTAATGATCGCCGCGGCTGATGTAATCGTGGGTTGGCCGATCTGATATCGAATTGCGCTACGAAAAACGATATAACGCGGTCTTACCACTTTCCCGTGTCGGCATACAAGAGATTGATTGCCTGTTGACCTAAGAATTTGTTTTTTCTTCAAAACAGTTCGATCATAAATCGAACAGTTTGTTTTTTCTTGCAAGCATAATCTTCGATAACGATCATCGAGAAACAGGATCCTACCTCGAACAGATGCAATCGCATGCATAGCGATGTTTATTTAAATTTCTGTTTACCGATCGAAATCGTGTTGTTCGAACATCTTACGTAATTCCTCTTTTATCGTCCCTGTTTTTGAATGTTTTTCAACGTTTTTATCGATTCCTGTTTTGGCGTGCCTCTTCGTCTTCCACTTTTCTTATAGATCCAACAAGGTGATTTCATTGTGTGTTCCAATAGACGTTTTTCTTTTATTTCGTTCGCATCTTTCCTGTTTGTGCTTCACATCCTGCTTAGTGAGAGATTCTAGAAACCTCTTCCAACCGCAATAAGGCAAAATATTGTAGGAAACTATTGAGAAATTCACAGGTGGAACGGCAGAGTTAATGAAAACCGCATGAAGACGCTAGAGGGCTGTATTATAACAGCAAAAAGAAGATTGAATTTCTAATTAATTTCCGTGTTGAGATCTGTGACGTAACGTTGAATGTACCCTGGTGGAATAAACCCTAATTCCTCCACCGATCGTACGATCTTCGGATTTATTTCAGATTTGACAAGTGTATTTCTATTCTTCCTACGGTAGAGAAGAAAAATTCTAAAAAAATAGCGATTCAACTTGGTCTAACTACGAGATCGAGCTCGAGGGTATTTCGGCGTCCGCAAGAGGAAACTCTCTGACGTAGAAAGTCGAAGCTGTTTCGCTGGTTGGCCAAGTGGTACGCGAGCTCGCGTAGAATATGGAAGGATAATTGCTAAACCTCGAGCACGTATCCTGTTTCCCTGTGTTGCGTTGCGTTCCACGCAGTTTCTCACGATTTTCATCGTAAGGAGTCGACGATTGCCAAATCCGCCGAGGGAAATGCCGATCGACGGGGTCCGGATGATCGAAACGCGAAAAGGACGCGGTGAACGGCGCACCGCTTCCATCGAATTCCATTTTTACGCCGACCAACCAGTTTTGCTAGCCTGGACTTCCTAGCCACGGCCTTGAATCGCGCCCCACTTTGCGTTTCATGCTCTTTCATTCTCCCATGCTCTCGTCGAGTTGCTCCTATTCCTTGTTACGCGAGTGAACGCCGATTCTGGATGGAACAGACAATTTTTAAAGTTCCAGACTACTTGAGATCTGACGATTAACGAAACGCGAGGGGGTATGTTCTTTTAGAAACGGCGAAGCTAGTCTGGTCAAGGTCACAGTTGACCCTTCAGCGATGACCAGCAGGCACTGTTGAGTTCTCTGATGAAATTTTGAGTAATGGCATCGTTTGTGTGATGAGTAATGGGATCAGATATTCCATAAGTAATGTCGCTACTTATGATGCTGTTCATTGAAGAATTCTTTTTAATAATGGAACAGGGCCAGGAAAAATAATGGTCGATATCTCCATAACTAAAAGTAATTGTAATTGTTAATTCGTGCTTGCGGTTTCCTTTAAAAACAATAATAATGAGGCTGTACAGTGCACATTTTTAACGTTACGTTTACACGTTGAACCGTTCAAGTAAATAGAAATAAATTGATATACAGTAGTTGATAAAACAAAAAGTTCTCTGAATTTCTCCTATGCACGGCAATTTTTCTGCAGAATTGTACAGCATCGTTTTAAGAGCCGAGGAGGAACCTGGAGAGGCGCAGTCTCGGTGTCCCCGCGGTACCAACTACATTTATTCATGTGAAATAGCTCCAGTTCTCGTGAAGAGTCCAATGAAAAGCCGACGCGTTCGCGGTCGACCTTTATGATTCCGGGCCTCGCCATCGAGGACGCGTGTTTCGGTTGCAAAGAAAAAAAAAAACGTAGTCGGTGCTCGTGGAGTGCAGTCCCGATCAGTATGCCGGTCGTGAATTCCAGATTCTGATTGCCGCCGATTAAAATTCATTACGCGAGTTTCCTCTGCCCGTGAACCCGGACTGTCTCTCTCTCTCTCTATCTCTCCTTTCGCCATGATTAATCGCCCGCGACTCTTATCGCTCTTATTCATCCTTCCACCGTTCGGTTACCTAACATCCAGAGAAACCAGAAGTCACACCTCCGGTACCTAGATCTTCTGCTTCTCCAACGATGATCGATCATGCTCCCTCGACCTCGACTCGAAGGTCCAACGAACGACCGATCTCCGGGCGTGTAATTCTCATGGTTTCCCGCAGGGACGTCGTTGATCGTATCGGTCGACCTTGGCGCACCGGAAGAAGGTTGTACGAAGGTGCGTCGATCCTTGAAGAGGAGACGGTGACTGATTTTTACGGTTCGAAGGAAATTGTCCCGTTCGTCGACCCGTGATCATGCACCCGCCCACGGTGCGACGAAGGTCGCCCGTCGAAGGCTCTTTTTCACGGCGCCCGTTCAAGGTCACCGCCGTCAGCTCGGGGTCAACCTGTCGGTTCCTTCTCGAGAGATATAGCAAATCTCGAGGTTCCTTACTAACCTGCATCGAAGCTGGAATTTGAAAACAGAGCTGGTTCAATTTTTGACGCTGTATCGATCTATCGGTTCACTCAGACCTGACAATGTTTAAAGAATGAATAATAAGGCAATTGTATATGTATAAGCAATATTTACAAGAAGAATCAAGGAGGTTGATGAGGAATTCAAGAAGATAAAATGAAATTGTTTTTGCTAAATGTCCGTGGACGAACTCGCGCCGTTTGGGAATTCATGGCTTCAATTATTTCGTAACGAGGTCACGGAGGACTTTCGGGTATTAAGGGTGTCCTTGGGTTCGCAGACGATTTACATTATCCCATGCCGAGTACGAGAACTTGTTTTTAACGGGGCGAGATAAATGCCAGTAAGACCCGATTGCGTTCGATTTATTTCTGAATATCGCAGCGAGGTCTCACGATTTCTTTCGTGTCATGCGAGTTTCAAAATCGTTCTTGGCGACGGTGGAAAAATATCGGAGTGTAAAAATAAATGTTTGCACAAACAACCATTATGCCGTTGCCCCTTATCATCCATTAAATACGTGAACGGCTTTAATCGTTGCGCTTGAATTTTTCTGCCTTTCTGAATTATTCTGATTGCTCCATTTAATTGCTGTTATACGGATGATTTTATTATCTAGGTGTCCCTTATCACTTCACAATATGCGTCGACGACTCTAATCGTTACGCTGGAATTTTCTGTTCCTCTGAGTTGTTGCGATTGATCCGCAATCGTTAATTACTTAAAAACATAAATATCTGACGAACTGAAATCTCCTCTATCTATGAACAATTATTCTGGTTTAATCCGTTTCATCGGTGCAACAAACCATTACTTTTCTTCGATCTATAAATCATGATCCAATGGTTACCGAACATCGTCTACGGTTCGTAAGCTAAATCTCTGGCTCCATCCGCAGAACCAGAACGGGTACTATTATCTTCTCGCAACAGGTGGACACCGTTTCGACCCCCTGTTCAACGATTGTTCGTGGATTCTGTGAACTCGCAGAGCGTACGACATCGAGGACGTTTCATTCGCATAACACGCGACGGGTTACGAAACGGGTTCGTGAGAAGAAACGCGGAATAAAAGGCTTCGAGTCGACGATTCCTCTCGCGCTTATCGGCCCTTCGAGCTCGTGATAAAATTGTAGGACGCCGTCAGGATCGTCGTGAAAACCGAAACGCGTTTCATTGGTCCGACCGGGTTCTGTTTCAGGTACCGAGGAAACGGTGAAGCTGGTGCAGGCTGCAGGAGGAACCTGTTATGGTTACGTCTGCGATTTATGCGATCGGGAGGATGTTTACAAGAAAGCAGCCCTGGTCAGGGAAGAAGTTGGAAAGGTGAGACACCCTGTTACCGAACATATTCACGAATTTGTACAGGATGTTCCAAAAACGGTGTATTGGGTTGAGTAATAAATAATTTCTGATTTATCTTCTTCAATTTATTGATGATTATGATCGCTCTACGTTTCAGAGATCCTTGCCTTTAAATGTGAAGGGAAAATCAGTAGAACAGATAAACTATTTGGATTTTTGGAATGAAAAAACTCAATCCAATACAATTTTATAACCACAGATTCTTTAAGCCAAAAGAAATCGAAAAGTCCTTCACCATGTTGCATACACACAGACACACAGCGAGCACTCAATCTTCAATCGCTCGTATCTCGAAGACGAAGCGGCGGATTGCAAAATGGTAAACGACTTTTCGATTTGTTTTCCCAGGGAGAATCTACTGTTTCCAGATGACACAACCTTTTCGGGACATTCTGTACAATTGGACGTCTGAGATAACGTCTGAAGAATCGTATTGAAGAGAAAAAAACAAGTTTTTTAGAACCGTTTTGGTGGTTGTCAAGGACGATCTTATCGAGTTGTCAGTGTAGGAGACACCGAGCGCGTCGACGAGGTTCAATGACACGTTTTCCGAGTCTCGATTTCGTAAGAACCTCGAGGTTGAAGAGGGTACAGCGAAATATCTTGGCGAGATCGAAGGTCTTTGAAGCGGATAAGCGAGTTTGGGGCGACCGGTGGCTCCGGAGTCATTATGGAAACCGGTGTTGCGCCACGACGTTGTCTGATCCGTTTCAAAAGACTATGAAATCGCATGTGCAGTCTGTCTAGGAGAAACGTGACTGGCATCGCTCTTAAATGCTTCACTACGAAAACAGGACAAAAACCACCGTCTGATTAACACTAGGTTTGCGGACATTTCTTACGTACCTGTCTCTACGGACACGCGTCAAGTTGACGCGTGAACGAAACCGCACATTTTCTTCAAAAAACAACGTATTTTATTTAAAAACAACATATCATATACTATTAACTTATAAATGAAACTATGTGATATTATATATTTATATAAAATTTATAATATTTAACGTTATGCAACGTTACATTTATTCCGCGCATTCGTGAAATTCGAAATGCGTCAAAATGACGCGTCCCGTGAACCTAGTGTTAATTATTGCCAGATTTATTGTTTCTCAACGACCAAAACTGTTGCAAATCAGCCAGTCACCCTGTCGCTGGATCACAAAATAACAATCGACGTCGATGTTGCAGGTGACGATCCTGATAAACAACGCTGGCGTTGTTAGCCAAAAGAAATTCATGGACACGCCGGACAAGCTCATCATCCGAACGATGAACGTGAACGTGATGAGCCATTTTTGGGTAAGTTCGCTACGGTGTTTGTGCAAGCAATTTCAGAGGAATACTCGAACCTCTCCGGAAGCTTGTATAAACGATAAGTGAAACAGGAAGGTATGCATCTCTCGAATCAGTGGTGCCAAGGTTCTGTAAACAACGGTACTTATAAGCAGCCATTTATCCTCGAGTCGCTGACATTTATGATCGGAAGATCTGACGTCCTTCGAGTTTTCCTACGCTACCGAATCCGCCGCTGTTTGTTCAGCTCTGGGTTCCGGTGACATTTCTGAGGAAGATGGAACGTTCTTTGATCATTCCTGCGGTATTGAATCTGCGAGTTCCAAGTCCTAGCCCGGACAGCAGCGAATACTGTACAGGATGGCTCATGCGACTGGAGCAAGTCACACTGCAATTAGAAAGGAATATTAGAGGAAAAAGGCGAATGGTTCAAAGAGGACTACATTTCCAGGACCAATTTTTCTCGCCGATATATCCATTTTTGCGTAAATCGAACCCTCTCGTCCTTCTGGGTAAAAAAGTAATAGTGGTCGAGAAATTAGAGCTCCACCCTAGGCACAACAAGACATTAACGACAACAATTAATAATAAAATAGAACAATTATAACAGTAGACGATGTGTGAATGTCCTGGGCGGGACGAGATTGCATCACTCAGAACTGCACACAGTATCTGATTTAATATCAATTTCTGAATCTGTACTGTATTTCTGGAATCTTTCATATACTTTTTAAGGGGATTTCGCTGTACGCCTGCCTTCGGAACATGTCTCCACGGGTTTCGTACGAAAGATCACGACATTCCGCTGTTCTGCACCGAGTGAGAGGCATTCCTCTGCTCGCGGCCCCTCTGTTCGGGATCGTTGGCGTGGGTCAGGTGGGCAAACCGGTCGGATGGATGCAGCCACTCGGCCGTGCAGTTGCAGTGTGTTGCGGTTACGACATGCAAGGGGCTCGGTTGCCAAACGCGGATAGTTCTTCGACGCGAATGCTCGCCTGGGCTGATACTTTCGATGAGAAACCAGTCGGAAGACGGCTGGTCCCGGTCGCATTCCATCTTCCGAATCGCTCGACCCCGCGTCCCTACGATCTCTTTCCTCTCTTCTCGATGAAAATTCAGCCGGTCGGCCGGAGTTTCCCCGGTGAAAGCTCCCGGGAGATGTCCAGGCATCATCGACGGCGATAGAGTCGGCTGAAAGAACGTCGTGCGGATTCGCGGCACGAAGTACGGAAATTCTGCCGCTGCCCGACCGAGAATACCGATTTCACGACCGTTGCGTCACGACGCATCAATTTGCCAGCTATTCAGATATCCGTTCTATAATCAAATAAAAATGAAACAGGGACAAGGCCTGCGTGGATCGTTTCGCTGGCGTGCCCGAGAGGATGATTAAATCGAGACCTTTTCAGGACCACGTTCATTGCATTTCAAGCGTTAACGATGTCGCCAGCGACCTTCGTTGTACCATCAAACCCTGAACACTTTCGGCTCGGATGAATTCACAGAGCTTGGAGAGTTATGAGACGTTTTTCCGCTCGCAGCCTCGAACGGCTTTCAAATTACGAGTCGTTTTAATTGGCGACCGGCTAACCTGTTACCGGTTTTACTTTCAGCAGCGCGGACACTAGGGAAACACGAAAAAGAAACAGATAGAGCCGCGTTGAAAAGTGGGTTAACCGCTTCGTAAAGATACCGTCAACCTCTTATTGCATCCGATGTCACGGTCATTTCGGTGGGATCGCGGCGTATCCACTTTCCAATGCCCCTTTTCGCTCGCAAGTCTCACCGTGTCAACCATCGTTTGCTTCTCTGTCCTTATCGTTATTTACCGCGCCAACTTGTACAAACATATTCTCACAGTTCGAGTCACGCCTGCAATTTTACCTGCAACTTTTCGCACGGTGGTGTGTAAGACTCGTTCTTAGGGTGGCTTTTTATAACACCGTTTATTTTTTGTTTCTCAGACGACCAAGGCGTTCTTGCCCTCCATGATGGAGAACAACAAGGGCCACATAGTGAGCATCGCCAGCCTGGCTGGACACATCGGAGTGCCGAAATTAGTAGACTACTGCACCTCGAAGTTCGCAGCGATCGGTTTCGAGGAAGCTCTCCACATGGAGCTAGCGGTAAGGATATCGAATTCACCTACTTTTCGATGAACGATGGCCGCATGTTTCAACAGAACTTCATTACATTCTCTGCTGCATCTTTTCTAGGCTGACGGATACAACATCAACACGACGGTCGTGTGTCCGTTTTTCATTCGCAGTACCGGCATGTTCGAAGACGTTTCGCCTAGGTATGCATTTATTTCGCATGAGATCATTACCGGATGCATCATTCTTACGTCTCTGTCTCCTGTTCTTCAGGTTCTTCCCCAGGCTGAGTCCGAACGAAGTTGCGGATCGCGTGGTGTCCGCCATGAGGTGTAACGAGAAGATCGCCGTAGTACCTGGATACCTGTACCTGCTGCTCGTAGCGAAATGGTATAGCTTTTTAAGAGGCGCAACAGCGGAACCGAATTTCAACTGGAATTTTCTACATCGGTTTCGTTCGATTTTCAGGATGTTCCCGTGGACCTGCGCAGGGATGTTCATCCGTGGCATCGTGTCGAATAACCTTGGCTACGACAAGGAATCGAAACCCATCCCTGCTCCTGAGACCATACCGAACGTTCTGACGAAGGACCAGAACGGTACAAATATTCATCATCAACTGACCAGGCGCGTCTCCAGCTCCGAGAGGAAGCCCTAATCGTACTTTGTGATCGCTCCTGCATACCCGAAATTTACTCAAATTATATCTTTCTCGTCCGCGTAGGGCACGCGCGGGTATAGAATTCTTTTGTAATTTCGATCGTCGAAAGGCAGTCACGTAATTCACGATACAGCCTTATTAAAAAGTATATTGCGAAAGTCATGTTACATGGCACGCGTTAGAGCCGAGCCGTACCGTGCGTCGAGGGGCTTGTTTCTAAGCGAGTTGTTGCGCAAAATTAGGACAAGTTTCGTGGAACGAAGCGTGGAAAGTGGAAACAGAAGAGCCCGAGAGACTTGTATCTCGCACGAAAAGAGATTGTTTCTGTGAAATATATGTTCTGGTGTTTTATGTCCGTCTTTTTAAGAGCCGCGGCTCGAGGAACAATGGCTCGGGTACGAGTGAAAGTTTTCAAGATGGACAGACGATAGAAACTTCGACCGTTCGCGGAATATCGCGCGCGCGCGCGCGGTTTGAACGGAATTCATTCGTTTCGAATGGATTTCGTCGTTCGGAATTCAAAATCGTCCAAGAAACGACACGGGTACAATTTATGCACTGTTAATCGGCACGTTGTGATACGATATTGAACACTGTACATCAATATTAGCTTAAGGATAGCGTAAGATTTTCTATTTGTTGTTTGTAACATGCGGTTGTCGAGGAACGAGCAATGTGTATATTTATCAAGTGCATGTAACAGCTCGACGATCGTCGTGTAGCAGCTTACGGCCGTCGAGCATGAACAAATAAAGTGTCATTTTCACGTACTGCTTCGTCTCAGCCACTGATTCGTACAATGAAATTCATCGTGACGGATCAATGCGGATGCAAGCGGTATTATCACCGGGTGCCATATGTTATCCCTGATGCAAGCGATTGTTTTACACAACAAAAACTATAATAAACAACATTTCCCACTCTTCTGTATTATTTATGAAGTTCATGAGTCGCATCGTCCAAGAGGAGCTTGTCTTTCGATCGAAATGAAATTTTGTAACAGAATGTACATGATTTTCGTCCGACCAGGGCTCTATCAATTTCGGTGACCCAGTAATTTCAGAAACCATGCAATTGATCCGATCAGACGCGCGGTTGCTGATGCGTAAACGCGTTAGAAAACATGAAACACAAAACGACCCACTTTCACTCAGGCTTTGCTATTTGGTTAAACTCAAAGTTCATTGCTGTACAAGGCTGACTCACTGGCAAGAGATAGAAATGACTATTGAAGCGTCCAAGTGGCGGAGGACAAGGAGATCTGTTCTGCAATGGCATTCGAAGACCTTGAAAATAACCAGTCCTTAAATTCATATAACCTGCTATAACAATTTATTAAATAAATTCTCATAGCATCATTCTCGTACTTTGCAAAGGATTTTCAAAAAATTGTTAGAAAATAAAACAGGAAGAACGTGCAATCCGAAATAACGATTTCATGATTATGCGACCAACCGATAGCGCAATCGTGTCATAGATGGAAGAGCGTATGCCACTTTTATTCCTTCTGGTTACTGTGTCAACGAAATGCAGCGATAATAAGCCTGCGGAGCTGGAAACGCCTTAGATACGCATTGCAGAAATATTACTATACACGGGTAGAAGGTGATTAACATTATAATCGCGTTACATCAAGCAACCTCGGTTATTTCGATTGTTTGCTTCCCTATTCCGCTGGGAAGAATTATGAAACAATCATATCCATTTTCTAAGATGGATAAATGGTTCAACAAAAACGAATCTATTATAATTTACGACAGTCTTTATTGTTGGGGGGCAAACGGTCCATATCAGAAGAATATGCGCTGTCCAAAAAGTTTCAAATCACTCCTATAGGGATAATGATATACGAATGATAGCGTGCTCGTCATCGCATAATTGAGATATACGCACGAGTGGGTGGACACACTTTCCTAGTATGAATATTAAACGGTTACACTTCTGTTCAGCAAGCACAGATTCCTTATTCGTAATTCAGTGTTCCAAAAAATGAGCAGAAAATATGAGAGGATCAGAAGGACATCTTTTGTTCTACTCTTTACACGATTGCACTTTCATCTCTTCAAATTACAATGAAATGAACAGCTTTGCATCCAACGATAGGAACGTGACGATTCTGAAAATACTGGGTCGTCTGTCGATCCGAATAATTCTGAACGACGCCGCATTTCGTCCAGAACACCATACGCGTAGAATCGTCGATACCGTGTATCAGTCGCGGGAAATAATAGGACACGTGTCGGTGCACAGCTGGAATCACATAGTCTCGCAGTAAAATAGTAATAGAGCGACGATGGCAATCTCTGCGTTACGTCAAGTCAAACAAAAAGCGTCACCAGTTACCATTCCCGGCGAGACCATCATCCTGTGCTGGTTAGAAGCGATACCGAAGGAAAAGAGAAGATCCAAACACGCGGCGCGGTGTCGAATATTCGTGATCGTACGGAAATCGGCTCGGATTCTCGCAGCAGATAAAAATCGTGCGGTATCAGATCGACGCGATTTTTTTCCCCCGACCAGAACGCCGTTTATCGTTATCATAGTGCAGATAACGAGACCAGTCGCGTTACGGTACTATTCGCCTCGATTACGTGGTAGATTTTGTTCGGTCGATCGCAAAATCGGGCTAGCCGGATCGGGTCCTCCGTATGGACCATCGATTTCTTTGGAAAGCATGATTCGATCCACGGAGACCGTGATCCAGCGATATCAGAGGATCGATCGATGATTGTGAAGAAGATTGTCAGTAGTCGAACGCGAAGATGAGGAGCTTCGAAGGCGCAGGACTGCTTCTGGTCCTCCTGTGCTGGGGATGGACGACACCCGAAGCCTTCGACATGAAGACCGTGAGCCTGTGCATTTCCCAAAAGTCCTGTGAGAATTGCCTGGAGGCCAGCGACTCCTGCGCCTGGTGCAGCGATTGGGTAAATCTCAGCGACTCCGCCTGATCGAAGCAACAGAAAATCATTGGAGCTACTTGTAAAATACTTTGTCTGTGTGATCGTTTCAGTCGTACTCGAATTCTACGCTCGGAAAGCCACGATGCAACGTGCCGGAGAGGCTCAGAGCGTTTGAATGCCCTGCGGATGAGATTCGCACGGCTCCGCCGGGATCGTTGGAGGTGAAGGAAGATCAGGATTTTCAGGACGTCGAGGTACCTGGTCAGACGCCTCTGCAGTTGAGGCCGCAGAAGGTTAAAGTTCGAATTAGGCCTCGTTCGAAGACGGTGATACCGATTCATTATCGACCTGCAAAGTACGTTCAACTGATTTGTAAATAACTTACGATCATGTAACACGTTAACGCGTCGATTTAGAAACTACCCGCTCGATCTGTACTACCTGATGGACCTGACGTGGTCGATGAAGGACGATAAGGACACTCTGGTGGCCCTAGGATGGAACATGATGCAGACACTCGGGACGTTCACCACGAATTTTCGACTAGGCTTCGGCAGCTACGCCGACAAGCCCCTGATGCCTTCCATCCTCCCAGGACACGAAGATAATCCCTGCGACAGCGAGCAGGCTGTTTGTTCGCCGCTCTACTCCTTCCGACATCGCTTGAGGCTCACCGACGACATCGAACGGTTCATCAAAGAAGTACGTCTATCTTCGAAAGAGAAAGAATTCCAGAGTTTCGAACGGTTGAACGTGTTCCAGGTGAACCATAGCTCGGTCACTGGGAACCTCGACAACTTGGAAGGAGGTATGGACGGAGTTGTTCAAGCGATTGCCTGCGCCAAGGAGGTCGGCTGGGCGCATCAGGCGAGGAAACTCATGCTGGTGGCTACGGATGGCTTTCTACACTTTGCTGGCGATGGAAAGGTAAATACTGATTGCACATGAACATCTCGAAGCATCGTACCGTCTCAAAATCGAAGAATCCGTGCTTCCGTTAGCTGGGAGGCGCGGTGGATCGCCAGGACTTCGGGTGTCACCTAGACGGTCAAGGCGAATACTCTCTGGCGAAGAAGTATGACTACCCTTCTCTGGCGGAGGTGTCCAGGCTGTTACGAGAGAACAAAGTGAACTTGATATTCGCTGTGACGGAAGATCGAAGAAACGAGTACGAATCTATCGCGAGTTTGCTGAAAGAGAAGGCCAGAGTCGCGACCTTGAGCAGCGACAGTTCGAACATTCTCGAGATCATCAAGAGCGCTTATCATCAATTGATCACTAAGGTGGTTTTCAGGGATAATTCCTCGAGTCCCCTGCACGTGGAGTATTCCTCGAACTGTGGAAAGGAGAATTCTCCGGAGGTTAGCACCTTCGAGTGCGACGGCATAGAGGAGGGCCGGGTGTACGACTTCAAGGTCGTTCTGTCCTTCGACGAGTGTCCGAGAAACGAGAGTCTCTGGGTATATCTCCATTGCAAATAAAATTACAAGTTGTGTCGAAGCGATTCTGATGTCTGTTGTGATGCTTGTCAGAAACAAACGATCGTCGTCGAGGATGCGTTGGCCTCGGAAGCGTCAAAAGTGGTCGTCGAGGTGGAGTTGCTGTGTGGTTGCAACTGCATGGACTCTGAAAGTTCGCAGTGCCAACACGGAACGAACGAATGCGGTCTGTGCAAGTGCGACTTCGGTTGGTCCGGTAAGGACATCGAGCCTTCCGTTTTCAGTTAACAGAAGGGTTCAGGATTAATCAACGATCTTCCTTCCCAGGTGACCGGTGCAGCTGCGACGAGAGTTCCCCGCTGGAGAACAGACAACAATGCCTCGGTCCCAACGCCACAAAAGTGTGCTCTGAGAGAGGTGAATGCATCTGCGGAAGCTGTCTGTGCGACGAAGGGTACAATGGACAGTTTTGCGAGTGTTCTCCCTGCGACAAGGTGATTGACTGATTGCTAACTAAAAAAGATAACTGGCGAGTACAAAAATGAAAGAAATTCCTTGCAGTTCGATGGATTGGAGTGCGCAGGCAGAGGCACCTGCGAGTGCGGGGTGTGCAATTGCTTGGACGGCTGGCAAGGTAGCGCGTGCAAATGTCCGTCGACGGATGATCTCTGCGTCGCTCCAGGTAGCCAGGAAGTCTGCGCTGGACACGGATACTGCGACTGCGGAGAATGTCGGTTCGTACGCTTTCTTCCTTAACCCTTTCAGCCCTGGAAATTTCGGGACAGAGCGTGTACCGTGTGCTGAAAAATCCCTGAGTAAACACCTCTGCGTAGACCAGTACGGTGACCGGTAGCACACGGTGAACGAATTTTCGGAACGCGTACATGCGTTCATCGTCCTCAAAGGGTTAGTCTGCAGCGATTCAGACTTCGCTGTTTGTACTGAAACAAACGTTCCTCTTTCTCAGATGCAACGTTACCGCAGCAGACGGCTCCTATTATCGTGGAGCTTACTGCGAGTCATCCGTCAGCGCCGGAGGTAGCGGACTTTGCGTTCTTTATGATCGTTGCGTGAACGCCACCGTCGAAGATCCGCAAAAAGTTGATGAATTCTGTCGGACGAACATCACCTCGTACACCACTAAAAAAGTCGACTCCGTTGACATAGGTATCGATTCGAGCGTAGCAACACTTTACAACTTTTTACCGTTCAACGAGAAAAGACCTTGAGCGATCCTTTGTTTTAGAAAATGAGCACTACTGCTTCGTAAGGCAAGTGAAGGAAAAAACGAACTGCGTTATACCGTACGTCTACGAGTTCCAGAAAAACAACGCTGTGGTTCTGAAGATCGGCGAGAAGGTACAGCACCTACTTTTTTATAATCGTTTTTGCCATCGACGTTTTTTTGTAAATGTTCTTTTTTAACGCTCTTAGACCTGCCGCACTGTGATACACGCTGCGATCATTCCGACTCTGATCATTTTTATAATACTGACCGCTGGGATTGTCTGTCTATTAATTTGGAAGTAAGTTATTCCCTCGATTAAGAAATTCAATTTCTCATTTGAAGAATGTGTGACTATAATTGATCTGTGTGCACAGATGTTGGACTACTATAAAGGATAGAAGAGAGTACGAGAAGTTCGAGCAAGAACGAAAGAAAACCGTGTACAGTTTGAATGAAAATCCTCTGTTCAGACCAGCCACGACTAAATTTGTAGTCCCGTCGATATGCAAGGACGATTGAATATGAAATTTTCAGAAAAACATCGAGTCATCAGCGTATGTCATTCGCCTTCGTTGAGGGAGTCAGTGGAATGAGTACCGAGTTCGTCGGACAGCATGTCGGTCCAAAAGTGGTTTCCAGGTGAAAATGAAATCGCCTGAAAAGTTACATTAAAATATTAATCTTCTACTGGAAGAGATTAC
This sequence comes from Macropis europaea, assembly GCA_916610135.2. Taxonomy (NCBI): domain Eukaryota; kingdom Metazoa; phylum Arthropoda; class Insecta; order Hymenoptera; family Melittidae; genus Macropis; species Macropis europaea. The sequence continues at coordinate 2,110,501 of OU744353.1, forward strand.
TTCGATTTCAAGTGTAATTTTACATTTTCTGACGCATTCTCGAGTATCCATGCGAATCCAAGAGGCTCCCTGTAGATAACATTCGCAAATGGTTTGTTATCGATCCAATCAGCCTGAATGGAAGATCCATCCGGAAACGTGTAGATCCCTGGTCCATTCATCGCTCCGTACGAGTCGATTCTACCTCGATACTGAGCGTCGTTGTTATATCTTTCATAATTAAGTTTAAGTTCACTTATTCAGTAAAAAAGAGACTAATGTGCTATTGAATCGAAATTTAACATTACATCGTTTGTGAGTGTACATAGTTACCGAATATGAATTTCAGTGTCGGCAAAAGTATCGTTATCCCATTCTCCATCGTACACGTCGAAGTTATCAGTCCTGTACACTCCAGTACCTAAGTCCATTTTTTGTACAAATTACCATCGATAACGCAGGATTTTTTTTTTAATAATCATACACACCTTGTTTAACTAATAGATATTGCTCGTAATCAAGTTTATATTCTCCGTTATAAGTGTCCCCGTTGTGAAATACGAATTTGCCAAGACCATGTTTCATTTTCTGTTTTACAGTTCCGGGTGCGCTGGTTTTGGACGCCTTAGCGGCACCGCGTTTTCGCATTTCGAAAAACGAATTCGGATCTCGCCTAAAAGTCCATTCATCAGCGAAAGCATGGAACGATTTATGAAAGAGAAACCATTTCTAAGAGTACGCGCGGTTGAAACATCTGCTCCATTCAGAACAGTTTTCTTTATTAATTGGTCGTTGAAGTTAATTAAAAAAATGGGATGTCGGTAAAAAAGTTCCCTGACGCGTCGCGTGACACAGCGCTAGATTAATCGTAAGTCAGTCGGGCGTTCTGGCAAATCATAGCAACCGTTCTATTTTATCAATGACACTATTGGTTAGAAATCCGAGGGACACGATCACGTAAAACCTTTCCGAATCTCATCGAGCAGAGACCATTTTGTGTCTCTCGTTCTCTGTACTATTTTTCATCATTCTTTTCATCTTTCGGTCGATCGTTTCTGAATGAAACCGATGCTGATCACGGTTTTGAGAACTACCTTTACGATTCAGAAGCCACGTGACCTTGCGGACGACCTCTAATTCGGTACTCGCATCAGCCGTTCCAAGTCGTGTTCCATCGATAACACCTGACACGCTCGCGGACGTTCTCGTCCGAGTGTTAAACCGCTGAACACCAACCGTAAGTGTCGAATTCCTTCCCGTCGACTTGCTACTGGAGAAATCGGTAGTAAAAGAGCAACCGAGATATGATACGAACGACGACGAGTCTACGTAATGAATTGGCACGCGCAATACTCCGAAGTTCCGTGCGGACGAACATCTTGAGGTCCATGGTCATACGATGTCTTCACAGAAAACATCTGCAGAGGTATCAGTTCCTGGTCGTACGATCACGTTCACCCTCCCCTCGAACCGTTCTCTTGCTCACATTCGAACGTTTTCATGAATGCTCACCAAGTTAAGGTTACCTTCTCACTCTGCATCAATTGTCCCCTTCCTCTTGGTCCTCTTCCAAGTTGTCCACATTGCACAGTCACAGTTTTCTAAATCTCTTTGCATTTGACATGCTGTCGGTTTCATAGTGTGTCAATGTAGATGCTTGCATTAAAGGTGACTTGCAAAAGTGAACTTGGTGATTTTGGACATTTTTTATTAAAACAGTGCTTTCTCTTGCGATATTTAGGGTTCAGGTTCACAATAACATACGCCTGACTGTTGCCCCATTGAAGCAGCAGTTCAGGTTTTATGCGGATTATCCGGATCATGTCAAAGTACAACTTCCAGCGTTGTCTCCGACCATGGAGACTGGCACCATTGTCAGTTGGCAAAAAAAGGAAGGTGAGACCAATAATTTCTGTCATCTGATACGCTTGGAAGTAGTTCTTCTTATTCTTTTATTTCATTCCAGGTGAAAAGTTAAACGAAGGAGACTTGCTAGCAGAAATTGAAACTGATAAAGCCACAATGGGTTTTGAAACCCCGGAGGAAGGCTACTTGGCGAAAATACTGGTGCCAGCGGGAACTAAAAATGTCCCTATCGGCAAGCTCGTTTGTATAATTGTTGCAGACGAGGGTAGCGTAGCTGCTTTCAAAGATTTTAAGGATGATTCTCCATCTGCCCCTGCACCTCCAACTCCTGCTGCAGCACCAGCCGCACCTACGCCATCTACTCCTCCCCCATCTCCCATAACTCCACCAGCACCTGCGGCTGCGAAGCCTAGCATGCCCTCTGGAGACAGAGTGTACGCTACTCCATTAGCTAAGAGATTAGCAGCTGAGAAAGGCCTTGCTTTACAGGTAATTTTTAACAGCCTTCAGTACACAGTAAGTATTAAACCATGAATTAATTCTTTTTTTTTTAAGGGCATGAAAGGTACTGGACTTTATGGAGGTATAACATCCAAAGACCTAGCTGATGCACCAGCTGCAGCTGTTGCTCAGCCAGGAATGGCTGCAATAGGAGCTGCTCCAGGAGGAATAGATATTCCAGTGTCCAATATTCGAGCGGTAATCGCTAAACGTCTCCTAGAAAGCAAACAATCCATCCCACATTACTACTTATCAATAGATATAAATATGGACGCAGCTCTAGAAATGCGAGGACAGTTTAATAAAATGCTAGAGAAGGAGAAGATAAAGCTTAGTGTAAATGATATTATCATCAAAGGAATGGCAATGGCGTGTAAAAAGGTACCTGAGGGTAACAGTGCTTGGATGGGTGACGTCATCAGACAGTAAGTTATTTTACTTGAAAAGCAAAGCGTGGCTCTCGTTACGATATTAAAATGTTCTGCGTTCTTTTAGGTACAACAACGTTGATGTGAGCGTAGCAGTAAGTACAGAAAACGGTCTAATCACGCCTATAGTGTTCGGTGCAGACACCAAAGGTATAGTTCAAATTAGCAAAGACGTGAAAGCGTTAGCGACAAAAGCGAGGGATGGAAAATTACAACCGCAAGAGTTTCAAGGGGGAACCATCACGTTATCGAATTTAGGAATGTTTGGTGTGAAAAATTTCTCTGCCATTATAAATCCGCCCCAATCGATAATCCTTGCCGTCGGTACAACCGAAACTAGGCTGATACCCGCGAAGAACGAAAAAGGGTAAGTGTTTCGCACAAGAATACGTCACGAGGATTCACTTTTCAATTAATATAATTTTGCAATGATCATTTGCAGATTCACAACTGCTCAGTACATGTCCGTCACTGCCAGTTGCGACCATCGCACCGTGGACGGTGCAGTAGGTGCCCAATGGTTGACAGCATTCAAGAATTTCATGGAAAATCCCACGACTATGTTGTTGTAGTAAGTCGAAATGTTCAATGGGGTAGTTCGAGCGAAAAACTCAAGTTACACGTAAACGAAAACGAATAAAAAAAACGGTTTTGTTCAAGTATGAAAGAAGGCGATGAGTGTCCTGTATATTTGTGTATAGTACGAGATTAAATTGTGTTATTTTACGCATTTCCAAGTCACCGATTTTTGATAGATCCAATTTTGAGCGGCGTATTTTAATTTCTCGCGTGTAACGAAAGTTGCGCAACCCAATTCAGGAATCGACGAGTCATTCGATATCGTTACATTCATTATCTCTTCCCGTTATATACCCTTCGACAATGTACATGTGGTTTTTTGTCGAATGGAAGAAGTACAAGGCTGACGATTACGTTCAGCGAAAATGAACGTTTATCAAAGATTACTTTTTAAAAAAGAATAACTATCGTTTCGCGAAATTCGGCAGACTTGATACTTTGGATTCATTTGAGAAACCACAGCAATATCTTTCCCCCGGCAATAGTAGTGGCCACGTGTAAATATGTGTATTTATGAAATAATATTACGGCCATCCCATATTGCAAAGAATTTAATTGATTTAGGGGAAAGTCACAAGAAATGTGTCAAAATGTTTATAGTACAGAATATGCGTACATATAAATGTGTATCTCATATTTAATAAATTGTACCTTACAAGTTCAACGTTATTCTCATTCCTAAACTTGCATGGCGGGAAATTTTTAAATGTGACGGTACAATTACGCGGCGATTGAAGCGCCATGCGGCAAGTTTTATAATTTATCTGTCACAAGCGTGTTTTAAATAAACAGTCTTAGATACGATCGGAAAATTAAGCCAAAATGCCAATTTTAGACAAACGTAAAGGAGACGATATCCTAGCGTTGGTTCCTGCCTCGAAAAGGACGAAAAATGAGGTCGTCTTCAGCAGCAGAGAAAAAGCGGTCGTACAAAATGTAAGTCTAACCTCAATTCAGCCTGTTTGTTGTACAACTTTGATAACAACAATGCGGTTTGTTGCAATGTAGGGTCCACCCAGAACATCATCCTTGATGGCACCAATTATGTTGCTGGAAGGACACCAAGGAGATATATTTTCACTTGAGTTTCACCCAGAGGGGCAATATCTTGCTTCCACAGGCTTTGATAGACAAATTTGTATGTTATGATAATAATATTGAGAAACTTTGATGAAATACTACTCTGAATATTGCATATAATATTTAATTTTCAGTCATCTGGAATGTTTATGGAGAATGTGAAAACATCTCTGTGATGACTGGTCATAGTGGTGCAATCATGGAATTACATTTTAGCCCTGATGGTAGCCACTTATACACTGCTAGCACAGATATGACATTAGGTTTATGGGACATAGTTGCTGGAACAAGAATCAAGAAACTGAAGGGCCACACATCATTTGTTAACTCTGTCTCTGGAGCCAGGAGAGGTCTTACACAATTATGTTCAGGCAGTGATGACAGTACAATACGTGTTTGGGATCCGAGGAAGAGAGGACAATGTTACACTTTAAACAATACATATCAGGTATTGATATTTTCTTAATTTCCAATCTGAAAAATTCATACTGAATATAGATTTATTGATTGTTCTGTTTCTTTTGTTTCAGGTGACTGCTGTAACATTTAATGACACAGCAGAGCAAGTGATAAGTGGAGGAATAGACAATGACATAAAAGTGTGGGATTTGAGAAAGAATTCCATTCTTTATAAACTCAAAGGTCATTCAGACAGCATTACTGGATTGAGTCTCAGTCCAGACGGTTCTTACATTCTTTCAAATGCTATGGACAATACATTGAGAATTTGGGATGTTAGGCCATTTGCTCCTTACGAACGTTGTGTTAAAATTCTTTCTGGTCATCAACATAACTTTGAAAAGGTTCAGTAACTTTATTACGGATACCATTAACTTCATAAGTGTATTCATTGATGTAATTGGTTTACAGAATCTGTTGAGGTGCGCGTGGTCACCAGATGGCAGCAAAGTATCATCTGGATCATCAGACAGATTCCACTACATTTGGGACACAACAAGTCGTAGAATATTATACAAATTGCCTGGTCATAATGGTTCAGTAAATGATATAGACTTCCATCCAAAAGAACCAATAGGTAATGCATAAAATTACAAATACATGTGTGTTTTATTTAATTACAGTTATGAAGAATTATATATTTTTTTTTTCAGTTTGTTCTGGGTCCAGTGATAAACAAATATATTTAGGAGAAATCGAAACCTAACGCGCAACACTCACGATATGCGAGCATTGATTTTTATATTTAAGAACTTGTAAAAAATTATACAAAATAGTGTCTAAGAAAAAATGTGAAAAATGATAAAGGAAAGTGAATTGTATTAAAACCTTTCGTATTCCTTATTTATTGTCATGGGAATGACACAAACAAGTTTGTATTTATCTTTTGTTATATCTGTATCGACTGTTTTATTATTGCGGTCTGACTCATGGAACCGTGTTGTTTATTTTTATCTAGATTCAACGTATTCTATTGGTACTTGAGATACGCTTATCGATCTTCGAACGTTTCGATACTGACTCAACTTCACATTGTATTCTTCAGTGTTCTCTTATTCGTCATCGTTTCTACGTTTCTTTGCTCCTGTCTTCCAAATTTTTCATTTATTTATTCTAGTTTTAAGGTACGTGACATTCTTCGGTCTTTCTTTTAATGAAACATCACTAATTTCATCTTCGAAACCTTGGTGCATTTTGCAATGTCATTTATGTCAATCGAGGAAAAACGTAAAAAATTTCTGAACCATATTCGTTACAATTCTTTAATCACAGCGAAGTAAACAGACTCGATAAATATTTTTGTTCATTAAGATTCGATACTTGATTTAGAATGGGTTATATTTTCTACGTGACGCAACTTAACCTTGATTCAAGTGTTTATAATCAATAATAAAAACATATCTCTGTAGTGTTTAACACGTTTCATACTTTCAGGTTTGTAATTTAATTTATTGTGAAAATGTCAACTCCATGGGCAAGAATTCAGCCGATCGAAGGACCTGTTAGTTTGTTGGAGATCACTTCGGAGCAGCTTGCAAACAGTTTGCAAGAGAAGTATGTAGAAAAAGTAAACCATCATTAAGTTTCCTATTTTAATTTTACTTAATCAATAAGACTAAACAAATATCATTTCTATTAATAGAGAATTGAAGAAGTACCAAGATGATGCAGCAGTAGATGTAAACATTCAAGACTGTACACTATACGAGTCCAGTGATACAGATAATGATGAAGTAATTGCTCAGATGCTGCAAGATCAGTTTAACAAAGAATATGATCTAATGGTGAAACGCACAGAGCAGAAATTTAATCGTGATGCTAAAGGTGAACCATATTCTTCAAGCATTTATTACAGAAAGTTTGTGAACTTCTTTATTCCTTGTAGTTAATATTTCCTACACAAACTATCGGACTCGTTTGTTTGAAGACCAAGATGACAAAGATACGACCACTGAAGATACAATAAAAGATTTTGATCGATTCGTGGTAAGGACACTGCAGTCTGTAATCATTGATTCAGATATTTGAAGTATGCTTAATATTTTGTAGAGCATAGAGAAAGAGTATGCATCCATGCCACGTTGTGGATACAAAAAGATGGGAGAAGGATCTCAAATTGTCACCAAGCATGATATTTTGATGTCTTCAAGATTAAATGCTTGCAGAGTCTTGCAATTTCCGCCTGGAATTCATACCGGAGACACAGGAGGATTCGATGTCAAATTAAACAACAAAGTGTTCAACAGTTTACGAGCTCATAGTCATGCTCAGTGTTCCAGACAGAAAGCGAAAACACGACCACACACAAAATAGAAATACTTAAACGTCTTGTAAATGTAAATACGCCTCAGTAACTCGTTTAAATTTATTCTTTTTACATGTTGCGTTTTTAATATTACGAGTGTGAATGCATCATTAGTTTATATTTTTGTTTTTTGACGTATTTTTGTTTTTTGACGTATTTTTGTAAGTGCAATTACAATTCGGCAAAATTATTCCATATTGTACGGACTTTTTTCGCTACACGCGAAAATAAGCTTTCTGGATGTATTGAAATGTAATTATTTTTAAAGTTAATCTATTATATATGGACATCATTGTAATACTGAGCTTCAGAAATAAATCTATAAAATGAGCATTATCATGTTATGGTTCATTCTACTTTCTTATCGTCTTAATTCAGTTAAAAATGCCCGCTCGAAAAAGTTGCGCAAGCTCCTGCAACATTCTGCAATCCTGATAGGGTAGGTGATATTTGATTTCAAATGTCATCAGACGTAAATAGTAGAGTGAGAGATCAACTGATTAACACATTGATTGATTAATAAATTACGCTTAATTGTAGAATTTTTTAAAATTAACTGCTATTGCATAAAATTTTACTATGTTTCGTAGCCATTAGCTCGATATTATTTATAGTATAAATTGTGAATAAATTATTCCATAAACACTTTCATTTGTTGGAGAATGTAAATATTGACTAATTTATATTATAAATAATATCGATTGCCCGGGTCTCACCACGAGGAGGTTGCTACGATCGGAGACCCACCCTATCCGCGACCCATCCACCCTCCGTTTTCGATAAAAATTTCATTTTTTTTAATATACCAGCCTGTTGGCACAGATTTACAAACATCCGATTACGGATTGATTTGTAAATATGTAGCAAGAGGTGTTTTTATATTAACTATTCCGGACTAAATAAAGCACACGTAACATATCAAAATATTACTTATAATGTAACAAGTTATATAATGTTCATACAAGTAGTGACTTATCATATAGATTAACTTATTTTCTAAGGATTCTGAAAAAATGGCCTGCCAAAATATAATTACCAACTACAGAGCAAGAGAACTGGGATATGAATCTTATTGATAATAATTAATAGCCTACCTATCATGATTGACTAAGCCTACCTAACAGTACATCTAAGAAAATTTTGGAAGAACGTAAATTTCTAGTTCTTCAGATTTCTTAATTTAATACCAAACATCTGATTTCCTACCTAACCACATATCTAAATGAAATTTGGAGAAATATATTTTTCCCTTACTTACAATTTTTCTTCTTTTCTTCGTCTCTGGTCTTCCAAAATCCCACGATGCTTTCTGAAAGAAACAATTTTTGCAGAACTGAAAACATGATATCCTACCTAACGACACGTTTAAGTAAGAAATCTGATCACATTGCTTTTGTCTTAAATTAAAATAATGATCCCTACCTAGCTTTGTATCTAAGTAAAGGTGGGGGAAGAACACACTTTTTATGTGTTCAAGTTTTATCGCTTAGATTACGGTACCCTACCTAACTGTGTATCTAATTCATCAATAAGCCTACCTAACTATGTATCTAATTGATCAATAAGCCTACCTAACTATGTAACTAAGTAAAAGTCATGAGATCATATGCATTCCTCATTGTTCAAGTTTTTTAAAATTCAGATTATAAATCTGAATTCCTACCTAACAATATGTCTAAGAATCATTTCTGTGAGGGTAAAACTTAAATATTTTATCATTTGTCTTCTCTCTTCATTGACGAAGTTCCGTAATGGTTTCTGAAACAAACAATCTTTGCATTGATGAAAAACCAGACGCTCTATCTAAAAATATGAATAAAGAAGGGGACGAACATGACGTTTGACACGTCAAGTCTTTCCGTTTGAACTTAACTTAAAGCCCTACCTATCATATGTAACTAAAGAACGCGGACGAACATTTCTCAAATGTTCAAATCTTTTAGTTTTGTCTTAAAAGTCTAAATGCTTGCCTAACAGACATATCTAAGTAATCGTGGGAGGGTATGAGTGTTTCTTTGTTCAGATTTTTTAATTTTAAAATAAAAATCTGAGACCCTACCTAACAATATATCTAAGAACACTTGGGGAAAATTTCACTTATTTCTAGTTTGTCTTCTTATCTTCTATTCTTCTTTCAAAGATGTTAGAGCTCTTCTTTCTTCAGTTTACTAATCATACGATGATCCCTGAAACACTAACTATGTCGATTAGTTTAGTTATTTAAAATATCTTACGACTCTTCATTGAGTTCTTCTTTCTTCAGTTCGCTGATCCTACGATGAACCCTGAAACACTCACTATACCGATTAGTTTAGTTATTTAAAATATCTTACGACTCTTCTTTAAGTTCTTCTTTCTTCAGTTCGCTGATCGTACGATGATCTCTGAAACACTCACTATGTCGATTAGTTTTGTTACTTAAAAACTCTCACGAATCTAAGAAAACATTTACTCTAATTAGACCCAGTAATTGAACCCACGGTGATTTCTGAAACATAATCTGACAAAGATTTAGTATAATTGCAATAGATACTTTAATACGACAAATTTCAAATCTATATCTGTTACCTCGGGAACCAGAGCTTCTGGTAAAATAATCCTTCTAAAATCTGAAACAGGAACTTTACTCCCGTGATTAGTAAACGGAATTTATTAGACGCGTAAAACTGACACGTCGAACCGATGTATTAAACAAAATTTTAAGCGAATTTTAAGCGAATTTTAAGCGAATTTTAATTATCGATAGACTAATAAATTTAATTTGATCGGAGGACTAAGATTAAAAAAGCAGCGAGTTAAGGATTTAATAGAATAAGGTAGAAGAAGTTATTTATATGTAAATAGATAAATCGAAAAACTGAAATAGTTACATTTAGCTGCAATATACTCTAATTTATAGCAACAACGCGCGATATCGATTGCGTAAAAAAATATATTATTCCGTCATCATGTAACTTCGCGATTCCATTCACGTATAATTTTTATGCAAGTTCTTCGTGGTTCATAGTAATCGAAAAATTTAATATCGCGAGTTAACTCTGATTTATGCAAAGTCGTTTTGAAAATTTATGAAAAATATTTACTCCTTTAATGTGCATCTATCTATTGCAAATTTATGAATATCGCGATTGAGTTATCTCCCGAGAAACTATGCAGCTTTAATAACGAAATTCATCACTGTTTCTAGTCGCGTATAATAAAAATAAAGTTAATCATTCAAATGAATGAAAAGTCTGAAAAATATAAAAATAATTATTACAATTTACATTTGGCACGAAGTGAAAATTGTTTGCAGTATTTGTATTAACAGACACTCGGGAAATACAAGCAAATATAAAAAAAATAAGTATCAGCCCTGAAAAGGGCTGATTAAAAAAAAAAAATCAATAGCCAGAAGGGCACTTGATCCACTCATTCAAATGCAAACTACGCGTGAGTGGAGTATTCATTTCGCAACACTAATTCATTTAACAGAAAATCTCCCGAGAACAGCCAGGAAAGGGCTGCTCAAATAATCAGACGCGCCTCTAATTAAAAAAAGCAAACGCGGGCACTTTTGTGCTTCATTGTACGCAACACTAACGTTAAGAAAAATTGCGCAGCAATGTCAAACTGCGACAAAGTGCAGTCACTTTGACTGCGAAAAAGTGTAGTCATATCAGACTGCGAAAAAGTGTAGTCATATCAGACTGCGAAAAAGTGTAGTCATATCAGACTGCGAAAAAGTGCAGTCACTTTGACTGCGAAAAAGTGCAGTCACTTTGACTGCGAAAAAGTGCAGTCACTTTGACTGCGATAAAGTGCAGTCACTTTGACTACGATAAAGTGCAGTCACTTTGACTGCGATAAAGTGCAGTCACTTTGACTGCGACAAAGTGCAGTCATTTTGACTGCAGTATGGTCCAGTAAGTCCCAATAAAAAATTGGGTATTTCAGTGTACGCAACACTAATTCAAACGCGATCCTTCAGTAACGCAACACTACATTAGAAATTCTCAATTAAACAATTTATAGAAAATAAAAGAAAAACGCGATCAACAGTTGGCGCAACTCTAATAAAATTCTTATTTATCTGTATTGAAAAATTAACTGAAAGAAACCCGCATCATCAGTATCGCAACACTAATTAAAATATCTGAAAATCTTTAAGCAAAAATAAATGAAACTTGAAGCATGCAAAGACGAACGCGAGCTGTGCTTTTCGCAACACTAAAGCAAACGCGAGCACTTTTGTGCTTTGTAGTTCGCAACACTAACTTTACGAAAAATCTCGCAGTCACATCGGACTGCGAAAATGCAGCCACTTTGGCTGCGAGGACCATAAAAAAGCAGCCATTTTGGCTGCAGCATGGTCCAGCAGGTCCCAGTAATAAATCTGGGCATTTCATTGTACGCAACTCTAATTCAAACGCGGTCATTCTGTATCGCAACTCTACTTTAGGAACTCTCAATTAATTAATTTATAGAAAGTAAAGAAGCACCGCGGTTGATCATTGACGCGACTCTAATAAAATTCTTCTTTATTTATACTGAAAAATTAATTGAAAGAAACGCGTGTCATCGTTATCGCAACGCTATGATAATAAATGAAACTGGAGAGATGCAAAACAAACGCGAGCTGTATTTTTCGCAACACTAAATCAAACGCGATGAACCTTGTTCGCAACTCTAATTCAAACGCGATCATCATTTTATCGCAACTCTAAAGACAAACGCGATCTGTATTTCTCGCAACTCTACAGCTAACGTTACCTAACATTGTCGTTTGCAAAACAAAGCAACGCGATCTTTATTTCGTCGCAACTCTAGCTCAAACGCGATCAGACTTTTCGCAACGCTGATTCAAAACGCGACTTGCCCAAGGTACTGGGTGATGGGCCAGCAGGTGGCCAGAAACAAACTACTACTACTACTACAGCTACAGGCGAGCACAGTGACAAAGTAGTAACCAAAAAATGACTATGCATCGTTGAGTGCACCAAGTACACTCAAGGATGCACGGTCATTGGTAGTTTCCCTCTTCATGGCAGTTTGCCGGGACTCTTCGGCTCTTAGCCTCTTCGTTCTTCGGGCTCCTGCCCCCTGAAACCTCAACGAAAATGGAACTCGCGGGTCTGAAGAAATGCTTTGTGGTCGGATCAGCGATTCTGGGTAGGCACAGAACCACTGATCCTTCCACGTGCAAAAGCATCTCGTGCAAGGAACGAGCGTTTCGAACCTGACCTTCCGACCGCGTACGCGACTTAAAACTAGCTTCGAAGAGTTCACGTTCGAATCTGAGCGACTCGAAGATGCCGAAGCATCATCGACTCGCGTCAGATTCATCATGAACACTTCCCTAACATCCCAGGTGCAGGTTTATCACGCGAACAATTCAACAGTTAACGCGGGAGGGAGAGAGAGAGAATGTGATAACCTGCCCTGGCCCTACCTACTTACATCTAATCACGCACACTGAGAAGGAAGTTACCTACCTACCTAACCCTATATTTAAAAAAAGCAAAGACTCAATCACACCAACACAATCGCTCGACGAAACTCTCACATACCGCCCGGGTGCAACAAGCCTAACCCTAGGGAGAACGTCCCGCGGGACGTCTCCGACACCCGAGCTTCATCACAATCATTCACACTCTAAGAAAGGTACGTACCATTTCCTGAAATCGGCTGGCAAGCGTGAACGATCATTGCGTTTACGAAGTTCGTATCATTTTTTCAAAGCTTCGATAGAAAGTGAGAAAGGCAAGTGCATGGCGCTTACGTGGTATCATGATTTCGAATATTTTAATCGAACTTATTGTGTTCTATTCATGAATATATTTGTAAGGTGTGTCGCGTGAATAATTATAAGTAAAATTGAATAATAATAAAAAATTATAAAAAAGTGAAAACCGACGCAAATCTCACAGCCTAACCACACAACACCCACACATGTGAGACTTACGTCGTGCACGATACGCTACGCATTGCCAGCCGCTTAAAAATTTGATTAAACACATGTCATCGTGCCCATTGCCTTCACCCACCCAAGTAGCACCTGGGCACGTGAGTGGATTAGGCAACGAACACGGAAATATATACCTGAAAATCCTGATCTAAAAATCATTATTAGTGACTGATTCATCTAAGCGGACTAAGATTCTTTAAGCAAAAGACTCGACTTTGAAACTTTAAGTAAGAATTTACTGAGAAAAATGACTCTAATATTTAGCAAAGTGACTCTACTATTAAAAATAGTGACTCTAATATTAAATAAAAGTGACTCTAATATTAATGAAAAGTGACTCTAATATTAATGAAAAGTGACTCTAATATTAAAGAAAAGTGACTCTAATATTTGAAACTCCTCGGTCGATTCTTCCATCAAAGTATATTTTGAATAATTGAAAACAGTATTCAAGATTGATACTTTGATATCGAAATCTTCCCGTCGCGAAGCGTTCTTCTTGTACGTATATTTTAACATTGCAACTCGAATAAACAAATGACTATACTCTCGCGAAAAATTGAACGATGCTCTCGTCATCATCGATGTTATTTAATTATATTAATTTCGAACTAATAGTAAAAATGAAAATAATGAAGTCGAGGGGTGCTCGACTTCGCCATGAAGAATCATTCATGATCATCGAATAAAAATATACGACAATTAATAGAAATTATAGAAACTTTCGAATTCTATCATTTCTCATTCGTTTCATAAATTTAAAGCGAAAACGCGACGTACAAGAAGACCCTGACCTGACTCTAATAAATGAAGGTTACTACCACGAGTACGATCTAAGATCATACCCGAGGTCACTGTGCTCGCCAAAAACAAAACTACTATACAACCGATCTCCGTGCCGTTTCGGACCTTTCGTCCTGCGACATGATGGAGAACGGAGGAATAAAAAAAACAATCATGCAACTCACCGGTAGAAGAAATGACTACCTGCTGACGAAGTCATCGGGATGTCCGGATGGTAGTCCTGGAACAGAAAAGGAGCAAAAAAAACATTACAACTTGTTCGACTGTAATTCCAATGACTTACAACAGACATGCTATTGAGAACAATCAAAGGTTCATTATTCTCAATCATTTTTCGTTATCTCTCAAATATCAGCAACGAATAAAAATACTGAATATCTGACTCTACAACATTACTCTGTACGGTATTTAGAAGGTTTACACTCTAATGAAGAATTAACTATTTCGGTACGCGATCCTCTGATTATTTCGAGCATTGCAGTTATTTTGATACTTACATTCCTCTACATTGAAGTATGCCCGAGGCCCATCATCCTCTCAGTCATTAGGCTGGTGAACAGTGGGTTGAACGTCGTTCTGGACAGAAAAGGAGCAAAGACTTTATAGTTGAGCAGTAGATAGAAAACTTGTTACTTGTTTAAAGTTTCTATGATTTTGATGCTTACAGTGCTGTCTCTCGAAGATCACCGGATGCTCCTCTTCGGTAACGCACAGACTCTACTTTCGCGAACGATTTTCAACAATAAAAAAATAAAAATAGAAGACTAATCGCGACCGACTTTGGTGACCGGCGAACAAACTGACTCTACTATCGCGTGAATTGAACATAGTATGAAAATTGGAGCCAGTTCGCTCGCAAGAAAAAGACTAACACTTTTTACGAGGCAAATACTGACTCTACGATCGCATTGCGCGCGATCACAAATTGTCTGGAAGAAATGATTAGACAAAGGGGAGAGGTAAAATAAAAACACATACTCATTTCTTATTATTCTTTTTTTATACCGAGTGTCTGTTAAAGAAATACTGCTTTTCTTTGAAGAAATAAATATTGCATTGTTAAACAATGCGATGATAATTAGTGTCATTAAAATAGAATGACAAGTATGGATGGAAAATGTTGAAAAAAATCACAGTGATGATTTTCGTTATTACAGTTGCGAGTACAGTTACATTCGTTTTATCGATGCTCGAACTATGAATCGATCCATAAATTTTTAAATCTCTTTGCAATAATCAGAGTTAATCGAGTAATACTATTTGTTAAATAGTTTAACAACGCAGATTTTAATTTTATAAAAACTTGCATAGAAAAAATGTTATGATTGGAATTGCGAGAGCTTCAGGAAGACGGTGTATTATTTAAATGTAATTGAAATGTTATTAATCGCGATCGCGTTGCAGCAAAGTGTAAGTTGTTCCAATTTGTCGTTAATATAAACAATAGATTAAACGATTTAAAATATCATCAATTAAATTCAACTAATCTTGTTTAATCTTAGTAGCGGATCACGTTTCGATATATCGAATTAAAGTAAAATAATTAAAATCGAAAAATGATTAAAAATTAAAATAATTATTTAAATAAATCGCAACATTGTTTAAATGTAGCCGAAGACCACGTATGTAAGCGAAAAAGTTTAATATGTGTACCGGGTAAAGTCACGAAGACCGTTGAGTCAAATCTCAAAATATTGAATAAATGAAAAATAATTAAAATCGAAAAATTATTAAAAATTAAAATAATTATTTAAATAAATCGCAACATTGTTTAAATTTATCTGAAGACCACGTATGTAAGCGAAAAAGTTTAATATGTGTACCGGGTAAAGTCACGAAGACCGTTGGGTCAAATCTCAAAATATTGAATAAATGAAAAATAATTAAAATCGAAAAATTATTAAAAATTAAAATAATTATTTAAATTAATCCCGAAATTGTTTAAATGTACCGAAAGACCACGTATGTAAACGAAAAAGTCGATTATATTAACCGGGTAAGGTCACGAAAACCGATATGTCAAATTCCAAAATATTGAATAAATGAAACATTATTAAAAATTAAAATAATTATTTAAATAAATCCAAAAATTGTTTAAATATGCCTTAACACCGTGTATAATAAACGAAGAACTCGATTATGTACACCGGGTAACGTCACGAAATCCTTTGGGTTAAGTCGCGAAAACTTCAATTAATTAACAATAAACAAGTATTAATTAATAATAAATAACACTGAATTAATGTTAAACGAGAGCAGTGGTGAATATTGATTAGAACTGATTTAGAAGTCGATTAAACGCGAAAACGTGAATGGTTAATCGCGAGCTGTCAAACGATGTTATCGGTAGCGCGGTCCGATGTCGAATGAGGCCCCGCTCCGCGATCAGCTGACGCGCAACGCGTTGCGCACCTTGCATCACACATGACTACACCTGACAGCTAGCAGCTTCCAAGCGTATTTTCTTATCAGTTCAAAATTTGTCGTCTATAATGCGTCCGTCAAATTGTTATTTACCGCTCCAACTGTTTTTTCAACCACCCCCGCAGACATCATCAGTGCTCGTCAGTGAACAATATTGCGGGTACACCCGGTGGACAATAGACTGGTGCTCCAAAGTGTTTTATTGAGAAGACTGTGATTTTTAGTGACGTGTGAGAAATTGTTTTTGCGTTTACCTGTTGGATTTTATCGTGTTTATTATACATTTTATTGTGACTCGTCAGGACACTTCGTGCGAGTGTTAATTTATTTTTTAAAGTACTGTTCTCGTCGGTGCGTTGATAGTCTTCTTGTTCATTAGCAATGGAAATATTCACATTTGTAAAAATAGTGAATGATTTGCAAACATCTTGACGTCACACGTGATTTTATCTGACAGCTTCTAAGGGTTTCGAAGTTTATTGTTTTGTCACTTTAAAATTTATTATTTATGAGCAGTGCTGGTGCTTCGAACTGTCTTTTTTATTATTCTTAAGTTTCTTCAACTACCCTCGTGGACATCACTGGTGCACGTTAGTGATAAAAAGTGCGAGCACACCCGGTGGACAGCGGAGTGGTACTCGAAAGTGTTTTAGTGAGAAGACTGTGTTTTTAGTGACTTGTGAGAACTTTTTGTTGAGTTTATCTATTGGATTTGATCCTATTTATTATACATTTTGTTGCGACTTATCAAGAAACTTCGTGACAGTGTTAATTTATTTTTTAAACTATTTGCCACCCCGCTGCGTTTATAATCTTTCTATTTATCCGCGTACCAGAAAATCTTACGCTAGTTAAAATATTGAATGCTTTCTATGTTTCTATTTTAAATATCGAGATTTATCTTTTTTCGCATTGTGATTCTCCGCTCGCATTTTTCACGAATTTCACCGGATCTCCGTGTTTCGATGAAACAGATCGCCTTGAAAATTATTAATTGATTCGCGTGCGAATAGAAATTACATACTTCGGGCCGCTGAGGGATTCCTAATGTTTTTTAATTTTTTTATAATAATTGTTTATTCAGCAATGTAAAGAAGGAAATACCATAAAAGTAGAAACATTGTTAAACATCAATAGGTTGTCTCTGATTAAATTGAACTTCGTTCTCCTGTGCGCTCCCTACGATCGGTAAAGTCTAACTGCGCTCGATTCGCCATCGGAATATTTTCAGCGAAAATCAGCTCTTTGTATCAGGATCATAGAACGATGGTGGAGGTCTATCGAACTCCGCGTGAGAGAGAAAGGATGACAACGAGAAAGAGACAGACAATCGATTCACTAACTTTGTTTCATGTTCTCCTGGTACAATGGCTCCTCCCGTGGGCGGAGCTTAGAACAGCAATGGCGGCGTCGCAGCCGCCATTTTTGTTGAAGAGAGAACGCAATAGAAGGACAGAATATCGTGCCACCTACTTCGGTTATGTGATCCCGATACACGCGGCGCCTGATACCAGGAGCGCATAACCAAAGTTGGTCGTCTAAAATTGATTGACCTCCTTCTTCATTCTGTTATCCTACTACCAAGAGCTGTTTTGCCCCGAAATATTCAGAAGTATGCAGCTCAGACACGAACCCAAAGGCAGCATGAATTACCAGAAGAAATTTGACTAGATTGCTATCAAAATTTTATCTCTAATTGTTACACAATAAAATTAACTGATAATATTATTGCAGTAAATTTAATGCAACCGATGCTTCATTGTATTGATAATATTAAAATTAAATGGTGTGTAGGGAAAATAAAAAATACTTTTAAGTAGTTTTAGAATATGATTTTATTTTTTGTACGTAATACATATTAATAATTTAATAAATTAGATTTGGATGATTTGGCAGCATCATCGTCGCGTTCCGGGCTATCTTCCGATGACGAAGGAAGATGATCCAGTCTGTAAATAAAATTTAGAAAATTTGTATAAACGTTTAATAATTCAGTCGTGAAACCATCAACAAACTACTACTATTATTACTGTTGTCAGTGTTACTACTGTCCAGACTATCTTACATGAAAGAGTAAATTACTTAAGTAGATCATCTTACGTTTTGATGGCTGACTCCAGTTTGCTTCTTCCACTTTCCATCAGCACCTGCTTCGCCGCGTTCTCCTTCATCGCTTCCTTCAGTATCAATTGATGTATCTGACTGGGATTCAATCGAGAAGTTGGAACAGTCGACTTCTTTATAGAGTTTCTCAGCGACTCAAAGATATTCTCTACACCCTCTTGCTTAGAAGCCTTGATGGTGTCTTCTCGCGTTATCCCTAGTTGCAGATTTCTCATACCTGAAGAATCGAACGCATTTATTGCAGAAGAAAGAATTACTGTAGCAAGATGGTAGGTGTTTGAAAAGGCAGACTATTACCAGGCAAACGAAGATCTTTGTCGTTATCATCAGACAGCATGTTCTCGAAGGAGAAGCGTTGAGCGTTCAGGTTCCTGGGTCTGCCAGCAGCTTCCCCCAAACCAGCATCGAATGATCTCTCTTTACCACCGAATGCTGTCCTCTGCGAAATGAAATCCTCATACCCTGGCCTATCTACGTCCATAGTCACAAATCTTCCAGGATTCTCCGCGTCTTCGTTGGTCAATGACGCCTCTATCATTGGTCTACGAATCAGTCCATGATACAGAGACAGGGGATAGTGAACAGATGATCGCACCCAATCATTCCTAACACGAAAGAATGCACGTTATATCTCTGATAATTTATAATAGCACGGGATGAGTCGACTTACAAACACCTGGCGTGTACGAGTCCAAAAATAATAAATAGCGTGGCCGTTATGGCCACCAAATAAATAAACATTTTGAATATGTTTATAAGCGGTACAGAGCTATTTCATCGTTCCGTCGATTGACGAAAGCTCGACAAAACACGATGGATCCGGCCTGCTGCGACTCATCGCGAAACAGCTGCGATCGATCGCGAAATAACGTAGAAGAAGCTTTTCTTAGGTTCGAAAAGAATTTTCTCAGTCGTTAGAAATATTGTAAAATGGCTCGAGCAGAAGATTCAATCGAGAATCGTCTAGGTATACCTACACAACATTTATTGATATACAATATCCACATGTGAATAAAATCTCCTACACGTATGCATTAATACACCATTCCCTTGTTGTCTCCTCTTGTTAGAAAGTTATTCGCCTCTTACATACTCCATGCGTTTTCAAAGGTATTAAAATGCTTGTACACAATGTTTCTGAGATCAGAATTCGCGAACTTGTACATCGATTACACGTTCCTTCTCTTTTTTTCGTTTTTGTACAGTCTTGTCTGTTTTGTATTTTGTTAATTAAGACATTCCCCGATATCGCGTGCAGACACCAGTAAATTGTACTGAACGATCTTTTCAATTGATTGCAATTTACCTAGGTATCGTATGCTCGCATCTGATGCTCGGTATTAACAGTATAAAACTTGCATTCATAAACAATGAGTTCGTGTTCTGAAATATATTTATTCAAGCATTCTAGATGGCAACCGAAAAGGTAGCAATTTCCAGCATCAGACACCAGCTGGTACTCGAATGTCTGAGCATCTTTTTATGTACAGAAGAGAGTATCCAAAAAGGAAAATAAAGACGTATCAAAACTAGATCACAAAATTGTGTGTACAAAAGTTTACATGTTTAATGATTAACGAATCTGATGCATCGTACAGACAATGTTTCGTGATTTTTTTTTCTCTTTTTTTATCAAACGACTCATATATGCGTATGTATAATGTATATTTATATATATATGTATACGTATAAATGCTATGGATTGCTCTTGAATATCTTTATATTAGTCTATAGAACGTTTAGAAGGAGCAATACAAATCCGTGAGTGATGCTTATTTTTCTTTTTTTTTGTTCATTTTTTTGTACAGAAAAAATATAGCATCGAAAGAAACATTAACGTGTGAACGTACTCTGACACGCAAGCGAAACTTTCAAAACAAAATCATAGAAGTTTAGTTTACTTTCCAATAACCCAATGTTTATAAACCAATAATAATAGTTATAATGATAATGGTAATGATAACATATGAGCTAAACAATTTCCTTGTAACCCACAAAACAAAGCAACAAAAAGTATTTTAACGTACGAGGATAATCGCATCTCTTTCGTCTCTGCTTCCTCAGCAGATAAACTTAAAGAAAACGTACGCATAACGCAACATTTAATTTAGCCGTTGTTTACTAAAAATCGAAATACTCTTTTCGATAAAAACAAAGCAAAAAATATAATTATCGTTTACACGTGCGTATTCATAAAATCGTGGCATACAAAACGAATTCAATTATCTTCTAGGATAAACTATCATCGCTTAGTTTGTATCTTCTTTCTGATACAGAAATTTGCATCGAGTATGATTTAGCGTGATCAACAAATCTATTGTAAATTCGCTCTTCGTTCATAGTTAGTAGTATTCTTCTTCTTTCCGATAACACTGACCACAATTACATTAGACGGTATAAGTCGAAAGGAACCACGTTCGCTAGAAAGTCCATGTTTTTTTTCGCCAGTTACATTTAAAGTACAGGTTTAAAGTGTCGCAACATTACTATAACAACGTGGCTTTGAATTTTCAGAAAACTGTAAAGTATGTATACTATGATTAAACCTGTACTTTAATTATAACGTCTGTATTGTATGCTCGTCTGTTTTATATAAATAACTTACATTTCTTAGTCTGCTCATTACAAGACCGTTCTGTTTTCTTCCCTTTAAGCTAAAAAGTTTTCTTTTTTTTGTTAAGTATAATAAATGTTTGGTGTACAGCTTTCGTGAAGTCACATTACATGTAAGTTCCTTTTATAGTTTCTAAAACGAAATCTGCTCTTTTTTTTCTATTCAGTGTGTATTTTAGTGAGCGTATTATTCACAGTACATGATAAATGTACTATCAATAGCTGATACTGGTAGTTCTATGCAGAAGTTGCGATTTAACAGACAGTTTTTGTTTGTTCGTCTACCTCTCCCTTTCCGGTGAACTTTTTCGTAACTGCATCTTCGTCATCGAACTACGCTCCACGTAAAATACTCGAATGTATCAAATATATATTTTCATGTAAATATATATTGTTATGTTTTGATAAATGTCTCTTACGACAGTATCATTTTTTCCGTGGAATGATACTTAAACACAAAGAATGCAGTACTGAAGTATCAATAGAGGTTAATCATCTAAGTCGTTAACGTGAAGGACTTCTCTATGAGTTAATCCGGCGTTTGATAATGTTAAGATTTCCCTACACGGATACAGAATTCGTTTCGGATAACTTGTGGTTATTTCGAAACAGGCTGGAGAATCTGGTTGACTAAATATCCAATGATACACATCCTGTAAAACGAAATGATCAATTAGAGAACTCTCTGGTTGATTAATTGACTCGAATAAGTCGATGATTTACCTGTATTGTGTCAGACATGAGGAAACGCCTTTTCATGGTTCTCTCGCCGAGCTTAATTTGAAGATGACATGCGTTAGGATTAGTAGACTCCGGTTCCAGGGGAACTTTACGAACAGTGAGTTCCTTTTCACGACGTATACGCTGAATTTCCAACTCTTGTGCATTTAATTGTTCTTTCTCTCTAGCTTCTTGTTCTTCTCGTGCTCTTCGTTCTTCCTCCCTCCTGCGATCTTTCTCTTGATCTGCCCGCAACGACTCCTCGTACGCTTGATCCTGCTGTTGGCGTAATGATTGCGCAGCACTACGTTCCGCTCTGAATTATAAAATATCGTACAATCAGAAGACGTAGTAAAATTTGTAATCGACAGTATTTCTAGCTTTCATTACCTCTCTTGACGCGCTTGTATTAAATTAATTTCGTTGTGATCTATAATTGCTTGTAAACGAAATATTAAATCAGAAGGAGACGGTGTGCCCTCCATCCTGAAATACAGATTAACAGCCCTTAATTTTGTTTTAAAAAAAAATGTAAATCTTGTTACTTACCGGTCTACTATCGTCATCCTGTTGTCTTTTAAAACGATTATTGCCAAGAAAGGATAAGAACCAGATTTAAGAGCTTCTGCTACTTTGTAACCTTCACCAGATTGTACATTACATGCCCAAAACAGTGTACGCGTGTTTATGAATCGAACAACTTCTGGATTACCTAATGTGTTCCTGTATAAAAAAAAATGCAGCTTCTTTCATTTATGCAAGCACAACAATTGATTTAAATTTAAGTCCAACCCTTACCTGCACCATTGATCAATGTCCTGAGCTTCATCCTTATGCAAATACACCAATAAGAATCTTAATTCTTGCTTTGCATCAGAAAGAGCCTGACTGTAAGAGCCTTGGTAAAAAACAGGATGACTACTACCATATCGCTCTTCATAGGACCGAATAAAGTTAATTACATCTTCCACTGGATCAGAGGCCACTTGAAAGACAATAAATACATCAGTCTTTTCTCTGAATCTGTCAGTATGTAATATACAATGATAAAAGCTTACCAGGTCTGATGTTTCCTCTGAATATTGAAAGCACTAGCTGTAGGATACTGATCACTCTTTCATAACACAGGGAAACGAAATACCAAAAATAACTACCGCTGCTGCTCGGACTTCCAGAATAATTAAAATAGATTCTAGAACTGCTGTCGTCGACAACTTGTGGTGGCCTTGACCTTGAGTCTTGCGCATACATCGACGGCCTTCCTTCGTATAAATTTAATTGCTCCTAAACGGAATGGTAACGTTACATAATTAAATCTAAAAGTCAGATCATGTCACAATCGACATTAGAAGAGAGACAAAGTTTACCTGAACAGCTACCTCCAGGTTCCAGTTATGCCTCTGCAGAACATCTCTGCAGATGGATAGGTCCTCGATACCCGTCAGGTCCTGGAACCATTCACAATGACCTCGGATCATGACCGGAGAGAGTAAGACTCAAACCAGACAGGTATGACAGAGTGACTCACCTGGAACTGCAGGATCTTCTCAGTCTGGTCGCCGTTCAGCTCGTTTAACGCGAAATCAGCCATGACGACCTGGCGGACGACTGGAAAGCGGTTGACGATCGTTTCAGTGTCACAGACTCGCACGGGACGATACCGAATGCATCAGCTGATAGAAAAGCCAACCACTCGAACGAAATCACGATGAAACTGCGCAAGCATTTGGAGCGTGATCGGGAGAAACGAGAGAATGATTTTAACCTAAAGCGTCCAAAGGTGCACCGCTCACGGGCCTCCGTTCATCATCGTCACGGCACGCTGTGTCTCGTCTCTCTGTTCTGAGCTCAGTGTTTTCGGTGTCATGACTTTTTACGATAATTTACAGTTTCAAGGTTCTATTTCATGCGGCACGATTTTAAGTGACGTCAACTTCATGCATTGGCGAAACGACAGTCAACAGTCTCGCGGACTCACCATTGGCAGAGCGTTATTTCGGCTAGCAACCGATGATATGCAGAAACCGTTCAATCAGCGCAGTCTTTTTTTTTCTATCAAATTGCTAGCAAATATTCTATACAAGTTACAAGAGAATTGAATTTTGTACAGTAACTGAGATGAATGAAATTAATACAAAGACTCCTTGGCGTATGTTTCGGACATATGAATGACCAATGGAAACGTAGTACACGCTGGAATCGGAGCCTACGGTTTCGTAAGATTGCCATTGATTACAAGAAGTATCAGTGGCTGTAACTTCGTATCTGATACGTATGCGTACTGCGAATCATAGTAAACAGCTTGTTCGAAGTTTACGTTATACACCTGTTGCTGTTAGCATCGGTGCATCGACGATTCTGACGTTCGAACGGAAACATGAGTTCGGAAGAGAGCCCGGAATCCGACGTTCACGTCGAAATTCAGAAAACGTTAAGCTCTATTAACGATATAACGTTGAAAATGTAAGATTTCATACATAACACAATAATGATTTTGAATTTCTGATCGGTGAAATTTATTGTTCTTTAGAAAAACCGAATTGGACGCAATCAACGAGCTTTTGAAAGACAATGGACAACTACAAAATGCGGTAACTGATGCGAATGAAATGTTAACTATGGTGGCTGGGAACATGAACATAGATGTTGAAAAAGTTTTGAGCAATTCTGAGGATGGAAACCGCTTGCAATCGAATTTAAGAAGTTCCCTGCCTACTCTTCCTTTGGCACAACAAATTTTAGCATGTATACGTGATCAAATACCCTGACATGTGTTACTGTAACTGTTATCAGGAATTGAACATTTTTATTTATTTATTAAAATATACTCTTAACTAATGTACATTTTATATACAAAATATAAAATGTATAATACAGTTTTTTCTTCTTTCACCTGACTCCTGTTAAATTTACACAAATATACATTGCAATCTTCCTCTCATTTATCATATTAATGATTAACATTTATTGAACATATTTATAATTT
Organism: Macropis europaea; assembly: GCA_916610135.2. Classification (NCBI taxonomy): domain Eukaryota; kingdom Metazoa; phylum Arthropoda; class Insecta; order Hymenoptera; family Melittidae; genus Macropis; species Macropis europaea. The sequence goes on from OU744353.1 coordinate 2,135,316, forward strand.
TGATTCTGTGAGCCAATCAAATTTTTGTTCCTTACGACTGGCTTGAGGATTGATCATAATGTTTATCAAGCTGGGAGAATCATTCACCTAGAATAAAAATTACTATTACTAAGTAATAAGTGCTTAGAATGGTTACAGTTGAATTAGAAACAATGTTTACCTGCAGAGCTGCTTTTAAAGCATGTTCAATATCTTTCACAGTGGTACAAAAATGTCCTTTTCTACCAAACATTTCCATCATTTTTTCATAATGGGCTTCACATGTTAAAGAATAAGGAGGAGTCCTAAAAATTCACATAAATACAATATCTTGTTTCTGCAAATATTTTCATAGCTATTAAAACTTACACGTGGGTGGGCTCTCCCGAAGCTTGTATTTGTCTGAAACTCTCAGAGTCTAAGCCACCATAAATGCCATTGTTATTTACAATAATAATAATGATAGGTAATTTATATCTGAAACAATATACATCTTCATAGCATTCGTCTTATTGTGCATTCGTTTATTGAAATTACCTAAACATAGTTTCCAGTTCCATTCCGGAAAATCCAAAAGCACTGTCTCCTTCCACGCAGAATACCCGCTTCGTAGGCGCTTTGTTTTTACAGTAAAGGGCAGCTGCTATGGCAAAACCCAAACCGACCCCCATAGTGCCGAAAGTACCTGCATCTAATCTGTGACGAGGTTCATCATTCAATAAAATCGTTTTTCCGATGTCCATTGTGTTAGCTCCTTCAGAGCAAATAATAGAGTCTATGAAAAAGAGCGGTAAACAAATTTTTTTCATTCATTCTTTTGCATTGCTAAATTTGAAATTGTATGAAAGCAGCTACTAACTGACTGGAATGTTGTCTTGAATAGTTCTAAAAACAGCATAGTAATTTAAGGGCACAGAAACTTCCATGCACATTCTCTGTAACGACAAAAAAAAATATAAATAAATCATTTTGCCGATACTAAATATATTGTAACGCAGATGTATAAACATGATTACTTCTTACATGAACTACTGCTTTGTTTTTTTTTGCTGTCGCGAGAATGTCTTTCCACCAAGGATTGTTTTTTTCAATGGACCACTTGCGTTCTTTCAAAATGGTAACAAGATGTTCTGCAGCTGTAGATATGTCAGATTGTATCGCGACCGCGGAAGAAACGGAATTGTGTAACTCTTCCGGACATAAATCAACCTATAACAGATACAACGATTAAATTTACAGACTTTCGTGTATATTTTACAAAAACTCAGTACCTGTATAATTTTGACTTCGGATTGAAAACGAGGTGGCTGACCGAAATGCAACATCCAGTTTAATCTGGCACCCAACAACAAAATAACGTCGCTTTGTTGCAACGCGTGCGTTCTCGCGCTAGAAACGCATCGTTCGTCGGTGTCTGGAACGACACCTTTTCCCATTGGTGTAGGAAGAAAGGGAATACCCGTTGAATACACAAGACTGCGAACCTCTCTTTCCGCTCTGGCATAAGCAGCTCCTGCAAGATGATTTAAAAATCAGGACTTCACATGTTCAGACACAGTTTACTTGCACGGCATTAACAGTCTAAAGTTTACTACCTTTTCCAACGATCACCAGTGGTTTCTTTGCACGCATAATCAAATTTGCAGCATGTTCGATTAACCGTTGATCGGGATAAATCAATGGTGGTGGTGGACAAGGTGAAACTTTGCATATTCTATTTGCTTCTACAGATTGCTTCAGGAGGGTGGCTGGTAAATCCAAGTACGCAGCGCCTGAAAACGATACCAATCATGTAGAACTGTATGCTATACGTTTCGATGGTAAAATTTTGTAGAATGAATATACCAGGTCGACCGTAAGTGGACAGTCTAACAGCCTTTTCAACGTGAAGCGGTATAAGCGTGGCAGAGGGTGGTCTAGCGGCGTATTTACAATGGAGTTTGCTGGATTCTACCTGCGGCCATTCCTGAAAACCACCGATACCCTCGTGATCCTCGGAACAGGATCCTCCGAGCACTAGAACCGGCCTACGGAAAAATTGACATTGCACGAACGATATGCATTCGTTCTACTATTTTTCAACGCTTCTGAATCTCTTAATACAGTTGCTACGTGACACGTTTACATAATCATTATCTAACTTATATGTACGTGTATATTCTTTAATAATATGGCATAATGAATGTGAGCCTGGTTATGCAATCAAATGCAGTCATTTCATATAAGATTACGATTTTCTTAGAAGATCAGAGATGAGTAAGCGCTGGATGAACTTCTGACAAGAACTTCAGAGTTCGCTCACGGAACTGATGCCGGTTCGTACCTGCCGGTAATCATCGGCCATCCACCATAATCGGTCATGTGGTAAATTTAACGGGGTATTGACAATGCTCACCAACAATTCACTTGAGCATTGGCCATTCCTCCGATCACGTGAAGCACTCCTGGTCCAGAGACGCATAAAACCACCGCCGGTTTTCCTAGCGAAAAAAAAATCCATCAGTTTGATGTAGATATTTGTTTACTACTTCTTCTGCGTACTTGTAATTTTTTTATTTTATCCTTACTTGTTAAATACCCATGTGCTTGGGCCGCATAGCAAGCGGCTTGCTCATTCCTGAATCCGAGATATTGCAGACCTTCAGCTTGCATGTACATAGCTAGGTCAATCACTGGATGTCCCATAATTCCGAAAACATATTCGATGCCCTGTTGAAAATGAACAAAGATTCAATTACTATCATGAACATTATTTTTTTACGATTATACTTAATACTTAGGGCATCGCGACGCCGATACCATAGAAAACTCCAGCGTTCCATTAAAATTCAAAGGAACGATAATTCTAAGACAGATTGTAAAATAATTAATTATGAATGGATATTGTATGTGATAGTGCGCTTAGTAGGCATAATTTTGTTGCGGTCTCATCAGGACAACACGACTCGCAAGAAGTCGTTGAACAAGATAAGCGTGTACGTAAAAAAAAAACAATTGAAGATACAATATCGAATGTTCTGACTCGTGTGCAATTGCATCACGTTGATCCTAATTTTGGTTTCCTTTTTCCCTGGCGATCAACCTTTGCCAATAAATAAAATTTCATACGAATCCATGAATTCGCATCGAATGATAACGTTGAAGCAGTCAAGGTCATTATTAATCGCTCGGACTTCTCCTTAATGAGCATACTATTCGTCCATTTAATCATTATCAATGAAGTTACTGCGTCGCAGCGGGTAAACAAAATATCCTCGTGCGAACTCGTGGTGCGAAACGGTCGACGTTTTCCTTAATAATTAAAAAAAAGAATCAGTGATTCGATCGAACAGTTGACGCGGCATGATTCGTTACGAGGAGGAACGACTTCCGCTCATACCGAGGCCGAAGATTCGTAAGTAATAAAATTTACACATAACAAAAGTTTATAAATATCATCTCGTCCTGCAACAGCTAATGCAAATACAGAAAAGTTCTTTTTTTAGTTACCTAATAATTTGAACAAGTTAAATCTGAACTATTCTTGGAATTTCTATTTCTTTCAGTTCATTATGCAAATTATAAAAATTCACATTTTACAAATCGCAGTTTATTCGAAATTTTCATCGATTTTAGGAATGCTATAATCATATAGTTGAAATTATGCTAATGGTTTGGATAATCAAATTCGGTGACTCAGTTCTTAGGGAATTTACAACTTCTTCTCAAGGTGATCTTTCTATTTCAATTGCTAAACTATTATCGTAACTGGGAATTCTGTAAAAACGTACAATTTTCCACAGATCCGAATTTTCGACGGAACCGTTCTCTCACACGAAAATCTTAATTTAAGTATAGCCAAGCGCCATCGGAGTGCCGCTTATGCTATCAACTCGTCCGCAATTGATAAGAAATTTCTGAGATACCGGTGTTTTGTACGCTTGTCATCCATATTCCATAAAAAACCATAAAAATCGAAGGCAAACATAATCAAACGGAGTAACATGAACAAAACACGTCTTCTGTCATGGACTCGCAAACAATCAATTTCAAAGACAATGAACGATACAGGCGCACGCATCTAAAAGCGAAAAACAACATTTGTCACATAACCTTAAAATCGTCGGTCGAGTTCGACCGAGGAAGAAAGGACGGTGACGAAAAACTGGGAAAGTCGGAATACCTGTTGTTTCAGGGCTCGTGCAACGATTTCGTTCCCGGTCTCCATGTTTCCCCAAACGATGACAAAAATCACGACAAACCAACTCTTGAGAAATACGTCGAGCGACTATCGATCATTTCGATGAGCATTGAGTGGAATCGGTGGGAGCAAGGATGAACTTTGTATCCATTTCGAAAATACCTTATTAATGCTTAATCGTTGTCCCTTGTCGCTCAATAATCGGTGGGGTCAGTTATTTGCAGAATGAGACTGCAATATGTTTTTACACCTACAACAATACACGCATAAAGTAATTAGAATTAACGAGCAGAATAAAAGAGTTATGAAGGCGTCGATACAAATAAGATCCACGGGTATTCGAGTTCCGAGTTCCCTTAACGTCCGATATGACCCCGAGCAGAGGGTCAGAATTTGTTGTAATCTGAGACAATTTATCAAATAACAGCAATGAAACAACCATATTTAAATATTACATTTGTAGTTTTTGTACCAGCAGCTCTGGTAATTATAAGCAGAAACAAGAAAATCCAGCAGTTTCGGCAATAAATTCGGGGAAAACGCAGTTCCATTGTTCGATCACGTTCGGGGCCAGGTGAACCTTCATTTTCAGTTTTGTACTTTTGTACGAAAAGTTGGTACCTGCAAAAGGGTCCCCGATAAAGAACATAACGGAGCCTCCTCCAGTCATTGACTTTATGGTCTACCTGAAACAGCGATTCGGGGAAATGAATATCCGGCGAACTTTCACGGAAACTCATTTTCACCGGTTCCCCTTTTATTTCCTACCTAAGATTCATTGTCGTACCTCGCGAAACTTTTCAAAATTCTTTCGCCCGTCGACAGTTGTCGCTGCCACGATACTTCCATTTTGAACGCGTTTATCCTTCACTGATAACGCGATAACATTGCGTTCCACGATGAATTTTCATATCGCGCGCTTCGAGGGCATCGGCCACTGCGTCGTGGAAATTCTTCGAGAATGAAACGACGCGAAAGAAATTGTTTTCGATCTTTTCAGCAAATTTGTAGGAGAAAATTGCATCGTTCATCTCCTTCCACTGTGTAGCCTAAAAAATATATACTATGTTAATGACCTTGAGGCGACATTGCCATGCAGTCAAGATACTTTAAATAAATAATAACTGCGCGTAACATGCCATTATAAGAATCTATTGCAAAAAACAGAATATAATACATGTGCATAAGAAGGTGACACACTGGACGAAGGAACCAATCGAAAATGTAGAATAAAACTTTTTTGTATGAGGCTACGCTTTTGAAAAAGTTAAACCCGGGAACCGCCCATGGGCGTTCACGCCACGTGCTAATGAATAGGCGTAGCAATGTTCCGCACGGAAGATCAGCAGAAATCTTGAACTGAATTTTCTCGAAAACGAAGCTTCATACAAAAAAATGTTATTCTACATTTTTCTTCTATTTCTTTTTCTGGAAACATCTATTCGATGGTACCACTCGTCCCGACAAATTCTGTACAAGCGCCTGCGTCATCGTACGAATTTTTTCGAAATAATATCTCGGTGAAATAATTATATGCAGGGCAGGAGAACAGCGAAAATTTCGTACATTTCAGTCGTCACCTCGACAAGCCGTAGAGTTTACCTGCAAATTGGTCATTTGGGTGACCTTACCTGGACATGAAAGTACGTCCAGGTAGACAGGCCCATTGAACCGCGCTTAGACCCACCGGAACTGTCAATTTATTTGTGCGTCGAAGGATTTCGTCAGGAAATACGCGGTGTTTATTGTCGAAGGGTACAGAATGGGCCCAGTGCATTAAGACGACCTAACGGTCGTAGCGCATAATTATTTTTCCGCAGGATGGTCCGTGCGCTTTGTGGAAACCGGCCGTCGCTACCTGAAACAGTTGAAAATATATTTTAATAAGCCGAGAACGATCTAATGAACGAACAATCGCTTCCTCCTGTAATTAACAATACCTGGAACGTCTATTGTGTCGGCTAATAGACATGCATGTGCGCTCGACGTTCTGGAAGACTCATTTTTTGAGCGCTGATGTATTAGATTTAAAAAAAGCATTTGCTTGAAAATGTAAGGGATACCGAGTGTCGCAGAAGAAAAAGAATTTAGCTAGCAAGATATTCCAGTAGCAGATAGCAAAGTACACGGATAACGGGAATTCCTGTGATAGAGGACCTACGGTACTGGCGGATCCCTTGACCGAATTAACTATTTAAATATTCATTCCACTCATTGGAATCTACGAGTTAACGCGAATGAACGGGTACAGGTTCTCTGACACGAATACGGGCGGTGTTTACTCGAGCTTCGTTATAGCGAGCATCTCGATCGAAAGATTTTGTTAACATGCACCCGATATCAATTGAGCGAAAGTTTACCGCAAGACACCGAAGACAATGATGTCTTTACATAACAGCGATCCTATTGATGACGCTCGACGAATCCGATTCCCATTTGCGCTCGAACGGGAATCGAAATATTTTCGAACGGTGAAACATGCTTCGACGATGAATGGAAAAAAAAAATGAAAAAAGGTCGAGTAGAACATTTTTGTCGAGAATGCAAAATACAGAGATGAATATTAATAAACTATGCTCACGTTGCACCATAGTGATTTATATTTCTTGATACTGTTATAACTAGACTGCGGATGTTTATGCAATTTAACATATCGAAAGGTGTAAAAAACGCACACCGAATAACGCAAAGAGAATAAAGAGCGTATTTTTTAAACATTTATAGGACATAATATGGTTTGGTCAATATGTCGTTGTATCAACTACATTAACAGAAAAAAATATTAAATTCCAAAAATGTAAATTTGCATAAACGTCCGCAGTCTGGTTATAACTTTTTGATAAGCCACGCAAGGTCGTGTGTTTGACTAGAAAAATCTGCGATGCTCTGTACGATGGAGAAGCTACGCGTTTTCTCGATTCAAGAAAACGAGTCGCCCGGTGGATTTTTGCGGGAAGATGTGTCGTAACGTGGCATAAACAACAACGTCGGAATTTTGTCGCGACCACACGAATTCGTCGAGCGAACCTGCTCGCGGAATTACGTAAATCGCTGGCGAATTATCGAAAATTACGGAAGCCGCACTTCGCGATGCGACATCAGGATCCAGCAGAGCGACACGCGACACAGCTCGGCGATTCCAGTCGATTTTTCATTGTTGTGGAGTTCAACCGATGCATCGAGCATTCACTTCGATTTCCTTTCGATTTCTTCCGTTCGAAGTGCTCTGGAAAGACGATTGAAAATTATCAGGACACGTGGAACCGACACCGCGAGGCGAATAAATTTTTATTTGATACCATTTATGAAAAACATTCTTCTGAGGCTGCGTATTCTCTTGCAGGAGTATTTCACTCGAATTAATATACCTTTGTCATTTTTGTTTACTACACTGCTCACAATAATTAGAAAATCATGTATTTAAATGACTTGTCTTTTTTAAACTGTCAGATAACGCTTCAAATATTATACACAATAAACATAGAATGACAATGATAAGATATAATACAACCCCTGAATCTTTAATAGTTTTTTTCAATATTTGTTACTTCGTTGAGAAAGAATCGCATGTAATTTTATCCATAAATAAAATAGCTGCACAATATTCTTCTAAATTCTTCCTGAGTTGTTCAATAATTTGTTGACTGAAACTCTTCACGGCGCTGAAAGGATATAAATATATATTTTAGTAAAAATTAATAATTACAATTGCAATAGTAATTTCGTGTACCGTTTGACGTACGAAAATTCTATTGACAAACCGGTAGGGGTGGAAGGTCCAATCACCAAAATTTCGCCGTCCTTTCCCGGCGTCCTGAGGAAGGGATGTACCTGGCCCCCCCTCTCACCTGGCAGCTCCTTAAATACGCAGGCTGCATAACCGATGTCATCAGTCATTCCTTCAATCGATTCGGGTTCGTGTCGTGTCCTAGTCACCGGTTGAGTTATCCTCGTTCGCTCGTGCCGGTCCTGAAAAAAATGTCCTGAAGAGGCTCCTGAAGAAGATCCTGTGAAATTGTGCGTGACTCCTCTGCCGAAGACATCTCCGCAGCATGTACAAGCGCTATTACAGGCCGATCTACCAAAGAATCTTCTCACGTGAGTGAAGCATCCGCTCAATTCGAAATTTGGTCAAATTTGAGTAAATTCTTCGGTTCTTCTTAAACAGCATTTCCACAGAGAGTCAGACTTTGTTAATTACACAGTGTACAGAATCTGTTACTTCGTGCTGATAAGAAATATCCTCCGTTTCCTGCGATCGTTCAAATTCTATCTTTAGCACAGTTTTCGAACTTGTCGGCACAGTTTTCAATTCCTGGCCGTTATTTAACCTTGTTACACGTTGATCATTCAGGTTGCTCAGTTAATTTTTTCCTGGTCAGTTCTTTCTCGTACTCGCGCCTGCTCCAAGCTCTACGAAGCTTCCGCTCGTCGCATTTTCACTTTCGTTGCAGATATCGTTCGTTCCGCCGGAAAACGTCCTTGCGATTTTTCTTTGTTTTCCTACAACGGTTCAGGAAATTCAAAGTGCCGTCGGTTGGCGATGCTTTAGGACTTCTGTAACCATCAGCACGGCGTAAACATAGTTTGTAAATACAGCGCGGTACGCTTGGAAAGCGGTCGAGAACTTTCTTTGGAAATCGTACTATGTCCGTGATAGCTGAGCGTAATAAGGCCCCGAAGAAAGTCTTCTATAATGTAATAGTATTATCTTGGAAGTCACGTTACGCTCGTATTCTTGATCATTCCAAACGCAACATTTTGAGAGGCCGATTCGCACGTTTATCCTGTCCGCTCTTGCATCACGCTATTTTTTAATGAAAAATGAAAGGAGCGGGTTTCCCGCGCCCACCGAATGTCCGCGAAATTGCAAAATATTTCCCAATCGTTTCCTGCGAACCGGAGGAGACTCGAAAATTCGTGCTCGGGATCTGCAAGCGGGAGAAAAGCAACGCGGTGAAGCGAGCTGAACGCGAGAGGCAGAACAATTAAAATTAGAAATACAAACAGTCAAGAGTTGCTAAACATCGAGCAATCATGGTTGGCATGGCAATTTTTCTACATTCGTCGTCGTCAGTCAGTGCTCGACGTTTCCATTTTCATCGATAATCTCTTTTGGTGGCTAATGTTTATCCTTCGGTCGATAGAGGAGAGGACGTCCGGTATTTCTCGGTTCTTCTCGAGTTCGGATTCGAAGCTTTGGAATCTCCTGAGTAAGACGCTTTAAAAACCACTTCTCCCATGTGCTGAAAGAAAACTCAACCTTAACAGAAAAGTCAACTTTCTAATAGATCGGACGAACATTTCCAGAAATAGTACAGGCGTTAACTCGGATTAGCGATAACAGTTTGGTGCTGCTGGCCCGAGCGTTGAACTCACCAACGTGTCATTTTTCAGGATGGATCCCAACGCGAGTTCTGGTCGCTCTGATGATGTTCACCGCGTGCTGGACGAACTACATGTGTCGTCTTCAGATGCCAATCCTGGCCGTGCCCATGATCAAAGCGCTTCCTGGTAACCACACGGAGGGCGTCTGCAAAGATGAAACGTCTCGCATGCGTCGAGCCCTGTCCCTGGTGGATCCTGGAGCCTATCTGGAAGACTACATCCTCGAAGACCAGCTAGAATCATCTCAGGATGCTGCGGACCAGATACGGAACATCCGTTTACCTCGCGAAGCGGTTAAAACTCGTAATCCGGACGAGCCGATTCAGTTGTTCAACGGGTCGCCTTTCGAATGGGGCCCAGGGGTCAGGGGTCAGCTGATAGCTGCCTACAGCTACGGGAACGTTCCTGGCAACTTCCTGGGAGGAATAATGGCCGTGCGGTGGGGCCCGAAGAAGGCCATCCTGTGGACATCGGTTCTGGCAGCCTTCACATCCCTGATCAGTCCGATCCTGGCTCAGCTTCACTGGGGTGTTCTGCTGTTCTCGAGGATCGTTATTGGAATAACAGGAGGAGTCACCTTTCCGGCCTGCCACACGCTGGTCGCCAAGTGGGCCCCACCGAATGAAAAGGCCCGTTTCGTGTGGTCGTTACTTGGCGGGACGTTCGGCACCATTCTGACGTACCCTATGGTCGCTGGAATCGCCGACAACATGAACTGGGAGAACGGATGGTACATACCCTCGTTGCTGATGATCCTGTGGATCGTCTTCTGGGCGCTCCTCACGTACGACTCTCCCGCCGAGCATCCTGGCATCACGGAAGAGGAAAAGGAGTATATTCTATCGTGAGTCGATGTCGGTGATAAAAAGAAATCGAATCTCGAGTACTTCAGATTGTTCCAAAGTTGAAATTTGCCTGTGATTTTACGTGTCTGGTCTTCCGGTCCAGCCTGAAAAATATTGTATGCGTTTCAGTTCTCAAGTTGGAACCGTGAGGACGCAGAAACCCACGCTGCGGGAGATGCCGTTGAAGGAGATATTTACCTCGATCCCGTTCATCAGTCTAGTGCTGTGCCACTTCGGTAATATCTTCCTGCTGTTCTTCTACCAGAACTCGATGATGCTGTACTTGACAAAGGCTCTGGGATTCCAACTGACGAAGGGAGGCATGGCTGCTGGGTTACCGTGGGCAGGAAGGATGTTCTTCGGCTTCTTCTTCAGCTGGGCCGGTGACACGGCCAAAAGGAAGGGGCTTGTCTCTATCACCGTTCTTCGAAAGGGGGCTACCATATTCTGTGAGTACCGTGCAAGCTGAACGTGAACTCTCATCAGCAGCCTGCGTTCTGAAGTTGTAACGTACATTTTTCTTCCACTATCTCCATCTGTGTGCACTCTAAATATGTGTTCTTAACAAAATTGGATACATTAACCCTTTGACTGCGGGGTACCTGGAAACGAGGCGACCGCCGCGTGCGGCCGAGCTGCGGTAGTACATAAAGGGCCATTGTACCGAACGCCTATGGGCGTCGACAGCACACGGCAACCAGCTTCTTCAAGCGCTTCTAGTCGCTGATAGCAGTCACAGGGTCAAACTGCCTACAGATCCGCAGTCTAGTCATCAGACGTATTAAAAAATTGCTAATGACTCTTCTTTCTCGTTTCAGCTCATCTTCTACCGGGCATCTTCCTCATTCTCGTCGGCTACGTGGGCTGCAGGTTCGTCTTGGCCAACGTGTTCCTGATTTTGGCGTTGGGTTTCAACGGAGCAGCCAGCATCTCGAATCTGTCCAACAATCAGGACCTGTCTCCGAATTTCGCTGGTTTCCTGTACGGTATTATGAACACTGTCGGCAGCGCGTCGGGTATGATCATTTCTCCGCTGGTCGAGGAGATAGCTGGAAAATACGGAGTGAGTAGTCTCCCCTTATCATCGTCCGTCGGTGTCCATCTCATCTGGGTTCGCTCGCATTAGCTTATCGCTGTCAGGTAGACGGGAGAAGCATCCTCGTGGCGAATTGTTTGCATGAATTACATAATTTTTCGTTGACGCGCTTATCGGCGTATCGCTAGATATCTTATTACAGCCTGCTGCACTAAAGGTGCTCTTGGCATACTCGAGACCTCAGTGCAACCTTGTACTCTGTTGCGTAACTCATAGTACGGGCAGTACTGGGGAATTGTGTGTGCGATGCATCCAAAAACCAATCAGTCACCAAATTTTTCCATTCGCTCCAATCACGACACGCATGCATATTCTCGGTTGTTCTTGCATCGCACTAACGTGGTTCGTCGGATTTCATCGCACCGATAGATCCGGTAATTCCCATCGCCTAGACCCGACAAGTACTAATTACAATGTCAACATGACCGTGCAAGAACAACCTGTCCTCGTGAGGAGCAGCAGGTTTCGCTGAACTATCACGCGCATAAGTTTGTCTCAGATTCTCGTGGCGACAGCGACTCATGGGTACTGCTCGTCTCTATATCATTCAGTTTATAGTACGAGAAGTACCTATAAGTCGCGTCATCCACAACGCTTCGCACACACCATACGCTTTCACGCCTTAACAGTTAAGAACGTGGTAACAACACGTGCACACGGTAACGGGTATGTGTATCATCGATCCATGCATGCGTGTTCATTATTTACAACTGATTTAACAACGTTTCATATTGCCCGACAATTAGTATTGTTTGTATTGCGTTTTATCGTAGAATCCGATCGATCGATGGCAAACGTTGTTCTGGATCGGTTCAGCGGTCTGCATCGTGTGCATGGTCGTCTTCCTGATCGGTGGTAGCGGAAACATACAAAGCTGGAACGAGATCCGCCCTAAGGAAGATACGGAACGCGGTGAACGTCGAAACGATTGAGGAACTTGAAATGCTGCGACAGCCACGTTTGGCCCATGTTTTGTTGCGTTAGACAGAGTTGTAAAACAAAGGTAGTTAAAACACAAGTACTAGGATCACATTCTCGTGAGTTACGCGAGCCGAGCTTTCACTCACACAAGAAGGCTCACCGGTTGTTTTTTTTTATGAATATTGACGAGCAGAGAAAGGGGCATCGTGATCGAGCGAAAAGTATTGTATATATTTCACGAATCCGTCTTTCATAGTTTTTTTAGGATTATCACAGTTCGAGTCCATGAAATTATAGTACAAGATATTACTCGCATGACCTTAGATGACGAACTTTTTTATATTCAAATAGAATTTTTATTCTGTACATGACTTAGTATGTTATGTGAAATATGTGATAAAGTATGTGATACCTGAATGTTTCGTTACCAAATAAACATGTTTAGAAAAAAATGCAATGACTGCCTATATGAAAATAATTACACCTAAAGTGATTGTTCTGCACGCTAAAGCTGCGATATTTATTTTCATTCTATTTACATCAGAGTATCGGTATACCTTCGAAACACCTTGCACTGAAACGTAACGATGATTCGCTTTCGTCTGACGTATCATGTTATCACATTCGTCAAGTTTATCAGTATGTCTTGCCACAAACTTTATTAACTTACTATACACTTATGATCACAAATATTTATTATTGAAGCTGCAAAATATCATATCAACTTAACACGTGTTAATATTATTTTGGAGCAATGTCTTTCAGTAACTTGCCTTCCAGTAAAATAACTTTAGTCTCTACGCGGGAAAAATATATTATTTGGAACTTTCTCGTAGATCAAATGTTTTAACAGCGATAAAGCAGCATACTTTGCGCGCATTTCATTCCAACCAACCTAGCGTATTCTTTAACTTCGTTCTCTTCTTCCTCGTCCGGTTCAGCTTGTTCTTTGTATGTTTTATATGGCATTGCAACTTGACGATATAAAATTAATACCTGAAAACAATGATTTATTAAGCTGGTCGTGTTTCTAGAATGGATTATAAAAATTTCAGTTGGTACCTTGCGGACATCGATCATGCCGCCTTCATCGATAGCATCGATATCATCATTCAATCTACTATATTTCTGTTTGTCTAGCTTCAATAAACAAGGCTCAATGTCGAACCAACCATAAGTTTCAGGGCACAGTAGTTTCGACGGCCTCATTCGTGCTTTGTATCGCATCTTAGGACAGCTGTGTATATAAAATCCCATATAGTAATATCTCAAGTTCTTCGCCGTTTTATTAAGCTGCCTTGTTAAAGAAACCTCTCGTAAAGAACTGGAAGAGATTAAAAAATGCAGAGAGCAGAACTAATGTGAGAAGGTGCTTCAAGAACTGTACGAACCTAAATGTTCCAAGGGAAAGATGAGAATAGGCGGGATCGTAGAAAAAGTAGACGCTTGAAATACAAGATGGTAAAATGTCTATTACTCCAACAGCAATTAATTCATTGTCTAACCAATATTGTTCATGAAACGAACCGTATCCGTTTGGTGGTCCGTCATCCGGTGTCCATGGCTAAAAACAATCACAAACTTCTTACTTCTATATTTTCCTTATACAGAGTAATAACATTTTTCAATGAAAAATTACTAACATCTTGTACGGAAGCAGTACATTAATGGCATATACCATATTTTAAACACGCAATACCATTCAAGATTTCTCGAAATAGAACAATAATAGCATTGAACACAAAGTGTACCTGTAAAGGACTTTCTACGAGGAAGTTGAGGAAAGATTTCTCATCGCATTCTTCCGGCTGGTCTCCATGGATAGCCATTTGATATTTTTTATAAAGATTTGCAGTTTTCTCGAAAGTGCGATAAAATTCGCCCGACAATACTCTCACCAATTTCATCTGATAAATTTAGAAGGTAATTTGAAAAAGGCGGATGCGCATAAGTATTAGAAAATAATTAATTACAGTAAGCATAACAGATATTATAAATAGGTCCACTTTGCTCCAATCATATGTTGTTTTTCAACAAAGCTAATAATTATAATTATGTATGATATTGCGTGATATTTGGTGTCAATAGAGAATGCACCACAGTTCCTGCTCAACACAGAAACAGTTAATAAATCATTAAGAGAACTGTGGTCATCAAATTACCTGTAAAGGCGATTTCACAAGAAATCTTGTATATTGTTGCTCTGTAACCTTCTCAGCTGGAACTCCATGTATTGTTGTTTCATACTTTTTATATATCTCATAAGATTTTTTTGATGTCTTTATATATCCAGAGCTCATTGGCGAGGTTCTAACTAGTTTCAGCTTATAAAAGTCATAAATTTAACATAAATTTATCCAAACAGTAATCAAATCAAACTATCTTCATAATGAAATATGGCAACTAAATTGGAAAAACAAAAGAGTATGATGTAAAGGTGATGCTACTTTAAGTAGAAGCATAGCCATAAAAACATAAAGCAGTATATATCCCTTGTTCATCCTTTCCATAAGTTTCAAATAAAACTACTTAAATACCGGAGAAACTGGAGAAAAGAGGACCAACTTATAATATTTTAAGACCAAGTTCAGTAAGATACTTGGAAAGATAAATATAAATCCTACCTCCAATCTATTGGTGTCACCATACATTTCTTCAAACAATTCCTCTATACTTTTAGCACGGTTTCGCTGTCTGTGTTCTCTGAAAATAGCATCTATCTCTTCCTGAGACTTCCCTTGAGCCAATAACTTCTTTTGCTTACGCTCTTTACGTAAAAGTTTTGCTTTCGTACAGGGTTTTCTACTGGAATTCATTCCTACAGCTTGTATATTCGATCCATCACTATTACTTAATACAGAAGGTACACTTTCTGAATGCATTTGTTGACTTTCTGAACTACAGTCTTTTTTAGTTTTATCAGACGTTTTTGGTTGCAATCTTTCAGTAACTGCATCATCAATAGACTTTACATTTACTTTGGAGGCATTTTGTTGTGCCTTCTGATGAAGCTTATTATAATTGGAAATTTCTCCAATATCTACAATAAACTTGGTTAGAATCGGTATCTTACAAATGGTAGATCTACTTGTTGTGATGATTACCTATGTTGTCATGATCCTCATTCGTATCCATAACATCATCCTTTTGCAGTTCATTTCTTAAGAATTTTGCCATTCGTTTCAAGATCTTCTTTTGTGACTTAGAAATGTTGAAACGTAATATCTCGCATCTGACAGCAAACAATTGTACAAGAAACTTTTAATAGCATTTCCATTAAAGAAAACTTATATTACTTTGCGCAAACAAATGTTTCGCTCACTTGATAGTATACATAGGACAACAAGTTAGATCCATGGTAGGTTTGTAACAGTAACTACCGCTTCTCCTCCATCCTCTATCTATCAGTGCCTGATAATCTTGCACAGTGAGTGCATGTGCCCACATACCTAAAATGTGATAACATAACAAAGAATTTAATATGATAACAACAGGGCTTGAGTGATAATAAACTGTCAAAACAGCTACACAATGTATTCATGTAAGTG
Source organism: Macropis europaea (assembly GCA_916610135.2). Lineage (NCBI taxonomy): Eukaryota > Metazoa > Arthropoda > Insecta > Hymenoptera > Melittidae > Macropis > Macropis europaea. The sequence continues at coordinate 2,151,273 of OU744353.1, forward strand.
AATGAAATATAACATGTAACACAATGAAACGTATAATAACTGTGCTTGCCATGGCTGAAATTTGTATTTGGACTTTTACAGTAACCGCATCTATATCCCTCCTGCTCTGCATAATATTGTACAATACTGTACGATTGTCTCGCCATTTTCGCTTTTTATAATTAGATTCCTGCACCCTCGCATGGATTATATTAAATCAATCATCGACTGCTGCGGTACAATGTATCCGAGCGTCTGTTCGTCGACAAATCCTTTTACTTAACACTTTTCACAGAACTAACGCCTATTTACAAATTTAACCTGCTGCACAGGAAATGGCAATATCACTGCCATCTTGTCTCAACCTTTACCGACCGAGCTGCAACGCTGACTTTAATTGTCAAATTGAATTTTTTTTTAAGAATGTTGCTCGTTTGCAATCGCTTATAAAATTATTACAAACAACATTCACAGCATGATGTGCATACCGATGTCAGAAATTTATTGCTTGAAATACGTATACCATAAATTAATCAGAATAAAATTATTTACTAAAATACAATTAGTGTCACCGTTTGCATTTGACTGGAGATAAAAAAAAAAAAAATTATTTGGGATTTTCTGAAAGCATTAACTTATCATGAGGAATTCTTCCTTTTTGTTAAATAATAGGACCATTAAGGATACATTAGTGTATCTCATATTTAAGATAATAAAAATTTAGGTAAATTGAATGATTGTAGAACTTTCAAGTCTTTTATTACTGATAATTATCAGCGTATTGACTTATGCGTCGTTTTGTTTAGTTTTATGTACGACACAAGTTTCAGAGGTTGGGTTGCATTCACGTTTTGCCAATTTCATGAATGAAACTCCTGTTTTATATCAACAGGCGTCCCTTACTACACAGACCGAAGGATCGATCTATTCCTTCGGGATACCCCTTCCCCGTCTATATTTTCCACTTCAGGGTAGTATCGACTTTCCTGAATGCCTGGTCTGTAACAGCACATACCTACGCCACTCATGCTCAATTGTCTGTTATGGGTAGTCAGCTAGATCGAAACTTCATTATTCCACACCGAGAACATGGGATGCACGGAATTTTCCGCTACAATGGGATTTCTCATGAGTGCTGATAAACATACCTCTTATCCTGCAATTTGAAGAATAACAAACAATAATACTCAATTCCTTTCGCATCTTTTTAGAGTGTAATAAAAATTGTAGAATCCTTCTTGGAACAATGAACTTATCAAATTGAATGTACCGATGAGTGAGATCCTATTGAGATTTATAGATATTGATATATTTTGAATCTCAGGGTAAATTTTGCTGAATTTTCTCTTCAGCGATCAGAGACACTGTTTGAGAGCATCATCGGTTGAAAGATGATATTTTTATCTGGTCCTGGAGCCGGTGCTCGTACAACGTCCCTGGGCAGGCATCCGCGCACCCCTTCGACCGACGATTTCCTCGTACATCCCCCACTGTGTCGTCGAAGCACGGGGATTCGCCGTTTTCAGTATCAACGGGTGACGTCAATGGGAACCAACCTTCAGGACGAGCACGTCGAATTATATTATTTCACAGAAGTCTCCTGTCGTAATTACCGGCGACGAGTTCCACCCGTTCGCGGGGGTATCCTCCACGGAATAATCAACTCTTCGTCGAGTTGCGAAAATGAACTTTCCGTTTAACCGGAAGGGAAAACGAGGTTTCCCGTACCGCGGCCAGACGGAGAGAACGCGATTCTCAAGTTCGAGGAAAAAGCATCCCCCGTCGGTGAGAGGGTGCGCCGTTAATTTTCCCGATACTTCGTCCACGGTATTAACAACCATCGCGTGCTTCTCCTTTCTTGACCTTTCATATTTTTGCAACGCTTGCCTCCGATGAAACATGGGAAAGTTTCGTCGTGGGTTTCACCTGCAATAAAAAGATCATTATTAGTTCTGAGAAGTTTATGATAATTTTTTAATACTCAAATTGATATAAGGTCAAATTCAGTGAATTATCCCGTATTACCGCGCTCGAGAGGTCTGACCATTCACGGAGTTTTCCACTGTGGTACGGAATCTCATAGTCTGACTCATTGTCAGAACCAAGCGGTTGATATTAGACTATTTTTCCAATTTTGCAGCATAGAATCTGTAAATTTGATGACACTCGATCGGATACGAGCGAGCACCCAACGCAGCCGTAAGATAAAATTATTTTAATGACGATTATTATTCTTTCGGTGTTCCAATCTTATCCCGCCTTCGCCTTGTGGACCAGCTCGGAAGGAATAATGTTTTCTCGGGGATGTCCGATCGGTTTCGCTGCTTATCCGCGGCAAATCCATATTTTTCCTTCCGTCTGGATCACTGGGGGCTGAAAATCGTGGTGTCGCTTTCCGTATTCAGTCCCAGGCTGCTGTTCCTCAGCCCCCGCGACGGGCCAAACGCCTACACCACCGCATAACCGCCCACCGCCCGACACCCACGCGTACTTTGCAGCGTGTTGTAGGGGGTGGTCGGGGTACGTGCTCGATTTTTTCTTCTCTTCTCGCTGACGTCTCCTCTCGCTTCTTTGACAAAATATTTATCGTCCAGCCCGTGAAATATTTACGACGTCGGACAATGTCGAGCGAGGTGACGGTTTTTCGCCCGTCCGTCTCGTCGGCACACGCAACGCGGATTCGATGTAACGGCTCGATCAAGAGGAAAATTGAAAATCTCCTCCGTGCTCGTGCAGTGTCGCATCGAGTTTCATTCATAGCTCCGGCAATGGTTCGATCGATCCGTCCTCTCTCTCTCTCTCTGTCTGTCATCACGCCAAATCGTTTCAGAGGCGCTCGAGCAACGCGAACACGGAATCGGACCCGATTCTCCGGAAACGAAGTGTTTACTCGAGACACCGCATTAGCATTCCCGATGACGAGGCTACGTGTCTTCGTGATCGACCTATTTTCGAAAATCCGCACGCTTGCGCCGCCGATTCGAGCGGGTGCACGAAAAACGAGCCGCACGCTCGCAGATTCCTCGCGTAGGCGTCTTTCATTAAATTCGTACAAAGGTAGGAGCACGATTATCGTGACCGCTTGGCTGGTATATTATTTTTGAGAACAGACCCCGCAGCATAGTAAAAAATTCTGCGTCTAAAATGAAACATATCTGTAATGAGTTTGTATGCAATTAGGAGATTGAAGAAAGTTTTTCTTCTTCGGTATTAATAAGTATTGATTTATGCAAAAATGAAACATTAAGAACCCCGAGATGTGAGGACGCCAGCTTGAAATCCCATCGAAAATAAGACTTCGAGTAAATATTTTTTCTCTCCTTGTTCGAGGAAGGCCGGATGCAACGTTGATAGACGTTGAAGCAGAGACGCAATATCATGCTGAATTATCTCGATGAAGGGTGATTAGTCGAGTAGAAATTCTCGAAGATTTGCGGTGTTTATTTTCCAAAGGAAACCGAGGAATGCTTCCGAAGGTAGGATAATCGAATTAAAACGCTGCGATGAACGTTTTAATTGAAGTCCCCCGTTTCTTGGAATCTTCTGCGTAACGATAGTTCAATCATGATAATAAAACGAGCAGACTTCTCGGATAATTTGCTCCAGGGGTCTATAGCGTTCTAGTTATCAAGAAACAGCTCACTGAAGTTTGCATTCCCAGAGATCGGAGGCAGAAGGCTCGAAGTATTATCAGCATCCGCTCGATGGTACTTTCGGAGACTCCCATAAAAAATCAACACTCCCTCGTCTCGTTGCAGTGTCACCTGGAATTGATACTATGGACAATTAGAAGCTGACGGCGTTTCAGAATCGAATTTTTATCATAACAGAGGACCAAGAGGAGTCGTAAGAGAGGATTTCAAGGATACCCTAAGGATCTGCTCGGGTCATCGCGTGGGCAGACGTATTTCGTATCACAATAAAGGTATATACATGAGCCGTGTGTAGAACCATGCGCGTGTGCACGTCATATCACCCCGTATCAAGCTGGTAGGGGTGTCTCTTCAGGGTGGGGATGCTCGTACACCAAGGTGGGGGTGGTTGATCGACCGTACCCTCCACCGGTTTTCTAGCCGTCCTGCCGAGCCCCGACATTCATTCTGCCTCGACCAGCCGAACCAGCCAGTTCTCTGCACCCCTGAGGACCGAAGAGCTGGAAGAGCACAGTCTGCAAGAACACAGAAAAGAAGCAACGTTAAAAAAGGTGAACGAACATTTTGCGAGAGGAGCGTTTTTATTCTGGAACGAAGGCTGAGCCGCGGCTGCGATCCTCAGGATCGATCTGATTGCCATCCAACTTTCGTGAGATAAAGCTCGCGTTTCCTGATCGCTTTACGTGTTCGGTTATTTATAGAGGACTATAACAGGCACAATTTCGCGGGGTCAATTTTCGTTACAGAAATAGAAGCGCTCTATTTCCTTGAACTTTAAGTACAAGGGTTGGTAAGATGCTATTATGGATACTTGAAGTATCGGCAGAAGTTCGAACATCATTTATAATCGACGATGAATATTTCTATGGTTTGTTTCGTTGCGGATGATCTTGGCATGTCACGAGTGTCACGGGATTGTCAATGAAAGCATAGTCAATGAAATACATTTTTAATTGCGAATTGCATAGACGCGTACACAAACGCGATAAATGACTATAGTATTTCTAGACGCAACAAGTGTGCGATTTCTGTGTCCACTATATCCGGTTTGGTTTTGTTTGCTTGCCTGCTTTAATCGTTCTATGCTGTCGCTGATATCAATTGTCACAGATTTATTGGCCAGTTTTATCGGAACTATTGAAAACGAATAGACTTCACGGTTCTGCGCCGCGGTTTTCGATAAACAATTTCGATGAAAGAGGAGAATAAAATAAATAACAATATCGTTTCGATGAAAGTCTCACTCATTCTCGAACGTACACGTTGCTAACGATCAATGCCAATCAGATTTCGCATTCTCGATTCTGCTCGAGTGCTTTGATAAACAATTCTGCTGAACTCTGACATTTCGAGTACACAGAATTCCAGTTACAAGCTGTCGATTACGAACTTCGAACCCGTCACCGACTCTCTCGCGGTTCGGTTAATTGCAGATTCAATTACCGACAACTCGTGCATCTGCTCCATCAGCGTAAACTAATTGCACGCATGCTACGAGGTCTTTGCAATCGAATTATCGGTGCCACTTGTTAGAGGCACCGAGTTCGCAACATCTCGCGCTTCCCTCCATTGAAACTAACCGACGCGCAGTGACTTCCGAATTGCTATTAAATCTCGCAGGACCGTACTGCGTGCAGATTGACATAATAATCGTAAATCTTGTCTGACTCAGTTTCTATCCGGAAAGAGTTCCATGAGAGGTGTTACGTTTTCACGAGATCACATGGAGAGAGTTACAATCCCTTATGGAACTCGCAACACAGTATGGTCGTCAATTTTTTACATACAATGGAAATAGATTCCTGACATTTCGCATTATGTGACATTTAAGCTTCTTCCACAGTGACCTGCTATCTTCATTTGCTTGCGCTCGAACGGAACGTAAACTTCCACCTGTACACGATGGGTACACTTTACAGTAACATACTCTCTCGATGTAACGTATCCAATATATTTTTTTTAGATTCAAAGAGAAATTCCAAACTTCATCCTATCAACCCTTCTATAAAAGACCGTGAGGAGTCTCAACTGACGATGTAAAAAATTTTGTTTCCAGATGACGTGCAGTTGGGTGTGGTTACTGATTCTCTGCTCCCTCGTCATGATAGCCGAATCATTGCCGACGAACTTGTCGGAAGACGCGAAGAAGACTGACCAAACCATGAGACCAAAACGTAAGCGGCATCGTCCTATGATTTCGCTTCAGAGTAATCAAACGTTCCGTATATTCATGAGAAACTTCTTGTGTTTGCAGCTAAACGGGCGCAGGAGATGCTGATGTTCGGTAACCAGCAGAATCGTCAAGCAGAGAGCAACTCTGGCTCACCTTACGTGTCTTCTACTGAAAAGAGTAAGTGTCCAATTGTAGAATGCTTGAAAATAAATTAAACGCTTAACAATCGTAACAAATATTCAAATATTATCTTTTGTCACAGGAAACTTCGCTGCGTCAGGACTGGGTAGCTTGAAAGCGGCGCTGGTCGACGAGGAGAAGACTTCTCGTTCCAAGATGCCCAGCAACAATCTGTACGAGCGCGATGCCTATTCTCCTTACGATAAGAATTACGAGTAAGTATCCCTGTATCTTCTGAATACAAATTTTCTTCGGCTCTATCTTACACCTCTCCGTTCAGCGAACTTCTACGAGAAGAATGAAGAAGGATTTATACATTCAGGATGTTAAAAGCATGCATTCGTTTTTGTTACAGCTACGGTAAGGTTCTGGTGAACGAGCTGGGAGACGAGCTGTCTCAAGTGTGGGACGTTCCTCCGTACTCTCGTTATTATTTAAGCGAGGATCGCCGAAAGAGGTCTGAGAAAGCCTCTGTCGTCGGTGCAACCACCGTGAAGCCGTCAACCACTTCTCATCAGTCCCCGACGTCCACGCAGCAGTCTGTGCAGGCGCAGGTGAAGAGAAGGTGAGTGAAATTTCTCTTCATAGTCGAACGGAATGAACCGCAGAAACCGTCCCAAGACCATAAGCGATTCGCGTGTACATTCAGCGATCCTTTGACGTTCCTTCTCCGGGAGTTATCCAAAAAAAGTAGCGTGTTCGTTGAGATTTCTTGAAAGCCGTTTCGCCGTGTTACCTTCGTCGTCGGACAAATTCACCTGTGGAACAGGGGGAAGCAGGGTGAATCGACTCTGTAATTCCCACCCTTGCGAGCTCACCCATCCCGCTCGGTTGCCGGGAGCATCCCTCTTTTTCTTCGACGGTACTTCTGAATGGGGATGAGAGAGCTGGCGAGGGCGTTGCCCTCAGGAACGGCGGTCGACTTGACGACCAAGTCGTTCGATACGACTTGGAGAGGCTGTCGTTATCGAAGCTGATCAGCGGGGGGTGTATCGAACCGCCTTGCTCGTCGTCTCGCCACCGAAACGACCAGCAAACGCTCGTTAAAACGCGAAAAGGAGTCGCTGGAACTGCTGCCTCTCGTTCTCTTCCGATCGTTTCAATTGCAATCGAAAATCGATGTTTCCTTGGCGAAGGCTATCGACGACGTTCATAGACGACCGTGCACGCTGTGATCGTGCACTCAATTAATTAAATGACGTCGGGCACGACGATGACGTTCCGACCGGAGCTACGTCAGAGCATGATCAATTATTTTGAAGTCAACCAGGCAGTAGCTCCCTACGTCAAACTTTTATTTTTACGCGCAAATGTATGTACGTGCAAGTGTACATTGGCTGACCTGTAAATAAATGTCAAAGGTCACCCTTTGTGGCTCTTTGTGAAACGTGCAGCAGAGACGAATGAAACGACAATGTTTCTGGCGCGTGTGTTCCCATCGAATCGCCCTGTTGCTCGTGAAAAGTCTGCATGTACAGTGACATTAAAAAAAAGTAGGCTGGCTCGGACATTTTTCTCTGCACCCTTTTGCGTAACAGACGATGTTTTCATGATCGATCGATTCTCGATAACGAAATCCTCTTATCCACCCTAACGAGTCCGCGGTGTGTACCTGTTTCGTAACGAACGGACAGGGAACAGTTTTCAAACCCTGTTCTAAATTCCAGTTGATCTTTTTTAATTACATGCTGGAGAGTGCGTTGCCAACAATCTTCTGCGAGTATCAATTATACACACGCTGCCGTACAGCGGATTTTAATTCATTTCTGCGAGCAGTGACCGGAATAACGAGATCCAAACGTTCACCAGGAATTCTCTAAAAAAAGAACAATTTTTAATGTATTATTTCGTGGAAAGTTTACAAATTGTACGATTCACATTTTTTTATGTGTTACGCAAAATGTCTGCATCCCGTAAAAAAACGTTAAAATATTCCATAGTGTTAGCGTAGACATGTACGTATTCTCCAAGTACGTGCAGGAGAACACACACTCCTGCGTGCATGTGTACGTGTACAGTAGTTTGGTGCAGTCATCGAGAGACGTTCGATACTCGTGACGCAATAGGGTAGCTTCCGAGGGGTGGGTCCACGAAAAGCTGAATGGAAGCCGCCAGCGAAAGTAGGTCAGGCTTGACTATTACTTGACATATCGCGAGCCAATCAGCTGACGGCAAGGGGTTCCTGGTTAGCGCCGACACTTCCGCGAGATGCATGATAATTCACGGAGTCTCTCAGAGTTTCTATTGAACCGTCGACGTGCCGTCATCGTCGAGTGGAACGAGGAAACTTAGAAAACGGAAGTTCGTTTGCAGGGAAGCTAGGTTCTCGTGGAAACGCCCTCGTTTCTTCAAACGCTTTCAGCTCTGCCAAAGAAAAAGGCCGTCGACGTTAAAGTAGACTGCTATATAGAATACAGTTAGAGAATTAACAAGCCTTCGCTTTTTTAAATAACGTGGACCGAAGTTTCAAGTTCAGGAGTAACTTTCACGTTACGTTTCAAGTTTTCTTCTTTTTTTTATCGTATATGAATGTACTGGCGAAGCAAAGATGAATGAAACCACCTGACGAGTCGGACCGTTTTGGCATATGACCACCAATCAGCTGATGGGATTAACCGGTGCCGTCATATCGATCATCCGCAACGGAGCGTGTACCAAGCATGCTCCGCGGACCTGACCTAGGACAATATCATACCAGTTGCGCAAACGCGTGCGATCTCCTGCTCGTATTGGTGCGGAAGAATCGTTCCTTTGTTTTCCCTTTGTTCGAAATGTTTCACGCTTCTATACGTCCGATTCGGATAATCGGGACACGTGGAACGGAACGTGAATTCGCTTTCGGTCTCGATCGATTGGAAACAATCTCATTCGGACGTATTGGTTCAGATTTAAATTCTTCAACGACCGAAGGAGCATCGAACAATAGAGACTATTGCATTGGAAATTTTCAGCGTTCCAATTTATCAAGAGCCGCGGTTCAAGAGGGAACTGGATATCGATCCTGAAGATGTGCTCACTCTTCTGTCCCTCTGGGAGAACGAGCGTCGCAACCGGTAATAATTGACGATCATCCTGTGCTCGTAATTAGAAATATTGCAGACTTCCGTGTAACTCAAAGGCGTTGCTCTTTTACAGAAACTGGCATAAATACATGAACGAGGAATACGAGAACGTGGATGATGAGAACAATCTTCTTGATGAAGAGGATCCCCGAAATGGTGAATTTCATATACTCATTATACGCAATAGTGTACTCCTGAAATATTGTAATTTTTCTAATTCAGAGCTGTAGCTTTAAAAGAAGTATTATTCAATCTTGAAAATTAATGAATATTTGTGAATACTCTGTACAGTAATTCCATGGATGGATTCTTCGGTGTATCCCCCTCGCCACTACAGCATGGACTCTCTGTCGCCGTCCGATATTGGCATCGTCCGTACTCATCCTCCAAACTACTATGAACAATATGGAAATCAGTATGGGCAACAATTCGAGAGCACTTCTCAATACGCCAGCCCTCAGTACGGACTCGTCTATCCTCAGCAGTCTTACTACAACCCTCCGGAGAAGAGGTTTATGGTCTCCAGGAAACGGTCGCAGGTAACGTGATCTGAAATATATTTATAAAAATAAGATTCATCTCAGAAGTATACATTTGATTTATTTTTTTCTTTTGTTTTGCAGGCGTACGATCCTTACTCCAGCGCATCTCAGTTTCAAATCAGCTCTCAATCGCGAGGATATCCCTACCAACACCGCCTAGTCTATTAAACGGTCATACTTTCGCCGGAACAACAAATTACACGAACGAAATTAATTGAAAAATAATCGAAGAAACGTATACAGGGAGAGCGAGAGATCCAACGATCCGGCACGTGAAAGAGGATAACGAACTGACGTTTTCGGACTCACGTATACGCGAACGGAATTTTTGGCTGAACGTCCCTCTCTGACGCCCCTTTCTTTAGCTATTCTGTCTTTGTTGTGAACACGAACGATACGTGCTCGAGAGGCGAACAAGAAAGACTACTTACTTTAAGAAACACGGTGCTCAGAAAGACTTTTTTCGTGGCTTACAAGAGCCTGCTGAAGCAACAACGGTCCACTTTATCTAACGTCTCAGTCGTATGATCTCTGTACTGCTGCGGGCCCGTTCAGTTTCCTCTTTCGTTCGCTTTCGCCGAAAGAAGCCGCAGAATGTGAGAGCGGAGCAAGATACAGAGAGCGTACGGAACATTTTCAAGATACTTTGTACGACCAAAGCCGGTAGCAAAAGATGAAGCGTTTCAAAGCCACGACTGCTTCGAAGTCAATACTTTTTCTAACAAGGCGTTAACGATTAAGAGAACATAGAGTAAAGGAGAGATGGAAAGACGCACTTCAGCGAGCTCTTGTTCGTTCTCGCTTCGAAAGGTGAAGTTACAGTTTTCTAAGCTCTTCTCGCGTGTATCACGGGCATCGCCGTGTCCGTGGTCGTTACGCCACGACTGAAATCGTTAAACAATCGTAGTTGCTCGAATCAAACTACCCTCAGGATTGCTTTACGATTTTCCCGACTGATTACGAGACGAATAGTTTTCTTTTTCATGGGCTAGCTCGAAGGTAGACGTAGCGTTCCATCCGACAGGCGATCGTGGAATCTGAAAACAGGACAATGCTGAGACGAGATCGCTGTTCGGGGAATGTAGTTACGTACTAGGTGATTTTTAGGATACGAGGCTGAAGAAACGTGATTTTCTAACTTTAACGATCGTTTAACAGTTGTTAGATATACAGGCTGTTCCACGAGAAACGAAACACCCGAGTAGCTCTGTCAGCTGCAAGGACAGACGAAAGTCTCCCATTCTGTTCGTCGTTGGGTCCAACAGAGCTATTTAGCTGTCTTGTTTCTTCCGGAGCACCCTGTACGTGTACGTATAATCTGTTGACAAAAAACGAGCATGAATGAACCGAGGTTCGATCGAGCTTGTTCATACGACGTATTTTACATTCCATCTGTTAGCTTAATTTTGCAAAGAGAGAGAAAGATACATGCGCCTAGATAGCAAACTCGAAGATAGCAGTGTATATTGAGTACTGAAAATACCAGTTTGAATCCAAGGATACCTTCGGTGTTGGTCAATCCTACGACATACCTATTGAATTCACACTTTATATTCGAACCAGATAATATACAGATATTCTCTCCCCCGCCCACTTCACTTCAAAATATCGTCAATTAATTTTCTAGCCGTGTGCGATCTGCTCCAGCAACTGCAAGAATATCATCGTCGATCAATATAGTGTCAAGGCGTATCTTGATAACGTTCTCAGTTGAACTCGGGCTGGAAGGTAAAGTTTCTCAGATTCGATCAGGATTCTCGCTTGTCCCAATCGTTTGATAAGCATTACATTGCTCTGTACAGCAGGTGACGCCTGTATTATTACGAGAGCAACTGATAATACTTGCAAATCGTTCGAGATTCAAAGAAGCATCGGGTATGAGAAATTTTAATTCCTCGCCTCGTTCACGAGTGTAAAGTGTGAAAGAAATACGTTTTACTGATAATCCATCGTCTTGCCATTGTCACTCACGCCCGCGTACATCACAAAATGGAAACTGCAAAAAAAAAAAAGAGAAGACATGCATAAGTGTATCTATATACAATTAACACCGAGTAATGTCTATAATCGTTCTTTTCGATCGAAACCGAACACGGCCTTCCATAGCAAACGTTCCGAGGAGACTGAATAATTTTTCTGTTTTTCTGTTTCTGTCGGTATGCTGGACGCGCGTATACAATATGATTTTGTAATGACGGAACACGATGATTAAAGGGATAAAAAAAAAATGGAAAGAGAACACGAGTGGACGACTGACCGATTCGTTCACGGAACGATCGGCTAGAAAAAAAAACCTTTTTGTGACTCGATGCTATATATATTTTTGACGATCGTTTAGCATGTAACTAGACTTACTTAGACCTAAGTATTATCAAGAAGGAGTAATTCAGTATTTATTATATGTAATTAATGTTAATAGACGATGAGAAGTATTGATTATTGTGTAATTAAAGGAACATCAATCAATATCGGATTTACGTTTTCATTGTTTCGTAACTGCGCGAATATTCTTGGACGATTCGAATTCGCGAGTCGGGTTTACATACGTTCGGAATATCGCCGTATCTGTGAGCACTCGCATCGACAGCTTTCGTCGTTACTTGTAATCGATCATGTTGTTTTTCTCTTTCATAATAAAAACAGGAAACAAAAACGTGGCTGCTATTCTCACGATCAGACGAAAAAGCATACACGCGCTTCGTATTATTTTTTGAGCGATCTATCCAAGTCGTAGAAGTACTATATTCTTACTACAAACTATGATCTTCGGACGATATATTTTTTTAGCACGGAACGATCGATGACTAACTATGCTTATAGAGTAAACGCGATATCGTTGAAATAGTATTTTTTATGCTGGATTCGGAACCACTTTGAATCGCGAAGGCGAAAGTAAATATAATATCCATGGAAACTGTCCTAGTCAATTGTTGCAAAGGATTCTCCCTTTCGAGTGGAATGTCTAAACTATTCTAATGATTCTAATGAACTCAACTATAGTATATCGTTAAACATAAATGAATCGTATTTTGATGGTATTTAAATCAACTATTTCTTGTTATCACTTTTACGAGTAAATGTATCTACTTTAACGTTTCGGATGTTGCCATCCAAGTTCGATCTAAATATCAGAGATGAAGAAACGATGATCCTATGATAATCGTAGCAGCACTCGTGCACAGGAACTTTGAACACCTGTGACGATTTTCGAAGCGTTTCAATCGGCGGACAATTTCTCAATTCCTAATCGATTACTATTTTGAATACGCGAAGAACCGTGTGTCGACTACGTTACGATAGAACGAATATACAAACACATGTATGTGAACAAATAAATATTATATGAACGTTCGATCTTACAACATATACGTATGCATTAAAAAAAAATCAATCGGTTGCATCGCAGGATGCCGTAAATATTTTTCAAAACGCATGGTGCATTCGATCGAACGGTATAACGTTGTAACAAAATAAACTATACGATTAACAAACTAAACCCTCATATTCTACTTGCGCGCATACCTTTCCTCTCGCTCGATTAGCGTAGAATTTTATCTGTAACAAGAATACCATATTATTGAAATATAATGATCAATGAAATATACATATGATATGCAAATTGAAACTGCATCGAATTTAATTATTCAGGTCAAGTGACAAAAGACTCGAGCTTCGTTATGCAGTTCATAAATTCCTCACCCGATTTTCCTAATCATCTTTCTATCAGAATTTCGTGAAATTCTATCATTAACATATTTTGAGATACTGTTGGAAAATAGTTTGCAGAGATGAAGGAGAAATCGTCTCGCCGCGTTGCCATCGTAGATCCAGCGGATTGGCCCGACTTCATGAATGTTCATGTTAATGCAAAACTTTTGCAAGCCTGCACGCTTCGACACGCGCCTGTCGCCAGGGAAGCTCTATCACGAGTAAAGAAAATTATCTGTTTAATTATTGTTTTAAGCAACTGATATCAACAAATACACACGCGCGCGCAGATATATACATAGGGTGTCTGAAACCTGTAAATTCTCCATACTAAAATTAATCAAAAGTTCTTTGGTATTTTGCAATCTGAGATTGAAAATTAAGTACTCTCTGTGTGTGCCTGCGTGTTTCTACACACATATGTACATGTATATTACAAAGATATGTATAAGCAAAGATCAGATTGTTGCAACTCCTCAGAGGTAAAGGAAGTTTTTGATGAACTCTTTTATTCTCTTCTTCAGGGTGCCGACGTCAACTGCAGGAGATCAGATTTCTTGACGCCTTTGCACATCGCAGCGGAACACAACGATACCGACTTGATTAAACTGCTATGCGATCAATCCGGCGTCGACATGGAATCAAGAACCCTGCGAGGTAATTCATTTCCTCGTCAGTATCATCATCAGTCGATTTCAAATTTGCGCGCGCCATTTTCGAACGTTCGTCGCGTCCACCGACGATCGTAGATCTACAATTCGAAATTATAATATTTAGAACCATTTGCGTGACAGCCAATACTTTAGACTTTCCTCATATTCATCAATACATTCCTTTTGAAGCCAAATGTGCATTTAAATTTTGCATTTTATTATTAACATTCCCTCTAACATTCTTCTTCTATAAATGCAATCAAAAACGAGGTCTGACTCGTCCCGTTCGTGTGACTCAACCTATACATAATATTCACGTTAAATAAAATAAACTAGATAAAAAGTTCAATGGTAGAGCTTATAAAATGATAAACATACCATATGACGTTTCTTGTAGATTAAAGTAACTCAAAGTAGATGAAGCAAACGAAAAAAAATATTTTATTGCGCAGGAGCAACTCCGCTTCATCTAGCTTCCTTCCTCGGTCACAAGGAGGCGATTGAAAAGTTACTAGAAAATGGCGCGAAAGTCAACTGCAAGGACAATTTGGGCGAATATCCGCTGCACTACGCGGCGCTGCAAAAGGACATCGGCAGTGCAAATATATTGTTGACAAACAACGCCCACGTAAATGTGTACGATGTTTTTCATGAAAGTCCTCTTTATACCAGCGTGATACGGAGGCCCTGTTTCCCCATGATTAAATTACTGTTGTCCCATGGGTAATCGAATATGTATAATACGAAGATCCCCTGTATTTGCATTAAGTTGCATTTAATGATTATTTTAACTATAGATATCTGTTTGTATAGAGCTATGGTTTCGTCTGCGCCCCATCAGGGCTCGTTAGGATTACTTCTCGAGGCTGTTTTGTTTCAATGTAATGAATCAGACATGAATATTTTGAATCTTTTGTTTCAACATGGAGCAAATGTGAACACGGTGGACTCGATTGGTTTACGTACACCGGCACACATAGCCGCCATGACTGGAAACTTGAAATTGCTTGCGTTAGTATATACAGGATGTCTGAAAAGAAAAAGTACTCAGGGATTAGGTGTGGGTAACGTTTATTAAACTGAATAAAAAATGTTGAATAGAGTCCTGCTGTGCAGGTACCTCATTGAAAATGGAGCAGATTTGTGGCGGAAAAATCGAGCTGGTCGTACACCCATGGAAGTTGCAGTGGCGTATAAGAATTTCGCAATCGCTCAGCTGATAGAGAACTCGGTTTTGAATAAAGCGGAGACTTTCCGTGATGAACATCCGGAGCGCAGCTCCACTCTGCGTCCATTTAGCCTTTAGTCTTTATCAAACCGCCTCGAAAAAGTGAGAGTATATGATGTCGGCTGAATTTCTATATAACAAATGATGTATATTAAAGTAGAAATGTAATCTATGCATAAAGCTGATGTCATATATAAAAAGTAATTGATCTTATTACGTGACTGTCTTGTCAGTAATCGCACTTACCGACTACGTTAAGAGATATGGACGCAGGGTAGATTGGAGTGGGGATGCGCTCCGGATGTCCATCACGGATTTAAAGTCCGTCAGCAAAGGTGCATGCAGCACCATCTACACGACTAGAAACAAGACCACTGTATTCACTTAATCATTTCGAATGATAAAGATTTTCGAAAATTCATCCCAAACATAGTATCAATGAATTTCTATCTGTTACAAGAAGGATTAATCTATTTACAGAAGACAGGATAGATTGTACAATAAATCAAGATGAACAGCTCTATTTTATCGATACGTGAAATGGAATTTTTTATTCGATAATTCATACATCCATGTCGTGTATGATCAAATGCATGCAAAATGAAACTTCAGATAGTCCTTTTACAATTACTTATAATCGTATTATAAAATGGCAGCCATATTCGTTACTCTTTTTTTTTTGTAATCATTATAAATATCCTATTAAGAATAGATCAAGAGTTAATACTTAATAATATTAATTTTGTTTATAATGCTATATTATTGTAACATTATAACTGTAAGTGTAAAAACTGCGAACATTGTTTGACCCATCGTTTATTCATCAATCCTTTACGCGAAAAAAAAATGTTTGTATTTCGTATAAAAGTATTAAACAAAAATGTATGAAGAATCAAATATTCTTCTACGAAGAATAAAGATGGAAACTCGTGCCGAACCGTGCACTATACCCTGCGGAATCGCTCTAGACCTCCATAGCACTTTGTATCTAAAGTCTGTATAGTTGAATCACTGTTAATATTCATTTGATCCGTACGAACTCTAATTCGACTGAAACGTTTAGGCGGATGAGGAGTACTGTTTCCTGAGCCTCTGAAATTCTATTTCCTTCTGTAAATACTCTTTAACAAACGGATGTTCCAAATGCGAATCCTTCAGCTGACTTAAGTAACGATTTGCAACTTCCGGTGGCTTTCCCATGTGTTGAGAAAGAACAATCATGTTGATCAGAGTGTCTGGATTATTGCTATCTTTGTCCAAAGACTCCTGCAAGGCTGTCTCAGCTTCTTCATACTTAGCTTGCCCAATGAAGCAAGTGGCTTGTCCATTTAACAGCATACTGGTACTAGAATGTTTGTCTATCATTTCCTGAAACACAATAGACTATTTGTAAAGTATTTATCAAGGATTAATATTTTTGAAACACAATCATTATTGCATACTTGGAAGATATAGTAAGCATCTTGTAATTTATCACCGCCACTGCTTATGTTCAACCATGCTTGCGCCAGCTGAGTCAAGGTGGCATCGTCATCCTTCTCTTGCATACTCTTGAGTTCTTTCCTCGCAAGATCCAGACGATCCATCTTCAAATAAATCTGCAGGGTCAATGCTAAACATTCTAAGTGATCAACATTGCGAAGTATCCTTAAGGCTGCTTCCAAATTCTTCTCATGATAGTAAATAGTCGCAGCAACGATCAGAAAATTATGATTATCATAATTGGTACGATCAGTAGCCTGCTGCAATTCGGCGACTATGGCTTCCCTGCGACCTGGATTTGCAAAGTAGTCGGCCAACATTTTAAGAGGCTGTAAATCCGCTGGAGAGGAGTTGTTTATTTCATCCAGTACAACACGGAATTTCCTTTGTGCTATGTAAGCACGATACAGAAACACATCTCGCTCCATTGCCACCTCTGGCGAAGAGGACTACGACAATAAAGAAACATAACATCAGTGTAATATCATAATGATATTTTGTTTTAATTCATGCGAGATGAATAAGTGAAACTTAGTTTGATAACAGGGTCTGGCAATAAAGGGTAACTGTTCCAGAAGATAATTTTTATAAAAACTGCAGGTAACGTTGCGACATTAATGGAAAATCTGATTACGATCTAACGAACCTTGATTTTCTGTGCTTCGTTGATGCATTGCTGGTAATTGCCAATATAAAAGTGATTCTTCACGTCGAAAAGTTCGTCGACGTCTGCTTGCTGCTGACGTGCCATCTTGTCATTTCGATACAGTATTCCATTCGGCTACGTGTTCCGGTTTCCAAAAAACGATCTACGTTACCGACCGAGCAATTTCATGGAAATCCTCCAATATTTTATTCATTCGAATTCTAACTTCTTTTTTAACCCGTTCACTTACAAAAAAAAGACAAACCTTCCTTTTTCTTTAGATTTAAAAAAATACACGAATGTATGCTTTCAAACCATAATTTTTTTTATTATTCCACTTTTTCTTCTGTACATATGTTTGCGCGGTTTTCGTCTAACGCTACAAATCGTTAAAACCTAGCAAATGTAATAAATTAAGGAAACATGCGTCGACTATTATGTTTAGTATAAAAAAAATCACTTTATGTAATATTGTTATATTACAAAGGTGACTATACAGCTGGACGAATTGTACAGTTTATATTTATCTGATATAAGTTTGAAAGTGGTCCTGTCGATCATTGATATGGTTACGTGGAATAAATTGTGCTAAAAGCCTCGCAAACGAGTTTGTAAGCGTACGGTTAAGTTTTTTATACCGGTAACGATAAAACATTTCTACTGTTATTATGCTTAAATCATTGATAAACATTGTACAGCTTTCTGTTCTTTTAGGTTAACCACTGCACCGCCGTATGACAGTTTTAAAGGAAACTGACAAGCTTTAGAGGAAGAAACGTTTTTCGTGTGAATCCTTTAAATGTTACTATTTTATTTGTAATAAGCATCAAGAGTTAATTTCAACTCTCTAGTAGAAACATACTGCAGTATTAACATCTTTACAACAAAATACATTCAATAATTCTTTTATAAGGCTCTTAAGTCAACAACAGTAAAACATGGATGTCAGTGCATTGTTTAAAACCAGTGTACAGACTGTATGTCTTCGTAACAAAGATCTAGGAGCCGTAAGCAGTGTGAGACTTTTAAAGAAGGCAAAAATTAAAAGTGCCTTTTTCATCAAAGCTCAGGGAGTTGTCGCACAAGTCTCAAAACTGAAAGATTTCCTCTTGGAGAATCGCAAAGCCTACCTGAACTTCTCAAACTATTTGTCTAACATACCCAGCATGACTGATTCTGATCGGGATGAAATAGATGCTGGGGCTCAGAAAATAATGAGCACTTGTTCTCAGCTGATCAAAGAATTGAGAAGAGAGGTGGCAAGCTCAGAGGTTTCCCCTCAAAACTTGGAACATAGAGAAGTCATGCTATTGCTGATTGAAGATTATCTGAAAAATGTTTGTAAGATTTATTCTGAACAGAAAGCAATGCGAGTGAAGAGGGCAGTGGAAATCAGAAAGATTGCTAAGCTGGAGTTAGAAACAAAGCCTGCACAACAATTAGAAGTAGAAACGAAGCCTACCGCGAGTACAAGCGAGAAATCAGAGGATAAAGAAAACAAGACTGGTTCCACTGAATCTAGTCCGATGAAGATACAAGAAATAAACGGAGATGTTAACGCGTTAATGTACGAAGAAGAAATATCGCCGGAAGACATACAGTTGTTTGAAGCAGAAAATGAACAGTTGTACAATGAACTGAACACGATCACCGAAGAAGTGAAACAGATCGAGAACAAGGTGGTACACATAGCCGAACTTCAAGAGATATTTACAGAGAAGGTTTTGGACCAAGATAAAGATTTAGATCGTTTGATGACGACTGTTGTTGGGTCGACGGAGAACGTGAAAGAAGCTAACGAGCAAATCAGACAAGCTATTCAACGAAACGCGGGGCTCAGAGTGTGGATTCTCTTTTTCCTCTTAGTTATGTCGTTTTCTCTATTATTTCTCGATTGGTACAATCCTTAGAATAAAGAAGTATATATATTATTTTATTAAATCGCTTTGTACATACACTCAACGAATGTTGTACATTATTTCGAACGCTGAACGTAATTATTCAACAGAAGATTTGCCAAAATATGTCATTGTATTTTATCCCCAAACATTTTACATAATAACTACATCTTACATCATAAAATTTGTAGCATATGTATATATTTACTTATATACACACATTCGCGCATGTGCCACATACATTTTTTTTCGTAGTTTCATCGATATTTGGTTGAACAGAAGTCATTTATCATTCTGTAAAGTTAATTACTGAAAAGTTATTGATGACGCTTTTTTTTAAGATACATCGACCGTGTATCTTACTTGATTAAAAAATCATTAACGCTACCTTAATTGGAAGTATTTATAGGCAACTCGCTTGATATTCGTTTTGTTTTTTCTTTTTACTGAACATATACCCGCTATCTATAATTAATGAAATATTTCATAAATTTTTTCTTAATGATGGGATATATATCCAGTTCATAAAAATGTAATTGTAAATAGATTTTACGGCCTGTCTGCTACGGTTCCAAGTAAAAAAATATTTACAAGATATAACACCCACTATTAGCTTTGATTTACACAGTTTGTTCAGTATTTGTTGTACGTGTCAATGATTCTAGTAAAACACAGGAGAATTTTCAATTCAACGCCAACAAGCCTGAAAATTAAGGTGACATTAAAATCAAAAAGATTTCTCATACCAGTCGTCTGTTTCTTATATTACAGAACGTAAGATACATTTATCTTTCGCACAATTCCTTTTGGAAACAGACAATAAATTACTGAAATAGAACAATGAATCGTTACAGCTTCTAGTGGAAGTTTGTTCTTAAAAATAATTTTCATACAATTAAATGCGTCCTTTGATCATCACTGAAACACTCTAACACGGAGAAGAATAAATGTACTGCAGTATTTACATCGTTCATGTAAATATGAATTATTCGGTTACAACAGAAAAAAAAAAAATATGTGAAACAATTAGGCGAGATTATACTATTTGGTTTGCACGAAACTTACGTATAATTCGAACATGGAACGATTAATGATATATTTAGTCGTATAAATCACGGAGAAGAATCATAGAAACGTTTCGTTTAAAATTACAATTTTTGTCCCTTATAAAAAGTCTGATTTTAGAATTTGATTTATACAAAATGTTACAAAATTCTAATGCTACGACTTTATGATAAGCGATATATCTGTACGTATATATCGTATATAATTTTAATCATATGCGAGTTCTGTATAACGAATACAGTCACGAAACGAGAAATCTTTACATCAAACACATTATCTATTACGGTACACGAGATTTCGATCGAAGATTTATCTTCATGAATTTCGTCAGAGAGGACGTAATCGTAATTCAAGAAAAGAACCACCGTAGTATAACGTAATTTTTCATCGGATTATTAACAAAACTAGGCTTCTAAAATCGTGGGTGAGTACCGAAGCATTCTTTTAAAATACCAGTACTTTGCGATCGATAAGTATAGCGTAACAAATAATCCTGTCTCGAGGCGTCTGATAACAGAAACGCTCCAATCAGATATATTATCCAGGGTAATGGAGTAAAAATAAAAACGTTATTAATCTACATAATCAGGATCTCACCTGTCCTTAACATTAGAAATGTAGTTGTCTTGACCGTTTAAGTCTACCTAATTTTGAATGTAATTGTATTTATAACGTAGTTGTGAGTCGTATCCACATAATTTCCCTTCTATCAAACACTGAACGACCCATGTCGTAGAAAGTAATGGGATCTGCAGTTCATCGGCTCTTTCTACTGCCCAAGATGGACACTTCTTGTTCGTGAGAACTATCGTTCCCTCTACAAAACCTTCCATTGCATCTGAAAATTGTTTTATTGTCATTGGATGGAAAGTTAATTTTTCAGGAGAACCAATTCAATATCTAACATTCTTATTACCTGGTTTCTCCGCTAGTAAGACAACAGCACCAGCATTTTCGCACACCTGCCGCCAGAATGTGAGAAACTGTTTCTCAGACTCTACCACTGGAATTATTACAACAACTTGGGTCAAAGGTTTCTTTCCAGATCTTTGAAACATTTCCACGTACGAATGTTTATCTAAACTCCACCCTGCAGGTAGTTCATCTTCAGATGGACTCACAATTTTTCCCTGTAAAAAGAAAAAACGTAGAAATATGAATTAGAAACTTATGCATAACATAATTATACATTGTACAATATAGTACTTGCCTGTTGACAGCATCTTATAATCCAATTATGATTATACGCGGGAATACCCACTGATAGACACAACAGAGTCTTTGCAGTCGTGTTTGGCACGTTCGTTATCAATTTGGTACTTTTGTACTCATCTTGGGGTATTTCATTGAAGTCTGTATAAACCTTGCCTCCTCCAGCTATTATTTGAGTCTGTAATCTATCCCTTACAAAAGGTTTTTGCACCCAGTCCTCCTCATTCTCCGTTCCTGGATCTGAACCATAATCCTTGTCCATTTGGTATCTATCAATGCTTTCTAATGACGCGCAGGTAAGAATGAAGGACATGCCCTTGAACAGATTCGAGTCAGACCTTGGAATCGGGCCATAGGTTGCTATGGTCTCTTCGTCTTCTGCTCTCTTCTTGCTCCTGGACTTACTCTTCAGTCGACTTTGCGGACCTTTTACGACCTGTTCGAAAGGAGTACCAATTATCTCCGGTTGTACTCCAATCGATGTTTCCTCCTTAACGGAAACATTCGAGTCGCTGGATATACCATCGCTCTCTGAAGACACTTTCTTCTCCTTTTTCACGCTGGAGGCTACACCGGAAACAGAAGGTTCCGCCACGCTTTCGCTGGGAGTTTGAAGCAATTTCGCTTTGGGCGTGATGAAGCCAGGTGTGGCGATTCGTCTGGAACGTCTTTTGCCATCGACCATATTGTCTAAAGTTACTTGGCCTAAATGTTTCGGGGTGGATGGAAGACTCTTACTATCTGAACTCAATTCCTCTTTCAATACCTGGGCTTGATCAGAAGACAGAAAAATGTCTTTCACTTGTACCTGTATTTTGTCACCCTCATCTGTTTCTACCGAATAGTATACTTCATTATTTACAGTTTGGGTGTCCACGATTATACCACAGGACCCATAGTCATCGTTAGATGTGGTAGCATACACAGACAGACCCTCGTTCAAGACTTTTGGTATCGGTATAACGAAGTCTTCTATGAGCACTTTGTTCTTTCCATCGTAGAAGTTTACCTTGTACTTCATTTTTACTTTATCGATAACCGTACCGGGGTAGTAATTATTGTCAGACCATTTGGCAAACACCTCTTTACCGATTAACTCGTCTACAATGATCGATTGCGGTAAAGGCTTCGCGGAAGCGTCTGTGGTACTCGAAGTACCGTCTTCTGTTTTATTTTTCTTCCTACTGGGTGTGTTATTGCCCTCTGTGGGAGACACCGCTTTCGAGGAAACCTTCAACCCGTTCGATTGACCATCCGACTTTGTGCTCTTGCTTCTCGGCCTTTTCACCGCTTTACTCTTTTTCGAGCTTTTGGGCGTTGAGACCTGAACCATGTCGTGTGGAACCTCCGGCGTAGAGGACCTGATCTTTTGCAACTGATCGTCTATCCTTTCGGTACTCACATTGTACGTATCAATCCCGCTTAGCTCTGTGTTTGCAAAATTTAAGATAGTCGTCGTGAGAAGATGACTGTTTTGCCATTCTTTGCTGAGACGTTCGTACGCTTCGTCCATCGCTTGTTTATCGTTTGACAAATTCGATTCTTGCGCGTGTTTCTTGGCGTGCTTCACGGGTACTCGCGGCAACGAGAAATGCGTGTTATCTCTCATAGCATATTTCGTTGCCAGGGAAGCAGCGCTGGATATTGAACTCAGCGAACTTATCGTCGATGCGATAGAAAGTCTGGATGGATTCAATTGGTACAGCTGTGGATTACTGTTCACCGAGCCAGGTGACACATCTTTATTGTCGTTCCCAGAGATGTCACCCAATGAGGCTGAGGTATCATTAGTTTTCTGTCTCAGTAAAGTGGGTTCTGCGATAGCCTCGCATTGCACGCCAGTGATTTCTTTGCTTATGAATTCTTTTGTACCTTCATCGACGTGTAACAGACATTTCATTCTAACGTACACGCCAATCTCTTTCTCGACTTGCGCAGCTTTTGTAATGGACCTACTGTGAGACAAATTCGACTTACATTTGTCGTCCACTATATAAACTTCAGCTTCGTTGTCGCTGATGCTCAGTAGATCAACGTGATCGCTGTCTTTAGATATGGAGATCGGTTTCGTCTGCTTGCTTATATTATGTACGGAAGCAGACACATTGTCTGCTTTGTCCAGAACAGGCATGTCGCTGAATATGTCCGATTGTAAACTAGCTGTACTATCGGTATCGCATCTTTTAGACTCGCTACTTCCGTTCACGAGTTTGCTTCCGGACTTGGAGGATTCCACAGAAGCTTCTGTAGTGTTCTCTAATGATTTGTAGTTGAAGTCGCTGCTGCTTTTGCTATCGTAGCAGCTTTTGTATATTGTTTCGGCCTTTGTGTGGTCCAGAACGTTTCTGTCTCCTGATTTGGTATCGGATTCTTCTTGAGACGAATCCAATACAATCTTTTCTCCGTCCTCGTCGATTTCTACCAGCTCTTTAGGCTTCGATTTTTTTTCGAGATCCGCGGTTTTATCGTACAGGCATTCTACGCTCTGTCTAGAATGCTTATTAGAATGAGATTCCTTTGCAGTTTCCTTAGGAATCGGTGTTTCTTGAGCTTCGGTATTTTCCCGCTTTGAAGTAACTTCAATGCCGTTCTCTTTGTCTTCTGACTTCGCAGTATTCACTATATTGCTATCTTTTGCATGCGCGTTTAAGTCTTTTGTCATTGCACCATCTGTATGCGTATTACTTAAATCCGATTTTACTTTTTCCGGTGATCCAGCTTTAGGAAACGGAGTACCGTCTTTGTCTTTTGCCAGAGAACTGTTTTCATCAGATTGTGTCACTTTTTTGATGTCAGATATCTGTTCTGTAGATTCTTTACTCGCAGCAACGTCGTTCAGTTTTCCAGTATCATTAAAATTTTCATTCTTGTCTATCTTGTAGTCTTTTATTTCTGATTCTTTGTGTTCTTCATCCTTAGTCTTTTCGTTGATTTTCACGGTTTCTACTTCATCTTCTGCAACATCCTGAGTTTCTGCGATTACTACATTGGTATCGGTACAATTCTTTGGAAAACCCTGATGAGAATCATCCGATTCCTCCTCTGCTTCTTTTTTCTCAGGAACCAAATCATCCGTCCTGGACATAATTCTTGAAATTTTTGAGGGAGGCTCATCAGAAGGTTCTGCTTTACGTTTCAAGCTTATTGTCCCCAAGCTGCTAGGAACTTGTTTTTTGCA
The DNA here is from genome assembly GCA_916610135.2 of Macropis europaea. Lineage (NCBI taxonomy): Eukaryota > Metazoa > Arthropoda > Insecta > Hymenoptera > Melittidae > Macropis > Macropis europaea. The sequence continues at coordinate 2,175,932 of OU744353.1, forward strand.
AGGTGAATGCGCTTCAGGCGGCGTGCACTGTATTATTTCCTCTTCTTCATCGGAATGTTTACTTTTATCTTCTGAAACATTACCGTCGTTGCTTGTTTTTTCTTCTTCCAAAACTTTAACTGGCTCTGTTTTTGGAGCATCCTCTTGCTTATCCTTCTCCGCATCCATTTCAGTCGCTGTAGAATCCTGTACACTGGAATCAGTCTTTATATTGTCAGCTAAAACAGAAGAAGAAGTATTTTGAGATTTGCTTCCTTCTGATTTGTATTCAGGTTTATCCAAGGATCCTTCGTCACCAGGGTCCACCAGATGAAAATCTTGACTTTCGTTAAAGCTACTGAATCCGCTATGTTCCAGAGTCTCATTCTTCTCAAAAGTCTTCACACAAGTGCCTTGGCTCTCCTCTTTGCAGTTATCCATTTTGTCTGTGTCTGACATTGTTTTTAAAATTCCCAGTGGTATGCTGAAATGAAACTTTCATTTAATACAAGCGTACTATCAAGCTGCATCAACCATACACACACATATATGACTGTCCCAGGTTTTCAGACCAAACTCTCCAAGTAGCCCTACGTAAACACACTGCATAAACATGATGAAATTATTTTTACATTCTACCATGCAGGAGCATTTACTGATTTTACAATCAACATTTTTCTCGTTTCAGCTCGCAGAACATAATGGTACGGTTTGGACGGAAAAGCTGGGACACCCTGTATATCGATACGGTGTTTACAACGAGTATGGAAGGTTACGGCGGGAACGTCATGTGATCACGGAATTTTCCACGATAAATCGGTTTACGAGGCAAGCAACGTACCACAATCGATCACATACAGCCAGCCGTGCGATTCTGGTGAAACTTATTCGCGGCTCGCCGTGAAAACGTTACATTTGCCGCCGGAGAGCACCGTGTTCGCCGGCCGACGAGAGCGGGAGCTCATGTATTTCTCGCGTGTCCGCGACCACGAGTTCCTCGTCCGTTGCGTTTCTCCTCGTGCACGCTTCGATCGGCCTTCTTTCTTTTTCGACGATCCCCGAGGTTCCTTCAATGAACGGGTCTCCCATAGAAAATATCGCAAAAACGCCACTTTTCAGTCACAAAGGAACACAGACCATAAAACGCCATCGCCACTCTTCTCTCTGATCATAGATTATGTAATGCCTAGCTGGACCCATCGGATTCCGCCGGTTCCCGGTCCGCCAATAGCGTGTCGTTTTATATACAGGGTGAGTCACTAGAACCCGCCATCTAACATAACCTCTGAACGCGAAGGATGCTCGATGTACTCGAAAGACGATATCAGATAAACCGTACCTTCTTGCAAATATTTCTTCATTCTTTTTTCAGAATTTTAATGGACATTTTATGGGTAGGGAAACTCTGTGGGAATTATAGAATGTCTAGGATATGCCGTGATGGCGCCACGCGGGTTTTTATTTGCTTCGTGATCTAGTAACATTATCTAGTGAGAAAACTCCCGTTTGAATCGTCTTACCTACGAAATTCAAAAAACTGCTTCGTGTGATACGAAAACGGTATCGTTGATCAGAACTTTCGGATTCTGTTTGAAAACTGTACACTCTTCTGGCGACGATAATGTCAGAGGCTGGTAAGGATATCGTTCTCGAGATGAACAAGCTGCATATGGAGCTGAAGATGAAATTGGAAATGGTTTCAAAATGGAGAGGTAGATTCACGCGAACCGATTCTATTTCACAAGCGACAGCATAAATATTTATGTTTTGCTTCTAATTGTAGTAGAATGCGCCGAACTGCAGTTGGAGTACTTGAAGCTGTACACTCCGGAGTGCCTCGAAATACTGGAGTTGTTTAAAGAAATGGCGGGAACGGGGGAAAATTCAAACGGAGGACCGTCTGACGGAAATTTGTGAACGCACCGCCGCTTCGATAATAGAAACTCTGTAAGAGATGGAGTATCTTTCTTTTCTCTGTTAAGACGGTATTAATATGAATGAAGGGTTATTTATAATAAACGAGACGATTGGCGTTTATGTTGAAATACATTTATTATATTCGAATATATGTCTGATACACAGAGAATGTATCCACAGTTTTATAACACAAGGACAGACGACAGATATATTTCTCGTTCGACGAAGTAGGAAAGTCGCGCTAACTTTGGAGACTTCATTGAACGTCTTTCGATGTTGGCTGACTTCGACATCAGTTGCATCACGACACACCGAAAACAACAAGTCAAATCATCGGGTTGAATCATGCAGCACCTTTACGGAAGTACTTGGACACAATGCGCGTGAGACAAAGTATTGTGGAAATGAATTCGTCGTTCCATGAGCGATGGACATCCACGGAAGAGTCAATAGTTGCGGAAGTATTTAACATAAGCGTTGATACGATTCATTATCTTTCGTATCTGACGGCCCTGTTCACGTTTCACGATCGGTTCGATTTTTGGTTTGCGAGGCGCCCATCCGAACTTATCGTCGTATCAATAAGGTCGAAAGCCTGACTCTGTGAATGAAGAGGATTGTTATTGCAATTTTCTTCGAATCATATTTTATTCTTTTCGCATACTCGATAAGAGAGTTCGAGATTCGTTCTAAACAATAATAACTACGCTTTGCATAGGGTGTTTATGCAATTTAGGAAACCGGCGAAATGAAAGATATAGTCTTCGAGCATTTGTAAGTCGGAACAGGTTTCTCTTTTTCGCCTGTGTTCGACCATATCAAAGAACATTAAAGAACAGAAACGTACGTTTGCATAAACATCCACGGTCTAACAATAACAAACTTCAGTCGACGATTATTGTCCCTTGTTATGTCTCATCGTTACGTGTACTCGAGGAAAGAAAGTTGTAAAAAAAAACATATACCGCTTCGAGTGGTCCAGACGAGTCTAACACCTCGCAAATGGAGCAATTTACTTTAACAATCGGTTCAGCACGCAGTCATTCGGAACAGAATCATCTTGTTACATCCGATACCTAAGAACAGCCACTTGAACTGCGGTCATCATCATTATCATCGTCGCCAGAGTGTTCTCGAATCGAGCTTGTAAATTCTTTTTCAATCTTTTTACCGTTCCACGCGGTTTTGTATCAACAGCTTATTCATTTAAGTAATTGTTCCCCATTCGGGAAACTAAAAATAAAGCCGCTCTTTGTCTGTATAACTTCACAGCAGTTATGACTTTTCTCTATATTCATTGGAAGATTAGTCGAAGCAGTGAATTCGAAAAAGCGACCGGGCTTAATAAACGGCGCATGTCGTTCAGCCTCGCTCTTTACACAAATATACATTCATTATGCTTATAGTTAATCCGTATCCTGTACTTTTATACGTGTATCGTGTAATAAAGACGCATACAAGTAAGGTACACCGCAAAGGACCCAACCGTCGCGGTAACATCAACGTTAGGTGTCTCTCGACAAGGAACGTAGGTCTCAAGATCGATCGGAGAGGATAAAACTCGATTCGAGGCCACGGATCGGCTGGAAAGTCGCATGATTCTCGATTCAGGATATCCTGCGCTGTGTCCCGGTGTCTACTCTTTCATCCTGTTCTCGTCGATCCAGGAATCGAGCATGTAGCCAACGTTCGGTCGTCGCCTGGGTAGAGGAATACGTTGCCAATAGCGATAGTGATAGTGCAGACACGAGTCGTTGCCGTTCAGACGACACTGCATGGAGATCGGAGGCGGCTGCAGCAGCATCAACAGCTCGATCTTCTTCAAACACGCGTCTCCGACCAGTGGTCCGTTTTCTTCCGCCTCAGTGCTGCAGATTATGTTCGCCATCGCCGCGTACTTCGTCAGACACTCCTCCGCGAGATCTTCTGGCGCCTGAAAGTCAATACAGTTAAGAGACGCTGAAGTTTCTTCAGGCATGATCGAAATGAACAATGCATACGCAGGCCCTGCAGGTCTGGAGTATCACACAGGGTAGGTAGAGCCTTTGAAACTCTTCAACCAAGGTGTCACCGGGATTACATTGTTTCTCAATGGCTTCTAACTCTAGACAGCTTCTACTATCCTCCATACCTGTAGGGTTTCATAGAGTCTCAAAAATTAGGGAGTTTGTGTTTCAATGTGTCCTGGTGTTTGGGCATGCAGAGGGCAGTTACAAGGAGAGGTGACAACTTTAAAAAAGAAAGTCCGTCGAAGCCGGTGAGCCAACCGTTGCAACCTCTCCTTGTCGGACATCCCGTATTTACTGCAGTTTAAATTCACACCTTCATCGTCGATCATGCTGTTGCTGTTGCGTTTATCGCGAAGCTTAACAGCACCTCCGTTCTCTCGGAAGCTGGACGTCTGATTGTTTTCACCGTGAGCCTCTTTCTGAGCTTGCATTTCCGTCACGAGGGAGTTCCTCAGATCGCTCAAGGCCGTGCACTTATTCCCGAAACGAGACCACAGTGCCTCCAGCGCTGTGGTTATCTGTTACGATTTCAACGTTACATTCACGGTACTTCCACATTACATAACATTCTGACTTGCAACTACGGGTAGCACCTGTTTGAGATCCATGTCGTGTTCGAAGTTCGCACCTCTCAAAGCTTCCTCGATGTCCTTCTTGTTCCTCAGCCTTGAATACAGCTGCTCCAACTTCTCTCGCCTCTCAGCGTTCTCTCTGTCGTAATTCCTGTCGTTCTTCAGATTCTCAACCATGTTCTGCGAAGAAACGTTCACTTGTACACAATTGCAAAAGATTCTTCCCACTCGAGAGGGGACAGAACGAACCTCATAGTATCTTTGCAGCATCCATTCGTCGTCCTGGTTCTGCGTGCCTTGGCCGGCCACGAAAGTCGCCTTCTTTCTCCTTCTATCGATACCGAAATACTGAGACCAATCGACGCTCTTCTTCCTAACTTCTATGGACTTCGATTTCCCTAACTTCGACACGTTCTCCTTCTGACCTTTCGACGGAGGGCTTGCTTTGGGCGCTTCCGACGAGCTCTCGTGCTTGTGATCGTGATCGTGATCGTGATCGTGATCATGATCGTGATCGTGGTTGTGATCGTGATCATGATCGTGCCCGTGGGTATGACTGACTCTGTCGGTGGTTTGCGTGCCGAACAACGCTCCCAAATCTTGCGCGACCTTCGAACATGTTTGCAATTACGTTATCGAGGATTCTATTTCACTGTATTGTACTTTCTTTTTTATTTAATCACCTTTATTACATAAATTATTTACAAGACAGATATAATTGGATGTACATATAATTGCGTGAAGGGGGAGGTTCAGCGAGGATGCTGTTATCAAACCTAACCCGGACACGGAGCTCAGACTGAAGTACAAGAAGAGAGAAAGAAAGAAAACGGTAAGAAGGTAATTTTTATCTAAGTGAAGTCTTTGAGGTCAGTTCAAGGACATCCTGATTTTGTAACGGACAACATATACATATACTTTTTAATCCGTAGAATTGTAGCTCCTCTCCTGACGAGTGACTCGACCGCACACAGTTAAAGTCACACCAAGGTCAAGCTCCATGATCAAGGATAAGAGCAAGACCGTTAACGTAAGATCGAGGAGCAACGATACGATGCGTTTCTGTTTTCAATCGTTTGTATGTTATTCTACCTTGGGATCCGTGACCTGTTTCTTCGATGGAATAGGTTTCGGGCTCCTTTTGGCTACCGGATAGCGTTTGGCCATGTTTCGGTAGGTTACAAGGTCCCGCCCTATCGGGTACCTTCCATTCACGTTTCTTCGTTCTGACACAGGCAGATACAGCAGGTTTGGATCCTGCTCACGGTTACTCAAGTCGTTGTCGTCGGTTTCTTTGACCGGTCCTCGAACCAGGGATTCCTTGTTGAGCAGTTCGCCCCAGGACATTGGACTGATGTTCCTGAGAAGAAACATACGACGCAATTATTGTATCGTTTCATTTTTGAATCGTGTAGAGGACGGTTCAGCGAGTGTTTCCATTTTGAAATAATCTTTTAGAGTCACAAAACTGTTCTACGCTGAAAAGAAAGACGAAGACTAACTCGTAGGGCTTGTTGCCGCGGTCCCTGTATCGATCGTAGAGAGTCTGACGGGCGTCCAGGTACCGATCTTCGTCTTCTCCAAGATTATAAGGTGACCCATCTTCCAGGATCAGATCTTCCAGAAACAGTTTCGCCAGCTCTTTGTTGTCGATGTTTACTCTCTCCCCGCTGTTTCCTCTTTTACGACTCGAGCTTCTTTCACGTTCTCGAAAAGGAGACGGGAACTGCTCCTCCTGGAAGTTTGCGAATACATCTCGAAACATTCTTCTTTATCGGATAAATGGTCGAGGAGCAAAGTAAGAAGCTTCCTACCTGTTGCGGACTATTTTCTAGATAATCTATCAACGCCCTTTCGAACCACTTGTTGGTCAGGTCCTGGTAACCGTTTCCCATTGTCTCCAGTTGTCCAGCTTCTAACAGAAAAAGAATCCTTCTACTACCAACACGATACGGTCCTCAGAAGAATGATCATACGGAAGTGGAGCATACCATTTGGCAAAAATTCTATGTCTTCGTCTTCGCCATCGAGCTCCCTTTCACCCTGACGATTCCTGTCGAACTTCCTCTCAGCCTCTCCGCCGTGATACTTGAACGATCGAAGCTCATTGTAATAATCCTGCGACCTGCCGTCCAAAGAACGCTGTTTCCTGGTGACAGCATCCAGAGCATTCCTCAGAGACTCTTCATTGATTTTATGGGGCACAGGGGCCAGAGCAGCGGCTGTGCCAGCGATCAGAAACAACAGGTACCATTCTTGCGCTGGCATCATCCCTGCGGAACCAAAAGAGAGTCCAAACTTTAATTTCACATGGACCGCTCCATCCAGTGGCTTTTAATCAGCGCATAGATTATTTTTAACATTTTAACGGCCACAAAGTTGGCCATCTTTGCAAGACTTTAGTTAAGTCCCTACAAATTTGCAGTTATTCTGTTTCTATCGATTATTTTACCATTTTAATTGTATGTATGCTGTTTTATTTATTTCAGATGTGCATCAAAGCTTTAAGAAACTAAAAGGACCGCAATTATTGTTAATTGCGCAATTAGAAGGCAGTTCAGAACGAGGATCTTGGATTCTCGAAGGGAGAACAAAGTTAGGTGATCGAGTGGAAAGGGTTGAATTCCAGGCCAGTTGAAGAGCGATTCAGAGCCTCAATCAAGCCGATGGATGGCTGGGGGAAAGTGTGTTAGTAGTTCCGTGTAATCTCCTTTAAGGGTCGGTGTATCGATTCTGTTAAAAGGGCAACGAAGTCCCTCGTTCAGAATGAAGACGTACTAGTGAAATCTGTCGAGTGATGCAACAGGGATTTCCTGCTGGATCAATTGATCTAGATTGCACTTTGAGAGACATCCGGTTGAAGAGGTACTCGAGGACCATCCTGTCCGAGGAAAAAGTTGAATGAAAAATGTCTAACGACTGTACACATCGAAAATTAAATGTTGTTCGAGTTGCAAACAATTTTCTCAAGAATTTCGTCGATGTAAGGTTCTTTACAACTCGGATAATACATTTTTTGTAAATATTTTTTATTCAGTTTGTTGAGTATCGTCTACTCTTTTTTTCCAGCATTCTTCGGGGCGCTAAATAATTGGATGACACGCGCGAACGTACGTTCCACTTGCAACGAACGGGTCAATGTTAATGTGACTTCGTCACGACGATATAGAAGCGATTCTACACGAAGAAAACGCGTTGCGTTTATTGATTTAAACGCGTTGGCAGGACACGCGACGGGATCCTTGAAATAACGTTGGCCGGACGATTTCTCTTTCGAGCTTTCGTGAAATGTTACTTTCGTTTGATCTCTGTTAAACGATTCTGAACAATTGCTGATGAGTTTTGTCAAGATTTGATGATGCAAGACATTGCAGAATGGTTAAGTTCGTACTCGTGGAAGAATTAAAATAAAATGACGATAATAACAGTGATCATTAAACTGCGGATCTTTGTGCAAACACACATTTTTAGAGTTCCTAATTTTTACTTTGACAAAACTCTATTTTGTTCTTAAAGAAAAAATGCAGAAATTATATTTGTTTTAAAATATCATGGGTCAGTTGCGAAAAACTGAAAAGCGAAAACACGTTACCCTTACTGCAGTCACCCTCGTTCTCTCTAACATAAATGATCGATAACCGGTTATCAGAGCCGCGGCATCACGGTTCTGTCGTTCTTGAAACACGGAAACGCCGGTGTTTATCGGTCCACAACTTTTGTGCGCGACATATCGTCGGATCGTTCACCTTTAACTCGAACCTGCCACGGTCACAGCCCGCATAATGAACGACAGAAAGGTCCATAACATTCGATGTAACAGTTTTGCATTAAAATCACACCTGCAATACCGATACACGTGTATTCGAATATTCCATCCACCGCTTAAAAGCAACAGGACACTTGTTTCTAAGCAAACGATATAATAAAAATATTCAGAACAAGTACAACAAAGCAGTGAATTAAAAACCCTGGTCTTGTTACTCCCATTTTCAGATTTTAGTTCCACAGAAAAATCGATCTGCATACGGTTCAACGTTCATTGAGACGAAACGAATATTATCAGATAATTCATACATTTCATAATCGTAGAATATAAAACGATTTAATATTTATATCAGATTGACGAGGGATCGTTTACGGCTTGAACACAATTCGCCCAACCCCGATCAAGAGTCGCGAGGCTAACAGATGGTGTCCCCTGATGCTTTTAATCGGCGACGAAACCGCTCCAACGAAGCAGCACACGTTTCTAAGTCGTAAATATTAATGATCCTCTACGAACAATAGTGGAAAAATGATAATCGCAGGCGGTTTCGTCGTCGATCCTTCGCGACGTGGTGCACGCTGACACCCTCGACAAGATGAAAATTCAAGAGGACGATGGACCGCGTCACGGTGTCGAAATTTATTCATTCGACGAGTTGCGAACTTACTTGTTTTTTTCGTCTTTTTTTTGTTAATGATTCATTCGCGTAACACGAGCCACCGTTGCGATCTTTTACGTGTCTCCTCGGTGTCTTTCACAGGTGTCCTCGCGACGGGTTCTCTCGGTGCATGGAATTCCGGTCCGTGTCTTCCATGACTATCGACGACACGAGCTTTTATATAGGAGCGGACGTGGATCGATAGAAACGCGCATGGAAGCGACGGAGATATTCGTCCGGCAGCAACAAGTAAGGACGCGGGGTGTGCCTAAGAAAACACGTCGACCAGAAAATTATAGACACGCGTCCGATTCTCCGACGAAAAGGGACCATCTTCTCCGATTGAATGTCCTCTGGTTCTCCACTGGTGCACCAAAACCTGAAAGAACCACGTATTTAGTACATAGACAAGAAATGGAGGTCCTTAAAAAATTGATGTTAAAATAATTTTGATCCAACAGCTCCATTCTACACTCACCCAACCCCCCTACAGCAGTACGTTGAATAGAACAAAGAGAACTAATTATATATGAACCCGGATTCCAACAAGTGTTGGACATCATGGAAACTTTGTCGAAATTGCTCTTGCACAGGAAAATGAGGATGAAGAAGCAGCCCATGTTTCTCCTCATTTCAAGCCTCAATGAGCTCTGTCTCATCTCGCTGTTCTCCTATGTTTTTAAGCTACGTTATTTCTCATATCAGTAATGAAGCATAGATCACTCCAGAAAATTCATCTGCATATTAATGAATAAAAATACCTTGCCTCTATCGCTAAAATATTAAATTCCTTCTCGTTGAGTTTCCATTGACTCTCGTGAGGGGCTATCTTGATCGATTATCGCGTGCTCCGACTCCTAACGCGTTTCGTGCACACTTCGAAGCTGGTCATTGTTCTGTCAACCGATACTGATAAGCGCAACAATAACGAATCTTCGTGGCTGGCTGAGTGGGCGAATCTCTGAATGTTTTGTTCGAAATCGATAGAAAAGGCGTTCGATGGTCGACGCGATACGGCTTATCGGATAAGCGAGCCATTGGTTATCAGCGATAACGCGGAGACAGGGTCCGTGAAAGGTAATCAGTATTTGAAAAGCCTTCGAAGGATGACGGTAACGCAACGTTGGACAAAACTGGATCCCCAGAAGAACGGATTTCCCGTTTGCGTTGCCTTCCTAAGCCCCTAAAACGAGAATAGGTGTAATTTCAAAAAAAAAAAAAAAACCCGCAAAACAACAGTCGTACGGATCCGAATTACGTCCGTGCGTTTCAACCGATCGGTTTCCATCATAATCTTCACGCTTCGCGGTTGATCGATCGCCTGTTCCCTGGGACCGTTCATTAAAATTAATTAATTCAACAAGGTCAAAACACACGAATCGTCCAAAGTTATGCTGCGAAGAGTTCACCAGCTCGTCGCAGCGGTCCGCCTTCACCATGCACGGGGGAATGGATGTCGGTGTCCTTAATCGTGTCGCCACGGAAACGCCACTCGGTAAATACAATAGTTTACATTTTTTTTTCTCTCTCAACGCTGAGATTCTTCCTCAAACCGGCTCTTCGTGCACGCGATCTAAGTACGACAGTTTCAGATAAATTATACATTATTACATATTAGTTATAGATTCGAACAGATGACTTAAAAACACGTTTTCTCTGCTTATTTAGAAACTGTAAGTACTAACGTCCAAACGATCGAAATGCTGGAAAATACAACAACGTTGAATTCACCTCCTGTCTTCTCGAGGCCCAACGTCATCACGGCACAACCGCAAGGTAAACGAAACCGCCGCGACGATATCCGCGATATTGCGCAGCAATGTTGTTTATGCTTCGATCTACGGTACAAGAATGTTTATAATCCAGAATACCTCAGGATTCTGTATATAAGCAGTGTTCATGGTGTACGAAAATTAGAATTTATTAGGGGTGTCCCTTAAGGAGACACCGTAACACCCGAAGGATCTGGGAAAACAAAGTATCTCCAAAGAGTGCCGCTTTCAGCGTAATCGCCTGCTAAATTGCACGGTTATAGAGGCACTATTGCCGCTTCTATCGAAAGAGAAACTGACTTGATTCGATCAATAAATTCTTGCGAAGAGACACGCGAAGCCTGGAGAACTTGTTGCTTCTCGGGAGAGTCGCTTTAGATCGTCGTTTCGCTTTCGAGGAGTCCGTAAACAGAGCGACATTTACGCAACTTTATGTATCTTTTTAATGATCAAAGTTGTTTCTACTCCAACTTTTTCTTACGTTGTCTCCTTAATCCTTCCACTGTTAACACCCGCTTTTAGAGCATAGGCCATCTGAGACCCGCCTCAAAGACTTTCAATGTAGAACGTCTGCATGAACATGATTTCTGCAACAAATGTGAAAGAGTCGATACTCTGACCTAAATCGTGGACGATATGAAAATGAAAACGGTACTTCTCGAATAGGGGACCTGGAACGTGTAAGAAGGCCAATTCCCGTGAACACCGTGGACTGGATATCGACCCCGAGGTCACAAATAAGCGCGCTCTCAGGAAGTCATTTCCTGGGCAATGTGGAACAGCTGGAAATACAGCAAATCGTCGATCTGAGTTCATGTTCGTAAATCATTTATAGCCCGACGATTTTTTCAATGACGACACGAAGTTCAAGAAACGCGTTCTCCGTTCGACTATAAAAAAATCAGTCCCTTAATCATTTTAATGACTCCTGCGTGTTCGATCAGTGCTTCGTAGAACAGAAAGAGGGTTCCAGTACCGGGTGAAGGTGCCGCAAGCAGAAACGCTGTTCCTGGCGATGGAGGCGAAACCTGAAAACAGATCGAACGGGTTCAGCTATTCCAAATTGCTTCGCGGTGACATCGCGATGAATTTGCTGGATCAGTGCGGCGAACCTGCGTTCCTCATGAAAATCAATTCGAAATGGACTTACACCCTGAACAAATTACACGTAAGCCCTCTCCTGGATCGCGGAATTTTTAAACGTTGTCTTGTTCCTCTCGAGACATGTTGTTCATTGAATTCCGATTATGCCGTGTCGCAGAAAATCACAGTAGGAAGTTCGAATCTTATCGGAACGGTGGAGCAGAACTTCAGCATCATAGGTCCCAGCTTCACGGTCTACGACCCGACGCGTAAACAACTCTGCAACATCTACGGGCCCAACGTTTGCGGTTGTTGCATGTACAAGGAGGCGCAGTTCCAAGTAACGTTCGAAGAATATTGCAAAATTAAAAAATTATTAATCAAGACAAACAAGATCGGCTATTTTTAATAAGTTCTTTTTAACCTTTTTTTCTCCATTCAGCGAGTACTATCTACCCTTAAAGTACTGAATTTTTTTAACACCCTGTATAATGCCAATCTTCGAATGGAGTTGATTTTTTTTATTATTGTTGCAGGTGATTTCCGTGGACGGTACGCATCAAATAGCATCTCTTATGCATCGATGGGATAACAGTCTTCATGATTACACCATATTAATTACTTTCCCAGCGGACACGGACCTGAAATTAAAAAGTTTGCTACTGGGCGCGGCTTTTCTCGTGGTACATACTTTACTGAGCCTCTCTGTGTCTGTTCGTACGTTTGCCCGCCAGAAAGTTTGAATTTCCAGCGATGTAAAAATGGAAACTTCCAGTCTTAATGGCTGCGATTGAGCATTGCTTTTTTTATGGTGTTTCAGGAACACATGTACTTCGAACGAATAAGAAGAACTTCGCGCGCTTGAAGGGACGCGCCACCTCGTTGTATTTTTTTAACCTGCCGAACGTTATCGCAAAAACGTTGTAATCACTATGACCGTTGCAATAAAAGACGCACAATTTTGAGTTGTTTATCTCTTCAAACCATTGATCCATCTTTGAAACGAAATGATTTTTAGTTTTTGATCCAAAGAGAGGACCGTTTTTTCATTTGCTAAATAGTTATAAACTATCTATATACGTCGTATGTCTCGAACAGAGCCATGTTTTTGCTTTGTACTGTTATCTTATCGGCCGCACGAATATCATGCGGTGACTTGTTAAAATGTGAAAAATACTGCGTTTTCTTGACACAATCGGTGAAATTCTTACTCCTTACGGCCGTTTAGGTATGTATCACGAAAACAATCATTCATAAATACCGTAAACAAATATTTATTATTTGCATGGATACTCTTACTTATATATATACATATATATATAGCATTTGTACATGTGTGTATAAGAGAATTTCATTGCACGTTAATTGAATACCATGTCGTGTTCCTCTATAATTACATGAAACGTCATTCATGATGTTAACACACTGACGTAAGGGTATCATGTATAATTATTGTAATTGAAATGATGTATCTCCTTTCAGATCAGACGGCGCACTATCATTTTGCAAAATGGACCTTTTGGCCATCGTTGGTTTTATAGTCGTGCTTTATTATCTTGTCTACTTAGTATGGCCTTGGTTCTTGGACTGTGACATAAATCTTGCTTTGCGTGAGAAATTTGGAAAACCTATAAGTGAGCATTATAATGTTTATGAAGAATGTTTAAAACTGAATATTTTATGAATTGTTAATAAATTGTGCATAGGTTCTCTAAGAGGAAAGGTGGTATGGATAACTGGAGCTTCGAGCGGAATTGGAGAACACTTGGCATATGTCTTAGCCGATGCTGGTTGTAAATTAATATTGTCAGCAAGAAGAGAAGCAGAGTTGGAACAAGTGAAAGCTAAATGCCTTCAAAGTAAATAACAGTCCATGTGATTATACATACTATTTGTTACTGACATGCTTTTTATAAAATTGTATTTCATTTCCAGGAAATTCGAATTTAAAAGATTCAGATGTTGAAGTACTTGTTTTAGACGTTTGCAAAATAGAAACTCATGAACCAGCTTTCAAACAAATTATCAGTAAATTTGGCAAAGTACATACATCTTTGATATTTTTTATTACTATAATTTTGTATGAAATTTTCATTGAACTTCAAATTATTTTAGCTGGACATACTCGTAAATAATGCAGGCCGTTCTCAGAGAGCACAATGGGAACAGATTGATTTAGCTGTTGACAGGGAAATGTTTGAGTTAAATGTATTTTCACAAATTGCTTTAAGCAGAATGGTGTCAAAGTACTTCCTTGAAGTGGGTGCAGGTCACTTTGTAGTTACTTCCAGCACGGCTGGAATTCTAGCAGTACCATACTCTGCTACATATTGTGGAACAAAATATGCGTTACATGTTAGTATCATTGGTACAAGAAATTTTTTTTTCAAGGATATTAAATAGCACAAACTTCCACAGTTTATTTAACATAATATGTAACTATTTATAAAACGTATACTTTTTTTGGTTACCTACAGGGATATTTTAACACATTTTATATAGAAAAGTTGGATAAAAAAATAGCAGTCACAATGGTGTGCCCTGGACCAATACAGACTAATTTCCTATCAGAAGCGTACACAGAAAAACCTGGAGAAGTAAATTCAGTATACTCTATTAATAAAATGAGCTTCAGTGTTTCTACATAATTTTTTTTTCAGAAATATGGTGAAAGCACAAAAGAAAACTCAAAAAATAAAGTTAGCGCTGAACGCTGTGCCACGCTGATGGGAATCGCTATAGCGAATGAATTGCTTGAAGTTTGGATTTGTAAGCCAATAGTACTGCAAATAATGTACTTAAAAATTTACTATCCGAATATAGGATTTCGGTACGTCATTTCACGTTTATTTGCCTATTTATTATGAATATTGTCATAATACTATTTTATCTTCAAGGCTAATCAAGTTACTGGGACCAAGATTCTTGCAGCGTTTACGAGACGATAAGACAACGCTTAAACAGGAGAACTGAATATTTTATATACATTTTTGTATAATCGTTAGAGTAGGGTCATAGTAGAATATTTCAATAAAATGAACAGAAAACACGTTTGATTCTCATTTAATTAAAAAATTCTAACAGTTCCTAATATTGTACAACAGATTATTGTGTCTGTGCTGACTCCAACATTTTTCTGCCCGATTTTCCTCTCAATATCGCTTCCTTGAATAATGTACAATAAAGTTCAACTGCACAGAGTGTATCATCATTTCCAGGAACTGGATAAGTTATAAGATTTGGATTGCAATTCGTATCGACAATGCCAATGGTTGGTATACATAGTTTGGCTGCGTGTACAACTGCTAGATGTTGTTGAACAACAGATTCCATGGTATTAAGGAATATGCACAGATCTGGCAACCTTGTAACTGCTCCAAATTCGTTTTTAGCGTTCGTGAATGTTCCACGTTTCCAGTACCTGGTGTGAGCAAATTCTTTGCACTCTATTGCAGTTTTTTCGACAATATAAGCAATCTGAGGACTCTTTCCTATGAATAAGATAATCCCGTTTCTGAATGCTATGTGTGCTGCAAAGTTTAATGCTTGTCTCAGAAGCACAGCAGTTTGATCTAAATCGATTATTAAGTGACCTAATCTGGATCCAAATATAAATGGCTTCATGTAAGGATTTAAAGAGGTTTCCTTGTGACCAAAGTGTACCTTAGCATCGAACAAATCTTTCACTGTGAATAAATTGTGAACCTCAAAGAAGTCTGGATGATTCAAGGGATTTATCAAAACTTCTTTCTTGTCTGGAACAACAGAAGTAATAAACATTTATAACTGAACAAATTCAAGGAAGCAAATAAAAAATAAATTATTCCTTTTTTTACCATTGCTTGCTTCTTGAGGCTCGGTTGCTGTTGATGACTTTCTGTATGAAAGTTGTGTGGAAAATGGCCTTAATAGGTTCCTGTCTCTCCACACTACAATTAAATACAAAATTAAATAATACGGTCGCTCTTCAACGTTATTAAATTAATAGAACTAGTGAAAACAATAATAATACTTACATCTGGAAAATGTCTGTGCAACAATATTAGTCATTTCGGTAAATCTGCTGGTTTCTAGATATTTATATTCGATGAATTCCAATTAGTGCTGTTAAGTAGAATTGTCATAAATTATAGCAATTTTAATCGAATTCTATTCCTGTCCAGAAGGTTAGACAAATTCCACCACCGACGAAAGTAAGCCGCAAAATATTCCTCAGTAGCTGAAAAATCAATCGATAACAATTTCTTTAAATACTCTTCGTGTCATCTAATTTTAACAAAATTAATTTGTAATTGTTTACCAACAACACTGTTTCAATGACTTTGCACGCATTCTCTAAGTTTCGTTATGGTGTTCAAGGTACCATTGCATGTCCAAGTGGTTGGCAACAATCTGTGCTTTGTAGGTAAATAATCGAGTTTTTAAAATACTTTCGCATTGTTATAGAACAGATTCTGTAAATTCTACAGGAAATAAAACATATTTTAACACAAGGACATAATTTGAACGATTTTATGGTGAATGAAGAAAATTAATTTCCTCTAACATGTTTTTCAATTCCTCACTAGAGGTTAGGTTTATCTGTTACACAAATCATTTGCAGACATTGCGGGTGCTTGCTTTAAATTCGTATTTTATCACGTGAGAAACTAATATTATGATGAGAATGAGCTCAGAAGAGGATTGGGATGTAGAACGCTACAAAACGGAACACGAATGCGATGAACATTGGGAGCTTAGGCGAAAATTTTTATTAGCTCACAAAGGCAAATTTCCGGAGGACGAACTCGTTTGTTTAGCTCAAGTGTTCATTAATGTCGAGTTACTCGGATGCAGGTGATTTGATTATTTGTCAGAGCTTTTGTGTACTGATTCCATATTATTCTTTTGGAATCTCCCTATACCTATTCAAGCTAAGACAGATCTAACTCAGTCTCAATTCAATGTTTTCCTTTTTTTTTTCTAATATAATGTTTATTGTAGGTATCCCAAAGAGACAATGCAATTAATAGCAGAACTGGCTAAGGATGTTGTAGGAGAGTTCAGAGAAAGACAGAAAAATAAATTACAAAGAACATTTGTAAAAGCTTCAGACGCTGCCGGTTCAAAGGTTAAAGGTATAGCCAAGAACTGTGAGTTCTATTGCTAGTTGAGTAGCCTCAAAAGGAATAATGATGCAACTTTGTCTTTAACATAATTTATTTCACAAAATGTACATGTTTTAGGACTCACTGCCCCAACATCTACCAATAAACTTGACACAGAGGCACAATCACACAGCACAAAGTCTTTTACTCGATCGCAATCTGAAGAAATTCCTGCCAAAAGAAGAAAAGTTTGTGAACCTCCGTTTGGTGATATTGTGTTGGTAGAAAGGCCAGGGGATATACCGCAAAATACACTTGCATGCGCAGTCAATGCATCTGGAGGGAATTTAGAATGGAAAGTTGATAGAGTGGGTGACTCTTGGTACGCATACCACAGAGAATTCTTAAATTTCTGTTTCTTTGAACATACGTGGAGAATTAATTATTTTTGTTTTGCAGTATATGTAAAATTTTAATTAACTCGAAATTGCTGGCAGAAGCTTCTAACTCGAATCAAAAACAGGCAAAAAAAGAAGCATCTATTGCTGGAATGTGTGAACTACAGAAGCATTATTATACTATTAAGGTTTGCAAAGGAATTGTTATTTAATTCTTCATTTTTTTAATAGAAATTACGATTTAATCTGGTATTGTTTAGATTAAGCACAATGTCAATGGAGACGCCAATGTGACTACAACATCAATGTTAAAAGGCTCATCCAAAGAGGATTCAATTTCGGATGATAATATTGGCAAAAAGTTGATGAAATTAATGGGCTGGACTGGCGGTGGCCTTGGAAAATCAGAACAGGGAATTGTGGAACCTATCACGTCAGTTTAATTGCCTATCATGTCTTAAGAGTAAGATTCAAAATATTGACACTATTTTTTTTACAGTGTTAAACAACAAATTAGTAGAGAAGGCTTGGGATTAAAATCCAATTCATGCAGCACGAACGATATAAAGATGAAGTGTAAAGATATCATGAAAAAGTACCTGACAAGCGATATGAGAAACGATTTGATATTCTCTGCAGATTTCACAAACGACGAGAGGGCGGTAATTCATCAGTAAGTGTGACGACGAATCCGTTTAAACTTATTACTTGTATCAAATTGAAAATATCCTTTACTGACCAAATTGTTAAACGCATTTCAGGGTTGCGAGGCAGTTGGGCTTGAAATCACATAGTTACGGACCTAAGAATCAACGAACGTTGGTGATTTCTCGTAAAATAAATTCACGAGATTTGGTGGAAGAATTAAAGAGTCTCGGAGGAACCACTAATAAATACGAGTTAGTCGAACCGACAGGACCGTGAATGAAATACCATAATTATTTTTCTGAATGTCATGTGACGTTGATGTCTAAACACAGACGTCTAAAAGATTGAGTAAAACAATGGTTTCACGTAAATGAAAGCTGAAGATACATATATGTATATATGCATATACATCCGTCGCTGAAATAAAATATTGTTTCATGAAATAAACGTTGTCAGAGTTCGTCTTCACTGCTTTATTAATTCTATAATCTCTTTAAACGATAGAAAGTCTATACGGTAGTCTAACATTTCCAAAAAGTGTTACTCGTTATTACGCAATCTCGTGAAATCCTTGTCCTCGTTCCAGCTTTTAAACGATACGCGTTCTTGATTGTCTCTGTTTCCAGGATATACTTTTCTAAAGAGAAAGAAGGAAAAGAAAGCGAAAGAAGAACAACAAATTCGGCGGTGTAACAGCGTGAATCACGAGCGTTGCGCGTATGGTCAGGTACAATGTCAATTCTGCTGAAGTAAAACTGAAGAAACGTTCACTTTATTTAATGATCGTCGCACGCTAAAACTTATCTTCAAGAACATTTGTATTTTAATTTAAATAGAAGTACAAAAACGGTTTTAAGAAGCAAGATCACCTCACAGTGTACGGTACGTCGCAGTTGCCATTTTATAATAAGAAATTGCTTTGGCAGTAGAACAATTAGAAGTTGAAAAAGTAACATAGATTATACGACACGGCGTGTGATTTTTCATTTATTACATTATCACATTGTTGAGTAACTAAGATAGTCAATGCATCTGATCGCGTATACGGTTTATGCGCTATACACTCCATCGACCAAAATAAGAAGATCCAATGCTCGTTCACGCTACAAGTGTGCTTCCGTTATCAACAAGTTCTCTGTGTAAAGCACCCTTGAAATGCTCGAAACTGTTCGGATTCTACAATTTTTCGGACTTCATGGACGGATATACTCTGTCACTGTCGCGGTTTAATTGAAATTCAGATGGAACTCCTGAGTCTCTATTTTCGGTAACTGCAACTCTCGTAACTTACCCGCTGGAAATTTCCAAAATCTTAATGAGCGTTATAATTTGTCGCACTTAAAGTAGGTAACAGCTGTTCAAACGTAGACAGATCCATAATGTTCCATTCACCAGGTTAAAATCACATGGGATTTCAAAGTAAAAATTATTTTATAGGATGTCTGTTCGCTTCGGCCCATAATCTTTCAGGACCGCAAAAACTGCAATATGAAATGCTACATTATTTCTGTTACAAAAACATTCTTATTACAGGAAATACAACTCAAGAGCACGTCAGAATGATTCGTTGCTTTGAATCCCAGAGTGATTTTTACTGGGTGAAATGAACACGGAAAAATGAAACGAAGAGAACGTGGCGTGTACAAGCATTAAAGAGCCCGTCGTACCAAAGCGATGGAAATATACGCGCCGCACATCGTACGTCTGGGTCTAGAATTTCACTTCACGCTGGAGATCAACTGTCTTTTGCTCTTTTTTTTTTGTAATTTTATCTTTATTTGTCTCTTAAATATAACGTCGAAATCGTAGCGAGATCGTAAAAAGGATCGAGACGCTCGTGAGCGGAGAATCGGAGCGTCCCGACCCTTTGGAGAAGTTCTTCGCTCTAAAGCTTACTAGAGATTTCCCTGGAATTCGGTCCTCGGTTCAGGCCCTACTTTGGACCGTGATCGATTGATTTAGAGGGAAACGTTCACATCATAATCCTTTCCATTCTCAGTTTCTTTAATATACCAAAATATTATCTACTATCTGATAAAAGTGATTCTCTGTTGATATGTATCATCATGTGTATACGTATATACAGGGTGCAAAATTGAAAGTGTTACAGGCTAACATTTCTAAAAGATAACAAGATATATGTTTTGTATTTTTTAACGACTGTCTGATGCCACAGGTGACATTATGTAATTAAGGTAATTTTTTTTCTAGGTAGAGCTGTGAAGGTTCATTGTACATAACGAAGATCATGCCAGGGGCATAATGGCAGAAAGTGTTCACTTCTTGTTATTATTCGAAGAGCTATTCATAAGGTTTGACATCAGACAGTCGGTGAAAAACAAAAATCTCATAATCCTGTGAGGTTTCAGAAATATTAGCGTGCAACACCTTGAATTTTCCAGCCGGTATATGTACATATATACTTAATTATATTTATAGTTAATTAGAAGATATGTCATTTGCTTGACTAGAAGATTATGCTTAATAGGTAGAGATACGAGTCATCAGCGAAAAACGGAAGTCTCTCGAGGGTGACAGCCGTGTGCCTGTTCCCCGTGTCCTGTGACTTTTCAAGAAAATTTCACCCATTCGTGGGTGTGATCGAGAGACATTGATCCATGGATTCTGGATCTCGCGTCGATTCTAGAGCGAACCTACGTCGTTCAGGAGCTTGGAGAACACGAGACGGCCCCCTGAGGGAATTCGGCACTCGTCTTCATCGTTACGTTACATTACTGATATGTATCTATACTGATATGTGTTGCGTTACCGTAATGAAAATATTAATACACCATAGCATTGTATACTTGCTTCATCTCTTAAGTATGGTGCGCGTTATACCCTGAAGAAACGCGATACGATGCTCGATTTGTACCTGCTTCGCTTCTCATCCTTAAAATAGATATATGTGTTCGTATATACATATAGATATGTGTCTTGTATTTGTGTGTATGTGTACGTGTGTGTACGTGTATGTATATATATTTGACTAAAGATCGATCGGTTGCACAGTGAGAAGAACAGAAATCCACGCTCGATCGTCTCTGGCACGACGCGTTCGAAGAGAACCGAAGAGAACTATAAACTGATCGGAGCACCTGTTTTCCCTTTTCCACGATAGCATTCTCCTGTAAACGTTTGTACGCTGCGCTGGCGTCATGGCAGAAACGATTCGGCGGTTGATCGAATAAAATCATGTTAACGATCGAACGTTCGCAGGCAACTCCTTCTGTCAGCGGTCAACGTTAAGGCATGTCAAAGAACTCTGAGGATTCGAACGAAACATTTTTAGTACAGCACATCGGTCTTTATCAGTTCCTGTGACTCCGATGCGAGATCGCGAAACTCTAAGCCGCTCGATCCTACTCCGGATCATCCGAAATCGTCGATCTCGATTGAAGCTCGTCCGCGTGGTTGACAGAAGTTCGAAAACGATCGAAGAACCGAAAGAATGCCACTGTACCAGCAGTAATCGACAGAACGCGGACGCGGAGGATAAGCACGATCATCGAGAGTGCACGATTCCAAAGCCGTCACGGTGTTTGGGTGTTCCAGTTGCAGGGCGGAAATTGCGCATGCACGAGCGAATGCGTGTCGTTACCTCGATCATCGTGAACGGAGTCCGTGAAGCACAGCTTCGATGATAATAGATGAGAAGGAGGCAAGGAAGAAGCGTGAAGATCGCACGATAAGAGGGATAGCTGGTGCGATGGATTGTTAAACGCGCGTGAAAGCGTATTTCGTTGAGGAATCGGCGTTCCGAAGAGTTCATTGTCGAGCGTTCAGTTGCGGGTGACGCTTAAATGAAGTAAAAAAAGAAAAAAGAACCGATCGATAGCGTACGAATAAGTTTCGAGGAAGGTTCCACGAACCGAAACGCTTCCATGCTCTCGACGGCGTTTCAGACGATGTCGTGTCACGGAAATGAGCGACGCTAATTAACATCGATCGTCCGCTGCGTGACGGGAGAACATAAAGATACAATTAATTGACCTGGTGGATTGTTCGACTCTCGACCGTCGTCCCCTGAAATTCGTCGCCTCTCATTCGGTTTTCCTCATGGAGAATTCATGCTGGACGACGACGCGCCGTTCGATGGAAGGTAAAGGGAGCATCGATAAAGGTGCACACGGGATAAGCGTCGACCCTTGACATTTCGCGAAAGTTTAAACGTTCGGTACTCCCATAGCCGAGCGACGGGTGTCGCCTCTCAGAGCTTTATCTCGGTGCTCGTTTGTTCGAAAAGCGAGAGCCAGGCGAGGAGACGATCGAAAGGAAGTGGACAGGCGTAGAGGAGGTTCGTTTCACGATAGAAGGAGGGTGTCTGCCGGGAGGAATTGTTCAGGGCTTCAAGCGAAGAGGACAGTGCTGTTTGCGATACGGCCAAACGTGATACGGGTTGTCCTGATCGGCTTGTTCAGTCGAGGAAGCCGGTCTTCACGAGCTTCTCCAGGAAGAACTTCACGTCTCCCAGCTCCGAGTCTTTGATCCCGATCGACTTCAGCATCCCCAGGTCACCGTTCTCCACCGCCAT
This sequence comes from Macropis europaea, assembly GCA_916610135.2. Lineage (NCBI taxonomy): Eukaryota > Metazoa > Arthropoda > Insecta > Hymenoptera > Melittidae > Macropis > Macropis europaea. The sequence continues at coordinate 2,198,355 of OU744353.1, forward strand.
GAACACCGAGCGCAGGTGCTCCAGGTCCGATCGCATCAGGTGCAACGCCGCGCCGAAGTCCTCGATCGTCTGAGACTCTGTGAACACGGATTTTCTTCCGTCAAATGGATTTCAGCGTCTATGGAAGCTCCGGAGAAGCTGTCGGACGCACGCGTGTCAGAGACGCGTTGTGTACCGTATACCGTGTGTTTCATGAATGTACGTCACGTTGGGTTAAGTCGAAATAACTTTCGATTTGTCTCCTTAAATTTACAGATGATTTATTAAAGGATGATTATTGTTGCTGAATTACAGGTGCAAACTGGACAGGTAAAACTCATTGAAAAAAGCAGAAACTGTTTGTTATCTCTCACATTGACCGTCACATCGTGTCCAGTACGTAATTAAACTACAGATGAATAATAGTTGTATTATACTTACCAGAAAGTGCTATGGCCACTTTGTTCACACCACCGAGAGGTTTCAACATGTCTCGCGCCTTGGTCCCGAATAATTTCTCGAGGTAATTAGGACCGTGACTTGCCAACAAGGATTGTAGAAAACTGGCAGTTTCCTCTACGGGCGGTCTCTTCGCTAAAACACGAACCGAACGAGATGCAAAGATAAAAATCAAGGAACGTCTGATGTACTAGATTCCACGTATCAAAGTTTCAGAGTGGAGGATATGAACTTTTCCTTCGCATCGTAAAGCAGTATAAAGTATTACGTACGATCTCATTATGAATTCAAGAATCGTTTACGGTTCTCGGATGAATCTTGTAGCGAGTTCAAAATGTAATTAAGCAACTGCTCAGTCTTATAATGAGACTGTGGATATTTATGCAGATATACATTTTCAAGCTTCGATATTCTTATGTTCTTGTACAAATAAGGAAATGATACCTCAGTAAGAGTACCTTCAAGATTACACATTACATTTTGGTAATTATTCAAAATGAATATATTTTACTTGCATAAATATCCGTAGTCCGCTTATAATACATCGAGTATGATCCATGCTACGTATGAATAAACGATTGAATGTCTATCTTCAGCGTAGTATGATTTGTTTTAAAAGGCAGTTTTCGCGTGTCTGACTGATCACTGGATTTTCCACTGACACACAGAACGCGGTAAAGCGGCGTAGCTGTTGACCCAGTGAACCTTCGTAATGGACAGACAGCAAGTAGTATCGGACGACTATAAATCAGCCATCCGGTATACTCCAGCCTCGACTAGTTCGTGCAGTGTTTCCTTGTAACCTTGTGCCTGTTTTCATTGCCGTATCATAGTCGGAGTCAACTACGGCTTGCATAGAAAAATGCTTACAATTTATTTCTTCACCGCACGTCCGTGCATCATGTCTGTACATTTTTATACGTTTTACGCGGCTGGACCGTCCAGAAGTTTGATCATAAAGAACATAAAGAATTACCAGCTGTGCATAGTCGTGAATCCTCGTCGTAGCCGTTCTGACAGTCCGGTGCCCCGTCGCACAAGTATTGTATCGAGATGCAGATACCGTCCCCTGGACACTTGAATGGCTCGTAAGGGCGACATGCGTTCTCTGCAACGCAAAAACACGTAACAAAAAACTGAAAAAAATGAATTAACATGTTAGAAAACGAGACGCGAAACTGCGTCTAATAGCTATTTATACGTTCGATAAAAACTTCATTTCGCCCTCAACTTCTGGGAACCGCGTTCAGGTGGAATTATCGCGAACGAACGGAATTAGAGGGGAATAAGCAAACGACCACGATCATGGAGCCTACGGACGTGTTTGCGACTTAATCGTGATAAATGGCAATGCCCAACTTGAAACATGCCGGGTGACGTGCGAGAAACTATCATGTAACGTAACAAACTCGCAGAATTGTATGAAATTTTTCGGTGAAATCAGCGACCAGTCAAAGTGTGACAAGGTATGTCGTTTGAACGTATTAATATATTCAAGGTTCGATAAAAAATTAATTGTGTGCTGTGTGCGGAGATATCTACGGTTAATATGTTACCATATGTTTTCTGTCTTAATGAGTTTCTTTCGTTTTGCTGAATCTGTAACCAATCGGGAAGGCTGACGAGAATACTAGCTGGGAACGAAGGACAATTGGACACCCTGTACATGATCGGTAGCACGGCTGATATTGACCGAGCAATATTACGTACGCGTTAAAGAGGGAGAGCACGATCTTACACGCGACATTCGTGCCGCGAACGTTTTCCTGCGACTATCATCTAATCGACGTTAATTTAATCAACTGAATGCTGGATGGCATTCGTGTTTCACTACCAACGAATTCGTACGTGGAACATTCGAACACGAAGCGTCGTCCACGAATCGGCTTGAACACCCTGAACGTGATCAGTCAACGGACAAGCGCACATCTTTTTTAAGCGATCCTTTCGAGGACGGATCGCACCGTGCGCTCTTTATTTAGCCCCAGAGAAAACAATAAACAATAACGGAGAAGGAAATATACTTTTCATCTGCTATCGAAACTAACAAGAAGGCCCTTAAAACCATTTGATTTCGTCTTGAGATGTTTTTCTCCACGTCCAACGCGTGACGATTCGTCAGCGTTCGAATCCCGCCTTCCAGTCTCAAGACGAAGTTCTCGCGCGATACATGATCTTAGAAATGCTTGAAATATTCCGTTTACGCATTTTTTTACTGTCTTTTCTGTACAACTTCAGGTACATTGGTTCGATAAGAGTAGAAAGATCATGGTGTTCTAATCATTGAGCGTGGTATCTAGTTTTGAGTGCTCAAATAGGCGCGCCAAAACGGAAGTGAGCAAGCACGCGCGCGAATATTAGTTAACAAAGATGAAGAGAAGAATAGAATGTACGTCACGATTAATTAAAAATTTATTAAGGTATAATTGTATATCTCCATCGTAAGGAAATAATAACAACCTTGATAATTTCGAAGAGAATGACCTTGGAGTAAAAACCTCCCATCCTTATCGTAATATCCGCGTCACGGAAGATGTTAAAGCGGTCTGTTCTCGATAAAAGTTTTAACTGCTTTACAGTTGGCGATTGATCAGTGGACATTAAGCTATGGTTCTGCATTTCTCTGGGGTCACATGTTACCATATGTCTACTGTGTAATCATTTTTCCTCTATGTTCCTATGTTCGCTGTAAGTTCAATTTTCTTCTCAGAATTGTAGAATGGCTCTTCGATCGATAAGCGATTAATTAAACAGAACAAAGTAGTTCGACTTCGATCTTGAAGGCTGCTATCGGAACCGTTTTAAGACCGACGTGCAACAGTTTTAGAACCGACATATAGGAGCACTTATCCAGAACAGTTGCAACGTAATGTCAGGTCTTCAAAAGTCTTACAAACAGAACTTTCATAGAGATTGTATAAGAATGAGTGATACGACCGGGCAGTAGGTGATTCATGTGGATCAGAATATTAAAAAAATACTGTAAAATACAGAACCGTACCTTCGAACAACCAAAGCATCAGAACACTTAAACTATCGTAGCAGTAATTTGGACAGCGATATAAATGCTGCCAATATTTATCGATAACAACACGAACAGAAATAACAGCTCACATAGATCCTCCAAATCGAGTGATGCCTAAAGCGCATCTCTAACTGGAATTATTCAACCGCGATCATCTCCAAAACGAAGGCTCGAAGAAAAAATTGTTACTCCACATTTTCGCTTGGCTTTGTCATCTAGAGTCACCCGCCGTCCGGTGGTACCCCTCGACACACCCGGTACAACGATTTCCACAGTTCACTCCGGGACCGTTTCAGGCGGTGGTAATATTCGATCTCCATTGACTTACCTGACCGTTTCGAGTTGAAGTGACCGTAAAATCGACTGAGGTCGATCGCCATGACGGCGCGGGGAAAAACAACGCAGGCGAACAGGGCGAGGCTAAGCGCAGCCACGCTGCTGCAGAACCTCTGAACCATTCTCGACGAAATGGAATCGGATGATTTGGAAGCTACGCGACCGAGAATGGACCAACGAGCGAAGGAGAAGAACCGTGAACCTCTCGAACGGCCTGACCGTGTTCCCGCGACGATTCTACTCGTGCACCAACCCCTTCCGTCAGCGACGAACGGCCACGTTATTTCGTTGTTCGCCTGCCACTACCCTACCCTTATCGTCGAGAATGTTTTTTCCTCGCAACCACCCTTCGTCTCCGTTCGATTCCGAGTGGCGCGTGACACGGGGTGCACAGGCACTGTGAACACACCTGCGTGCTCGCCTACATGCCGTGCCAAGTACATATTACCGTCCCTCCCCTCCACCGCCGCCCGGACGGCTCCCGCGCGGAGGAGTGGGGGTAACGCAGCCACCGCGTCGACGAATCGGATCGCAGGTCCCGCTGTGAGCGGCCAATCGGAGCGCGCGAGACCGAACTACTACCCTGGAACACCCACGCGACCCTTCCTTGCATCGATTTCAACCCCGTCCGAGCGGTGCGTAACTTTTGTTTATCGTTGGAAATGCTCCGCGTTTACGTGCGGGGGCTGACCGCCACCCTTGGGACACCGGGTTCACGGAATTTTTTTACCGAGCCTCCTCGTCATTAACACGCGACCACCCACGAAATACATTTACCCTCCCGAATGTCGGTTGTTCAGTTGAAATTTTGATGTTCCAGGGTATTTTCAGACGGGTGTGATGTATGAATATTAATGGATTATTACTGTTATTCTGATCAAGGCAGAAGGTAGTTCAAGCAGACAATACCTATACCACCTTGAAAGCTAAACAATCGGAACGATACAAGTATGAACGCAACAGGAGAAAGCAGGCATGAAAGAGATTGCATGGGGACATTGTACGGATATTTCATAATATGTGGACATGATTTCACGGGTAAATTAGGTACATGGAAACAGTGAAAAAAGTTCATGGAAACTTGTGTCCTATGCCTCCTTGTTTCCAAGGTTCTGTTTCTTACAAGCAACAGCACGTTTGTATATAAATAAACATGCTACAAATATTATGAATGATATTTGAAATACTGTTTCAAGAGCCAGTAAACATCGCATATTTTTTATACAGACAATCGTACGCAATTTTCGTTGCTTATTGTGCAGCAATTATTTTGGTTATTGTTGATGAAGATTCATGGACGCTTCTAATCGTACACGCGTCAGTAACCACAGTACGTTCAATTCCATTGGATGTGTAATAATATCATTTGAAGATAGAAATAACAATGTGCTCTATCGATACGAACCTGCGACTCCCGCGGTAACTTCGCGTCGTACCTAACCTCCAAAAAATATTGATGTCATATGTGTACCAAGTACGTAACGCTTGAACAATAGATTATCGTGATGATATGTGAGATGGGGCGGAAAAAATAATCGGAATGCAATTATGCCAATGCTATATGCTATGACGATTGCACTAACGGGAACGCCGTGGTACCGAGTCAACAGATGAAAATGTATTGGATGGACATCTGAAGACATTGACAGTATGGAGGACCTTAAATATAAATTCTTTGGTCTCATTAACAAGCAGGTGAACGAATCAGTATTAAAGTTTAATCTTAACTTTTAACAATATAACGAAACGGTAATTGTTGAATCGTTCTTTTTTTCTCGTGACTTTTACCTTTTTAGGTTATATTGTTGGTTATGAATGTACTTTTATCTTTCTTACTTCCTTACAACTAACTTGCTCTTTTCTTCATTTTGTTCAGAATGCAACAAAAATTCCTCTTATGGGTTTGCATCCAGACCTATTGAATCCTACAGAATCGCAGAAAGTGGATGACATAAGATCAGAGGCTGACCAATCAACAGAAAGCGAACCGATCCCTGATCAAGACATATTGGAGTCCATAGAGGGAATTTATTTTAATACAGATCATAATTTTGATCCTTGTAGACACGAGCTAGAGAAGTTGCCAGCAGTATTACAGTCCAAGGAGATCGAGAAGTGCTTTAAGAAGCTTAAGCAACAGCATCAGGTTGTTTCCAAGAAAGTTCTTCAACTCATTTTGCAAAAGCAAAACTCTTGCAAAAAGGAGTTTGAGAATATTTTAATGATACAAGAACGACTGCAAGATGTGTTAGAAATATGTAGAATGGGAAGGGCAGATCTGAAGTTGGCTGAGAGACAATTCACCACAGCCAGCCTGGGAATATTAGCAAATTATCAAAAACGACAGATTGTAGAAGAATTATTGAATAATTTGAATACTATAAAAACATTGGTAAGTTGACCCAAATAGTTTTATGATCATTGATTTAATAACAGAGTTGTAAGTCAGTTGCAATCTTTTCCAGCAACGTACAGGAGATCGATTACAGGAGCTTTTGAATGAAAAAAATTATCCTGGAGCAATTTCACTACTGCTAGAATGTCAGAGTGCTGCACAAACGTACAAACACTTCCACTGCATTGCTGCTTTAAATGGAAAACTGCAGGACATTTTAGAGCAAGCAGAAGAAGCTTTGGATGTTACCCTTTCAAAGATGTGCACACAGTTTGATGTAGGAATGTATACTTCGATACAAGAAGCTTATAGCTTGTTAGGAAAAACTCAGTCTGCTATGGATCAGTTGCACATGCACTTCACTGCTGCAATTCATAATACTGCTTTCGCGGCTGTTCATTCGTACGCAGGCGGAGACACTAAGAGACAGTATAAGCAGCTCTGTCAATCGGTGCCTCGCGAAAGTTGCATCAATTGTCTGACAGAACTGTGTAAATCATTGTGGACAATATTGAGCTCTTATTATCTGGTAGTAAATTGGCACAACACGCAAGAAAATAAAGTAAAGTATGGATCAGATGTTAAGGATTTGGAAGAAACCTTCAGCCAACAGTATGTGAAACATAAGTTAGAAAACAGTATGCTCCGAATATGGCACGACGTTGAAATGAAAATATCTATATTTTTAATGAACGCTGATCTGACTTATATCAAATTCGAACAATTTGTCCAAGTACTAGGCATAGTGAATAGGTAAGAAAGTTCAAGCAATCGCATATCGATGTAGCGTTTAACGCGTTTACATAAAAATGTTTGCAGATTAATGGAAATCGGCGAAGAGTTGTGCAGTTTCAAATCGGAAAACTTACAAGAATCTATAAGAAAACAATCTTTGTCATACTTTTCTCATTATCATGCATCAAGACTGGACGAACTGAGAATATTTTTAGAAAACGATGGATGGGAATTGTGTCCTGTGAAATCCAATTTCGTGGCTACACAATTGCAGGAATTCAAAAGCTTGAAGCCATCCTTAAATACGTGTAAAGTATGGAACAGTTTGGATAGTTCTAACGTTAGCGAAAATGATAGTCCTATGGGGATCGAATGGATTCAAAAGTATTTAGAAGGAGGCGCATCTCCGTTTTCTATAGGTTTAGACGATACTATGGATGAGGATATTTTAATAAATAATGAGGTGCGATATATTTCTTTATAAGAAAAAGTACTTTATTGCATCATGTGATAGTACAATGATAAATTGTTATACATTTAGGATAATCCACCAGCGTATTTTTCTGACGAGTCCGACGACGACATCCCCGAAGAACTGAAACGCGACTACGTCGACGATTCGGATCACGTGAAAGCTAGTAAAAAAAAATGCAAATTAAAACAATCGGGACCCATGGTTACAAACACTACGCTAAGTATATTGCGTGTTTGTGGAAAGTATTTACAAATGTCGAGACTACTGCGTTCAATCGCGGTCACTGTTATACAAAGTATGATACAATTTTATGAATTGTGTTTTTACACGGTACACTTGTTCTTTACCTCGGACCTTGTAAGTTCCAACATAGAAATTTGCTGTGAGCTCTACTGTCCAACGCATTGCGTATGGATCACATCAATCAGTACGCGATCATATAGCTTACAAATGAGTAAAGAGAATAATTTAGTTTGTTTATTTCAGCAAATAAATAGTGACTCATTGTACAGTCCGAAATTAAAATTGTCTCTGGCGAGGATCAAGGAGAATCTAATTATCTGCGATAACGACACGGAGGATAACATGAACACGAACTGTGATAAAGTGCGACAACCGCAGCTATCTTCCATCGTCAATTTATCACAACCAGAAAAGCTACACGGTTTGACCGAACGAATCGTCGCGGTGGAATCTTTAATATTTCTAGGGGAACAGTACGAAAGTTTAAAACCGTATTTGGAACATCTGATCGCGACTAGCCCGCAACGTGGCTTTCTTCATCAGTTTTATATGCAGACCATAGCGTCGACAACGGATCTAAGAAAACCTGTATACATGGCGGTTGCATCTCAAGCATTCTGTGTCGCGAATATCTTGAATTTAATGAACAAAGTTAATTGGGAGGTGACGGACGTCATGTCCCAGCACAGTGGATACATCGACGCGTTACTTCAGGTATGTACACCGATTAAAAGGATACGGTGATGTTTTATTGAAAGTTCGTGTCCTGCAGGAAATATACGTGTTGAACGATAGACTGAAGAACATTGGAAGTTGTCTTCCTTTGACGAACGATGTATATAACTCCGTTTGGGAAAATGTTGCGCATCTGATAACTCATACTTTGGTAGAGGGGTATGTAATTCTCTGCGATCACATGTTTGTAGCAATCACACGATTGTGACTTCCTTCAATTCTTTTTGTTCTTTTGTGACAGATTTTCTACTGCCAAGAAGTGTTCGAATGGAGGCAGAGCGTTGATGCAGCTCGATTTCACGCAATTGAAATCAAAGTTCGAAACGATTACTTTTCTGAGACCTATGCCGCACAGAGAGTACGTTGAATTGTACATCAAAGCTTACTATCTTCCAGAGAACAGCTTGGAAGAGTGGATAAAAGAGCATAAGGTACTTAATTGTGACTCTTCCAAACATTCGTCGATTGACGTTTCGATATAAATTATATTGTCGTGGGAATTCGTTTTGCAGGAATATTCTGTGAAGCATTTAATCGGTTTGATTTCATCCGCGTGTCAAAACAATAAAAAGACACGGCAACGATTGATAGCGATGATAGAAGAGCAACGCCCCACTAGATAGCATAGGGCTATTCATTATAATACGACGCAAGATTATGTTGAAATAGGAATTGCTTGAAAGATGAAATTCGTAGGTGTAACTACAAGGACGAGAATGCATACTCTTTCGTGTAAATAATCGGGGAAGCATTATTGTATCATCGAAGCAAGCAAGCTAAGTTGATATCTCTCTAATTTTCATGACATTTATTCTTTTTCTTTGATCGATACGCGTTTTGGGTTCGTCATTCTTGAACTTTCAAAGAATTTTGAATTCATCACATAATTCTTTAAGTCCAATATCACCAGGGATATTAGGTAGTCTCGAATATTTACATGAATCTCATATCAAACTTTATAATTAGATTCATACGATACTGTTGCGTATGAAAAAATCGAAACAATTATGGATTTTGCACTTTTTAACATAAGTAACGTATAAAATCGATAACAGTATTAACGTCGTTCTGAAGCAAAAGGTAAATGTAATCTTTTATTTCAGACTTTATCGTTGATAGATCTGCTTATAAAAATCATTTTATTGTTAACTGACATTTTTTTTATTTGAGTAGTCGTTGGGTCGACAATGTAAATACTTTTATTTACTTATTATACATGACTTCTCAAATATATATGTATGTACATATATATATATATATATATGTTTTTTTAGAAATGAGATCATTGCTACAAATCTGTTACAACTACAATTTAATGTTTCTCACTGTTAAAATCTTTTAATTAACTCACCAAAAAAATGTAATTACACGTATCACGTATAAACACACGATGTACACTTCGTATTTCGAGAAAATGCTTCTATAATTTAAAGGTGTCTTTATTATACAAATAATAATAATAATAATATACAAGTACATATATTTTTTTTCCAGGTTCATCGGTTTCCAATTTTGTAAAAATTACTGTTATTTATCTATATAATATTTTACTGTAATATTACACTTACTTGTATTTTTATATCATATCTTTTCGTTTACTAAGAACCAAAAAATTCTATTGCACCATTGATTCACGAGAAATATTTTAACAATCACGGGTCACATCGCGGAACGCGTTATTCTTTACCCGTTGACTTTTTACATCCGGTAGGAATTTGTAGAAAATAAAGGAAGGCGATTGATAACGTGTCTTGTAATTGTCGCTTGTCCACCGGTTAAGAAGTATTTTTCAACGTGTCGCTCGCCCGTAACTTTTATAATGTGAAACGAACGGTTGTGCGAGGAAACATTTAATGTAACAATGAACACAAAAAAAAAAGAGTATTTTGCCTATTTGTTTGTTAGTCGGCGTAATTGTATAAAATTCATCGGTATCGGTGCATTGAGAATTCTCTGGCTAATAGTATAGATCAGCGTTTCCCAATCCTGAACTTTGTGGACCGTATATTATTGTTAACGAAGTAAAATTTATCATTGATAAAAAGACGACTGTGCTTTCTATGAATTTATGAATGTCTCTTTTCCCTGAAAGGGTTCGAGTATGCACGTGAAACGGAACACAACCGTTCCGTGTGTCTATTCAAAATTTCATAAAAAAAAACTCGAAGACGATCCATGGAGTTATAAATCGTTAAGAAACGCTGATTAATTGATTACTGAAATAACTGATTTTTTATCTTCCTTACTCCAAAGCGCTTTACATTGAGCCCTGCATTCTGAATGGCCCCTGTTAAAACAAATCGTTGGAAAATATAGAGGATTCGTAGGTGTGAATTGAACGATGGAGATACGATGATACGAAATGCTTACTTTGACAATAAATCTGCTTTACAGTGTTATTCTGTTAATGTTACGTTGAAGCATATGCCGTAAGAATAATCAAATTTGCATATGCTCCATTTTTTTTTTAAGTAAGATCAATATAAATGCTTTTGTTATTTCACACTGAACGGAGAATGAATAAATAAATATATATATATATATATATATTTATATATATATATGTATGTAGGTATATTGCCATTGTTAGATGAAATTTGCTTTCTTGTTACAAAAATTACTAAAATATTTGCTGTAAATTTGTCTCTAAATTTCACTTTTCGTTTGATCTCAGGCTTTGGAGATTTGTTGGACAAGTATGTACTCTATGGTTACGAAACGTTTGGACCATTAAAAGCTTATGACACAAATGGAAATCGGTTCTGCATTGGCTATAGATTTAGTAATTCTCTGTAACAAATGCATACGGAATTGTTTGCAGCTGTACAAAAATTTTTTTTTTCTATACAAAAAGTTCCTTTCGATTAAGTTTGCGTAACATGAAACGCATTCGACCCAATTCATTTCTCTTAAACGTTCTAGTTTAAGTCGATCTTTAATACATGATAAAAATAAAATTTATTGCCAAAATCTGCTTATCCGTTTATAATATTAAAACACATTCTTCTCCTTTTTTTTTTTAACAAGAACTATTTTCCAACAAAACTATTCGCGTTGCTAGTTGCTCTTTTGTTCGTAAATATAAAACGAGGACAAACAAAAATTGTTACAACATTATAAACCATTTCTATGAACACAAAACTGATGGTAATGACGCGATATAAACATTATATATCCATAGAGCACTGTTTGATACTAACACAACGCCTAGAAACAATATAATTACTTCCTTTCCAAAGCCTGTCCATGGCCTTTAAATACGAGCTAATTATTTTGCACGTTATTTTTCATCAAATGCGACACTTAACATTAATGGTACGGATGCCGTAAAAGAGAATCTTTAGAACTTATAATATTCGTCTAATTGTTACCGATAAATTCATTGTAAAATAAAATACACTCCGTTAAAATTCTAATGCCTTAATGTAAATCGTGGAATGCAAATAAAATATTAATACAGCGATAGACTACGAAGAGTAACATAGTCATTGTTACTCGATTCTAGTCGCAACTCTACAAGGAAAAGAATTTGCAGGATAATGAAATTTTTTGCTGAAGTAATAATTGGATATCGAGAAACGTGTCTATCACTCTTATACTACGAATTATTGTTTAAAAAAGAAAGAAAGAACAGTCGGCACGAGATTCACAAAAAAACGTGTTCTGACTCTTTTTTTTTTGTTCTTGCAACCTAATTCTAGTTTCGATCGCTTAATTGGTAAAAAATGTTGGCAGATTCGATGCTAATATGTTCATTAGTAACATCGTTTCTATATGTTCTTTCCCTTCTTTTCTTTTGAGCTCGCAACAATACAGATTATAGAAAATCCTGTGGCTTGCCATTTGTGCGTACAGAACAACCCCATCAGTATGTGTATGCTTGTATTCGAGCGTTTCAATTGAGGTGAAGCACGAAAAAATGCGCACAGAACAAGAAGCTTTCGAAAAAGAAGGCCGACACATACTTCTGTATACTTCACTCAATTGGAAGACGACCATAACAGAAGAGAACTGAGTGAAACCACATAGGCATACTTCGATTAATAGCGAAAATTGATCGATGGATAAGAACTTGGTGCTATATTAAGCCATTAATGTAAGTGCTTCGAATTTACTCACATATATCAATGGGATTATACGTATGAATATAATGTGATACATATTATGTAGCATCGACAACAATGTTGATAATGAAACGATAATCATTTTTTCGTGAATGATTGTTTGAAATTGCAAAGATAATTTCCCGCAAATGCATTCCTTAGTATCGGTAAATAGTTGAATTATAATTTCTGTTATTCCCTTACGATTAGTATCTCGTGATTACGCGATACCCGCACATCTATATTTATAAATTATAGTAAAGTGCGTGAACATGATAATCTAATTGTTATTATCATAAAACAACTATTTCCACGGACTTCAGTAAACAGTAACAAAGTCTATATCTTTTGGTACTTCGATAAATTTCTATTTTATATAGTATCAGTATTACTGAAAACGCACCATTTCCGATTTCATAATGGTTGCCTTACATTTGCTGTCGTACGCTCGGAAATGATTTCCTTTTCCCCCTTTACACGATCACAATGATCATCGTCAGTTTTGCATTACAGAGCCTCTACATGAGATAAATAAACAAAAAAATGAAAATACAAAGCAAACGTACATTCTTGGTATGTGGCTAATCGATGAAAAATAAATATTTTCTCATAATTTATGATTACTGGTCAACCATGTAAGGCCTTCGTAAAGCCCGTCTCCAGTTGTGGCACATGATGGTTGAACATACCAATTCCTGTCTCGTATCCTAGTTAAACCCAACTTTTCTTGTATCTCGTGTGGCTTCATTGCTACAAGAATCAGATCTTTACCATACTATAAGACAATAAATTAGAAATATCTAAGAAGCTAATGTTTACCATCAGGAAGATCTTGCTTATTTGCAAAAATTAAAATAATAGCATCTCGCATTTCTCTATCATTTATGATCCGATGAAGCTCTTGACGTGCTTCATCGATTCGATCTCTGTCTGCACAGTCTACTACAAAAATAAGTCCTTGTGTACCAGTATAGTAATGACGCCATAAAGGACGTATTTTATCTTGTCCGCCTACATCCTAAAAGAAAATCATTTCCATGAAATTACCAGCACATATAATTTATTGTATTCAAGTGACATTGCTTACCCAAACATTGAACTTAACGTTCTTATAGGTAACTGTTTCTACATTGAATCCTACTGTTGGTATAGTTGTTACAGATTGCCCTAATTTAAGTTTGTATAGAATCGCTGATAAGCAACTAAGGAAATATTACTTGTAACATATATAACAGTTTCAGAGATACATGCTTTTCAGGCATATCTTAGGTAAACAGAAGAATGCATGTAAAGGATACTAGTTTTTCCAGCAGCGTCCAATCCTAGCATGAGAATTCGCATCTCCTTGTTGCCAAAGATCTTCGACAACAATTTGCCCATCTTGCCAGCTGCTCTCTAGGCACCCGGCACCTACGATACGTAAACAATGATTATTGCTTCATCGAAAACCCTTGTACCGGTAGCGATGCATCAAGAAAACAGAAAAAAATCGTCCGGTATGCTATGAATCATACATCTCATGAGATCCTAACCTCGACTCGGAACTGTTACTTTATAAATGATACATGAAGTTCATCGATGGTGCAAGCGCTAAATATCGCTGAAACGAGGATGCTCAAGGACGTCGTATCACCTAACCTATCAAGCTCGCGAATCGAATTCTAATAGACAAACGTTGAGCGGAGCGGTCAGTGTGTACATAAATTAATGACAGATTCGGGGCATAGTTGAGGGGACCGATAAGGCTCGTCGGAGAGGAAAATGTAGCGTTTGAACGCGAGATACCGACACACAGTTGTCACGTTAAATAGAGCGATCGGTGATGGGACTGGCATGACAATTGACGAGGAATTTTTTTTCAAGGAAATCCTTCGAGTCAGCAATAGCCGACGTAAGCGGGCAGAGAGAGGAAGTGAGAGAGGGAGAGAGAGAGAGAAAGAGCGCGCGGTCAGGCAGACGGTAAATATGTAACTCACCGAAATACATTTACAAAGGGCGAGTACTTTATCATGAACGCGTGGACATATCGCATCACTACTGCACATAACTCGGATCGATGTGACTCCAGCGATGAGAGAACGCCCCGGCATCAGCAGAAACGTTATTTGGCCAGGTACAGCATGATGTCTTGCTGTAAGTCACAAGCAAACACGCGTGCAACTTAAACGAAATACGGTGATCACTGCTCCTGTATGCATCGAGCACTTGACAAGAGAATTTCAAGCGCCACCGTGCACTGCCACGCGAAACCATTCGGACCACGGAATACATACAGGGTGTCCGAGCTATTAGTAGCCAATGTTTTTTTCCATTCGTGGGCGATACTGTAGGACGACTTAGTTTGTGACCTGTGGGCGGAGCATTGAACGATGAACAATTTTTACTGAACTGGGTGCTCCAACCGGAGCTGTATTTTTAAAACGGTTGGAAAAAATTAAATTATTTTTTACCCTCCATATTTCTATATTCTTTTTATGCAGTTTTATATAATAGAAGTATTAACAATATTATTACTCGACATTGATAGTTTAACTTTGTAAGCTTCGGACAAGATATACTAAAATAATGTTGGAGTTATAAGATAATTATTTAAGCGGTAATTGTTAAGATGTACGTACAGAGTATTCTATAAATCTCTACGTATTAACGAAGCAACGTTAAAAATGTGCTGAAAAATGTTATGAGAGGACGCATGCGCGTGCCGGTTATCAAATGATAACCCGATTAAAAGTTTCTATCTCCTCGATAAAATTCTATCATATTTTTACTGTCCGGTGAACTATCTCGAGACAGTAGGGATGAGTAATAAACTTCATAACGCGATACCATGAGGAACTTCGTTCTGAAATTAACAAACGATCGAAATACATGGAAATCTTTCTCAAAAGTCCAGCCTTAGAAACGATTCGACAGAAACGGAAATAGTGTGGATCGAGATCTAGCATTAAGGTCACGGGTGTTCCGGAATATTTTAGGTTCGTACGTTTGGAATGCAAGGTCGCCACGAAACCTTTCACTGTTCGCTCTTATCGGCTGCCATTAATACGACAAAATTATATTCACGCCGAACCACCCAGGAATCTGAACTTTCATCGTCTCATCGATGAACTATGCGCAACGGGCCCGAAACACGGGTCTTATTTAAAAAAAAAATTGCGATCTTGCCTCTCTTGCGCTGTGCTATAGCGGGGGCACGAAATATAGGCCATTCAGGATCTCTTCTTCAATCGTAAATTGCAGTGGAACCTCGACTATCCGAATTATAATTGCTAAAAGGATGACTCACATTGCAACTATGTGGTGGCATATAAGTTATAATTTTACTTTAGAAAAAAAATACATGTATATATAAAATTAGATACACAGTATCACTAATGATAATTTCAGCTTCTATATAACTTACATATGATGATTAATTTTTGGACGACCGGTGTTCGAATAATCAAGGTCCTACTGTAGTAGATAACAAATACAACCACTATATTTATTTTTTTTATGTTTTCTCGTTCATTTGAGAATTCATGGAAATAATTATGAAAAACGTATTGACAGAAAAGTTAAATTGAAGTGATCAATTGGTATGGCAGGGGAACTGTTCAGTGGCCCTGAATGGTCAATATTACTCGTCTCCGGTATAATAGGACAAAAATTATGCTCATGGTTTCGAAATCAAATCGTTGAGCATTCTTATAGCAATTTTCTTCGTCTGATCGATAGACGACGCAGCAGGAGGAGACCGGGAAAGACTGCATCGGGAAGAAAAAGTTGCAGTTTCGTAGGATCGAGGTGCGATGGAAAAAACAATGCTCTTTCACGGTGGACTCGCGTTCGTGACAGCGAAACATGTTGCAAAGGAAAAAGAGAATCGGCAGAGAGGCTGGAAGGGCGAGAGGGGCCGATAAGAGAAATCGAATTAAACGTGCTACGTGGAATCGTGAAAGTGAAGGTACACCCCGCTCTGCCTACGAGTTAGGTTAGGTCGCGAGCCCTCGACGGGATACCTGTTGCTCCGTTTACGTTCCAGTAGAGAACGCGACGCTGTCACGTACCATACGTGTCGTCGAATGATAACGGTACCCTGATAACGCAGCACGCTGATCGCTGGAACCGCGTCCGTCACTGTCAGATTGACCAGCATGGAATCTTTGAAGAGGAAACTAGCCACCTGTGGCCAGGAACATCTGTTAAGATTCTGGGATCAATTGTCAGATGACCAGAGGAGCCAATTGTGCGAAGACATATCGAAATTAGACCTCACGGAGGTGACATCCTACTACCAGAAGGCAGTTCACGCCTCCTTTAACATTCGTGAAAGTACTCTGGATGATAAGGTCTCGCCTGTTCCCAAAGACAGTATAGCATCTGCTAAGACCACCGGCGAGGAGCAGCTGAGGATATACGAACAATTGGGACTAAAAGAAATTGCAGATGGTAAGGTAGCCGTGCTGCTAATGGCTGGTGGTCAAGGCACTCGTTTGGGTGTTTCTTATCCTAAGGGCATGTACAATGTTGGCCTACCTTCTGGTAAAAGTCTGTTCCAACTGCAAGCTGAAAGGATACTTCGTTTACAGATTATGGCTGAGAGAGAGTATGGAAGTAAAGGAGAGATAACATGGTATGTGTTTCTTCTTATCATATTTAATACCATATGGATTGTAGTAGAGTTTCTATTTCAAATGAGATAAGAGTTATTTGTTTTACTAGGTACATATTAACCAGTGAGGCCACTCATGACACCACGCTTGCCTTCCTCTCTGAACATAATTATTTCAATTTGAAACCGAAAAATGTTAAGGCCTTCAAGCAAGGTATGTTACCTTGCTTCACATTGGAAGGAAAAATCATTTTAGATGAGAAGCATAGGATTTCTACGGCGCCAGATGGAAATGGAGGATTATACAGAGCTCTGAAAGTACAAGGGATACTGGATGATATGATTGAACGTGGAATTCGCAGTGTTCATGTTCATTCAGTTGATAATATTTTGATAAAAGTTGCAGATCCTATTTTTTTGGGATACTGTCTATCTTCATCCACCGATTGTGGAGTTAAGGTCATAGAAAAATCTTCGCCAAACGAACCAGTAGGAGTTGTGTGCAAAGTATGAACCAAGATCTTGGAATTATTTAAGAAAACTCCATTTTTTTTTACATTGCTACTTTCGTTTCAGGTTGAGGACACTTATCAGGTTGTAGAATACAGTGAAATTTCAAAGGAAACTGCCGAATTACGCGATGATAACGGAAGACTGGTATACAATGCCGCGAATATATGTAACCATTATTTCACTGTAGATTTTCTGTCTGACGTTGGAAGTGTTCATGAAAAAGACATGGAATTGCACGCTGCCAAGAAAAAAATTCCACATATTGATCAACATGGGAACAAACAGGCACCTGCGTCTCCGAATGGAATTAAAATAGAAAAATTTGTATTTGACGTGTTCAAATTTGCCAAACGATTGGCAGTGTGGGAGGGAATTCGCGAGGAAGACTTCAGCCCTCTGAAAAATTCCGATTCTGCGGGTCAGGATTGTCCGAGCACCGCTCGAAGAGACGTACTTAAGCTTCATAAGAAATGGTTATTAAATGCCGGAGCAACCACAGTTACAAAAGACGTAGAAGTATCGCCATTGCTGTCGTATGCAGGAGAAAATTTGAGTCACGTGAAGGGCCAGTCGTTTGAGGGGCCTTACATTTTGGAATAATACAGTCGCTCGTTTTCTTTTCAACAACGAGCGTCCAATATACTTTTTACAGTTGGCAAAGAAATCTTCGAGACGATCATGAAGATGCAATTTTACTTTTTCTGTGATGTAATGATAAAATGTAGATCTAAGAATTTTTATCGATCTTATAGAGATTAATACCGGTGATGCGAAGAAAATGATTAAGTTTAAACCGAGAGAAACCATGTTCGTATAGATTTTAAATTAGCCGTGACGCTTCTAATTGTATTATAAACATCGAGAATATTTACACGTGTGTGACAAAATTTTGTGTATTTTGACACTATGCATTTACAGAGATTTTGTATAACTGATATAATTATAATAAACAGGGAGGGAATGCAATAACATAAAAGATTTCTTCAGCCTCTACAAGCCTTCATGAATGAGCATAGGTAGCGCCATCTACATTTCAAATAAGTTACTTAGATAAAAAAGTTAGTCGAATAAAATGTTTAAAAAATAATTATCTAAAATCTTACCAACTATCCTGTTAGATGAAAATGTTTTTGTTTTTTATTTGATGTTTGAAATTTTCATCTAGATGAAAATTGTCCATTACTGATACGCGTGCGTAAATACGTAAGGTTGGTACCCATAGATCCATTTGAATTTGAATCACGGTAACTGTCATCCATCCTGGAAGTGATGCCATGAAATTAAGGAACACAGTAAATATGAGAAAATCATGTCAGTTCACATGGACGAGATCAATCGACTTCTTCACGGTTTTCATTTGAACGAAGACGAGTGGGAAACAACAACAGATTTCGTTGAGGACGATTCTCTGGAAAATGTGAAGAAGAACACTGAGAAATTACTTGAGAATGCACGACGTAGCGTAGGGAGCGTCGAGTATGCTAATTTGAATAAAATGTTGGCCATCTGTAACTTAAAGGTATTATCAAACGATTCCACAATATCATAGAATTCAACAGGTTTTAATTAATTCATAGTATTTGTAGATGGGTAATGAATTGCAAGCTATATGTCACCTAATTGAATCCCATGCAGTGATACTATGTCAACAAGCATTGCACAGGTGCATGAAAACCGACATACGTGAGTCATTTCTGAATACCCCTCAAACTTATGGACTTAAGGCTAACTATATTGAGTTTAACATAAATGACACAAATAGGATAGACAAGTTGAAAACAAGGCTGCTCGAATTGCCAGAAGGTAAAACACATATGAATACATTTGAATGATGTATTATTGAATGAGTATTAATCTTTTGTACATTTGTATTTTATGTATAGAATGGTATGTGATTCAAGTTACTTCTCAACATGATCCTTCAAGCGTTTCTGAATGTAATAAGTCTTTGTCAAGTGAAATGCATGAGATACACATTGCTATACTACCAACAGGAACCAAAGAGATAGAACCGTTGTGTATAACGCTACCAAAGCCTAAAATTCATTCTTCATATGATATTTGTTGTGAAATTCAAAAAATATTATCCAACAATAGATCAGAGCTTGAGGCCACTTATGAGAAAAATGAATTGTATTGGAAAATGCGTGGGAGGCAAAATACTAAGATGAAGGTATTTAAATCATCAATAAATTTTTTATTTCTGTGAGTATACATATACATGCATATACATATATTTAAGACTGCCATACAAGCGTTAGAATGCACATGGTTGAGAGAATGGAGAATATTGTTTATGGCAGATCCAATAGACAATGATGAGTTAGTAGATGACATTGTGCACATGATTGACAAGCTTATATCAGACTACAAGAAACAGTAAGTGAAACTTTGAATCAGCTGTTCTTTTAATTTTTTTTTTAATATTACATTTAAATGTTGAACTATGATATAGTCAGAAGATATCTAAACGATCCAGATGGTTGTTAAAAAAAATTGCTGTGGCTGCATGCTTCCTCACGAGAGAAGAAATAGCACGTGCTGTGAAGTATGTGCTCTGTGATCATGATAAGCTTGCTGACAGTGTCATACTATCTATATATGGAAAACTGCCTTCTATGCGGGAATTACAAAGTGCAATACGGAAAACGTTAATTTTAATCATTGATGAAGTAAGTATAGAATCACGTTACACATAGAGTACAGTAGTTCCCAATTTTATTAATTTTCTATCTTTTTTAGCATATGGATTTTATTCCCTTTGAATGTATGGAAATTTTAAAATGTCATCCTGTTACTCGTTTTCCATCCCTACACATAGCTTATGCTTTATTCAAGGAACACGAAAGTACGATGGAGAAAGGTTGTAAAATAATTAGAGTTAAAAAAGATATGGGTACATGTATAGTTAATCCGTCAGGTAATTTAGCTAAAATGGAGAAACGCATGAGACTCTTCATTGAATATTGGTTGCCGAATTGGAGAAGTTGGTACAATGTTGAACCACAAGAAGTCTTTGAAGATGCTTTAATTAACGATGATATACTAATGTACGATCATTTTGAATGCTATTGTCTCACTATGATGCAATGATTATAGTATTTTATTGCAATAGGTACAACGGTCACGGTAACGGTATACAATATTTACCGGGTGAACAAATAGAAAGGCTTAGAGTGAAATCCATTGTTTTATTATTCGGCTGTAGCAGTGTAAAATTACTTTCGGTGGGAGGACGATATCCACCATATGGAATTTCAAATCAATACTTAATAGCAAGCAGGTAATTAAGCGCCAACTGTTTTTTTTGTAACTAAAACTGTAAGGGTCGTATATGAAATGTTTCCTACATTTTTAGTCCGTGCGTGCTTGGAATGTTATGGGAAGTTACGGATGCTGACGTCGATAAGATGACCACGAATTTCATTAGCAACTGGATCCCATCACCACTGAATAGACCATGGTCCGACGTTGACATTAATATGTGGTGTTCGGGTACATTAAGTTAGTATACAAAAAATTACACAGCATCTTTGTTTTTTCATCTTTCGATCGATTTTATTATCATAGTATGTTATGTTCAAATGTTGCACGATTAGAGTTTCTGAAAAATTCGCAAAAAAGCAGTACAAATCTGCCCATGGAACCGGAGATGTTACGGGCAGTAGCAAAATCCAAAGACGCCTGTTCTCAGTACATGACTGCGGCCGCGATAGTGGTACGAGGACTGCCAATAAAGCTCGTCTAAATTGTAAATCGTACAAATCAATACAAATGAATGTATATTAAACACTAAGTTTCCGTATGTTGTTAAAAAGGTTGATAAAAACTTTTTATTTATAGAATGTCCTGCAATGTTTGATCACTTATTATGCTCGAATTCTGTGATCTCTCGAAAGTATTGTCTTTGGTCACATGATTATTTTCGGTTCTGGCACAGAACTGGAAATGCTTTTGTGAGGTAACACCTGGCCGCCGTTGATGTACAGTTCATCCTTTACGATTACATCTTCACCAAGTACCGTTGTACCTTCCATTCGTACCCACCGTCCTACGACGCTTCTCCAACCCACGATGCATCTATCATAAAAAATAATACGCATCATACTATGCATGGACACTAGCAACGGTATGCAACCAATTTCACATGTCTATAGACTTGATTGTAGTCTCGAGATATCTCGTTTTCATGCTAATCAAATTCGTCCTTTTCTTTCTTTGATTTTCACATTTATACCTCGCTATAGAGACTTGTTGAATTTATAATGTAACAACGAAAAACGAAGTATCTCATAATTGGTACGCAATGCGTTAATATCGTAATATCATTTTTTACCCGTCCAACCACGCATGCTCTTTTATTACAGCCGATTTCAGGATAGTGCTTCGTTTGATGCAACAGCCATCAGACAATACAACACCGGGACCAATCGTAACATTGGGCCCTATTCTACAATCTTTGCCGATCTTTGCTGTTTCGTCGATTAACACATTTCCTACCACACATGAACCGGAATACAATTTCTCCGGCGATTTTTGCCTCAGAGACGCAAGATACATACACATTCCTGTAGAAAACAGAAGTAAATAAGGTGCAGTCGAATATTCTTTACAGATAAAAGAAATATGCGTGTACCTTTAAGGAAATCCTTTGGTTGACCTACATCCATCCAAAATCCAGTCAGTTCCATTGCATATAATTCTCCATCCTGAGCCATGTATGGGAAGATTTCTTTTTCTATACTCGTAGGTTTAAGTTCTATTCTCTTCAACACGCTTGGATTAAAAATATACATGCCTGTAAGTCAATGCTAATTAGTAGAGGTGCTTAGTGTAGAAATTACACGTAATCGTGTAATTCAATACCAAAGAAACAACACCTGCATTAATTTTATTAGAGATAAACTCTTGAGGTTTCTCTACAAAACTTTCTATCTTTCCATCATCCGCATAAACAACCACACCATACTTTGACGGCTCTTCAACTTTGGTGACAACTATGGTACCTTCTTTGCCATGATTCTTATGGAATTCAAGGAGTTGTTTGAATGGAAAGTCACAAATAATATCAGAATTTAAGACAAAGAATGGCTCATCCCCTGAACTCAGCAGTTCCCGTACAAGTGCAAGGGGTCCTGCAGTGCCAAGAGGTTCTGTTTCATGGGAAAATATTAAATTCACACCTAATTTCTTTGCTTCTTCACCCAAATCCCTTTCCATTTCCTTGGCCCGATAAGACACAGCCAATATTACTTCTGTCACATTTGTCTCTACCTGAAGATCATAGTTATAACAATTAATTAACAGAAAATTTACAAATTTCTTATAAAAGTGTTATGATGTACCAGAGCTTCTATTTGATGCAACAACATAGGTTTGTTAGCAAACTCAACCAATGGCTTAGGTCTGCTCAGAGTAAGCGGTCTTAATCTAGTTCCATATCCTCCAACAAGAATTAAAGCTCTCATGGTTCCTAATTTCTTTCTCTTCTGTTGCATTACTATTTAATATTTCAGATATAAACAATGTTTATGTTAGCATACAATGGAGCTTCAGAACTGGGCTCTGATCTGGAAAGAATAATTAGCAAAATGTTTAGTAGTCTAGATGACTGTGATGCTTGTTAACTGACATATGTAATAAAATTCAAAGACGAATTTTTTTTCAAAAACAAAGTAAGATACATGAAATAAGATGTCTATAAAAAATAATGACACTATTGCAATATTACATTCAGTTTTAAGAAGTGTCTATGACACGCGTACCTGTTATCTACATATCGGCCGGACAGAGTAAAATTCTAAAACAACAATTGGTAATTAACGCTGCCACGTAGGATTGAAATACCGCGTACGCTTGTGTACATAGTGACTCACGTACATGATAACAACACAGGCGTACCTATTGATACCAATACAATCGAACAATATCAATGTCACTATGTACTTCTATACTGCAATATCACCCTTATCGGAATTTCTACCTTTCACCACCGTGAACAATGTCTTTTTCTCGTATAATTAACAGAACATCACGTATCGTGTGTCAACGGTAAAGTACAATAAGCGCCATGCCATCATTCACGTGTCACTTGTACGCATACTATACAGGGTGTTAAAAAAAGTCTATTCAGTACTTAAGGGGTTGCCGCTATTCATTAAACTGAATAAGAAGAAGCGTCGAGTTGAACATAAGACGAGAAATCAGTATTGCCCGAGTTATAAACAATTTTCTATTTTCATAGATTGCTACTAATATACGAATGAGGAATAAGTATTTTCCTTTCACATGCATTTCAGGGTCAGTGCAAAGGACTTACAAACAACGAATTCAAAATTGTTGTCAGGAAATAAAACAAAAGCTTGTGATCTTCGAATGTATACTGTCGTATACTATATGAGACAGCATGTTAAAGATCAAGAACCATATTTGCTAAGTGTTTTTTCTTTTATGTTGATATGTATTACGTGTCCCTAAAATTGGACACAAACTCTTTTATGTTTTTCTTTTACAGTGGAAAAGGAAGAACCAAGAAAACAACATGTATATATACATATTGGAAAAAAGTGTGACATGCGTGCAAATGCATATAAGGCGAGGTTCACCGATAACCGGTATTAAACCTGACCTTTGAACATTTCCGAACACCCTGTATAGCAAAGTTTCGTCATCGCTTAGCTCCGCCTCGGGGTCTCCGAACTAAGTCGTCGCACGATAAGATGGAAGACAATGCGAATTAACGGTAGCTTTCCATCGAACCGTGAAACGTTAACCCGGTGTCGAGGGTGAAACGCGTGTCCGAAGGAACCGAGGATCGCTCGATTGCGAACGGTGGTTTAATGGTGTCGGGGATCGACTCGCGGTATGTCCGCGAGATGGCGTAATGCGTGCGACGCTGCTTTTGACGTTCGCGTATGAGTTTTTTTTTGGTTCCTTCTACTTTGAAAACGAGCAGGAAGCGAAAATTTGTTGGCACGGTGACTGATAGGGCTTGTTGTGGTCTGACCGAGGATGCGGTGGAAAGTGTCGGCCAGGATAGAACCCGTCGAGCCGTCTAGGAAGACGATATCGAGCACATAGTACGCGAGACACACGAGGTCCCGCGATTGGCCAGTTTATGAGACGACGATGGCTCCGTGAGGAGAGAGAACATGGCTGCGACGCAAGCCGAGAGCCAACAAAACGATGTGAAGCTGAACGAGTCCGTGAAATGCGCACAGAAACGTCCGCAAGTCGGTGGTAATAGTGCGAGTGTTAATACGAAACAGCAGCTGGATCCAGAGCCGGGTGATAAAGTGTCCCGGGGCGCGGCCCAGCTGCTTAAATATGTGAATCGCGGCGGGGACACGGGTTTCGAGATGAGTCAATACCGCGAGGACATTGCTGGACACACTGCCGGTGAGGTAAAATCACCCAGAGAGGCTGGACAGCCGCCCCAAGAGGCTATCGGCAAGCAAGAGCCCCTGGACGCGCCCGGTCACCCGAACCATCCCGGACATCCGTTCACGCCGAACGTTATACGCGATTACTCGGACGACTACACCGCGAACAAGTCGAACGAGTTTCCCTCCAAGTCGTTGCAAGACTATCCGGCCAAGCAGATACCAGAGTATAGTGTCGGGAAGCATGCCGATTTCTCTGGCAAACAGTTGGATTATCATGGTAAACACTTAATACATGAAAGTGAAAGAGTTCATCGGGCCGACATGGAAGAGCATTATGCAGCTTCCAAGATTGAATCACGATTGGCATATGTAGGGGCTACGCCAACCAGCTTTCCCGGACAGCCAAGGTTTCTGTCGGGACAAAGTATATCGCAGGCCACTGGCCCAACGCCCACCTTAAATCAATTGCTACAAGCATCCACGCCAGTGCATCGGTTTCATGGGAATTATCCTGGAATGGGACCGGAACCCTATCAACAACCATGGCCCATTCAGAGACCCCCGGTCGTTCCTCCGGTTTATCCACAACCTAGCCAACGACCTCCTCAGACGGTAAATTTGTTTTGTCGATGTTGTTATGTAAAGTAACAAGCAAATAAGCTAAATGTATTGTTGAATGAGTCAATACAATTCCTATTTTAGTATTCGACGAACCATTTATAGTTTCTGGAATTGTATTTGAATTAAATATGTTTCAAAATGAACAGGGGTCACCAAGATTACACGCAGGGCCTGGAGGACCCAGTTCTCCGACTCCTATGCCATATCAACAATACACACAACGTTATTCTTCTCCTACAAGACCTCATGCACCATATAGTCACCATCAGGTAGATTTTGTAAACATTTCTTATTGTATGTGCATATGATAATTAAAAGGTTTTTTATAGAAAGTGATTGCTAACATTAACTTCATACTTTATAGCTAAACTCATATACTACGCAAACAAGCCATCCTTCCAGCTTATACACAGAACAGAGGGGATGGAATCAAGGTGGACCGCCGAATCCACCACCACCTCCAACCAATCAAGCTAATCCTTCCAGTCAGTCGCCACAGCGTGCTCTTTCTCAATCTCCAGCACCACCACCTTCTGCATCCCCACAACCACAGTCTACTGGTCAATCTCAAGTAGGTTATACTGACATAAATCATGTTTCTTATATTTGATAAACATAGAAACAGTTATATGCACTGGAAAGTATGTTTTGGATTTCATGCGTTATGTTTTTATCCTCATGTCTTCATGGCATATAAATTGTGTTTCAAATTACATATAGCTCAGAGAATGAATTTCTTATTGTTGGTAACAAATACATGTAAACAAAAGAAATTCTTTGAAAAGTTTAGTCCATTGATGCTTGTATTATAGTTTAACTTGTTTTTGAAGGTCAGTCCTTCAGACAGTATCATTGCAGATACAATAGTTTTTTTTTTAGTAAGCTAAGTGAGAATGTTTTGTTTGAAGATAGAATTCTATTCTACAGAACATAAACTGTATGTGTTATAAAAGAAGAAAGAATTAATAATGGTTGTAAAATAGTTAATAAGTAGTTGCATGTACTGAACATTATATTTTTTGATTTACTTGCAGTACTGTACTGTGATCATTTAAAAAATAGAAAAAGTTTTCATGAAAGACTTTCATTAACAACTATCATCTTTGTGTGTACAGAGTTTCCACAATCTGCAGCAGCGGTCAACAACGCCAAATACTCAAGGAATCGATTCAGGGGTGAGTGTTTCCGGTTTAACAAAGCTTAGCATGCGGAAAAGCACATGTTTTCCTAAATATCGACATGGTTCTCCAAGATCGCACGTGAAATTATAACAAATTTGAGAAAAGCGATGACTAAACGATTGTTCTCCTATCTAAACATCAATGAGTGCTATCAGAAGAACGCGAATTCTCGGAAACAGTTTTGTATTCGGCGATTCCATCGTCAAATACAGATTCGTTTCAATCTTAATTACAGAGCACATGCGCGCGAATGCACGTGTGTGCACGTGTGTCGCGTTGTATTCGCTCTGCGTTCGTCTTTTGTCGATTGATTCGAGTCGATCGGAAACACGGAAAAGAGAGACGCGATGTCGTGTCGAAACGACGAATCGACGTCACAAAGCAATTTTAATTTCACGTTCGAGCATGAAGTGGCATTTGATCTTGGATACCGCTGTGTGAACGAAGAAGCGCTTCGATACTTCCCTCGTGAAAAGAGCAAGCATGAGTGAGCGAAAGGGAGAGACCTCTCGAGTATGGTTGCCTACGGAAGGAGGGGTAGGGTGTGGGTAGTGGGGATGGAGAATAAGCGACTTGTAGAGTTCGATTAGGGCGCGAGTTGCGCGGCCGCTGGAGCCCCAGATATTAGCGACTTCCCCTTCTCTCCATCTCTCCTTCCCTCCCTCTCTCTCACTCCTCTCCCCTTCTCGTTTTCGTCTATCTCACTTCCAAACACGCGCGCACATAGGCACACACACGCGTGTACGCGCGCACACATCCCTGCTCTGTGTATTCGAGATCTCTCTGCTTTCAATGTACAGGGTGTCCGTATTTTTCCAATTTTTCTTCAGCACTTTTCTCTTGACCGTACATAGTAAATCTTATACACTACACCTTGTGTAATACACTAGATAAATGTAGCAACAAACAGGGATTTCCATCTGTGTGAGAGTTACAAGTACTTCATTCTGTGAATGAAAGATATTTCGTATGAGAAGGAAGGAAGAAAAGATATGTCGACGTTTAATCAGTTTTCAAAATTGTTCTTTATTAATGGTTTTATTAGGCACTTACAGTACAAGTAAACAAAATGTGTGATACAAATTACAAGTGTACTCGCGTTGGATCATGTATTGAGTTGGTATAGGTATTTCAGAGTTTTCAGTTGTTGAAACAGTTTTATTCCATTCTGTAGCAATACAAGTTTAGTGTACATACGTCAAATTGGTATACATTGTTCGAAGTTTTCCTATTCTCTGTAGTTTTACTGCCAAATTTACCTTTGCTCCCTCGTCAGTTACGAGAGAATCGTTGAACACCGATTTCTCGGACACCCTATATAGATGGGCGGGTTAGTGAGAGGGCCGGCGTGTAACATAGGTTACACACGGGTATAGAAGAGAGTGTGTGATTCGCTTGAAATCGGTGGTGGGGAGAAAACAGAGTATCCGAGGCAGTTCCCCCACCATCAAACTCTGACGTTTTATATCGTTCAGCTATATTCGGTTCGTTAGATCATGCAACTGTCACTCCGCGACACGCTATCGAACTTCTCGTATTCCCATGGCGCGGCTGAAAAGTGGCGAATATTCGGAACCGTTCGTTTTGCGAACGATCTGCAATAATTTCAATTGAAAACGTCCTATGGATTGTTTGTTCAACGGTCTACCGTTGAATTCCTTGATTTTTCCGGATTAGAAGAATTTTCCACAAACCGTGGAATGATAGCTCGTGTTTCACGTAATCGTCACACGATAATTCAACAATTAGTTTATACGGTATCACCGTTTTATAACTCATCGTATTAGCTATGCATTAGAGAAGTTGAATACACTCGAACGTATTCTCACATTCGCGATAGCATGTGTTATGACATTAACGAGATAAAACTAATATTACATAATATCCTCAATATCTCGTCGCGTGGCAAGGTAAATTTGCTCGCATTTTATCTACTTATTTTTCTACCACGTGTGTATGCCTGTTCAAGAGATACCTACATGTACAATAAAATATCTGCTGACATTCATGTATACGTAAGAATCTTGTGAATGCTAGAAACAGGGAAACTGTACCATTTTATTCAATTAAAGCACCATCATGTGTTCAGTTGATTCTGTCGGTGAAAAAAAGAAACAGAAAAAACGATATTCACCCTCGCATAGGTTTGACTCTAAAGCGGTTTTCTCTTTCGCGTGCTCTTTCGGGGTTTTTGGAGCACCGTTCGTCGAGCCTCGACGAAGATACCCGATGTCGGCCGAACGCTTGCCGCGCCACGAAAGAACGCCCTCCAACAACGAGCCAGCTAGACGCGAAATCTGTAAACCGAACGTACCACACGGGACACTCGATAAAAAGACTCACGTTTTTAGTTACTCCCGGCCACGTACACGTACGTACCCTCGTCGACGGTTCGATTCTAACCTCGTTCACGTACGACGACGCCGCCTCGCACGAATCGAAACGGAGAAGTTGTGTTCGTATCGTGAGCGAAGGGTTCTCCCCGACTAACGCGATACGAGCCACACACACTCTGGGACTTATTGACACACAACATGCAAACGACGACGAGAGGCAGGCGATCGCACGACCAGTGAACCGCCAGCAGTTCTCTGAACAAGCGTTACTCTCTCTCTCTCAGGGACAAAAGATCATGCCCGTTCTCATGCGTTCCCGTTTCATTGGTAACGTTCTCGATTCCCGCACGGTTGTCGAGTACGTCGTGTCGTCGTTCCAACGTATCCCCGTAAACATGTGAAAATCGGTACGAGGGAACATCAGAGTCCACACAGAGATCGAGAGAGAGAGAGAGAAAGAGAAAGAGTGTGGGTTTTTGTTGTAGTGCGCGGGGTAACGCCTCTCGCGTCATGCCGAGAGTCCTTGTGCCCGTATATACTATACATTTCGCAATACATCCGAGGAAGTCTCTAATCGTCTTCTGTACGGATGAACTGTCCACCGCCTGGTAGGTGTAATGATGTGCTCTTTTCTTTTTCTCCCTTCGTATGTGTTCGTCTGTCTGTCTCACTCGCTCCGCTGCCGCCGTCTCTATCCCTCCGTCTTTCTCTTTTCCCCTACCCCTTGTGTATGTCTGTCACTGTCGTTTCTCTAGTGTAGTCGCTGCTGCCGCGCGCTCTATCTAACTCTCGCGCTCTCACTCTCACACTTGGTCTATCTATCTACCTATCTTTCTCTCTCGCTCGCTCTAACTCTAGCTCGCTCTTTCGATGTATCATTGTGACGACCTGTGCGAAATGTTACGTGTATACAAGCGAATGCACATGCAAAAGAATATCATTGAACACATGCGCGTGTGTATGACGTGTTATGTTGCATCGTTCGATTAGCAGCCGCGTGTGTAGCGTATCTTCTCGTGGCCAAGACATGACAGCGTGCCGATTGGAATGAATATACGATGGTTATGGCAGTTCGGAAAAGTGGATTTTCATGTTCGATTGGTCTTCGGATCCGTTGGTTTCGTTGATTCACTGGCACTCGAGGCGGCCAGTGAATTGATCGAAAAGTGATACACCATATCGTTGATCAACCAGTTACTCCTCTACATCTAACCGTTCTTGCATATTTTCTTTGATTACTTTCCTGAATGATGTTACATGGTACACAGAATATGTTCTAGAATCCTTACCAGTGTATGTTGGCATTTGTAATACAACTCTCTGTGATTTGTGTTGCAGGAATTGTCAGGACAAAATAGTAACGACAGCTCGAATGGACCTGCTTGTCCAGGAACTCCAAATTCACAGGGGATGAGACCAACCCCTTCTCCAACAGGATCTACAGGTTCTCGCTCGATGTCCCCTGCTGTTGGTTCGTGTATTTTCAGTTCTCATTCCTTAATCTTGCTACTACATTGATGTTTGAATTCTTTAAAAAAGATCTTGCGTTTGTCTGTTCTCATTAGGCCAACAAAACGTTCAGATGCCTCCACGCCCGTCAAGTAGCCAGTCAGATGGTAGTGGACCAGCACGAATGAGTCATTCTCCTATGACAACTCAAGGTAAACAAACTATACCATGAAATTTTTATGTAATGTTCTATAGAGAGAAAGGGAGTTATGTTTCATATAAATTTTATAATTTCAGGAGCATACCAGCAGCCATTGGGTCCTTCACCACACATGCATAGCTATAAAATGAATAACACTGGTCCTGGTGTTGTTCAACCAGGACCTGGTTCAACAAGTCTTGGTGGAATAAACCCAATGGGTGGTGGAATGGGATATGCAGCTGGAGGAACGGCTGCCGGTCAGCCTGGGGGTTATCATGCGCAAAGTACCTATCCACCTCCACGTCCACATGTACAATTTTCTCAAGGATACCCATCGCCAGCCAATTCGCAACCACCTCCTAATAATCAATATCAAGCTCCTAATAGACCCAACAACTTGGTGCAATATCCTCCGTACACGGTAAGTTTCTTAAAGTTCTAAGAAATAATCAAAAACTTTCTAACTTTCTTTCTGCTCGAATGTTTCAATGTGTTTTGTGTTTTCAGCATAAAATGGGATTTAATAGCGTACCACCTGGAATGCCACCTAGCCCAGGACCACCTCAAGTTTATGGTGGCAGTGGTACAACAGGTATGGTACCACCAGGTGCACCAGGAGTAACTGTTATTGGTAACATGGGCCCACCAGCCAGCTCCATGGGTCCTCCACCACCATCTCCCAATCATGTTAGCAGTCAGCCACCTCCAACTAGCTCTGCTGTGCCGCATTTGCATACTCCTGCAGCTACACCACCTTTAAATCACGAAGGAAGTCCAATGCCACCGCCGAGTACTACTCCCAATTCACATCCTACTTCAACACCAACTCCAACCAGCCATAGTTCTGCAGACCTTACCACTGAAACCTCTAATGACAGTGGCATAACTACTACTGCTTCAGGTAATTATTTTCAGTTATCCATTCGTTTTGATACTGGTAGAAATATAATGTCCTAACATATTGCTTTTTTAGGTACATCAGTTATTAACGTTACATCAACCTCAAGCGGTACTGTTACATCCGTAATAACAACTGGTCCTGATGGTACATCCTTGGATGAAGGTTCTCAACAATCTACATTGTCAAATGCATCGGCAGGTTAGTATAGATTGTGATAAATATGTTATGGTTATTTTTAATGAAGTAATACACTGGAATTCATATTCATGCA
The DNA here is from genome assembly GCA_916610135.2 of Macropis europaea. Classification (NCBI taxonomy): domain Eukaryota; kingdom Metazoa; phylum Arthropoda; class Insecta; order Hymenoptera; family Melittidae; genus Macropis; species Macropis europaea. The sequence continues at coordinate 2,230,293 of OU744353.1, forward strand.
GCTTCTGGAGAAGATCCAGCATTTACACCAAAGGTCAGGAAGGAAATGATGGGAGGGTATCATAGTCATCCAACTACACCACAGAGTACAGTTCCATCACCTGGTGCCGCGAGTATCAATTCGATTCACGAAGAATATCCTGATATGAACAGTCCCGGTTGGCCACGTACTCCTGCTAGTCCTGTATGTATTTTGTTTCATTTTGATTGTTAAGTATCTCATATAAAAGCGGTTTGCTGTTTCGTATGTATTTCTGTTACCTTTATTCGCATGTTTAGCGTTTTCACATGAAAGTTCTGTGAAACGTATATGATCAGGGCTAATGTTTTTATACTACAGTTTCTCGATTTTTTCAATATTTTCATATATTTTACAGGTATTTAACAGTCATGTGCCTCAAGACCCGTACAGATCTAAGGTTACTGTTTTTTCACTATAAGTATTTACTATGCTGTCGCAACAAATATTTAACTCACACTAAAACGCTTCCAGCTTCGTTTAACTCACATAAACCCTTATATTTTTGCCTGACAAACGTCCTGTGTACTTTATTTTAACATCTCCCATTAGAGTACTATAATTGTACAAAGATATCCACGTATTATCCTGTCGTATATGTTTTGTAAATATCGGAATCGTTAAAATATCGCCACATAACCATTACATTTTTTACACTTATTTGTACATATAACACACTCTTCGTTATTAACTTTGGGAAACTAAAAACTTAGGAATTAACAAATGTATTAAACTGCTCGGTTCCTCAACCTTTCATACGACTTTTACATTATTTTGCTTTGCATAACTGCATGATACACAAAATAGATTTTCTACATTCAACTGAATAGTTAAGGTAGAATGTTAAACAGCACCCTTTGCATGATGAATCTGGGTTATGGCAGCACTTAATTTTTCTCGAGTGATAGATAATAACAATTCTAAGTACATAACAGTGTGTCTCATAAAATTGTACGTGCAACATACATGTTTAAATATCCTCAGTGATAGTTCATTAATATTTCAGAACGATCGTACTTCAGATTTCACTAAGGAAGTGTTAACGAATGTAAAATGATCATTGCAGAAACCAGACAGCTTGGCGAAGCTGTACGAAATGGATGACTCGATGGAACGGAGAACATGGCTGGACAAATTAGTTAACTTCATGGACGAACGAAGAACACCAATTACAAGCTGTCCAACCATCTCCAAGAACCCCCTCGACCTATTTCGGCTATACCTCTACGTGAAAGAGAGGGGGGGCTTCATGGAGGTATGCAAGGTGCAGTGTAGTTCCATCTAGCCCTCGGTGTCTTTACGTAGTTTTTTTATTGTCTCTATATGTGTTGATATATTTTCTTTTTTTTCAATATTGTTGCATCGAGACGCCAAGTGACGTGCACTCGGGCAAATTTGCATAATTGCTCGAGTTTCTGTACTTTGGCCTTCGAAAGTAATCGCAGTTCTCGAAGTACTTCTTGAGACAACACAATACACGCTTTACCTTACGTTTGCGCTGAATTGTGCATGATTATATCATATTTACTTTTTGCTGTTTAGTGTTTTTCTTTTTTTTCATCTATCGTATACTGTGTACATTATGAGGAAAGAAAAAAAAAGAAGCTTAACACGTCTTTTCTTAAAGTAGTCATTCAACGCGTATGGAAAACGCCCTGATCCACAAACCTTGGTGCTATATGGAATTATTCTAATAATCAACGAAGATAAACTTTTAATGTCGATATAATAACGGTAATTCGTTTCGATTGTAATTTCTCTTGTCTGTTCGTTTCGTTTTTTCATACATTGCATGATCAGGAATCAAGGCATTTCTGAGAAACCGAAGCGAGCCATTTTTGCCAGACCAGTGTTTCATTTCTTTTTAGACTTAGTCGCCGTGCAATGGTTTTTCCACGTTGTTCTTTTTTTTTGTTTTGCGTTTTCGACATGCAGAGATTTTTGTCTGTTTGGATTTTACTCTAGATAGCTCGGCAAGCTTTAACGGAAAAAAATCACGTCAATTCTCTATAGGTGACAAAGAATAAAACGTGGAAAGATATAGCTGGTTTGTTGGGAATCGGTGCAAGCAGTAGCGCGGCGTACACGTTGCGAAAACACTATACCAAGCACTTGTTGGCGTACGAATGTCATTTTGATCGCGGGGGCGTAGATCCACAGCCAATTATAAACCAAGTCGAAGCTGGTTCAAAAAAGAAAGGATCCAAGGGAACTGCCTCTGTACCTTCACCGGGTGAGTGTCCGAAACATTTCTGCGAGGAAATTTTTGTTTCCTTTTTGTTTTGTTTTTTTAAGAAGAATAAAAACGATTTACTTTTATAGGGTCTTCCAATTCACAAGATTCCTTCCCTGCAGCTGGCTCGAGTAATGCTTCCATGGACGGTTATGGAAGTTATCAGGGTAGTTACACTGGCGGTACACCTGGAGGACCTTCGTCAGACTACACACCTCCTCCACCTAGGCCACCTAGCCAGAGCAGTGCTCCGTCTCCTCATCAAGGTAAATCTATCAAACCAGTGTCAGAAGAGACCGATATTTTCGTCCTCCTTCAATTACCGATCATAATAGAGACATTTTGTACCAGTTTATTGGCAATGAATCTGTTTGATTTGAAGGTATACAACAAGGCAGTTACCAAAACACAGGTTCCTATCAAAACTACCCTCAGGATCAGTACATCCGGCCGCCAGGAAACACTCTATCTCAACAGGGGGAATTTAACCCACCTTATTCTCCAAGGTCACATTATCCGCCTTACGTACCAGACGTCGACAGGTTAAATACTTAACGATTCATGCTGATACTTAACTGATGGGATACGTAGTTCTTTACTAGGAGGCCGGTGCCCACGTAAAATAAAACGAATAAATAGCATACTTTCTCAAAAGTGTTTCGTTAGAAATTTCAATTATGTAGAACATAGAAAAGTGCATGTATAAAAAGAAAATATTACGCCCCAATGGTTAAGGGATTCATGACGTAAAAGGATGATACGTGTGACATTGAAAATTCTACAGGGGATATCCCGGAGGAAATATGCCGCCGAACAACACTAGTGGACAGGATATATACAATAGATATAGCAGTAGTCAACAACCCGCAAGTTACCCGGCTGGCACACCCCCTAACGCCAGAAGTAACAGTTATCCATCTGCCCCTCAAGCACATCCGGCTACTGTACCGCAACAAACAGCTACTAGCCAGCCTTCTTCGCCTTCCCAACCTTCTGCAGCTTCGTCTTATTCTTGCCCTCAAGATTATTACCGACCAGAACAGGTGCGTACTTCATCTGCTCGTATCTCTATTAACTAAATCTGTGACTTTTCCCTGTAAATGATATATTGTGTATCGAAGTAGAAAGTTTCGATTGTATCATTGAGTCGTATATTATAATCGATTTAAAGGGTGCATATGGAGGTCCCGGAGGCACGCAAATTTATACGGGCGGTGCAACTGCCAATAAGAACATGCCTCCGCCACCACCAGGTCCAAACCCACCTAGACGTCACCCTGATTTTGCCAAAGACCAACAGTATCCTCAGTATAATCAACAACGACCGGCGTACCCCGGTAAATCAATCGTTCTATCATTGAATCAATATTTCATAGTCACACGAACGAATATGTGTAAATTTTTGTTAATATTGCAATGACAGGATGGCCAAATACAACCAATCAATACAATAGTAGTAGTGGGAACAATAGGGTTCAGTATCCACCTCAGCAGCCACCGTCGCAATCGCAGCAACCACCGCCGCAGCCGCCACCACCGACACCGCAAGTTGGTTCTGCTTCCTCCACGTCATCGCCCGTTGTTGGAATTGCTAGTAGTCAACAGTGGGTTGGTCCGCAGCCGAATAGAACTTCATCTCAACCGAGTTTGAACGCTATAGCGCATGCTCCACCACCGTGGGATCATCGTTACTCGAATCAACCGTCCCCTCTTTATTCTGCACCTGGAAATCATCAGGTATTTCGATTCGTAATCCATATTCTAGGAGGACGTTCAAGTGACGTTGAATCCGGTGGCATTGTAAAGAAATTCTCTCGTGTTCTATAAACGTCAGCCATCGTTGAAGAGTTAAGAGAAAATGCTTCGTATGAATTATACAGTTCATTGCATATTTTGCTGTTTCACAGTATTCAAATAACTTACCTGTTGCATCTACATTAATAAAGCATTTTGTATGCTCGCTATCAAGAGTCTCAGAATTGACAGAGTTAATGGAGTTTACGTGCACGTTTCTTCATAGGTTCGTGTCGATAATATTTGTTCGCAGAATCAGCTTGGGATGAATCCCATGATCAACCAACAGCCTACATCAAAGAGAGAAATGACATTCCCTCCTGACAGCGTGGAAGCGGTAACCCCTCTACTTTATAAACGACGGAAACTCACCCGAGCTGATGTTGCACCCGTAGAAGCCTGGCGTATCATGATGGCTTTACGATCAGGCCTATTGGCTGAAAGCTGCTGGGCCCTGGACGTACTAAACATTTTGTTATTTGACGATTCTTCTGTGAGTGTACACAATTTGTTGTTCCTCTTTTCTCTGAAACACTGTTGTCCGGAATATCTACCTTTTACCGAGACAGCAATGTTCGAAACAATTAGTAGATACGAATATTAAGCAATGAAAATACTCCTACAGGTAAGTTATTTTGGATTGACGCACCTGCCCGGGTTGTTAGACGTTCTTCTGGAACATTTTTCACGTTCCCTGTCGGACATGTTCGAAACCTCGGTGAGCGAGGACGATCGGAATTGGAATCAGTCGGCGGAAGGTCCAGAGGTTGATCTCGGTGTTGTAACTCGGCCCATTGATCCCGAGGATCGTACCAAACTACTCTCAACCTCGAACTACACATTTTTATCGAGAAGGGGTCGTCCGGTAAAGATCGTTCCAAGGGACGACGATCTGTTCGTCCTAGACACACGGAGATCCTGGGATCATCAGGAATACGAGCCTGAAACCGAGCCTTGGCAAGTCGATAGCACCACCACCAAGTACATAGTGACCTGCTTTCAGTCTGAAATAGGATCAGTACCGTTCGCGCGTCTCCTCCGAGATGAGAAGCCGCCATTGTTGCAGAAAGAAGTGGAATGTACAGACCCGAAGGACGAAACCAAAGCGGATCCCGGTATGCTCGAGACATCAGAATTCTCTCACAAAACCATCGAGAGCGACGACAAACCGAAAGAGAGCGGTGAGAAGAAACAGCTGGACAAGAAGAAGAAGACGAAGACGTTGAGCGACGTGTTGTCGAGGATCAAGAAGGAACCGGTCGAAATGAACGATCTTACAAGGGAATTGTTCGAAAAGAAGAACGACGGGTTCAAGAAGGAATGCGAAGAGTCGAAGGTGAACAATAACATGGGTGAACATTTCACGGACGTACAGAAACCCGAAGAGGAACTTGTTCCGACGCAGAACGGACTGAACGACGCGACTAGCAACGTCGAACTGGAAAAAGTCCAGATCAAAGTGGAGCCGGAGGAGCAGGAGTCGACGAAGGACGATAACCAGGAGGGACCAAGATTAAAAATAAAAGATCCAGCGGGAACGTTGAAGAGGAGACGAATAAGCGACTATGAGGACGAAAGTTACTCGAGGGATGAAGCGAGTTTGTACCTCGTCACCGAGACCCAAGACAGCCTGGCTCGACGTTGCGTGTGCCTGTCCACGATCCTGAGGAATCTCACGTTCATCCCGGGCAACGAGGCCGAGTTCGCCAAGAACGTGACGTTCTTGAGTCTCCTCGGCAAGCTGCTCCTGCTGCACCACGAGCATCCGGTCAGGACGCAGAAGACACGGAACTACGACCGCGAAGAGGACGCGGACTTCGCCGACTCGTGCAGCAGTCTGCAGGGTGAAAGCGAATGGTGGTGGGACTTCCTGCACCACATTAGAGAAAACGTGTTGGTAATGGCGGCTAACATAGCGGGACACATGGATCTGAGTTATCACCCCGAAGAGATCTCACGACCGGTTCTGGACGGTTTGCTGCATTGGGCCGTGTGCCCGGCCGCTCACGGACAGGACCCTTTCCCCACCGTGGGCCCGAATTGCTCCCTGTCGCCACAGAGATTAGCGCTCGAGGCTCTCTGCAAGCTCTGCGTGACGGAGTGCAACGTGGACCTCGTCGTCGCCACGCCTCCGTACTCCAGGCTCCAGAGACTGTGCTCCGTGTTGACCAGGTTACTCTGTCGCAGCGAGGAGCAGGTGTTGCGGGAGTTTGGCGTGAATCTTCTGCACTTCCTGTCCGCGGCGGACAGCGGGGTGGCCCGTACGATCGCCCTGCAGACACCCTGCGTCGCCCTCTTGGTGGCGTTCATCGAACAGGCTGAATCGAGCGCGCTCGGCGTCGCGAATCAGCACGGATTGGCCGCGTTGCGGGACAATCCCGAATCGATGGGCACCAGCCTGGACATGCTGCGACGCGCGGCTGGCACACTGCTGAACCTCGCCAGGCATCCTGACAACAGAACTCTGCTGTTACAGCACGAATCCCGGCTACTCGCCCTGGTGATGAGTCAGATTCTGGATCAGCAGGTGGCCGCGATCGTGGCGCGTGTGTTGTTCCAGTGTTCCAGGGGCACGTAACTCTCTTGGCACGTATTCCTCGCGGGTGTTCGTTTCTTTGGCCCCCCAAGCCTCTGCAAGTGCAACATGAAACGAGATCTTTTTTTGTTTTTCTTTTTTTTTTATTTTTTTTCTTCCAAGAAGACAGCTTTAGAAAAGACAGCTAACAAGAAGGCGGGGCTGCTGTTCTTCGAGTAGGATCGTAGCAAAGAATGTGGTGGCAGTGTTGGTTGACGCGCGGCGGAGCGTAGGGCGAGAAGTGCGTTGACGAAGAAAGACACAAGTGTCCATTGCACGAACGCGATCGAAGCGGTGGTTGTTGTTCTTTTCTATCGAGTAACGAGCAGAAACGGACGGACGAGAGCTGGCTGGGAAGTAAGAAAGTTAATTAACGGTGTTGGCGGCGCGTTAAGGCGGCACGCTTGGACGCGACGATCGCGCGCGCGCGCGCGCGCCGGGTACGCCCCGATGATTCCCCCTTACGTGAATTGGAATAATATCGATAGTGTAAGATATATTTCATAATTAATTGAAACGAGAGGGAGATAGAGAGAGAGAGAGAGAGAGAGCGAGCGAGCGAGAGAGAGAGAGAGAGCGAAAGAAAGAGAGAGGGTTGAGAGAGGGAGAGAGAGGAGCGGGAAACAAAGAAAAACGAAATGAAACGGACCGAACGAAGAATCGTGCAGATATTAAGAAAAAAAGAAACGGGGTAGTGATTAGAGGGGGAGGGAGAGAGGGTGAACACGGTGAATTTAATCGAGGAGAGAGCGATGAGAAATGAAAAGAAAAAAACGAACAATCTAGCAGCATAATATAATATATTAAAGGACCGAGTACACGACGATCGAGACGAAACTAATAACTATTATATTAACGGAGAGAAGACGAGGGAAAAAAAGCAGAACAGAAATCTTTGTTTGACGAACCTAAAAAATGGTGCGATGCGGAACGATGATAATATCGGGTGACGATTATATATATAAATATTAACGATAATATAATGCAAATTTTTATATTTGCATGTTTTGTGCTGTAATTAGCGAGTAATTAAGATATTTTGTAGATAACACCACACACACACACTTCCATTGAGAGAATCTTTGTTTTTTTCGAACTGCGTCGCGCCGTGTGAGCGAGAAAGAGAGAGAGAGCGAGAGAGGAGAGAATGTATGTGAGAGAGAGAGAGAGTGACCGAGCGCGAGAGGGGGAGAGAAAAGTAAATAAACAAACAAACACGATTCAACAGGAGAACACAAAAAAAGGAGATGATGATGATGACGTAAAGAACATGGCGCAAACGCCCGCACGGTGGTCTCCCCTTTGCGTAAAAATAACAAAAATAACAAATGAAAAAATCGGGCCACCTTAAGAGTCTCGACTTTAGAAGCACAGGCAGAACTAGAATCGAAGAAAGACATTGCTAGAGTGTGCAAGTGACAGAGAGAATGCGACGATGAGAGTTTCAGAGAGAGAAAGAAAGAGAGACAGAACGAAAGTAAAACATATGGTGGAGAGAACAATTTAATGACAGAAAAGAAACAAAATAGCGTGATCCATCTACCGTGGAAAGAATGTTTTTGAATGGTACGGCGAATGAATGAGCGAAGCGTGTGTGCTCGAATGAAGATGAAAAGAAGGCGAGAGGAAGAATGAGAAGAAGAGAGAGAGTTAGAGATTAACAAAAGGTGGAGGACAAAACTTACGGATTATGGACTCAACGCGTACGCATCTGTTGAACGCTATAGAAAAAGAGAAAGAGGGACAGGTCGAGAGGCAGAGAGAATGAGAGAAGGAGAGAGAGAGAGATAGATGGAACGCATGCAACTTCGGTTGCATGTGCATCCTTTGTTTTGTTCGTCGCGTGGACGTCGAAATTTTTGCGTGTTGTGTAACAGAGGTAAGAACGAACGAATGCCTCGGTTGTGTGCACGAAGGATGGGGGTGCTGGTAGAAAAAGGGCTGGGGAATAGTGTCTGTGAAATAAAAAAAAAGTAACATTCTATGTACACAACTATACATATAGAGTAAATATATAGATGCATATACGAGCTTACGAGAAAGATCGAGAGAGAGAGAGAGAGTGTGAAAGAGTGAAAGAGAGGGAGAGATAGAGATAGAGAGAGCGAGAACGTAAGCTGTAGCGAAAATTATAAAACGCTCTTGCGATCGAACGCGAGCGTTTGACGATTTTTCAAGTGAAACGATCGAAAACGTTTCGTGCACTTAGGTGAACTTCCTTTCCGTTTTTATTTCTTGACTTTAGTTTTCCAATGTTTCGGACCCAACGATAGAAGAGATCTCTTCTTATTCACTGGTTTTCTTTCAGGACCGAACACGAACGTTGCCGAGCAAAAGTTTGGAATCGCTGCCTTCGAAATCCCGGAAACGAGAGCTGATGATGTACAGGATGATCCACCGGTGACCTACATCGCGCATCACTCGCAAGCGGAAAGAACTGAAAAGACGCGGTGAAGCATTCAGTTTCAAGTTTTAGTCACTCTGCCGAGAATTGGCTGTTTTCTAGGCCATTCAGAGTCATTTCAGAGTGGATTCCTTTGACTTCGATGAATTGGATGCTTCAGCAATTCTTTCTGTTAAAGGTTCTCGGGTAAGACGCTATCTAGGTCACCGGTGGATCATCCTATATGAAGAACACAATTTGGATGCTTCTGCACGGTGTTCAAACCGAGAGACTCATGGAACCGCCAGAGCTAGGTTTTGTTAAAACAATTGTTGTATCTGTCGCGTCTCTTGGTAGGAGGATTCCAAACTTTTTCACCGGTAGCATCTTTGAGTTTTACATATGCGATAGGAGAAGGATTGGATCAATGAAAAGGAGAAATGAACGAAAGAGAGGGAGAGAAAGCGCGCAATTTTTTGAGAGAAGAACACACGAGGACCGGGCATAAACACAGAGAAAATAACACGGCATCCGTAGGCTCTCGATCGTACCATTAAGCGACTCTAATGGGATACATTTATAATCTCAAGACTTTTATGCTTTTCCGAGCGCGCATATGTTTATCGTAAAAGAAGAAAAACTAACAAAGAGTACTCTATACCCCCCGTTGTCAGCTTTTTGCACGTATTTCGACAGTTCTTACGTCGCGTGTACATTTACCTAATGTAACAGAACAAGGAAAAAGAGGAAAGATCGATCTCTCAGTTTTTAATGTCCGTTGAAGTAAAAAACAAACAAACAAACAAACCAAGTATAATTGCATCAATTCGACCTCGTCGTCGCACATCTCCCACATCATACCGGTACTTCCTTTCTTCATTTTCATAGTAGAAAGGCATTCGTGGATGAATGAACGGTGATACCTTCAGTTATGGCGCTAGCAGACACATATGTATACAAACAAACAAACAAACAAGAAAAACTATCAGATTTGGAGAATTTCGTTTAAGGGTTAAATTAGGTGAGGAGGATGAAGGAAAAAAGGGATATAAAAAAAGAACTATGATGAGGTAAATAAGTTAAACAGAACACTTTCCCTGATCCCAGCTTCTCCCTGACCCCAAAGTATCCTACTCTAATAGGTATCTAAATACGTGTAGTTCTTAAATTATTTACTTTAGTTCGAGTGGAGATGCCTGTAAGTGTAATTTACTAAGACTTTTTGTAAATAAATTATGAAATAAACTAGACGTACTTTATCCGAACGACTATGATATGCGCACGACATTCTAACAACGTTCTGAGGCGATGTTTCAGAAGATCGCTGAACTCGGTTACATTCAAGTATAGGTTTTCAATTGAAAAGGGCCCGCTATGTTCGTCAGAGAATTTATTGTGTCTGACTAAATATACGATCTTTCTTTTATAGTTTGGATTCCAGTTATACAACATGCTTTGAACATATACTGTTCTCCATGTTCAAGATCATGGCTATATTTATTTTCTGGCAAAGCCACTCCAAAATGTCTGTCGCGTCGCTCTCCAAATACCAGTCCACCATGGGTGATAACGTATCTTCGTTCTGCAGGTGAGAACAATTCATTAATTTTCAATCTTACTAAGAATACTCCGGTCTTTCAAACGCAAGTCACCTTATTAATATGTAGGATCAGTTTGTTATTAACCACGGTCGGGGGTGATAACAATTGATGTGTTTCCAAAGTCCATTTAACATTTAAAGATCCCCACGTGCAACCTTTCTCGATGAAATACAATCGCCTGCATAGAATGATCAATTAATGAAAATCCTGTACCTTCTGTTCAGGAGTATCCTGTATGAAGTGATTAATTAGTTTTTTAGTACGTACTGCAATGAAACGAGAGCTATATGTTTTCCATCATTGGAAAGAGCAGCATGGGCCCAATACGTGTCCGTTTCAACGCAGGGATTTTTATTTAACATACTTAACAGGTGCATTCCTTTGGCTTTGTGCATTGAAAATACCTCAATTCCCTAAAAAAAGTAAGCAACTCAAAATCATTATACACACACATTTGTACAAACTCTCTTAATTTTTTTTTTAGTAAAAGTACTTAATTACCTTGTATGGATTCACGTAGCGTGGTAAGCGTATCCGAGATATAAACTTATGTCCTATTTCTTGTGCCCTAAAACGCACACGTAATTCGATATAAGTATGCTATCATGAAATTGCTACGTTTATTTAATTAAATACCTTTTTATAATATCCGCTATCACTTTCGAATAAGCTTTGGGGGAGGAACTTTCAGTATTAAAAAATATCGACGTTTTCTTTCCCAAAGTTTTAAAGAAATATTTTAACTCTTCTTGTTGAATACCTGCAAATTCGATTCGAATCATTAAGCATTGTCGAGGGTGTCTATTTATCAGAAACAGAGATTTCGTGCTTACTATTTATAAATGCAGTTATTAAGCTGCACGTTTCTAGTTCGATTTCTGTAGAAAACGAGGTAAGAATTGAAGGGTTCAAAGGAGGCACATCTTTATTTTGAAAGCACGGCTCCTTTGGCTGAAATCAATATTTTATAATGTTAGTGTACGTATTTGGCGTAAATACCCTTCAGTCTACTGCTTGTAGCATTCAACTCTTTCTATTCATCTGAAATTTACCTTAGGTTGAACCGCGTGAGATTCAAATTCGAAATTGAAGATCGACGTTTGTGTAGTATCTACGGTAGCGTATCCCAATTGACATGCTATTTCGTGGCTAAGTTTCTCTGCTATCTCTTCTCCGCACAAGATCAACTGTGAGTATGAGATACAGTCAGAATTTAATTAGAAAGAAAAGTATTCCTAGAGCATACTCCGCTCGTTTCATAATTACCGTGTTGGATTCATAGAAATTATCTCCGGGTGACTTAAAGTTATAGCCATACTGATTTCCCAAAACGGTGGTCGAGCGAATCAAGACATGAAATTGTTGCATGATCTGAGCCACGTACGATCGCGACAGATCCATCAGAATTTCAGTATTGTCAACGGTGATAAAGTTTCTTTGATAACAGGGGAGTCTAACAAACAAAGTATTTAAATTTAGTGTCAGGTGAGACATAAGATATAGTTGCAGAATATCAACCAACCTGAATTCAGCATGCTTCTCAGATCCTCCTTTTTCTGAATATTCAAAAATAAATCTGACGACATTCTTATAATCTGTAACATCGCTTATATTGTAAATATTGGGTCTTTCGGTGTCAGCCAATAATATCAGCCGCACGAAGATCGGAGAAATATACATATACTCTAGTATATCCTTCCTTCTAACAGTGGAACTACTAGTTTCGTTAGAAGGTATAAGATGAATACTCGAAACATCCTTTCGCAACTTCGCAGCGATAGAGTACTTTGTTTCTGGCTCCTTTGGAATCAAATCGATCAGAGAGAGTAGGAAACATTCTTGTAGGTTCAAATCGAACTCTCCGACCAGAACATATATACCCCTACGAGCGAATAAAATCAGTAGAATAGAACAATAGTAACAGATACATTTCATACTTGTAAACTACTTACTTATAGACGTTGTAATTCAACTTCCTTCGTTTCAAGCATGCAAACTCTATGCAGTGCTTTAATTTATAGTTTCCTGCCTGACTGATGATCCCCTTTTGTAAATTTGAGTACAAAACTATTGGGAACGTGGTGTTACGAATTTGATTATCCACCTAAAATGATATGCAGATATTTCGTTAGATGCTTCAGAATGGAAGAAACGTTTATGTTATATATTTATACCTGTATTCTATGAACGTAGCCCTGAAAATGAGTCAGCGACAAAGATTTTCTGCAGTGTAACCAAATTCCTGGAGAATAAGTTCTTCTCAGTTTTCCAAAAAATGGTTTGGTCATTTGCATCTTCACAAGGTCCACCTAGAAGATTCGTTTCGTACATACAAGGTCATCATTTTCACATTATTATTCCTTAAAAAAATACGTACATCGATTAAATTTTCCAGCTGTGCTTTTTTGCAAGACGTCACGTATTTGCTTTCTATCCAAGCGCTCAATTCCAGAGACAAATTTTTCCACTTCCTGCCAAAATAGAGTTCCCAGTGTGCCGCAGAATTTGTTATACTCGCGTATACCAATTCTTTTTGTATTTCATTCGATTTCGTTACCTGTGGTCGCATTACGCTCATAGAAATATATTCTTATTCTTTAACAGATTAAGTAAACGTTATACTTACAACACTGACCCCAATGCCAGCGAACGAAAGGAATATCTCTTTCTTACTAGGCTCTGGATCGATGATGCTCTTCGCTTTTAGAAACACCGTTTCATGTTGAGTGAACAGCAAAACTCGCTGATTGATCTCCATGTAACTCACCCAATAAACTATGGTCTTATCGCTCTGTGCGTTTTTTAACATGGACGATTTTACATCGTCTTCAAAATTCTTGGTCTCAGTGCTGCTGCTCGCAGATTTATTTTCTATCCATGCTGATCTAGTGTTAACAGACTTGATTGAAGCCGCAGGGGATGGTCCACCGTTACACTTCTCTACGATTACCAGAGGAACAATTTCCTGTCCACATCCATCCTGAAAACAGAGGATTGTACAAGTTTTAGACTCGTAAAAGCAATGTGTTTAAGTGTGATGTATGTACCTTTTCAAATTGTGCATTGTAACCAGTCTTCTTGTTGTTGTACACGTTCCAAATCAATTCTCTAGGTTTTGTGGGGTCGTCCCAGGTGTACAACAGACTTTGGAATGGATTTACTAGAGCCACTTGACCCAAGTTTGATTGGCTAACTTTTAGAAACAGATCATCGCAAAGATTGTCTATCCTTACAGGTATATCTCCAGCAGTATACTTTTGGAATGTAACATTGTACGGAGAATTAATTCCTCCTTCGACCTCCACGGTGATCGCAGTCTACAAATTAATAACGTTTCTGAGATCGTGAGACTTTGCCATAATTATAAATGATTGATCACTTACACCATTGTCCATCCTAAGGACCGTTTTCCCTACACACGTAATGCTGAAGTGTTGAGACACCAGTTGGCTGTTCCTCCATTTGATCCTCATTTTCATTGATTCTGTGACCGGCCAGAAGGGCATGCTTTGTCCAGGCAGAAGGTCGTTCCACAAATCAGCCTGATCGTTTTCTTCCATGAATCTCAAGGTCCGTTTCGTTTTGTTGCCGATGAAGAAGTAAGGCAGGAACGTTATAATTTTCGTGAAGTTAGGAGAAAGACGAGAACTTTCGATCTCCGTTAAAATTCTGTATTTCCTTCCACGTTCCGTGTCCTTGCAGACGATCAACGACATCGAGGTGATTCCTTCCAGGCCGAATGGTAAAGACCATTCAGACTGATGAGCCCTCAATCTCACCATTCCTTTTTTATTATTCTTCTGTGAAAAGACCATCAGTTCTTCTTCTGGTATTTCGTTGATTACGTGGGAATGGCATTCCTAAATTAAAGTTAACTTCAGTTTATAATGTACAAGATGTTTAACAAAAGTGGTTCATGCCACAGAAGTTTACAGGACTTACCTGAATGAATAATGGTAATCCAGATTTGTTTATCATCCAATATTGAGACTGAATGACAATGTGCCAACTTGTAATCTTGCACAACTCTATGCACAACAGAAACGGTTTTGTCGACTCGGATTCGCTATCTGCAGTCATCAGAACAAATTTTTTTTCTAAGTTTGTATTCAATTTCACCATGCCGGACCAATAAGCTCCCAAATAATTTGGAATCTGAAAAATGAATGCGAACAACTCAGTTTTATTTAACAACAGGTAACGTATACGCACCTTAAAAACAAATTGAATGTCGCTGTCGCAGCTCAACGAATGCATATTTATTTTCTCTCCCGGTTCGATTTTCAATTCATAGTTGATATTGGGTACGTTGACGTCTATGACGAACGGTAATTGATTGTTGAAAATAAGAGGCGAGTGAATGCTTATCAAGTAGTTCGGTACTTGACAACTGGGTCTGGTGTTTAATGGAACTTCACTGCAGGAGACTTTCACGCAAAACACGGAATGATTCTCATCTCCCTTCATTTTGCAACGTATATCCTTAATCACGTTCGACGCTGCGCTAAATTCTTTCCAGTAGATTCCTTCATCGCTCACTTGGTAGTTTCTGCAACACATATTCTGCTGCATTACAAAGTTTCACGTTACAGACTTTTTAGAGTTCTACTCACTCTAAATAGGCGGGCAGTATGTAAATAGGAAAGTGATAAGCTATATACAAAGGAATACTGTAAATAGAATCGGGTTGAATGATTGTCATTCTGATGTTGTCGTCGAAGGGATTGGTAGGTTCACCTATGCAAGTGAGACCTAATTTGTCCAGTAGTGATTTCTTGTAATAGAGGCCCAGTGCATAAGAGGTCTCGTTTCGAAACTGCAATACAAACGTGTCGTGAAGTACATTCAGGATGAATCGACGATACAAATATCTTACCTGCAGAGGCGAGCGTACTGTAATTATTCTATGCAGGTAATTGTTGACTCTAGCCTCTATCACTAAATGGTACCGGACTTCGTGTCTGATAGGTCGAAGTGGAACCAGATTACAGCCTTGTCGTTTAGGACAGTACACCAATATGTCGTCGAATCCTGCAGATTGTAATATAAAAGATATTCTTAGATCTTCTTGCGTTGTTAGTAGATAAAATGAATACCTTTGAACATAACACGCAACACTTCTCCAGTGATTATCTTGTACACGCTGATCGGAGAGTCTTCTTGAAATATTTCATCGATGGACATGGAATGATTTTGCAAGTTTCTATCCGGATCAGGGAAATCCATTTCGTTTTCAACCCATTGCGGACTAGCGAGAATCGATTGAGTCTCTGCTTCTGGACTGCTAGGAACGCTGGCTGGTGAATTAATGTCGTGAAAGTCTTGACTCGCCACAACTCTCGTCATATTTTCCTTCTCTTCCTGTATCGAAATAGAAGGAATAATAATTGCAAACACGGGTTTCTAGGATAGAGCGAAGAGAAATGAAGGAAATGTACTAACTTCTGCCGGAATGAGAAGCTCTATTCGACTTTCATGGCCAATCACATTTAGAAGATACAGTTTTTTCACGGCAGTAGGTATCATTGGTATTCCACCCGTGGCTTGTTGAAACGCGTTTATTATAATATCGGTTATGGTGATTAGATTAGGAGTAACTACAACATTAAGCCTGTCTTCGGCCGATACAGTGATGTAGACTGCCAAATCATTTGATTTTATCGACTCCCGACCAAGTGGACCAACTGCAACGTAAAACATCAAACAGTTTTAATCTTGAACTCTATTGTGACATGGTTTCATGTTCTTACATGAATCTGCATTACATTCTGGTGTCAATTCCAATCCTTCATCCTCGTTTGTACTAGAATTGTCGCTGTCGCTATCCTCTTCCCCGCTACTATTACTGTTGAACAAATAATTAGACGTTCTCGCTAATTTCTTCTGACCTTCGTCATCATCCGTGTCAGAGTCTTCTTCGTAGGTTGAATACAATTCCGTTTCTAAAATATTAATGATTTTCTTTAAAATTATTCTATTTACTAATTTCAATTAATTAGACTTTCGTTTGGTGTACCATTCGATTTGGACGCGGTCGAATGATCCGGAGAGATGAAAACCATATCCGTAAAGTCTTGATCAGTACTTTTAGAACTCTTCTTCTTCGCTTTCAAGGAGTCCTGTTTTGTATGCTGTTGAGGGTCCGTCCAGCTAGAATTTATCATGAAAGCTTCGCCATGGCGCATCTGTGTGTACAATAAAAATCAGATATACTAGAACTGTCGCAATCTTTTACAGCGCTAGACGAGTGTCTACGGTACTCACTTTGACCATCAACTCCCATGGTCTGTAATTAATGTCATCTTCGGAGCACAAGTCGATCAACGGTTCCCAGTTCTTGTAATCTGCGTTGCAGCAGAACGCGTGAAGCTTGATGCTGGCTTCGAGATTGAAATCATTGAACCAATCGTTGATCGATGCTGTAACAACGCTCTCGAATTTGATGACAGGCAGCCGTTCCGACAAGTAGTCTATCTCCAGTAACAAACGGGCTACCACCGGTTTCAAGTTAACTGTAACCACTCTGTCGCCGTTATCGCTGAATAGATTCGCGTCATCTGTAAAAGCACGATCCGAAAGGAATGTTTGAAACGAATTCTTTTCTTCAAAATCACTCGCTCACCATCGCTTGACTTCTTGTACGGCACGTTCGAGATTTTCTTCGGTGTCCACAGGTTCGAGTGCACATTGAAATCTGGATTAAAGGGTTTCTCTTCTACCTTCATGTTGATGCTGTCCAGGAAGTTGGTAGCTTCGTTCATTATCTGAAAAAAGGGTTCTCTCTTAGTCTATAAATTCATAGGTTGCCGTCTAAGTTCAAGGTCATACGAATTGTCATGATATTACATAGATATTAGTACTGAAACTGTTCACGTACATCGATGAACGTGTGTACAATTTCTGCGGACAGATGAACGTCTATAGCGTTCACCGCGATAGTATAGTTGATATTGAACTCAGGCGCCTCTTCTTTCCGGCAGATCTCCACGTCGCAGGGGCACAGCAACCAGTGCGGTGTATGAAGAGAATAACTCCCTTGTTTCTTGGCTTTAGCTCGGACGTCCGTGAACGTGCAGACGATAGACGATGAACAACTGTGTCTGCTGCTCTCAATAGTAACTTCCGCTTGCAGTAGAATCACGTGCGTATTCAGATCACCGAAGAACAGAATTTCTGGTTTGTGTATCCTGATGGATACCGAGGCACCTACGTACAGAAAACAACATGTTCGTCGATTAAATGGAACTCCAGTTTTCCTGGTTGCCTGAACATGAGTTACAGCATATAGCATGCAGAACATCACATCGAAAGACTTTGGTACTCCTCGAGCCTGTAAGAAAGGATGAAAGTAGTGATGGGACCAATTCGAGGACCTACTCATTGCTAATACCTATACCTATGAGTCTCTTACAAGATAAACAGTGCTCCTGAAGCTGAAAACAGGACTCAGTCCCATCACTAGATGAAAGCAACGATAACGAAAGCAACGTCGTTAATTATGCGTAAATACCTGGTTCGTCCTTAAAATATTGCGTGTATTTTAATTTATCTCTTTCTGCACCGGTAATGTCCCTGCTCTTGATTTAAAAGAAACACGTTTGAAAGGTACGGTTCACCGATGTATACT
This sequence comes from Macropis europaea, assembly GCA_916610135.2. Lineage (NCBI taxonomy): Eukaryota > Metazoa > Arthropoda > Insecta > Hymenoptera > Melittidae > Macropis > Macropis europaea. The sequence goes on from OU744353.1 coordinate 2,248,524, forward strand.
CGGAACACTCAAGAATACTTGCGAGTACAAATAAGTTCAACGTGATACAAGCGCGTAGGCACTTACTGCTGGATGGTTGTTGTTCTCGTAGCCTCGATTAACGATTCCTTCTTCGATCTGGTCGCCTGGAAACGAGTCCATGATGTAGCGGATTAGGTGAATAACGAAAGGAACAGATAAATTGATCCGAATCTCTTGAATCAGAGCGTCCACGCATTTTTCTCCAGCTGGAGCACGAGTGTACGCTATGTCGACGATCGGGGACATCGAAACGGATATGCAGGATGCAGGATGCACTCCTATCAGCCTTGCAGGCGACTGGATTATTCTTAACATGAAAACAAGTACATTAGTTTGGGAATGATTTAGAAAAAGAATCACTTAAAGCATAGTGAAACGCTTCCAACGATTACAAACTTTCTTGTATATTGGAAATCCTTCCTAGTATCCTGCAGAATGCAGCTTTGCAAAGATAGTTTCATTTTCAAGCTTTTATCGCTGTAGAATGCAAATGTGTTGATAACTTCCCCGAACGTCAGTCTGCATAATCCACGATTCAAGTCGCGAACAGGAGAACTTAGAACCTGCAAGGAAAACTTATTAAAACCATTCAAACGCTTGACAAAAAGTGAATTTGATTCGGATACCTCTTCAGAGTCTAAGAACAAATTAAATTGCAGTCCTTCTAGAGTGAACTTTGTATTAACTTCGCACACAGCGTTCTCATTGTGGGTGAGAAAATCTTCCAACTTCTTCACCATAGCGTCTTCGTGATCTGATTTTGTCGAATGATCGTCCATAGGAAAATGCGTCTCGTTTTCGTATGCATACTTCGACGGCATAATTTTCGAGATATTATCCTTCCAAACCAATATGCTCGATTTTAAATCTCTTTGGCTCAAATTGATGTAGATTAAATCCATGGAACCTTGTACGTTGAACAGGCCATAAGTTTGAAACTCCATTGCGCTGCGGTACTCGGTTTTTCTTTTGATATCGAAGTGAATGTGAATGGGTTCAACGATCGGTTCCTATAAACCAGAAATTGTTATTATAGAATTACAGAATGAATTAGAACTTTAATGAACTTTACCTGAATTTCCAGATCTCTACTCAGCGTCATAATTGCTCTAGATACAGTCATGTTCTTCAATTTCACTAAGATGTTATCGATTATTAATTGATTCTGAGCAGATTGATCGACTTTCTTGAAAAAATTTTCAACAGACAGCACACCTACGATCACACCACTTTAGCGTTTCAGTTTTTAGTACAATCTTTTGTTGTATTTTCTGATATAATGCAAACCTGTATTTAATACCAAAAGACTTGGAACGTCTTTCCTTTGAGGTAGTAAAAATATAGGCCCCTGAATATCGATGAAAATGTGCAGCTTTGTCGCACTTTTTTTGAACTGCTGGATACCGGTTTTCATACTTAGTATTAAATAATTTTTCAATTGCAAACAGTAGGTCGACGTAAATGGCGCCAAAAAGTGCTGTAGAAACAAATCAAATTAATAACGTAGACATACATAAAGTATCAGTGGAATATACGCTGAGGCTGTACCTTCAAGTCTTGCAATATTTTCGAAACAAATACACAATTAATTCTTCCAAAGGAAAGTTTAAATGTTCCATCGGACATCACGTCGTCTTTATTCGTGTCGATGTCTGAGCACGTGTATAATCTTGGCATGTGTCTCACGTATTTTAAATCGAGAACTTTATCTTCATCGGTGGTTAACAGCTTGTTAAGAAAATCAATTAAATTAACGACTCAGATTGTGGGTCATACGTTCTGCCGCAACACGAGAGAAACTTACTTTGGAGTAAAGCGTATCCTCGGTTAAATCTTCGACAGACAAGTGTCTGAGATGAGCGCGTAGAACCATTCTTTCGTTTGCATTGTAAATACAATCGTTCTCTAGTCCTAGAATTTGTATTTCCAGCAGGTCTAAATCTTTATCGCAGAATCTCAAATGGAGCGCGCTGAGTCGCGCGGAATAATTCAACTTAATGGCACCTGTAAGAGAAAAAGGAATGTTGTAAAACTTATAAACGAGTGAGATGACCGAAAATTTTATCCTTTACCCGGTGGAATAGGAGGATCATCCTCTCTCGTCTTCCATTTCATAATACTGTGACATATTTGCTTCGTGAAACCGAAGAGATTGCTGTCTTTAAAAATGCTGAAAAGAATGGCATTTATTACTCTCACCTATTAAATAATAAAACCTGTAAAGCTTACCTAACTAAACTGTGCCAGTACTCTCGTATTTTCAACAATGCTGGTCTATGCAAATTTACATTAACGTTCAAAATGTTTATAACGAGGGATCGCTCGATGCTTTTGAAGTGTGACCTAAAATCTGGACAGTTCGATTTCACCTGACGAAACACAGACAATTAGAAACGTTACGCAGATAAATAATAATTCAAATTCTTCTGAAAAGTACCTTACGATATGATACAACGAGAACTTCATGAGGTTCTTCGGTGGATATTAATTCTAGGTATGACCCTGTTACTCCTGCGTTCGTTTTGTCCACCAGAAGTATAGAACCCACGCCAAACTGAACAGAAGGTCCATACTGCATCATAGCAGTTTCGAAATACAACGCGTGCAATCTCAAATTTAAATAAGGCTCCTCTCTTCCGTAATTGATGGCAGACAAGTGAACGGACAGCTAAATATTTACAGAACACGATTAGAACGTTGTGAATACATTTGTATCAAAATTCGGTATGATTAGAAAATAAGAACCTCTCCAATGGAGAATCTCAACAACAGATTGATATGATTGCATGGGGATACGCTGTCGTCGAATCCGGACAAATGAATAGTTTTCGACAGTAATTCCAGATCTTCTTCGCTAACCTCAGACGATACAATGCTTCTGTTAAATAAAATCAATTACTGTTAGCTGTATATCCTCTTGAATTGTCTCGAAATATCTCAACAAAATGTTCAAACGTAGTCGTTGGACGTTAGTATTTAGTCTTACTTCGTTACCTATCGAGTTTCTGTATATTATTCGTCAAAACTTCCTTCGGGATATGCGTGAATTTATTCTGCAAAGTTGGGACCGATGGCAGATATATACTGTGTTGCACGTTCTTCAGGTCCTTCATTGACACGATGACCGCACTCCAGCGTTTCTTCGAAACGTAACGTTTCAGATTGTTCTCACACTTTTCAACGTTATCTCGGTACATCAGTAACAATAAGTTCAGAAAGTGAACGATCAATCGTATCTTGTTCTCCGATAGATTGAACTTGATGCTCGAGATCGAGACATTCACTTTGGTTCTGAAAGATCGCTAGATAATTACAACGAATCCAATTTGGCATTATCAGAAAATTGAGGAAGTACCTTGGCAATTGGTGGTATTCCGGTTTTATACTGTAAGAGATAGTTGTGTTTGCCTGAATCTTCGGTACGAAATGATACTCAGAATCCTTTCTTTTTCTAGCTGATCTCCAGTCATCCCCTGTGACATTAATAAACATAAAATTAGAATGTATCTCTTGAAGAAAAACGTTTGAATACATTTCATATTACATGATAACAAGCCAATGAAATAGAAAAGACAAAACGTATACCCGAGTGACAAAATAGGATTTGCGCTTCAGAGAATACAACATTGATTCTGTCGTACAATAATTCTTCCAATTCCATCAACGTCGCGTCTTCAAGTTGTAAATTGGTTGCCTGTAGTTCGTTGGACAACGTCACGTTACCGAAATCCACGACGAGAATGTGTCCGCCTCTAAAATTTATTCATGTTACGTTCAGGCCCAATGTTTCATAGTTATACACTTCAGAAATGTTTCAGGTATGTCGTACGCACTTCTGTATCGATCCGTATTCAGGGAATATGATGTAAGGCCCTTTGATGTCGAGCTTGAAGCTGATCCGTAACGTTTGGGAAACAATATTGTCCACCAGAGCTAAGAAATCTGTCTTCGTGTACTCGTACAACTTGTAAACCCACAAAATCGTAGTTTGAATATCCGCGTTGTTCAGCTTGAAGAACTGAATAATCTCCACCATTGCATGCTGAAATAGAAGGAAAAGAGAAGATAGTCTCGTGTAAAGCATAGAGATGTATATGCAGGGAATGAACTGAAAAATCATTATCGTTATTACATGGTAGTAAGTGATTTCAACAGCTTCCAGCTTAATGGACACGTCGAATGTTGGATCCACGTTCTTTCCGTTTTTCTCGAAATCTATAGCTAAAAAATTGGTCGACACGTTCCCTGTTAGAACGTTATCGACAGTGATCAGAGGCACTAGATCACCTTCCACGGAGACACCCTCAACTACGAAGCTTTCAGCTCGTGCGGATACTTTGAAAGCGGACAATACAGGTCTGATTTCAATGCTCGTCAAGAACTGAGTTATAGTTATAACCAGAATTTCTTTATCGGTGCTCAGGAGACTCAGGCAAGAGTTCGCCAAAGTGAAATTGAATTTGTAATCTGAAACAAAACGTCAGAAGTTATTCTTTAATTTATTTTCGTACACTCGAAGCTTTTGAAATCGTACCAATCGGTTGTGGCAGCTTCTCTAATTTTAATTTCTTTCTCGAGCCGTTACTGATATTGCAATAAGTAACTTTAGTTTCCTGCTCCTCCGCTTCAGTATTTTCTGCATTCGAATTTTGAGCTTCTTCTTGAGTGGTAGATGTATCCTCACCGACCTTCTGTATTGAAGTGGTAGCATTTATACTTTGACATTTTTCTTCAATGGTTCTGTTTTTCAATTCCTGTCTAGCATGTTCTCGCGCGATTACTATATTTAATATCGTCAAGAAATCTTCGTATTTTTGCAAGTCCAGCTTCAATTCTGTATCATTCGGCCGAAGTAAATTCTGGAGACACGCCTCCTTATATTTTCTATAGTTCTTTCTATGTTCAAGGATTCTGAACCAAGTATAAGGTCTTATATTGTATTCTAACACTGAATTATAAGCATACTTCCACCAAGCTGATACATTTTCCTTCACAATTTCGTTTGGACGATATTTAAGATAGGGCCTACAATGACACAAATGTAAAAAGATTACATTTGATTTAAAATTAAATCACAATATTATACATACTTGTTAATGACTGCCCGCATCAATGAATCATAAAGATGACAAAAAGTAATGTACTGTGCTTCAGAAATTTGCATTGCAACATCATGAAGAACAATGTCAACCAACATACGAGAAGTTTGTGCTTCATTCCCTTTATGTATGATCACTTTTATCTTTGCAGTGAACGGTTTTAAAACTGTGAAGTTAGTAGAATCATTAATATTCACGAACACTTCTGAAAAATAACTTCATAAAACAATAGACCTAACTTACGAAATTGAAACTCCTTGTTCTTCATACCAAAAGTCTGTAAAGCTCTGTACATAGTGTTCTTCCATTCCAGGAAAGTGGACATATCCCAGTCACACCTGTTACTTGTCAGAGAAGACTCTGTATCATGATCCATGTATATACTCAAAGATTCTGCTCTTATTAATTGGTAAATTGTATTCAAATTACTAGCACAGACTCCAGGTTTCCATTTACTGTAATTGTTGAATGTTTAGAACAAACTAATAACACATCATAGTTGAAAAAAAAACAGAAAAGGTTGAACAGATAAACAGTTACCTATTTGTAGTCATCACAGATATACTTTGAATACAGATACCACAAGCACATAGAGATTCACACAGCTTTTCTTCATATCTAATATGTACATTATTTATAGTAATCTGAAAATTCTTTGTCACGGATGCCAATAAGTTATCAAACAATTCTGAAAATAATTAATTATATAAATGAACAACTTCCAAATGCTTAATTACCAGAAAACACTTAATTTATTTATGATGTACCTGTTATGTACGCTTTATCTTCATTTAAATCTTCCAGTATTTTTTTCTTTTCTGCTCTTATCAATTTTTTCTGCACTTCTGCATCATATGGTCCATGAGCAGCTGGTACTGCCACTATGTATATGTCCTTCAAAAGAGAAATTATTCATGATATACTTTCAAATTAAAATATAAATTCCACTTCTATGCATGCTGTACCATAATACAAGGGACACACTATTTGAAAATAATAAGAAAATACTATATGATGCAGTACCTCGATACAAAGTACAATGGGTTGAGAAAATAGACCGGACCATGGTATTTTCAAAACAATCTTCCCAATGAGACCCACTTCAACTCTAATGGGCAAACCAAGTTGATACTGAAACCAAGAACAAAGTTAGGAACTCCAAGATGATTTTCTTTTTTCAATTACTTTTCACAGACAGTGTTCTATGACAAAGAGTGTTCATGTACCAGAGCTTCAGGTTTTAATTTCAGATCAGTGAGGCAAGTATCTCCAGAAAAAATGCCGACATTAAACTGTTCTGTGTCCAGGTCCTCGACATATTTGCCCAGAAGCCGGTTTAGAAACGCCGCTATGGCACCCTCGAACATCGTTCCGCATTTACCTGGACCTACGTTGTTGTTTACCTGTCGCGTACGGTGTGACACGATTTTCTAGCACGGGCTCTTCTCATAACCTTAAGAAATTCGTAAAATAATCTCCGTCATGCGCGACACCGCCACGGGGATTTTATTGATCCCGTTTTTCGTGCCAACACGGATCAACGCCTACTCACAAACCTCCCTGTTCCTTCGACGGACCCGTCGAGGTATCACGGAGCAACGAAACTGCAATTCTCGAATGTTATAATTAAGAAAAAAAAAAATTATTCAGGCTTTAACAGAACATTATGCTGTTATATTTTGCAACAGAGCACCAGGTGTACAGACTTTAAAGGATACAATTAAAACCGAGATGACTGATATTTCTCGGATCAGAAGACGTGTTACAGAATATGTGAACAGAATTCTGTATAGCGCTTGTTTATTATCGTATCATACAAGATTGATAGATCGAAGGATTATATACAAGGACGTTATGTCACGTCCGGAGAAGCGTTCACTGGACGAACAAAATACGGTATAACGTTCTCTTACAGTTAATTAAATCATGATCACGTTCGCTTACAATTGCAACAGCAGTAATCAGTATCATCATCGATAGAGAATCTTTTCTGTTTTTGTACATGTAGCAATGATAATAGTCGCATTATATTCGGTTTCATGCAACTTTCAATCATTAAGATCCTACTGTAACATCGTATTACAAACGATTGAATCTTTACAATGATCAGTAATCTACTATAGCGAGAGTAACAATTCATGTTAATGGCTCTATTGTACGACAATTTGGTCTTGCGTTCTGAAGACGGGACACGATAAGCGACAAATCTTCTCTCTAAATAATACGTTTTTCCAACGTATTTTTGACCGGAGCGAATAAAAAGAATACTATTGAGCAACGAGAATATGTCAGGTCTCTCTGTGGCACACCTTTAAGTCTCAAGGCCAAGTTGTCGTGCGATATTACAATCATTCGAATTGAAGACTCGAGAAAGATGTATATAAACAATTAAAAGATGTACTATACAGGAGGCTGCAATGCTGCCGTACATCACGTTTTACACGGAAACAGGAAAACGTGATGTACATCGCCAGTGTATCACCCTGTATGTTTAATACTATGTACAGAAAAATGTATGTTACAATATTTCCTTAAGTGGCCAAATGATGTTTCGTTTCGCCGGTGTTTGGGTCTACTATAACTTTTTCCTTGCAACTATTCACGGTGGAGGAACTACCGAATGAGCTGTTATCGTTGAATGGAAAGAATCGTCCGTCATCGTTCTCTTGGAACAACAATTCAGAGGCCTTCTCCTTCTCCTCCTTTCCATTCGGGGCCATTTTCCTCATTGTCAGAGTCAGAAGCTCTATGATGAGATAGGATTCTGGCTTATAAAGTCTCGTGAAATGTAGTCTAATGTGTTCTCCGACGTTTTCATCCTTCCGCGGTATGTAGTCGCAATGTGGACAAGGTGGTGTCATTCTTTCGATACCGTGGCGACGTTTGTGAGAGTCCATCGCATCCTTATCACAGGTGGAGAACGGGCAATTCTGGCAGCGCAGTGTCTCTGCCTCCTCGTTAGGGTGCAACAATATCCCTTTCTTTTGAAGCAACATCATGGACTGTTTATCCTGATTCGAGGCTTGCATTCCTCCATAATTCAAGACAGATGTCCCGTTCGCGGACATGGCTGAGGCAAAGTTACTCGATGATTTAAGAGTCTTTCCCGAACGGGACACGGAGCCTGTATTGTCTGAAACGATATCGCTGTCTATAGTAATCGTGTCATCTTCAAACTGTCTACGTGACGCTTGCGCCTCCGCGTTGGCTTGATGTTTCTTCAAGTGCTGGATATAATTGGCGTAATATTTCACCGAATAATCGCACGTGTCGCAACGGTATCTCTGTTTCGCGCCATGCAACGTCAAGTGAACCCTGTACTGTTCTCGTTTTTCGAAAGCGGAAGGACATTTGTGACATTTGTATCGTTTCTCCTTCAATCGACCGTTCCTCAAATAACCGGGGTAGACAAAGTTCGGGTTGCCACGCATGTAGATTCCGAATTGAGGATCAGGGGGCGGTGATAGATTCGAGGTCAACTCGTTGGTTTCGTTCTGTCGTCGATGGACAACCTGATGCTTCACCAGGTTCTGAGCAGTTTTCGATGAGTAGTCGCATTCCGTGCATTTGAACCTATTATTGGATCCGTGCAGAGTCATGTGATACTCCAAAGCGTCCAATTTAAAGTAACGAGCAGGACATTTGGCGCAGGTGAACACTTGGTTTCCAGTTCGTTGGTTCGCGTTGTTGAAGCTGTTAGCAGAAGACTCTGTGATTTCAACAACAATCCACGCGACAGTAGTACCGGAACTGCTCAAATCTTGTCCAGCTTCGACGCAGGCTGTTGTAGGAGGAGGATATCGTTGCGAGTGTCCATACAGGGATAACAGATACTTGGTGCGCTCTTGGTACTCCGTGGAATGTGCCTTTTGATGAGCCAGAAGATGAGACGGTTGACGGGCAGCGTACGAACACCATTGGCACGAGTAAGCTAGTTCCGTAGAATGATATCTCAGGTGGATCCTTAATTCTTTCTCGCAAAGGAACCGTGCTGGACATTTGCTACAACAATGGACAAGCCTTGAATCTCGTAGATCGGGATCAGATCCTAACACCGGAGAATGCGTGAAACCCAGAAGAGTGGTCAAGTCACTTAGTTGTTGAGAATCCGGCCTGGTATCATCTACCAGACAGTGTACGGTACCTAACGATCCGGAATGCATATCTGAATGAGCAACCATGACCTCTCGACGTGTACAAGTGAAACTACAGTCCGTGCACGCGATCACAGGTCCGTGAGTAGGTGCATCGAGGTGCATGGTCTCGTGATCTCGGACTTCTGCGCGCCGAGAAGACACGAAGGGGCAGTGACGACATTTTAACATTTTAGCTAGTGTACCATCCGGTCGAGACACCCATACCAACGGAGCCTCGGGCAGTGCTCGTGTGTCCAAAAGTAACGGTGGCGGGGCAGCAACGTTTTTTGGAGAATTAGTGATGCAAGTCACATTATTCTGCGTGGTTATATGGATCACCTGTTCCACAGGTTTCTCCTGTTTCATACGATTCATACCTGAAACAATGGACCACGTAAAATGTCTGAAGAATGATAACAATTCGATGTACTTACCACTGTCTGTACTCGAAGCTTTAGACTTAGAGGTTGAATATTCCACATTCTGCTGATGTACGACAGCGAGTTCTTCTCCGTGAAGTCTAACGTGATCCAAAAGCTCTCTATAATAATAGAATACGTTTAAGTATATCCAAAATACCCCTCGACTCAACATTAACAGCGAGAGAATACGTACGCTTTTGTGCTCACATAATACGGACAGAGGTAGCATTTAAAGATCGCCTCTAGATTAGGGCGATGATGAACTCTGTGCATCGCCAGAGTTCCAGCATCGGGTGCAGAAAATGGACAATCTCCACAACCGAATGCATTCTATAAATAAACATAATTGAAGGAACAATCCCATTCCTCTGAATTACACGACAAATGAAGCATTAAGAAATGCACACCTTTTCTTCTCTGTGATGCTCCGATTCATTATGAGACTTGACGTGTAACGATACGGTTTCTCTGTTCGAATGTCGAAAATTGCAACGCTTGCACTTCCACATGGTGCGTTTGTTTTCCTCTGTTACTGCTGCGGCAGAAGTGGATCCAGCTGAACCACTCTGCCCTTGCGGGGAAATTAAATTATTTTTCAGTAAAGATTGGCCTCGATTTCTGGCGGCTGCTTTCAGTGGAGGCGGTGGTCTCAGACCAATGTTAATAGTGTTAACATTATGATTTCCTTCGCTGGTAGATATTATCGAAACCGGAGTGGGCGATAACTCTGACGTTTGCAAATAATCATTGCTGTTCATTATTAACAATTTAGTCGGTGGCTCATCGGAATTCGTTTCTTCTACGCTACGCTCCTCCATGTTTTGATCGTCCCATGATTGTTGCTCTACCTAAGAAGGTAAAAGAACATTGTACTCGACATTTATCTCATCACGCTACTTGTATGCGACACACTGCGGATGCACAACGAAAAAACAAACGACTATTCGGCACACTGAGACTTTGCTCCTTCTTTTTTTACAATGACAAAAAAAAATAAGTCCTAAAGATTATCGTGTTGGTAGGGATTACTAAGAATATGCTTGTAATTGCAATCAAACGAATATCAAAACACCAATCAAGTGTCCAAGCGCTTTGATGAATTTTCTCTTCTTTGGTTGACATTAAAGATATCGTTCGTTTTCTACAATTAATTACATGGACCATCACTCGTGTTTGTCACGGAAACAATATGTATGAGTAAAGCGGTTTCTAAGCAAACTATATGTACGTATATAATATATAACAAAAATCAGTGCGCCTATGAAAATCGACAAGCACTGTCCTTAATGAAAGAGTGATTTGCTTAATGTAAGTGAAATTGATGCTTTCACCTGTGCAAGATACTTGTTATACTTGGAATAATTCCGTCGACCTGTTTCATCCGTCATAAGTACCCTGGCAGTCATATGAACTGGATCTTTAGCTGCTTTAAGTTTAATATGTTTTGTGATGTCCCATCGCCAGTTAGAGCGATACGCGCATAGGGAACACTCGAATGGCTTCCGATTTAAATGACCGACAATATGAACATGAAAACGACTTGCTGTCGATGCCCAAAATGGACAATGCGGGCATTTGAATACCCGTCGGCCACTTGGATGCGTCGGGGCGCCTTCAACCTAACAAAAGATTTCACTACCTTTATCCAAATAAAGTGTTAACACGCTCGAAACACAACGGACTACCGTCTCGACTGTCATAAGTAACATTTAAAGCACATTCTTAATAATAAAAAGAACAACAGAACAAATAAGAAACATATGTGTACAGTACAAGGCACGTAACACGATTACCATGAATAACTTATAAAATAGTAGTTGTATGAATAATTGTTGTATACAAAAGTTGGATGGTTTCAAGGGAGACATAATGTGAAAAAGAATAATTGATGCTGTATCATGTCCCCCTTGAAACCATGTAATTTTTGTGTACAACAGTTTTCTATACGACGAATAATTTAAAAGTTATTCAGTGTGATCATATTAGGTGCCTCACCCTGCCTACAGAAATATATTAATAAGAATTCATCATAATAGCGTTGTATATTAGTAGCTTCAAGCTGAACGAAAAAAATACTTGAAATATAAAATTCTAATGGCTGTACGGGGTGCTTGCAAAATATTGAAAGTTGCTACAATTATACTCAATAGAAATTAGTCAGATCTGTTGACTCTCGTATTGCTATTCCTATGGATTTCTCGTATTTACTCGTGTGCATGTGTTCATATTGCTCATGTGCACGCGTATAGGAAATATTATTATTTCTATGAAACACCATACCGATGATCCAGAAGAATTCAGTCCACCGAGATTAACGTCCCAATCCGTTTGTGCTGGGAATGCGTATTCGCCGCGATACGAGGTCACACGTAGTTCTGAACAATTCGATAATTTTTCTAAGCTACTGTCTATGGACGTGTCGTTGCTTGTCGAGTGACAACACTGCATATGCACTTGTAGATCAGTCGAGGTTTTGCAACGTCTTCTGCACTTAGGGCAACGCGTTGTACCCACAGATACACTGAGAGCAGTGTGGTGTGTTTGTTTGTGACAAGCCAGCTCTTCCATGCTACTAGCTTTAAAAGTACACCAGCATTTCAAATCGTTCATACTACTTACAGCTACCTCCGCCACTCCGTTATTTACTGATGCCGATGTGGTAAGCTTTTCCTTAAGCTTATCAAAGAAGGACGCATTTTTTTTTTCAAACAAATCTGCCGCGATATTCGCATCCTTCTTTAAGTTGTTCGCCTAGAAATATATTAACGAATTAGTAGGAACGGCGAAGTTCGCGACACATAAGTACTTTTTAATCGAAAAACCAACTAACTTCTTTACTTCCATACAACTTCGCCAGTTCCGTGTCCCTTGCGATTTGCGCAAGTTCCGGTCTTACCCTGACGCGCGGAACTTTTAACAACGTTGTGGAAGGTCCGCTGGAGGTAGTGCTGTTAGACTTAGCAGGACTCAAAGGAATTAACATTGGCAGTGGTTTTCTGGATTTGTTTGGTGTGACCGGAGCATGACACTCTGCCAAATGTCGTTGCATTTCTGAATCCCATGCAGTGATGAATTGACAGCCTTTTTCTTCACACTTTAATGCTATACATTCTGCATTAGCTATTGCACTTCTTTTATCAGTTATACTATTTATTGATTGATCAGACATGAACGAATCTCCAGGACTGATGGATACTGTTGTACTTCCAGATATGTGTAGTGCCTCTCTGAAGTCACTGGCTCCCACCTAAAGCCATAATATATCCAACATTCCAATAAGCATGTTACTGCAAGATATTATTAATAAAAGAAATTGTTAGATTACCTGATTATAACGCTTAGGACTATTTCTTGGCTTACGCTCAAACGGTGTGTTAGATTTACGATTGGCTTGACCCACGGGTGGCTCATGATGATTAGTCTCGTGCACTGTCAAGCTCTGTCTAATATCAGCTGTGAAATTACAGGCACGGCATTGGAAAGCGCCTCCTCCCCCGTGGTTCCTAGTATGTCTGTCTAAATTCCACTGCAAAATCAAACTGACAATTAGTTAATTACTCAATGATTACAGAATTACATATCATACTCATGCACCAACCTTGTACGGGGTACGAAAATCACAGGCATCACACTTAATCATCGGCATGGAATGATATTTCACATGTTTTGTATACCGAGCCCTTACATGTGTTACATAAGAGCATTTGGCGCATCTGAAGAACCTCCTCTTTAAATGATGAACTCTTTGGTGGGTCTCCAGGTCTCTCGAATTCAGAGCAACGTAAGAACACATGGAGCATCGGTTTGCAGCATCTCGAATGAACTTCCCCTAAAAACCATTCACACTCTCTCAACTGTTCAAACTTAAATTCGGTCAAAAAATTTTACTCCATTTAGAATACCTTCTGCTTGTGCTCCTTTTTCAAATGATCCAGGTACGCTTTGAGGCTCGGTAACGGCTTCGACGGTTTACAGGTTTTGCACTCGTAGCTCTGCGACGGGCCCGAGTAATCATCAAGGTCGTCCTCCTCGTCGTCGTCCTCCTCATCGTGCTTTTTTGCGGTGCCATCGTCTTTGTCGTCATAAGAAATTTCATCGTCGTCGTGCTCCCGTACGGTGACTTCCTGTTGGTCCTCTTTAAGGTTACCTTCCTTACACGACTCGTTGTTTTTCAATGATTGTGGTCGCGGACGTAGTGCACGCAGACGGGGCGGTCTTCCTGACATCTTGGACGAGACTCGTTCTTCTGACCCACACACCACCTTCTCCCGACTTCCTGTCGCGCATCGAGATACCTCTCGATCCTCTCGAGTGCGTCGCGTCGGGGTAAAAAAAAGGAGAACGTTCACTTCTCCTTAGGTCCGCACCGTTTTCTCCTTCTCGATGACATTAAGATCGCGTCACCATACCCATTATCTCTCCTTCTCTCTCTCTATCTCTTTCTCTTTCGACAATTTGAACTCCAAAACTGGCTGCTTCACTGGACGGAAGTACGATTGTTCATCACGAGCGTCAGTTCTATGGTAATCGTTCGTCCCGTATAAACTCTACCGAGTCGAGACCACGATACTCTGGTGCACGTTACGGAAGTGCGAGCACACGGTTTCTCGGTGGTCGCGCGATCTAGAGGCCACGGGCCGCCATTTTTTTTTTCTTGCTCACGAAACTGCTGATCAGAAAGGCTACATAAAGAATCTTACGTTCAAAGGGATGTTTGTTACGTTTAATAGCGGAAATACAATGATACCGATTTTACAGTAATTAACTGCATAATCAATGCGCAAAGATAATGGCGGAAGTCCGAGTCTAGTTAATACTTCATGCATCGATCACACGATGCTAGTCGCGAGATCGCTACTATAATCCTGAAAAATTCGATTTCAACGTCTGCATCTTTTGCTGTCCTCATCGAATACAGTCGTTATTAATTCGTATTAGTAATGATAATAATTAATCAATAATTTGTCGTAGGAATTGCGAGTTTACGTCGCGTTCGAATACCATATTTCTTAAGCAGAACCAGCGAACAGTTATTAGGATTTTCTTTTCGATTCTATAGTTGCAATGATTACTCGGGAGTATCTTGTGCAGCCGATTGCAAATGATTCTCGTTTCTCTGTGCATGAATTTGTTTTTGTTTCGTTTTTTGCAGGCCTTGTTACGAGTTCTCTCACTCTCTATTTATGATTTGTCATGATCATCGCATTAAGTATAATTTTTGCAGCGTTCAACCGATTGAACAACCAAAAAATCTGGTAGATGTTAAAAGATAAGAAATGCACGAGAGCGACGAAGAAGGAAGAGGATCCAGTTTCCTACCACGCAATTTCCGTTTCCCCTAGCGATTTCCGGTTTACATTCGAACACTTAATAGGAGTCTATGCGCGCGCGCGCGAGTTAGAAGAAAGACAGGGAGGAAGGTTAACCTCCTGACTGTCGTGGCAATTTTTTAAAAAATTTCACAAGGGCAACGCATTACGTACAATGTCAACCGTGGATGATCTGAAGTTAACATGTATACGCATTTTACATTACAATAAGATGAATTCTTAGAACAAAAAACTATACTATTGCAATTCAAGAATTTTCGGAGTAATACTAAAGTAACTCTATTTGTTACACGTTCTGTTAATTTATAAAAATGTCTTGTTATCCTGTAACTGATATTTATCCTTTGTCATTAGACTAAAAAAATGTTATAAATCATACAAATTATAACCGACTCGTACATAACGTTCCCAGCTTCACGCATGGAACTTGGAACATACTCCGAAACTCTCTGAAATGAAATTCCTCACATTTAGTTAACATGACCCCGCAGGAATCTACTAACATGGCAGTGGAAGCGTTAATTTCACGAGCGGTCGATCGAAGAAACAAACCTCGAGCTTAATTCGCTTGAAGCATCCCGAACTTACGATCGAACGATCGTTTCGATACGTAGAACGGCGAGACGATCTCTGTTAACAGACAAACTGGAAGGAACCGCGGATGTTCGCGTCCGGATGTTCCTACGATTTTCCCGATGCTCGAGAAGAACATCGAATCACGGACTTTTCCTTTCTTTCTCTATTGATTCGATTTTCCTCGAATACCTCGTGTCGCATCGGCGTTAAAAACGGTGGCCAACAGACCGGAGGATGAATCGTGGAAAGACTATTAGGAGAGCGAACGAAACAGCCCCTCCCTTCTCAGTCCCGTCGACACGGATAGAACGATGCCGAAGTGGCGCAGAGGTCGGGCGCCATCTGCAATTCCAATTCTGATTCTGGTATCCATACGCCCCCACTTCCTCTGCGTCGCCTCTCCTGCAGCCCTCGGCCAGCCGAACGAGAAAGAGAACCGAACGATCTTGCTGCGGATGATCGTGACGGTCGTCGTTGCTCACCCAACACCTTTTACTTCGATTCAACGCGTTCACCGCCATGACGGTCACCGGTGACCGACACGGTATAAACGGAAAGCTTATAAGCGGAGCTCCCGATGCGGTCACCTCAGATTTTAATGAGCTTTTACACATTAATAAATTATGTTACTACAATCTCCTTGTATATAGATTTCAGCGTAGACAGTTAATAATTGAAAAGATATTTAATGTTGAAGTTTCGATAGAGTTTACCTATTCTACTGTAAGAGGTGTTTTCTAGTACAAGAGCGTGGAGCAGTCGACTAGGCTCTAGGTTGCTACGCAGACTTTCTTTTTGCATCAAGTATCTTTCAAGCTATTACCGTATATAGGGAGATACGTGATAACATGATTTATCAACATGCAAGAGCTGATTAAAATCTGAGACAACCACTTCGGGAGCTCTTCTTGCCAATGTCGGTCACCAGTGACCACTATTGATGTTTATACCGTGCGATTGCTCACATTTGTGAGATCACGATTGTATTTAGTAGTAGTAGAAAGGCATGTAATGTTCATAATGTTGTAATTCAATGTCATATTTCAAACAATGTGATTGGCGTGAACGGGAAGTCAGCTAAAATATGCTTGGCGGCGAGTGTGTTAAGTTCGCTTCACGCTACACGAAATGCATAATCTATATACATACATCTAACATACAAGCTGCGCCGGTGACGATGATACAACCGCGAGCAGAATGATTCCTCGCGTACAAATAAATTGAAAATATAGAATGAACCTTAGTCGCGCGAATTGTTTTCGGAAAAATCGATTTTGAAAATTCGACCAGAGCAAGTGCACTGAACTAACGATTTCTTTTTTTATATAGGGCTGAAATTGAAGATCATTATGATATGCGGCCGGGGCTGCTGCTTCGATTGAGATAGGGCTTATAATGTAGAACTTGATACCTATACACGAACCCTAAGATATAAGTAGATTCTCATCAGCCATTTTGAAAACAAATGACTTAAAATATTGTCAGTTTTTTGTAACAATGGAATTCCTGAAAACTTGACTGTCTTCTCAGGACCAGCAATGGGTGTGGTTCTCGAAGATCAGGTTTTTTACGTCAGCAGAAGTTTGGTGCATTACTTTTTTTCTCGTCACACACAGCTAAGCTACCATCGTCGTACCTTGGCGAAGAATCGAAATTCTACTACAAAACTCTGAAATATTAATGATCAATTTGCGAGTAGGCTGTTTAAAGTCATGAGACTTTTACTTGGTAATGAGAACAGCATCAATTTTGCGCTGATAGATATCATAAATGTGGACACAGGAGAACATGAAATGCCGCATTAATGTAAGAAGAATGTGTATAATTGTTCTGTTGCACGAAAGTCACTTCTACTAATTGTTTCCAGTTCTTCAAGTAGGGGGCGTTTTTGATCGAGAAAGTAGCTGCTTAACAGGTTAAGGCGTGGGTACGGCTGGTCTGTCTTATCAAGATCACTTCTACTGTATACTTCGAGTCACAACCCAAATCTGATTTTTTACCGATCCCTGCACGCTCTAAACTTCTGTTTGCCCTGTATGCACAACCAATCTTTCTTTCACATAATGTATTATGTGTTCGAAGCAGTGAACACCAATGAATGCTGCATTCGAGGCAATTTTCATGTATTCTTCTCTGGTCGATAATTTATCTTTGCAATGGTCGATTTCGTGTAATAACAACGAATCTTTTTCACGTCATGATGTTGCAACGTACATACAACAACATTCGTTACTGACGTTTAATTCACTCGCAGATTGCAACCAGTCACTCCATTATCTTCATGCCCAATGGAACTTTTGTTTCTATTGATCATGTTCTCTCGTTATTGTTATTAACTCTATCTTGCCCTATCTTGCGTGTTTACTACAAATCGTTTATTATCGAGATTAATGGACGCTTGTTTGCACTGCTAACGATTCTTGTTTTTGTTTATAGAAATTGAGCGTTCGGATATTTTGCAACAGATTAATCTATTAAGCGCAAACATCGGTGCTCTATCTTTGTTTAATAAAAAAAAAATATCAATGCACACAGTGAACGATATTACATTCATATAGGGTGACAAAAAAATGGTCAGGAGTCACACAAAATTGTTTACAGGTCAGATATGTTTCGTCCCATGTCTGAATATCCTCAGTACTTTTATTTTTAATACCTTGTATACTTCGTGTAGTAATGATTCTACGTAGTATGCAATGGTGGAAAGCAGGTTGAAGAATGTGAAAATAGTCGTTGGGGAACATTCACGAGACTTCCCGTCGCAAGACAAGAAATAAATATAGCGATTCTTTGACTCGCAGAAAGAAAATGAATATGTAAAGTCATGATAATAAATATTATTCTGCAGGAGAAAAGGAATGCGTAAGCCAGACATTTCTGAAACATCAATGAAGCTTTTATACCATTTGTTATGAATGAACGAAAAAGTTTAAGAAACACATCGTAACTTTAATAAATAGATATAATTATTTCTACCGTTTATTTCAGAACTATTCAATTAATGTATATAAAAAATTATTTGTTGCATACAAATGTTTTTATTAGCAGATCTTTCTATCATGTACGCCTATTTCTCGTATCCAGTACTTTTGATAAGATAAAGTCCCTCCATAGAACAGAACTGAATGATTATTTGATATCCAATTATCAACAATTATTTCATTTATTAAATTACGAAATGGCCTTAATGTTGTTTCGTTAAAAGTGAACAAAAAACGTATATATATGTCTGTATATGTTTAACAAAAAAAGAAACTGTAGTTTTTTCGATCCTAGTGTTTACAATAATAAACAATTTTTTATAAAATAGGACAATGCATGAAAGTGAAGCGTTAGTATAGATTTCGTATCATCATGTCGAAAACTTAATGTTTCAAATTTTTCATAGTTTCAGAGACTATGAATTCACATGCTTACGCGAAAACTCGCTAATAAGATTAAGCAGTCAAGAATGACGTGGCAACTTTAAGCACAATCGGAGGGTTTACTAATTATAGAATTAAAGTAATGTTTATTGAATTGTAATAAATAAACAAATTTCGACGTAGTGTAGAATTCTCGGTCAGAGTATAAATTTTCAAATGTTATCTCTTTCAAAACTATTAACGTGGTTACCAGTTCATGTATAGAAATTACATAATTCTTATACAACGCGACAACAATCTTAACTGTAGCTCGATTAGGGTTATCATCTTTTTAGTCACTAAAAGAGAGATAGGAATAAGAGAATGATCAATTTTTTTTTGATTTCGTTTAATAGTAACAATTATTAAAAAATCTTTGTATAAAGAAAAGTATAAATATACATACAATATCAAAACAAAGCTCTGCCAATGTATTTTTACAAGGTAGTCACAATATATTAATCTTAATTCTGACTATGCACATTTTTATGATCTATCACATACAAATTATATGTAATCTCTTTCCCCACAACCAATGGCATATACTGTTCCTCCTGTAATAATAATTGCGATTATATTTCTAATACTTTGATTGTGTTATGGCAACTGAACCCTGTGCTAGTCAATTCTTTAATTCTTTCTTCAAGTTCTCTCCTAATTTGTTCATGAATTCGAATGTTTCTAAGTAATCAGATCTGGTAACATTGTTCATGCCCTTGATACAAATTGCAAGATCTTTGGTCATGAATCCAGACTCAATAGTGTTGATGCAGACAGATTCCAAAGTCTCTGCAAAGCGCTTCAGTTCCTGATTATTGTCCAGTTTTGCACGGTGAAGCAAACCTCTGGTCCATGCAAAGATGGATGCAATTGGATTGGTAGAGGTTTCCTTTCCTTGTTGATATTGACGATAGTGTCTAGTAACTGTACCATGAGCAGCTTCTGCTTCCACAGTACGTCCATCTGGGCAGATTAGGACAGAAGTCATGAGACCAAGTGATCCGTATCCCTGTGCTACAGAGTCTGACTGAACATCTCCATCATAATTCTTACAAGACCATACAAAACCGCCCTCTGATTTCATTGCATATGCTACCATGTCATCGATTAAACGGTGTTCATACCAAAGCTTTTTGGCCTCATATTGTGTCTTGTATTCTTTATCATATATCTCCTGGAAAATGTCTTTGAACCTTCCATCATACTTCTTGAGAATTGTGTTCTTAGTGGAAAGATACAGAGGATAGCTTCTGTTTAATGCATACTGGAAAGAGCTATGGGCAAAGGCACGAATGCTTTCATCTGTATTATATTGAGCTTGAGCAATTCCAGGTCCCTTGAATGTATGAACAGTGTGTTGAATCTTCTCTCCATTATCTCCAGTCCATGTGATTTCAAGTTTGCCTGGTCCAGGTACTACAAAATCTGTAGCTTTGTATTGATCAGCATGAGCATGTCTGCCAATAATGATTGGTTGAGTCCAACCAGTTACCAAACGGGGAATGTTTTTACAGATAATAGCCTCACGGAATACAGTGCCTCCTAAGATATTCCTAATAGTACCATTGGGACTCTTCCACATTTGTTTCAATTTGAATTCTTCTACCCTCTTCTCATCAGGAGTAATAGTGGCACATTTAATTCCTACATTATATTTCTTAACAGCTTCTGCGCATTCTACAGTTACATTATCGTTAGTAGCATCTCTGTTTTCAATACCCAAGTCATAAGTATGCAGTTCGATATCTAAATAAGGCAGAATAAGTTTCTCTTTGATGGAGTCCCAAATGATGCGTGTCATTTCATCTCCAAGGATGTCTACAACAGGTCCAGCCTAAAATGACAATACACAGAATATGAGTAAGGACTATAGTACCTTAGCAAATGATTCATAACTGAAAAACTTGTAATATCCATAGAAATATTTTCATATTTCAGTGAAAATCATTCATATATGTATGTGTGTGTATAGAGAGAAAGTCTGACATCCGCATTTCGGGTAACAGATGTCACAGTGACATAGCAACTATTGTTGGCTTACCTTTATTTTCGCCATAGTCGCAGATGAAGCACTGAATGTACGAACGAACGAGTGTATCGACCGGTCACGAGTCAGGTGAACTTTTAACGACAGTAACTGTGTCGAGGCGACGCTGTTACTAGCCGATTCAATGGAACTTGCCCTCCTTATAAAATGCAAGTTCGCTCTGATGATACGGTGGGGCGAAAACATGGCAGCCTTCCTTCACTCGATTCGTACCCGTTTCGTCGAATTCTACCAATTCTACGCGATCGTCCACTTCTTACTCTTAAAACGATCTTTCTTATCTAACAGTTTCTATCACGAGATCGATCACGTCCGTGGATCCCTCGTATCCCGAGATTTCACAAATCGTACAACTTATCTCGACGTGTACGAAAGACTTTTTAAATTCGCAGTTTCTACGAATTTCTCCCTTATCGCGTACAAATTAAAACGTAAATCAAATGAAGGAACGAAGGAACGAACGAATGGTTCGTTGATTTCGTTAACGAAGAAGAAGCATTCGTAGTTCTTCTTATCAAAAAAAAAACATCGAATAATCTCTGGAGTTTGTACCATGTAGAGTAAACTACATTTAAGTGCGAAAATTTGAATGTTGTACTAAATATTATCCGACGATTGTTGTCTTTTTATATAGATCATATGATTACAATGGGGAGTGAAGTTTAGTAACGTAGGGGACATTAACCATTTCATATAGTTTATTACTGTATTATGAGTGTTTTTGATCAGACATGGAGGAAATACGAATATATGAAAGATGTATGAACGACGATCGTCGCGTCCTTCGACTTTGCATCTTTTAAGTGTATACGGCTTAATTAATGCAAGGTTAGCACGAATAAACCACATAAACTTCAGGTCGGAAATTCTGATTTAATGTGTGTGCGTGACAACTGACACACACACGCGTTTTCAATGAACGATGACTCGAAATCGAACATATTTTAAATAATTAGCTCATATTACATGTCCACACTTTCAGATTAAAAACCATCAATGCGTGGTCTTGCTAAGACTGGCCGAATCTGCTCAACTTCATAAATTCCTTTAATTTCGAACCTTGTACGATGCAATATTCTCCCGTTTTCATGACAGTGACAAGGGAAGGCTAGCTTTCATGTGACGCGGCTTTGGCGTCAGTTTTCATGCGAATCGTACTGCATACAGGGTGTCTACTTTTATATAGCCCTTTGCGCGATATGAAACGCATCTCAAGGAGGTTTATAGCAGAGGCACAAAGTATTGGTCATTCAAGGTCACTTATGCGATGAAATATAGTATAGACACAACCAGCAATTTTATAATGTTTCATGTGCTGGTTACTGTAATAAATAAAATTAAATTTAAACAACTAAATTATTAAATCCTAAGTTAGCATCCCTTACTTTGAGGACACCTTATATAAACTTCCTGCTTACGTAAAAATTGATACTACACATTTGTCTATCGCTTCAGCTTCTGATTGGCTCTAAAATGTTCGAACTTAACGGTATCATATTGTAATTCCGTGTTGAAACGCAGCGATTGGTCGTAACAGCGAAATAGTTCATGAAAACGGACATAGTCAATTCATCTGAAGTACAAAATTATACGATTGCTATCTAGATTAGGCCC
Organism: Macropis europaea; assembly: GCA_916610135.2. Classification (NCBI taxonomy): domain Eukaryota; kingdom Metazoa; phylum Arthropoda; class Insecta; order Hymenoptera; family Melittidae; genus Macropis; species Macropis europaea. The sequence continues at coordinate 2,271,173 of OU744353.1, forward strand.
GAAGGAGCGTATTAAAATGAACAATAAGGAATTTACGATAAGAAACGCGATATTAGATAGGAAAATGAAAAATTTCCTCGAAAATCAGTGACACAGGGTATAATACGGTGGACTTCAGAACGTTCACGGATCTCCGTGTAACGGCGACAGTGTTCGTGATTCATGCGCGTGTAGCGTATCGTCGCGACCGATATATCGTGCGGCCAACATCACACCGTACGATGGAAGCTGTCGTTTTCACGAGCTGAACGAAATTATGCCTCGAAAGTCGCTGTTAGCAGAACGACGACGATCACGTTGACGCGTACGATAGAAGCACCATCGGCTCCGAGATCCGTTCGCGCGCTGTCGAAAGAAATCTGTCAAAGAGTAGTTCGGGATTTGTTGACAAGAGAGTGACGATACGTTTGCTTTTCTTTTTGTTCCCGTTCTTCCCTGTTGTTTCATCCTTATCCGCCAAGCTCTGCACCTGTCCGTTCATCCCTTCGATTTGGTGATTCGTTATCGTCCTCAGAAGCCTGGAACGCCTTGTACCCCCATTTTTTTTCGTCTGCCGGCCGAAAAAGAAACTCTTTATCCCTTCCGACCCTCCCCCTCCTCCACCCTGCTCGTCCTCTTTCTCTCCGTCTCTGTCTCTGTCTCTCTCACGCTCACTCTCTCTGTCTCGCTCTCTCACTCTCTCCGTCTGTGTTCTCTCGTCGTTTTCTCCCTCTTGTTCCCTTCGCGGACGAATCGTCGCGTATTTTTCTGTCGTTTGGCTAAATGTACACGACAACGGGAGGATTTTCGGGTGAACAGCTGAAACGGGTGGTGGATGAGTGATCGTGCGTTCACGCAGTGGCCGTTCATCGGCTATTCATCCGCCTCGTACACGCGTTCATTTCTGAAAGGGAACCCCGTTCCGACGGCGAACAAATTCGACATGATGAAGAGCAGTGCTATGCTCAAGAAAGAAAGCAAAATGCGCATACGTGCTTTCCCGGTGAGTATACACGGCATCGCTGTCGAACCTTTCACCCTTTACCAGCCACCCTTTTAAATCCCTCCGTTTGCTACTTTTCTTCTTTCCGTCTTTTTTTTCTCCATTTTCTTCTCCATGCAATCCGTATGATTACACGTCCAGCGATTTTAGGTGCAATTGCAGAAAGTTAAAAAAAGTATGCTACTTTGGATGTATATGTGTATAACCAGGTCTAAGTGAAAATTATCAGGTCTTGAACAGGACTTGATTCCAAAGGTGACCCTTTGTTCACTCTAATTGTTTATGTAAATATATTAGTTTCATCCCTTGATATGCTCTGGAACAACAATACAAATGCATAGATATATAGTTGATGGGCCACTGTAATTAAATGTGATATAAGTCTGTTCCTGTTATTTATTTCTTGCAGAGTAGTAAACCTATGTGCGTAAAAGGTAGACACTATAGTGGGAAGAAAGAACAGCGATGAAATATGAAGATTACAATGTTATCATTATCAGCTAATTTCAGGCTGTTCTGTCAACACATTTTTTGAACCTAAAATATGATCTGGCCACTCTAAATTTATAATTGTGAAATGAATCGTTCTTTACTCGATGGAGAGTTGTATCATGACATTAAAAAAAGCTGAGACATTTAAATTTCTATAACTAAAAATTTAGCTTAATCCTTTGTGGTCATGTTTTATGCACCTGTATGTAATACACTAAGGAAACATTCTAGTATTACTTGTTTACTTTGATTATGACTTATATTTAATATTTGTTAGTATTTTATTCACCTTTATTCCATAACTCATTCAATTGAAAAAAATTACATTTACAAAGTGACAAAACACAATGTCAATTCAACCATGGTATTTAAATGTTTTCATTAGTTTATTGTTGTAACTCTTTCAAAGAAAAGAGTCAATGTGAAAAAATTTGTACAAAGAAGAAAGGATAATGGCTCATTGTTCGAATCAGCAAAGAATAAAGAAGAAAGATAACAAAATAAATATGAACAATGCCTTGGTCATCCATGATACCTTTGGGGTCAACATTTATAATATCAAATTTTTAAAAATCTCATTTTGTACATCATATATTCCAGTTTAGAGTATTATAATTAATGTAATGTTTATTCTCTTGCAGATGGCTATGGATGAAAAGTATGTGGAAGGTATTTGGGCACTACTGAAAAATGCTATTCAAGAAATTCAGAAGAAAAACAATTCTGGTCTCAGTTTTGAGGAATTGTATCGAAATGCATACACTATGGTCCTTCACAAACATGGGGACCGTCTTTACACAGGTTTAAAAGAAGTTGTAACACAACATCTGGCAAACAAAGTTCGAGAAGATGTATTACGATCTCTCCATAACAATTTCCTTCAGACACTGAATCAAGCTTGGAACGATCATCAGACATCAATGGTGATGATCAGAGACATTCTAATGTATATGGACAGAGTGTATGTGCAACAGAACGATGTAGAGAATGTGTATAACTTGGGACTTATTATATTTAGAGATCAGGTAATTTTGTTGTGTGACTCAACTGGTGATAATAGGTCTTGAATTTATTCACTGACAATTTGTTGTATCACTTGTAGGTGGTTAGATACGGATGCGTTAGAGACCATTTACGAGAAACTTTACTAGGTATGGTAGCAAGAGAAAGAAGGGGTGAGGTAGTAGATCGCATAGCGATAAAAAATGCATGCCAAATGTTAATGTTACTGGGCATTAACAGTCGTCAAGTTTATGAAGAAGACTTTGAAAGGCCTTTTTTACAACAAAGTGCTGAATTTTATAGAGTAAGACAATTTTTTATATATGTTTCTTGCATGTGTACCAAGAAATATATCCTTAATGTTAATTAATTTTTTGCTGTATTATTTTCAGATGGAATCTCAGAAATTTTTGGCAGAAAATAGTGCATCAGTATATATAAAAAAAGTCGAGGCTAGGATTTCTGAAGAGTCTGAAAGAGTAAAACATTATTTAGATGAATCGACTGAGCCACGAATAGTAGAAGTTGTAGAGGAAGAATTAATTAAAATTCACATGAAAACTATTGTCGAGGTACACAGGCTGTTCCATTCGTAACTTCAGTTTCATTTAATCGAGTGATACTTTATCGGTATTTTTATTCGTAGATGGAAAACAGCGGTGTAGTGCACATGCTCAAAAATCAGAAAACTGAAGATCTCGGTTGTATGTACAAATTATTTTCAAGAGTTACGGGTGGGTTGCGTACAGTGTGCGACTGCGTCTCCCAATTTCTCAAAGAGCAAGGACGTGCCATGGTTCAGGAAGAACACGAATCGGCAACAAACGCTGTCCTATTCATTCAGAACTTGCTGGATTTAAAAGATCGTTTCGACCATTTCCTACATTACTCATTTAATAATGATAAGAATTATAAACAAATGATCGCTTCTGACTTCGAATACTTCCTCAATTTAAACACAAAGAGTCCGGAGTATCTGTCGCTGTTCATTGATGACAAATTGAAAAAGGGTGTTAAAGGGGTTAGTTATCCCGTGTTTGAAAAGCACCATTTATTTTGTAGCTCGTTATTCCTATAGCTAGCTAGTAATTACGCTGGAAATCATTCATGAACAAATTTAATGAATATTGTAGATGACAGAACAAGAAATCGAAGGTATCCTGGACAAAGCAATGGTTTTGTTCCGGTTTCTTCAAGAGAAAGACGTATTCGAACGGTACTATAAGCAGCACTTAGCCAAGCGTCTTCTTTTAAATAAATCCGTGTCCGATGATAGCGAGAAAAACATGATATCCAAACTTAAGGTAACGTTTCTTTCAGATTCATTTCCATTTACACTGAAATCATTCATCGATGTATCAACTACAATTACATTGTTTGCGTACGATTTAGACTGAATGTGGGTGTCAATTCACATCGAAATTGGAGGGAATGTTTAAAGACATAACAGTTAGTAATACTATTATGGATGAATTCAAGGATCATGTCCTTACACCTAACGTAAGTTCCTGCGTTCCACATACTTCGAATGCTCTCTAGAAAGGTGCTCTAAAAATGTGTTTCAACGTTATAGACAAATCTACACGGTGTGGATATAAGCGTAAGAGTTCTAACAACAGGTTTCTGGCCGACGCAGTCCGCAACTCCGAAGTGCAGCATGCCAGCAGCACCACGAGACGCTTTCGATGCCTTCCGACGTTTTTATCTTGCTAAACACAGTGGTCGACAACTGACGTTACAACCACAATTAGGTCAGCATCCTAATATCATTACTTTCTGATCGCGATGGAACTGAGACCTGTTTTGATACCATTGATACTTTTACATTTTAAACTGATACTCTTCTATCAAACCATTCTAATGTATGTTCATGAACGGTTTGACACGTATGAGATTAGTATCAGTACGTATCAATTACTTCAGATTTGATACGTGAGAGAGTTCATAAGATGAGAACACGTGGGAGTTCATAATTCGGTTCTTTTTTTTTTTGGACTTTAGGTTCTGCGGATTTGAATGCCGTATTTTATGGACCACGAAGGGAAGAAAGTAGTTGCGGTGGTTTAGATACACCGTCATCTTCAAGCTCCATCGGTAATGGAGGTGGTAGTACGAACGGTAGTCTATTAAGTCAGCGTAGCAGCAGTTGCGGGAATACAAGGAAACATATAATACAAGTATCCACGTATCAAATGTGCGTGTTGATGCTCTTTAACAAGAGAGAGAAATTGACGTATGAGGTCAGTTTAAGTTACGGCAGCATCATTGAACTTCATTTTGATACGAATCATCATGTTTCACGATTATCTCTATACAATATATGAAACATTGCGTAGGAAATTCAAGATGAAACCGATATTCCAGAGAGAGACTTGGTTAGAGCATTGCAATCTCTCGCAATGGGCAAAGCTACACAAAGAGTGTTACTAAAACATCCTCGTACAAAGGATATAGAACCTACACATTGCTTTTGCGTCAATGACAGCTTTACCAGTAAATTGCACAGGTACTGCACTCGCATTCAATTTATATTCGCTACCAATCCTTCTTTCAAGCATTTAATAGTAATTGTTTTTATATTGGAAAGTAGCACGTTGCTCTTCTTAATAGTATTTCATTCATATTATTGAATAGTCTGTATGTTTGCGGTACACTTTAAATGGTTTTATTTAAAAGAGTGAAAATTCAAACGGTGGCGGCGAGGGGCGAGTCAGAACCTGAAAGAAGAGAAACACGTAACAAAGTAGATGAAGACAGAAAACACGAGATAGAAGCAGCTATCGTTCGTATTATGAAAGACCGGAAACGTATGCCTGTACGTGACATCGATACTCCTCCATTCGGAGTTTAGTCAGTAGCCTAAAACATCTTGATCTAACGTGTTTTTTTTTTGTAGCACAATATACTCGTAACGGAAGTCACAGAGCAATTAAAAGGCCGATTCTTGCCTTCACCCGTAATAATTAAGAAACGTATCGAAGGATTAATCGAACGCGAATATTTGGCACGCACGCCGGAAGATAGGTACGTGTAACAATGATTTTTTTTAATTTTTATGAAAAAAATTCGTACGTATATCGGTGTTAACATTTATTTGAACCTTTTGATTACAGAAAGGTGTATACGTATGTTGCTTAATGCTCGTATTCAAATGTTGGATCTGTACAAAACATGTAAGTAATTTGTAATAATACATATTCCTTTAAACGTATTACAATGTTTTATTATGTTTTACCGGTTAATTTGTATCGTTGCATCATCGGCTCTCATAAAATTGTTGTTGCCCTTATTATTGTTTTACGAACTTGAATGAAGATTACTGTGAATGAGGCATTCGACATTAACACAGTCGTAGAACTCGAAAAAATCATTGATATAACATTCCATTTAATTCTTAATAATACATTTGTAATCGTAAACTTCCACGTTATATTCTGGGTTCCAATAAATGATCACTGATTCAGTCCTGAATAAGATTGTTATGTGTACCACACAACACGCATTACACCCTTAGAAAGATCCTCTTTTGAACCGAAACCTGAAATATAAAATGGAAATCCATAACCAGAGATCGATGATGTTATAAAACAGAATGGTGTTAACGTCAATTGCCTCGGGATTAAAGAAAGTTTGATAATTGACCAGTTTGGTGGAAAAGGTTGACTTATGTCAGAGAATGGTTTAGAATTTATACTCAGAAATTTCGAACGAATATGTCCTGCAACATCAATTATGATATTCTCTTCCGTCTACATTCACTACATTGTATTTCAGCCATAAATGCGAGACGTGTATAAAACACCGGCTATAACATAGAATATTGTAATCTAAATTCAATAGCGTTTAGTTGATCACACACACATACACACGCGCGAGATTTCTTAATAACAAACGAGAAGTAAGTTACTGTTACTAAAACCATAATTTACACATTGGTCTTAATTACAATTAAGAAATGTTTCTACGCTTGTAAAACTGTGATTATCTATGATCATATTGCAAACTACCCAGACATACTTCGCGAATATAATATCGGTGTTATACCATAATTTTATTTACATTTATGGTTAACTATAATTATGTGTGTACATAAAAAGTGTGAATGTATATCTAAGAATATATTTGCCTCATTTTCAACGCTCGATTATTTTATTTGAAACATTTACCACGTCCTCCACGAATACATGCTATGCAATCCCTTTTTCCAAATTTTCGTCTTGGAAGAACGAACTCGATTGCGTTTTCTAATAAAATGTTAATAATGAAAAAAAGTTCTGGTACATTTTTCACAACTTTCGCCTCTTCCACCCAGCTCATCAATTATTTCGTTGCAAGGAAATTGACCCCGTTCTTCGATAAAACGCAGAATGTTTATTGTAGTATGCCAAAAGTGGAATCTACGAAACTATAACAGAGATGTGGAGTTTATTGGTGGAACTAAAAAAAGTGCGCGCATGAGCTTATATAAAGACGAAGAACTTAATAAAGAAATGAAAAAGTTATGATTATAAACCATATTATTATGGGCTCGTGTGTCGTAGGAAATGGAAAACACGTGAAATGCATTATATTTTTATTTTTCATTTATATCTTATTTATTAATATAGAGTTTTAATATTTAAACGAGAAAAAAAAGGTTTTACCCTTTCTTTACACAAACTGAATAAAAAATACAACCCTGTAAAAGCAATCCTTCATTTGAACGCATTTTAAATATAAAACATCGACACTAATGTCTACCGATCCTTTCCTACTCCACGTTCTAGTAATTCTCACAAGATTATCCAATACGATAAGGTAAGTTCAACGAACATGACATGGATTCGATTTCCCTCTGAAGATATTCCGAATTATTTGAACGATAATGTTACAACAAAATAACGAGAATTGTTACTATAATTTCTTAATATTTAATGTATTAACATTACATCAAAAACAGAGAATTACATATATGCAAAGTAGTACCATTAATTGTAATTGTATGGTAGACATTGAGAGTTACAAATTAATGTCGTTCTCTATTCAAACATGGTATTGCGTTCCGTTCGAGGTAATATTAAATAACCATTACCGAAATGAACATCGAAATCACGATTACAGTACCAGTGCAATTTTCCGTGATCACGCAACACTTCTATACATTCACAACGATTACTTCTTTTTGTCGTTCACATACTCGATTGATATGCATCGAAGTTTCAAGATCAAGATCACGATAAATATATCTCTAACGTTGGAAGTACATGCATAGTTCTACAATTACCAGTTTCTTTTTCTCTTTAACAATAAATTTGGAACTGCTTCGCTTCGGCAGAAAAGAAAGAAAGAAGATGGGAAAACGTAGCGACGCTTTTCAAGCCGTATTTAAAATTCATACACATAAACACGATCGCATAGCGACTTCGAATACAAATTGTATACAATATCATACAGTTAGTTTATATAATTTACTTTGCTCTGAAAAGTTCGTTAATTCACTTTATAAACATTACAATTTTCGTATATTCATCATCATCATCATGATCATCATCGTTGGTATAGTCAACCAATACTGTACACATGTATTTCAACTTGTTTTCATGTAACAGATAAGTCTATGTTGGCTTGAATTAAATTAGCTGATGGGCGGCAGGCATCATGGTGAGTCGAACTAGTCACTCGTGGTTATTCATTAGAAGACGATGACTCCCGCCTCTTTTCCGCATGTTTTTTTGTGAATTCCTCAGCGTTCTTTAAGAACTTCTTCCTATCCTTTAGGAATTCTTCACCGAGGTCTGTCCTCAATGCGTGTTCTGGTTCAGGATCATTTACTAACGCTATCAGAGCTTGTACAACTGTGAATGAATCAAACAATTCGCGTTTATTCCTTGATCTATAAGTGGTACACGTTTTAATAATATTTTACCTTGATCTGCTTTCGTAGCAGGTTTCCAATTTTCTGCGCTTATGATTGGTAAGCAAACCTGTCCCTTTTCATCCACATTAGGATGATATATTTTTGTTTTAAAGTTTATCCTCGGGGGCTTGAAAGGATACTCTGCGGGAAAGTTTATCTCAACACGAAACGCTCCTTTGTTATACGGCGGATTATCCTAAAATATTACAGAATATAATGAATGTCTAAAAATTGGTCGACCAAAAATGAATTGCAGGTACTGAACGTTTGTATAATTACATTAAAAAAAGTAAGCGTTTGATAATGATCCTGTTATGTACCGTTACAGATATGACTAGTTATAGCTGTCTACAAGCGAGATTAGGTTAGGTTACATCTCCAGATTAGAATGATACACTAAAACGTACCGGCAGTATGAGGCCTTGCCAAGTGAGAATATTCGACTCGTCTACTTGAATATTCGTAAAGTTTTTCATCGCGGAAGCTCTTAGATCACCGAGTTCCTAAAAAAAAAAAGAGCCAGGAAATTAATCATCATTTGAAACTGACGATAAAGTCCACTAAATAATTAAACAATCTTCAACAGAAGCAACAGAAGATCCAGCCATAGGCAGTAGAACTGAAAATTTGGGGTAGTTCATAGATAACAGTGGAAATATCAAGCGTATATGCATGCTGATGAAAAAAGTTCAGTGTCATCGGGAAGCCATGAAAATGATTTCCTTTGACCGTGTGTGAACACACAGTAAACGCGCCACAATTGTCGTACGGCGTTCGATTATGTTCTCACGATCGCGTTGCGATTATAATTCACAGCGAGAAGCAACGGACGAGAATTACCTTTTGCAATCTTTTCGTAGCTGCCATTTTGAAAATAAATTCCACTAAAAGCAGCAAAAGTTGTCAAGCCGTTCCGGGTGCGATGGCTTCTCGATTATTCGAACGTTCCCGACGTTCAGTCAAATACCCTAGCCTAAACTCCTCGACGCTAATCGTCGCAGTGCGAAACCCTATGAATTTTCGTCTGCCGCGTTTTGTGCCGCGACACTGCCTTCTCATCCGTGCAAATATAGATATTTACTGTTGATTATGCGAATACGAGTCCGCTCGACGTCGGCACGCTTCGCTGTGTGCACACGCGCACGCGCGCGTCGCCTCCCCACGTACGGAGCAGAGTTGGACAAGCTCGCTCCAGGCTTCCCCTTCTCCACGTCCATATTCCCCTCATGTAGGTTCTGATCTGGGGTACGAGGACGAGCATGCTTGTGTCTGTCGGTAAGTACGATTTCTCAAGAAGAAGTCACGTAATAAGAATATGTAATTATTTTTTATAGAGTGTCATAGTTATAATCTTACTCTGTTTCGAGAGGGACATTTTATTACGGATACCGGTTTTGTCCAGGTGGGGGCGCTTCTGACTTCTCAGGGTGACATTTGTTTCTTTTAGACGAAACTATATATTTTCGTTCAGCTAGACGTGCAGCCCAATCCGAAACGAATTCATTGATCATGATATGTTGGTCTTTCAAGGTTATTCAAGGTCGTTTATCATCGCTTAAATTCCATTTTCTCTGAACAGCTACAAAATTTTCCTCGTTGTAGAAATTTTTCGACATGGTCATAAGTCGGTTTGTGCTTTACAGAAGTAAGAATAATTATTCTTATTACGTGACTGTTTTTTTTTTTAGAAATCGTACTTACCGACGTGCTCGACGTCGTAGCCCAGATTACAACCTAAATGAGGGGAATGGACACGGAGAGGGGGAAGTCTGGAGCAAGTTGGCCGTCTCTATATACATGCAGAGTCCTACATGCCTGTGTTCGTCGTCGTGTAACCCTCGCTATCTTCGAAGAGACACTCGAATTGAATGGTGAAGTTCTCGGTTCTGCAATGAATCTTTCATTACTATACTACACGTACGTATAAAGTTTATTCAGATTGTCCGGAGGAATCGATTCATCATGTCGAAGGAGAATATCAATTTGCCAAAAGCTCCCAAAGATCTATGCTTCATGGAACTTGATTTCATTCAGGTGAGAAATTGTCTTTTGTTTGAACAGGATCATGTGTTGTACAGATTTTGAAACTGTTCTCTGCTTCTCAGGATGATTTCAATGTGGATACATTCCTTCAAGAGCATAGAGGGAATACAAAATTGGAGAGCATGCGAGATGATTTGGGGATATATTTGAAGCTACTGAGATCTGCCATGATTGATTTAATCAACAGAGATTATAATGATTTTGTGAACTTGTCCAGTAATCTGATCGGTTTGGATAAGGCTATTAATGATCTACAGGCACCTTTGGGTCAATTAAGGGAAGAAGTTATGGTAAAGCACTGTGGAATCTTGTATTAATATTTGTGTTTATATACACGTATGTGTTTTTAATACTTAGTCATTTCTGTTGTAGCAAGTGAGACAGACTTTAGATGATGAGATTATTGCAGTTTCCAATAATTTGAATGAGAATAAAAAAATAAGAGAGTACAAACAGAGTCTGTGTAGCTTACAGCATATTTATAAGTCATTGAACAAATTGTCTACAATATTATCCTTGGATGCCTTTCTTGAAAGCCCTGTTAAAATAGACATTCTAGAACAATCTGCTGCTGAATTTAATCAGCTAAAGTTTCACATGTGCAGGTGCAAGTTGGATATTATCAGTGACAAACAGAAGGCATGTGAGCAAGTGTACTGAGTTAATGAAATCTAACCTTGTTACTTTTGTTAATAATAACGAAATAATTCAATTTTAGGAAAGTGAACAACTAGAAGAATCTTATATGACACATCTGAATGAGTTTTTCTTAGCCTGTGTGCAAGAAAAAAATACTGGTTTATTAATTCGCTGCTTAAGGATTTATGTCACTCTGGATAAAATAAAAGATGCAGAGAATTTAGTGAGAAAAGAAATTGTCAGTCCACTCATTTGTGGTATAATATGTGCAGAAAACTTACAGATTGACTTGCTTGATCTGCAAAGTATATACAATAGATTGTTAAACATTCTGAGTGTAGAACTCAAACAACTTTTAGATATTACACTACATCCAGATAGGTATACATGTTATTCTATTGAAAGCATAAGTTTTATGTGTGTACAAATATAGACAGTACTAATTTTTTGTTTCAGAATTTGTGTGCAGGGTTTCAATTTCTTAGTAAATAGTTTTTGGATTGATGTGGAAGAGAAAATACAGCAGTATATAAAATGCATTTTTGCTCCAGGAGATCCAGTGCTGTTTCATATAGTAAGTTCACAGCTCTTCAATAATATTTTTACTAATGCTCTTCTAATGTTTTTACTAAGAGCTATTTCAGAAGAGTAATGTATACTATGTTAATAGTTGTTTTATAATTTCAGAGATATGTAGCAACCCTGGATTTCTTAGAGAAATTAGAAGCTGAATGTGTTACACCTAAGTCTTTGGTAGCTTTGAAAGAAAATTCACAATATAAAGACTTCCTGAAAAAGTGGAATTTACCAGTTTATTTTCAAATACGATTTCAAGAAGTAGCTAATGCAGTCGAAACAGTATTAATAGAACCGATATCACCTGCATCCATAAAAGGGTCCTTGGAAACTTTTACACAAAATGATTTTTCTCTCTATGCAACTGGTGTCGTTTGGGACAATCTGCAAAGAATTTGGAATGATGATATTTACCTTTACCAGATCTTTCATCGGTTAGTATTAAAATTAAAGACAATATTGGAGAGTCAAATTGAACACAAAAACTTAGTACCTTATTATGTTTAGATTCTGGAAATTTAGTCTCCAGATGTGTGCCAGATATCAAACATGGTCCCAAATAGTGCTCAAAGAAGTATATATTATAGTACATTAATTCCTTTCTGAAATAGAATATATAATTAATAAATCTTAATTATTTTTCTATTTTAGGTATGGCCAGTAGAAAATGAAGTAGGCAATTCAGTCAAAGCAGAACATTCCTCAAAGCTCAATTTTCTAATTTGTTTATACAAAGACATAGAAAAGTTTATAAAAATTCTTCCAAGTTTTTTGGAAACAGTTCAATCGAAACTGAAGAAAAAGATTCCAACAGTATTAAAATTACTAGAAGGTAATTATATACGACATTAAGCTTATTTAAACTTAACGATTATTCATATGTCTTTCCGTAGATTCTCTCAGTGAAACTATCAAGAATTTTGAAGCAATTTTGCCGCAAGTGACAAATGAAATAATAAACGAACTTTTGAAACAGTGTGTCACACATTTAAAGCAAGTCAGCGACATACCAAGATTATTTAGAAGAACAAACCGAGATGTACCGACGAAACCGTGCGTTTACGTGAAAAATGCACTTGCCTTCCTTACTAGTTTTCATATTGATTACAAGAAGGTGATACCGGATGATGTTAAATGTTGGCTGGAGTTGGCTCTGTCTTCTTTGACTGAACAGTAAGAAAATGACGATAGTGATTGTACTAAAACTTAAGAACGTAGCGCACATATATTCTGTTAGATATAAGGTAGTTGGTAAGAGACAGGGAGACGCACGCGGAAAACTGCAGCTGTGTTCCTATTGGTCGGCGCTAGCTACAAGAAAATGTATAAAAGAAGGTCACAAGACCCAAACAGTGGAGAGTTTTCGCCCAGCAGGTGTAGTGTGTGGACGATCTGTCAGGGTGCATCCAGGGATTCTCCGTACCAGGGACATCTGTAAAGAATAACAGACCGCTACCTACTCCCACTTGACATCTGCGTCCACTTCAAGGCTCACGAGAGTGAAACCTTTTGAGACCACGTGCCTATTGTATTTTCCGCGTGTGTCTCACGTAGATAGACAACCCTCGTTACAAGAATAATATTTAAGTTCCGCATATTTTGTAATTACAGTTATCTTGCGTCTGTGACGGATGTTTTAACTTCAGTGCAGAAGACTGAAGAGAGTCTGAGGAGACTAAAGAAAATTCGTGATAAATCTACTGGTTCCTTTTCTTCAGAAGTTCAAGGAATTAGCGATGACGAGAAAATACGAATTCAATTGCAAGTTGACGTACAAGCCTATACCAATATGGTAAGACTTATTTATTATTTTTGCTTTCTACAATGCACTACAGCTTTCCTATTTTAGATAAAGGAAATCGAGATTTCGACTTCAAATGTGCTCCACTTGGAAGAACTTTTACACGCTGTCGAAACAGCTACGAAAAGATAATATGTTACCCCTTCATTTCCTTTATTTATTGTTACCAAATGTACAGAAAGATTAATGTACATATTTTTCTATAATTATTGTAACGGTATCACTTTCGTTGTCCTCTCCTTGTTTTCAAAGATTTTCTGAAATCCTAAGAGATTCTAAGCATTCAAAGTACGATTTACTTAACAGACATTTAATGTATTATTTACATGGATATATATTTTTATGTTACAAAAGTTGTACTTATTATCTACTGGTTTGTTCATAAAATATGGAATTTCTTCACAATAAGCTCTGCTCCCAAGAATCACTTTGTGGCAATTCGATAATTGGTATCGCATCCTGGTGAGGGTAAGACGGATACCACCAATCTAGAATTTGGCAACTAACAACATCGTTTAAGATCACATAGTTTGTTAAAGAATTAGGAGTTTCAGACGTTCCGAATCCAAGCTGTAAGCGATGATCTTTGAAGCCTGGCATCAAAGTCATCGTCACTGATTGCAGAATCAAGCCAATTACCGGCGGCAATAAACTATACGTTAAACAAGTTACCTGTAAATTATAAGATTCAGTACATTCTTAACGTAATGCAAATTACAATCTTTTGTTTTGCAAAACGATAAATACCCTAAGTATTCTGTAACCCTCTTCCGTATTTATAGCTACATCCTCCAACATTTCGAGAAAATCTGTTTTTTTGCAATTTATTTTGGGTTTCTGTTTGATTGACCTATTGGTCGATTTCGGTATCTCTTTCAGCTTGAAATAAAAATACCATCGCATTTTTGCTTCCTAAGGAATTATCAATGATTAGTGATAAAGTTATCATGATGTTACATAGGTGCATTCATGTTGCTTACTTTATGCCACATAAGACAACAACGCCTTTTTACAAGAGAATGTGGCTCATCTTGTCTTAAGTAGGATACATCATCAACTTCTCTTTTTAAAGCAAAATAAGTGTAATGCAGTGTTCGTATGACACAAGCACGTAGTCCATGAGTACGAACCATACACTGTGGTTGAAGACGTTCGGGTAAACCAGGTACAAATTTGTAGTAACTGTAACCATATTTCATTAAATACCATGGGAATCTTTAGTCAAGAAACATTCATATTAAAGAACTTACGACTTATACAAGTGAAACCAAAATTTGCCTGTTGTTGTCACATGATAAGAACTTCTGCATATACGAGCAAACTTGCCAACAGTCTCTGGACTAATATACTCAGATATAATAAACCATATGTCCAATGGATAATCCACCCCTACACATAATTTATAAATACTTTGTTTTATGTTTCATAATTTACGTTTTCATTATATTTCTTATACTTATATGTTACCTTCTTCTTCTTTTTCGTCTGTATCTTTTTCTAGAGATTTAGCTTTTCTACTTCTTCTTTGAATCGCCAATGTACCTTTACATTACAAAAGTAGATTCTTGAAAGTAAATACTAAGTGCTTACGGACACAGCAATAAGTATATTTACAGAAATTTACCTTTGTTATTTTTTTTCAGTTTCCCTGTGTCAACTGTATTACTTTGATCACTTTCATCCATTTCACTCCAAAAGTATGTGTCTTCCTTCTGTGTTGTTACTTCTTGTTTCACTGTAAAAGAAATCATAAATGCTCACAGACAAATGAGTTAATATTTGTTAAGATATACAAATATGTTTTTTCTTTAATAAAAATGAAGATAACCTTCGGAGGTGATGTTAGTCACAGCCTTTTTGAACCTAGCATGAGTTCGTAAGGAATTGGCGAAATCGTCGATGGTCACATCTGTCGTAAAATCGTAAAACATAATACGAATTTGAGAAGAAAATATTTCGAGATAATGATAGAGTGATAACTAACCTCCAATCACTTTGTTACTCCCGTTTTCTGTGTTTACTTTTCTAGCACATTTTTTCCGTGAGATAGGCATATCGTTTAACGCTACGTTCCACTATCACTTTTAAAAATTAATCAGGTACCGGTTCTAAGAAAATAAAAACATTACATTTACAAGTATTTACATTAGCAACAGACGACACGGTGAGCACCCATCGTAACCTCCTGTCAAAATCGATAATCGAGTACAGATTTTATGTCAACTGTGCACACTGCAGCTGATATCACATCCACCTAACCTATAAATTATTTGATAATAACTGTTCGAAGCGAAAGAGGCAACTAAAATTTGTAGTGATCAACTCTAGGGCTCACAAAAAACTTTATAATAATTTCTACTGTTGATTATTTGTAGTTGCACGTGTTTCGTCGGTAAGGTTAGTACGTGAGTTGTACTGCATTTATTTAATTTCTGAAAAATAAAGGAATGACACACATGTAAATAATGTATAGGTATACTTTTTAAGGTTTATAGTAAAATGAGTCTTTCTACCGAAGAAGAGAAGCGAATTTTTCATTTTCTGCGACAACAGAATTGTTGTTCGAGATGTTGTTTTCGTTTCATTGGATGGAGAACACCTGAGTGCTACCAAAATTCTACTAAATTTGCTAAATCTGTAAGTTATAGTTGTAACAACTTTCAAAAGTTATGATATTATGCCATGTATTTCACAGTTAGGCTACATTGAAGAAGAGACTTCTTCTGTTGATGAAGAACCTTGTGCTGCCTGTTTAGGAATTTTACAAAACAAGACTCAAGAATCTATCCTTCAGAAAGTATGGTAAATTATTTCTCCTAAAGTAAATTATATCTTTGATGCAAATTTGAAACGATTTTGTAAACAGATTGAAAGTGAAGTTAAGAGACAAAATTATGACAGTGAGACATTTACATATGCATTGACAGTACCTGTATGTGTGTGTCTCAGAGAACGTTTGCTGCATATGCATTGCACATCAGAACTTAATCTCTCAGAAGAGATAACAGTTGCCTTTAAAACTAAACTACAAAATATTAAAGACATTTGGAAGTGGGTGGTCACTCCTAAAGTAGAACAGGCTATAAAAAAGCAGGTGGATTCAACAACACCTTCTGGGTTTCTTATTGAAATTATTTTATCCTATAAACATAATGAAACTGAATGTGAAACACTGTAGGTTACAAAAGTCATTTTGTTTCTATTTCAAGTAGAGTGTACCCCTAACAGTATGTCTTTCATTGCAGATTAAGCACATACAAAGGCACAAGTAGAACAGGGAATAAGCGAAAAAGAAAGTGCAATGATAACAGATATAGCAGGAAGAGTATAGAAACCTTAATGTCCATAATACCAGATGTAGAATTTACAAAGTACTTCAAAGCTGTGTCTCTTAAAACAACTGAGAATGTTACTGTAGAAAACATAATTTGTTCACATTCGAGTATTTTTGTAGGAGGTACTGTGTTGTATTAGCAATATGATTTTAATGATAATAATTGCATGATTATTGTTCTGTAATTTTAGGCCGTTACAATAAGCTTTCAAGAGAACTCAGTCAAACACCATGGTTCATAAATGGTGAAAAAAAAATGCAAACATCCGTTCAGGACATACTTTGCAATCCTATTGCTGAAGCAGTTTTAGCTCAATGTGAGCCAGTAATTTTCTACTGTCTGTTTGGGATACCTTGTATAATTTTATATAATGAAAATTATTGTATTTACTTTCAGCTATTAAGTTTTTATCATCTGGAAGAGAGGACGTGGATGTTAGGAACATAAACTCAGGTCGACCATTTGCAGTCGAATTAATTAATCCTAAAATGACTAAAATAACAGAAGAACTGTTGTCAAGTCTAGTCAAGAAAGTAAATCAGTCCTCCCAACAAGTACAAATCACGTCTAACTTGAAAGTTTTATCGAGGCTCGACTTGAAAAAATTGAAAGCGGGTGAAAATGTTAAGACGAAGTTTTATCGAGCGCTGTGCGTATGTCGTAATATATCCAAAGATATGTTGCCGCTTGAGGAATTGAATAATCTTAAAAGAGTGAAAATTGTTCAAAAAACACCGGTTAGAGTATTACATAGAAGGCCTCTGAGTCCTCGAGAGCGTTTCATTTACGAGATGAGAGCCCGTTGGGCAAAATCTCAAGAGTTGAAATCATTGTTACATACCATACAAGAAGACGCAAGTATGTTTTTCATATTGGACATTAAAACACAAGCTGGAACGTACGTGAAAGAATTTGTTCACGGCGATTTCGGACGAACTAAACCAAGTTTGTGCGACATTCTTAAAACCGAAGTTGATATTGTTGCATTGGATGTAACAGGAATTAACTTAAACTGGCCATAAAAACTGTTTTAGTGCATGACAATTTTTAACATGATTGTAAAAAGAAATGTACATATGTTTTTTATTGCATTTCTATGTGGACTGCAATTGCTTTTGGAGATCCGTTTTTAAATACAAAATGTACAATTTATCGTGAATAAGACAGTTCTTTTTGTTTCCTTTATACATGCACTAATAATAAGTAATTCTCCTATAAAAAAAGATTATATAAAACTTTATTTTTATAAAATCGTTTCGTATACGAAGAATTTTATTCTTAAGTCAAATGAATAGTTTACATCAACGAGCATCCTTGTGCTTTAAAATCCAAAAATGTTTCTTCACTGCCGCCATGGAAATTCGATGCGTGCTTTTGCGTTTGATTAACTGGAATTCAGATGCAAATTAATATTTACTTACAGGCAGAAATATGATAAGAAAAACAAAGAAATTACGTTTGATATAAGATCTTTAGCCCCAGCTGTAATCTGTTCTGGCCACTGTATATTCAATGTCTTTATTTTTACATATGTTTCTTGTTGTGAGTCACTTAGGAATGGCGGCCTGCCCACTAAAAATTCGTAACACAAAATACCCAAACACCAATGGTCAACATATATATCGTATGTTTGGCCTGTTACCATTTCTGGTGGTAGATAATCCAGTGTTCCACACAATGTGTTTCTCCTGTAATTATTAACGACATTAAAACTGTCTATTTCTTTTCCAACTTATTTATATGAAATACTTCTGAATACACTCACTTGGATGAGGGTGCATGAACAGACCACCCAAAGTCTGCCAATTTAATATCCCCTTCGTATGTTAATAACAAATTTTCTGGTTTTATGTCCCTATGAATTACATTATTTTTGTGACAGTATTCTAAGGCATCTGCTACTTGGTAAGTGTACTTTGCAGACAAATGTTCATTAAATCTTTCATTAGGTTGACGTTTCAGTTCTTTATACAATTCTCCTCTGGCAGCAAATTCTAGTACAAGATAAATTCTCTTATGGTCATGGAAGTATGTCTGCATTTGAAGAATGTGAGGATGCCTGAAAATGCATTCACAATACACATTAAAATACAAAAAGAAAATTACATAGAAGATCGAATGTATTTACCTTAAATGTGTCTGAATTTCAATTTCACGCATTACTTGCTTCTCCACGCGTCCCTTCATTAATTCTACTTTATACAAAGTTTTTAAAGCCACCATGTACTGAGTGCTTTTCTCTCTAGCTAAATAAACACGGCCAAATTTACCTCGACCCAGAGGAGCTCCAATTTCAAAATCATTCAAGCTCCATTGGTATCTACAAAATCAAATAAAGTTCTTTAAAGTACAGTGAAAATATATAGAACATTTATTACAATGATACAATTGGTTTTACATACCTTGGACCTCTACCTTCAACGTGCTCTTCCATTTTGTGTAAAGTATCAAGAATAAGTTCCTTAAAGTCGGTTGGAACATTGGAAGGCAATTTAAATGCATCAATATTAATCATGACGAAGTTTATCCTATTAAAAAACAATGTTTCAATTATATATTTCTCTTACATGCATTTGCATATTGAATTGCAACAAAATAAATAATTTTGCAGATTTTCATGGACTAATTGTGTTTCTTTATTATTCAATTGTCAGTAGTGTCATAACTCATTTACCTTAAAATAACTGTCAATGATAACTGTCAAAGTCTAGTATTTAAAATAATATCGTTCAAGGAGACGCGAGGCTTTGTTGTGGTCCTCAAGTTCAGTACTTTACCTCCCTTTTTAACTGACATTTTTGAATCAAACTTTGCCGATGGCAGCGCTATCTATGACACTTCCTACATTCGTAAAGTATGTTTCACGATTACGTCTTAGCATTTTAAAAATTAATTTCACAGAAATTCTGTATATCAAAACTATATTTAGAAGTTGAGTCACACAATGAACAATTCTATTCGAAATAAATAATAACTTTTCTTTGGAGTCTCCTCCAGGTGGACCAATCAAATTTCATAAATTTATTACGAATGCAAATTTTCGTGAAAGTTTCCTGTCTGCGTTTCATGTGCACCATTGGCCACCAATCGTAAAATAGTGTCTGCTGATCAATTTTGACGTTTTGTGCTGAATTTTTGACAGAAATCTCTAAAGCAGACTCAAAATGGTAATTAAGCACATTTCATTTTAATTATCGAAATTTCTAGGATGTCCAATTTAAGTATCGCGACAAATCTTATCCTATTCCCATTGATTCACGGTAAAAAAAACATTGGTCTATGTGGTTATCGTTATCAGAATGATTTACGAAGCAAAGAAAACTTTGTTTTTCTAACAGTATACATACAGTTTTGTTTACTGTGTTTTTAGGGTAACGAAAGCTCTCTGCCTATGGAACTATGTTCAAACTGTAAGTTGATGAGAAATATTATTTTTGTTTCATTCCAATAACCTATTGCTCTTCCATCGAATTTGATTAAAAAAGATAATAATTCACTCTATAACAACTTGAATGAAATTATGAAATTTCAAATTCTATGGAATAAATGTTGTGGTCACATCTTGTGATAAAAACAGCTTTGTTTCTGATCTTTAATTGATGCATTGCTTCTGATTTATTTTTATCATTGACTAAACATAGCACCTGTAAGATGCTAGGTATAGTGACTACTATCATTTCATTCTGTTGTGGCACTATGTATTATGCATTTTTGTTGTTGTTTAATAATAAATCTTAACAGAGTTGCCAAATGTTTTTGAATTTGATAATATTTATGTATCCCAGTCGATATGGATGAAATTAGAAGACTGGGAAAACGGTTTCGGAAGTTGGATCTGGATAATAGCGGTGCATTGAGCATCGATGAGTTCATGTCATTGCCAGAGTTACAACAAAATCCACTGGTACAACGTGTGATAGATATATTTGATGCTGATGGTAATGGGGAAGTAGATTTCAAAGAGTTTATCCATGGTGTTTCTCAGTTCAGTGTTAAGGTATATGCTTCACTCATAATAATTAAGAAAAATTAAACAATGTATCTTAAAAATCTTTTTTCTTTTTATTATGCAGGGTGACAAGGAAAGCAAGCTAAGATTTGCCTTTAGAATTTATGATATGGATAACGATGGTTTCATAAGCAATGGAGAATTGTTCCAGGTATTAAAAATGATGGTAGGCAATAATTTGAAAGATACACAGCTTCAACAAATTGTTGATAAAACAATATTATTTGCGGACAAGGATGAGGATGGTAAAATTAGTTTTGAGGAATTCTGTTCTGTGAGTAGTAAACTTAAACAAAGAACAAATGATAAGCGGTATAATTGTATAATATCTTATATTATGCATATTTTCAGGTTGTTGGTAATACAGATATTCATAAGAAGATGGTGGTTGACGTTTAACGAATCAAATTCTGTAAAATACATTAAATACCTACACATGGTAATATCAATTTAACTTTATAAGCTCCATTACTAACAACAGATTTATCGGATAGTTCTAAGTAACAAAAACAAAAACTCTGCGTAGGATGAGATCATGAAATGTTTACTAAGTCTTCAATCAAGCCAATTTATATACATAAGTTGGTCACAGTTCAAATTTTTTCTATAGCTGTCATACATATATTAGAAACAATTGACCACCAATTTTCTAAAATTCTGCACACCTGCTAACCATTGTACAATTCTACTATTTACAAGCCAGCATATTTTGTTACATTATGTATTTATTTTTAGTTGGAAAATGTTGTATCTATGCAATAGTTTTGTTATTATTTTATAATTTATAATTTTTTTTTTTAATGAATGCGAAGCAAGTTGTGAAATAATTTGGGAAGAACTTTAGAAATACAGTTATACAAATGTAGGACGTGTAAAACGAAAAGAGAAACATTAAAGCATAAGTCTTTCCACTGTTGATTATGTGCAATATATGTAGCAAAAAATTTGCATTTTTTACTAACTGTGTTTCTCTAGTTTTTCAGTAAAACGTCGTTAGAGTTAGACAAATGGGAATACCGTGTTTATATAAGAACGTGGACTCGTTGCGTTGGAGTCCAGAAATAATGAATCTCTAAAAATATTTTTAATCAATTTTGAGATGCGTATTATAACATATATTTATTTCCAATTGCTATTAATTACGTATTCGAAAGTATAATAAACAATTAGATCGACGATCGTCAGCATCCAAGTGGATTTTCGTGTTGGAAAAGCGAACCTTGCCATAGAAAATCTGTTTTTACCGCGATTTTGAATAAGACTGAAACACGAACTATTAGCAACTTTCGAATGCGCAATTATCTTTTATTAACAAATTCTATTTATTCATTGTGTGATTATTAAAGAGGTAATATACTACAAAGAGAAAGAAGGAAGGAACACACAAAGATCTATGATACATGATTTTACTCTATCATCAGATTGTTTATAAATGTACGTGTTATGAAATCTTAATGTTCAATCAAAGTTCAAAATCATAAGCTATGTTGAAATAAATCTATGTAACATCTATGTAAAATCTGATATTTCAGGACCATCATTTCTTTTCCTGTTTTATGTACAATACATTGTAGTATAATGATCAGTGTATGGAACACTGTATCTTTAGTTTTCTAATAGCAGCCATGCTACACAAATACAAAAATCGAAGGCCGCGATATCTATTTTAGTCCGGCATCGAAAGACATAATCGATGATTATTCTATTTATGAATCATAATCAATATCTTTAAACGCAAAAACAGGTTAGAGGGAAGGTACATCACTTCGATATAATTACAAATTTTTTTGAAGGGTTTATTTAAATTAACATTACTGGCAAACCATCAGCTGTTATTCGATACCTGTGTTTGCTATTCCACTGACTATTCGAATTTCCCGCCGAAATACAAATTTCAAAGCGCGTAACATTAGAAATACGCATTCACGGACATATTTTTACATGACATATTTTCGTACATGCAATTAGTAGAACGCGCAGGTGAAGTTTCATCAAATATTATAAACTGTTTGTATGTTCTCGAGCAAGTTGGATTAAAGCAGCTACGATGATTGCTAGCGTGATAGATTCCGATCGAAATCTAATGAAGAACCGCTGTCAACGATGACATGTTTCACGAGCGGTTGGCAGGCCTGCTCAGCTCCCTCGTCCTTCTCCTCTTCATTGTTGCTTGTTTAGTGGCCGGTGTGTGTTTGCGTTTTTCGTTGTTTCTCGCGTAAGGTCTCGCTGCAGGTTGTAGCGGTCGCAGGAGCGTCCGAGGACAAAATTATCGTAAGCGCACGTAACGGCGCGGACATGGAGAACTTGGAGGAGGTGTTGCAGGCGCTCGACGAGTTTCAGAAAATGCGACCGACCGAGATACCCAGGGAACTAGAGGATTACCTGTGCTGGGTGGCGAAAACCGGTGATCCGGTCTACCAGTGGTCCCTGATCAAAACACTGTTCAGAGAAAAACTCACTCGAGTGATGACTGACTTCTACGAGAGCTGTCCAACTCTAGAACTTGCACCTTGTCCCAATGTGGAACACTTCAACTATGACACCATGAAAAGCAACCTCCTGGAGCGACTAGAGTCCTTCGCCAATGCTCCCTTCACTGTACAGCGGATCTGTGAACTGCTAACAGCACCGCGTAAGGAATATAATAGGGTCGACAAATTTATGCGCGCCATTGAAAAGAACATCTTGGTTGTTTCCACTAGAGAACCAGGATCCATAGCTAGGAGGAACGAGAATGGAGATGGTATGGTGAACGGATCTGTGGATGAAGACACTTCTGTTACGCAACCTCCTCAGGATGTTGAAATGGAATATTGGGAAAAAGATTGTCCATCTACCGTTACCATCAGCGTTCATACCGTTGAGAACGAACCTCCTATGTTGCATACTGTCATACCGACTACCACTGTAGTTAAAAATGTGTTTGGAACGGAGGAAGCTTCACATGATAAAGAGTCGACAGCTTCGAAGTCAGATATTCCTGGGTCTAATTTTATACCTGCTACCTCAGAGTTCTCTGGTGTTTCCAGTTTAACCTCTCAGACACAGTCTCAAGATTCACAAATTAGTCACACAATACAAAATTTGTCTACCATAGTTCCTGAACCTTCTGGAATTGTAGGGGATGTTCCTGAAGCTATCATGAACGAAGATACCAGTTCTCAACCTAGTTTAGACTTGGAGAATGATGAAGGAGACGCTACAGAGTCTACAAGGAAATTACAAACCACCTTTCAAACAAAGGACTTCAGTTCCAATGAAAATAAGTCTTCGAAATTTTATATAGATAATTCTAAGGTAAATGAAAAACCTCAAGCAATGCCAACCCAAGAAGAACCGACTAAATCGGATATAGAATCTAAAACAATATTGGATAACAAAGAATCTGTCAGTCCAATCATTGAAAATCTCCTAAGTACTTCTAGTGAAAATGTGGAAGAAACAACGAAAAGTGCAGAAGCAGAAAACGTGCAGACAGTTATTGATACATCCGGTACAAATGTAGAGGAGAAGGAATCTATAGAAAATAATAGCATAGGAACACCTACAAGTGGTTCAGAAAGAACAGCTGACATTTTGTCCACTGGAAACACAATACACAGGAAATCAGAATCAGAAATTAATTCAGGAGAAAGTACAGCAGTGAATACAACCACAGACATGTCCATGGACACAGAAAATTCCAAAAATCAAAGTAAAAAAGTGGAAGCATCAGATGATTCAAAACCCATCGTAGAAGAACCGTGTTCGAAGGACAATATGAGAGAAAACTTAAATAGTAATCAGGAGAAAGACAAATTGACCATAACAGAAGCCATGGAAGATGAAACCAGAGGAGTGAAATCTATGGTACCAGATCCAATTCCAATTGTAGAAGAACCAAAAGAAACAGAGGCTGTCAAGGAGAAAGTAGCACATGGTTCTTCGATCGTGGAAATATCTGAAGAAGCTGAAAATGAAAGTTCCCCAGAGACATGTAAATCGGAGAATACTAATAAAATGTTCATTGAAAATAGTGAAGCAATAGAACTGGAAGATAAAAATGTAGAAATTAAGGTAAAAGATGAGGATGCAGTGATGGAAAATGCTACTGATAAAAAAGAACAGGAACCGGTAGAATTAATGGATGTTGATGAGGAAGAAACATCAGCATACCAACAGGATAACGAACCAATGGAGCAAGAAATGGTACAGTCATCTAATAGTTAATGATGCGTAAGAAGGAGGTCCTATTACTTGTACTACTTGATTTTTATTTTATCAGGAAATATTAAAAAGAAAAACTTGTCTGTGTAAGAAAATCCTTATTATAGTTCAAGTATGATTTATACAACTTCCTATTAAGTGATTTCACGCGCTTTTATAAGACACATAAGGACATATTATAAGATTTGGAAGGAATTCTATGATTATATATTGTTTACAGATTCATTGATTTTCTAATTGTAATTAAATCAGGTAAATTTTGGTATTTACTTGTACAGAGACTTATCGGTACGAATTTCTACGCTCCCATAGGAAGCCAAACCATTACCCATTCTCAGAAACAAGTACGACCAGTATCTTTGACTATGATTTACATTCAGACTGATTGGGATCGATTTGTAAAAAGTTACTTGGCGAATTTGTATACAGATGAAGTTTCTACTTATGGTACGGCTGTGCTTGTCACTGGAGCATACGAAATTCTAACGCGGCTCCTAACAAATATGACGTGTGATACATATAGAGAAACAAAGAAGCATTTTAAGCATACATTCTGGCGATTTGAAGTACTTTTTACCGGCGAATGTAACGAGAAGTTTATCAACAAGAACGATTGGTCTCTCAAATGAATCAGAGAATCAATTGATTTTCAAAGAATATAAAAGAGACAAAAACGCGACAGCATCGGAATTTTAATATACTTGTTAAAAACAAATTTTCACAAAGACTACCGAAAACTACGATCAAGTGTACCAAGCTAATGTTAAGATCAAAGCACAGATTCCAGTTTATGATTCAGAATGTAATCAATGAACGAATGTCTTTGTTACGTGTATTTCCTACATAGAGAAACATGTAAAGCGTAGCAAGGATAAAAAGTTTCAGTATCTTTTCCCACTTTAGAGAAACAACCATCGCTGGTTCTCTTTACTCCTTGCTGTGCTTTGCGATAGAGAAATAATATAGTTGAGAATACTTATTGTGAACATGGAAATCTTAATGCTCTTCTTTCTTAACGAAGAAGACCTTATTGAACAGGCTCGTGTAACAATAAAAAAAAATCTGGCCAATTCAATGAAAACAATTGTTGCTTTTGATTCAGTCTTTGTATTGAATATTTTTCAGAGTGAGCACGAGCCTAGAGAGGTAGATTATCACGAGGTAATCGTAGTAACGGGATATTAATTTAAAAATGACATAGATCGATAATATAAGACATTAAATAACTTAAAATAGCAGTGTACATTATTTTATAGGAAAATATACAAAAAATTATTACCAAAGTGAACATTATTTATAATACCTGCCTTACAAACCTTAGATCAAATGAAATTATTATACAGCTTCGTGATTTTTATATCGAGTCACATCTTGTATAAGTATTTCTTGTATGTTAACACAAATTATTTTAATACATTGAACGAGTGCGTATCGAACTACAATGCTTCATTCTTCGAATTCTGATGAATATATCCTCTATCAGCGACTTTATACTTCCTGTTGACGGATGAGACACGACAATGAATTTGTCGACTATTGTAAACGTTATTTAAATATATACACCTTTGTTTGTAATATTTGAAGTCTCTTAAGAATCGACACGCTGTCGAAAATGGAATCATCATCAGTAACTAATACGTAATTGATAGATTACAGAGTAACACATTGTATTTCGGAAATTAAATTAATAAATTTATTAATTATTTATTACAAATGTTATGTGACTTTCTATGACCTTTGTAAATTGTTTTTTTCAACAACTGCCAGCCACTTTTTCTGTACACAGAGTATCTTAGACTTTACATGTATGTGTGTGATCTGGTAACATATCAACAACCATAATTGCAATAATTCAAGAGAAAGTTTGATGCTGAACCAATTTGTAAAAGTAGCCATCGCTTAAACTCATCAGTTCTTTGTACGTTCCAGTTTCCGCTACTTGTCCCTGATTCAATACTACGATTTTGTCAGCATTCTTTATTGTACTAAGTCTGTGAGCTATAGTCAACACCGTTCGTCCTTGGACGGCTTTCTCCAAAGCTTCCTGTACAAAATGTTCGCTTTCCGCATCTAAGGCGCTGGTAGCTTCGTCCAGTATTAAAATTTTTGGTTCCTAAATAAAAGTAAAATGTTAGAATATTAATTTTCAATGGTTCAATGAAACATATTCATAATGAACAGCACTGTAACAAACAATAACTTCAGTAATTTTACCTTTATCAGGGCCCTCGCGATAGCGACTCTTTGCCTTTGCCCTCCACTAAGAGTAATACCTCTCTCTCCAACTACAGTGTCTAAACCATCAGGCATATTTTTAGTGAACTCCAAAACATGAGCACGACTGGCTGCATCTTCTACATCACATTTTGATGGATCTTCTACTCCATACAATATATTTTCTCTTATGGTACTGCTAAAAAGAATCGGTTCCTGAGCAACAATGCTGATCTGTGATTTTAGCCACATAGGGTCGAGAGATCTAAGGTCATGATTGTCTAATATTATACAGCCTGAATTAGGATCATAGAATCTCAAGAGCAGCGAGGCTATCGTGGATTTTCCAGAACCTGATGATCCGACAATCGCGACTACCATACATTTCGGGATCTTTAAACTAAAATTTTTCAAAACCCATGTAGTGTTCCTGGTCGGATAGGCGAAATTCACGTTCTGAAATTCAATATCACCTGACAGCGGGGTCTCCAGAATCTTACCACCTTGAATAGGTATCGCTGACTGTCTCTCGATCAATTCGACTAAACGTGCGTTAGCGCCCAGAGCTTTATTTAATTCGCTATAAAACGAGGACAATCCGTTCGTGGAGATTGCTACATAGGCAGCATACATTAAGAATGAAATTAAGCTCCCGATCGTGAGAGACGAGTCGGAGACCATAACTCCGCCATAAAACAAAACAGACAGTATGATAACGTTTCCTGAGAAACCGGTTAATCCGAAGAATATTCCTCTGTACAAATTTTCCTTGTAGCAGACTTTCAACAAGTCCTCTATCTGAGAAGCGTAATGGTTTACTTCTCGCACCTCTTTACCGAAAGCCTTTACCGTTCGTATATTACTAATTTTCTCTTCAGCCGTTGTGTTCAGTACTGCTAAATTATTCTGTATGTCTTTAGAAACTTTCTTTAAGAATCGGCCATACACTAAGGATAGACCAGCAAGTGGTGGTACAATAGCTAAACTCAGTACAGCCAATTTTGGTGAAGCATAAAACATCATGGATACTCCACTGATACACATAATAGTTGACCTCAGACCATCAGATACGTTACTAGTTAATGCTGTGCTAATTAATTGCGTGTCACCTGTAACAGAACTTCCATTAGTTCCACATAAACATGAATAACAAAATATTCTATACAAATATATATACCTGACAATCTACCGACCAATTCTCCTGTGCTACACTTATCAAACATAGCCATTTCTTGACGAAGAATAGCAGCATACAGTTGTTTTCTCAAGGACTGAGTGATCCTGTGTCCTGTTGAGGACATTAAGTATACTCTGCCAAAATTGCACAAACCTCCGATGACAAATATTCCGAAGAGAGCTACGCACAGTCGATCAAGATTTTCTCTCATGCGTTTCTTGTCGCTCGTGTAGATAATATCGACCAGTTTTCCTAAACAAAAGGGTACAGCCATTGTGACGGCAGATGAGATTATTAACAAGGTAATGGCACCGAATAATCTCCATTTCTCTGGTACTGCTAACATGATCAAATTTTTCAGCTCAGATGATTTCTTGGTTCTGCTCGCCGAACGTGCTGCGGAGCTTACGACCTTCGTTTCCAGGGCATTGTTCCCGTGATGTCTTAACGTGGTGAAGATGCATGTTCTCCCGTACACCCTGATCGACGGCACCAAACATGTATGCAATTGTTTACGTGTGATCGTCACGCTGCAATATCCTGATTTCGGTAGAACGATACTTCTGGTGAGCAACGTTCGCAATAGTGTCATTTTCTAACGCTACCATAAACGATACCATTCACAAAACTAAAAGTCATTGAATCCGCTGTTTCGTCACTAACGTGAGTCCTTGTAGGTTGGGAAATTTCGAAACTGAAACTTAAATAGATCGATCGTTATGCATCGTAAATCTTATCTGTTGATTATGTATTCGTGCGTATTATAGTTTAAATTGATAATCATCAGTCATTGATTCTGCTGTCGGAATTAACGCATGATTTTGTCATTTGAATATGAGGGAACAAAATATACCCCTTCGGTCACGTGGTTACTCAAATACTACATGAATGACTTAATAAAGAAATCGTAATATGTGAGTTAAAGATTGTTTTCCTACAAATGAAAACGCCGATGTTTTTGAAAGTTACAAATTTCTTATATGTCGATTAAAAATTATTATAATTATCGATTTATAATTTTGTACCAAGGAAGACTTATTGAAACGTTGCATTTCATGCTGACTCTAAAAAAGGTTGTTGAAAAAACATTGAGAATCTGTAGAAAAATTAATTAGTATTCTTAGTATTTTATAATTCTGAAATTTGAAATTACAACAAAATATGATTTCGAGTGAAGGGTGTAGTCTGCACATTAACAGTTCCTCTTCGATAAAGGACAGACTGATCAGTATCCAGATGAAGAATGTATTTAAATAAATATTCGAATAAAATCATTTCATTTAGGTATATATTTTGTCTATGCTGAAAAAGAATACTACAGTTTCGTGTGTGTGGATAAACATTAATTTAGTGTAGTTGCGTGAAGGAGTGCTGAATGGTGGGGGAAACATAGCGAAGCGCACAATTCGGTTGAGCAATCTATCTACATATATATAAACCGATATTGAGGTTATAAACTCAATATAGTTTTCACGAAGAACGCACTTTTGTGATTTGAAAAGTATACGGAGAATTAATGATTCTAAAGTAGCTGGATCAACTGTGCGTACATGACACATAGAGCATGAGTGATAATTAGGTTTATCTACGAGACCAACGCGGAGCATGAAGACACGAAGGATGTGCGTGACAGCGGTTGCTCCGTTATAATATAATGCAAAATATATTAAAAGCATATTCCGTCAGGGTAAGCTAGGTAGCAGCAACGATTACGAAAATGTTGCATCGTAGTAGAAAATTCGTGTGATGTCAAGTAGGTATGTTGAAGTTATCTAGCACGAATTTACATGATCTTATAGTACATACCGTACTTGTAACTGATATCTTGTTCTTTCAGATATCATTACAAGAGTACAGACAGAAATAAAATTGGACAGTTGTTGCTGGTAAACTTATAACAATGTCGAGCATTCTTGTACAGCAGTTTGTCCAAAGACTAAAATCCAGAAATGAAGAGGCTCGCAATAAGGCTGCTAGAGACCTATGTCTCTATGTTAAAACAGAGCTGCGAGAAGCTTCGCAGGAAGAGATTACGGCTTTTATGGATGAATTCAATCACCATATATTTGAAATGGTGTCCGGATCAGATGTAAATGAGAAGAAGGGAGGAATATTAGCCATAGTTTGCCTTATTGGAGCAGATGTAGGAAATATTAACACGAGAACCATAAGATTCGCAAATTATCTGAGAAATTTGTTACCCTCCACCGATGTGGGGGTTATGGAACTAGCTGCTAAGACTGTTGGAAAGTTAGCTCTGGTGTCAGGTACTTTCACAGCAGAGTATGTAGAATTTGAAGTAAAACGTGCTTTTGAATGGCTTGGCGGAGACAGGCATGAAGGTAAAAGACATGCCGCTGTTCTCGTTTTAAGAGAACTAGCTGTCTCTATGCCAACATATTTCTTTCAACAGGTTACTCCATTTTTTGAGCTCATATTTAACGCGATACGCGATCCGAAACCTGTGATAAGAGAAGGTGCTGTAGAAGCATTACGAGCTGCTTTGGTTGTTACTGCTCAGAGAGAAACAGCAAAGCAGATGCATAAGTCACAATGGTATAAACAATGCTATGATGAAATCGGAGCAGGATTCGAGGAAGTGTACACGAGAGAAAGAGGAGTAAACAGGGATGACAGAATACATGGTTCGCTTTTAATATTAAATGAACTACTGAGGTGTAGTAACATTCAATGGGAAAGAAATTATGAAGCTTTAATGGAACGATTGAATTGCTCCACGCAACAGAACGAGAATGACATACTGTCACTGATGCCGCGATTGAAGACGACTATAGTGTCTAAATGGTCCAGCTCGTTTCAAAGTTCTTCTAGCTCTCAGCACACGTTGTATCTAGCGCACGAATCAGCAGTTTGTCGTCTTCTGATACAGGAACGTTTGGACGTTATTTACAACGATGTAATGAATCAGAGAATGTCCAAGAATCCTCACATTCAGCATGCCCTGATGATGTTGTTGCCGAGACTCGCGGCGTTCAATAAGGAAAAATTCACGAAAGATCATCTGAAAGAATCCTTGGCGTATCTCTTGATGATACTACGTAGTAGGGAAAAAGATAGATACGCCGCGTTCACTACAATCGGGTTTATAGCGGTTGCAGTAGAGGATTCGATCAATCCCTACCTTTCTAAAACTATGGAGGTAATCAAGAGTTTATTACCCTCTAAAGAAACATCCACGAAAAAGCGTGGCACCTCCTTGGAACCCGCAGTGTTCGTCTGCATAACTTTATTAGGACACGCGGTGAAGCAAGTTATAGCAGCCGACGTACGGGACTTACTAGAGCCTATGCTCACGACAGGCTTGAGTCCAATTCTTACTACCACTCTCAGAGAACTGGCTCACAGTGTTCCATCGTTAAAGCCGGATATATCTCAAGGACTTTTGCGAATGTTGTCTCAAGTGTTGATGCAGAAGCCTTTGAGACATCCGGGTGCACCGTGGACTGCAACCAGCCCTATTTCTGCTCCACCCACTGAAGTAGACATTCCGTCTACGGTTCTAGCGCTGAAGACCTTGGGAACGTTTAATTTCGATGGTAACCCGCTTCTGCAATTTGTAAGAAGGTGTGCAGATCACTTCCTCAAATCTGAACATGCAGAAGTTCGATTAGAGGCTGTAAGAACGTGTTCAAGGCTGCTGCGATTGGCGCTTAATCAACCGGGGCCCACTGTAACCAACACTGTTTCTACTGTACTTGAGAAATTGTTGGATGTAGGTATCACGGACACTGATCCAGACGTCAGACTCTGGGTCCTAGCTTCTCTGGACGATTCTTTTGATATTCATCTGGCCCAAGCGGAGAACCTTTCTGCCCTTTTCATTGCGATGAATGACGAAATGTTTGAGATCAGAGAACTGGCAATCCGTACGATTGGACGATTGAGCACGATGAATCCAGCCTACGTTATGCCATCTCTTCGTAAGACGCTCATACAGTTCTTGACAGAGTTAGAACATTCGGGTATGGGTCGTAACAAAGAACAAGCCGCTCGCATGTTGGACCACCTGGTCGTCAGCGCGCCGAGGCTCATCAGGCCCTACATGGAACCGATTCTAAAGGTCCTCGTTCCAAAGTTGAAGGAGCCTGAATCAAATCCTGGCGTAATTTTGGCTATATTGCGCGCTATCGGTGATTTAGCAGAAGTGAACGGTGCTGAAATGCAGCAGTGGATGCCTGAACTTTTATCCATACTGCTTGAAATGCTGGTCGACGCCAGCTCCCCAGAAAAGAGGGGAGTCGCTTTGTGGGTTCTTGGACAGTTGGTTGGAAGCACAGGCCATGTTGTAAAACCGTACATGCAGTATCCTTCGCTATTAGACGTTTTGATCAACTTTCTGAAAACAGAACAGCAGCCTATAATTAGAAGAGAAACTATCAGAGTTCTTGGTTTATTAGGTGCTCTGGATCCCTACAAACATAAGATGAATCTGGGTCAGATCGACTCACAATTGGACACCCTGACTTCCATGGCTGATACCAAAAGCGAGACTGAAAACACGCAGGACTTAACGACCAGCGAGATGCTAGTGAACATGTCCTCGTCGACTTTAGAAGAGTATTATCCAGCGATCGCGATTGCAACGCTGATGAGGATCATTCGCGATCCAACGTTGTCGCAACACCACACCATGGTGGTTCAAGCTGTGACTTTCATATTCAAGAGCTTGGGCATCAAATGCGTACCTTATATTTCTCAAGTGATGCCAAGCTTTCTGAACGTCGTTCGAACCGCGGATGTTAATTTCCGCGAGTACTTGTTTCAGCAGCTGGCTATCCTGATCGCCATCGTGAAGCAGCACATCAGGAATTACTTGGACGATATATTCAACCTGATCAAAGAATTTTGGACGGTGAACAGCCCGTTGCAAAGCACTCTGATACTCTTGGTGGAGCACATCGCTGTGGCGCTTGGCGCGGAATTCAAGATTTATCTGCCACAACTGATGCCTCAAATATTGAGAGTTCTGACTCATGACACCAGCAAGGCCAGGTCAGTCACGGTGAAGCTTCTCCTGGCGCTCCAGAAATTCGGGAACAATCTGGACAATTATCTTCATCTCGTTCTGCCTCCCATCGTGAAACTGTTTCACGCTACCGATTGTCCGCTACCGGTGAACAGAGTAGCCCTTGAAACGGTCGATCATCTGGCCGACACGCTGGACTTCACCGATTTTGCATCGAGGATCGTACATCCTCTGGTACGAACTCTGGACCAGTGTCCGGAGCTCCGTAACACGGCCATGGACACCTTGTGCGCGCTGGTCATTCAATTAGGGAAAAAGTATAAGATCTTTATACAGTTAGTACAGAAAGTTATGACGAAACATAAGATCGTCAACGCGCGTTACGACGTCTTAATAGATAAAATTTCATCAGAAACCACAGTAGCTGACGGCGAGGATTATCTGTTGATGAGACATCGGCATTCGAGAAACAAGAATCGTGATTTATCTTTGACATCGTCGGACACTACAACGATAAAAAGGCTGCACGTGTCTGCGTCGAACCTTCAAAAGGCCTGGACGGCGACCAGAAGAGTTTCCAAGGACGATTGGCTGGAATGGCAGAGAAGTTTGTCCATCGGTTTGCTCAAGGAATCACCTTCACCGGCGCTGAGATCGTGTTGGGCACTCGCACAGACGTATTCTCAATTACCTAGAGATTTGTTCAACGCGGCGTTCGTTTCCTGCTGGACCGAGTTGGACGATACGTACAAGGCTGAGCTGATACAGACTTTGCAACAAGCTCTGATGGTCCCGGACCTGCCAGAGATAACGCAGACTATTTTGAACCTGGCAGAATTCATGGAACATTGTGATAAGGGGCCGCTACCGTTGGACAACAAGATCTTGGGTGAACGAGCAATGCACTGCAGAGCTTACGCGAAAGCGTTGCACTACAAAGAGGACGAGTTTCACAAGAGTAGGAACAGCAACGTCTTCGAATCTTTGATCTCTATTAACAATAAGCTGCAACAGAAGGAAGCAGCTGAAGGTTTGTTAGAATACGTTATGAATCAGAATAATCAACAGGATCTGAAGGTGCAGGTTCGTTGGTACGAGAAGCTGCACAATTGGGACAAGGCATTGCAGTTGTACAGAGAAAGATTGGAAGGCGATCCTACGGACGTCGAGTCGACATTGGGCGAGATGCGTTGCTTGGAAGCTCTTGGAGAATGGGGACAGTTGCACGACGTTGCCACCAGGCAGTGGTCCAATCAAGCCGACGAAACTAAACAGAGAATGGCTAGAATGGCTGCAGCTGCTGCATGGGGCCTGAGTCAATGGGAGAGCATGCAGAAATACGTTTCACAGATTCCCAAGGATACTCAGGATGGTGCCTTCTATCGGGCCGTGTTGGCGATCCACGACGAGCAATACAACGTTGCTCATCAGCTCATCGACAGCGCCAGAGACCTGCTAGACACCGAGCTGACCGCCATGGCGGGTGAAAGTTACCAGAGAGCTTACAACGCTATGGTAGAGGTACAGAAGCTAGCGGAATTGGAAGAAGTAATACAATTTAAACTTGTTCCAGAAAGAAGGTCTACCATTAAGTCCATGTGGTGGGAAAGGCTTCAAGGTGGACAAAGGATAGTCGAAGACTGGCAGAAAATCATACAGGTCCACACGTTGGTGGTCTCGCCTCAAGACGATATGTACACCTGGCTGAAGTACGCCAGCTTGTGCAGAAAGAGCGGTAGCCTGATGCTGTGCCATAAAACGTTAGTCATGTTACTTGGAACCGATCCATCGTTAACTCCGGATCAGCCTCTGCCGACTACTCATCCTCAGGTTACGTTCGCGTACTGTAAGCACATGTGGGTCGCTAATAAGCGAGAGGAAGCGTACAGCCAACTCCAGAGGTTTGTCCAGACTTCCTTGCAACCGACAACGCTGTCAGTCGTGAATCAAGAGGACGAGAAACAGCAAGAAGTTAGGAAAAGACTGTTGGCCAGATGTTACTTGAAACTTGGCGAATGGCTGGAGGCTCTTCAGGGTATCAACGAGCACTCGATTCCAGCGGTGTTGTCTTACTACGCCGCGGCCACGGAGCACGATCCAACCTGGTACAAAGCATGGCACGCGTTCGCGTATACCAATTTCGAGACTGTCCTGTTCTACAAGCATCAACAGGGCGACTCCAACGCCGAGAGTGCTCCAGGAAATGGGAATCGTGGCAGCCTCTCTAGCTCGCAGTATATATCTCAGTTCACCGTGCCAGCTGTAGAAGGATTCTTCAGGTCCATCAACCTATCTCATGGCAACTCCTTGCAAGACACTCTTCGGTTGCTGACCTTGTGGTTCGACTATGGTCAGTGGCCAGAGGTGTACGAAGCAATCGTTGAAGGCATTCGTTTGATCGAAATCAACACCTGGTTACAAGTGATTCCCCAGCTCATAGCGAGAATAGACACGCCCAGAGCTTTGGTCGGACGCTGCATTCATCATCTTCTGATAGACATCGGGAAAACTCATCCTCAGGCGTTGGTTTATCCCTTAACCGTGGCGTCGAAGAGCGCCAGCCATGCCAGAAAGACTGCTGCGAATAAAATCTTGAAGAGCATGTGCGAGCACAGCCCGACTCTGGTGCAGCAGGCTATGATGGCTAGCGACGAATTGATCAGGGTTGCTATTCTCTGGCATGAACTGTGGCACGAGGGTCTCGAGGAAGCTAGCAGATTGTACTTTGGTGAAAGGAACGTACGAGGAATGTTTGATACCTTGGAACCGCTGCACGCTATGTTGGAAAGAGGCCCGCAGACTCTGAAGGAGACGTCCTTTAATCAAGCTTATGGCAGAGATCTGATGGAAGCGCAAGAATGGTGTCACAGATACAAAGCATCGCGCGACGTCAGGGACTTGAATCAAGCTTGGGATCTATACTATCATGTCTTCCGACGAATATCCCGACAGTTGCCGCAACTTACCAGCTTAGAACTTCAATACGTCAGCCCGAAGTTGCTTCTCTGCAGAGATTTGGAACTGGCTGTGCCTGGGAGCTACAGTCCTGGTCAGCCTATAGTTAGAATAGCTAGTATACACAGCTCTATGCAAGTAATAACCAGCAAACAACGACCACGAAAATTATGTATAAAAGGTCAGTTCTCTTCGTCTCTTCGTTTGAGAGATTGTTAAGCATAATTCTTACTATTTCTGATGTTTTAGGTAGTAACGGTAAGGATTACATGTTCCTGTTGAAAGGACACGAAGATCTCAGGCAGGATGAACGCGTGATGCAACTGTTTGGTCTAGTCAATACTCTTCTGTTGCATGATCCGGATACGTTTAGAAGGAATCTTACTATTCAGGTACATATGGTAGAATGTGGAGGATGAGTTGATGCTAGAAGCTGCTATCTAACATAGCTTTTCAGTCGTTGAGAAGTACTCATTCTGTATAAGTCTTCTAACCATTGATTGACATAACAGATATCTTAACGATGAAAATTTTTGTTCAGAGGTACGCTGTAATCCCGTTGTCCACGAACAGTGGCCTGATTGGTTGGGTACCGCATTGTGATACGTTGCACACGTTGATCAGGGACTACAGAGAAAAGAAAAAGATATTGTTAAACATAGAGCACAAGATAATGTTAAGGGTGAGTAGTCCATACCGTAAGCGTATCTTCAAATTTGATACCATGGCAAGACTTAACAGTGAAACTATTTATTTTTAGATGGCTCCAGGCTACGATCATCTTATGCTGATGCAGAAGGTTGAGGTTTTCGAGCATGCTCTCGAGCATACGCACGGCGACGACTTGTCGCGACTTCTGTGGCTGAAATCTCCATCGAGCGAAGTATGGTTTGATCGTAGGACGAACTATACTCGTTCTCTTGCTGTGATGTCCATGGTGGGGTACATCCTTGGTCTCGGTGATCGGCATCCGTCCAACTTGATGTTGGACCGTTTGAGCGGGAAGATACTGCACATAGATTTCGGTGATTGCTTCGAAGTGGCTATGACCCGTGAAAAGTTCCCTGAAAAGATACCATTCCGGTTGACACGGATGCTGATCAACGCGATGGAGGTTACCGGCATCGAGGGAACGTATAGGAGAACATGCGAGTCGGTGATGTCGGTGTTGCACCGGAACAAGGATAGCTTGATGGCTGTGTTAGAGGCGTTCGTCTATGATCCTCTTCTAAATTGGAGGTTGATGGACAACGCGGCGCCGAAGGGTAAGAGGTCCGATGCTCAAGGAATGAGCGCCAGCAGTAATCAGGAGCACAGCGATACGTTGGACTCTCTGACTGCCACGTTACCAAAGAAAGGTGTCCCGTGTAGCGTTGAAAATGGAGGTAAACTGCCAAGAAACCTTTGCAAATGAGATATACCAGTAGCGACTTGTTTATTGCGGCAAATCCGGTACGTTGATTCGCAATAAACGGATCAGTGGACCTACCTCGAGAGAGAGAGATACTGAATCTGATGCATATATCGCAATGGACGGGTCACTACTGTAGTTAATACATATTACTGTCGGCATCTTGGAAGGGAGAAAATTAACACAAACCTATGTTCAACAGGTGACACCAATCAACCGGAAGCGTTGAACAAAAAAGCTCTTGCCATCATAACCAGAGTCAGAGATAAATTAACGGGACGCGATTTTTCGCACGAAGAAACATTGAATGTTCAGCGGCAGGTTGATCTGTTGATCCAACAAGCGACCAACAATGAGAATCTGTGTCAATGTTATATCGGATGGTAAATAATTTTTCACACAGTATTACGTTTACGAAGAAACATTTATTCACATTTATTTCTTTGTTTACAGGTGCCCCTTCTGGTAAATTGAAATTACCAGAGACAAGGTGTCGAATATGTATCATATGCAGTCTTTTTCCTGTCTTTGCATTTTTATTGTTAAGGGATAATTAACAATATTTTACCGTAATACCCAAGCATGTTGTACATATACAAACTGTATTATCACATCAATTGTATATAGAACATGGTGTTAACTCTTGCTTATCGATTATAGTGTAAATTAGAAGACAGCGCACTTTAGAAATCGCATGGTAATTACAGTCATAAGTAACTTTTATATGATAAACATGAAAATATTACACGAAAGAATTACAATAATGTTGTCTTTCCGTCGGGAAACTTGTATAGAAACTCCTCGAATATTGTTATCATTATTGTAATCATACGAGCCGTGCGTCATTACAGAATTATCACATAGATTTATATAAAGGCGATATCAATTGTACGAACATGAATTGATCTAGCTGAGAACTATTAGATAGAGGTCTAATAATAAATCTTACTTAAATGACGTTTGCACAATATAAACAAATTTTCTAGAGGTTCACGTAGAAAGCTTTGGCCCCCCGTTTCTTTTCCTTCGGCGAGAAGTTCATTGCAGCGCTCCCGCGTTCCCCATAGCGAAGGCGTGGGGCAGAAGGCTGCTTATGTTTGTCCGGAATACTGTTTTCATATCGGGTCCACATAAATAAATAGGCACCTCGCCGAATTCCACGATCGCTTGCCTACAAAAACCACATGGCGCGGTGAAAGCGTTGTTCTTTTTATCGGCTACCACTGTTAACGCTTTGAACTTTGTTTTTCCCTCGGACACCGCTTTCGCGATGGCCGCCCGCTCGGCGCACGTTCCGACAGGATACGATGCGTTCTCCACGTTGCATCCCGTGTACATGGTCCCATCGACGCAAAGTATCGCGGCTCCAACTTTGAATTTACTATACGGCGAATAGGCGTTCTCGCGGACCGCTGCGCTCTTTTTTAGCAGATCCTGTATCGTTGAATCTACAAAACATTTCGAAATCGTCTTGGTACATCTTCGTACAATAGAAGCTACCTGCTGGCCGTATAAAGCCACTTCTTCGATCATAAATTACATCGAACGGAGTAAATTGTCTTTCAAATTTTTTTCGTGTGCTCGGTTATGTGACAAGTCATTTGAACAGATTTTTATTAATTTTTTTAGAGAAACGCAGCACCAGCAAAGTTACAGACAAAGTTCTTGGTAATCTTGAGTAACCAATGTTAACTACCTCTACTGTTACCGCGCTTTATTTGAAAACCGTCGCGAGCTGGTCAGCCAAATTTTGGTGGGAACATTTGAAAAGAACGAACTCGTCGATTATAACACGTATTACATAACGATGACTCTGGTTGGAGATTTTATGAAGTCTGTTCGAAGAACAATCCATTTTCACTGATAAGATAGAGATGACGTGGCGAGATTATGTTATGGTAGCGATAAAAATAATCAAATGACATGACACATCTGACAAGCAAAGCGGATGCAATCTCTAATCAAAGCATGAAATAATTTGAAATATTCGCATTGAAGGGTATTGCAAATATACGATACGAATTGATTGAATTTTACACGAAGTACATGGTACAAGGATGATAATATAACAGAGACACGAAGTACATATAATTCGTTCAAACCAACTCCCTCGATTGGAGAGTTAAATAGAAGTAGTCGAATGCTATGACAGGCGAATTATGACAGCTGTACTACTATACCTGAAAACATGTATAGTAGAAAACACTTTGAACTTGCCTGAACTACAAACGAAAAGCGTCAATTATATCGGCAACTTGGTAATATTGTTTGGATAGCAGAAGTGACAGGCTACTGTTCGATTTCAAACAGAGATCGTCGAGAAATGAAAAAAGTAAACGTGAACGGGATAAATGTTTGCAGACGATGTTCAGCAATGGTTTCGTTTACATAAGAATACAGTAACGTTACGTTTACCTAGCGACGTGTAATCGACAATTCCTTCCGTAGTCATCCTGATACGACACGTAAAAATCGTAGAGCAGAAAGGATTTAACTGAGCTGCGAGAGCCAACAGCTATCCTCACTCTTCATTCTCGCGATACAGCAGACGCTTCTAGTTTCTTCACTCTCCAGCAGCAGGCGCTGCACCCAATAAACAATCTGCAGCGTCATCTCTTCAACTGGCGTAGAACTAAACCACACCGTTACCATCAGCGTCATCTGTAGTACAGGACGGGAACCATGTAACGCGACGCAGACGCCAGGGACATCTGTAGTAGAGGCCGGGAACTATGTGCCGTGGCGCAGATGCCAGCGACATCTGTAGTAGAGGCCGAGAACCATTTGTCGCGGCGCAGACGCCAGCGACATCTGTAGTACAGACTGGGAACCACCAGCCGCGACGCAGAAGCCAGCGACATCTGTAGTAGAGACCGAGAACCATATGCCGCGGCGCAGACGCCAGCGACATCTGTAGTACAGACTGGGAACCACCAGCCGCGACGCAGAAGCCAGCGACATCTGTAGTAGAGACCGAGAACCATATGCCGCGGCGCAGACGCCAGCGACATCTGTAGTACAGACTAGGAACCACCAGCGCGACGCAGAAGCCAGCGACATCTGTAGTAGAGACCGCGAACTATGTGCCGCGGAGCAGCCGCCGGCGACATCTGTAGTATAAGCTAGGAACCATGTGCCGGCGCAGCGTCAACGCCAACACACAGATGGCGCTGCAAACGACTGCGCTGCTCCTATATAAGGCCTCCTCGAGAACATAGAAAGTTTTATCAGCTAAGATTCCGAAGAGGTAGGATGTAGTTCTTGCAATTCTACTAAGCCTTTGATTGCGGCCTACTCGGAGACAAAGCGGATGTTGCGTGCGGCCGCGTTGCAGCAACATATGGCGAGTCATTGCACCGAACCTCCCATAGGCGTCTATAGCACGCGATGAGCTGCTTCGTTGAGCGCCTATAGTCGTCGATAGCAATCAAAGGGTTAATGGTGCGTGTTGGCGTTGTGTGGACATATTCTACAGCTGCACCGACACATCTTCCTTTTATACAATCAAAAAAAGGACTCAGAGAAGCAGTGTCACCAAGGAAAAGAATTCGAATAGCGTGGCTACTGTCATTCGTTTACACTTTATGTAAATATATGTTAAATATGTATAAATAGTAAAGAAATAAAGAAAAGTAGTAAACAGCATTCATGGTTCTTTTCATTTACAATACCTACGCCATTAAGAGTAACACTTCCTTTGAATAATTCACAATAATTCCTATCAAACATCTATTCCCTAATGTTCAGTGTTCCAACTGTTTGAAATCGTAAAGAAATACAAATTTTGCGGATTCCTGGAAATGACGTCACAATTCTGCAAATTTTCGAAACTTAGAAATTTTAGGGTGTCGGAGTGAAATTTCATCGAATTCGAGAATTGGTATCAGGAGAACATGACAGCCGAGGAGGTAGCACTATTTCGCAGATTCTTGGAAATGACGTCACAATTCTGCAAATTTTCGAAACTTAGAAATTTTAGGGTGTCGGAGTGAAATTTCATCGAAATCGAGAATTGGTATCAGGAGAACATGACAGCCGAGGAGGTAGCACTATTTCGCCAATTCTTGGAAATGACGTCACAATTCCAGGAAATTCCAGAATTTAGAAATTTTAGAGTTTCGAAGCGAAATTTCATCGAAATCGAGAATTGGTATCAGGAGAACATGACAGCCGAGGAGGTAGCACTATTTCGCCGATTCTTGGAAATGACGTCACAATTCCAAGAATTTTCGGAACTTAGAAATTTTAGGGTTTCGAAGCGAAATTTCATCGAAATCGAGAATTGGTATCAGGAGAACATGACAGCCGAGGAGGTAGCACTATTTCGCCGATTCTTGGAAATGACGTCACAATTCCAGGAAATTCCAGAATTTAGAAATTTTAGAGTTTCGAAGCGAAATTTCATCGAAATCGAGAATTGGTATCAGGAGAACATGACAGCCGAGGAGGTAGCACTATTTCGCCGATTCTTGGAAATGACGTCACAATTCCAAGAATTTTCGGAACTTAGAAATTTTAGGGTTTCGAAGCGAAATTTCATCGAAATCGAGAATTGGTATCAGGAGAACATGACAGCCGAGGAGGTAGCACTATTTCGCCGATTCTTGGAAATGACGTCACAATTCCAGGAAATTCCAGAATTTAGAAATTTTAGAGTTTCGAAGCGAAATTTCATCGAAATCGAGAATTGGTATCAGGAGAACATGACAGCCGAGGAGGTAGCACTATTTCGCCGATTCTTGGAAATGACGTCACAATTCCAAGAATTTTCGGAACTTAGAAATTTTAGGGTTTCGAAGCGAAATTTCATCGAAATCGAGAATTGGTATCAGGAGAACATGACAGCCGAGGAGGTAGCACTATTTCGCCGATTCTTGG
This sequence comes from Macropis europaea, assembly GCA_916610135.2. NCBI lineage: Eukaryota > Metazoa > Arthropoda > Insecta > Hymenoptera > Melittidae > Macropis > Macropis europaea. The sequence goes on from OU744353.1 coordinate 2,313,776, forward strand.
AAATGACGTCACAATTCCAGGAAATTCCAGAATTTAGAAATTTTAGAGTTTCGAAGCGAAATTTCATCGAAATCGAGAATTGGTATCAGGAGAACATGACAGCCGAGGAAGTAGCACTATTTCGCCGATTCTTGGAAATGACGTCACAATTCCAGGAATTTTCGGAACTTAGAATTTTACGGACTTTCGAAGCGAAATTTCGTCAAAATTCAGACTTTGTATCAGGAAACATGACAATTTTCGCATGTCATCCTTTTGTTTAAACTTCATTTAAAAAACTTGTTTTACTGAATACTCCGAGTTTCTTAATTATATAATAAAGTAAAAGGAATTCAAGGAACAGGATGGACGTATGTATCGGCATTTTTAAGTGAATACAACATTTTTGCAATAAAATAACATTTTATTGAACTTTTCATTACAATATAATTAAAAACAGATTGTTAATTTGATACAATACAATTTTACAAAGTAATTGGTTTTCTAATAATAATAATTGAAATTTAAGGAGCAGGATGAATGTGTGCATCGGGTTTGTAAAATATATACAACATTTTTAGAATAAAATGATTTTTTATTAAACTTTTAGTTACAAAATGATTCGAAGAATACAGCAAATTTGATACAATACAATTTTACATAACAATTGATACAGTATACTCCATAAAATATAAATTAATACACGTCTATTTTATTATAAACACTGTAATGATATTCCTCTTTTCTCTGTTTGTGGATCTGCACATAGAACTCGCACGACGCACCGTTGCATTTCACGTGTCCCTTTTTTCCTTCCCTAATCAGCTCTGCAACAAAAAGACATTAACAATTATTACGGAGAATATGTGAATATCGCAGTTACGATGTTAATCGACTTACTTTCGGTTTCTGTAGTATAGATGACTAGAACCTGTCAACGACTTTGTAGAATAGAAATTAACAAGTCAGACAGAAAGTTGAAAAATTTTTTAATAAGAAAAACAAGAATAAATCCACCCCAGACGCTGTCGCACAGTGCACTGAATGGAAACATGACTCGCGTCGACTTATGCACGCAGCCGGCGAATGCGCAGGCTGCGCGCGCAACTAGTTGGGAACAGGCTTCGAAATTGTGTAATTAAAAATCACTTTCCACAAATGTTAGTGGTCAGAAATGGCTACTATTTTACAATTTCTTTGTACTCATCATAAATTGACTGTCCAGGATGTTTCGTTCATCATCTCAATCCTATACACAGTATAACAGTCGTCGAATGAAATTATATCGTTTATTAAAATGTACATCTTGGTCACATTTTACGAACGTTTATTAATCAATGTATAATTAACAAGAAATTAAAACGTTGTACTTGCACGTCGCACGATACACTGCACACAACGGAGAGTGAACATCGACCGAAATAAGAACGATGAAACGATACATCGAAAGCACTGCTTCGAGTTTCGTTCTGTATAAAAAGAGGAAGAGACTGTTTTCGAACGGGTGACGAATGATAAAATTAGAATGCCTCTACGTTTCGCATCTATTTCTGCGGTCGAAATATATCGTAATATCTGTGAATGGTATCTTTTTCGTTTTAAATGAGATTACACGCCACGTTGAGTAACATTCGTGATGTAAAAGGCAATAAGTTTCCGTGCTCTCGTTTATCTGAGAGCGTGCTCCTCAGCGCGGAGAAATTTCGTCTGTTCTACAAATCTTAAACGAATACGTACACGTTCGGAGTGTCTATGTGTATAATATTTTAGATTCTTCTTTTTGTTTTTTTATATATCATTTTTTTTTAAGTAAATTCGTTACTAAAGTTACTCCTAATAAGTATACTTTGCTCTTCGTAAAACGCACTTCTCTCTTCGCAACTCTAAATCATACGTCCAGAGTCAGAACAGGTTCAGAGGAGACAGTCGTCAGCTGAATCCTCCACGAAGATTTCTCTAGTACTCGCTATAATATTGAGCTACACGGTCAGCGTGAACCGATAGCATTCGGATATCCAAATACCTTACGTACAACAATAAAAAGTAACACAGCCTGTAGGAAACGAACCGATGACGTTATGTACACTAGAATGGAAACGAAAAGCGCTTGTGTCGAATGTGTAATTTGGAAACGCAACGATTACTTTTCAAAGTACTGTGCAACATGATATTTGTACACTCGTTGCATGCGACGATCGTGAATGAGTCGTCGGATGTTTCTCTTAAAAAAGACAAAATTATTAAACGTGTTCGGAAGAGTTCGAAGCACAATCTTTTGAAAAATATTATCCATTCATTTTTATACATAATATTTTCTACATGTACGTATATACATGTATACAGTACATTCGATCTGAGTATAAAACTGCGAATAACTCATTCCTTGCAACATTTCATTGGAAGGTTCTCTCCTTAAATTTCAGCTATTTCTCTTGGTTCGATTTGTTCGCAAAAAATAAGTTATCAACATTTTCAAATTTAAACCTTGTCGATTGTACGTGTATAAAAACATAACGCATGATCATTATATTCAGATATCGGAATTGGAAATATTTTAAGCGGACCGTGGTATGTACATTCAGTTCCCGTATATTTACTTTATATACACGAACATGTATCTCGTGTATCAAATCTGTTTCACATTGTGCGAGTTTCCTTGCGTTCCCTGCACAGGTGTTTCATTTTTCTGCACACGCAAATACACTATAAATGACCATTTTTTATTGCATATTTTTATATCAGCGCACTATGTGATACGGATTTCATGTACCAGACACTCGAGGTCTAATTTATACGCTCGTATCTTCTAAAAACTAATTATATATAATATATTAATTGTATGTTCTCACTTATAACGCATCTTGTTATTTAGTTAATTACTGCTTCTTGCAATTTACTTTCAGTCCTTACAGTGGTGCTTAAATTACATCCCCTTAACCCGAGACTTCGTGTACTGTGATACGGTGGTTCAACTAAAAGCTACGTTTGATTTATTCGTTAGATCGGTGACTCGTGCATTCAAGATAAAATCTTCCGCTTAAAATATTGAATGACAATGAACCCCGTGAACGTGAGTGACCTAATTCGTAAACAACCTAGTAGGCAAACGCATCCGCTTCTGCTCGAACAATACGTGCTAGTTGTTCAATGTAACAGCAATTATATTTTAGTAACAATTCTTGTAACATCATCGAGTACTTTGCAATTATAAATTACTCACGGTACCTTCGCAATACCTTGTGTCACAGCTATGTCGATTCTATCTTATAAGTGCGACTATAAACTATAGTACTAAATATTATATAACAGCGATCTTTTATGAATAATCTTTAGAATATTCGCAGAAGTATCTTCTAAACATCTCTACTCTAGATTTTAATTAGTTCGACTGCCCTTCGATTTCGTTTGGTTAATAAGAATATATTTTACTCTTCTTTTCTCTAGATTACCGTAAATCAAAGAAACTAGTTTCTCGTCGCTATAATGAAACAATGGAAGATGTGTTACATGAAGTATCAACAATTTTTAGAATATTGTTTAAAAATGATATCGAATGAATGAATTATATAATGTTGTACAGTAACTTTGAACTAATTTGTTTGTTTCTTTCATTCTTCTGATAACTTCTTGTGCGCTGGAACTTCTCCTACAATTGTTCCCTTATAGGTATGTACTTTTGTAATCTTCTATAGTTACTGAAAGAAAATAATGTATCATTGTCAATGCCAAAATTTCCTTTCAATAAACGCAGCAAGTTAAACAAATGTTCCTATCCTTAAAACTTGACATGCTTAATGCAAGACGTTTAAAATATATAATCGAGAGACTTAGCAGAATACTGGTACGATTAAATTAATCTTTGGCATCGTTAATTAAACATGTATACTTAACATAATTAATATTAACTTTCTCCTTTAATTTAAGATATGCCTACATTAAAATATAAGAAAGATTATCATTTTGTATTCGGAGTACACGTTCTATCACTCCCCTCTATTGCTGTTAGAAATTTTACAGTTGCTAATCGAACTTAAAATACTTTTTGGCAGTTACAATGTCTGTTGAGCAATATCTGTGATAGTTTTTGAATTATAGATTTATTTCTGTATATTATATTACTTGCACTTACAATCCTTTCTCTGAGTGAAGATGAACTGTTCTAATTCAATCGATTCCTACCGATTACATTTATATGTTGCGCAAATGGAGAACCTGTGTGAAGCGTTTCTGCTTCACAGACGTGAACTCATATCGCACCAAAGCAAAACACTACCATCGCTATCACCTTAAACGCAAACGCAACAGAGCGGTGATTAATTCGTTGATTCACGCTGAAACAAGTTTAAGAAATAAAGTATGGATGCTTCTTGCCCCTCTGTGGTATCCTTAATCAGTGTGAATGTCGACAATGTGTATGTAATTTGGAATATCTAAGAGAAAAAGAGTCACATGATCAACAAAAGTTAACACATTATCATATACAGAAGCGTGGGGAGTATAATACCTGAGGATAGTGTTAAGTTAGTGGACGGTGAAGCACAGAAAAATATTGCTAAACAGTTGTCTCCCGGTCCACGTGGATGTATTCCACGAAACCGGGTTGCTGTTGTCAGGATGCTGCACCGAGCAGCGTCTCCTCTGTCGGCGCACGTTTCGGTCTGCCGCTTTTCTTCGTCCCCTTATAATGAAGTCTTTTTGTGCGTGCTTTTGATCTGTCACAAAACCATACATACTACTCTACAACTCTGTACACATCAAAGTATCACTAGTATTGAGTAATTCATGACAATCGTACCTACTAATGAGTACAGCAAAGAAGCACGCGAAGGCAGAGATAATACCAGCAACACCAGCTAGTACCAGCCACATTTCTGATGGGAGCAGTCCAAGTAATTTCGCGCCATTACCGCAATTCGCCTCGTCGTGTCCTGACGGGCAATGAGCTCTTCCATCGCACCAGAGGCTCGCAGCGATGCAGGCACTCAGTTCAGGACATTTGTGAGGACAGTCTCCGTGAGTTATGGTATCGTTTTCAATCCCTCTCTCGGGCAAACGCAACTGTCTGCGCAACGCGGCTCTGCTCTTGGAAATTTCCAGCCAGGAGGCTGCAGCTTGACCAGATTCCCTTGCTACGAAGTCTAGAAGAAGAGCCGGCGGCCTCGGCGGACCAGGCCATTTCCCTTCACCCGTTCCCCCTAGCCATTCTTCAGAGAAAACGTGAACAGTGAACTCTCTGGCACCTGGCTCCGCAGGACATACCACCTTCAACAGCTTCGGTGGCCAACCAGAATAGAGGAGGATTCTGTTGGTGGTTGGACACTTTGCTTGTTCGGTCATTTCTGAGACTGGAGGTGGTTCGAGAGGAAGAAACCAGCCCCAAGTTAGAACGAACAGAGACCTGTTTTCGCGCGCCTCCACGAGCCACGGGAGTCCTTCGCAGTAGATGTCTGGTCTGGACAACGGTGGCGCTACGAATCTCAGCTCTCCACCTGTAAACGAACGTGTAAATACATTTGAACGATTAAAAGATTAATCGAATACCCAGGAAATTACCTTCCCCGCGTACTCTCTGCTTTCTGGGACACTCGGGCGCCCGCACCAGCTCGAAACTGGCGTGAAAGAACAGCGTCTCGAAGTCTTCGTGCGGCGACTGCTGGTTCACCAGGAAACTGATCTCCAAAGCTCTGCTGGAGGAGACGTGCGTCAATGGAAGATGCGACGTGTTATCACATAAACAAGCTCTGGGAAGTTTCACGTCCCGCCAAGGCGCTTCGTATAAAACTAGATGAGCCTCTCTGGAGCCCACTTCCTGAACACAACGTGGTCGGCCTGAATGAGGGTCCGGTTCGCTCGTGCAAACGGTGGAGTCGCCTAAACTGACGTTGTGCAACGTCAGACGCACTCTCTCGTCGACGCCAGCTTCGATTCGGTATCTGCACTCCAATCTGGAGGATCCTCCTCTGCCGAAGAGGCGAACGTCCCGCGGGGATGTCACATCCCCAGCTTTCACCTTGCGCCAGATCCTGCTGCAAGCTCCGTCTCCCCAAGGTTCACCAACTTGAATCGTTGAGATGAACTCGTACTGTGCCTGGAATGGTATGAAGTAAGTAAGAAAAATAATTTCTTGTTCCACCGATAAAAGAAGAAACGGTAACGTTGAGTAAAGCAGCATCCTTACATTAAAACTAACTGTATGAAGAGCAGTACCCAACATGGTCTCCATGCGTAATGTCAACGACGGTGCTACAGTGATGTAGCTTTCTTCGTTCGTGCACGGTCTGGTGCTTCTGGTAACGTTTCTCAGAGCTGCATGGGCGCATAACTTAGGTGTATCGTCGCAGAGGGTAGCCATTGGGAATCCAGTGGTCGTGGTACCATCCCAAAAGATCAACTTAACCGCGCACGGTACGTCTGACTGCGAGCTGGCGTTGTTTTCAATGCTACCGGTCAAGTCTCTCTGAGAGTAAGAGGAAAAATAAATCCACACTCTGTCTCCGGAAGATCCTTTGATGTTCCAGGTGCAGCTGGAGTTCGGTGGCAGTGCGTGGAACGGCGCCCTGATGACGCCGCTTCGTTTGTTGGTGCCATTGACAAAAAAATGGCAACCCTGACCTTTCGCGTAGTCGAGACCGTCAGAGTCGACGTAAACTACTTGGATCTCAAGCTCCAGCCTCAAAGCGGAAGCACCGAGGGGGATCGCTAACGGTGAGCTTCGGAACTCCACTTGCATCGTTGGACTTCTGGCAGTGATCCTAGGAAGAGGGCCTCCGCAGTAGACGAGGAGAACCGGGTCCTCCGGGCGAGCACCGTCGCGGAAGACGAGGCGATCTTTCTCCGAGGGACAATCCTGCCAAACGCTCAGGGTGCTGTTCGCGGAACTGATCCCGGCCGGGCCGGTCGGCGTGGACTTCACGGAGATCATTGCGTGTTTGCAGGTGGGCACCTCCTTCTGTCGGACGGTGATCAGACAGCTGGCGTTCCTGGGGTACTCTCCTGGATAATTCGGGCTCTGCAGCCTGCACTGCTTCAGGTGGCACTCGTAGAAGTTCCTCGAGCAGTAGGTGCCTGGCACCGGGGACCCCCTTTCGATCGGGAGTTCGGGTTTGCCTAATCTGGCGACGGCTTCGTTGCGTGCCACGAACCTGTACCTCAAGTGGAACTCGAAAGGCACGGAGGATGGCGCGTGGAACAGCCGTATAGAAGCCGTGACGGTGCTGGTCTCGCTGTAATACGTCGCCTTTCCTTCACCGACTCCGCACCAGGAGCCTCCGGTGAAGTGTCTGCCCAGTTCGGCCAACTGCAGCGAGCCTTCCGGGCAGCTGGTGATGAAGCTGTCGGTCGGCTCCGCTCTGCCAACGCTGAAGGCGTCCCACAGAAGCTGCACCAGCTCCCCGTAGCCCTGTCCAGCGGCGGTGAACGTTAAGTGACAGAGGAACGGCAGACGCTCCTCGGCTGGCCTGGCCAGGTCCAGCTTATACGTGCGTCCCTCCCGGCCGTGGTACGTCCGGTTGCAGGGAGTGCACATCTTCGGCTCGTCGCTATTGTCTCCGCAATCATCTCGTCCGTTGCAATAAGCGTCTATCGGCACGCAGTGCCCGTCTCGGCACGTCAGCTCGGCCAGACCGCAATCGCCACCCGCCGCGGGGCCTGTCCAACCCAACAGGAATATCGACAGAACCAGACCAGTTACTCGAGCTCGTTTGCAACCACCTCCGGCATCAGCTATCTCCTGCGAAAGTAACGTCTTTAGATTCGCGGTACCGTCCGACGACTTGGTCTTCAGACCCAGAGGCGTGGCATAGGGAGAGCTTGCTACGGAGGCAACGAATTGCTGGCGGATTCTCTGCCTGAAACAGTGTCACTGCTTCGGGCTAGAAAAAGATTCGCTTGGAGAACGTATTGTACAAGGTGTCTACACGGTCCTGTATTATGAAGGCACAATGCAGTGGAAGCTCCGATGGTTGCAGTCTCGATGATTGCAAGGGAACCTTGTCTGTTGTATTCTGGTAACGCATGATGGGGATGGTCGCTTGGTTACGAATAAACAAAACGAAAAAGAAAACAAAAGTGCAGGAGTAATTTAATAAAACATCAAATAGAAACTATACATAGGTTAAATATTTTGTTTATTCCCGCTAATAATATTTCAAATAGCCGAGCCTCTACCGTAGAAACCACGAATAAACCTAATATCTATAGCGAAGGTTTGCCTCCGTTTAATAAGTCCCGCCTACGAGTCTCAGGACTAAGTAGTCGGACAGTAGAAACCCAACTTGTTTCTCATAAAATCAGACTATCGTTAATGCTGCAATTATTGTCACGTATTTTGCAGCTTCACAACCCTGAAATAACTTGACAATTAACATACTAAAGATTGCAGTGCTGAGTTCCATCGTAAAAAAATTCCAGCACTCGACGAACGTTTTTTTTTATAAGTCCGATGGCTGAAAGCGTTAAGTAGGTTAAACAAAATAATCGAAGCGGGCAAGAAGTCGATGTGTACGTGTGTGCCGGCAAACAATGCGCCTCGATTCTCGAACACCCCTTTGTGACGAGTTGACGCGAATGAAAACACGATGCGATCTATTCATCTCGGTGGAAACGTTACGATCGCCGATTCCGCGCCGCGAGACGTAAAAAAAATCTTGGTGGAACGATGAATTTTTAATAAACGGAAGCGAAGGAGCAACGTTGCTAGTTTCCTCCCGTTCTGCCCCGCGTCCGTGTCCCGTGTGAACGTTCCATCAAGGGAATATCAACTGCGATCGCATCTGAACGATGCTCTTTGAGATAAATCCGTCATCCAGATTGAAACGTTCCCGTTTATCAGGACACGCCGTTTCACGAGATCTCGCTCGCATCCTAATTCCGTTCTGAAAAGGCTAATTCAGACTTCCCCTTTGCAGTCTGCTCGTCACTGAAACGCAACGCATAAATAATTCCATCCCTTGCTCGCAGAGAATTGACCTATTTCACACGTGCCGCGACACCGACAACCGCAACACCCTCCTGAGTAAAGAGACATCATACGAATCTCGTCGTGATGAGATCGGAATACAATTATCTTTCATACGGTACACGGAGACGCATTCTACATAGTGGAATGAAAAAAGCAACAATTTACCATAATCATCCGTCAGTGAATCGAGCATCACCAACAGCAATCCCGACAGCGCAGTTCGAATCCACGACACGGTGTTCAAACTTTCACACTCGCTGGATGAGGCGTGTGGGAGCTGGTGCAAGCACGTCGTAACCGTGTCCCCTGTTGGTGACAGGAATCATCGTAATTCTGTCAACGACGGAACACCGGTAACCAACACCACCCCTTTTGTGTACCGCTGTCGGATCACAGTATGTGGAAGTTGAGGGATAGTATCGAACGTTGCATGGTTTGCGGGGGATGTACGGCTTGTTTAGGGTGTTTTTTCGCGACGAAACACCGGAGAAAATCAGTGAAAGGTTTGACGATGCACGCACTGGGTCGAGGAGACAGGAAGAAACGATGGCGATCGTAGGTGTACGCGGTCCAGAGGTTGATGCGCAACTGCACGGTGGAGAGAAAAGCCCGGAGGGCAGCTTCGCTGCAGGGCACACCGGGGTAAGGGTGACGGAACGAAACGGGGGCTGAGCTCAGGGCCTGGCGCCTCAATGCATCGATCGACCGTTCGGTCCTTCTCTCTCCGTTTCGACGCCCTGAAGCTTATGCACCCACCCCCACTACGCCTACACACCCTTACGCTACGACAGTACCGTCACCGTTGCAACCCCTTTTGCCTGTATCACAAAAATGATCGAATATTTGAAATTGTAGAATAAAGTTTTGATCGTACGTATTTCGTTGTTTATGCATCTATTACGCCCTCAACCCTCTTATGATACGACAGCGCTATCACCGTCGCAACCCCTCTCGACTGTACCGCAAAAGATATCAAATAGTCGAAATTATAAAATTAAATTTTATTTGTACGTATTTTGTTGTCTATGCGCCTATCTCAATAATGCTTCTCTCTTATGATACGACGTCACCGTTGCAACCCCTCTCGACCGTATCACAAAAATGATCAAATATTTGAAACTGTGGAAGGTAATTTTGTTCGTACGCATTTCGTTGTTTGCGCACCTACCCTGTTACGCCCTCAGCCCCTTTACGATACGACGGCGCTGTCACCGTTGCAACCCCTCTCGACCGTATCACAAAAAAGGATGAGACGAAATCTGTTTACACATGTTTCGTTGCTCCTACCCCCACCGCGAACCCAACCCCTTCTTGATACGACAGTGCCGTCCCGTTGCAACCCCTTTCACTCTTATCACAAAAAATGTGGAATGAAATTCGCAGGAGACTTCGTATTCGAGAAAATTGAATTTAAGTATCGCGAACGCGCGCGTCTAATAAAATGCTCGTGCACGATGTCACCCCTTAATTGTACACGAGTTTTATTAATTTTTAGAATAAATTATGACAACATCCGCGTACAGTTACTATTGCTTTCGAATTCGTTGAAAAATCATGCGTACAATTTTTCGCTTCCACGCATACGCTTTCTGGCTATTGCGTTTTAAGTTCAGCCGTACCCTAGTTATTAGCTCGAAGGTTAAACGAGGGTAATAACGTCGTGTCGTACCCTCGATACGCTTCGGCACGCGGATTAACTTTGCGCTTCGAAGCTCCACGAGAAAAATGCGAGGTGCATGCAACGTTGGCCACTATTGGCCGTGAATTGTAGGTCGAAAGGGATGCACATAAGTTGGGTAGGGTAACAGAGGCGGGTATTGTCCGACGACTTAGTCTTGAAACCTGAAGGTAGAACTCACGCAGCGGTAACAGATCTTCGTTACAGATAATACATTCCTCTGATGAATTTTTGTAGCTGGCTTGAAACAAAAGAGTATTATTTAATAGCAAGGATGTGTCGACAATCCGTTACCACTGTTGTCGTCTCCTCGTGTCACGCCTCCAGGTCTCAGGATTAAGTTGTCGGACGGTAGAAACGAGATCACAGAATTCAAGCAATAGATGAGAGAAATAATGCTTCGAAAGCTACCGCTGAGTACGTTGAGTACTCATACTCAACCTACTACCTTCGTTTACCCTTTAATACAGGAAAGAGAGTAGAAAGTATCGATAACCGATTTCAATTCGACGGAACATGATTTTATTCGTCGTTGGTGTTATTGAAAAAAAGACGGTGGATACATTGTCATACAGTCGATGCTTATGTCGAATTGCCGGTATTTTGATTTTTGTGGTCTGAGTAAATTCTATTTCAATAGCTGGCTGAAATTGTAGAAGTAAATTGTTTCACATTTACAAATGATATCGAGCAATGACTCATAAAATAGCTGTGCAAAGAAAACAATGGGTCCGAACAGTCGATACACAGTTTAAAGTTGCATTGAATTTTTCTTATTTTTAGTTCGGGAGCTTTTAATTGAACGAGGACAGTGTACTTCGCGCGCACGTTGTATTTATAATATTAAAAATAGGTCGGCAATACGTTTTCTATTTTTTTTCTCTCAACTACACATCACAGCTCACTTTTAACTCACTTTCCTCGGTTATGCATCGTAAACTGTAACAAGGATAAACTAAAAAGAAAGAAACGAATTACATATAACGACGACTAATCAGTACGAAAGAAATCGAACTAAAGTTAAAAGACGATAATGTCGATTTTAAAACGCTTCAAAAGGATAATACTGCTGGAACGTTGATTTCTGTTGATGAATGCGTATGTATTTTTCAGAATTGCATCACTTTGCAGTTTCGTCAGAATCTCGTAGAATACAGTCACAAAGGATATACACATCGAATCACGGAGACCAGTGGGGATGTGCCGAACTTATCTGCTACTTCGAAATCATAACGTTTCTTTCCTTAAAAACGATGCATAAATGTTAAACGCGGTGTAAACATATACACATCACATATATTTAAAAAATATATTTACTTACGAGTAATAAATTGTTTCCTTCTCAATTTAAATTAAACAGATTCTTCTGTACGATCACATTCGGTGCCACGCAAACCTAAACCTCGGTGCGAAAATTAATTTCTACATTTCAGAATTCGCGTATCGACTTTTCCTTGTTAGACATAAACGAATTAATGTGTGTTTACACGTCGCCGTAGAAAAAATGTCAACGACATAGAAACGGAATGCAAACTTGTTACACATACGAGACGCGCGACAATTCAATAATAAATACTCGCGAAGAAGAACTTAAAACGCGTAACGCGTTCGAATGTCCTCGAGCTTCTTCGACACCTCGGATGGTGTTCGTTCGAGATCGCCCGCTATACTTTTCTGTTTTGTCGGCTCGATCGAATTGAACTGTTCGCAAAGATCGCCGTCTATTACATTTTTCACGGGATAATAGTACGATCTGAAGGACAAGTGATCCCTTCCGCAGAGCGGTGGATGTTCCGAGCGCATGTGCATCTCCAGGTGTTGGAAGAAATCATGGTCCTCGTGACTGGTGAAAGGAACCAGTACTCCCACTGTTCCGCTCAGGGTTGTGTAAACTAAACTTTCGGAACCACCGGGAATCAGAGTCGCTTTCTGTAAAGACATAACTGTTTCTCCTACGTGGAAACAGGCGACGGTGTCTGCCTTTTGACTGGCACCATTTAATAGTCCCCTGTCCCACAGGGCTTTGTTCCCAGTTGGATCCTCGTCTACGTCGTCATTAATGCCACTTGCTAGACGTATCTGTTAAAGGACATTTAGAATTGAATATTACAGGTTTACCAGAGCGACTGATGCATCTATGCAATAGGATATACTACATACCACTGCAATGTTTCCGAATTTGTCAGCCGTGGCAACGGTGTCGTAATCCAGTACACACGTCGTCGTGATCCACCTCGGATGGGTGTCATCCGCGAAAACTATCAGCTGATTTTCTTGCCGCTTATATCGTACAGCGTACACAGATTCTTGCACGTCGCTCACATAAATACGCTGTCCGATCGCGTTGATGGAAACGACAGCATTAGGGATATGTTTGTTCTCGCATTTGCGCAGCAACTTCTTCTTGCCCATATCATACAGACGCAGCATTCTGCCGACACCCACCAAAACTCTTCCCTGATAAGGACATATCGCTAAAGGTACTTCATCCAGAGAAGTTTTGTGAAGTAACTCCAGACTGGTACACTCTGCGTTTACTCTGAAAAGAAGAACAAACTACGTTGATATATCTATTCTCTTCTGATTAAATGTATACTTTGACTTGGGGTGTATATCAGTACTGCAGGAATATCATCAAAGAAAGTACAGTGATCGTGTATAGCTGTCATCATTTAATACGTAATAACTAAATATTTATGGATGGTATTGTATGTTTTTTAATAATACTTACTTGTAGGTGTAAAGAAAACCGCCACTGCTGACTCTAGGATTAAGTTGGAATTCCTTCGCCACTCCTACGATGAGGAATAACTGATCTCCCTGATTAGCGAATTTTACGAGACACAAACTGCAACGTAAACGTACAAAATTTAGGTTTTTGTTATTCCTAAGTTTATGGTAAATATAGACTCGGATGTTCTTACCATAGAGCAGCCAAATTTTGTTCGAGCCTGTGAACTTCGAACGTTTGTCCCGTTGTAGGAGCTATTATTCTTATCAAAGATGCCCACAGGCCTGGTCCAGCTCTCGGTGCACCAAACACAGCTTCGTTAGGCTCTTCAGACAAGAAAGCTTCCGCCAATTCTCTCGCTACGACAGCCTCTTCCGCACCCGCGGCTTCTTGCATCTCTTCCGCCATTTGCAATCTTCTTTGTTGTTTCGTTTCCTCCGTATACGCGTTGTGTTCCGTCTCGATGATTATTAAATGCGCAGAGTCTGAGTGAATCGCAAATTTCCTAGGTGTGTACTCCAGGGGAAAACTGATTTGGTTGAACACTGCTCCCAATTTCTCGAGGGCCAGAATTCTGAGGGTATTCGTTGAAATGGCGACGATTCCCTCCGGACACTGTTCGGAACTGAAGCCTGACGCGAATTCCAAGCTTTCGTAAGACAACGGCGTCAAGTGGAAACGATTTTGGTAATAATAGCTCAACCACGATCTACTGCTCATCGCCAACACGGCTTGGTTTCCTTGCATCTTTATCCTGAACAGTTTGACGGGACGTGAACCTAGATATCGTGTTCGTGTGTCCGCGAGATCACCAGAAATGGGATCCAATACTGTTCTTAATAAGACACCGTTCTGTAAACCTAAATGGAACAAATAATTTATGATAAACTGATGGACAGAAGTACGAGAACTACGATTATATATTTTTATTTCATTTACCTATATTTAGATAGAGACTGGATTGTTGAGGTGACATGTCTTCAGAACTGTTTGCATCTTTAGCGCCCATTTCAACGATACACAAACTTTCTGCAGCCGCTGGTAAAGCCTGCATGCTCCTAGGCGCCAAACAATCCGATGGATCTAAAGAAATGATTCTTACGGTATTATCCTGAAGACCAACAGCCAGGAACCATGATCTCTGTTCTCCAATAGCTACATTCCCGAGCGCCATGCACATCACTTCTGACGGCATTTTCTTTCGTTCTGTGTACTCGTTCAATTGCCCGGTCTAAGAAATATAAATCTAATGTTAACACGTTTGAACAAAATTCTGATGAGCTGTCCACTTTTCATCATACTTTAACAGACTCATTAACAGCGAGTGAGGTAAGATGAGAAGTGATATATTCTTCGCATCTTTTACAAACTCTGTGAGTAAGTACATGATCACAAAGGGAACAACGATGCGATACGCATTATAAGAAAATGTTAAGAAATGTTCAGGCAATACACATACAGGGTCCATTTCGAAGTATACTAATTCTCCTCCGGTAAGTGCAATTACAACTTGACGTTGATTCACTGCACACTTGACTATAGTCTTTTTACCAGGCGCTTTCCATTCGTTTACACGTTTGTCCGCACGGATGTGACGTATACCATCAGGATATACCTAAAAGAACAAATAAGAATCATTTGCCACTGTTTCAGCAAAAGTAAGTGAAAGAGTAACTGAGATTTTTAAAGCGAAAGTTGTGTCGAGTTCAGATAACCAGAAGTATTTAGATATGAGCTAAACATTCAACGATGCGAGAACTCTTTTTATTTAGCACTGTTTTATTGCGACCGACACGTGGTGGACCAGGCGCCGGAGATACCATAGTGCATAGAAATATAAAAAGCAACATATTCTGAAAATTATACCTGGACCAAAGCATCTTCGCCCAACGCGGAACAGCTCAGCGTCGGCGTAGTACCAAGAAAACCAGAATCAGTCACTTCTTCTACAGTTTCTCCGATACTAAGTACAAGAGTGGCATTCACGAAGGACACTATGATGTAAGCATCATACTCTTCTGCAATCAAAATTACAAAGCTCACTCTGAATATCTAAGCACAGTAAAAACGAGCAAATTGTATTAAACAATAGATCGTCTTCGTTGCGCTCTTGTCACATCCTATACACAAAGAGAAGATGGACTTTTGTTGGTTGTAAATCAATTCTTATCCCCGGCAATTTCGACAGTCCTTACCTTTCAGTCAGTCTGTGTTCTGTAGCTCAACCAATAGCATGCTGGTAGCCTGAAAGAGAGAACTGGTGTTTGATAAGAGTGTATCAAGCCACCAGATTCGTTAATATCATTTACAAAACCAATGTCTTTCTCTTTTCAACTTAACAATTGCAGAGTTAAATAGAATAATTATTATTCAAAGTGAATTTCTAATATCAAAATTTCCATTTACAGGAACGAAATCTTATTCCAAATATCTCCACAATTTTATTTAACATTGTTCATGTATATGTATTGTAACTGATTCTTCAAAAACAATAGGAACTATTATAAAAAGAACTTCATATACTATATGAATTGACAAATAGTGAATATTGTATGTCGCAATCGGGAACACGTTATCAATGCAGAAAGAAACGAAGCTGAAATTTATTCTGTATCGCTGATGAAGTGAATGATGATGAAAACATGCAAACAACTACTGCATAGGATGTTTCCAAACTAACCATCAATTCTGCGTTTAACAGTCCACACGGCATTTGGATTACCAGGCAATTCGCTGACAGCCATTTCAGACACTTCCAAACCGTGTCGCAAAACACGCAATGTGGATCGTGGTCCTCTACCACAAGTTATGTACAATTGAGGAGTATCTTCGTTTGCCAAGTCAGCTACCTGCACAAATAGAAAAATAATCCTATCGATTTCATACTTCGAACGCAAATGTTTTACAATTTTGTTGAAGGTGTCATTCTTAGGTTCAACTTCAGTTTGCAATAACAAAACGAAGGCGACTAAGAATATTTTCTTTCGCACCATTCACAGAAAACGGACGCATGGTACACGTCAGTTCTCTACTTGTAGGTGCAGTCTGGAATGTAGTTTACTCCTTATGTACTAAATGGAATTTACCTGACACGCCATTATTGGCGACAAACTGTCCATCTCATCGACCAGCACTAAATTTCTAAGTGGTCGTGGGGCGAAAAAGAACGTGTCACCTTCCTCGAGAGGCATAGCGGAACTGAACTCCGGTTCATCATCATCATCTCCCAGATGTGCAATCTGATACAGATAGCTAAAAAGGAAAACCGAATTATATAAATTGAACCCTCAATGAAAAAACAGGTCGCGTGAAAAATGTACTTACTGATTACCAAACTCAGATGCAACAAACAGGAAGCCTGTTTTCAACACACACATGCTTGCTGCTACAGGTACAGTGTCGAAGTATTTCAATTTAATTTCAGTTACCATATCTTCGTCCGTCTCTAGCGTTATTTTGAAAATGTCTCCTTGTTCGGTCTGAGCCAAAAAGAAGAACATGCTTTTGGTTTTGTGAGTAGCGGAACAAACGAATATCATGCCCCTCTCGGGATCGTCGAGATCATTACGTCGCCTCGGGATAGGGCAACGAATATCGTGCTGATCTCCTAAATTCTTGTACGTTAAATAATTTTCAGAGCATATAAGAACACCGCTGGGTCCATCGTTGCCTCCAGGAACGGACACAAGAAAATTCGCGTGTTCTTCTAAGGGTTCGCTATACTTTCGTACAACGTGATTCAGACCGAGATCTAATTCGTACAGCGTTAGCGTCTGCTGCGTTTTTACAGCTGCATCTCCTGTAGGATCGCTGTCCGCTTCCTGTATGATTAAAACATTATTTTTAGTGCAAAGTGATATCGATTAAAAATGGATTTGCACCAATTATGAAGACGTTTTCTTCAGAAATGTTTAAGACAATACCTCATAGTCAATTTCTAAACAGGCGAACATAGGATTTTCGAAGCCCACATCCACACCCACTGTATGATAAACTAATGTATTACTTTTATGGGCTTCTAAGGGTGATGAAATTGTGAGCCTAGCCTCAGGATCTCTGTTTAAAATATATACAAGTTTCTGCTTCTCAATTGCACCTGGAATAAATAATTCTTATTAGTATTTGTGATAGCATATCATAATCAGAAGTACTTTCATGAAGATGCACCATCATTCAATAGTTATAATCAATGTTAATCAGTTGAAACACGGATAAATGAATAATCATATGGTAGCAAATTCATCTGAATAAAGAAATGGACAAGAAATCAACAAGTATATTACCTATCATTACAGCTCTTCCTTTAGGATCTATGGCTAAATATTGCCCAGGTACTATACGCCTACATCCACTCTTTCCAAAAGTTTCCTGATGTACTTTCTCGAAAACATTCTTTGCAGGAATATATTCCAGAATTACAATTCGTCCGGAATCTGATCCAACAACAATGTAATCCTTTGTACCACCGGTTAGCCTGAAGGCCATCAAAGACCTGATGATTCCAAATACTTCTACAGTCAACAGGGTATGGACTTTTCCAGTATTTGGGTCCGGCCTTAACAGTTCTAAAGATTTTCCGCGTGAAACCAGGATCTCTTGCATCTTGCTGCCAGAGAAATTCCCGTGCACTGCATGGGTGATGCCGGTGGCACGTTGAAGAGTTAGATTATACAGATACATGATACTGCCTTTTTGTTCAGTCGATCAATAGAAAAGATCTACTAATGTTCATAGGTGTAAAGAATTCACTTCCATCTGTAATAAATATCACACATAAACATTTCAATATGTTTATACTATACAATGTATTAAAATTTTATTTACAGAAAACAAGGTATAACACTTTTTAGGTTTTATTATCAGTAACTGAGATAAACAAGCATGAACTCTTGAAAAAGCATGATAGCGTTCAGTATCGCGGTTTATAATTTCTTTGATAAAATCTCGTTGTCTACGTATCGTTTAAAGAAGTATAAAAGTTTAATCATTTCTACACATGATACTATGAAATAATTACAGTTTCTCGCTAGCACGTGTGAAATTTACAATTTCAAAACGTAGACGCGAAGCTTCGAAGCGACTGAATTCTAGCAACGTGAAACTTCATATTTCTTAGAGTAAATTTACAGGAAACACAAAATAATATCATGTACAAAAGTATAATAATATGAGGAATATTATTTCACCTCGTTTGCCAAAGCACTTTCAACCCAAGCGACGATGTTTCTGGATATTTCGTGCTCTCTCCAAACCGACGTCCATTTGCAATGACCGAGTATATTCCATTTCAGGCGGTTCGCAGCAACCCAAATGATGTGAACAGAACGGAAACTCTCTTTTATTGAGCGAAATCTTACAGCGCCACCTTGCATCGCGCCAGTGCAACACAACTGCGAAAAAGATCGTAACTTGTAAATGATCCTTAACGTCCACGCGCACTGTAGTTTCACATCTATATATTTATTTAGAGATGCCGCAAATGTAACAATGTGTTTATAATTATGTTGGACATGATTTACGTTCTGTGTATGAGTTATGAGTTATGATCAGTTTGGTAGAATGATGTAGACTTTGTCTGGAATAACATAGAAACGGGAAGATCCCAAAATGAATTGTGTTAGAACGATAACGTTACAGTTTTTAAGAAGGTATGGTTCGAGAAGGGACACCGCCGGTGTACGAGGTAAAATGCAGTTAGACAGTACAGCGAAGGTTGAGATCGAATCAGAAGAATTTGTAGATCATGATCTGGGAGCATATGAATCCGATTTTATGAATGTTGGCGAATCTTATTCGGTGCACCAAAGGTACACGATTCAAAATGAATCATTTTGGTATTACGTATAATGAGAGACATTAATCTTATTTTCATGTGTTTTGTAGGGAATCAAAAGAAGCTAGAGAGAGATTGAAAAGACAAATCGTTAAGAGCAAATATTTCAAGGATGTACAGCCAAGTTTCCTTACATTCATTGAAAAGGATCAAATACGAAAGCTACATATAAGTAATCCAGAGGAATGGACAGTGGAGAAGCTGAGCGAAAGTTTTCCAGCTTTACCTGAGACTATACAAAAAATTTTACGTACAGAATGGGTTCCAAAATCAGCAGACAGAATTATTAAATACGATACTAAAATTATAGAAAATTGGAAAAACTTTAAGAAAGGCAAGTTGGTCGTGGATCCTATGTTGTCACAGCACCTAATGAAATTTAGAAACAGAAGAATTAATTTAATTGATAAGGAATTGTTGACTAAGCAATTTATACCTCCAAAAATGAAGTTTCCAAAGTCAAGAAGTACTAAGTTCTTAGAGATTGTAAAAGATGACATTGATGACAATGATAGCAATCAATCCATTCCTAATGAAAAGTTGATTTCCTCAGGAGATACTGTAACTAAGGACGAAAAAAATGATGTTATTGTGGAGCAACAAAGTGTAGCAAAGTCTCTGTTACAACAAAATAGTCTGATACAGTTAAAAAGTGATAAACGAAACAAAGTTCAGAGAAAGCAAGAAAAGTTAACTCTGGATGAATTTTTGAAGGAGAAATTGAGAAAAATGTATGAAACATCTCCAGAAGAAGGAATAACACTATTAGATTTATATCGAAAACGCACACAGTCTGCAAATTCAGAAGATATTAGTATGAATGTATTAAAAGATGCTGCAAAGGAGATTGAGACTGAGAAGAAAGATATTGCTGTAGTAGAAGATTCAGCTCACAATAGTGCATTAACAGATACACAAAATAAAAGTAAGTGTGAGATAATGTCCAAGATGAAGAACAAAGATACAAGCTTAGACACTTATATATTAGAGAGGAACATATTTATAGACACACAGTTTGAATATATAAGAAATATAAGAATTCCTAAAAATGTATACAAAGAGGGTATGACATATAGAGTAAAGGATTGCTATTACGATGATGATGGGGAATTTTTGTATAGGACACCAGGATTAAAAACTTAATCATTGTACCAACATTATTCAACAAGAAAGACCCTTTATGTTGATCGTTACAATATTCATATGTATAAAGATACATTAATTTTTATAAACTAACAATGTTAATAAAAAATTAAAAATGAACGAACCATGCTTTTCATTCAAGCCCATTTTAAGGTTAACATGTACATCCCGAGCTCGTTTCTTCGTCAGCTAGAAAAATTTGTTAACAGAAGCACGTAATTTCTACAAAAAAGGACAGCTTCTTTATCACATAATTTTTTTGTATCGCTCGCATTAAATATGACAAATATTGTTTGAACATTATGCGCGACGCACGTGCGACTAGTAATTTCTCTCTGTGATGAGTGTCCTAATTTTTGTCGGTAGGTGTCCTTCGTGTTGACCGCAGCATATTTTATGAAGATTTTTGATGCAGTTACAGATAAATCATTCGTAAAATGGTAAATAATTTCAATTGCTAACTGAACGTTCGTCCTCCGATCACTCGAAAATGATAATTATCCGTCGCCGATCATCTTTGCTCCGTTACGTTTCGCATTCACGATCGTTTATTTGTAAACCGGTCATTTTTTCCTCTCTCATCAAGGTTATGTTCTTCCAGATAATTTCGTCCTCATGATTTTCGCTGTCGTTGCATCATAAATCGGCAACGATTCGAAAAAATAACGCGTCACGTTCTACTTTTCATTAATCTCACGCTGTGCACTGAACAAACTGTGTAATCGAATGTCAACAGAATGTATTCGCGAAACATGGTAAAAATTTAATTATGCATTGCTCATTGCACAATGGAGAAAATTGATCCCTTGCTGTGAATGCTCATTCAATAAAAGTGAAATGGAAATTTATGCGAACAATAATTTTAAGGTTTTGCTTGTGATCAAAAATATGACAATGATGCATGTGCTTTTTATTCTGATAGTTTCAGAAGTTTGCGGTGTGTAGGATAAACCTTATTAATATTACACATTATGCCCAATCGAGGCAGAAACTTGGACATGGCTGTAGATATTATTCGGTGGCATACAATCATGGTGCCTTATTACGGCCACAGTTACCTCCAGCCATCCATACAGAACGTTTATCAGTAAGTTTCATTTTTAACTACGATTTAAAAACATTATACATTTGGTTAACATTTGTATGTTTCTATAGGTCAGACTATATTCGAATCCAGCACGAAGACCTAGTTTCTTCTCCCAGTTCCTTGAGAACATCAAACAGGAAATGCAAAAGAATAAAGAAATGAAAGAATCCTTGAAGAAGTTCAGAGCAGAGGCAGAAAAACTTGAACAGTCAGATGCATTACGTTCTGCGAGACAGAAGTTTCAAGCGGTTGAGTCAGAAGCAACTAAAAGTTCTGAAGTCCTTAAGGAGAAACTTGATTCTTTAAAGGGAAAGGTAGGAATAAAAGTATATTGGCAAAAACTTTGTACATATTTTTAAAGAATTTAAATAATTAATGTTACTTAAATTGTATCACACAGGTACAAGAAGTGCTTGAAGAAGCAAGTAAAACAGAGATAGGTAAAAAGGCTGGACAACTAGGGGAAGAAATAACAAAATCTGCAAAAGGAGCAGCAGAATCGATTTCTGAAAAGAGCCAAGCTCTGGGTAAAACAAGTGCATTCCAAACAATATCTCAAACTGCAGAGGCTGTACGTGAAGAACTGGATCATCAAGGCATGCATGGTAAAGTAGTTTTGATTATCATGCACAAACAAATAATAATTCATGTCTGATGAAAACCTGTAGGGAAAGTTTATGTTCCACTTAAGAAATTGAGGAAGAGGAAAGACATAGAGGTGTCTTTAGATGAAAAATTCGTTGAAGCAAACACAGAGGCCATGGGTGTTGAGTTGCACAAAGACTCGAAATTTTACCAATCGTGGCAAAACTTTAAGGTATATACTGTAGGAAACATCTATATGCATTGCATTTTTCATTAAATTGATAATATCAAATAGTTGTGTCTCTTTAAAGGATAAAAATCCGTACGTGAATAAAGTGTTGGACTGGAAAATGAAGTATGAAGAGTCAGATAATCCTGTGATTCGGGCTTCCAGAATGTTGACAGACAAAGTCACAGATATAATGGGTGGACTGTTTCAAAAAACAGAACTTTCAGAAACGCTGACAGAGATCTGTAAACTGGATCCCACTTTTGACAGGGTACAATTTTTAAAAGATTGCGAAACGGACATTATTCCAAATATTCTTGAGGCGATGGTGAGAGGAAATCTCGAGATCCTAAAGGACTGGTGTCACGAAGCTCCATATAATATAATATCACAACCGCTACTGCAAGTAGAAAAGTTGGGATATCGTTTAGATAGCAAAATCTTAGGTATTTTCATGTTGTACATAAATTTTTCTTAATATTACTGTGGCATATACAATCGAACATTCTCAAATTGCAGACATCAATAACGTGGATCTAGTAATGGGTAAAGTGATGGACCAAGGACCTGTTTTAATTATTAATTTCCAGTGCCAACAAATTATGTGTGTGAGGGACGCTAAAAACAAAGTTATAGAAGGAGATCCGGAGAAAGTAATGCGCGTCAATTACGTCTGGGTGTTATGTCGCGATCCTACTGAATTGAATCCAAAAGCTGCGTGGCGCTTGCTCGACCTTAGCGCTACTAGCACAGAGCAATTTGTATAGTATACCACGTATGCATGGTTATAGTTAAAACTTTGAAAAAATTAATGTGAATACATGATCGAGAAGTGAGGATCGCCGCGAGTTTCTTCGTTTCTTACAATTTGATTGTATCAAACAAATATGATCCAGACTAGGAGGTATAATGTGTACATTGACCCATCGCTGATGGATATTAATTTCTATAATTTTAATGAAACAATGTTCCATTGATTCGATCTATATATATATACATACATATATATATAGAAGTAAAGTAAAAAATAAATCTAAATTACATTAGAATCATGTACCGAAAAGAAAAAAACACTGTCACTCGTCATTTGTATTTTAAATAGTGTTTTACAAATTATCGTTTATTTTCAGAATTATAATTGCCCTCATACGTCGTAACAATTAATTGAATATCAGTCTAGTTTGTTATTCAATTATGTTTCATAATCACATTTAAGTTATATAATCTTACACGTGCAAACACCGAGAATTTTAGTGAATTCGTTTCTGTATATATTTCTATTTTGACAATTAAAATGTTAGTCGAGAGTATAGAAGAGTTTATGTTGAATGCCAAATGTTTGTTTGCGACGGATGTTTTAAGTTATGTATTAAGCATAGAAAATTATATTTAAACGTTCTACAATTGAATGAAGTTATATTTTAGACATGGAAAGTTTGTTGAGACGGACGTTATAATATATGTATATGACATATACATACACATATATAAATGTACATATGTACAAGTTCATGTTTATATTGTCACACTGTACAGCGCGCAGCTTATTAACGAAGTCATTCATTATTTTTTAAAGATTGTAATATATAAATTGAAGTCACCTGAGTGCTATAATAAATATCTTAATATAAAGACTCCTTTGTTATCTGTATAAGTAGATTAATCATGTACAAATAAAAATTCTTTTGATATAGAAAAAAATTTCCACTTGTAAGTGTAGATAATGTAATAGTCGAGGTCCTAAATGTTGAATGATGAAGAACATTTCTTCGGAATTATACAAGCGATCTTTATATGTTTTACCCGTCTAATTGTAAGGAATATTACGATGCGATCAAAATAATTTACTGATTTTTGTAATTATTTTCTTCTAACAAGTTTCTGTGCTACCATTTTCTGTATAATAATAACAGTATTTATTTTGTATCTTCTCCTTTAAAAGATCGCTAACTATAATACTGTAAACTGCAAATAATAATGTTACAACAAGTCATTGTACCGTTCAATAAGTTAGTCTTGAAACTCGAAAGGCGGAACATATTAAGCGGTAATTTTTCCGAGTCACGCCTCTCGGTCTCAGGATTAAGTTGTCGTACTATAATTATCATTTAACAAATCAATGATACAAGAATTGAATAAACGTTTTTAAAAAATGTTGAAATATCAAATATTAAATGATACATAATAAAGAATTCATTTGCATACATCCTTTTCTGTATTTCCCTGACAATTGTTTCAAATTGTAACGCAATGGGTTGTAACTTTGGTGTTCACTGAAATCATCAGCTGATTGGTCGATTTCCGAATCACTTTCATAGAAACCTACAACCTTATACGTCCCCGCCAATCATTTCCTATGAAACTGATTATATCAAATGCTCCTACTATTACAAATTCCTCATAATTGCCGTGTAAAAATCTGAAGTTACTCAAACTCGATTGCACAACGTGCGAATCGCGTGATCGATCCGTCGGCCTGAAAAAAGAAAAAGCTCGACGATAAAGAGCAAAGATCGAGCCAATACCGATCTGTATAATCCAAAACAAATACTTGAATATCTACCGTGGTGCACGGAGTGCGAAAAATCGTTGGACGATTTTTTTTTTCAACGTTCATAATCATCGAAAGCGTAACGATCGCCACGGTTGGAGTCGCCATCGGCGTGCGATCGCCATGATGAATTTTCGCATTCGTCGGTCGTGAACTCGATAGAAACATCTGGAATAGTTCTCTCGTGTTTGTCGGTGGACGGTTCGACCGTGAGGATCATCCTGAGATCGACATCGGATTTTCGTCTCGTTGGGTCGTCGCGTTCGATCGACACGCTCGTTTTCGGTGCGTTTGCGAATACGGCAGTCCGTGTCGGCTCGACTTCATGAACGCGTAGCTGATTGTTTCCTCAGAAAACATGGCCGAATATCGTTTCGATGGTACGGTGAAATTGTGTGTACGGAATCATTAAAGACGACACCCTGGACTGGAGCGTGTTCACCAGAAAAACAGAATGACGTCGATACATTTCGTCGCGCACCCGTTGCCGGGAACGGACGATCAGCTGAACGATAGGTGAGAACGGATTATCGGTTTCCGATTGATGCACCTTCTCGCTATGTCTGTCTCATCCCCTGCGAACCGAAACGATCTTTATTCGTCGCCCTGTTTCGATCCGCATTTCTTCTCATTCATATGATCATCGAACCACGCGAGATTCCAACGAGATTCGAGCGTGAACCCCGTGAAACCGTGCGATCGTATTTTTCATCCACCGATAGCGGATAGTTTGTTGTCACATATCATTACGTTTCGGTTTGAATAATGTATATGCATCTATTACGCACGAAATGGGATGCACGAGTATTCAGAAATTGCTCGTCAGCGCTGCTACGATCTGGGCGAATTTCATTCGATATGGAAATAGGAAATAACGTTTTGATATATTACTTTAGTCCGTAATTTTTGATACGGTTATTTGATAATACGGATATTAACGATTCGGTTGAACTAACTGTATGATTCATTTTTATTAATGAGCCGTTGGATTATTTTTTATTTCAAATTGAAAAAGGGAAATAATGGCGAAAATGGGTTGAATGAATATTATGAACTTCTTAAATTTTTAGTTGTATGAAGCTGTAACTGTTTTCTCAAATGATTAGTCATTGCTCAATGGATGCATCATTTTGAATGTGGAAAATGACGAAATATGATTATGATTAATCTGATTATATATATCTATATGTACTACATTAAATATTTTATTATTAAAATCTAATATGCAGTAACTTTTTATTTATGAGAATAAAATACTCTTTACTTTGGATTATCTAATACATTGAATACCATTGGAATTGATTTTTTGAATGGAGTAATAAAGTTGTAGTTAAGGTGTTGAATCATGAGTTCTAGATATTGTATACATTAAACCTGAAATGAAAATGTCATAACATTAGGCGTAGAATGCATCTTTGTATAATAATTTATAATAATTTAGAAATTATTGGAAATTTGATGACCTTTCTTATTGCTTTGTATCTGTTGTAATACATACTGTCAGTGTATTATAATATTATGAACAATTCTTTAATATTTTTAACGAGACTTATTCGAATTGTATATACCTATTTTAAATGAAAAATTAAGACAGTTTGGTAACCATTTGAGAAGGTACCATGTAGATATGCATTATCAATGTAACCCTGTTTAGTTTTCAATAAACTTTAAGGATACAATGATTTTTTTTAGGTTGAAAGAGGTGGCTGATAGAATCAACAGATATGGATTTGCTACACTACCAGCATTTAGTGGACAAAAGATTGCAGTGAAGCGTATTGTTGTTGGACCAACACATATTGCTCTTCTCACTGAAGATTACAAAATTTGTAGAGTTGCATTTACAGTATTGTCAGACAGATTGGATTTGAGCAAAAATGAGCCGAATAAAAAGTGAGTTGTAACTAATGAAAAGTAACAGAAAGAGGGCATTCAAAATGGAAATAATATGTATTTTGTTGTTATTATAGCACAAGTAAAAATCATGTTGGAAACTCTAACACAGCCTCTAATGGCGGTGGAAGCAGTGGAAGTGGAAATAGGGCTGGAATACCTAGATCTCGAGCAAGAATTATGCGCGGTAGTTCTGCCATTCGTGGAGGTAGCAGCAGTGGAGGAAGTGGCAGCGGAGGTAGGATAGGCCCTCCAGGAGTAATTATGGGAGGAGGAGGGAGCGGCAGTAGTTCACGTCCCATTGCATCAGTACCTGCTCCATTTGTGCCAGAAGAACTTATTTCACAGGCACAGGTGGTACTGCAAGGAAAGAGTCGCAATCTTATTATTAGAGAATTACAGGTTTGTTGTATTTTATAAATCAGAGTTGCCTTTGTCCTATTTAGAAACTATGATTGACCTAACAAGAAAATATGTTTCACAGCGTACAAATTTAGATGTAAATTTAGCAGTAAATAATTTACTATCACGAGATGACGAAGAAGGCGACGACGCGGAAGATGCAGCAGATACCTATGTACCGGAAGATCTCATATCATTACTAGATGGTGGATTTAGCAATGAGCATTCTGTTATCATTGATGCGGATTCTATGTTCTCTGAAGACATGTTTGGGTACACGGGAATAAGGAGGTAATTGTCATTTTATATCATCCCTGATTCATTTGTTACAGAGAGACAATTTTTAAATACCTTTTTCTCTCTTAGTCGTGGAAGTTCTTCGCGTAGAATAGGTAATGACAGAGAAAGCGAACGGGCGGCTGAACGAGATCGAGACAGTTTCAGTAGATGGAGGGATCGCCAATATTGTGGACCGCGTCGTTGGTTAGAATCAGCGCTCAAAGACTCTTGGGAAAAAGATTCTGGTAAAGATTTGAATAAAGATTTGAATAAATTAAATAATTATACCTATATATTTTCAAATCCCTTCTCTATATACTGTAATTGTATTTTCTTCGGTGTATTAGATAACAAGAAGAAGGAATTAGCTTCTCAAAGTCCATTATGGATATCTGAAGAACTGGAATGGTGGCACGAGCGTAGCAGCGCTCCTGAAGCTCGCTTTGTACAAATAGCTTCGCTTTACAGCGAATTAATAGCAGTTTCGGCAACTGGAGTATTGTATCAGTGGAAGTGGTCTGAACCCGAACCATATAAACATCCAGAGGTACTTATCTCTAAAATGGGAGTTTATAATGATCCTGTTTATGAGAGTAAATCATTGAACGAATATTTGTTTCAGAATCCAAATATACATCATCCGAAAACTCCGTGGTTGGGAGTCGCGAACGAAAACATAATAAATGTATCTGCAACTGCAATTCGATGTTCTATTAGTACTGAAAGTGGTAAAGTAGCTACTTGGCTTGATGAGCTTTTGGGTCATGTGGCTTCTCGTCTTGAACATCCAGCTCAAACTTTTACCGAATTTACATTGGACAAAATAGTATCGCTCCACACTTGTGCTTTGTACACTGTCGCCAGACTAGAAAGCGGTGCATTATACTGGTGGTTGGTAGAAACGCTATAATAATCAAACTATATATTGTTGTATCACGAATACAACCACGCCCTGTGCATTACATAGTACAGATTGATCCATTTACAAATTTATTTTCGTAGGGGTGTGTTGCCTTTTGCACAACGTAAAAAATTATGGGAGAAGTATAAAGCTAAATCGCGCAAACACAGACCATCGACAGTATTATCGAGCGATATCAGTTACGGGACACACGTTTGCATGAAAAGCAGCCCTATATACCAACCTGGAGCAATAGGTGAGTCATCAAACGAGAACTCTCGAAGATATTTGTATACTTGTGTACGAGGTTCTAAATGATTGTTTTTCCAGGATTCACAATTGCCAACGGAGTACCAAAAGTGGGACAATTACTGTCAGCGGCTTGGAACTTAGACGCTGTTTGCAGATTTAAAATATTACCAGCTGGAACGCATTTGCCTAGTGCTAACGCGGACAAACGCGAAACGAATGGGAACAGCGGAACGGGTACTATTAATAAAACAAATCATAAAGAAACTGCAGATCGTCTTGACATGCCTCCACCACCTTCACCAGCTTCAAGCACATGTAGTGATACTGGTAGCATTACAACAAGTCACAGTAAGGATTTCATCTGATTAATTTTTATGAATTTACCTACTCATTTATTGTAGCGATCCCTTTGAAACTTCTATAAAATAATGGTTTTTGGTAACGCAATCGGTACACCGTTAAGAATTTGAAATGTAATTATATAAATTTTTAATTTTATAGAAAGACAAAAACGAGCCGCACCTCGAAGCGAAGGAGAATCTGATCGAAAAGACGAGGAGGATTGGCAATTAAAGGATGTTGTTTTTATCGAAGACGTTAAAACCGTACCCATTGGTATGTTCCATGGATTATACAAATAATGCATAATCTTAATTACCGTTCCACTACAATTTACAACTTTTTGTAAGCAGGCAAAGTTATAAAGGTCGATGGCTGTTACGTTGCTGTAAAATTTTTCTCAAAAGATTCGAAAGAGAAAGAGAAGGAGATTAAAGAAAAAGATTTTAATACATCGGACTTTAAAGACTTGACGGCTGAGGAGTCGATCAAATTGTTAGCTGACTGTAGATTGTTAAGAAAAGATGAGCTGCGGGTGAGTCAAGTGTTTGTTTGTAACAGAAGTAAATAACGATAAAAAAATAATTGCAAGAAACATTACATATTGGTAATCATTATGTGTTTAGGTAATAAAACCATCTATGAATCCGAGGGCTCCAGATTGTTTCCAACGAACTCCTAGAAGAGTAAATATCGTAGAAGGATCGAATGACAGTATTTTAACCATTGCCACGGATGGACAAGGTAGAATTTCGGGAACCATTACTGCAGATTTTAATTCAGTCAACAACATGCTTTAGTAATTGATTATTTGCAGGTATTCACGCAATTCTGAAAAGTGGAAATAAATTAAGTTACGTTGTGTACAACTTGAGTACTGGAAGATACGTACAAGATTGCTATATTCCATCAGATATATCGTCCTTCTTGGGTTTACACCCACAGAACATCAATCTCACGAGCGCAGGAGAGGTACATTTTTCTTATTTGTATTGTAAATAATATTCCACAGTGAATTGTAGATATTTACGGTCGACTTAAACGTTGCAGAACATCGAATGTTCCATGATTCTCCGAGATGGAAATAACACGATCTATCCACTGGCAAAGGATTGTGCCGATGCTGTTCGTGATCCAAATTGGTTAGATTTAGTTCCAGTACTTTGTATCGGTGCTTCGACCATCCCTATACCAACTTGTTCGAATTCGACCAACATGAAGAATCAAGTTGCAGTTATCGCGTTAGCGTTTGATAACCTTTTGCTTATGCCACGTATATTAAGGTGCGACTATGATAGCGTTAAACAAGTGTTCTGCAATTTGGAACAAGACCACAGTAAGTATAACGATGACTACGATCGTTACCTTGAGAATGAGAACAGATTCCTGAAGCAGAAACTTTATTTTTCAGAAAACAACGTAGCACAAATTCAAGCGATACTAACCGAACGCTGCGATGGTAATCGTAACATTTTGCATGCGTGCATTAGTATGTGTGCGCCGACTTCTAACAAAGAAAATGATCAAGGTACTAAAAATATATGACTAAAATCAAAATCACATATTGAACGCCGATCACTAGGAACTATTGATTAAGTAATATTTTTTTTCATTGTAAAGGCATCGAACGTGAATTAGTTTCCAATACAGTTGATGGCGCGTCTGCACCGATTGAAGAACCAATTCCAACTTTAAGCTGGCCACCAGAAGCATTTGATAATACATCAGGAGAAGAAGATAGTTTACTTAGTATTGGTGCTGCTAGTATATCTATGATGAATAAAACAGGTAAAAGTGTATTGAATACCTTTTCATTTTGAGGTGTTTTGTTACTGTCATAAATTCGTCATAATTACTACATGAGTGTTTTCTCTTTTTATAAGGTGTTGGAACGACATCGAATAATACTTACATTATAGACTCCGTCGAGAGAAGGAACAATGCGCTGCTTATATTAAAGTACATGTGTGAAAGTAGTCTGTTAGCACCTCACCTGAAAGAACTACTCACGGCAAAGTAATTATCTCAGCTTCGTACAATTTAATTAAAATACTTCCATACGTTTGGTGGTAACATTTCGATTTTTGTACCAACAGAGATGCCCAAGGTCAGACACCACTGATGCTTGCTGTATCAGTTCGTGCATATCACGCTGCCCTGATCTTACTAGACGTTATTCAAAGAGTTGGAAGAGATCAGAAGGAATGTTCTGCTATGATACTTCCTGCCGACGCAAATCCAGATCTGTCACCGTTGTTCATTACTTGTTGCAACGATACCTGTAGCTTTACTTGGACTGGAACGGAGCACATTAATCAAGTAATATACCATCTGATACAATTTGATCAGCCGTGTATACTTTAAACGCATTCTTCTGACAATAAATTTGTGTTTTCAGGATATCTTCGAATGTAGAACTTGCGGTTTAACCGGATCTCTGTGCTGCTGCACAGAGTGCGCCCGCGTTTGCCACAGGGGACATGATTGCAAATTAAAGATAACTTCTCCTACGGCTTACTGTGACTGCTGGGAAAAATGCAAATGCCGTGCTCTTATCGCTGGTCACCAAGGTGCTCGTTATGAACTTCTCTGTCGCCTTGTAGTCAATACTGATCTTGCAACGAAAATAAATTCCCGGTAAGTAAGCGAGCGAATAAGTAGAAATTGCAATATTTGAGACATTTAAGTAATATTTTTTTTTGTGTACAGGGGAGAGAGCATTTTGCTGTTTTTGGTCCAGACTGTTGGAAGACAATTAATAGAACAACGGCAATGCCGTTCAGTTCCACGGCAGCGTTCGACATCTGCAAGTCGCAAAGGACCTTCATCTGACGGTATTTGACTCAACTTATTAACTCAGAATTCGATACACACAGTCGTGGCAGGCGTGGATGTGAAACATGATTTCTTACCACATTCCGTTTATAGGTTTGGGCGCAGACTCTGACATGCCCGATCATGACTTGGAACCACCTCGATTCAGCCGAAAGGCTCTGGAAAGATTGTTAAACGACTGGCCAGCAGTTCAGTGCATGATTATGTCTGGAGTCGCCATCAATAGCAATGATCAATTATTTGGAGATCAGGACCAATTGTGTCGCCAGAGCGGTACTGCATTGCTTGACAAATTTACTCACTCGCTACTGGTTAAATGTAGCGCGGAAGTAAGCAAATACATTTTTAATTATTTAATATAAATTTCTCTTATGTTTCTAATATAATCAACTTTCTTTTAGATGCTCGATACCCTCCTCACGACTCTGATACGAGAATTACAGAACGACACCGTACCTGGCCGACAAGAGGAGGCCAACAATGTTGCTCGTCGATTCGTACGATCCGTGGCTCGAATATTTGTTATTTTCACGATAGAAATGGCACCAAACACGACAAAGAGGAGAAGGTATGCAATAATAATTCCATAGTGAGGTAATTTGAATGCATGTGGTCATCTTTGTATGTCTTTTCTATCTTTTTTTTTTTCATTTACGTTTTAGCACCAGTACGGCATCGCAGTCTTTGATGAAGTGTCGCAAAGTTTTCCAAGCGCTGATCAAACTAGCAGTAGAAGAATTATGCGAGACTGCCGATTCTTTGATAGCGCCTGTAAGATTAGGCGTAGCGCGTCCAACAGCGCCGTTTACATTGACTTACTCAGGAATGGAGGTGATCAATGGTTCAGAGGAACTGTTCTCCATAGAGCCGTTGATACCTCACAGCGGTGTTAGTTCTCAAACTTTGGATGCTGCTCTGCAAACACAGCAGGGCAATAATAACATAACTATCCCTAGAGATGTTTCTGCCATGGATGAAGCGGAAGGTGGCGAAGGTATGTTTTACATAAGAATGAATATTTATGAAGTTACCAATATGGTTACAGACACACACCATCCTGTATAGTTTTGTATTATTTGAAATTATAATACTGTATTCTCATAGAAGTTCCTATGGATGTGGATGGCGATATAAGTGAGCATGAAGAATCCGGCGTTTCCGGAACAGTCGCTGGCCAACCATTAGGCGAAATCGACAGCAACGCTGGAGGCGTGGGCGAAGAACAAGCTGGCGATGGCGAATCTGACACAGAACTAGATCTTCTAGCAGAAGCGGAAACAGAGTCGGATTCCGACGATAATCATAGCAATCAGGATGCAGCGTCCGCTCAACGAAGCGTACAAACCGGTGCTACGGCTGGTTCAGACGGTGGAATGGGATCCATTTTGTTGTTCCCAGAAGACGAATCTGGGGAGTCCAGTCAACAAGAGGATGATGAGAGCGAAGCGGGGGAAACCGATGAACAAGACAACGAAGACTTTCAGATGGGCGATGAACAGTTAGAGCGTCGAAGGTAAAAATGTTTTTCTTTTTTCTTCTTAACTCTGAACATGATCGTGTTCATGATGCGTTAGTAGATTACGGCAGGTAATAGTTGTAAAGATTTGCAGAAGTAGCTTGCAACATCCGCCCGAGTTCTTGAGGATAATTTGTGTAAATCTTTTGTATTAATGATACCTTATTCCAGTGGTTCATCCGGCCATTTACACCGTAATAATCTCGCCCCCGTTTCTATGCAATGGGCGATACGTAATCGAGAAGCAAATACGCGTACCGCAGGATTACGGGTAACAGGTGGCAGTAGTTTGGTTTTTATTGACTCGGCATCATTAAGACGTACTACAGCAACGTCCGCTGTTGCAGCTGCACACGAACCCATTACAATGGGTACCACTGCCAGTTGCCTGGCACGTGCATTTGGAATTGTTATTAGACAGATAGCTGATCTTTTAGTTATGATGCAAGATTATAAAACACTTGCGCCGTCTTTGCCGCGTCTGATGGAAATCACGTACCAGGACGCATTGAACTTACAAGTACGTGCAGTTTCTTCTCACTCTAATTGTCTTCTGATGCATGTCGAATAATGCAACATCAATGTTTCGAACGATTGCAGATGTATCTTGAGGCGCATTTGAAACCCACGTGGGACTGGCTGCTCACAGTGATGGATGCTACAGAGGCACAGCTCAGATTCGGTGTATCTCTGACACGTAGTGCGGATCTCACGCATCCGGAACACCCACTGAACAATGCTCCATCGTTGTCCGGAGGCAATTTTACTGGGTTACTGAACACAGCGGCTTTGTCCTTGACATTACAGTCCAATACAGGTCGGAATCAACGCAGTGGTATCGCTATGAGCTCCAATATCTCCGCTCCACAAGCTTCTACAAGACTCACCGTTGGTTTTGCAGGCGTTGGCGAACCTTCGAGAAACAGTAGAGAACGCGAAGGTGCATATCCATGTCGGTTTTTCTGTAGGAAATATGTTTCCCCGGTTCGGAATGCTGATCTGAATTTCGTTCCAGGCGGTGACGCACACGCGGCCAGGCGTGAATTTTTGTCCTATTGTCTGTCTTTAATGCGTGCTCATAACAGCGAACACAGAGACAGCTTGCCGGTGCTGGACGTTTCCGCCTTAAGACACGTTGCTTACGTTTTCGATGCTCTGGTGTATTACATGCGTTTGCTCTCGGAACCGATGTCGTCGCGAGGAGAGAGCCAGAAGGAATCGCCGAACTATTCCAGCTGGAACGATCAGGTTTGTATTACTCGATCGTTTGTAGATCTGGCGTGTATTGTTTTACACGAATTACGACGATGTGTACGTTGACAGGATGAAAACGACAACGACGAAGGAGAAGAATACAATTCACCGGTGCCCACCGCCATGGAAACGGACTCCGTCGATTACCCTGACTTGCTTCAAGTTCCCATTTGTGGATCTGGGAACAACAGTAACAGCACGCCCAAGGGAAGAAAGCATCCGTTCTTGCAAAGATCAGATTCCACTCTGTGCCTCGGTTGTCCACCTCTTGATCCATTCGACACGGCGATGAGCGAAGCCTTACCATTGGCCGATCAACCGCATTTGTTGCAACCCCATTCGAGACGTGAGGATTTGTTCGGTATACCTAGACAACCAACGTCGAATGCAGGTCCCAATCAAAATCCATTGGAAGGCTTGCCCACGAGACTTGGTCTGTCTGCACGGAGCGCTGATAATCAGTATACCGTTACGCCAACGTTCAGTCAGATTGTTCAAGGACCTGCAGCTGCTTCTGCCTCGACGGAGCCGAGACGTAGTTCCGTTTCTGTTGGAGATTCATCGTCGACAAAATACACGGTAACGTATTATGCACGCGAAAGCTGAACAGTGGGGAAGGCACTCGCATGAAAATCTGTCGTCAGTAGTTTCTGAGATAAAATCTTGAAAATTTGAATCTGTATGTGATTCTGTCCTTTCAGTGTAAAAAATCTTGAAATTTTATTTCAAAAGCTACTCGTTTTGAATTTCACGCGAATATGTGTTCCCCCACTTGTTCTTCATCGGCAGTATTCATTTATCAAATTTTTTGTTAAATTTTCGCATGTAAGCGACACAATTTATTTCAGCCTAAATTCTATTTTGTTGTAAGCAGGCAGTATATTGCTTACAACAATAAGATAATTCTTCGTTTTTCTACTCTCACTCACATTTTCTTGTGAGAGTCGTCTCTTGTGTTAGGAAGTAAAAATACATGGATCTGCTTTTGCACATTGTAGGAGAAGGCAAAGTCGTTTAATCAGACAAATGATAATCACTCGATCGTCGCGGAACAAATCGATCGAGCACCGATCATAGTTTCTACTAATAATCCAAACGATCAAGCAGCAGGAAGTACGAAAAATAATAAGGATGTATGTAAAACGAATAGAAGCGTTATTGTTAGAGCTGGAACTGTTGCGGTAAATATGTGATTTCAACTGTTCTCTTTAGCATCTAAACGAAAGCAAAAGAAAAACGTTAAGAGTCATATATAGGAATCTCCACAAATGTTTCAAATCTTTAGTTTAAATTAATGATATTCTCGATTTTAAAGGACTCTAACACAAACAAAGCGGGTGCACCGGAAGTGCTAGTCGTGTCGACTATGGAGACGCAAAATGTGTCGGATGACGTTGACCCAGCTGGTTCCAGTCACGAAATATCAGCCCACGAAACTGTTGAAACGAGTCCAGTAGAAAACGCCAGAACCGTTTCATCCATCGGAACGAATATATCGCATAACATTTTACTGGGACGTTGGAGGTTGTCCCTCGATTTGTTTGGACGAGTTTTCGTGGAGGATGTCGGTTTAGAGGCTGGCTCGGTAGTGCCAGAGTTGGGAGGATTTCCGGTGAAGGAAGCGAAATTCCGCAGAGACATGGAGAAGCTTCGAAACTCACAGCAAAAGGATATCACGCTGTTAAGAGTAATTGATTGCAATTTTTTAAGTTACTAAAAAAGCTACATTTCTTACACGTAGTAATATAAATTCTGTCTTTTACTTAAGGTCGACCGGGAGAGAACGCAGCTACTGGTACAAACGATGAAGGAATTAAACACGCAATACAATTTATATAATAGACGCGTCTCTAATATCCCACCATTGGCAGTGAATCGCGTTAAAGTGACTTTCAAGGATGAACCTGGCGAAGGCACCGGGGTCGCTAGAAGTTTTTACACTGCAATCGCAGAGGTTTGCTATGTTACAAAATAGAATTAAAATTTGTTCTAGCGTTACGCATAAAATATAAAGTACATGAAACAGTTTCGATGCGATAAGCGGGAAAATGCTGACGTAGTTTCTTCGAAAAAACAATTTTTAAAACAGCCATTTTTATGAGTATTGTTACTTGAAATTGAATATCGTTTAAAGTACATTAACGCGTTAGCAGTGCATTCCTGCTCATCTCAGAAACTAACAAGGAACGTGTGTCGTTTTTACAGGCATTGCTTGCTAATGAAAAACTGCCAAATCTCGAGGCAGCACAAGTGGGATCAAAATATACACAATACAACGTTCTCCAAAAAATCAAAAGTAGAGATCGTGATCGTGATCTGAGACGTCAAGTACGTGGAATTCTTTTTTTTTTAAAAAAAAAAAAACATTTTCTTTCCCTTCATCGTTTCCACAATTACTTTACTCTTGTTTTAGAATCCTCGGTCTTCTGGAAAATGTCGAGAAACACGTAGAGCATTATCTTTCGAAGCTCGCTCGTTTCATCCATCCAATTCTGTCGAGGGAAGCAGCAGTTCCGGATCCGGCAGTTCGTCCTCCAATTCCCATCCGTTACCTGGCAGTCATCCAAATAATGATCACTTGTCCATGCATCAACAACAACTCGGAGAGAGATTATACCCAAAGGTAATGAAGGTAATTAAAAAGGTAAGAGGGTGATTAGTAGCGGTTAACCCCTTTTACTGTCCGGCGTAACAAATTTGCATAGCGTCGATACGTTTCATGACTACATATCACCGCTCGTATATCGTAATAACTTGATAAAATATCGAAAGTTTATAAGTATCGTTACCTTGTCCAGGTCTACGCATTGCGACCCGCGTTAGCTGAAAAAATAACCGGTATGCTGTTGGAACTGTCCCCTGCACAGCTGTTGATGTTACTAGCTTCGGACGATGCTCTGCGGCAGAAAGTAGAGGAAGCATTTGAATTGATCAATAGTCATAGTCAGGACATAGTAAGCGAAGCGTTGTTGGATCTCGATGTATTCAGTTTAACCGCGCGTTGTGGAGCGAACAAGAAAAAGATCGAGAACAGTATCCTGGACGACACAGAAGACAATGCTCCTCTATTTTATTCACCAGGGAAACGTGGTTTCTATACGCCGCGACAAGGAAGGGCCAGCTACGAACGACTGAACGCGTTCAGAAACGTGGGCAGGTTGGTATAGCGTTAAAAAAATACTGATGTGAATATAAAATCGTTCAGTAGTCAACAGTTAATGAATCTTTCTTTCATTCAGACTTATGGGATTGTGTCTTCTACAAAATGAACTGTGCCCTATATTTTTAAATCGTCACGTGCTGAAGTACATCGTGGGGAGACCGATACGTTTCCATGACCTTGCATTTTTCGACTCTGTAATTTATGAAAGCCTAAGACAGCTCGTCATCGATTCCGAGACGAAGGACAGTAACAGCTTATTCTCTGCTCTCGATCTTACGTTTAGGTAAGCGTAATGGAGACGATTCGTACATTCGTCTCTTTGCTTTTCTTATTTTAAGAATGAATTCTCCCTTTTATCTCTCACGGATTGAATCGACCTCTCATCAACCGTGTTTCTATTTCAGTATTGACTTGTGTCCCGAAGAAGGAGGGGGATCAATTGAACTCATACCTAACGGTCGTGATATAGAAGTGACGGCGAGTAATGTTTATGATTACGTAAGGAAGTACGCCGAAGTTCGCATGATTAAAGTACAAGAGAAAGCTTTGCATGCCATGAGAGAAGGAGTGTTCGACGTGCTTCCGGAAGGAGCACTCGATGGTTTGACAGCCGAAGACTTGAGACTGCTTTTGAACGGGGTCGGTGATATTAATGTTTCCGTTCTGATATCGTACACCTCTTTCAACGACGAATCGGGAGAATCTGCGAACAGACTGGCGAAGTTCAAGCGATGGTTGTGGTCTATCGTTGAAAAAATGTCGCATTCGGAGCGACAGGACTTGGTAAGAGTTCTATTCAGGCATTGAACATACCATTTTTTTTTATGAGCAAATTTTATGAACCAGAGGATGTGAACGCATAGAGATTTATTTCTATTTCCTGTTGTAGGTATACTTTTGGACGGCATCTCCAGCATTACCGGCAAGCGAAGATGGTTATCAACCAATGCCAAGTGTGACACTACGTCCAGCAGATGATGCTCATCTACCAACTGCAAATACATGTATTTCTCGACTATACGTTCCATTGTACAGCTCTCGACACGTACTAAGACATAAATTACTTCTTGCTATCAAGGCAAAGAACTTCGGATTTGTATGAATATATAGATAATATAAATATATATATGTACATGTATATGCATATATATATTTATAATATATATATATGTGTATATATATACATTATGTATACATATATATATACATATATATACAATGTGACCGCGTCGTGCGTAATAGCCCTAAAAAAGAAGTCACATTACTGATAATGATATAAGAAAAAAAAAAGTTGTATGTTGTTATTTTTTTTCTTCCTAGAAAAAATTTATAACATTTATAAATTTATAAGGTGTAATTATGAATTCATGACTTCTGTAATTGAAGAAAAGTGGTTTTCATCATGATAAGATTTTATGTTAAAGTGTCATATTTAGTCTTTATAGTGATAGAATAAAACTTTCTCAAAAATCATAATCAAATTTAATCGAATGATAACAACCCTACTCATTTGTCTTTCCTTTTCCTTTTACTTTGCATCACGGAAACGTGTTCCAAATTTTTGTTAGGAATGTTAACAAATTATTATACAATTAAAAATTTCTTTTATTAGGCATGTTTAAGATGTAACATAAAATGTTGACAAGAAATTGTAGATTTTTTTTGTATAATGCACACCAGTAGTAGTAACTGTTTCCCTGGGTATCAGCATGTTGTCGATTATAATATGTACATACCACTTTAAAAATCAGACTACAACACGAGTACAAGTTACAAAATATGGGGCTTGATATTTAATAATAGTGAAAATTACATAGTTTCACGTAAAAAAACCTGTTTCCATGAATGAAAATGACAACAGAAGATCAACATGAAATCGTACATAATCTGGAAGATTAAATGTTCCATGAACATCAACTTCTCGGTTGGATTGCCAATTTTTGTGACTGAATTTGAGCGGATGAAATCGGCCAAATGCGAAGGTAATAGGAAAAAATAATCTAGGAATGTCTAGCTGCCTATTTCATATTGTTAAATACTTTCCTTTAACATGTTTCGAAATCTTGAATCTATCATAAAACAATATCAACTCCGTTATTTATGCTGCTTATCTTGGCATGCACTCACATATGTCCTCATTTTTTTTTTGTTGTTGTCTAGGATTCATAACAATATATATTTCCAAAATGATAATCATTTTGAAAGGAAATTGAATTTACAGATTTAAATTATTATTTATATTTCCTAAACTGTAAACTGAAATAGTAAAAAATAATCTATTATCTTTAATTTACTTTAAAAAAAAAAAGTGTTGCTAACGCTAATATGTATAATATAATAAATCTCATTGTTTATAAATTTCTAAAAATCGTAAAGTTATATACAATAATTATATTATCCATTATGTACTTGACAAAGTATTAATAGAAACTTATGTACAATGGTTACCTATTGACCACTTCCTGAACTGTTTTGGGGTAATTTTGCAGTTGATTGGCTCAATTGAGCCAATGTTTCTGGAGTCGCGTGTGCTTTTAGGATTGAATTTTCAGCTTCCAATTGATTGATACGATCCATAAGCTCTGCTATTTTTTCCTTGAGTACCTCCACCTCTTCGCGTACAGCAAACATCAAATGACTCTTAACAAGATCCTACAAAAAGATCCCCGGTTAACTTCAATATCATTGTTCATTACCTTGATTCAGTAATTGCCCCTAAGCAAAGAACACTTACCATGGCCTGCTCAATCTTATTATCAATTGCTACAGCGCTAGTCCCCGACATACTATAATGAAAATTACATTTCAGAATTTATTTTCAGAACACGCAAATGCTGTGGCAATTAAATTCAAAATACTGTTAAATATTATTTTGTATCTTGAAATTTCTAATGATGCTACATCAAATGTAATAACTTTATTCTTCGTAAGGATAAATGCAAATGTAATTAAACATGTTCAAAAACTATATAAGCTTACCTTTCATTATCTTCGAGGGTGTGATGTTCATCACTGCCTTGAGTAACTTCAGTTAAAGACTCCAGGAGAGTCGTATCAGCAGACTGAGTGGTAGATGCAGTTACAATGCCTGAAATGGAGTCCTGCTCCGGATCTGGTTGATGAAACGTCATACTTCCTTGCTGCATACCACCTACAACGCTTTGGCAGCTAGCCGGCACTTGTGCTATTTGCACTTGAGCACTGCTACCAGAGGTTTGAGGTTGCATTTGAGACGGTGGTATGACTTGAGATTGTACCGGTGCTCCAGGAGCATGAATAGTCGAGGAAGTTTGCTGTGCACCTGTCTGAGGAACTTTATGAATATTCTGGATGCCCTGCATTCCCTGTATGGCAGTCAATGGCTCAGATATCTGAGCCATTGGTTTTTGGGGTTGTAGAGGTTGCTGAGGCTGCTGTTGTTGCGGCTGCTGCTGCGGTTGTTGAGGCTGCTGCTGCTGCTGAGTCGAAGGATGTTGTTGCTGCTGTTGAGGTTGTTGCGGGGGAGGAGCATGTGGCTGTTGCTGTTGCGTAACAAGAATATTGGGGGCCTGAGACGTTGAAACAGGTGTTTGTTGAACAGATGGCTGACAAACATTTTGAACAGGCAAAGATTGATTCTGCGTGCTTACTGTCACGTATGGGTCTTCTTTAGAATGAGGTATACTTTGTTGGGCTGTAACGGTGCTGTTACCAGTCTGTGTTATAATAGGAATAGAACCTTGGGGCATACTCTGAGGCTGAGTTAAATTGCTTGGGTGGGCAGGCTGTAAATTGGAAGGCAACGTAGCACCCTGTCCTCCTTGCTGTTGCGATTGTTGCTGCTGTTGCTGGGACGCCAATTGCTGAGCCGATGATTGGAAATATTGAGGAATTTGCGAAGGTGCCTGAACTTTAGCTTGCGTTTGAACTTGCGTTGGATTATGCTGTGCATTGGGAGGAATTGAATTATTTACCGCATAATTAGCACTGGAAACGGTCGCAGGATTGTTTGGTACACCGATCGACGAATGCACATCAGGGTGTGCGGACACCGGTCCG
This sequence comes from Macropis europaea, assembly GCA_916610135.2. NCBI lineage: Eukaryota > Metazoa > Arthropoda > Insecta > Hymenoptera > Melittidae > Macropis > Macropis europaea. The sequence continues at coordinate 2,355,423 of OU744353.1, forward strand.
TTTGCGTCGATGCTAATACCTTTATCCTCTGACACAACAGATTGCTTAGGCGCATCTGGTATGACGATGCCGCTGTCCGTTACCCCGTACGATATACACACTTCGTTAGGGTCCGACACTTTCGGCGTGCTGATCGCGGTCGGCTGATTAACCGACGTGTGATCCAAATAATCCATGCAAGTCCATCTGCCTCTTTTAAAAGGCTCCGTACTTTCAATTTTAACCACTTTGAATCGTTCATTCCTGCCGTGCGAGTGTACTTCCCTGAGGTCGGCATCTTGCTTTGCGTTGCTCGACAGCAGGTTGATAATATTGTTATCGGTGACGGACGTGATGTCCAATGTGTTGATATTGCTGTCGTTCACAGAGTTGCTGACGTTGTTCCCCTCTGAGGGTACTATCGCCAGGCCGTACTGGGAACTGGTAGGAATCACCGGAGCAGTGCTGAGGGCTGCGTTGCTGGTATTAAAAAACACGTCCTCCTTGGAGAAGGTGTCCTCCGAATAGCTGGGCGTCTCGATGTCAATATCGGTGATACGCGAGTGTTCCACGGAATTGTCCTCGGTGTGCGACTCATCCAGATCGTCGTTCGAATCCTCGCCGGCATCGTTGCTCATACGACAACCGACGGTCACGCTGGTGATCTGGAAGGATGATGTCTTTTTCCTACACTGATTGCTGGCCGTTATGTTGCTCGGTGCGGTCAGACTAACCGGCTGGTACAATTTCTCTGGCTCTCCTAGCCGGATCGTCTCGGTGGTGGTGCGGTGCACAGGATTCGACGTCTTTCTACTGCCATCCGATAGCTTATGCGATTTTCTGTGCACATTATCTGCCATTATTATAGAAACTTAGCATTCGAAAGCGACGATCTTGCCATTCGTTGTTCCCTTGCATGGTAGAACCGACATCGCGCTGTGTACGCCGGGGTTCCCTACGGCTACTGTCCGAGCTGCTGGACGATCAGAGAACGCGGCCACCGTTCAAATCGACCGATCCTTCGACACCCACGGTCCACTCAGACTCGTATTCTCATGTTTGCTCGGCTGTTGACAGTTCTCACCATTTCATCAATCTCACGGGGAACAAGTGCATTCGCTCGAGCGACGTCCACTCGAGGCGAACAGCAGCTTTTTTAGCACGTCCAGGGGCGAAAACACGAGCCGATACCCAGCTCTCTCCTCGAGTTCAATCCTTCGCAGACCTCGATCGCGAGCTACGTACGATCTAGCTTTCGTTTACACATCACTATCTCCCGATACGATTTCCCATCGTCCCGTATCGGCCTCTCTCTTTCTTTACTCTCTCTCTATAGTTCCTAGCGAGCGGAGCAGTTTAAAAATGGCTGCCAATTCTACTCGCGGAATTGCCACGAATTATATATCTAGAGCATCCATTGTCGTCTCACCTCGCGACGTGACCGACAATCTATTTTCATCCGCGATGCAGCTGCGCCGCGAACGAACGACCGATCCTACGACTAATGCGAACATGCCGACAGAGAATCTCTAAAGTCATCCCGCTCATGCTCGCGACTCTTCTTAATGATCATCATCGTTTTCTTCAATAAAAGTATCCGTGGCTACCGACGAAAATCCCTCTACCATCGACACGATCGTATTTCTACTATGTTCTTTGAATTTCATACGATACTCCATTCAAAAGTAACACCACCGCAACTCAAACTTTGTTCATTATATCTTTTATTATTCAATTTTTTCTGTCGATCGATTGATTTTGAAATGATCGTATTTTCCGTGGGAACAACCACGTAAATCTTCGGCGATTTGAATTACCCGCTTCGAACTTGTCGCACGGCGATCGACGCAAATGAAAACGGAGCCTTTATATTTACGGCGAAAAAACAAACGTTTCGCCGTGCGTGCGCTCCGGAGATGAGATTGAACTCAGGAAGTCGATCGAAGGAGATTCGATGATTCGATCGGTCGATGAAGTTCATCTGAAAGTGTAAATTCTTCGTATATTACAGAAGTCAATTTGAAATATAAGAAACCAACATACAACAATCATGCTGAACGTGATAAAAACGTGTTTGAAGGGTAACGTACGAAAGCGAAGTAGAAATTTGCGATTGAATAAATCGGAAAGCAAGAAATCGGTACCAAAGGTCTTGCCAAGTAAGGACACAAGAGATACGTTATACAGTCAGTTCCTTTCATATTAATATAATATAATTTTTCGGTAGTTTTCCAGTACCCGGTGAGCAAGGACGGTGATCGGAGGGTGTACGTTTGGGGTATGGCTGGACACGGTGCTCTAGGAACACTAAAAACACATTTACACAAACAAGGGGTCTACTATGTTTCAAAGCCGAAACGATTGGCTTTTGGAGAAAAGAATGATGTCACAGATGTAACTTGCGGTTATGGTTTCACTGCTTTTGCAGTGAAGTCCAGTGATAAGAACATTTTATATGGAAGTGGAATAAACACAGATTCACAACTCGGTAAAAGAATGTCATTGCTAATATTCAAAAGCATTTCGTAATTCCAAACTACAATGTAATTTTTAATGTGTTCATAGGTTTCCATGAAACAGACAAAAAATTTCCTGATGATATAATAACAGAGCCAAGACCTATTAATTTACCACTGAAAGAGCCTTCGAGTAAGGTTCTGGACATGGCAGCTGGAAGAGCTCATTTGTTGGTTCTGACAAATGAAGGATTGTTTACATTAGGCAACAATGCTTATGGACAATGCGGTCGGCCTATAATATCTAATGAAAGTTATAATAAAAGTAGAGTTGTTCATCATATACCTAATATTAAAGGCAGGCAGATTAAGGCAGTGACTGCTGGTCAGGATCACAGGTATCAGATCATATAATGCTTGATAAGTAGTTAAGCGTAATATTTGAATGCCTTCCTTTATTGCATCCATATATGATAGCATACTATTGACAGAATCTGGTGAAGTATATACTTTTGGTTGGGGTGCAGATGGACAGACTGGACTAGCTCACTATAGAAATGAACACAGACCTAGTTTAGTCAAAGGAGATTTGGCTGGACAACACATTATAAAAGTTGCCTGTGTAGCAGATTGCGTATTAGCACTCAGTGGTATCTGCAATATTCATGTATTGATGCTACAAGAAATTGAATTGTGTTATTTTATATGAATTAGTTGATAATAGTAACTATATTATATGATCTATTAATCGAAATTATTATTGCAGACAAAGGAAAAGTATTTGGGTGGGGTAACTCCGAGTATGGACAGTTGCTTGAACAGGGTGAAAATCAGCAAATTAATATTGCTACAGAAATAAATGTGTTGCAAAAATTGGGCCACATCATTGACATTGCATGTGGTGGTTGTTTTTGTATGGTTTTAAATAGTAAGTGGTCATTTAAAGATTTCATTACTACTATATTTTGATGCTACAGTAATTAAAATAAACATATATTAGATGCAGGAGATGTTTATGTGTGGGGATATGGCATTCTTGGTTTTGGCCCTGCAGTTCAAAAGATCTTACAGCCAACTCTAATTCCACATATTTTGTTTGGTAAAAATGCATATGAGAAAAACACAAAGGCAAGTAAAAAAATGATGAGACACATAACAGAATGTAACGTAATTACTTGGATGCTTTTCGTAGGTAATCAAAATATTCTGTGGCATGAGTCATCTTGCAGCCCTAACTAATGCAGGTGATTTATATATGTGGGGTTGCAACAAGTTCGGCTCTCTAGGATTAGGACACAACAATGATCAATTCTTTCCATTAAAGGTAAGTTGTATTTACCGCGGCAAATTATAATATAGTTAAAACAATAATTCGTATTACAGGTAAATATAGGAGCTCAAGTAAAAAAAGTTGCTTGCGGCATAGATCACACAATTGCTATCTGTAGACCTTTTGTGTAAAACATATTATGTTTCATTCGACAATATATTATTTATAAAAATTGTGTATAAATCGATTTGTTATTTCCGTGTCTTATAGACTAACTGTGCACATAGTTGAATACTTTTCATATTGGAGATAATCAGATAAAATTTCATTAAAACTATTTAATTTAAGTATACGAGAACACGCACATTCAGTACAAAATCTTGAATAATGATTCTAATATTTACTTTAGAATAGATGAATGACGAACAGGCAGGTCTGTTCATAAATCTATATGAAATTTGTAATTCCTTTAAAATTAAGGAAGGTGAAAAGTATAACTAAAAGAAAAGAATTAAACGCGACCTTGCTGGCACTGCTGGCACATACAAGATTTTCATATGATATCGTGTATTTCGATAAATAGGGAAATCTGCATACTCGGCCATCTAAAAAGAAGGGTGAATTATAATTAATAAATTGCATAACACAGTTAAATCATATTTCTTTACATTTTTTATAATGCATAATTTAAGCTTACCCGTGCATTCATATGATGGACTCGTTGCGTTGGACGTTACCGATATGTAAAGTGATGGACAATCATGAATGAAAGTTGCAGCAGCACATGAAACTGAAATCGTATGTTCGTTACCAGCTACTGATGTACACGAGGCACTTGCCAAAGCTGCCGTCGTGTTCACGTGTAATAATTCCCGCGACGAACATACCGTCAAACTGTTTGAACCAGTACCACGGATCTACACAGACCATTTATAAACGATTTAGAAAACATTCGATGCATTAATAGCATTTATGAAAACGGTTTGAAATTACAGCATACCTTTACCGTGGCAGAACCTTCATGTTTGAAAAAGTAATTAGCATGTAATCTATAAAACTTAACACCATTTGGCTCGATGTAATCGTCGTATGAACTTGAAGAGCCGGTTGATACATAATCCGATCCACACTGAGAGTTGATGATACGCTTGGGAACTATAATATGTACAATAATGTTTCATCATTACTGTTTCATTTATACATAACATTATCAGGTAGATGTATTCATTTTTTATACCTTGTTTCATTCTTGATACCAAATCTGTTAACGATGCAACAGAGGTTTCTGCGTCACCGAGAGCGATAGAGAACAAGTCTGTTGTAGCGTTCAGTACCAAATCGGACCATGTATCTTTTGCACCTTGACTCGCGATAAGGAACGTTGTATCTAAAATGAAATTCCCAATCAATTCCCAATAACATGTAAATAACTAGAATAATATTAAAACAATGTAAATGTACAGAATGAGTCACTATACACCTGAAGCACTAAAACGTATATTGAACTCATACAAAATGTTACCTGGAATTCGTTCTCGTATCCGTGACATAGTTTGCAAATAGTAACTTTTGTCGTTGTTCGAAATACCAGCACTACGTGCGATGATTAATACGATATCAGACCTTGCACCACCGATGTTACGGGTACGTTCATTGTCGAGTTTATTCTTGAGGTACAAGTCTAACTTGTCGAGTGATTTCGGTAGATCAAAACCATGCGTAACTGAAAGAAAGTTTTCCTCGTGACGGTTCTTACAACAGTTAATACTTGATATTTTCAGAATTTCTTTTAATACATACTGTTTTCATAGTGTGACGAATTGTATGCTTGGATTTCTAAAATGTTAGAGGTACTGTTAATAATTGGACTCCCATCATGACCGTTTATCAATGTAAAGTTGCTATTGAATTGATTCACTTCTATGCTGTCCAGTAATGTACTGTAAAATACAAATGTTTCAATTACAATTCGTTTACGTAAATACGTTATATAAAGTTTGTTTGAATACTTACACGAGAATAGGTTGTATCGCAGAGAACTCCCAGTTTGTGTCCAGAATGATTGTTAAATCAACAGACATTTGATTGAAATCGAATAACTTATCCGTATCAGTGCACGAAAGATCGTTGTTCATTGCTGATGCTGTAAAAACTCTGTTGTGCTTACTCATTTCTACAAAAACATTAATCGTATGGAATATGGGGATCAATACTTACGCACATATGCAGCCAATTCGTTTATGGCTTTTACTGAAAACTTTTCAATCACTGCGGGTTCGAGCGTTGCCTTCGTTATATCAGGATTCAACAATAAAGCAGCTCTGTATGTCTATAAAAGAGATGCGCGAATAAATGTTGGAAAAGTTTTCTATGACTGTTCAGAAGCTCAAGGAAATGTTAGAATAATGCACCTGTGCAACCATTGTCGCGTTAGGAGCAACGGCAGTGAACAATGTTCTTCGATTACATGCTCTGGTGGAGGGATCAAAGAATCCTCGTGCGCTATAGTACATATCGAAGATCTGCGACAGTCTTAGACTAGGTATTTTGGAATACCATTTGCCGACTTCATTGGCCAAAATGAGGCCGTCCAAGTCTGCCCTGATTTCAGACGTTGTCATTTCGAATTTTTCATTGGTGTTCAAGAAATACCAACGCGGTTGAACGGTAGAATTCCAGTTACCAGTTGACCCAACGCTGATCTTCTCTCCTGTGGGACCTTGTACCAAAGCCACCTCCGCTAAATCTCCTGCAAAGTTTGCGATAGGAAATTTTTATTTCCATGTGAAGTCTGTTACTACTGAGATACTTTAAGAAATTGATAATGTTACCGGCTAAAGTGACAATCCATTTATTATCTAAAGTCAATCCTGATAAGGACGTGTTATTCGCTTGGAATAAATCTGGCTGCAGGTCTTGTAGCGTGACCGTATCCGGTTGCGTAGCTGCAGCTATTGCAGCAAGTACCAGGCCAGGTGAAACTGTGCCCCATCTGAAACACAAATCAATATCAATTAGTTTAAGTTCAGCTTAATTTCATTATGTTGTCGATCAACGAGCATCATACTGACGGGGTCTTAATAACACCGTTTTCTACAGGACACTTGCTGTAAGGTGGTAGCGCGAATAGTCGCGAATTGTCCGGATGATTAGGTGGCAACTCTGGGTACAATGAATTCGGATCGACTGTTACTCGATCACCTCCGCTTTTCGATTTGGTCATGGTCTTTCTGCAGAAACATAACAGAGTTTGCATTTTATTTCTTAGATCTATTACTCCATAATTTTGTACACTCACATTTCATCTGATGACAATGTTTCCACGTCACCGACAATACTTTCACTGGTCACATCATCATCATCATCGCCCTTTACGCTTCTTCCATGTCTGTACGCGCTTGAGAATCTACAAACTTTTCCTTCGTCTCCTCTTTGAAAAATTTCAACGCCACCGGAGAGCATAGCGTGCAACGTACACTGCAACAGAATAATTAAGCGTTAGATAAATTTATGCAAATACAGCACGGGGTTTGAACTTTATGTATACCCTTTCGACGTCTGTAAGACTGTTATTAGGAAACAGAAGAGCATTTCCTGGTATGATGCGGAGAGTTTGAGCATGCCGAAAGAATTGATAAGCATTTGGTGCATAAGGCGTTACACCATCCTGTGCGGGAACGATTGGATTCGGCACAATTCCATCCTGTCTGAAACTGTAAATCAAATATTCATAAAAGTCTTATCAATCGTTATAATTGGAAATTAATTTTCAATTCGGTTACAGCTACTTCTTTGGAGTACTCTGAACTCACCGATGCAGGAGTGCAATGGACAAAGATCTCAAATCCATGTTAAGACCTTCTGCATTCTCAATTTTACGAAGTATCGCCAGAAATGTGTTCAAAGTATGAGGCAATCTATTATCTCTTTGTACGAGGTACTTATTTTCATAACACTCCCGAAGAGAAGGAGAAAGATTTCGAAGTGCATTTTCTTGTGCATGCACAGCTGAAAAGAAATGCGATTGAAATTTTTGTAATTCTTTACACAAAATCTTTACAGATACAGTAATGATAATACACTCACCTAACGCAAGAAAAGTAAGGAAATACAGCAGTTTTGCCATTTCACTGAATCTGCACAGAAAGAATAAAATTAAAGCAACATTTATACAGTGTGTTTGCACATGGATATATGAAAGGTGTCAGATATGATAGTAATATCAATAAAGTAAAAAATCTCTTATGGAATATGTAATTAAGTATGTGTATCTAATCTGAATAGACGATTGTAAAGTAATTAGGTGAAATCGTAGAAAGATGTGGAATACGTACGGAGATTGATGCCCAGGTCTTCTAAAGACTAAGTGGTATTCCTTCAGTTCCATTCAGGTAAGTACAACACCACACCTATCCGGAGATAGAGCCAGACCTATCATCACTAAAGAGATAAGATAATACGATACAACATGAGTAATAGCTTTCCTGCTTTATATTACAGGTATTCTTATTGAATCAAGTCAAAGTTAATAGTAACGAAAACGTTTAAAAACTTTCAAAAGCGATTAGTAATATGCGTAAAATATTATTTTAATTTTCTATACGTTGCTTTTTCTTCTTAAATATTAGCAGATTTACTCTGGACAAAAATAAATATCTTTAAAAATAATTACACTTCTTATAATATAGATTAAGTTTAATTTATATCTAAAATAGCATTTCAGTAACAGCAATAAGGGGAGACTATAAATTTTTAGATTTTATTTTAACTAAAAAAGCGAAACTTCTTATTTACAATTATCTTATCACGCATGGAATAGGACGCCTTTTTTCGATCTTACACAATTGTGAGTCATTGCTGGCGATCGTGTAGATATTGGAAGTAAAATATGAACATTAGATTTTCAAGAACATACGTCATGTTCTAAGCATGGCAAATATCAAAATTGTGCTACTGCTGATGTGTTGCGGTAAGTTACTACTATAATAAAAAAAATATACTGATTATAACAGAAAGTATACTAATTCTAACAATTTTTCTGTGTTTTACAGAGTTTCAATTAATATGGTCTCAAATCGCTATACCGGAGCAGCTCAGAGAATGTTACAGAAGCAATGTTACGTTCAATCCTCAACTTCCATTGAATTTACGAATATTAGTGGACATCATACAGAAACTGGAAAAATATTCGTACACAACAATGGACATGAGAATGCTGTCATCGTCGTTGCTGCACAGGTTGCTAAACGTAAGACAGTTCCTTAAACTTCAATACTAATTTCTTCTTTTTACAATAGGTTCAAATTTGATGGCATTGAGTACCAAGAGAATGTAAAACCCGGTGATGGTATTCTTCCATGGAGTGGAACCGGATCACAACGTGTGAAACACAGACTGATAGAGGAACTTGTTCCAGGCAATGCAAAAGCCTTGCCAGTTCATATTCTCTCGCAGGTAGAACGTTGCATACTCCACCAAGCTGTGTCAAATACAATCCACAACATTCACAGCAGGAACCAATCATGCAATCAAATAAACAGAACTGAAAAAATAACAGGTAATTTAGTTTAGACAGATGGAAACATTTGCAACAGTAACGAGGCAAGATCATTATGCAGGTGAAATCGTGCTTACTGATATGATAAATTGTCCAAGACAACAAGGAGTGATTTTAACACCCTATGGCACCGTTGCTCCCGGTTCGATTGTGGCAGCTGTTGCAGCATCTCTTCAACGTCAAAGTGTTGCTGTAAATCAGTTGATCACTAGCTTGGAGATGCCTTATTCAGGTATAACATTATTGTGAACATGGCTACAATACAGAGAAGACTAGTCAGTAATGTTACCTTCTGTTTTAGAGATGAAGAATAAGAATACACAGAACTTAAAGTACAACGAAGAGGAGATCGACTTCGTTTTACCAAAAAGTGAAATGAGTCATGAACCATCTATGTGGCATTCTGCTCTAACAGCTTCATCCATAAAACTTGATAATGTGTGGCTGGCTACAATCGCAGGTACAACATAAAGACATGTTACCAGTCGCAATTTTTATTACACGAATGTATAAAAGATATTATTTAATTAGGAGAACTAGCAGAGATGGTTGTGTACCAAGGACCTTTAATTGGTCACAATATGACCCTCGGTGCAACAGGATTTTGGAATAATACAATGCGTCCAGCGATTTACTATCTTACAAGTCCACACGAAAATTTTGATGCGACTCGAGCTGAACTGATAGGAGGCATTGATGGTAAATTAATGAAACATACGTGATTTGATTAATAAAGACTTTGATGCATCGTCTACAGTATGTATAAAATACTTTAGGTATGATAATTGCCAGTAACTTGCAGACTTGGATTCAGGACTTTCATAGTATTCGACTGAGCCAACTTTTGGATATGTACTATTCATATGATGGTATCACGTTCAACACGCATATTAGAGCTTGCGATAGAGCACAGAATTTCCTGCATGCTGTACCAAAGACTATCTTGAACGAACAGGTTGTTATATTGTAGATCCAAGCATGGGTGTTCTGTTCTCTTAATCTTTCAACGTTATTTGTTGCAGACTTATGCAATAGCTCAAATGTTAGCTTACCGAAAAAGCATCGCCTATATATCTCCAGAGACATTGCAACAACTGGTTGACTATGCCACTGATAAATTTTATACTTATGCAGAGAACCATCTATTCCCAGAGTTACCTTGTTACGAACCAGCAAATCAACCGCGAGTAGAAGCACTAATTGTATTTGATGGCGCATGGTCGATAGAATATACAACAGATTTTCTATCGTAAGTTACAACATGTAATAGCAAAATTTGTTTAACACGTTACTGTAGAAAATCTAATACATTGTACTTTGGTAGAGTACTGATACAGGACTTAGATGTTTCAATGTATGGTTCAAAAATGGGAATAATTCATGGTACTTCAGGGGAATGGTTGTTAAATATAACCAACAGTCCATCGCTTGCATTTCAAGCCATGAACAATTTCACAAACATTTCATGTAAGTTTCTTTTCATGAGTGTCTATAGAATTTTTATTGAAGCGTTGAAAATGTAACTATTTCAGGGCCTACAAGCCTAAATTATACTCGGTCGCTAGAAACAGTATTCACTTATCTAAATGAAACTTGGAAAACTAATCAGAAGCGTCATGTAATTGGGAATCTTGGTCAAGTGGTTGTATTACTGATTCCATTGGGCTCCATGTCTAATAATGATACAGATGTTGTAACAACGCTATTGCAACAAATAAGGCAAAACCATCCAGGTAAAGAATCCTGAAGTTTTCATTGATAATTCAAACTAAGGATTTTAATAATTTATATTTACAGACGTTCATTTCGTGTACTATACGTCACGGTATAATACTAATTTATTCAAACCACTTATTCTGTCAGATGAAGATCATTTAATAAAAAATTCTAATATCGACGAAATCACTCAGTATCTCTCAGCAAGTGAGTCACATCATTAAATTAATTAATTTAATTAACTTGGTAACAATACATTCAATACCTTTTCTTTATGCCAATTTTTAGTACCACGAATCTTAAGGCCCATAATGCGTCTGGATTCAAACAATACACAAAACTTTACTCATCAATTCGAAGATTATATAAGTCCCTCAAATTCCATTACATACAGACTGCATTCGTACTGGAGACGAAACACAAAAAAGATGCAATATACAGTTCGTATTTTCCGTTCTAAATTTTGGCGTCTTTGACCACTTCCGTCACACGTTAAATAATTTTCTAGGTCCATACTTTCGGTTATGGTACAATGAATGTTTGTTCCTGGATACAATTTCGACCAAATCAGAGGGAAAATCTGAAATGCATGGAATTGGCTGGTTATAAAGAGATTACTTTAGGAGATAATTTTAAATGTGTCGACGCTTCTCCTTGTCCTCATATGTACATTCGTATACAAAATGTAACTTCTCTATACAAATGTGCAGGTAGATATTCAGTAACGAGAAAATTATCTAGTAGCAATTAATATAAAAAATTGTAACATAACTCTGCATGGTTCTTTCGTTTCAGAAATAGAGTGTAAAACACCAGATCAAGTAAGATTCATCATAAGGACGAACAACATCTATTATGGAAATTCCGCGGATAAAAATGCAGCACTAATATCATTTACTTTTTTGCTTTTATTTGTATTTCCAGTATTCGCGTAAATTCTATAATAGCATAAAGTTAATCAGATTGGAAATAAATATTGAATTTTTTATAAACATTTATACGATTTTTACTGTACAAATGAAATGGTAAAACTATGTAAAACACTTCCGAAGTTCGATTATTTATATTCTATCGTAGGATGAAACATGATCCAATCCCATCTAGTGATTTACATATGGCGAAACTTTATTAAATTAAAAAAATACAAATTCTATTCTTACTTACAACGGACCTGATAGCTTAATAATTTCGATATGCATACTCGTACACGTATTTTATGAGAAATTGAAAATTGCTGGATGCAGCAAGGCTACCCAGTTCAGGCTCCATCAAAATCATGTCAACCGGTGGAAGAAATTCATCCACCTTTCCACCTGTATTAATTAACGATTACTTCAGATTATATCATACATTGTTATATTTCTCTTTAAGAATTAATCACGTACCCATAAAGTGTGCAAGATCCATTAACTTAAAGAATAGCGTCTCCTGTACTTGTTGTTCGCAGTTCTTTCCTATCGTGTCCCATTGATCTCGTTTAGCGGCTCGTGCCCAAATTCGTAATTTCAAAGACGTCCTTTCGTCTTCCTGTTCTATATACTCGAGCAGATCCAGAGCTTTTTTGAAGTCGTATTCGTTTGCATCAACGTTATCCTCCGACGTGTACAACTGTATCGATCACACAGATAATTATACAAAAACATTTTAAAAAATATACTGCTCAAAATAATCAATAGATCGGGTTTCTGAAGACCTTCGGATAAATTTTCTGTTCTCGAAGAATCTTACTGATTGACAAATCATTGAAGTATAGGATTCTCCAATTTCTTTAAGCAATATATTATACTATACACAAGCGAAATTAAATACCGTAATTAATTCCGTTGCACTGAATACTCGTAATTTATCTACGTCGTAACCATATGTTGTGAGTATTTGCGTTGGTAGATCTTCTTGGTGGGCTATCAGTGATAATTCATTATCAATTCTTTTTACGCACTCTCTCACTTCCGCCTCAGGATCATCAGAAGCGAGGAGAGCCAGCTTTGCTAACGACAGCATGGACTGTGAAGACATTAATGTACATTTAACAGGATCCTTCTAAGCCCTGAAAAATAGGATTGCATTCAGTCTTACTTTTTTACGCGTCACCAATTCATTTTCCTGAATGGCCAAAGAGTGTAGAGTATTGGCAGCAAAGCGCAAATCGTCAGTGAGCGCTGATTGCACCCAGGATAACGTTGGATGTTCTGCCAATTTTTCAGCTAATTCCGCTGTACCACCGCGTCTACATTTTTCTACCAACTGACCTTGTCTACCATCCTTCACGTACCTATGATTCGAAAGATAATTTTAGTACAACAAAGATTTCATGACTATATATTTGACTCCGCTGATTTCTCTAAATGAGTATGTTTCATGATCGTTACAAACTACTTACCATGAAAACAAAAATCCTACGAAATCTTGCGCCGCGAATTTTTCTATGTACCCGTCCAATCGGTTTTTATTATTCGTTAATTCACAGATCTGTATGAGAGATGCGAAATCATAGTATTTTTCGGCTAGCATTGCAGCGTTATCGTATTGCTCCTCCTTTACTGAAAATCGAATAAAACAAGCAATAAAGAATGTCCATTCGTGTCTTAATTTTGCTGAATTCGCATAGATACGTACTCAAAGGTTGAATTAAATTCATTCTATCCGTTTCGTACTGTTTCAAAAGGACCTCGAACTTTTCTGTACCACGAACGCTCTCTAAATGGCACTTCCTACCATCTAATGTTAAATCTATGAGACTGACTAACTGTTCGTACAATTCATTTCTCACTGTGGAATCATTGGTTCCAGTCACTCCGTGTTTAAGGGTCAAGTTGTACTGAAACCAAATAATTCTGCGTAAAAATTGTGTTGTTCTGAAAAGAAGAGGTACCGTAAAAAAATAACACACCATTGTGGTCAAACAATTCCGCATTCCGTGTTTTCCAACTGCCGCAGTCCACGGGAGATATTCTGTTATACCGGTCGAACATCTCGTAGCTATAAATCGTTCAGCATTTTGTTGTCGATATTTAACTACTTCGTGTAGGACCGCCTGTTATTAATATACATTTAAGAAATCTATACAGAATAGGCCATAGAATATTTCTTGCTTACCAATAATATAGCATTCACTTGCATAATATAATGCGCCACTTGTTGAATGGGTCTCTCGGATTGTGTCACCTCACACGCATTGTTTACTAAAGTAGGTAGAAACCGATGCACCGTACTCACTTCGCGATAAAATATATCGCGTGCTGTTAACTCTTCGGAGACGTAGGATTCAGAAGTCAATGTTTGCTCAATTATAGCGTCCACGATATCTGGATATCTTAAAGTGATTACGTTACGTCGAGTGTAAAGTATACTGAAAATTGATCACAAGGAACTTACTTATTTTGAAGACTATATATGGTTAGAGCTGCAACGATTTTTTCCGCGTATTCTCCCAGAACGTGCGGCGTAGACATGATAATGCCTCTGTATGTAACAGCGCAGAACTGAGTGAAAACAAATCATATAATAATACTAACTGGTTTTTAACTTGATTTCTTTTCAGTTATCCATCTTAGAAAATGACTTACTCTATTCCACATGTTGTGTTCCTTTAAAAATAATACAAATAAATCTAATGCTTTCTGTTTCCCTTCCAATTGATGAGGAATTTGCATAGAAGTTACTGCATTTATTGTCATGGCTGTAAACAACAGTTATTATAATTTACGTGAATGCACTTATAATTGGGTGTAGCTAATAGAAAGAGTAATTACACAGATCTCTATGATTTGACCATCGTGGATCGTTCGCCGGATAGTCATCGATCAAATCCTTAGCAACTTTCAAAGCGAGAGTGTCCAGCGTGGCATCTATGTCCATTGTCGGTTCTTCTTGCATAGGAAAGAGTTGCAACAATATTTCCTCACACTGCACCTGAAACGATATGAGCCATTTTAGGATTGGTTCCTTTATCAAACTGTTGATCGACTCAACGAACCTTGTTTTGCCGTAGACTAAGAAGAAACGCAGCACGTAACTGCGTGGCAGCATCGGAACTGTAAAACATGTCCTGAACTTCTTCGTTGCTTACCAAGCTTGTAAAATTCTGCACGGCCAAATTCGAACGATAACTGTAATCTGTGCTTGTATTCGTATCGACGTAACTTCTGCAAAAAGTGATACATCACATCGTTAAACTATAGTAGTTTTAGAAATTTTTAATGTTATAAACATATAAGGAGTCTATCCAGAGGGCTGTGATAAAATATACAATAAACACCCCTGTAAATACACCCTGTACAAAAGAAACGAACGTATTGAAATCCTGCGGCGGGAAATCTGTCGGTATTACAGACACTAAACCAAAATTCTTGGTAAATAGAACTGGAGTTCCAGAACACAAGGCACCGCCAAGAATACTGTCTTCTCCACCTCTGATTAAATCTAATTTGTCCTGTTCATGTTCAGATGTACCTGTGAAAGTTTTCATTTAGAAATATTGCTTTCTGTTTGTATTTCAAATAAATGAATTTAACTAACAATTCACAACAAGGACATTGTACTGATTGTATATAATAGCCTCCCATCCACATAATATGAAACGATAGGAAACTAAGCTTGATTCGGCGTCATCATGATACAAAAGTGGACCAATTTTAACTAGTATAAACCACTTGAATGTATTTGCTAACGATGTATTATTTAGTTGTATCAGTCCTGCAACAATCAAATTGTTCAATGTATCAAAGTGTATGTATGAAAATAAAACTACAACTGTAACTTCTTGTATTATGACATTACCAAGTGCAAAATGAATCTGAGGAGACACATCTGCACAATGTGCAGCCATCAAAAATACTATTCCTTCATCACACGGTTGCATGTCAATCAACCAAGTATCCATGCTTTGTGGATTGCATGCACTTGATTCCTGAAAATTAAATTTCTCATTAAGATAAATGAATGCTCTTGTATGAAAATAAAGTTTCATACCCAAAATTTTCTTTGAAATGTTTGTGAAATAATATGTCCAATATCTTCATCAAACTCCATCTTCTCCTGTTCATTGTGAGGAAAAGACCAATACTGTAAAGAGGAGCCAGCTAGAATGAGAACTCTTGATCCTCTGTCTCCCAAGCTTGTGCAAGTGACTTTCACCAGTTTCTAGCAAATATAAGTCAATTAATAACGTTTTATTCAGAATAAAATGAAATTAAAATTTAGAAAAAATAACTTACTGTTTCTGTAACTGGAGATTGAGGCATTGCTCCAAAGATAAGGGAGGTCATTCTTCTTCCTATACCCCCCAACCATCCCTGACTTGTCCTAAGAACCTGACATGAAATACTGTTCTTTCCATTAACAAACTGTGGCTGCAATAGTGCCACTGTACAAGTGGTAGTAGCCAAAATACAACCATGTCCAGGTATATAGGTAAGACAGTCAACTTCTTGACCAGCAAGTTCTGCACTTGTTTCTACACAAGATCCTTCATGAGCAACATTGGCCCAATATCTAACAATTCCTTCAGGAGAGACAGCCATGCAACTGGGGACCTGTGAATCAAGAAAACTATATAAAGATTTTCATTCACAACAAATTATTAACATAACAAATAAGGAATTTCCATAACCTGATGACCCTGAGGCAACCAAACAGCTATGCACTCAGCTTTATGAGCCAGATCACTCTGAGGTAACAATAATTCACGACATTGACTTTTAAAAGTTCTCCTCTGTTTTGGATCATGAATAGTAGTTTTGCATTGCCATACAAGCAATCTACGACCGCATACAAGCCAGGCCCAACCATCCACTGAAATATTGACACTGACAGCAGCATTTCTATCAACAAATGTTAAAGCTTCGGTAACAAGAACAGGCAGAGAAGAACCAAAACTTTCTACTACATGATTCGGTGTTTTGCATATTATCTGTATGGACTGGTTTGAACGTGCAGAAACACTGATGGCTCTGGAAAAGCAAAATGAAATACAATTTATTATCACTCTGAGATCCCAAGACCAAGTTGTCAAACAACATTAACATGAAAGAAAGCAGCAGACTCACGAGCTATTTTTCTTCAGGGATTGAACTATTGACATGCGTTTTCTTGGGGATGTCAAACTCCTTCCCAAAGGACTTCCTATACTAGTACGATCCATATTTGATTTTACTCCAAGGCTTTACATTCAACAATTCACTTAACCAAGCGAGACTTCCTCAAACATTCAACAAATCTCCCTTACTATATATTTCGTTCCACTCATAACAACATTTAGGTTAGTTCTTTTACATGCTTGCACCGGCGAAAACGGTTGCATGTGCTTTGGCACGAACAACGTAAAGCAACGCGCGAAAATGCATCGGTCATGTCGGTTGCGCGTTCAATCATCCATCGTGTTTTGGCGGGAATTTTGAATTGAACACTTGTACAATTATGTCTCTTTTGTTTTGATAATAATATTCATCTTTTTCTAAATACTAATCTAGCTTAGCCAGGTATTGCAAAACACGAATTAACAATGTTTATTGCAAATAGTAACTGATTGATGAATCACTGTCCAACAACTTAGCTTGAGACCTAAAGGCAGATTCACTAAGCGGCGACGAATCTTCACTACAGAAAGTGTAAAATGAGTATAGCAACCGAGTGTAAGGTAATTCTAGATAAAGAAAGGAAACGAAAATATAGAATCAAATTTTGTTGTGCAAGGGTTCGTTTTCAAAAAAGGGGAAGTGCATTTAATAAACAATCATTTGTATAGGTTAGAAAGTTAAATGAATTCAAACGTATATAGAGATAATGCCGCCACAATTCAAGGAGATTCGGTCCCTCTCGCGTTCGGCGAACGAAAGCAGAAGATATGCTTCCTGGATCACTATAGCGAAAGTATAGTTCTTGTCTGTCGTGAGACTGTTCGACGGCTGGAATCCTCATGCCAGTTGGATCGCGCGTGAAAGCGCATGGTTGACGTTGTAAATTTTTAAATTGTGTCGTAAGCCGATTCGTGCAGGAGTTGCTGCCCGTCGTTGACGAGGAACAACAGTCTGGAAAAGAATGGTCGACGTGAAAAGCGAGGAAATGAACGGGGAGACCGAGGCGCCGCAGAAGAGCGCGAAACAGT
Source organism: Macropis europaea (assembly GCA_916610135.2). NCBI lineage: Eukaryota > Metazoa > Arthropoda > Insecta > Hymenoptera > Melittidae > Macropis > Macropis europaea. Next base: position 2,373,506 of record OU744353.1, read on the forward strand.
TACAGAAGGAGGCGAAAAAGCTGGCGAAATTGGAGAAGTTTAAGCAGAAACAGGAGAAGAAGGAAGCTGACAAGCCAGCGAAAGTGAAGGACAAAGTAGAAGTAAGAATAATAACTGTATCACCTGGTGCACTCTCGTGTTTTATTCTTGCGGACTGTCAGATCACATTACCATCCATATGGCCTTTGATTCATGGTCCCAACGAAGGCGCAATATTTACGTAATTTACAGAGTCTTCATACACTGAAATTCATCGATTACAGTCATCCTGAGGACCGTTTTACGTTTCTGTAAAAGAAAATGCGATTAATCTGTGTTATGTAAACAAAGAAAACTGTAATCGTATTTGTAGGATTCATTTGCATATGGTTTTGCATCATTGTATGAATATTACTCTTTGGTGTATGAAATGCATGTCTTATCCGTGTGTTGCATCATTAAGAAGTTATCTTGTTGTTTACAGATATGTTTATTGAGGATTATCTTTTATCTTTCAGAAAGTTGAAAAGAAGAAAGAATCCAAAGAATCAGCTACATACGAAGTAGATACACCTGTGGGAGAAAAGAAGGATGTTACTTCCATGATGCCTGATACATATAGTCCTAAATATGTTGAGGCTGCGTGGTATGCATGGTGGGAGAAACAAGGCTTCTTTAAACCTGAATACGGTGTAAGATATTTTAATGATACATTTATTCAATAGCTCTATGAATAATGTAATTTTTATAATATTTAATTTATTGTTCATTACAGAAAAAGAATATCTCAGAGCCAAATCCCAAGGGCAAATTTATTATGGTTATACCTCCTCCTAATGTAACTGGCTTCCTTCATCTTGGACATGCTCTAACTAATGCTGTAGAAGATGCTATCACGAGATGGTAAAATACTGCTTTGGTCATAATATGCATTATATAGTAATCCATATTTTGTACTGAAGTGTTATTTGTAACTGTAATTTGAAGTCATGTGATCAGTCATTTTCTGTAGATTAAAAGATTTTTCTGCTCTGGAAGGAATCGTATGAAGGGACGTACAACCCTGTGGAATCCAGGCTGTGATCATGCAGGTATAGCAACTCAAGTGGTAGTGGAAAAGAAACTCTGGAAAGAGGAACAAAAAACTCGCCATGACATAGGAAGAGAAAAGTTTATAGAAAAAGTTTGGAAGTGGAAAGAAGAGTAAGTTGAGACTAGCTACATAGTTTCTGTATGCTGTACTAAATTTTTAATCACAGTGTATACTTTTCAGGAAAGGAAATAGAATTTATTTGCAGTTACGAAAATTAGGTGGTTCCTTTGATTGGGATCGTGCCTGTTTCACTATGGATCCAAAATTGTGTCGTGCTGTTACAGAATCATTCATAAGACTGCATGATGAGGGTATAATTTATAGAAGCAACCGTTTGGTCAACTGGTCTTGTACTCTAAAGAGTGCAATTTCAGATATAGAAGTAAGGACTTCTGACTAAGGACTAAATCCTTCATTTTAGAGACTAATTTCTATCGTATTTAGGTTGATAAAATGGAACTAACGGGTCGTACATTACTTTCAATTCCCGGCTATCAAGAGAAAGTAGAATTTGGAGTGTTAGTATTGTTTGCTTATGAAGTAGTGGATACTAAAGAGAAGATGATAGTGGCTACTACTCGTATTGAAACTATGCTAGGAGATACAGCCATTGCTGTGCATCCAAAGGACACCAGATACACTCAGCTCATTGGAAAATATGTACAACATCCGTTCTGTGACAGGAAATTACCTATTATAGCTGATGAATATGTTGAAATGGAATTTGGGACAGGTAGATACTGTGGAAACATAATAAACAAATTACTGTAGAAAAAGAATTTCGATCTAACATTAATTTTTATAGGTGCTGTAAAAATTACACCAGCTCATGATCCTAACGATTATGAAATAGGAAAGAGGCATAATCTGCCGTTTATCACTATTTTTGATGACAGTGGTAACGTTATCGGAGATTATGGGCAATTTACGGTATTTATGTTTTTATCACTTAACATATAGTACCGTTATATCTATCATACTAAATTGTTGGTTTTTGTGTACAGGGAATGAAACGATTCCATGCTAGAACAGCTATAATAAAGGAATTAACTGCAAGGAGTTTATTCATTGAAATCAAAGATAATCCTATGGTGGTGCCAATATGCAGTAGGTCTAAAGATGTTGTTGAACCACTGATGAAACCTCAATGGTAATCCAATGTTGTAATAATAAAATGTGTAAAAAGTTATTTATCGTACGTTATCATTGTTTTTCTTATTCGTAGGTACGTAAAATCCAGTGAAATGGCTGCGAAAGCGATGGAAGCAGTGCAGACAGGTGAATTAAAAATTATTCCAGAGCAGTATAAGAAAACTTGGTACCATTGGATGGAGAACATAAGGGATTGGTGTATCTCTCGTCAATTATGGTGGGGTCATCGCATTCCTGCCTACTCTGTGAAACTGATTGATGCAACAGCAGGTATCAAGGTAATTTCAGAAAGAATACAGTAGTGCAATGATTGTACTTCATCACCCATATTCATTTTACTTAGCCAGATGATGATTACTGGGTAAGCGGACATTCAGAGAGCGAAGCTAAAGAAAAGGCAGCGAAACAATTGCGTACAACCGTGGACAATGTCACGGTAGAACAAGATCCTGACGTGCTGGACACGTGGTTTTCCTCTGGTCTGTTTCCATTTTCGGTATTCGGATGGCCAGACGAAGTATGTACAATATTGCAGCGAGTTCATCTTGAATAACTTGATATCAAGGTGGAATTATTGTTTTTCTGTTTCCTTTTAGACACCGGAACTCAAAGAATTTTATCCTGGTACGTTATTGGAAACTGGACACGATATATTATTCTTTTGGGTAGCAAGAATGGTGTTTCTGGGTCAAAAGTTGCTAGGAAAATTACCGTTTAAGTATGTACCTAATCTCCTGTTTAATTGCGTCCAGCGAAACATATGTTTAAAATAACATGTTACTTCGATAGGGAAGTTTATTTGCATGCTATGGTACGAGATGCTCACGGCAGAAAAATGAGCAAGTCGCTAGGAAACGTCATAGATCCTATGGATGTAATTAAGGGAATATCGTTGGAGGTATGCAAGCTTTGCCGATTCTCCTAATCATATTGCTATGTGATTCATTGGATTTATATAAAATTATAATCTAGGATCTCCACAAGCAACTGTTGGATTCTAATTTGGATCCAAAAGAACTGAAACGAGCTATAGAGGGTCAAAAACGCGATTATCCTCAAGGAATTCCAGAATGCGGCACCGACGCTTTAAGATTCGCTTTGTGCGCTTACACATCTCAAGGCCGTGACATTAATCTCGACATTCTTCGCGTGCAAGGCTACCGATTCTTCTGCAACAAAATATGGAACGCAACGAAGTTTGCCCTCACCTACCTTGGCTCTAGCTCTGATTACGATGAAGGAGATCAGCTGGTACGATCGATAATATTTTACAGGATATTATTCAAACAAGTGTGACATGCTTCTGTAACACTGTGTACACGTTTTCTTTGTTGCAGACGAATCATGAAGTTCAAAATAACGGCGACATGGTGGGTGATAACAAGTGGTATCAGTGTACCTTGAAAGAAGCATGTGTTCAAGATGCATTGGATAATTACTTAGCTGATTATCCTTACTTGGACGGATACACTCCATCGCAAATCGACGCGAAAGTGTATCAGTCTTTCGTCGATTTGAAGATCGATATTGCAAATTATCCCCACTTATGTCGTTGGTACAAGCATGTTGCATCGTACAATCAGAAAGAACGATCCGTGTTCCGCACAGAACAAGGGAAAATATTACCTCAGTGTGCGTGTAAGATGCACGATAGCACTAGAAAGAGGAAACGGGTACGTTGTGTTCGATTAACGGTCGAAAAGTTTATGGAACTAGCATAAGAATTCATTTCAAAACACGTCTATTTGTTTCTTAGACAAGTACTGGAGAGACTAATGTAGATTTGTGGATGTTGTCTCGTGTGAGTTACGCTGTGAAGACTTGCGATGAAGCAATGACACAGTACGATTTTACAGCAGCCACCACAGCCTGTTACAATCTTTGGTTGTATGATTTATGCGATATTTATTTGGTTCGTACATAATTGAATCGCAGCCGAAGCGTGTTTATATTCTCACACTAATTAACATCGCTCTTTTAGGAGTATCTGAAGCCTGTATTTCAGAGTGATGACGAGGAGAGAAAGATCGCAGCAAGGAGAACCTTATTCAAGACACTAGACATTGGACTAAGGTTACTGAGTCCATTCATGCCGTTCATAACGGAAGAGTTGTATCACCGCTTACCTCGTAAAAACTTGACTTATCCGAGTATTTGTGTTAGTCCATATCCAGAATTTTCGAAGGTATAACCACTTTTTATGATTTCTTCATTGTTTTTCTTCTGGAAGATTTAATTTTAAATTAATGTACTGTTTCATAGTGTCCTTGGAGAGATCAAGAAATAGAGAAGGATGTTGAGTTTGCTTACAAAGTGATCAAGAACATTCGGTCTACTCGTGCGACGTATAATTTACCGAACAAAACTAAAACCGAAGCGTTCCTGGTATGCAGAGACCAGAGTTTGAAAGAGAAACTTATGCAATATCAATTATTGATGGAAACTCTTGCCTACTCTACTATTAGTACAAACGAGCCATCGACGGGATGCGCTATAATCACCGTAACAGATAAAGTTCAAGTGCATCTCTTATTAAAGGTAACGACGTCAAAGGAAAACTATTTGCATCTTTCCTTAACGTTCAATTTGTTCTAATAATGTTTCTTTAAATCATTTTTAAGGGTTTGATCGATCCAAAGAAGGAGCTCGAAAAGCTTAGTAAAAAGGAAGAGCAGTTAATAGATACTATACAAAAAACTAAACAAGCTATGGAAGTTCCTGACTATAACATTAAAGTACCTCTGGATGTGCAAAACAGTAACAAAGAGAAGCTGGTGAACAGCGAGGGCGAGTTGCAACGAATCACTGACGCAATCACAGCTTTACAAGCAATGTGAAGCATACTACTCTAGGTCCCAGAATTTTATATCCGTATTACCTTATTTATTAAATTATACTTATTTCACCAAAATAGGGAATCGACGCTTCTGTCTTCTAACTGATTCTATAAATTAAACAAATTTTTGCTAAAACCACAAGTCCCTTTTCTTTATGTTTGAAGCATGCAATGTTGTGCTTCAAATGCCAGACTATGCATTTAGTATATTCCTTGAAACAATACATAAGAACAACAAATAGCATTAATTATAGTTAGTACATTAACGAAATTCCAAGATTACCTCTGTACTGAGAAAAATCGAATACTTTTATTACATGATTTATCATACAAAAGTTTCAAATTGTATGCACGTTTAATAAAGAACAAAATATTCGAAATAATAACAGTGAGATTTATAAATAGATTTTGCTAAAAATATACAGAAAGTAATAATCTAGATGATTATGGAATTTACTTTTCGTATTGATTTATGTATAAAGTATTACCAGTAAATGTGCAACAATTGTTAAAATTTGTCTATTGAAAATCTAACAAGGATGAACTAATAATTTCAATAATCGTACTTAATTTGTTCCGATCGATCATTTGATCTATGTGTTCTGTTACACATGACGAATATCACTACTGAATTAGACAAACTAAGTTATAAGTTTGATACCGTCAGTATTATCCATTGTAGCATTACATGTTAACAATGCATGTTAACGTTAATGTACATAAACTAGATGTTTCGAATATTTATTTCGACAATATTAAATTTGTATTTTCTACAATTCACTCATTGATTTTTAACTGTTCAATCCCTTGTCCCATCAGCTCCCAAATCGTTGCAATCGTAAGCATCGATAGAAACAAATTTTGTACGCAATATCCAAAAATCATTATCTATAGAAACAATCGCCCATGAATTACACGAAACCAGGCATGAATAAACATTTCAGAATGTTGCATATCTTACTCGGTCAGTTTGTCGATATAAAAATGTGTATAAGGACATAGTATCGTATAATTGTGCTACAAAGCGAAATCACTATAATTCCTCTTTTTGCTAAATGGCTACGACGTTACGAATAAACGTTACCTGCGTTACCATTTCTCTGTAAAATTTGTTAACAAACTTGTTGCTGGTAGGCGCTCGACGTTCCTTATGCTCACATGATTAACAGAAAAAAATAGTACTAACATTATATGTACAATCGTGATATGTGAACATGAATCGAATTAATCGCTCATTCGAATTTTGTCCAATTATTTTGCGACTTGATGGCCGGTGCGTTCAGTGTTAAACTGAACGTGCTATCAATATTATTAATACTGGTCTCGGATGCGTTACACAGCGTAGAACTTTTCGTCGGTGAGTCGCCGTTACTTATGCTAAATTTATTAAAATCCAAGCCGTAGGCTTGCAACAGATCCAGATCACCAATGTTATCAGATGATTTGTGTGGTTGATCGTTACTTTTGTGCGGTGGTTGAAAATATGGGTACAACGGATTACTGAGGCCCTCGCCCATTTCTGGGATGTGCAATGACTGAGTCATTTGCTTGGAACTCGGGAATTCCGACGATTTCGAAATCAGAGGGTCAAAGTCATCGCTGCTAGCTGTCGAGTCTAATCTAATTAAATCTGGCACTTCGGGAGAGTCCTGTGAACAACAAAAACGTCTTATAAGATGGTAAACCAAAATCCTAAACAATGTCTGATTATTTATTCAGTCAGTCACGGAACAGAAAATAAATGCATACTAGACGTTTTATGACTCGACGAATGACTATTGACAAGCAAATACGGATTCACAGACAAAGTACAGATAATGAATGATGACGTTTACCTTTGAATGTGCAGAGCAGGACGTACTACTGAATACATAGGATTGAACGTGAGAATTAACAGACAACGATGCGTTTGGGGGTTGAAGAATCGATGGTTGCAAATAGGAAGGCATAAACACTTTGCTCGTATCAAAGGGATCATCCACTTTTAAATAGGAATCGGGATATGCATTCCTTATACATTTATCAAAAGACTTGCTGCCTCTATCTGAGTCACAATTGGCAAAAATGTTATCATTGTAAAAGTTCACGTCTTTTGAGCTACTTTCAAAATCATTTTTATACTTATTTGTATCCACTTTGTCTGCATACAAAGACGAATTGTAATTACGCTTTGTGAATTCATTGTTCGCATGAATCTCATGTAAAAAATTGCTAGACTCTGAATTTTCTGTGCGTTTCTGTGAAACAGGTAACAATGACGATTTATCAGTCTCTTCTAGCGTGTCCGATTTTGGAGCCAACGGGTTAAATGGAAACGTTTTATTTGAACCAGTTTGAGTACTGTTAGCGTCTAACGCGATGTTGGTTTGCAACAAAACGCTTGGCTGACCGTGTGGACCGATCAAGGTGGAATGTGGAACGTAGGGTGATGGTTTTGCAGAGGAGGTGTCAGTTGGATTTGCAATGACTGTACTAGGTAGAGGGCCGTGCCGCATATGCCCACTCCATGCAGGTCTCAAGCTGTCTAAACTGCGCACTGGTTTCAACTGAAAGTGATGCATGACATTCTTACATTTGTGAAATGGAAAACGACATCATAATTTGATTAACCCTTTCACTACTAACATCCACTTTTGTTTCAAGGATCTCAGTGCGGTTCAATCGTCAATTTCAACTGCAGTGAAAGGGTTAAACAGTAATCAGTTGTGTACACAGAAAATACGCTATTTCGTCCGACGTACATACAGTTCTTGCATAACACATGCACGTTAGGTAATAACGGTTCAAGAGTGTTGCTTTAAAATGATCTAAAATAAATACAAATTTTACAATGTACAACATTCTAAACTGTCGAAGGAACAAACAGGTAACATTCAGAGATGGTACATGCGTGAATCCTCATTCAGAGTAAACAGGTTTTCTATACACGTACGTGTAATTGTTATCGTGCTACCAATACCGACTGCGACAACATACACATTATAATAAGCGACACGTTATGATACATGGAATTTCTGGACGTTTTCACAGTAGCTGATGCTAAGTGTTTAATACGAATGAAATGTTACTTGCGTTATTTTCTATGAAACATGTATCAGACTAATAATCTTCTTATTGTAAATTGAAATAACACTATACATGTGTATTGGATTAAGAGACATGTACTTACAGTTCTATCGACGGGAGGTGTATTTGGAAATATCACATGGCGAAGTTCGTTCATAAGGTCCATATTGACCCTTTCTGGTGGAGAATCAGATTCCTCAGGAGAGCTCGGGCTTAATGGCGAATATTGCTTCCTACTGTACCACAAAATACACAGTTGATCGAAACGAAAATATAATATTCAAAAATTTAAAAAAGTATAAACCTTGTATCAGTGAAATTACTATTCCGTATCCGCAGATCTTTTCTATAACTAGTGGTAGCTGTGAAACCATTAGGCGATTTTGGCGGAGATGTGAAATCGATAGGCCTTCTATCAGATGTAGGTGAACTGGGTGCAGATCTTGGTTGGTGAAACCTGATACTCGTGTCGCTTCTATTCGATCGACCTGAACAAGAAGTTTCTTGATAGTACAGCTTTCTAGATTTGATAAATAATAAACTAATGTAGCAGAAAGGCATACCTTTCCATTTTAATCCCTTGTACGCAGTTTTCATGTCCTTTCCTTTGTCTTTTACCTGTGAACATAATTTTTGTATTAATAAATATGGTGTTTGTGTACAATTCTGAAGGAACACACATTCATGTTAAGCGTACTTTTTACTTAACAGCTAAATAAAACAATATTAGGCCTACTACTGTTACACACATATTTTTCCATTGATTTCCTTTTGTTAATAGTTGTCATTTACATAGCATGTGTCAGTTTACATTGAGTGTAATAAGTAGCATAGGAATTATGGTTGAAGATTAAATGATTAGTGTAATTAAGAGTGTGAATAAAATTTAGTAACTGTGTGTTTAGCAAGAACATATTAATAACGTTGAATTAGTATAAATTATACAGAGAAGTGGAACCCAACGAGTTTGATACATATATCCATCTAAACTTACTGATTTAACTGCATACTTTACGGCTGGGTTCGCCTGGAATTGAAGGCAATGAGAAATTCAGCATGAGATCGTGATTTTGTGTGCTTTAATTCGATGTTGATGATCTAGGTTTTCGAGAAGAAATAAAAATGGTATAAAAGCACCTTGTCTTTTACGCTGCGGAAGAACGCCGAACTCTCCTTTCGCATGGTGTAGGTCCACTCTCGATACTGTTGCTTAAATTTGCTGCCGGATTTGGCGGAATAGCTGCAAGCTTCCATTTCAAACTCGTCTGAGAAACCAAGCCCCGAATTAAGCATGTTCAGTCTTTCTTCTATAAACTAGAGTTCACCGAAATATCCGAAGTTACAGCATATGTAAATATCGATCGTTGCATGTTTATTATGTAGTGTTTCGTTTTTCATACTTGCTGGAATATCTGTAGCTCCAACATCTTTCGTAGAAAAGGTTGCATGGAAGATGGCCTACTCTCCACAAATGCATTCTGATTAAATGTAATACTCTGGCCATGCTCTAACGTTAGCGCATCCCTATAACCAGCAGTTAATTGCACCAATGCTCGTAAAAATGCCCTTGACACACCGTCTCCGAGTAACGCGGGTCTGTTACGTAATGCCTTTTTCAAGTTCACCACCTGGGACAAAGAAACTCTTTATTTGATTATTTAAGACGTGCTTCGATTCTTAAATATATATCGATCGTCCCGAGAATAGAATTATGCTTTTATACGAACTACGTCCTGAGGTAAAGATTCCAAATCTTGAAACGGAGATTCTATGGTGTTGTTATCTGCATCCAAAATAACTACTTCTCCTAGATCACTTTTTCGGACTCTCTGAAATCATGTTGCCAAAATATTAAAAAAAAATAGATACGAATTATTAATTCATAGTTTATATAGATTTTGTTTGAATACCTGAAGCGTTGGAACAGGTACTCCGATCAAAAACGGCATCGGCGCCAGTAAATAATCTATCAAAGCTAATGGCAGAACTGGGATATATATATGTTGCCAGATCATTGGATAAATTAAAGCATTGCATGCTTGAACACAAGCACTCAATCTCGAAAGTCGTTTCGAAGTGAAAATAATTCGTCGTTCGTACAACATTGAAGCAAATACCATCATCATATTGTGAGCATCTACAGCACTGTAATACTCTGTTAAATTTCTCTGAAACAAAAATAAACAAAATTTTTATATGCAAACTACACTGTTTTATATATTTTCTTAAACGGTTTAAGACAGATCTGTACTTACATTTTCTGGTATACTTGGTAGTTGAAATTGTTTTGGGCTTTGGCAAATAAAATTCTGAAAATAGATAATATATAAACTGCATAACTCATTACACAATATATAAGTCTGTTGAATTGCTAAATGATTAATTACCACTTTAGAATTTGGTACAGGAATGGATATAGAACTACCAGGTATAGGTACTGTACTTCTATATACAGTTTCCAGGAATTTCCAAAGATCTTCCCCTGTGCCAGTGCTCATTAAAGTAGCAACATTGTTTAGAAGCCTATTCAAATAAAAGTTGCATGTGAATTTACTTTGCTCCATTCAAGATAGATCAATTTAAATAACATGCTAACTTGTAAAATATTTCGTGCCATGGCAAAGCACTTAGAATTACTAAAGCTGTGTCTGTCTTGGGATCGTGTCGACAGAATCCAAATGTCCATTTTGAATCTATACTAGTGAGTACAAATGAAAAATGCTGCACCAACAAACTGAAACAGATGAACAAATGTAATAAAGCTGAATCAGAATGCAAACAGCTTTCCAATTGATAATTTTGAATAACAATCACTGAACTCTTACTTTTCTATTTCACAAGGGTATGCAAATTTGGGGACTGATTTAAGTATTTCCTCATCTGAAAAGGAGCTAGGATACTTCTGCAATATCCAAGGCGGTTTCTCTGCCAGTGGAGCGGCTACCTCGCAGAAACACTCGAAAAGATGTTGCACATTGTCCCTAAAAATATGAATACACCTTTCTTATTATATTATAGTTTATCTCCAATGCTAGCATTCACATTAATAATTATATCAAAACAAAAAATTCAACTGCTTCTCAGTGTCTTGTACAACAAAACATTCTACAGTAAGTACTTCATGCTTTCATAATAGACAAATTACACATATAACAATACAATACTACAGTTTCAAAGCCTAACAACTTGATCTACAAACTATCATGCGTTGAGCACTGATTGAGAAAGACACTTGAGCAACAGACAAAAGGTACTTTCACTCGTTTGATTTATCATACGAAAGGAATGTTAGTGTGGCAATAAGAAGTACAAAAACAAGCAAAGCAAGGTGATAGAAATCTTTGCAACACGATATTGGCTGGAGTGCATGATGAATGAAGGATTCACTTGCCTCAATCTGGAACCCATGATAACAGGAAAAAAAAAATAAGTACTTTCTATACTGTTGACGTCTATACGTCATTGTACGCGTTACATGACAGTAACACATTCCATTCACGTGGACCTTGATGACATCGCTGTCACTCTGCACGTAATTCCCGGAGATTATGCACTTTCTTTTCCGCGGTGATGCGTTCTCAGTGTACCAACGAGTGTTCTGCCAGGTAACAACTTCGCCTGACCAGTAACAGCATCTCGTGTCGAAATCACGCCTACCAGATTTATATACATGACTCAGAAACCCATGAGCGTACCGCATAATGATTCACGAGGTCTCATATCATCCGCCTTAAGCTTCAATTCAAATTTAACGCGGGAGATCTTGTGTTCGTTTATCAGAATCTAATTTCCGATATTTAGCCTAAAATCTATTAGATTACTTGTCCTTAATTATTATTACAATCATACCTTGAATCACTTGTGATTATGATAATAATCTATCCAATCTGGTACGTAGCGCCGAACACAAAATTTCTTAACCCCACTCTGCCTTCCGAAAGATGCTAAGAAAGACTGCAGTCCCATCTATGATACAAGGTTCTACGGCGCTGACTACAGCGCCATCTCTGAAAGGACCCCGGAATTAACTACCGACATTCCAAGTGGCGTCATCTCTAACAGAAGTCCGGAACTTAAAGGTGAACTTTCATGTGGCGCCATCTAGCGAAACGGATCCGATTATTTACAGAAAAATCCGCCTGGGGCGCCCCAAGCATCACGTCGTTGTTTAGTTCCAGATCCTGGCAAAACATGGCACGGTTGACACTTGATTCAGTTCATAAATGTATCGCCAGATTGCGCGGGAAAGAAGTCACTATCGCCATCTCCTGTCGGGTTCTGGAACTAAATAACGACGTGCCGCTCGAGGCGCCACTGACGGATTATTCTGTAAATAATCGGGTCCCTTTCGCTAGATGGCGCCACTTGGAATTTTGCTATTTAGTTCCGGGCTTTTGTAAGAGATGGCGTTACCTAGAATGCCGGTAGTTAATTCCAGGGTCCTGTCACAGATGGCGCTGTGACCCGCGTCATAGAATCTCGCATCATAGATGGAAATGCCGTCTTTCGTAGCGTTTTTCTGGAGGCAGGAATGAGCTTGACAAGTATTTTGTTCAGCGGTATAGGAAGGATTACGTGAAGATTTGCAGTCTACTGTCAAGTAAGTATTAATTAATACCAATTGTTGAAGCAAATATGTAATAATTAAAAGGAATGAGACAGGTCTGCAGCATGATGTACGAATTTGATCTGCTGTCTCTTATTGGTGAACGGGGACCAACGCCACTGATACCGTGCGCCTCTCTATAGTGAGGTATAGTTTCAGTAGAAAAGTAACGTGGTCAGACAATCTTTTCGCCAGTGGCGAAATATAGTGAAACATGGCGCTTAACCTCACGGTAAAGGTTCATCCCGTGGTTTTATTCCAAGTTGTGGATGCTTACGAGCGTCGAAAGGCCGAATCCCATCGTGTGATCGGCACGTTGTTAGGTAACTCGAAATCTTACATTATTTACAAAAAATTGCGTGATTACAAGATCGTCTAGCCGCTACATTTGTGCACTTTGACAGTAGTTGATTGTTAACGCCGTTTCCCTTCACGTTGTTAATTAATTCATTCATTCCAACAGGCACTGTGGAGAAAGGAATAGTCGAAGTTACAAACTGTTTCTGTGTACCACACAAGGAATCTGAAAGTCAAGTGGAAGCTGACTTAACTTATGGCATCGACCTGTATGAATTGAATCATAGAGTCAATGCTCAGGAGAATATTGTAGGATGGTGGGCAACTGGAAACGAGGTGAATTACTTAAAAACTTTCAAATTACTTAACACTCAATCAATATACTATGTACTCAATGAAAATTTCATAGGTTACCACCCATTCTTCTGTGATTCATGAGTATTATGTTCGTGAGTGCAACAATCCTGTTCATTTGACTGTTGACACAACATTGGCAAACACTACTAGAATGGCTGTTAAAGCTTATGTGTGTGTTTCCCTGGGAGTACCTAATGGGAAACAAGGTTGTATGTTCACACCAGTCAAAGTGCAGGTATATTGTATATTAGGTTTACTTATAATATAATTGTAAACATATTGAGCTTAAACTACTAACAATCATTGTGATTCTTCAGGTTACCTGCTATGAGCCAGAAGTTGTAGGACTGCAGCTTTGCTCCAAGACTCAAATTCCAGCTCATAATCAAATAGTTGGTATTAAAACAGGTGGAGGTATAGAACCAATGATGGACCTTGCACAGATAGCAGAGGCTAGTGCTAAACTTTCTACCATGTTGGAGCAAGTACTAGCATATGTTGATGACGTATTGAATGGAAAATTACCTCCAGATAATCAAGTACGTACTTGATTATAAATGATTTGAGTTTGTTTTGTAATGAACTGGTTGTAAAAATGGTATTTCTTTAGGTGGGTCGTGCTCTTCTGGACATGGTGCATTCTGTCCCCAAAATGTCAAGTGACCAGTTTGATGAGATGTTCAACAGCAATGTAAAAGATCTCCTGATGGGTGTTGCACTCTCGCAGTTGATAAAGACGCAACTTCAATTAAACGAGAAACTCACGCTACTCACGACTCTTTAGATCTTGTAACTGAACGTTTTGTAATATAAATTCAACCATTCTAAAATACAATTTCTACGAGGAAAACAAAGGCATTCTGTATTCTTAACATTCTCTACTTCTTTTATTTCCAGTTTGTATTTATGTCAAATGAAATTGGTATACTAGAATTTAAAAATATTAATATGAAAGTAAAAAATGAAAAATAAATATAATTATGCTTATTTATATGTACATATAAATACAATAATTTCCGTGTTATTTTCTTTATAAAAGCTACCTTAGGTTCTAGAATTAGGCGATATTTTAAATTTCGTAAAGCACTGAATCATCCCTTTGATTATCTATTAAACTAGTCCAATCTGGGATTCTGTTGGACTTCAAGTAATTCTCTTTTGTCAGACACCTCAAGGGCAAATCTGTGGTTCCAAAAATGGCACCTCCCAACCATGCTGTGTAATTCGGTTTACTGGGTGCAATATGAAATTTAAATGTCTGAATCTTTAATTTGTCAGAATAGAGGCTGCTTTTTACAAGAGATAAAAGTTCAGATTTAAGGCGACTAGCAAAGCCCTTTGCCATTGTTGTACCACCAATTAACAATATATTTTCAGCAAGTGGTCTTCTAGTGTCTATTGGACACTGTAACAAAGAATATTACATGAAACATGAACTCCACAGTTTAATGAAGCTCTAGCTTTAAAGTTACCTTAATAATTGCATCTAGAATCATTGTGGGTATACTAAGATTATCACTGTCTCTTTCCCACAACACCTCGAATGCATTTTCCCTAATTTCACCAGGTATGTTAATGCTTTTAACTCCAGGATATTTAATTGCTGGAGGAAGATTAGGAGCCTCTGCTGTTCCCAATTTAACAGATCTTTCAAGTGTAGTCACAAAGCATGTTCTAACTTTTATATCTTCCACAAGTTCTTCAGTTATATCTGCTTTAGGAGATGCATCTTTCAGAGATTTCCTCAAGCATCTACAGGCAACAAAAAATATATAAGAAATACTATGAAAAAATAGTAATTCTCATTACACATTCAGCTTACTCATGTACAATCTGGCCACCTAAGGGAAGAGCTTGCCATGCCTTTAAAATGGGTACACCTTCAAAAATTGGAATCAATGTAGCATCTCTGTACCCAACATCTAGGACCAGAGCTGTGGTGGTACCTAAGGTACTAATTGTTGCCAAATGAATGGGCAACAACATCAAAGTTCCGATTTGAAAATGTCTGAACATTACTTTGGCCAGTGTGTCTCTGAATTGAGACGGGTTTAATGGTGACTCCAACACAACAATTCTGGCATCCTTAGGACTTATTACAACATGTCTAACAGGGGAAAATACAATTAGTATTCAACATAGAAAAAAGTATAGTACAAAGTATAGTGCACAAGTGTTACCTAAAGAACAAAGAGTGCAAAAACTCGACCAGCAACTGATACAGATCTTCAGTGTCTTTGTAATCGTAAATCTTTCTGAGTTCTTTGGTATCTGGACATTTCACTTCCGACCTTATGATACCTCGAGGCGTAGCTTCGCCCGCATACCCGAATCTAATTTAAAATAACATCTTAATTTATTAGCCATATGCAAATTTTTTTCTAGAATGAAATTAAATGTCCATACTTTGTGTACGCGCTCCCGATGTCAAATATCACCATCTGTTTGTCCGAGAGAAATCGGACGCCTTCATATCCGCGAAGCATTTTGACAAGTTGTCCGTACGCAAAGTGTCCTGCAGTGGTATAACCTAACCATGAACAGACGTATCATACAGGATGTTAAAAAAAAAAGTATTCAGGACTTGCAGGATAGAACACCCTGTATTAAATAATTACATCCTTGTTTGTTGTTTGGTGTTAGAAAAGGAAAGTACAAGCACAGCCAATTGTAAACTTGCCTTAACGTGAACCAAGACTGAATTCAATAATCTGTTTTACCTACGTCCTTCGGTGGAATAAATTTTATTCTATAACAATAAGCTGCAGAATCTAATACAATTTCTGTTCGACATAATATCGTAGTTTAATAGAAATAATAGGTATATGAGAATCTTTATTTATTTATAAAATACAGGAAGATGTACATGCATATTAAACGATCATTTCAAGCTCTCTTGCATAGTCAATAGCTAATGTGGCCAGATCTGCACTAGGAATTGGTTCTTCCGTTTTCTTTTCATTGGTTGTACTGAAGTAGAAATAGCCATCCTTGGCCAAGTTCCAGTTCTTTTTTGCCGCGAATGTTTTCATATCTTTTTCCGAATTTAAGTTGAGCATTCTCGACGCATCCTCAATGGAAATTTTGTCGTACGCGCTCTCCATGCATGCTCCAATCTCGTCGCGAACGGTATTCAGCAAAATGTCTATGAAAAAGTTGTATGATGCTGCTGGTACATTGCCTTTTGCTAAAAATATCTTGTTGTATGATCCTTCCATTAAGTACTGCTCTAAACTCAGTGGATGCCGGATGTAAACATTAGACTGAATCTGATCTGCAGGCAGAAGCTCTAATTCCGTGTGAAATTCTGCGACACGATTTTGAGACAACAAAAACAAAAGGTTCAAGCCGAGGAGATGATATTTATATGCGGATTCCAATAATCCTGATTTGTAATCGAAATAGTAGCATTTCAACTGTGCCATGTAACGCTCGAAAGAAGGTATATCTTCTGTTACTATGCTCCATTGTGCACCAATTTCTAAAATGTCACCTGAAAGATTGAATATGTTAATATCAGTGAACATCTTAACAAATTATAACTCTTTCATGTTCGTACTTACGAGCTATGAGTAATTCATTTTGACTTGCTGTACTGTATGTCGGGAGGAACATCAAGTGTGTGAGACCAACCTGTACGAATTAATTAATGAAAAAATTAATGAACTAGAACATGAAAGAATTAATAGCAACGAACAGACGTATAATATTAATCAAAAATTCTATTCTACATGTCGGAAAATTCTGTACCATGGAACACGATGACAATCCATTTTGACAGTATCACAAAGGTTATACCGTACCTCTTTTCGTCTATGAAAATGTTATTTAACAAACAAAATATAAACGATTATTTTATGTATCACCTTTAATTGATTCAGTAGTTCGCCACATTTTTTCAAATTACACGGAGTTGCCGTCCATTCTTGTTTTAAATTTTTGTACAAAGCAACAACATCCTTCAGCGCTGCCATTTTCGGATACAAACTACAGTCCCATAGCACGTGAATAATAGAAGTGCTAAAATGATAAAAAAATACACAGAAAAAATATCAACAGTTATGATGTTGTAAAGTAAATATATGCTACTTAAAAACAAATTTCATACTATTTGAAAGTTATTTCTTTAATAATACGCTTAACAAAGAAACGAAATTTCGTTCTTGTAAACCGTCCTTATTGTAACATGCATGACATTTTAAGCATTTTCAAACTTTGAATATTTACGAACTATGTTTATTGGAACTTTATTATTAAATTGCATTCTTCATTAATTTTCAAATTAGTATCATTTTATTTAGGAGCATCCTATAGGTATATTCCGATACCTTGGTTTTGAGATCTGAAAGAGATGATGTAGACAGACTCGGTTCGGAGACAACGGATTATTAACAAAATTTCGTGGCTACATAGGATTCTGTTTTTTCATCCCAGCCAAAAATTTATCAGAGAAATTGTATGAACTACAGTGAAAGTTTCTCATCGTTTGACCCATGCAGTTCTTCGGACGAGATATATACTGTTTTCTTCTTTTCTTATTGATAATACACAATTATAAAATAACCTATGTATAGCATCGTTAAACAGTGAAATGAAAAGACACGCGAGATATCTCGTCCAAAGCGTCAAACAAACATCGAGTCGAGAAATATCTCCTCCAAAGTTTCAGAATCCCGTCTTCAGGACTCAGGACTAAGTTGTCGAGCAATACACGAATTTGCACGGAGTATACCTCTACAGAGAACTCAGTTGACAGCCATCTGGCGGTAAAGCGCAGAAATAGCCGCCAACACACTAAAAGAAAACGATCTTTACCGGCCTTCGACTTCCTCTTCCCGTAACTGGATATAATGGCGTCCGGAGTAAGTTTCTCTCGTCCGATTCGCACCGCTAGACATCGTCCTTAAGATGAACCGATCCGAACAGGCTAGTCGCCGAAAACACAACCGGACCAAGGAGTCAGCTAATGGAATGACGATTTATTTCAGACTCTCTACACCTACCCGGAAAACTTCAGAGCCTACAAGGTGCTGATTGCGGCACAATATTCCGGCGCTCAGGTCAAGATCGCAGATGATTTCGTGTTCGGTGAAACAAACAAAACCGAAGCCTTCCTGAAGAAGTTCCCGTTGGGAAAGGTAACGTTCTCTTAACGAAATTTTATCTTTTCAATGTTTTCTTACCACGTTACACGTGTGCCGATCAACCAGCTGGCATAAACTTCTCAAAATCGTTCACAGAACCGTTGTTTGAGGAATGAGTCCGTTAAACTACTCACAACGCGTTTTACTTGGTTTTTTCTTTCATCAGTGCATTTAAAATCTAGTTTCATTTAGTTGTATGATTTCTTTTAGGTCCCAGCATTTGAAACATGCGATGGAAAGTGCATCACCGAGAGCAATGCCATTGCTTATTACGGTAAGATTAACTATAAGTATGGTCTATTTGAGAGATTTGGTTTATACATGTATGTAACACGAATGCATATTTTTTAGTGGCCAGCGAGCAGTTGAGAGGTAAAACAGATCTGGAACGCGCAGAAATTATCCAGTGGTTTGGATTCGCTGATTCTGAGATCCTTCCAGCTAGCTCTGCATGGGTATTTCCATTACTTGGAATTATGCCATATAATAAACAGGTACAGATTCAAATTTTAAATATTTTGCTTTTGTTTGTCCTCCGTCAAAGGCAAATATAGTTACTGTTCTAACTATTTTTGTAAGTCCAGGAGGTAAAGAAACTGCAGTAATTGTTCCACCATTTATGCGATTAGCATATGTGGTAAACAAAATGCATACAGAAACTCCCAAGCTTATCCAACTTCATTTGATTTTATGTAATTTTTGCATTAAATGTGCAATTGATTTCATGAATTAATATTTCAGACTGTGGAGCATGCCAAGGACGATGTAAAAAAAGCACTGACCGCCCTCAATTCTCATCTACTTACACGTACTTACTTGGTCGGCGAACGACTGACTTTAGCAGATATTAGTGTAGCCATGACATTACTTCATTTGTATCAGTATATTCTTGAACCGAATCTACGTAAACCGTACCAGAATGTAAACCGGTGGTTCCAGACTGTTATGTATCAACCAGAGTCGATGGCTGTAATTGGTGCCTTTAAGTTGGCTGACAAGACTCTTGAATACGATCCAAAGAAGTTTGCAGAAACTCAAGGAAAGGTGAGTATTGTCGCTAAACACAGTGCTATATCTTTACATTAGTTGTAACGACTCGTACTGTTTTCAGTCTTCAAAGAAGGAGAAGAAGGAGAAGGAATCCAAGAAGGAGCCAAAAGAACCTAAAGAACCTAAAGAATCTAAGAAGGAGGCTGCAGAAGAATTGGATGCGGCAGATGCTCTTTTAGCGGCCGAACCAAAATCTTCGAATCCTTTTGATAATCTGCCCAAAGGCACTTTTGATCTCGACGATTTCAAGAGATTTTACTCCAATGAGGATGAGGCAAAATCTATCCCCTACTTCTGGCAAAAGTTTGATCCAGAACACTACAGTATCTGGCTCGGTGAATACAAGTACAACAACGAGTTGACCAAGGTAAGATAAACATATTTAATTCAAGGGGACGCTTGTACTAATACATCGTGATTCTTTTTTCTTAGGTCTTCATGTCTTGCAATCTAATCAGTGGAATGTACCAACGATTAGACAAAATGAGGAAGGCTGCATTCGCCAGCGCCTGTCTGTTTGGTACAGACAACGACAGTAGTATCAGTGGCATTTGGGTTTGGCGTGGACAAGAGCTTGCTTTCACAGTTAGTCTTTTCTTTATTAATATTCTCGCACGCTTCTATACCTTAGAACGCAATCTAATAATCGTTTTCTGTTTGATACAGCTGTGCCCGGATTGGCAAGTAGATTATGAATCGTATAGTTGGAACAAGTTAGACCCAACTAAAGAAGAAACAAAACAATTAGTTCAGCAATACTTCAGCTGGTCTGGTACTGATAAAGAGGGACGCAAATTTAATCAGGGAAAAATTTTCAAGTAAAACTTTGCCATATGCTTGCTATAAAACGGAACACTTTATTCGCATGAAATAAACGTAAAAAAACTGATAAAATATCATCAAACTTTACATACGAACCTCTAGAATCCTGTATTTGATAGGATGATTTTCAAAACGATGTTCCTTCTTTTTTCTTTGTAGACTTCTCTTGTTGCTTGATGCTTCTGTCTCTTTGAGTTCATTACACTCCTTTGTGTTTCAAATTAGTTTTAATACATCGTCTCCACACGTGTCATTCACATCGAGTGTGATATTTGCATTTTTGAAAGATCTTTTAATGTCATAAGTAGTATGATATTTAGTTTGGTGTTAAACCTATTAGAAATTCTTATTTCATATACCTTAAATTATTTAATTTATAAATCGTTTTAAAGTATGTCGCGAATGAAAAAAAATCGTAAGTAATTTAATAGACTATAAAATATAAAATATCGTTGCTTCGTTTATTTGTTATCTACTGTTTCATAAAATTATATCGTACGTTTGTAACTTAAGCATCAAGATAGGAACTGAACTACGAACACATTGTAACAATTACATCTAGGTCAGCTGGCTACACTATTACAACTCATCCTCCATAATAGCTTGTGTGAAGTCTAATTTTAAATATAAGGCATATTTTTACAAAAATAAAGCTGTTGAATTTTTAACCATCAAAATAAAAAATTGTACCTTTTTTTTTATGAATCCACAAAAGCAAATTAGAAATTATATTCCGAGTTTATTCTTTCCCATTAACAGATGATAATTACAATAACGCAACGTGTATTTACAATAATCGCTTAGTCGTAGAGGTAATCGTTGCCAACGTTCAAAACCCCTTTGCGTCCATCCATGTTCTAACATGAGTCACGTAATCGCCTCTAAATTGAATTTCACCGATAAGTTCGTTTACTCGGACACCGACTTTTTTGTTCGTTTTTTCTTCTAAATACTTCTTTAATTCAGATTCCAACGACCAGATATCTCCGTTTATTTTACGAATAACAGTTACTCTTCTCATTCCTCTGAATGTAATTTTCATATAAACAGGTAGCATATAATTTCTTGACCGTTGTATGTAATATGGATGATTTCCGGGTTTGCCTGTTAAACAATTTCAATCGATATAATCATCATACAAAATGTACTTGATGCAAGTGAGTTCAAATGCTGAAAGTAGAATATATCAAGCATTGCCTTTTCCATATTGAAGGCACATTCAGTATACACTTACAAGCTGGTGGCTTCCATCCTGATGCATAAATTTTGTTTTCTAGAGGAGGCTGAGGTACCACTTTAGGCTTCAGCAAGCGTTCTACGTACTCCCACTCTTGCGGATCCTTCGTTATATCATAATCCGTGTATTGCGAGGGATCCTGATACACAGGGGAAGCTTTGTAACTTCCCCATCTTTTCTGAACCTGCCACAAAATGAAAACACTTGATCTTTAAGTAACATGAACTTAAAAAATTGATTTTTAATTTCTATAATCTTATACACGGTGGAACAAAAGCATATTTTATGAATCACATGCTATATATTTTGAAAAGTAACATCATATATCAAGATACATTCAATCTTGTTTTTCACACAGCATAGTATGTAATTGCAATTATTATTTTCTTCCTTTATTTGTTTTTGAAATTTATGCATGTACAGACAGGAATCCGTCGTTTACTAAATAAATAAATAGATGTTTATAGTAACATGGTGTACGTTTTAAAATTCGACGATTTACTGTGTAATCCATCACAAGGTTGCTCCATCAAATGATTAAAAATAGCAAACATCATGATGTTCATAAAAATTGATTTCTGCCCCATTATCAGGACGTTGAAACGAAAACGAAAATCCACTGAACTTGGACTTCGTTCGCGTGGCCCTTCGCCGCACGTTCGAAAGATAACCATCGTAATCGAAAAAATCATTGCCTACCGAATGATATTCGCAAAAAACGGGAAAAAACACTGAATCGTGCATGGAGACGTTACCTGATCGACTAGAAGAGGGCTCGACCTGTTCACGAGTTCGTTCGAACGCGTGGATCGCAGAACGATCGCGGAGAGTCTCGCTCGCGCGAGGAGCGAGCGAAGGGCGGCCATTTTGACTTCAGTAAATAAGGGTCGGTGTCCGCCATTGGTGCGCACGGGCGCGTCTTCCTTTTCGTTCTCGTGGCAGATCGGAGCTTTTCCTCGCGACCGACTCGCGTTCCCGTCTATTTTTCGTTGGTTCGCTCGGGACACTGGTCTCCGTGGCGTCGACGGGCGAACGGGTCACGGGAGCGATCGTGATAACGTTGAAAAGCGAGCGACGACTAAAAAACTCGGGCCCAGTTACCGCGAACGCACTATATCGAATCCCGAACGAGGTGCCGCGTTGCTCTCGCGATTTTCCACGAGCGATCTGCCGCGGTTCGATCGATCGTTCGCGAACGATTTCCAGGCGGTGAGGTAACGCTGGGTCCGTTGCGGGCGGACGACCGGGAAACGGAGCCGCACGAGCCTCGAAAGGGGTTGAATTCCGTGAAAATCTCGCGTGGAGTTAGCGCGAACGCGCTATGGACCTGGGAGAGGTCGCGTGTTCCGCCGTCAGGTGGCGGTAGCCTGAAAACAGTCGGACAGCGTACAGACACCCTGCAACGGGACTGTGTTTTTCACGGGATTGTTTTCCGTGTTTTCCCGCAACCGACACGCTCCTATCCGCCGATTTTTCGCCTCAGAGGTGAGTACAAACGGCCCGTCCACCGGTCGACCGATCGATTCGTCCGACCGCGCAGCGACGACCGCCTGCTAAACCTTCGAAATCTCGAATCGGGCCCGACCTTTTGTTTATTCGTGGCGATTTTTTCGCGACGATTTCGCTGCGTGATTTTCGATACTTCTCGCCCGTTCAACCCCCCGTTTTCCGTCTCGTTAGTTAGCCCGCAGCTCGGCCTAACTGGCCGCACCGAATATCTCGGCTTCCGCGTGACGGTCCGCGAGCAATCGCGCGGAATATTTCGAGGCGATTCCCTCTCGCGACCAGAGAGACACAGAAGAGGCGCTCCGTGTATCCGTGTAAATGCAAAGTTTGTCACGTAATTTTTCTGACCGCCAGGGCCGCATCTATCAACCCCACTATTCTCCGGCCGGCCGCTCTCACCTACTCGCACCTTTGTACACGAATTATATAGTTTTTTCCACACGGTGTGCACACGGTCTATTCGTTCCTGTCTCGTTTGTAAGAGGAAAGGTACTTCATTTCTTCTTTTTTTCCTTTTTTTTATTCGTCAGAGTTACGATTTTTTAGCGTGCGTACGCGATCCGTTTTCTTTTTTGGAAAACGCGTTTCTCACGACTCGTCGATCCCGTCGAAATCTCCATGAATGAATAATATGCATTTTTCTCTTTTTTTTTTATATAGTTTTGGATGTGCAATGGAACCTCCAGTATATAAAATATTACGGGCACGTAACCGTTTTTAATGAGAGAAATTTTGGATGTCTGAATATTTTGTGATATTAAAGAGACTGTATGGAGGAAGTAGATTTTTTTTCAAGGTATGGTTCTCATAGCTTTTTAGTTGATAAATTGATTGTTCAAAACATGTAGTTAAGTCTGTTTTTTTCTATGTCACTGATGTCTCAAAATTCTCTGATATTTAATTATTGAAGTTTCATGTGTTTTTAACAATACTTTTGTCATTTAATGTTGAAATTCATGTTTGTGCGTATATGTGAATCGCACATACACTTCATGAAGATTATACTTCATGAATTTGTCTATGAGCTGGCATATTTTGTTTTGTGCATGCACTTGTAAATATTTTCTCAAAACTAAAATTAATTATTCCAATTTTTTGATTATTTAGAAAACACAAACTTCATTCTATATCTTCAGTTTGTCTTTTTATGTATATTGGAGGTTCTTGTGTACTCTTTCTTTCCTTCCTAAAAAAACTAAGAAATTACCCCATGTACTGCAATGGTATCAATGAATGTCTATTAGTGATTTGCTTGCAATTTCATGTTGAAATTGCAGGAGCCCAATGTGGGTGGAAGTGAGATGGCATCCAGGGAAAAGAAACCCTTAGCGCCTTCCAAAGCAAAACAGAAGGCGAATAATGATTGTGGCTTGCTATCCAGTGAAATCAAAAGTAGGAAAGGCAAGACTCTGTCGAACCTGAAGCAACAGCAGCTCGCACGTGATATCTTGGAAGCAGTAGCAACGGGTAGCCAGCTGCCGCCAAAATTAGAGGCAAGTCTGCCACGTAAGAAGGTCCTCAGAAACCTGAAGCGTAAACAGAAGCTCAGAGTAGCCAAGGCAAATCTTATCAAGTCCAAGGTTACGAGAAAAGTAACCAACAGAAATCTGTGTAGAATCGCTTCTGACATTAAAAAGAGTGTGAGAGCGAAAAGAGTGAAATTAACAGAGGAAAACACCATTAAGACTTCCGATATCAACTCTAGAGTATTAGAGAATCATACTAGCGACGTGGAGTGTGAAAGTATAGGGACAGAAGGAACTAACAGAAGTGCCAAGAACAATCTCAGGACCAAAAAAACCAAATTTGTGTCTAGAAGTATTGGGGAAGTAGAAAACGAGGATATTCAAGATAAAGACACAGATTCTGTTGCTGGATCCAGTACCAAGAGCAGTCCAAAGTTCAACAGGAAAGGAAAAAGCTTAGAGAACACTGATTCCTCTAAGAATAGCAAAGCAACAAAATTTTCAGGCTTCAAGAGAAACAGCATCAGGGATAAGGATAACTGTGGCAAGAACATAGAGGGTGATATCAAGTGTACGAAAGGAAAGAAGAGCAACACTAGAGACATAGATTGCAGCAAGAATTCTATAGATCTTACCATAGACGAGGTTATAGCTTCAATGTTGAGCGATTCAGAAATAGATAGTCAGCAAGGTGTCACAGAAAAAATTGAGGGGAAAGTTAGAAGGAGTAGGAAGATGTTAGTAGAGGACAATATAGTTGCAGACATTGAGATTAAGAAGGAACCGGACACAGAGGATACCAAAACCACATCTGATGTAGAGAACCTGGAAGCAGAATCTTTTCAAAGTGCAATTCAATTGAGGAAAAGGTCAAATACATCGGCTGGTCAAAGAAGTTTGAGGAATGGAAAGTTAAGGCAGGCTGACTCTGCTGCTTCCACTGATTTGGAGCTGAAAAAACGTAGGAGATTGAATTCAGATGATCCTGTTGGTTCAGAAGTTTTAGCAGAGAACAGTACTGATGGTAATGTAGACACAGAATCTTGCTTCTCTGAATCTAGTGTCAATGATTCTCAACCACTGATAGTAACAGCCAAAGATGAACCTTGCTTGAAGCAAGAGATAATGAAAAACTTTGAAGAAAATTCCCACACTGGATCAGAAATAGAGAACAATAATAACAGTGATCGAGTAGATAGGACTAATGAAGTAGGACCCACTCTTCGCTCAAAAACTAAAGCCAAAACTACAGACATTGAGATAAAAAATGACAATATTAAAGCTGAATATGTGAGAATGGCACCTAAGAATACAGAAGTGCAGGAGGAGCTGAAGAAGGTGAGCACCTTAGATCAAGTTAGAAAGGATAATATTTTAGCAAAGTTTACAGACAAGTCCAAGAGCAGAAGAAGTAGTTTAAATATAGATATGAAGAAGACAGTGAATTCGTTTTATGGTACAGACAAATCTGATGGCAATCCAAAATCTCAGATAGATCAAATGATAGAGAATATCAAGCTCACTATCGCGAAGTCTATAGAGAGTAAAATCTTCGGACCAGAGAAAGGTCTTGGATTGAGCAAGAATTTCGAAGTACCAAAAATCGAAGAAATAATTGCACCCTTGAGTGCGGAATCCCAAAAGTTGGGATTGGAGGAGAATGCGGATGAGGACAAATCTGTTATTTCGAAGAATGAGATCAAATCTGATAGTACAGAAAATTCAGTACCAAAAGTGGCTGACACTGCCAAAGAAATTGAAAAACTAGTCATGGGTGATATTGAACTAGCAGAAACTCATTCTCAGAATATACAAGAAAGCGAGTCCCCAGAATCCGACGGAATTAACAATACTCACAATGCTTCTGATGCTGTGCACACAGCAGAAAGTTGTGAAAACAATTGCAAAGCCATGGAGCAACAAGAGGAGGTCAGTGAATCCTCAAATACACCTGTAGAGCCTGAGAAGTCTTTGGAGCAACTCACTGAGGATCAGACGAGACCTTCGGATGATGGTAAGAAGACAGTGACCACTAGAAAGTCACCAAGAATAATCGATAAGAATTCTCCTGAGAACACCAATGGTGAGGCTATAAAGAAATTAAGTAGAGTAACAAATAAAACTGCTCAAAAGGTTGAGAATTCGGAAGAATCTCCTGAGAAAAGCTCATCACCCAAGTCTGTCTCTGAAGATACATCCTTGACTGATGAATCAGTCAAAAATGAATCAGCAATGAAAGAAGTTGCTTCCGAGTCTTCTACGAATGATGCAGAAGTTGCATCAGAATCCACAACTGCCTCTAAGCAGGTGCAAGAGAAGCTTGAAGGAGAAGAAACAAAGACATACGACGCGAGTAAGGAAGAAACTGTGGCGCCTGTTTCTGTAGACTCTGAAGAGGCGGAAACGCTGGAAAGCATTTCTAAAGAAGTAGAAAGATTAGTGGCAGAGGATCTGGCCAAAAGTCAGTCACAGTCGACCACGGAAGATGTACAGAGTAAACAGGAAACAAATACTAAAACCGCCACAGAATCTTCTTCTGCTTCAAACGCCTCGCCTGCGCCACCGGATAACAATAAAGAAGCAATCACTGGTAGTTCGGCTGATGATTTAGAGAAAAGTACTGCAGAGAGCAAACCTGAAGCAACAGAGAGCATTGAAGAAGTTGTGGCTTCAGAAGCAATGCAGGACACGAAAAAAGATGAAAACAGTAGTGACATATCAATGAACTGTAATTCTGACTCAGATTCTAAACAAAGTACAAGTTCTGCCTCCTGTGATACTAGTAATGCTCTTGAAGAAGTTAAAAATGATATAGACGAGACTGTTAAGGACGATAAGAGCAAACAGACTTGCACCGATGAACCGAGTGCGATGTCTGACGAATCAGCCGAGAAGAAGGTATCCCCGAACAAAAGTTCGGAATCGATTGTAACGGAGGAAGAGGAGGAAGATGTTGACAAGACGAGCAGCCTTGAAGAACAGAAATCTGAGGAGAAGAAGAGAGTGTTGAGGGCGCGAGACAAGACGAAAAAGATCGAGAAAGGTCAGGGTTCCGGGGCCAAGGAACGAGAGAACAGTTCGAAGGCGAAAACGGAGGAAGACGGAGGTCCGAAGACGCAGAACGGGCCCGAAGAATCACAGGAGTTGCCTCAGGAGGAAAAACCTGAAGTTGAACCGAGTACGGAAGACCCTGACGACACGCAGAACAGCGTCGATTTGGACGCGAGCGATTTGGAGCGGCAAGCTCGCACAAGACGAAGCAGAGATGCGAAGAAGCGCAAGGAGGATCAGCTGGCGGCGCTGAAGAACAAACGCGCGAAACGGGAGATCCGGAGAGACCAGCAGAACAAGGAGGAGACTCTGCTGGACGACGAGGTGGCCACCATCAACGAGAACAACCGATCGTTCTTGAGCAAGTACGGGAACGAAGCTGAATGCGCCACGAACTTCAGGGGGTTCTCTGAGGGCGGCAGAAGGAGCCTGGAGAAACGGCAGGACGGCGCTGGCAACGTTCGAAGTAAATCGGAAAACGACCTGACCATCGCCAAGGAGCCTATCAAAGCCAACTGCGAGAACAGACTGTCCAGAAACTTGTCCGAGAACCACGTGACCAAGCAAACGGAGAACATGGACGTGCTGGACAGCGAGTGCAAGGCCGTGAAGACACCAGAAACCTCGCAGAAGGATTCAGACGAGACGTCCACGTCCGGTGAATCCTCGAGCAGCGTGAACATTATTCCAAAGATCCTGGAAACACCGGAAGACAAAGCGAAGAAGGAGTCCATCCTTGGACTGCTCGGTCTGGAGTCTCTGGAGAAAGCTGCGGAGAGACTGAGCCATCAGAAAGCTAAGAGGGAACAATACACGGGTACCCTGAAGACTGTGATTCGCGTTCAGAAGGAGAAGGAGAAGGACAAGAGACGGTCCAGGTCACCCTTGAAGATGGTGTTGAAACAGGGTCGCGGTGACGGAGAAGGCGATTCACCTGAATTCTACACCATTCAAAAGGAGGTAAATATCGAGGATACAGTGAATACAGGGTGCCTCTGGTGAAGATCATAGACACCCCGTTGTACTTCGAAAGGGATGAATCTTTTGTCAATCATTGTCTTGTTCTATTTTTCAGTTTGGAACCACTGGTTTGGGCGATAGCAGCTCTGGTGCGAACCGAAAGTTCTCTACTAACCACAGACACTCTTGCGGTAATCCTGGTTGCGGGAATAACTACATTCTTAATCATCCCCTAATCCTGTGCTTCGTTCAGATTCACCCTTCATATCCCGTACATTGTCTCACACCTTGCATCAGCGTGACAAGAATTGTTTGATACTTTCTTTTACAGATCGGTTCGCGGGTCTTTTAACGTTCTGTCCGTTTAAAAGGAAGACTACCGTCATCTTCCCGGATTTAATAATAATTCAACCAGTTTGTCGGTCGACCGTACGAAGGCCGCTTGAAAATTCGATATAGTAACTAAAAAAAGAATTTATTTTTCGAATCGCCGGTCTCTCTAATCTGTCTGTAGTGTCAATCGATTCTTGTTCACAGATCACTGGTCCTGCGTATCGTACTCACAACAATCATAGAGTTTCAATAATAAGCATGCCGTTTTTGCTCTACCGCTTCAAGTACTAAGTTACAATCACTGCCCTAACTTTCCATTCGCTGTCCAACCGAGTATCATCTCGCTAAAAGCTCAAAGTAATCCTCTACACGCTTTCGAGTCTCATGAGTCGAACGTAATTGTTCGTTGTCTGATTACTACAGACGAAGATAATGAGGACGCCGCGCCAAAGGACCGTCAGTCTCTTGTTATTCCAGAGAAGTCCTCCTCGTTCTCCATACATCCAGGACGATTGTGCGCGGACGTGTGCTGTTACTGTTTCGGTAAATTCGGTTCCCTGGACACGCCGATGCACCTTGCACAGATGAAATCGGACGAGAGGCGCAAGAAGATCTTGAACATCGAGAGGCATCTGACCAAGGACTCTTGTCTTTGCGACGCGTGTTATCGTCACGTGGATAGAAAGGTGCGTACTCGACAGAGGTTCATTAATAAAACCGATAGATGTTAACGGATGCGATCTTCCAGGCGAACACGAGCCCGACGAACATGCAAACGAAGCCTCAGAAACAACATCGACAGCTAATGGTGTCGAAATGTTCGGCCCGCGACTGCAGAGATCCTGCGCGGCATCACGTGAAACGGCGGTGGTTGCTCAAGATAAAAGCTGGTCTGCAAAAGCAGGTGAATATGCTCGCGCGTTTGATGCGAAAAATCGTCTCGTCGAGTCATGAGTATGACGAGTAACGAGGTATCTCGCCTCTGTCTGTAGGTGGACATTGACTGGGAGTCGAGTCAACACACGTCCATGTCGTTCTGCGTCAGTCATTACTCGAAGATCGAACGGTTCCTGACCTGCGCCCTCTGCAAACGTCGCCTGGCAAGGAATCACACTCACCAGCTGGGAACCGTGGAAACCGACGAGCTGAACCAACTGTTGGGTCAACAGGGGATTCCCGTCGTCCTGGCTGCAGGCACGTTCGTTTGCAAACTGTGCCGCTACTTCACGCAGCTGCAGCTCAAATACAAGGACGTCGAGAACATGAACACGAATCACAGATCGTTCTTCAAGAGCTATCGAAAAAGGTACGAAGGATCCAGGGGCGAAATCCCTGTTTCTGTGAAACCACGGCTGTCTCTCTGTATTCACTTATCGTTTCTTCCGCTAGAATACTGCACTACCACGACATCGAGGTCCTGGAGAACGAGGACGACGAGACGTCGCAGAATCAGTCCAAGGACAAAGAGAAGCGGAAAAGAAGCAAGTGTGCTCAACCGAAGAGCGGATCCTCCAAGTCGCCAGATGGCACGACGAACTCCGCCTCGGAGAAGTCTACCCCTGAGCCTAGTAAAAACGAGGGAATCATTTCTGAGACGGACAACGAGAATCGTGCCGCGAAGGTGAACTCGAACGACGAGAACATCCCGACGGACGTGCAGTTCCTCGGCATCGAGAGCACGGTGGAGAAGCTGAAAAAGCGTAAGCTGCTCGAGATGCACCCGTACACGACATCGGACACGACGATATCCTGCGAGAGCCCGAACGAGGTGGTGGAGATCCTCGCGATGGACAAGGAGGTGACCCTGACCAGACTGCCAAAGAGACCGAGGACGAGCAACGACATCACCCCGGTGGTGCAGCGACTCGGTGCCAATCCCTCGATAAGCGTGCGCACTCTGTTCCCCGGCGAGGAGGAGATGAATCTTCACGCGAACATCGAGTTCACGAACGTCCGCGAGATCACGCCTCAGGGTTGGGAGAAGTGCGCGACCATGATACAGTACGACAGGGACACGAAGCTGCTCTGGCAGGAGTTGCAGCGACCGTACGGGAATCAGAGCTCTTTCCTCAGACACCTGATCCTTTTAGAGAAATATTACAGATCCGGCGACCTGGTGTTGGCCCCGAACGCCTCGCGGAACGCCATCAACTATTCCACGTCGGTGCAGAACCGATTGATATCGTACGAAGGTCCAGAGAAGATGGACGAGCCGATCATGGAGCCCATCGCCTCGGAATACAACAGTTCACGTCGTCTGAGCGGCGGCTACGTGCTCGAGAGGGAGAGATTGTCCCAGCCGGGCACCAGCTCGACGAAAAACAACCCCGCCGCGTCCCAGTCCGCTAAAGGAAGTCCTCCGCGCGTCCTGAAGCTGAACCCTGGGGTGTCGATCATCAAAAAGCCGCCTCCCAGTTTGCAACGACTGAATCTGCCGTCCACGAGCGCGACGGCGAACGGTAACGCGAAAAGAAAGGACGGTCAGAAGCAGCAGGCCCCCTCGGGCGGCAAGGTGTTCCATCTGAGCGAGCCGGACTTCAAGCGGTTGCAGAACCTGAAGAAACAGAAGGAGCTGCTGTCCGGGAAGCAATCGGTCAGCCCCAACGGCGGCAGTCCTGGCTCCAGCTCGCCGAACCTCAAGTCGAACACGCAGTATCAGAAGGCGCAGCTCGCCGCGCACACGCAGTTCCAGAAGCACCTGAGGATGCAGCAGGAGATGCTGAACAGACAGAGCAGAAGCGACTTCGAGCCGTTGATCTGCGACGTACGGTCGTTGGCGAACGAGAACAGTCCCACGCAGAACCTTCTGCACAACCTGAACCTGCCGAAGTCGATACAGGTGACCACGAAGACGTCCAACCAAATTCCCATATTGCCAAAAATTCCAAAGTCGCTGACGGTCATACCGCAGACGGTCACGAGACCTACCGACAAATGAACCGCCAAGAATCGGGGGGGGAAAAGTAAGTAGTAAAATATTCTAATTCTTTAGACTCGAGACGATAGAGCGTGCCACGAGGTTGATCCGGGTTTCGATGTGAGAGAGAGAGAGAGAAAGGTATAGCGAGAGCGAGAGGGAGGGTGAGAGAGTAAGGTATACGTGGTTCACGAGGACGAATTTTGCTGTCTGATCAAGAGGAGACTCGTAACGAGCAACAGTTGCCTTACAACGAGTGCTGACCGAGGAAGTTGCCACGCTCGAAGACGACGCGGCCGAGGCGCGTCGACTCCCGCAGCTCGTTCGTGATCATCCGATTCTATGCGTGCCCACGCGCACGCCACACGTACATAGATAGTGCAAAGAAATTTTATTTAACCGTGTGAACGGAACGGAAAAAAACACACGCATGAAAGAAAAACGAAGCAACCGTTGGTACTTGGATACTAACGATAATTAGACACACCGTTTTAACAACCAAAGCATCTCAGCATCACGAAACGTGAATCCGTTTCCGAGCGAAAAGTGCCTAAAGTGACGCAAAACGAGGTCGTTAGTTTTTAATGACGGAATCGAAATAACGTCGAACGGACTCGAACAGAGTAAAATACAAAGTAGTTGAATGTAGGAAGTCGAACGATCGTTGCAAACGAAAAAACAAACAAACAAATAACACAGAGAGGGGATAGAAGAAAAGATAGAGGGAATCGGATGGAAATTCGGATTTCCCCCGCGACCCTTCGCCCCTGAGTTTCCTTGTTTAAGTGTAGACGATTGCTGAAGAAGAAGCGAAACCTTCGGAGAATGGCGGTGAACGATCCAGTTCACAGCTCCTGATCCATTCTACGAGTAAAAGTCGAACGGAATCCCGTCATCGACGCTTATTTGCCTTGCTGTTACATATATACATATATATACATACACACATATATATATATATATATATATATTGTTCTCGGTTCATACCGTTAGACATATCGTGTTCTACGTGTCCTTCGCCGGGGAATCATTCGAAGAACGACACATTCTGGTTCGGTAGTTCGTTCCTTTTCGCGTACTACGGGGGAAGATCGAGCATAACACGGCGCCTGGTATATTTTATTACCTGCAGGACGAACTGTCCATCTCGATCACCTCCAATAACTTCTGAATCAAGCGTTATACAACAGACAATTCGTACAAAGCTTGTCTCGGTGTCAACGAAGACGCATGCTGCTCTGTAATCATCTTTTCTTATACCCAATTTTTGTAATCAGGTTTTTAGAGTCACTCGAATTTTCCTGAGGGTGAAGATCCGGAGAGTTGACGATACCGAGACACGGGTATCATGGATCAGTTTGATACACAGGAATGATTAAAGTTTATATAAATCTTGTTCCTCGGTTACAGATGTCTTTGTGTTTCTAGGTTCTTGCGACAGACTGAACTAGCACGACGTCTTCGCAGGGGTCTGTAAAGAAGTCTGTACGCTGAAGTGATACGTAGGAAGTAGAAAGGTTTGCGAATAGTCGGTTTCGAACGAGAATTCTTTGAACACAGAATCATCTGTAATCCGGGAACGAAGTCAGACGAGACGTACGTTCGTATGAAGTCTCTTCATTGATTCATTCATTAAAAAACTTGTATAGGAATTCGAGCAGTAGCACCGTTTGCTCCTTGGAGTCGCGCAGCTTTGGCATAAAACGCGTTTCTATATAGCCCATAATTTAGAGATGATTGAAGGTGATCGAGTTACGTTGGTTCAGTCTGATGATCCCGATCGCCGAGTTCTACTGGGTGGCTCTGAAAGAACTGCTCTTCGTACGGCAGATTTTAGGGTGGATAGCATGATCTAAAGAATGTCTTGTCATCTCGGAAGCGCATACATAAAGATGAATTCTGTTACAGATGCTATCAAAGGTATTTAAATACAGTGGAATTTCAATACGACTCCGGGGATTCCTTAACAACATTTCTCTGATTAAGTATGCGTTTCTCGACACCACAGTGATGGGACACTTTTTCTTTCATTTTATCTTCTCCACCACGTCCATCGAGAAGGCCACTTATCTCAGAGGCACCCCGCATATTTTGTCTACCTGCGAATCAATGTAGGAGAAGGGTGACGGGTCTCGTGCGCACCGTGCCCGAGATCCGAAATCGATTTGTACAGTATAGAATGAGTTGTTTTTCTTTGGCCTGCTCCCGCCGATGGAGCATTAACGATGATTACATACGACTTGTATAATTAATTCTAAATAACGGGCGGTCGTTAAGAAGCGAGACTCTTCAAAGCGTTGCGTGTGCGAAAAATCGGTAAATACACATTAGGTAGGTGTAGAACTACGCCTCGAGCTTATTTATTATGTTACTACGATTATTAATTGCATTGTACATAACTGATAATTATTTCTAGATTATATAACCGACTATTATTATTATTAATTAATTATTATTATTATTATTATTTCATTTACGGATAATTATTCGCTATACGCCACGGCGAATTGAATCGTCGTGCAGGATTCCTTAATCGTGTAACACGATCGGTAATTAAAGAGAGGAAGGGAGGGAGAGAGAGAGAGAGAGAGAGAGAGAGAGAGAGAGAGAGAGAGAGAGAGAGAGAGAGTGAGGTGTCGTTTTAATGTCGTTCTTTTGAAAGAATCGAGAGAGAGAGGGAGAGGGAGCGAGTGAAAGAGAACGAGAGAGAGAGAGAGAGAGAGAGAGAGAGAGAGAGTGTGTGTCAATTTTCTTTTCTTCTTCTACTTTGTGTCTATAGTAATGTCGCCACGTGAAAACGGAACGAGCCGAATGAGTTCAGAGTTCATTCACGCGGATGCCTCGCAATCTGTTATCGTTCCACGATCCTGATACGCGAATTATTCAATTAAGTGTCCAGTTTACAGGGACGGAATTATTGCCTTAAAAAGTTTTGTAAATAGTTCGAAAGCGAGCGAAGTGGAACGCGGATCGATGAATCTTCGGAGAGGGTACAAAATAGTGGTCGTTCAAGGTCATCCTCTGCGTTGTCTCCAGCGTGACCTTGGACCGCCAATAGATCGTGTTTCTATGTCTGTGACGAGTGGGAGGCTCAATCTCGGAGAAAGGGAGTCGAGCAACGTGAAAACGAAAAGATAGAAAAGGATCGACGAGTCCTGCTAGAAAATATATAATTAGGAGAGTCCACCTTTGAACCGATCGAACGTTGATCGAAATTAACGCCAGAAACGATCATCCCTGTGTCTGTTCAATTCACGATGTTTCTACTGTGCCGGTCTCGGAGTTCTAAACATTCACCAGACGTTTCTTATTAGAAAAAAAAAAGCTCACGCGCTTTGTTCGATCAGCTTTTAATTAGAACTTAATTTGTTACTCGTTTTTTGCACTAGTTACACGTTCACGAAGATCGATCGAAAATTGTTCAAGCTGACTCAAAATACTCTGCTTGACCATTCAACCGATCCTCTGATTATTTTGAACAGGCTGATTTGTTAGAAGAATCGGTTCAGAGGTGCACAGGGTGAATCTTCCTTGCAATTGATAAATGTACGAAAAGAGGAAATAGAGCGAAAGCGTTTCTTCGTAAAACAAAATTATGCCGTACCCTCAGAGTTTAAAAGTTGCGTAATCTTCGTACAGAAAAATATCGGTTTTCTCTTCCTTTGAACCGTACAGCTACCGATTGCAAGAAAAAGAAACCCTGACAATTTGTATACTACTTAAAATTTCCAGTATTGGCTGTGCTGAGCTTGGGCGATAATGGATAATTGAGAGATAACTGGAACGCTGGTTTTTCTTCGAATAGATCGAGAAATATATATATGTATGTGTTACTCGGGCAATTTCCCGGCGTCGACGTACGAAGAACGATAAGAAACTAATTAATTAAGAAGTTCGACGCGACGAAATATTTTTCTATGCTCATTGGGAACGATGGAATTCCAAATCTCGTAGATAAACTGATAACGTCCCCTGGAAGAACGAACGTGCGCCACTGTATAAACCGAACGAATAACTTCGCAAGCTGTACAGTCCGACAGCTTGGTGTTGAGAGCTGGAGGCGTGGCATACAGAGACCCCAGGACGGTGACAACGTATTACATTCATGATTTCGTTGGTGAATAGTACTCCTTTGTTTCACGCTAGCTAAAAACTCAGCAAAGTACATTCGAAAATTCTCTGTGTAGTGTAAATATGTAGCAAATAAACACGTTTTTACTTATTTTTAGTTAACAGGTTAACCAGTTCACTGCCACGTTGTACAAGCCGGAAACGATTCACTTGTCAAACCTTTATACAGAATGGTCCTCGAAACATTGTATCCTATACGTTTGATCTATTTCTTCATGAACAATCATCTCCTCAGCCGTTGCATCAAAATTTATCGAAACTCGATTCTCTGTTTCTAGGAGTGTCTTGGCGGTCAGTATTAACGGGTCTCGCCTTTGCGTTTCATAACTAAGTTGTCGGACAGTATTATTGTGTTCGAAGGAAATTCTCCAGGGGACAAAGGAGGATGAGGAATTTTTCGAAAGTCGTGAAACGGCGCGTTCGTGACGAGAAATCCTGTAGCCCGACGTTCGCGTAATCTAATCTGGAAAACGTTCACGTGGCGACACGTAAAAAAAAAACTGTACACACACACATATATAGCGCGCTCGCGCGCGCACACACATGTAGTAAACGCGTAGCCGTGCACATTGTGAACGCACGTGCTCGTGAAACGATAGCGAAAGAAAGGCGACGTGGGTATTATATGTATATCGTATATATATAATACTAAACGTTATAAATAATATATATATATATATATATATACTATATATATAGTGGATAAAATTATAATACAAAAAAAAAACAGTACTTGACGGTACGTTATACATATTAAAATGCTCTATTTTATTAAGGATATTTTTGATATATCTATATATATATTATATATATTATAAATATGAATATATGTATATCGAAACTATGAGAGAACAAAAAAAAATGTAACGTGGAAGCGAATCACCGATGGAATATTATATTTCGACGATCAGTGTGTAATTATTGTTATCGGCGGGCGGTGGCGTCTGTTGTCGCGATGCTAATTTACTGAGCTGTGTGCAAGTCGGACATAACTATAATGTTGTTGACGATGTTTTTTCTTCTTTTTCGTTTCTTTTTAAAATGAGAGAACGATCGATTCGGAACGACCACGCGTGTACAGAGAGAGAGAGAGAGAGAGAGAAAGAGAGGAATAGAGAGCAGCGCGATGTCGTTCGAATTTCCGCTGTCCCTTATTTATTTATCTTGTATCCGACGTGGAAAGACGAGATAACTCGTCAGATTCGGTACGATTTCCTTCTCTTTCCTTTCTTCTCGCTTCTGTCCGTCTTCTTTTTTCCTCTCGAAACGAAGGAGCACGCGAGAACGGATACTTTTACGATCCTTGTTAGCATAATTGTTACCTACTTTGTTAAACGGTCAATGGAGACTATATGTACCGGGTGTCCTAGATTTCCGGATCGAATTGCGCACCGCGTGTTTTAGAAAGGAGGAAAGATGCTTCTGAGTCGGAAAATGAACGTTGTCCGCGCTGCGAACGATTTTATGTTGAGCATTGCTATAACTCCAAAGTAAGATCAAGTCGGACATACGTCTGTAAAAAGTTTTATTATTCTTTTTTAATTTTAAACTGATTTCTGTAGTGGTTTCCGCATAGCACGATACGTATTGTATAATATATTGTTCTTATTTCCACCCAGTTGGTCGAAAAAAACTTGGGACACCCCGTGTGCGCATCGAAAGATCGAAAGGCGTTCCTTCGTTGTCGGGCGCATGGATTTTCTCGCTGAAACTCGTGGGATCTTTTTTTAATTATGTTTACCCGTTTCTTCTATCTTTTCTTCATTCATTTTTAACGTAACTGCTACACTTAATTGATGCGTATTCGATTATTGTAAGACTCCTGTGTATCAATTACAGTTTTGCGTTACAAAATACAAATACACTTTATTTTTTTTTTGTTTCTTTTCCGAGGTCACCGGAGCGTTGGACGCGCCGCCGTCTTTGCATTCTCTTTTCTTCTTTTACGTACAGAAACTTCTTAGAACTACAGCACGATTCATTTCGAATACCATTGCTCAATCCTGTTCGAAGCTCGTTAGTTCAGCCAACGCTTCTGTAAATTGCACGCGTGTACGATAGAGGGTGGAAACGAACTGTTGAACTGTGAGAATAATTTATTTATCCTAACGACTTTGTCGGTCGGTTGCTCGAGACGTTTCACGAATTCATAGTTGTAGCGAGAATTCGAGGTGTGATCGAGCGTTGAAGTGAAACCTTGACGATAGACCAGTAAGGAAAGAAAACGCGCAATTTGTGTTATCGCCGCTGCATACCACTCAGCAAATGATCGCGCATCCGTGAAAAAGAGCGAGAGGGAGAGAGAGAAAGGGAAATAGGGTGTGAGTGAACTGAGTTTAAGTTTTAAGAATTCTATTTTTGTGATCGCGAGAGAAGAAACGAAAGAAGAAAAAAAAAAAGAGTGTAATTATTGTAGTCGAAGAGCGACAGGGAAGCGTCGGACGACTTTTTACGTCGAGCTTAGATAATCCTCTTCGCTCGTCGCTGTTTGTTTTGATATTCCTCAAATGCTCCGAGAGCGATTGGAGAACGCGTGCGGATCGATTGCAAATCGATGAGAAAGCGGATTGAAGCAATGCCGTGCGTCAGACGCTAAGTAGTAAATCCAGACGACCGTGGACGGCCGTGGAAGCCTAAACGATTCGACTGGTACAAGTGTCTGACAACGTACGGTAGTGTTTCTACTGACAGTAGCATGGACTACGTATGCCTCTGGCATGCTTACAGGCTTACGCTGCGTTCACACCGGAGTTCGCGAACAGGCCCTTTAACCGATCGTGCGGCTCGCATTCTACGTCGAAAGGTGCCACCACACAGGGTTGCGATGTGCGATGGATGATGCGCTCGAATTCTGCTGTAAACAGAGAAACAGCGCGATCGCATCGCTTGGCACTTTTCGACCGGATTTCTGCAATGATCCGTGGTACTCAAACGGTTAATGTACCGCATTCTGAGCGAACAGTGTTCGCTGCAAGTGTCCGCATTGCATGGTCGACCATAGTTCGCAAATTCCAGTGTGAACGCAGCATTATATAACCGATCGACCGCGCCGCCTGGAAACCGGCCGGCCGATTGCTTCACCGATTCTCTTATCGATCGACATTTCCAGTCGATCCTAAATACGCTGCCATCATCCGACACGATTTTTCTTAACAATCTGTATAATATTAGCGATCTAGTTAGACGAAACGTCGTGTCCCGCGTTCGAGATCGTTTCGAGGATCGAAAGGAAGAGATCGTTCGACGTTCCCTGCGGCGAAATATTTTTTAAGCCGGACACGAAATGAGAGGAGAACGGGACGGTGAATCAATCGATATAGGAGCTAGAGAAAGATATTTTGTTACGCGAAGCGAGAGCGGAGGATCGCTGAAAATGAAGCAATAAGAAGCGAAAAGAAAAAAATCTGAAATGAACGAGAAATCCAACGCGCGCTAGGGTTTTTACGGCATCGTATCCGGTTGAAAGATGCGAATACGAATTTCGGCGGGTGTCGCGAGGACCGCCTCGGCGATCTATCGTCGCCGCATCTCGACTAACTTCAGAGTGCATCGGCGGTGTATCGAATCGATCGAACCGCCCCGTGCGACTTCTATTTCTTTCGAGGTTGTGTTTTACAGGTCCGCCAACGTCGCGAGAAACGGTTCGACTCGTTTTGGATCGACGGAACCTCTTGTGCCCCCAAATTCATAATCGTCTCGATGGTTTTCATGAACGCGACGAACGAAAACTTAAACTGTTCTCGTTTGGACGTCCGATCGACGAAAAGCGAACGTGTTCAGACTTTTTTACACGATTTTGTATCCGCGTCGAGCGATCGCGATTTTAAACGCACAAACGGCAACTTCACGCGAAACGAACGAGAGCCGAGAGCCGTACGTAATTTTTCACTTTTCATACACGAGACACGAGGACCGTGCGCCGCTTCGAAAATCGGTGTGCATGAAAACACGATCACGATTTAATCGAAATGAAAACGATAACATTTGTACAGAAGAAAGAAAAAAAAACATACGAATTGGGTCGAGTTACTTATTTTTCTAAGTGAAATTGATCGAACCGTAATCGATTTGAACCGACCGCAGTCCGATCGGTTCCCGACTCGATCGATTCGCATCGATTGCCGTCGATCGATCGAAAGCTCAACGAACGCTCGGTGGAATCATTGTTTTCTCGAACACAGTCTTTCGATGATCAATTCTCGACACGACACGCTGGCCTCGATCTCGAGCGTCTCTTTTATTTTCGAGAATCGAAGCCGATGTCGATACAGCGCTGAAAGCAATTCTACAAAGAAAGAAGCGCTATAAAATATATACGTGAACGAATACACGACAAAGACGCGCGTTCGGCACGCGTACGCGACATCTTTTTGAAAATTCCGGCACACACCGTTAACGAACATTATGTTATTTAAATGAATATTAACACACGTTAATACTATTATGATAACCTTTGTTTATTTGGTTCTAATATAATAGTTATTATTAGTTCGCCATCCTTTGTATATATTCGCAACACTCAATAAAAAGAAAGACTAAAAAAAAGTCTACGTGACGTACTTTTCAATTATTCCATGTGTTTTGTACTTCAACCAGCAACCTAACCCAACCTGTTCATTAGTTGAGAACCAGCGGGTTTAGACATACGCTCTGAAAATGGCCAACGGCACCCGAACGTTTCCAATATGGAACCGTTGATGTGCACAATATAGTTAACTTCGGTGATCCAACGGGAAACCGGTGCATTCTGTAGTGTTTAGCTGTTGACAAAATATTAGTGAGTCAGATAGTGTCTCAACATTTATAAATATGTTCTGCCTTACCAAACACAACTATATCTAACCGAACATAGCCGTCGGTCGAAAACCTCCAACTTTAGTTAGTTGCAACCACCAAGAACTGCCAACCGCACGCAGAAGTTCCTATGACG
Source organism: Macropis europaea (assembly GCA_916610135.2). Classification (NCBI taxonomy): domain Eukaryota; kingdom Metazoa; phylum Arthropoda; class Insecta; order Hymenoptera; family Melittidae; genus Macropis; species Macropis europaea. Next base: position 2,414,439 of record OU744353.1, read on the forward strand.
ACAAATAGAAATCTGGAAAAAAACGGTGAAAAGGCTGAAAAAGATAAAATGATACGCGGGATATCATGTTTTTGCAGTTTATTTGCAATTTGTTCATATAATTGGTAACTGATCTCGGATAACTAGTACTAAAAACCTAAACAACGTATGAAACTTTATACATAGCTAATTATTTCGAGGGTGCTAAGGCAGCTATTTACAGGGTGACGCATTGAACCACGAATCGAGTTCGATCCTCTGTACCGATTTTACACGTTCAGATATTATCTAGCCGACGATTTCCCTCGAAACGCGGTTGAGGCGTACAATAAGGAAGGAAGATTGGATTTCTTCGCGTTATTTCTCAGTTCTCGCTGTTCTTTCCATTCTGTTTAAAGATTTACAAACGTAGACGATACTTCGATTATCGATCACGCGATATGTACTGCACGACAACTTACTCTTGGACCCTGAAGGCGAGGCACGCGAAGCTAGGACAGTCGTGGAGTAGAAAACGGATCTTATGCTTCGACAATAAATTACTATTGTAGGGACACAACTTCGCACCAACTTCTCATCTAACACGTCCTTGAACGTTATAGTTTTGATGTTTCGACCGTAATGAATCAGCCAAGTGAAGTCAACCGAAAAAGATGTATCGCTGCTAAATCAGTCCCAGCTTCAGAGACCAATATTAAATTGTCCCGCAATAGTTCCGTGTCAACCATCCAGATACTGTGGTTGAACCCTGAACGTCTATGGTGTCAGAATTTCAGCATCCAGGCAATCATGGTTATTTTGTCAAATTCATATTGTTCTCCGTGGAAATCATAAGAAGGATGGATCCAGTGAAACGTACAAAAATGTTTGATTCGAATGCAAAAAACGTACAAAAAGGGATATACCATTTTGGGGGAGAAACATCCAATTCCTTTCAGCACTTCTGTGAATCGCGGAAGATAAGTTAGGGATGTATATACGGGGTGCTTTAAAGAAAGGGTTACGAACCTTTAAAGTTTGCAGTACTTATTAAAATGAACCAGAGACTTATCAATGTTCTATGATGAAAATCTGGTACCTCAAGAACTGCAGATTTTGGAACACAGCTCTGTAAGATTTTCTTGCCTATTTTGATGAGTATTACATGTGTGAAAAGTTTGTAATACTCTTTCTGAAGCACCCTGTATATAGTGGCACTCTTACGAACGGATCGACGCAAAGTGACTGAAGCCCATGAACCAATTGGCGAGCGTTTATGCATAACTATATAATTAACATCGGATCGAATGCCAGCAGAAGGTTCATGGCTTCTCCCACTGTGGTCCATCGGGGAGCAAAATTTCCTGAAGATTATGCAGAACAGTGTTGTCCAAGAGCAACGAGCTCACGCACTTCTCTCCGCTTTGTCTCCACTACAGAAAGTTATACCAGGATCACGAAGCAGCTCGATGGCTTCGTGGCATATTTATAATCTTGCTGATAACAGCATAGTGGACGCAAAGGGCAGAGTTTTGTGGACAGCATCGATCCAAGGGAAACCCAAAAGGACAAAGTATTGCACCGCAAAGTGTCTGCAGAATCCGCGTGCTAAAGATATACCTTATCGCTCGAACTTATCTATGTACTTTTAAACAAATACACTATGTACAGGAGCATGTATACAAATCGTATAGTCGCATTCTCGTAAGAAAAACTCGACTTCCGGTCGCGGAGCGTCCGCGAACGTTTACGAAGCTAACACGGTGAACGTTCTCCGACAACGAATGTCGTTCACGAAAATCGAAGAACGCGCAACGATTAAGGCCCATCTTGGCATTGTCGAGCAACGGTGAAGAATCCGTTCATCTGATTTTCCGGCTCGCGGCAACTCTAAAGGCGTTTACGCATCTGGTGTGCTCGTTTTCTTCGGCCTTCGCTGTCACGTCCCAAACCCCCCCCCCCATGAAATTCCGCTACAAATTCGCCTATAATGTATCGTTAACGTGCTCTTACAAACGTACTCGCATATATATATACAAATTACAATACGTATGCGTACTTCAGGACATTTTGGTACCGATACGTAACGTGGAACGCCCTCGGTACCAATCGTTTTGGTATACCGATTCATACGTACGACGAAGATACAGTCGATGGAAGAAATATAACGCGATCGTAGATGGCGAAAGGCGATTAAATAAAATAGTACATACATTAATGAATTAATTCCTTTGCTATTAGAAAACTTCAGTCTTGTGTTTCATTTAAAAATCTGCAGACACCTGTCGACCAACCTAATGAAAACAATGTGAAACTATTTTAGTCCTGGGTTTTCTATCTCTGAAGATGTCAAGCACTCGACAGCCTCGCCTAGTGTATGATCGCGTTATATTTCGTCCATCGACTATACCCTATACTCATCTCTCAGAAAGTTCTATATCCTGTCACGGAACTCGCGCCAGTCCTCCCAGCGTCCGATTTTTCCTCGCAGTTCGTTCACGCGGTAAGTTCGACGTCCCGGTGAGATCGAAAAGGGAATCTCGGAAGACTGTTGGGAACTGTGGACGCGATAGGCCGTAGCTGCATCCTCGACGACGATCATCGAGGCTGCAGCCAACCGAACGGCCCTTCCTTCGGGTCTTCAGGACAGGATCGATGCGTGATCGAGCATCGATCTATCGATCCGGAGAAACGCTAACCGATCGCTGGTAGGCGTTCTCCATCCTCCAGTCTCCAGGTTCATCCTCGCCGTGGTTCCTCGTGCGTGCCGCGAAGCCGTCTACCCGCATCATCATCGTCGCCATCCTGGATCTCTGTGGAACCGGACGCGACGAGAGGAGGGTGCTCGAGGCACGAGGCTCCCTTCTAGGTTTCCAGACCAGGCACCAGGCTGTGGAAGGTCTGGATATCGTGGAACGCCCTTCCACAGCTCTGGTTATTGTTCCTTTCGAACTTAGCTAGGTCAAAATGTTCATCTAACGACTGCAACTCAACCAGACGCTCTTCAAGACTCTTCGCCGAGTCCGCGAACCTCGCGAAGTCACAGATCCTGTCAGGGTCGACTACATCCGAAGCTTCCATCATCCCCACGTCGTTGGATCTCGTGACGCTGGTCAACTGACTCCCTGTCTCGTCCAGTTCACCAGGGAACATCACAGAGTTGCAACAACTGTTCGAGGACGCGTTACTGTTACTATTGCTGGTCGTGTTAGCCGTGCTCGTGCATGTGGTGCTACCGGACCGAACGTCCACGGCACCTAAACGATCTTCCGGGTAAACGAGGTGATGATGATGAGGTGATTCAGGCTCCTGGACCTCGTCTATGTGAGACAGAAGCCTTGGAGTGGGTGGCAGGATGTAGAAATCGCTGAATACGTCGTCCTGGAGGTCTAGGTCGTCGTGCCTCTGTCTTTTCGGACTGAGACCTTCGTTCCTCGTATCATCGCTCAACCTACAGTAAAAGAAAACCCTCAGATACATCCTACGTATTGTACAAGAGTTCTAAGATTAAAATCTAAGCTGATTCCGCACCTCTTCCTCGAGGACGTTTCATCGCCCGTCATACCGACGATGAGGTTACTAGAGACGTTGTTCTCTTTCGCGGAGTCGTACAGAGACGAGACCACCGGAAGACCATAATTCCTCGTCTTTTCGTCCCGGTTCTCGCGTTGCAGCCGCCTCACGGCGTTGTTTATGAGGACCGATCTGCAGAGACTCGCTTCCGGGTCCTCGATCCTCCTCAGCTTGCCGGCTGAGATCTTCAGCAGCCGGCGACGTTCCTCTCGGGCACGATACTTGGCGGATATCATCGTGGGTCTGCTCCTGCGTATCACAAGATCCTCCTCTAATCTCATCTTAGCGTCTGGAAGGAAAAGAAAAGAGAAAATTAGCGTCAAAGCCGATACAGGAGTAACGATTTTCAAATTTAAAACGGTTAACGTCTACATAGAGGGCGTAACGGACGGACGGACAGCGAGGTGCAGTTATGGAGGGCAGGTTAACGGAACTCGAGCAGTATTTACGTGTTTAAATGGACCAGAGATCTCGTATTCTTTTTCGCTATTGTCGCGCGACTGACCCGAATACGATGCTTCCTGTAGGTCTCTCGATGAATCCCGCCACTCGAGCACCCGCTCGAAACCACCTTCGATCGGGAAACCGAGTCGACGAGAAACGGAGGACAAGAGGGTTTCCGCATTTCAAATGAACGACATTACGATTCGTTCGTTCTACTTTTAGAAAGTTCTACTTTATTATCTCTACCCATCCATCGATCTTACTCCCCCCCTTCTCTCGTATAATATCATATACAAATTCATGTTTCCTTAAAGAGAACGATTCAAAAATTTATACCTGCACGATTTAACGACCACCGCTACACAGGAGTTTTCAAGCCATTTACCTACGCTTAAAAACGGAGAATCGTTTAACAATGTCTCCTAGAAGTTCTCTCTACCGTTCCACCAATTTACAAGTTAACGTAATGGTAACTGTTTTGTAATACCGTCGACTGTAATCCGAAGCGTTACCCGAAAGGGGATAACGATCGACTAGCAAACATCGATGCTCGACGCTGTTCGATTTGTTTGCAAACTTCTGATCAGTGACTATGCACGAAAGACGCCGCTCAGTCGGCCAGTTTTTTGTAACATGTTTCGTAAAACCAGAACGAATCGCTCTGTTCGTAACGTCAGGATCTGCCCAACCAACCGTGGATACGATTTAGTTAAAAAAAATTATACTCGAAGCGAGTACGTATCGTTTACAGCCTGATAAACCGACAAATGGCATCGTTTCGTCCGTGACGAAGTATCGTCGAAGTACACCCATCGCCGGTGGCCGCAACAATCAATTTAAAGTGATTTTTCATGGAAAATTAACGAGACGTCGATGATCCTTCGAGCGTCGAGCATGCGTGAACGATTAAGAGACTGCGTAATGTACTATTTATAGAGCGTACACTTTTTGTACGCACCCGGGAGCAACGGGATTCTCGAACGCGACGACATTCGTGGTGTTTGAGTTCGAACAGAATTCTCAAACCGCATACCTTGGCCATTAAACTTAAAAATAACTGTCCTGTAACGATATCATGACCATATGAAATTATTTCACCGACAGATACGAAATAATTCGATCGAGATCGCTTGAAACATCATGGATACATCTTATACGTCCCATGACAGAATGTCTTCTGTTTCGATCTAACGAGAGGGTCCCAAAGATGACGGCAGTAAACAATGAACAATAACAGTAATAAATGTATTTATTTTCCGCTGACGAATAATCGTGATATCGAGTGACCTTGCCTTTCTTTCATTGGTAGTTCCACCAGCGAGTATAACGGTTGTGCGGATCGTGTTATACAAGGCTGATTAAGGCAATTGCATGAAATTACGATCTTCGGTTGGAATGGTCGAGTAAAGGAAGCACATAGAAAACTAAGTAAATCATATCTGCCGTTGAAAAGTGGATCCAACCGAATCATCGTTGTTTTCTATGTTAGCGGTACATTAAGAATCCGCCTTGAAGCTTCGCGCTTGCTCTACATCCGTTCATTTGCTCTGCCGTACCTTCCTTTTTGCGCTACTGGTAATCTAAAATTGTTCTATGAATCTGTAAACAGCGCTGTAACGACGTTATATATACATTTCCCCCGTCACGGCGGAGATGGGAGGTAGATAGGCGACCGAATATTCTCACGAAATGAATCACGTTCACGTTTTTGACGCTGATAATTAAGTTTTAGCGGAAAGATGATTTCTGCGAATGTGACCGCCTGAGTCACGCAACCCGGAGAGCGTACCGAAATAATTCTGAAAATAAATCGTTCGATCGGACGACAGATGGCAGCCTCTAGTCACTTTTACAAGATGGCTACCGCTAGACCGTAATCCCGTTCAAAGAATAGACGCATTCCTGTGCCGCGTGACACTTGTTGCTAAAACGATTTGTCCGTTCCACGCTGAATGTCGATATGGGCGTCGATTAATTCGCTGCGAATTATTCGGCTCATCGATAACCGGATTCGCGTCCACGATCCGTCGTGACGCGTTGACGGAAAAAATAAACTCATTTCGAATGGTGTCGAAAAAACTCGGTCACGGGAATGCGACGAATATTGGTACGACCGGGACGGGAAGCGACGCGATGCAAAATGACACGACCAGATTGTCGTGTTGGAAGATTACTTAATTTCGTAGCCACGGAAAAACGGAGAAGCAATGCTACAACGCGAAAGAAAGAGAGAGAGAGAGACGATTTTACGCTCGAAGTAAGCCTAAGCTAACTTTCTCCGCCGGGAAAAAACTGCCATGGATACGCGTTACCTAACCTGTAAAGTCTGCTTTGGAGTCGCTGACTCGTACGTCCTCTCCCCACTCCTACACCTAACTTTGCTTGCATGCATACTGTTACAGGGTGTCCCATTTAAATCGATCCACGTGAATACCTTCGAGATGTTTAACGATTATTATGCAGGATGTTCTGACAGAGAGATTCTACTAAAGAATACATTGAAAATTTAACACTTTCTGCTCTAGGAACTGATGTATGGGATCCAAAACAGTTGTGTTCTGTGTGCTACAAGCCAGCGTATTGTCCCGAGCGCAGATTTTTAATGCACGCTACGAACCTGTGGCGGGTGTGATTAAAATCTGTATGTTATTTTGAGTATTTCGCAATTTCACAGCACCGAAATAACTTAATAATTGTTTTTCGAATGTCTCAGGATTGGAAGGGTTAATAAAAAAATATATTTTCTCCTACGATGTTTTGTTCTGCAGAAACTGACTGTTGATTCATTATTACAGATCTCCGTGGACTATCTCTGCTTACTTTGTGCATGTGCATAGACAATGCAGTTGTTATTGAAGTGACCCTCTAAGAAGTCTTCTTTACAAAAAGATGAAACGTTTTTGACACCCTATATATACACACGTTCCTCGTTCCCTCGCGTATCGTACCTTCTCTCTTCGCTCCCTCGTCATTTTTATCCGGTACAGTTATTTGAAACAACGTAACCATCGATACGATCGACATTATTTATGAGAGACGGGTGATTCTAGTTCCGGAGACAAAATGAACTAGTTCTTTGACTATACGAGGACTATTAGTTTTACGAATACTCTGTAGTCAGTGGAGTGAATTTTATAAGAATCATATGAACAATATGCAAAGTTAAATAATCCAGTTTTCGGGGGTCCGTTTTGAAAACCGCATCACTTCGATATGCCGTTACATCTCATCTTACATCACCGACAGCCGCAGTGTTTGGCAATTAAACGAAGCTTCGACCTCGGTCGGAATTAGATTCATTTGAACGCGTCATTTCAAAACAGAGATATACTTAACCCTTTGAGAATCACTGCTCAATCTCACCAAGTATGCGCGCCTGAGTAACCTACACGACATTCTCTTTACACTCTTTCTATCAATTTCCAACTAACGATACAGGTTGCATTACTCAACAGCGAATTACCGTGTTACGATAAATAGCTGAGATCCGCCACGAAGTAGAAGGAAATCGCTTAGAAAACGCAAAAGAAGGATCACGCGTGATTAGCGTTCGAATTATCCTGAACCGCATGTAGGTCAGTGAACGTGTTGATATCCAATATGCAAGAAGAAAAATACATCCTGAAAGGATCAATGAAGACTTTATGTCAAGCGGATTGTTTTTATTAACCCCTATCGATAAGCATAGAGCGAGGAAAGAGCAACATATTGAAGCGTACAAAGTAGAAAGCGGTCGGTGCAGGTCAGACCGTTGCTATCCGTTCCCTGCAGGGGCCTTGAAAGGAATGCACGGACTAAAAAGAAATCGGCGAACACTTTTACACGCTTATAAATAAATGCGGCCGGTGAACCGGCTGTATTCTCTTCTATCGTTTCAAACTCTCGATACTTATCTCCATAGTCTCGCAATATATTCTGTATCAAACTATCGTGATCGATTTTTATCATTTATCTACGACGTGATATAAATTGCCAACTATACGCGTCAATCTGTAATTTTCCAGGATCCACAGAAAAGAAGACCGAATAGCGTTCACATCCGATTTAAAAATTACTCGATGACACTGCAACTGATAACAACAATGAATTTCGAGCCTGTTTTATCGAACGTGGCTAAAATCGACGTTTCATTGGGCCCGTTTTTTTCACGGCTGCAACCATCCAGTGCACGCGCCACATCCATTAAATGCGTTTATAATTGGAACCAGAACGGTTTCGTCGTGGATCACGCTTTTTTCTGTCGCGTGCTGGAATTTCCATTTTATTTACGTGCAAGCGCGCGCGAAGTTGCATTTTTCGGTTCGAGTAGTTTCGCGAATCCGCCGAAGGAGGAGCCAGCGCACGCGCGATAGCGGAAACTGCGAAATTTCGCGGGTAACGTCGGACTCCATTGTTATCTCCGCGCATTCGGGAACAGCAGGCACGGCGTTGCGATCTCCTCGTTAAATTTAAAAGGGAAAGCGATGTGCTATCGAGCAACATTGTAAGTCGACGGTTGGAACTCACTTTCGAGCTATGCAAAACCGTAACGTCGTACGCTCACTACACACTTTCCACATTCCTTCGTGCGACACGACGAGCTGGAGAAAACCGGAGGACTGACTAGCGGTACCCGGGATATGATAACTGTTCACAAAAAACCACTGGATAAAGAAGTTATAATGTGTATGAGACACGTTTTAAGCGTGCAGAACGTGTTTGAATCGCGTCGACTACGAAGAAGAGAAAAGATCGGCGCAGAATTTGCGTTTCGCGTGATACGTGCTCGGTGTCTCGGGACGATCTGTGTGCGTCACGCGTAATCGCGCGCGCTGGCCGACGACAACAAAAGTGTTATCGGGCGTCTCGCGTGACGTCACCGTTGGCCGTGTGTACTACGCGCGACTCGCGCATGCGCGCGTTCGCACGCAAGGCGCGCGCGCACGCACCGTTTCTTCTCTGCCTCTTTACGCGCGTTCAGCGATGATGAGGAGTTCGACGAAAATGCTATCTTACTTTCTCCTTTCAGAAAACAGAGAAAAAGGGAACAAAAATGAATGTTAGAACCTATAACTAAAGTATCGATAGATTGTAAAATTACCAATAAATGTGCACTGAAAGCGATACGGACAATTACAAACATAGTGACATTGATCTTTAACACTGAAATGTTCGAAAGATTTGAATTGAAAAATTGTTGAATCATTAGAGATGATGCTACGATCGATTATTGAATTTTCGGATTGGTTATGCATGTACATCATGATGGAGTTTCTACACAGAGAGAGAAGAAAGTGGAGGACAGTTCCGTAAGGCATTGAAATAGGGCATACGTTTAGCAACCCAATCAAATCGGTTCACGGCCAGTTCAAGCTTTCTGCCCGCTGAAAGCGAGAGTGAGAGGCAGTTTCGTCAAGGAAGGGAGAAAGGATAATAAAAGTTTCTTTCTGGACCTGAATGTTCGTTAATTGCTCGCTCTCTCAGTTTCGATTTCATTTTTTTTTTAATGCAATAGACCGTTCAGATTTTACCGTCTCATATGACAAGAAAACACTGAATTGTTAAATGTCTAGATTTCTTCAGATTGATAACATGAATAAGCATTGCAAACATTAAGTAACATCGAAATAAGAGTAGGGTTGTATGTATATATTTGTTCCTTGTTTTGCATGTGCCAGCGTGTTATATCTCATGTTGCAATAAGATCGATAATAATGATAATTCGAGGTATTATCAGAGAGCTGAAAAATTTCTTCGCAAATGGCTGGTGACTGTGGAAGCAGCTGTGAGGAAATGAACACGGCGATAGTCTTTGTGAACAAATATATATTCCCGAGATAAGATCCTCTAGAGACAAAGATTTTTTTTTTTTTTCAGAAAACTACACCGATAGAGGTCGGGACTCGTGGAAGGCTCGTTTCCATGAAGGACGCTACTACGTATCCCGGAGACCGTTATAACTTTCCCGTTTTTCAAACTGCTTCTCGCGTTTTTTCCGTATCCCGGCTGCATCACTAATTTTCGAGGAACTTCGTCGCACCGCGAAGCAATCAGAAATCTGATATCCTATTTGTCATCTTTTTGAAATTTCTAAAACGTTCAGAGAAAACGCAGTCTTGCAATGCAACTGACACTGAGAGAAAAGGAAAAGGCCTAGCATAGGAGCAACGAAAAAAAACTAGTATCTTAGGAAGAAAGTGAAGCTTGTCCTGAAGTCAGAACAACTCGTAAGTTTGCTCGCGCATCACAGACTTAGAAACTACATGAAGTTAAGAACACGTTTCTTAGACAGCGTTTCGTGAACTAAAAATAATTTAGTGCATTCGCAGGATTTCTTTGAGACGCTGGAAGCGTAAGCAACGTTGTAATTGTACGAAGCAACCGTTAAATAGGCCGTGACCATTCGAACGACTTTCTCCCGTAGCCGCAACCAGCGAAGACATCGGGAAAAAATCGCTCGTATTTAGAACGAGCGTTTCTTTGCTACTATCGGCGTGTGCGTGTGTCTGTGTGTCGCGGGGCATCGTGACAATGCCACGACGACGACGACGACGGCGACATCTTATCATCGAGAAGAGCAACACAAAGCGATGTTCCTTAAAATAGACCGGAAAGGAATCGCGTACTTGCTTTTGTTTCGATTTCGTGACTACTTAACGACTCGACTCGACTCTCATCTTCGTGTACCATTGTCGCGGAATTACTCTGAAATTGCTCCGCGACTTGCCTTGTTACTAACTGCTTTACTACGTACATAAAACTATATTATATAGGAAAACTGAATGACTTTCACGTAAGAGTTAGGGTTTTTTTTTCTATTCGTATAGAAGACTCCGCTAAGGAGATGGAATATTTAAAACGTCAACCCAAGTCGTTTATCGGTTACTATCACGAAAGTCGAATTTGTGAACGTCCGTGGAGTGGGAAAAGAAAATGGCGATAAACGAGAGAACGCGATTACGAATATTACGTATTAGCGAACGTGCAATGCACAGAAAGCAAGTCTTACGTAAAATCGAATCGACCCGGTGACGCGTTTGTTCGGTTTACGAGCTATAAACAGTGATTAAATGACCTTGGTTTTTCACTACCCGTCTGTCTACCGTGCTGCAAATTTTACGCCAACGCATTTTTTCCCTGTACAAATCGTTTTTTTGTTTCAACTCGTTCCATTGTATTTGTGTCCCGGTGGTATTTAAAAAAATGACGCGCACGAAGCAACAGGTTGAAAAATTCATGCTGTATAGAAAGAAAAAAAAAAGAAATCAACGAAGTTTTCTGTTCGACATGGTCTCGTCAACACCGGTCCGCTATAACGCGGAACCGAAGGAATGCGTGAAGAGAATGTCGCCCCTCGCTTTCACCGAATCACTGATTTCGCATAACACCCTAGACACGAGCTTGAACCGATACGACAGGCGAAACTCCGCTCCCTAATCGATGACCTCCCTCTTTTCGTTATTACTCTAGCGAACTGTGCACGAGCACCGTGTTATCAGCGACCGTTACATGAGCAGCTTTGACGAATTACTTCGTTGAAATGTACAGAGGCGTTATCTAAATTCTAAAATTGTTCGAACGAAATAAAGCTACAGTTAAGTGAAAAAGTGAAAACGAACAAGGGAAAAACTTGAAACAGCCTTGTCAGTGAAGTAGTTCTTAACCAGTTCAGACATTCCGTCTGAACTACTATAGTGGCCGTTAGCACCAGTTCGGTGCCTTATGCCTGGCCCGTACATCGTACGGACTAATCAGCGAAAATGGGAATAGCATGCAACTCGGTCGACGCTGGTGCAAGAATATCTCCTGTTCGGAAGGAAAATAATTGCACAACAGTTTTTCTATTAATGCCGATGTTGCGTAACGCTCAAGCACCGCATGAGACGTTATTCCTTTAACAACAGGTTTTCAAAAACTATTACGCAATCTGCAAAGAGGTATTACGCTAGGTATTACACGCACATATTGCGACATCGGCCGGTGCGTCGAGCCGGGTTCGTCGTGTAGGTCAATTTCGACCCACTACAATCTGTATACTATTGTTCGTAATTATTCAAACGGCACCTGCTCTCCCCTCCCCTTGCCTGTTGTTCGAACTGCAGGTATCGAATAGCTGTTGTCCGTGGAATAATTGCTTAAGTAATTGATAATAATCTGTACTCTTTTAGTGGCTGCACAATACTCTCAACAGTTCCATAGAATCGTCAAAATATTCCCGATCAGTAAACAGAGTGACGCAAGGACACCCTGTGTACCGACAGTCAAGACCGCAGCTGTCATCCTTTCCACCCAGCGGCCCGACCACTGCGATTTCCTGTCTTCCCGAGAGTCCACGAATCTCTTCAGGAACGCGGTAGGTAGGCTCACGCCGAAGTCTTACGCGACGCAATATTCCGTCGGCCTCGAATTTCACGTAGCAGAGAACATTAACGACCGTAAGCTTACTTTGTTGCCCGCAGCCTGCCGCGCGCCATAAAGCCACATCAATACACGGCAATCACGCTAAGAGCAGATGTTATCCCCACCCGAACCCGCCTCACCGCTGCTCTAGACTCGAGCCAGAGATCGGTCGACGAGTGGTGGGAACGAATCGACTCGTGTCGCCGCTACTCGGCTTCTCCCACCCACCTGCCGTTCGTGTGTGTATATCCACAGTACAGTGCTGCCCACAGGTGGGGCCCCTCGCGTGCCTCTGACCCCCACCGCGACGCACCGTCCCTGAACGGACTTTCCCGTTCATGCTATCAAGAAACTTTGTCCCTGCGACTTTAATTTTTTCGGTACGGACGTACTTCGGCCGAGCAGTAGCACATGTGTGCGCTATCACGAATCACACGTTGACACGTTGGCTGCCACAGTGAAAACAATCATCACTGGTCAGACACAGCATAGATTTCTCTTTTTTATACAAATCGTAAAAGAAAGAAATGTTTGACTATTCAGTATTGTACATACGTATCTGTATCAGTGTTGCAATGTTAAATTTGCTTAGAATATAGAAAAAAACAATAGTTAATTAATTAATTAATTAAATAAAATTGTAGGTGCGGGTCACAGGTGACCACTATGACGATCAATGTGTTAATACGACAGTTCGCTCCACAATCTACAAGGCAATTATGTTCAAGTTTCTAATACAAAAAGTATAAGTAATGATCAACGTAAAGGTAGCTGAGTAATAGAGCTCACTGAATATCGAAAATGTAGAAAAACAATTAACAAATTGTTATTTTAGGATGCACCAGAGGCTGTTACGGCCCTGACACGTGTCTCGTGCCACGTACGACAGTGTGTACGTACGTACGTAACGGTGGTGACGTGTGTGAGTATTCCAGAGGTCGGGAAGGGGAAGTTGGTCCACGAGTGGGGACAGCGGAGTGTATCGATGGAGGGTGAGGGAGGACAGCCGTGGCGTCGGTGTAGGTAGACGCGTGACGTCACGCGTTCCACCAGCTGGTCGGGAGACGCGCCACTCTCCTTGTTGCCATGCCCGTGTTTTTTGCCACGATAATACCGGCAGAGGGGGTTGACCAGAATGCACTTGCGGGACCCACCAACTTATTGGGACCCGATTTGTTTAGACTCAAAGATGCAAGCGGCCTGACCGTCATACAGGACTCAGAGATGCAAACTCACGATAGCTCAAATAAAAAAAAAAGGTCAAGAGTGATCTGGTATCGATTCTCGAACTCAATTTCTAGCGTAATGCAAATGCATTGACTGCAGTTTCCTGTTGATGGAATCGCTCGTTATCACTGTTTCCGGTACACCGCAAAGGAGATGTTTACAATGGAGCGCACTCGAGCTGATTAAAGGCGATCTTGTTTTCGTTTAATTAATAGGCGACTCGGTATTGGTCGTCCTCGTTGAGTAAACGAAACCGTATCGTTCGATGCAGGGTGTTGTGCGTCGATGTCTTTGAATTAACGAATGCATCTCCGCGCTAATAATATCGCGTGCAGATAATGCGGCGCATATCGATCAATTCGTCAACTTTCAGCGAAAGTTTCGCCATGACACTGCACATCGAACCGCCGACGAAGAAAATCTTTGTCATTGTTCAGATTACAACCGTGCACGGTCATTCTCTATTTCTAGCCGGGCATCCTCGCGGATGCGTCAGAGCTACCCCATCTGCTTCGTTTATTCTCGATCCTGATTATTCTAATCTCGAGAACCGAGTATTTTGACCGTTCACTCTATATTCGTCATCGATGACGATTTTGCGACCCCGCTGAAACGTCGAAAAAGACAATGCACCCTGCGCGTGATAAATCTTACTTTCGCGTCGATACGTTCGGATGAATTCCGGCGATGAATTCTATGACAGCGGAGCGGATGGAGAAAACGAAGACCGCGGCGCGAAAGTTCATCGTCCGTGGTTGAAAACGGCGCTCGTTAATGGGTTAAAAACAGCCGTGAAAGGGGTGACCCGTTTCCGAGGCTGGCATCAAACGACTTTTTTAAAGACACGACAGTAATGACGTTAACGTGCACGCAGGATTTCCCCGAAGGCGCGTATATAAGCGTGACGTAATCATGGCATTAGTAATTATTGCGGCATAATGCGTGTGACGTGCACGCGCGCCAGCATTTACGTCCACGCCGATGGAAGGAAACGCGTGCACAAGGGAATTCATGAAAACCATGCAAAGCGACAACAACAAACGGGGGCTGAATGTACTTCAGGGCCCTCCCTTGGATTTCCGCCATTCTCGGCGAGACTTTACATTCTAAGGGTGTCACGTGGCTCGCTGATCTTCTACGCTTTCACACTTGTATCAAAGCTAGGGACTTAAACAAATTCTTGTACTTTCCCTTTGTTTCGATGTTTAACGCGCTGGCTGCCACAACGCGAAGCGTAAAAATTGTACGTACTTGACTGGGTACAATTTTCACCGTGACAGTCAACGTGTTAAAATCGGAGTGTGTGCAACGAGAGTTGTGCCAAATGAGTTTCTGTTTAATTATTGGGCGAAATTAGGGGACGCGTGCCAGTGATCGGCGTAATTGCGTGGTGGACGCGCGTTCGCGGAAGGTCAGTGACAGAAAAACCAGATCACACTTTGCCGGGACGAGGGCCAGTCATCGTCCTCCCGAAATTTCGAGTGGCTCGGCGAACGCAGCGCCGCCTGCCACCTCTGTCTCGTACTGGCGTCGGGCTCGAAACTCATTCCGTGTGGAGTGAACGAACGGGTGCGCGTACGCACGGTGTCTCTCTATTGCGTGTATCCATCGCGAACGTGCGTTTGCCTGACGGTTGTTAACCTCCTTTTCAGAGCTGATTCTATCAGAAACGTCTTAATGAAAACGATCGTCCATTTAAATTCCTTTTAAACATCTTTCTCCGACTGAAAATTACAGAGAGTTCATAAATCCACGGTAGCCTTTAACCCGTTTGCTTTTCGTACGATTCGCGAGCAAAGCGAAAGGTGTCAGCTGCTAATAGACCTACAGCGACAAAGATGTACCGTGTCGCCTGTGCTAAAAACCGCTTTAGTGACAAGGCGGTTTTCACCTTCCTGCTTTCTGCTACGTCAGAAAATTTCAATTCGTCTTGTCCTCAGGCTTCACTGTTTTTTAAACACGCCGTGTATACGTGACTATACGTACATTTCTTGATTGGTACATATGACACGAATCGAGCGGAGAAAGCTCGATCGAGCAGGCGTTTCAATTTACATACAACACGAGCGACAGCGTGGCTCGCGTTCTCAACATCTTATTGAATGCAATTCAACCTGCGACACCGATTACACTGCCACGCGTCGAACCGGCCTAAACGCACCTTAATAACATGTCTCTCTACGACTCGCTATTCTCGTCTACGGATTCACCAGAGAATGAGATCAGTGCGCTAAATTTACGGCGGATCCCTCTCTTTGCGCGCTGGAATGCTATACTCTCCGTCTCTCTTTCGCACACCGGACTGGATGTTGCGTGGATTTCGTCGTTAAATAGACTCGTTTTGAATCGCCGCTTCCGAACTGACACGGATGATGCCTAAGCTACATAGTTGTATCTTATTCACAGCCGAAAACAACGCAACGAGGCGCGATTCATACGTACATATCGTCTACGATAATATTTTTAAATCGTGTTTACAAGCGTCAGCGGAAAGAACTAGATTGTTATTGCAATGTAGAAACAACATGTTTGGTTGCCAACTATTATGGCGCAATGCGTACCGATCGATTAAATTCTAAGTCGATCGAGGAGTCCTGATTTGGGTTTCTGTTAATGAGATCGATACTTTTTTAGAGAACTTGTTGTTTCAGCCTGTTTCAATTCGAAAATCGAAACTCGAAAATGAAACAGGTGTATTTGGAATAAAATAAACCCTCTTATTGAAGTCAATGACGCTTACGTTTCGAAGTCATGTATATTAAATGTAAAAGCTCTCCAGTGCAAAGGTTAACATTCTCACGTCACAAGTGAGACTGTATATCTTGCTATAGCGTTGCAGTCTTATAGTTCGCCTTATTTATTAACTCTCCGTAGGCGAACTGGGTCATTTATGTCCGAGTTCAACTCTTGCACTGTTCTAGCCTTTCAAAAAATCTGAAAAATTTCTGGTACACTTGACAAAGTCTCGACTACATTATACAATCGTTCGTTGCGTCAAATGTTTAGAACTTTTTTCGGTAGAAATTCGGAGAGAAGTCCGAAAAAAATGGAAAGTTCGCTCGCACAGTCAACGACCCAGATTACATACGAAGGGTTAACTTTCTTCTAGAGTTACTCCGCCTAACGCACTGAAGTCTGGTATACAGCGGTCTAGGGAGTTTACAGCGTTCGAAAAACGAATCGTAAAAGGGTTAAACGCTGAAAAGAGTACGAATGCTTTTCTCCGGTCTCGTCAGTGAGTTTGTCTGTTTTTTTAAAGTACGTGTAAGTAGCAAACCAGACCGCCACGAAAAAGTCAGTGTGTGTATAGAGGCGGGCGCGTGTTTACCGGTCGCCTTAAAAAGACGATGCTCGAGCGACGAGCGTTAAATACGCGCACGTGCGCCTCTAAACGAATTCAGTGTGCGTGTCGAGTGCGTGTGTATCGCTCGGTAACCGCACTTACAAAAACAAAACGAGCCACTACAATGATGTTTCATCCTGCGGAGACGCGCACGATCGTTCGTGCTTTTTCCTTCGAAGAATCGATACAACAAAAAGAGAAGAAAAATGCATATTGTTAGGAGGGAGTCGAACGATTGAATTATTAATGAGCCGTATGGATAAAGGTGAATACACATCGTTGATTGAAACGCGGAGAATCGATAGAAAACTGTTTGAAGATTGTAAGGGAGTAGAAGAGAAAGACCGTGCGTTGAGTAATCGAATTGTCCGGCGAGAAGAATAAAAGCTTTCGGTCCCCTTGTTTCCGTGCACGTAAGTTTCTCGTGTATGTGCGTGCGCGCGCGTGCGTCCCACCAGCTCGAAGCAACGCGACGGATTGTATTGCAACGCATCGTGTTTCTCTAACAAAGGAAGAAACGCGTTACACACACTGTATAATCTTCGGACGAACTGTCGCGAGTAATCAGAGAGAAACGCTGAAGCGTAGAATTTAAATTAATGACCAGTTTATCCGCGTACCGGTGTTCACGGTGAGAGGAGGCGAATGAAAAATCGGAGGGCGACTGATATTTCGTGAAAATCGTTTGAAATCGGGTCCGAACGAACGTTTCGGTTGATTTGCCGCGCCTCGCGCGAACGTACCTCCAGCGAATGTAATTTCCCGTGAATTCGGACCCGAATTAACCGATATTGCTCTCCGACTGTAACTTACGTTTGCAAATGAAAATTCGCTCGCCTTCGATGAACTTTACCGTGCCCAAAATTGAAAATATTCTCACCACGTGTAATTTGTGAATAATCGGACGACTCAGTTTTACATTTTCCGAGCGTGGATCTCGAGTAAAATGGCTTCGTAACTTCCAGCAGTTTCGAATCACCAAGAAGCCATCGAACGATGGAACCGTGCCAACTAATCCGTTCCTTGACGATTTTATTCGAAGAGGTCAGAAACAATGACGTTAAAACGTGTTTCACGCCATCGCGTAGTACATAATTTTCTACCTAATGAGTTACTTAAATCGTAACGGTCTCATAAATGATTATGTCGAAGAACCTGAAGTTACGAGATGAAGTCAAGCAGAAAGGGGACATCTTGTACCTAAGATCGACAGGAAGATGATGCACGATATATCTTATCCTGCGGTGGTAATACAACCGTATGTCGCTCGCCCATTAGTACACTTACCGACGCTACGGTTACTGTGGTCGGTAATGAAATTACAAATCGAGAGAACAACTTTCGAAGTATCCCTATCTTGTTTCTACGAAAAAAGTTCTGCGTCGCGTTCGATGAAACGTGCACACCTATGTTTATAAACTGCCCGACGTCGCATATTTTCGCAACTGTACGATGTCTCGTGCGATGCAACTGACCAAATAACGTCTGTCTCGAGTCCCAGCGAAAAGAAAACTGTTCAAATTGCGCGAATTTGAATTCGCATAGGCTCGAAAGTCGCCTCTGATATCTCTCGTCGGCGATAAACGACAAGAAGAATCGTTTTCCGGATGCTTTTGTTTGAAGAAGGCGAATGAGTATGTTGTAAAGAATTTGGTTGCATGCTTGTGAGATTAAGAAGACAAGACCATTCCGCAGGAATTACCAAACCTGTTCCTACATTAACGTAAGATGACATCCGGATAACCGGACGTAAGTTACGTCCCGACTTATCTTCCGAGTTCCGGAAGTGCACGTTCGGCTCGCGTTACGGCAATTGTGGTTAATTGGGTTATTTTTCGCTCGACCCTGGGAAGCTCTGCTCGTACCGATGGAGTCTCGAAGGAAGGAACTCGGTGTAGGGACGCAAACACGACAAGAAACGACCGGTGTATTTTATGCGATAATTTAAACGCAGGAATTAGGAAAGAGTAATTGTTAAGACCGGGACAGTTTAATGAGACAGGCCGGCCGGAATATTGGTCACATAAAAATTCAAGTAGAATTAGTGGAGCCTAAAAAGGGCTCGGAAATTCACCCAGCTTCCCGTGCCACCGAATCGTGGGCAATTTTATTATCGCGACGAAATCGACGGGACGCGTTAACGCGTAATAATCTCGAATGTCGGAACGATTTTCAATGCTGACTCGTTCAGCGACGTTGATATTGGCCCCGGTCCAACCTCGTAACAATCACCTTGACGACAACTTTCTAGAATCTCCGACGGTGTACGATTAATTTGCGTTTCGGTGTTACGAGCGACGCGCATCTCGTGGAGTAAAAGTGACGAGCATGAAATCGTGTATGGGTAATCGATATATTCTTTTTTGCAGAAATTAGCACGAGTTTATTTTATCGGACTGAGAATCTGAATCGATACGAATCGAATGCTAATAAGAATTTTCTTCAACTACTGTTTCAGGGCACCATGGAAAAAGAAATTCTCGTTTGATGCGTCGAAGAAAGTCGATGACAATGACAATAAACGAAAACGTAATTCCCGCGATTAGAAGCACAGCGAAGAAGCCTTGAACGGAAGGAAGAATCGTGGCGATGTGTTGAGTGTGTGAAGGTGTGGGTACTAGGTTGAACGCTACTTCGAGCGGCCCACTTTCTTTACTTTCACGCTGCCGTCGCGTTCTTTCGACGCGCTTGCTTGCTGCTCGGGCTTCGTAACTCGACGACGAGAAAGGCCCTATGGCGGACGTGCATATCCTCCTCTCTTATACCCGAGCGCGCAAGCCACACACACACGCGCGCGCGCGCGCATACACATGAACCAGTGACTCGAGCTCGTTCGCGCGACATGCAAGAGTAGCATCGAACAATTTCTAACGGGTTTTCGTTCGTTCGTTCGTTCGTTCGCGCGCGCGCGCCGCGATGAAGCTCCGCGCGCTTCCTTAGGCTCGTTTCCAACTTCTTTTTCGCGTTAATCTTCTGCGACCTTTGTTCGACCCTTTGCACTCTTACCTCGAGACACAATCGATGTAACATTTCATTCGAACAATACAATCCAATTTCATCTGTACTCTTCATGATAGAGACGTTGAATTTATTACAGTGTAAGGGTTGACTTTCTTAACTGTTCGTTATAGGAATATGATACAAATATGGGAAAAAGAATTTTGGAGCAAAAGACAGAAAAATTTGAACGAAGGAGTTACATGATGAAGTAAAAAAAAGAATCAGCTGAAGAGATGGCCGGTCGAAACGGGATTTTCGTCCCGTTAATTAGGAGACTCGGTTGTCCATTGTTCTCGGTGGATCTTTTGCAAGTGGTCGGGGCGCGCGCGATAGCAAGTGGATGCCCTTTCGTAAGTCACTTTGTAATTCAACGCAGATCTGGTATGCGCGATAATACCTTTGTTTAGAGTCCGGAGATCGTCGTCTCGATGCGCACGACGAACGGAGAAGGAGAGAAACGGGCCTGCATGTGTGTTCGCTAAGTCACAAACAGATGCGTCGTCGCGCATAGCCCTATGAAAGTGGCCGTGCGGTACGTATATATGCTCTCTCGACCGGGACGTAAATAGTTACGAGGCTGTTCCCGTAGAATTTTAAAGCGAACTTAAGGTCCGCGATATGTTTAAGGTGATATCCGACGCGTACAAGAAGCTTCCGTACCACAGCTATCCACGTACAACGCTCTTTGTTCGCTCTTTTATCGGCGTTGTTCGGCCTTCGCCGGTAATACGAATCTCTGTAACGCGAACTACAGCGTCGACACTGAATTAATTTTTGATTTCGTTCGACTTTCGACGAGTCGGTACTCGAGCCTGTGCCACGGATCAGCGTTATTTGAAGATGTCATTTTTATTATCAAATAAGTACTTCATTCAAGAATAAGCGTTGGTATAAACAATTCTGAGCCACATACGGGTCAGGTGTTACATACAGATAGAAAGTAGTCGCAATAAAATCAGTGCGATCACGGTTGAACGGTCGAGTAGCGAGCGCTCGATGACCGATACATTATCTAAGAGGTCGGTTATGCGTGTTAGGCTTCTATCTAAGAGAGTGTGGGATGTCACGAGGGACTGTGTGTCTCAGGCAACGTCGTAAATAGTTACGTCGTCGTTGGATGTTAAGTCGTTGAACATGCGCGTCCTACCAGATGATATATAACGCGTAGAATAATGCAGATTAGTCGCGGCCAGGAGCAGGCCGCTAATGTAACTTTAATCCGCTGGTTACGCTGCTAAACGGACGTCCGTCTATCCTTTACGTAAACTTTTTCCAAGTTGCTTGCAGGTGGAGCGCTTGGTAATCTTCGCGCGATTGTAAACTCCGGTGACAAGGTAATATGTGTATCAAAACACTTTGTACACTATGGCTCCACCTGGAGTGTTTTTTGTTAATATTTTGTCCAACATACATGAAACATTTTTTACTAATCGTAGTATATCCAGAGAATAGAATTTTTTCTGAAATTTTTTCAACGTTCCAAGTTTCAATTTTATTCCCTAAAGTCCGTGAACACACTGACTTTTCCTTTCCGTCTCTCCAAAGCTGATCTACGCAACGAATACCGCGCACAAAGGAGAAAGATGGAGAGATATAACAGTTACGTCTAAATCGTCCTTGAATGTAAGCGAAGACAACGCGCGAACAAGCACGAAGTATGCGGTGTACACGAAGAGGAACCTCAGCGGCTTCGATATAACAGCCGTATCGATAATCGGACGATGACATTTTGTGAAACGCGCAATTATAAGATCAGTGTGTATCGGAGCTTCTTGATTCCGATATATAGAATACAGCTGAGAATACACCATACGGATTCGACCTGTGTCGATGGTTCCTGTTACCGGTCCAGTAATCGGGGTTAATGTGGTTCCACGATAATAACTCGATACATTGGCTCGAGCCTGCTGTATGCGTAAATCTACACAGCATATGTTGCTTCCAAGAGGGAGGGAGAAGCAAAGAAAACCGCAGAACTGCATCGAAATAATTATTCGAAATCACATTATCCCTCGCTCATCGTTCCAAGAATACGCGTCAATGCGCGACAAGACTTCGTGGAGACATCTACATCGAATACACTGCGTTTTGTTGGGAGTTCTTCTGACTCATCGACTCCGAAAAAAAGTTATCGCTCTGCCAGAAGAACGGAACAGTGTCATCTGTCGATTGAATCTCGAAGAAGCCTAACACGAATTCCTTGTCTCCTCTCTCTGTCTCCGTAGATATGAATTAGGGTTTAACGGAAGATTAACGTTTCAAGATAGCAGAGGGAGGGGGAAGGGAGAGAGAGAGAGAGAGGAGCTTTGCATTGGCCAGCGGGTGGGTTTATTAAAAGTCTCGAGCAGCAGCGGCGGATTGGAAATCGATGCTGGGGAAACGGAACGAGAGAGGATACGGATTGACCGAGATCATACGTTACGAGCATAAAGTGTACAAAATCGATAGCGGCCAAGCAATCCACTTAATGGCATTCCCTAAGCAGCCGTCGAACGCGATAAATCGAAGGCTGCGGACTATTTAGATACGCGGCGATACACATTCGGCCGTTAATACAACGCCAAACGGAGAAGAGATTAAGTGCCGACCTACACGGTGGGCCAAGGGATCTTGATTCGAGCGAGAAAGACGTGACTTCTCGAACGAAAAAAAATTAAATCGAAGTCGATATCGTCTGACAAAGTTCGGTCTCTGTTACTTCTGAATTCCAGAATTCCAGAATTCCAGAATGTGTTTAATTTTCGTAATATTTGTAAATCGTAAATTTCCTATATGACGAAGAGTCAATCGAAATATGTACTCATACACCTACATCCACCTCGCCAAGTTCTTCCCAACAATTTTCCCTCTGAATCAAACTGCTATTAATAATAACGATGAAGTCATCGTTCAACGAGCATTCGTTGCCTCCGTCTCGTCAAAACAATACGATCAACCGTATCTAAGGAGAAGTACAAAATTGTGCAACGGCTGTACACAACCTTACGCCCGCATTGTTCGCGATACCGCAACAGAAACGCACCACCCTATTTTTCAAACGATCCCAAGTACCTTGCGATTCATCAATCCGCGGAGTAACGCCCACACGAAGGAAACTCTCACCCCAGCGTGGACCGTTTTTCCCCGGATTACGTTATCCATTGACGATGGACGTCGTGCGACACGCGTAATATCGTCGCGCGCCTCGAATCGGCGAGGTGAGCGGTGGTGGGGGGGAGTCCCGAGTCAAGAGAGAACAAATAGGTGACGTGCGTGGATGGAGCTTGTCTTGACATGCTCGTGACGTCATACGAAATCACTTTACCTCGAGAAGAAGCTCCCGATGCTGGTGCGTTAGCGACGTCGATGGTAAGCCAAAGTAAAGCTAGAGGGAGAGAGAGGATCCACGCAGAAAGGGGTGAAGAGACAACGGGAGAGAGGCTGCTGCTTCTGCTTCCACCGACTGGCCGGAGGACGTCGCTTCTTTGTTCTTCCTTCCTGCTCTCTCACACACGCAAACACACACACGTCGACTGGCTAACGGAACGAAGTTAATCGGAGCACGTTAGACTCGGCGTCCCTTCGTCACTCTACAGTGGACACACTTTAGTTATATTAATATGTATATCAGTCGTAGATAACGTGTTTCGGTACACCAGTGTTGTTCGGTACACTCGCACGCGACACGTTAAGTCCTCGAATCTGCTCCTCTTACGAGAGAGACGGATGATCAGACGGAGACAGATGCACGTACGCAGATATATATGCGTGTGTATACGCACGTACACAGTGTCTCACGCGCGCACACGTACACGAAGAAGATACACAGGATCCTAGCGAGTTGCTCCCGCCCTACGTCCGTGCGTCAGCGAGGCCGGAGCACGACTGAGCGCGTACGCGACCCGATCGTGTGCCCCACGACGCGGAGATACCCGACCGACCGTCGTACCGCTACGACACGAGTCCTTTCCCCTCCCCTCCCGCGCCGCGCTCTCTCATCTTCGCCCCTACCCTCCCGCCACCCCTAACCCCTCATCGCCCTCCGCCCTCGACTCGACTATATCTCCTGCTTAAACCCGTACACGTCCTTCGCTACGGTACACACACACACACACACATGCACTGTCGCAAACGCATGCACACCGCGGCGATATATGTATCGCGATTTTTCCTCGACGATGAGCCTCCGTACGCTCCGAACGAAAAGCTCGAACAATCTCTCTCTGGCGTATTTTTTTCTCACGAAATCGATCGTACTTGCTTTTCAGCGAGGATGAACAGGTGTGAGGGGATTGGCCCCCTGACGGAGGGGCACGTTGAACCGTACCGGGAACGTCGCTTCGAACTCGAGTTACGATGGTTCAAGCAAACCGATAGATTCGTTTAATCTAGCGATATTTATTGTTCGATATCCAGACACATTGATCGAAGCAGCGTAAGTTATTCTGCTAGAAACCGTTTGGTACACCAACGGTTCATGGAATTGATTTAATAAATCATTTATGCTCGAGCGCTGATAGTCTAGATTCTTTCGAAAAAGTGTTCCAGTGTTCTTATTTCAGTTACAAATAAGTGGAAAGCATGGCTTTGAAGCTGAACACGGTTCAAACGAACCAAATGAACCGGTAGGTGGTTCGCGCTTGATTTAATGGCTGATAGGAGGGCTACAGTGTACCCGATGGGGCATACGTGGAATTTAGTGGATGTACGCGCGTGTAAGTACCGTAATGTGATATGATAATGCGCCGTGGCGCTTTTGTGCGAACGTCCACGTGAAATATCGTGGCGAGCTCGGCCGTCTACGTGCCGGTGGGGAAAAAAGCTGCTCGTATCGAAACATTAAGCCTGTCCCTTAACCCTTTGTTTGGTAATGTCGCTTCCAGCCGACGTGCTTCTTCGCGTCCGCTCTTGCACGCCTTCTCGTTTCAATCTCTACGATTATTCTGATCATTTTGCTCCGAGAGCAGTGCTCGAGACTATGCCTGTCCGAAGTGTTATATTGTGAAAGCCAACTGCGAACTGTGTACGCAATGATTTACAATAATTTATTACGACACGGGCGTTTAATCTATACGACCCGTTCACCCCGATTTTGCATGCTCGATTCACTCATCGCGTGCAAGAGTTTTCGTATTTCCGAGAGAACGTTCGCTGCGACGAACGAGATTGAAACCGATCCAACGCGTTTCGGCTTATCAGCGATTAAGGCGGAATTATTAACACGTTCCTCGGTCTTCCTCCTGCTCGGTCTCCGCGCTAAGAATCACGTGCGTTGCGTCCTTTCACCGAGTAAAAGCGAACGATTTCAGCCGGACGGAGATCCGTGTTCTGCTTTTCAGCAACGGATTCGAATAATGGAAGCCAGATCTTTCCGCTTTTCTCCGCTTCGATGTAATCTAATGAGAATTCAGCGGGATGCTCGCGCGACGAGGAAGCAACACAGCAAGGGGGAAGAGGAAGAACGAGAGGGTTAAGAGCTCTTTTGCGGCAAGTCGGAGGTGTGTGTTCTCTTCGTCGCTCTTATAAAGGCGCCCTCCCTCCTCGTGTGCTGGTCCACAGAAAAGATATGACTCCGGTTTTTCCACGAGGGAAACTAAATGATTCTCCTCGCTCGGAAATATTGACCGTCTTCCACGCTGCCTGTACTATATGTTTTCTGCAAATTTTCGATGAAATTTTCGACCGAGATCGAGCATTTGCAACCTTCCGATGATTTCCCCGTGACGACGCAACGATACCCTTGAAGAAACTCTATTTCCAACAACGCAGGGCTGTAAGTTTCCTTGCGCCCTTTTGTCTCGGGTTGTGCCGTAACGTTTCAGCCTGCTCGAATGAAAGTTATCCTCTGTTAGGACGAGAAAGGGTCGATCGCAGTCAGAAAAGGGTGGAGAGGGGAACAAACAGGAGGAACGATGCGCAGTACGGCGCAAAATAGACGCACCGAGTTCGTACTTGTTTGTACCTAGCGGTATTCGTTTGCCTCGGACCGACATACTTCGAGAGGCGATATCGACTTCACTCGCTTTCCTTTCGCCCGTCCTCCTCGACATCCTTATTATACAATAGAGTACGCCGAGGATCGTGTATCGATACAGCAACGGTTCTTATTGTCTCAATTAAATCTATGTACCAGCCAGCGACCGGCTCACGCAAGAAATGGAAGCTTAAGCAGCCGTCTGGGATGTTAATAGATCTTCAGGTTATAATTGAATTTTTCTGAGCCACTACAAGCGAAATATTCGAATAAAATGCGGATAGATACTGAGATACGGGAGATACTGAAAGTCAGAGAAGTCCCTGAAGGTAATTACGTCTTATGATGTGACTGTAGGGACACGTTGAACCACCTCACGGTGTTTAATTCGCGTTATGTCGAGATCTTGGCATCGTAGAGCGAGCTGAGTGCAATGCACGAGCAGTTCCGTACGTTTACGTTCCGCACCTGCTGAACCGATGCACTGGACGGTTACGTGCGGTCGCAGCAACCGAGGGATTAAGTATCTTGCAACTTTCAGAAATATTGCACTGGAAAGAGAAATCGAATCCAAACAATCGTGTTACATGAAACTCGGAGGAAAAAGAAGATTGTCCGAGAGTCCCGCTACGTGTGTAATGCGCTTGGTCACGTGTTACACGACCGAGGGACTTCATCGATAGCTCGATACGGTGGAAACAAATATTTCGCTTTGTATTTATTAACTGTTAACTCTAGAAGATAATAGCAAGCAGTCTGGTAATTCAAACAGGCATGTACGTTTTGAAGAACCGTAAAGGGATAATGCGTTTCATCGAGACGCGATAAGAGGGTTGCAATAAGCACGTGCAAATCTGTTGCCCAACTGATCCGTTAATAACACAGCGGTGCGATGTCACGCCACGATGCGCAAATAATCGTGAAATGAAAACAAAGATAAACACGTCGATGGGTCGCATTCGATCCGGCGCATCGAACGGTCAACGACGTTCTGACTCCTGCGCAATCGAGTCGCGCAACACGTGACCAACTATCTAGCCAGCGGAGAGGGGGGAGCCTTCGCCCCCGAGTTTCGTGGACGAGCAATGACGAGCGAGGGTGAAGCTCGTAGGATTGCAACGCGATGCAGATCGAGACCGGGTATTTACTCTCCGTTAAATATCGTTACAATGATCTCCCGTTACTCATCACGATCATACGCGTTTTCCAAAGCAAAAGGAGAATGCATCGACTCCACTGAAACTTAATTTCAACTCCAAACGAAGGAACATCTCAGATTTTCCTTCCGGCACGGTGGGTGTCGGACGCGACCGGCTGCTAGTAGCCTGCAGCCAGGGGTTTCGTGCCTTAAGGTTGCTCCATAAAGATCATATTCGAATAATGGTAGACCAACTTCATGGAATTCTCTTTAAAGTCGGTTTTAGCGCAAAAGCGGTTGTCCAGGTCACGATCTCTTGTTAAATCGCGTTTTTTCCTCGGGGAGCGGTAATCGGAGGCTGGTCGAGCGTCACGATCGATTCGAAATGGAGAAATTCGAGCCTGGACAAGTGGAACTCCGCTAGCCACGGTGTATCGCGGTTATTCAATTTCGTGGCAACGAGATACGCGGTGCCGAGAAGAAAACGAGTACCGCTACGACACGAGTTCCGAGTCGTTTTCCCCTTCGCGCGCGGTTTGCTTCCCCGCCACCGGTTTCACTTCTCACCTCACCCCTCCGCTGCCTCTCATCCAACGATTCCTTCTCCGTCGATCCTCCGTTCGTCCCATCTGTCGTTCTCTCTCCTCACCGTTAGCAGCTCTGCCATTGCTGTACGTATACACCTTCCACTTCCTCGACCGTCCTTCGTGAGCACACTGCAATTTTTCTCGGTTAGTGGCCGGGTCGGTGAGGCCAAACATGAAAATCAAACTCCAAGGAAATTCCTGATTCCAGCGAGCCGCGCGGTCTCTCGTCCTATGTCCTCGGGACCGAAGGGAGAAACCGATTGGATTCTCTTTCACGGCGACGTAATCTCGTTCAACATCCCCGACGCTCTTGTTGCACTACAGATTACGTCAAGGTCGATGCATCGCAAAACACAAGAGAATAATTTTGCTCTTTCTTTCCGTTGCTGATTCGAAAATTCAGTGATTCTTGTTATTCAAGCGCTGGATACGCTCGGTTGCGAAGCGTGCAACGACTTTCGAGCCGTTTTCTACGGTAAACTTCCTTTCTCCGCCAGTGGCCACACCGCGACGTCCTTCTCCAGATATTAAATCTCGATGTTTCCCGGAAAATCGACGACGGTTCTTTCTCGCTAGAAATTCAGGGGAAAGCCGGGGGACGACGCCTCAACCGTGGAACCCTCGAATTCGAAAGGTCTCGGCTGCTTAACCCCTTTGGCCCCTCGGTGATCTCGCTACGATCCCGCCGGAGACACCGTCAAAGCTTGTATGTACTCGTTTTTAAAGCTTCCGCCGTGTCCTCGTCTCCGGAAAGGACTTTTCAACGATCCGATCGAGGATGAACCACACCGACTCCTCTATCTTTTCAATCTCTTTCTTCTTGACGTTTGCTTCGATGACACGTTCACGGCGACACCGTTCCGTCCCTTCGAGTCCGCGGCGCTCGAGGTTGAGAACGCTCGGTCGCATTAATTTATTCCGAAATATTCATGCGACCACGAGGATATGTAGTGCTCGTGACCAGCCGCGCGTATGCATTACAATACTTGTCTCACTGTGTACGAGCAAACTGTTTTTGCTGCGACTGATAAACGCAAGCTCATCGCCGACAATAAGAACGATCCAACGAGACAGGTGTAAATCATTCGGTTAACGTAACAAAGATAGTACGATTCTCTTCGAAATCTGAAGACAGTTTTCGCGAAGGGTAGATCGCCTTAAGAGGTCGAATCGTGAAAGTAATATAAATCCGTGATACCAAATGAAAACTAACAAAATCGTTTCATACGATCGTTCGAATTCAGCTCTTTCCTAGCGTGAAGGCAGAAGATACATTCGTGGCAGCGTAACACGCAGCGCGAGGAGTGGCGCTTGTCTCGCAACAAGTAAAAATAAATAGGATGGAAATGATCGGTGAAAAGCGGAAACCCGTGGAATCTGTGGCGAGGACAAACAAGCTTCTAATCCTAGGCTGGCGTAGGATCCGGGGCCTGAAACAAGCCAGAAATAGGGACGATTCTCTCCCTACGGGTGGAACGGACTCAGGAAGTTTGGTGGCTCGTGTCTGTTCAATTACGAGACACCCAGAGTACAACGCTCCCAACAGCTCCGCTACGAAACGAGTCCTGACTCACGTTTTTCTCTCCTCCCGGTACACGCTCGTCCTTCTCTCCTTCTCTCCTTTTCTCTCTCTCTCTCTCTCTCTCACTCTCTCTTTCTCTCCTCCATTCTCCCTCTTTCTCACTGTTCTCCTCTTCATTCCGTGCGCGCGCCTAACTATACAGCGATGCACTCGCCGATTCGGTGCATTACGCTGCAAGTTTTGTAAGCGATTTTCACTTGCAACAGCCTGCGATCGTTTCGAGGATTCTTCCAAATGATGTTCCGCCGTTAAACAGGCGGGCTATAATGTACATGGTGTTCCGTATATTCTGACCACTCGAAACGTCTCCGTTATTCTCGGTGATACGAGAAGATCGCACCGTTTCATCCGAAGAAAATTTTATTTACAGATCTCAAAACCGTGGATAATCGTTGGAGCAGGACCTTGCGTCGAAATATGCTCCTTGCGCTCGATAAGCGAGAAAGAAATTGGTGAAAGGTTTATGTAACGGCCCACCGAATTTTGCTGGAAAGTGACGAGGGTTCCACCGACAATAATCACGCGTACGGATTGGCATCCAATAATATTACGCGAGAGCATCGACTAAAATCGTTTAAACACGGATTATCCAGTACACGAACCAGAACAAAAGGCGCTGTCTTTCTTTCGTTCGTCGGCGACGGGACAAGGAGGGTCGACGCGACGAGGAGAGAAATTGATGCAGTCCCATCGGAGAGAGGAGGACGGAACGAGTCAGGACTACTCGACTCTCTTCCTCCTTGTCTATCCTTCGTGCGCTCCGTGTCTGCTTCCCTGTACCTTGTTCCTCTCGTTCTCGAGCTGCGCTCTTCTATTCGAGACGCTCGATATTTTAATTCCTGCCGATCGACCGGCCACCTTCGACTCTCGCGAATATCGTTTTCTCTCGAAGGACGGAAATTCTGCCTGCTCTAGCCGGGATAGCACGGAAGGCTAACCTAAATTCTATGAGCATTACGCGCACGGAAGTATAATTATAATAACGCCGAGTGAGTCACAAAAACCAGAACAGCTGTCTCCGCGTAGTCGCTAACCCTTTGGCTACTACGGACCACTATAGTGGTCCACTGATTGTGAGTGTCGCTACAAAGAAAAACGCTCGATGTCACTGCCTCGTATGGCGTTCTGCGCTCGAGTTTCGATTGAAACAAACACGAAGTCTTCACCGTTTCGCGGTGGGCTGAAAAATGGGGCATAGGCGGACATTGCGCGTGGAAATCGATGAAGTGGTCACCCGAAGACGTTGGAA
This sequence comes from Macropis europaea, assembly GCA_916610135.2. Lineage (NCBI taxonomy): Eukaryota > Metazoa > Arthropoda > Insecta > Hymenoptera > Melittidae > Macropis > Macropis europaea. Next base: position 2,444,872 of record OU744353.1, read on the forward strand.
ACAGAAATTACGGGTGAATTCGGGGCGTGTCGAGCGTATAAAAAGGGTGGTCGAATAGGTTCGGCGTAAGTGGTCAGTTCCTGGCCAGGATGCGCATAGAGAATTTTGAAACACGATGAAAATCGATCGACCGGTCGCCCCCTCCTTCGTCCCGGTTAAACCGGCTGTTCGCAGATTGCCGGTCCACACTGACGCACCGAGAACGCGGCCGTGTGTGTTTCTCTACTCGACACAGAGGAAAAAGACGGACACAAAGGGAGGCAAACAAAGAGAGAGACGGAAGCATCGACGGAGCGAGAGAGTAGAAGGAGAAACGACGGAGACGGGGAGAGTCGAATCGATGAATAAGAGAGGGACGAGGGAACGTCTGACGAAGGAGCGAGAGAGAGACGGACGAGTAAATAACGAGACGGAGAGAGAGAGGGTGAGAGAGAAACGAAATGAACGAGAGAAGCGTGTAAGCCACTCGGGCGAAGGAGAGAGAAGCCGAGTTAGTCTTATTAAGTGAAAGAGCGAGACGGAACGAGCGACAGAGAGCGGTATTAAAGAAGGGAGTAAATGCACGCGAGGAAAAAGAAGTGAAAAGCAGAAGGAGAGAGTAACAGGGAATGAAACTCAATGCGAAAGATAAAAACGCCCGCGTAAAGAAGAACAAAACCGTGTAAGAGACGGAGAGACACACGCAGGCCATACGAGAGGAAGAAAGAAGAGAAAAGAAGAGAGCCACGTGACAATCGTACAAGGAAGAACGGTGGACTAATCGGGACAAAAGCTCTCTTTCTCCGTCTCTCGCTCGCCCTTTAGGAGAGAGGGGCGGAAAAAGGGAGCGAGAAGATGACGAAGTTCGAGGGACCAAGCGAAACGATGCGAACTCGTCTCTTCTCTCTCCGTTTCTCTTCTCCTTTCCTTCTCTGCCTACGAATGAACCTAACTGCACACGGAGTGCGGACGAAATCGTGGGACGACCGGCCAACGGTTCCTTCTGCAAAAACAAATCGAAAATAAAGAATGAATTTCGTTCGACGCGGCTCCGTTTCGAGAAAATCGCGTTTGAACGTTGCATTGTGTACGTTCGGTCATAAGACTCGGTCTCTCTAATAATAAATATCCCTAGATTCTCGACTCCCGTTCGCTGCAACGAATGCTGAAGAACACTCTAGGGCACGCAGCTCGTTGTCTCGAACACATATATTTTTAGAGCCAAAATAATACATTTGAGGGTGCAACTGTTACGGTCGAGGGTTCAAGCAATGAAACCGTTGTATGTCGACAAAACCATCGATTCAGATAGCGCAAGGTCTTGCCATACTTGGCTTCGAATTCCCTAAGTAGGCAGGTAGGTATGCGTATGACTAACAGCGCAGTAGTCGGGTCACTGTTCTCTCCGTCCTTGTCTCGTTCACGGGAAACGGCATAGCTCCGTCTCTGTCCCACCCACGCTGTCTCTTACAATTAGCTTGGCCGAGGTATCCGAAGGAGGATTACTCATCCGAGCGCATTGTTTTCATTGTCTCGCGAGTTATGATGCCAGAGTCGATAGGATCGAAACGTTCGGGCGTGCAAGGACAGAGGGGAATGCGCAGGTATCTCGAAATTTTCGTGTACCCCTTCGAACGTTTCTTTGCTGCAGTGGGTGACCATTGCAGGCCTAAATCGAGAGCAATCACATTCGCACGATTCGTTGATTCGACAGAGGTTTCAATCGTTCAACGTACAAAATCTCAGTGAAACTGGACGTGACGTATGGTCTGTGATCGCTCAGCGTGGCATGGCTCATGCCGACGATCGTAATGGAGGGTTAACAAAATTCTGCATGAATTTATGAAAGAAGCACGGACGTTGCGGAAGCTGGCGAAGATAACGTCAGGCCGGATTCTGTAAACACTGTTATCAGCGTACCGATCGTACGTCTCCGCATCGTAATCACGGGAAAGGATACACAGAGCCGCGTCTACGCCTTGTGTACTATAAAGCTTATAGTTGCGCTTGCAACCGTGACGCTACACGGTAATAACGAAACCAGTTCGTTTCGATACACCGGCCACATCCACTCCCGTTCCAGCGGTTTCGCTAATTGTACAGCTGAATCCGAAGTAACGAGAATAAAATTGTAAACCGACCAAAGTTCGGAATTCGTATGTATCTATAAGAAAAAAGGGAAAAAAGAAGTTGTGAAAACAAGATACGGAGACTTTGCAAAGCTGCACAGCGCCCTCTTATAACCCCATCGACTATCAGAGAAGCAACGCGCAGTTGAAAACGAGAGAGAAGCATAAAAGCAATTCGCCAGCGTAGCTAAGTCCAATCCTAAACATCGATTCACGCGGATGAAAAATAGATGGATTATACGGTTGACTAACTGGCTCGGCCCTGATCATACGAGGTTACAGTGTCGATACATCGAATGCACAGTGTTCGACGAGAAGGCACTTCTTTCGAAGGTGACCAAAGCCTCCTAAAAATAGCTAGCGCTGCCACTGAAAATAAAGACGGGAGTGTAGCACTCGTTCGACAAACTGCTCCGCTTTGATGCGTTCAACCGTCTTGAATCATCACTTTTCGCTTCACCAGAATATTCTCGAACGTTAAACAGCTGGCATAAGAGTCACCGTGGTGGCTTCGGTACCAAACGGTTGCCTACAATCGGAGAGAATCCAGTACAATGCCACGCAACAGCCAAAGGATCAATGGTGCACGGAGACCTCTGTACAAAACCTTCACGCGAACCAGCCGATATCATGAACAACGGTGAAACGTGTTTAACCCGCGACGACGTTTCGTTATCGATCGATAAACCTTGCGCGATAATGGAAATCCGATGCGCAATATTTACAGCTTTGCAAATGAATTCCATTTATCCAGTGCGCCCGAGAGAACACGCCCAATAGCGTGTCAAACGTTACAGCAACACGAATTAAAATAGATCTTGCAACATCACGATTCTAACAAGTTGCAAAGATTCATACGAGCCTTCCTGAAGTCCGCCAATACGATGCTCTAACGCACAGGCCGAGCATTTGGAATTCAGGCGTGGAGAAAAATGTTCGATACGGGAAACAGAAAAATCTGACGTTGGCTCGCGGCGGGGAAAATCCGGCAAGTGCGTACGGTCGATAAGAATTATGCAACGAACGACACATGTAGACGCGTGACATCATTTCTAAAACGGAGATAGCATCTTTTCGCGATCGCTCAGCCTCGTCGATAAAGCAGAACGTAGAATCGAAGAAGAAGAAGAAGCCGAAGATGAAGAAGAAGAAGCGTCGCGCGTTAATTGCGTGATGCGTGAACACGTGAGCGATTCGAACGCGTTCCAGCGAAGGAGTTAATCTTGACAGAGTACACGTAAATGGTGGCGGTCGATCGTCGATAAATCACGATCGCTGGCACACGTTCTTCGACACGTATGTGTATTAATAACGCGCGTGCATCGTTACACATACGATCGCGTTCGCGAGAAAGATGCAAAACGCTCGACGGGGCTCGATTACGTAACCGTGCTCTAATGATAGCCCGATGGAATCTATCATTTCGCTCGAAACAATGATCGGTCGATTGGCTAACCGTGCAATCACGCTTTTGTAACGACCCGTTAAAAATTAACTTTCACTTCTTTCCGTCCGCGCCGAAGGAAATCTAGACGAATCTCTCTGCATCCTCGCCGTTCGAAACACGAGAGGACAATCTTATTTTCGCGAAGGCAACGTTTCTTCCGCAACGGATAAAAAACGAACGGCTTTTCCGTGGGTCGGTTCGCGAGAGCGCAGCTCTATCGTGGAAAATTAGCAATTGGGTCCGCGTCGCTCGTTTCACGTTCGTGGAAAACAGGACGAAAAGGAGAATGCAAATGGCTGGCGGGCAATTACAGAGAGAAGCAAAGTTATTATTTATTAGAACGTACGAGTCGCCGGGAACTCCGTGTGTATGTACTATATGGTTTAGGAACGAAAGCTATACATTTTCCGTGAGATCCCTAGGAAAGTCGATGGAGCGGCCAGAAGGAGAAGCAGCGGGAAACGAAGAGAGCATGGGAGTGGGGGCGGAGGGGGCGAGAGGGGAGGCACAGAGGGAGGGGAAAAAAGAGAAGAAAAGCCGGAGAGGCGACACGGAGGACGGCTTTCCACTTGCGTTCGACCGTTTTCATTAGAGCCACCGGCACGATGTTTGTATCGTGTTACAACGATCCACGAATTTCTCACAAAAAATCGCTCGACTTTTCCATTTCTCCCACAAAAGCATCGATGATGTCCCTTGCTAGGGTCGTTTCTGTGTACGGGGGTTCCCCGCCAGTAACGTCTCAATTCTCTACTTTGTTCCTATACCATAGAAAATAAATACGTGTATTTGTTATACTTAAATTGATATACGGTATAGCCTCGTTTAACCGTGGTGCTTCGAATTTAAATACACGCACAGTATTACTAAACCAAAATGACGGTTTTATTGCATGATTTATGAACTGTGAACAACCCTTCCGTATTGTCCAAGGTGGGTACAGTCCGTATTACATCCTTTTCGGAACACGGAAAGTTTCATATCGATGACAGTGAACGAGAACGTAGACGAAAAAACATTCGCGATTCCAAAGGTTGTTTCCATAGCCTAGTCCCTGACCTAACCTATTGGAAAACGGGAAGTTATCAGAGCGTGCGTCGGTTGTTTCCCGACCGCTTGCTCTCGCGTTTCAGCTTTGTAGCGATAGAGCCGGACCACGCGTTCGCGGTTCAATCGAATTTCTCCTTCACGAGATTACCTTTTTGATCGTACGTTGGATTTTTTAAACTTCCAACCGCTGCGCCGGTCGCGCGATACAGCCTGTAAGCCGAAACGTTCGCGGTCCCACGTTGCAGCGAACGTTCGGAAAACACGATTCGCCTCGGTATTTATTCAACTTTTATTTCTCGAGATGAATCAATTACGCGATCATCTTGTTTAGCGAGTAACAAGTCGCACGGTCGATTTCCATCGGACCCCGTGGGGGATCGTTAAGCCCTCGACTAATCCGCGAGCGGACTAACACCGGCTAATTCCGCTAACACGCTCTATGGAGTGTTTATTGAAGTGAGATTTAGAGAAGCTTCTCCTCGAGCTCTCAAGAAGTTCGTATCTTTCGAGATTGAATCGCTATTATTCTTTCTCTCTTCGTTATCGCGGTTCTCAGAGCGTCGGTGTTGCTCCAACGGCTGCCTATAGAATTAGAGATACGTGACAGTTTTGTGTATAGAGTGTCAGGCAGCAGCAACAAGCACTTTGTTGCTTTTTGTCGCTCGACTTTGCGATTCATTGGCCACGGTTACATTACGCGTGCAACGATGTTTCGTTAGGGGTCGATTCACCCCCTCCAGGCAGAAACGATGCTCGAAAACGGGGGTTAATCGTTCGCTGTCGGCTTTCCGGTTAATCGGTTGCGGTTATTCGTAAATATTGAAAAGGGTGTTTAGCTCCTTCCCACCCCTCACCATTTCGCTTATTGAATTTTTCAAGCGGCCGCGTATCGACGATTTGGGATCAGTAATTATTTAGAAACTGCGATCCACTCGAGAAGCAGCTAAACACTCGAAACTGATACTACGTATACGGATTCGGTCGATGAGAATAGAACGCTCAAAGTGTATTATTAACACGTGGGAAATTATGATTTGGAATGGAGCGTGTATACAGGGTTAACCGACGAGGTGCACCCTCGACCTGCCTCCACCGGTGATTGTAAGGGCTGCTTTGACGGTTCTCAATGGAAACTCGGCTCCATTGCTCTCTATGTGCCAACCCCTATTTTCTACCACGGCTACTAACCTCCATTTCCCTGATAGAGGGACCCGGACTTTCGAGAATTCTGGACTCTCGAAAGCCTGCAGTTTGTTTTATCCCCGTCTGGTCACTAAATTCTCTCTCTCTGCTTCCCCTACCAGGTTTTTTCTTTCATTCGTACAAACGTTCGTTTTTTTTCTGGATATGACAGATATTTTCAACCTTGCAATTTACATGATCTCTCCCACCCACCGAGGGGATGCTCCGATTTACTCCGGGGAATTATGAATCAGATCGTGCAGTCTGTGGAACTTAAAAGTTGTTTCTATTTGAACCGAATGTGTCTGTCGTGAGACATTGTTATTTGAAATTTTGAATTATTGTACAGAGTACAACGACTCGTTTTTCGTAGAGGTTTTATCGTTGCATAAGAAATCGAAAGAAAAGGTTGGTGAATGTTTATTTTGAAGGATCGTGTCTACAGGCTCGGTGAGCCTCGATCTCTTGAAATCTGATCCCGTTTCAGTCCGTGGAAACACAAGTTGTGTAGTAAGAGGCATCGTATACCGTCTCCGGGCAAATCGATAAACAGGCGTACCAAAGTTATCGGCATTAGATTCTTTTTTCTTCGCCTGCTGCTCTATATTCCGCATTATTCCTTGATCATCACGTCGAAGAAACAATACGTGCAAGCACCATGCAAAGATGTACTAAATTATTTATGTTAATGTCTACGCCTTGTAAGCTTTCGATTACGATATAGAGTGGCGTCGAACTTTCGGACAGTGAATTTTGTTAGTCTAGTTTGAAGGCTGATAATTTAAAGTAATTGTCAAGCATGCAGGATTAAAATATACTTCAATAGAATCGTAAAGGACTGTTCTATAATCATTCCGTTCGATCGCACGGATATTCATAAACGTAAATCCGTCATATGTATCTGAAATCGAACGCGGATGCTCGGATGTCCGGGAAATTTTGCACGCCACTGTACGTCCAGCGCGAAGGAAAAGATATCGAAAGCATTCGAAAAATCGTTGGACTCCTGAAGCAGTGCACGTATTACAGCAGAGAGGAAAAAAGAATTTCACTTTCCACGAAGCGGAGAGGTTCGATCTCGGAACGGATTGCGTTCAGAACGGGCCCTTACCTTTCCAGCTCGACTTTCACCTAACGTTATGCAAACTACTCATGAAAATTCGAGCGACGCAACAACGTCCTCCAGAATTTTCGCATCGATCCATTCGTATCCCAGAAAACGTTCAAATTTCTATGAGACTTCCACCTTGCTTCGCGAGACGTTCGTAACAATTTAAAACGCATTAAAGATAAATCGCGATAAATTACCTATACAAAACCTCTGAACGACCGACGCGGACTAATAACCGTGATTAATTAACTCGACCGAAATTCATCGATAAGTAGGCTTCATAAATTCCAACGTGTCGTTAGGTATATCCACGAAACCGTTCACCGAGACGCAGCCGTGATTATTAGACTGCGGATGTTTATGCAATTTAATATATCTAAATCGGTGAACGATGGACATTCAATAACTTAACAAAATAAAAATTACATATTTCAAACATTTCAAGCAAATGCAGTCCTGTTGAAGTTTCGTTTATTTAACTGCAGTGACTAAAAGTATATATATTTGCATAAAGATCCACAGTCCAGCGATTATTATCGCGTTCGTTGGTAATCCATAAGGGAGTGCCCACAGAGGCAAATTTAAAAATTACAAAATTTTCGAAGCATTGCAATTCTGTTAAATGTGATGTAAAAAATGGAAAACGATTTTTCTACGAGAACGACACGAAGGTGAACGATTAACAAGGAAACCAAACCACAGGTGACTCGGTTCGATTTCCAAATTGACGAATCTGATTACGCGGGGCCGGTGAACGAGTTCATTAAAACTTGACGTCGAATCGGAAAACAGCGGCGATTCAAAGAGGTTAAGGAGCTGTTTTTTTTCCCGCCCTTTCGCCGTGTTCGAAGGCGCCTTTCACAGTCCGGCTTGACGGGGTAATCGGATTATTTTGGTGTGGTGCGTAAAATATGCTCGTTATCGGACGACGCTGCGAAGAGGGGGAGACGACTACAGGACGAGAAACGGCTATATCGTCGGCGACGACGACGAGGACGGCGGCGCTGCCGGCGCCGACAGCTTTTCACCGTTAGAGCGCCTCCACACTGGCGTTTTCGCCGCCGTTCGACTCTAACGCCATCGGACGATGAGCTGCATATAATCGTGTCGCGTCACAGCGTGAAAACGCTGATCGACATTGACGTTTCTTTATGCCTCGCATGCTTTCCGTGCGTTCTCGACGCCGCAAAATGCGACCGGTGTGAAAGCGCTCTTAGTCACGCCACGCCGGAAGATCGATCAGCATGGATGGTCTACTGCTTGATATGCTATTGCACTTGTATTACCTGAATCATGCTATCAGAAAACGCCTCCATTTCTCACGGAACCCTCGAGTTTACGCAATTTACCTATTTTCACGTCAGTATGAATACCGTTGGCACATTACGGCGGAGACCAATTTAAAGATTACGGACTGTGGTCGCTGACAACGTTTCGTCATGTATTATGTTGATATCTTGCTACATCCATTCATCAATAATTTCTACGTTAGAATTGCAGACAATTTGAATTGTTCTGTATTGAAATTATAAAGTGTGGCGAGTTTTCACCGCGCTGCTTATTTTTATCCGCCTCTAACTTCTTAACCGTGGCGCGAGAGCGACGCATGTTTGACCAACGTGATCGTCCCCTGCTATCTGCACGAATAAATTATTATTCTAGAGTAAAGTGCAGCACGATTCTTCGTTTATTGGCGGAATCCGTGGCGCTGCACGCGAGCTTGCGCAATCTTGTCACAGCGAAGCGGCTACTCGCGGCGCGTCGTTGATAGGAGCATTCAACTCGCGATAAGATAATGTTTCTGATTAATCGGTCCGGTCCAGGCGAAGGAGAACGACTCGCAAGAAACGCACAAACAAGCGCGGTTGCTGATTTCCGTGCGAAACGTACACAGAATCGAAATATCAAAACAACAAACAGGGAAAGAGCCGAACAGCGATCTCGTTTGACGAACATTGTTTGTGGAAGCTTTAAGATTTCTCAAGTACAGTCGAATGGGCGTCATCGACCGCCGACGGGGCCCCATGTTTATGGCTGGGCCCGAAAGACCACGCGGTCGGTAAATCTATACATCGTGGAGGACGTATCGATTCAAGCAATCACAGAACAAAACTAATTCCTATCCGGGCTAAGGTATTCAAAGATTTCGTCCCATTCACCAGCTGAAATTGCCTATGAAACATTATGAGCTGAATAAATCAGGCTGGTCACGTTGTTGTTCTTCGACGGCCAGAAGAAAGGGAAAGGGCTTCGAGGGCTGTCATCGATGGATCAACCGTCGTTAAACTCCTTAATGCGAATTCCTTGAGGAAATACCATCGAGCGGAGGACAAAGTTATCGGTATTGTCCCCTGCTTCCTTGCAAACAGTCATTACGGTTAACAGCATGTTGCTTTCCCGTGTCTTAGTCATTGTAGAAGCTCTTCTTGCCAAGCTTGTTGCTTTTTAGAGTGGATCGAACGATCTACAGACCAGTGGAGTTACCTCGGTCGATTCTCGGACGAAATATGTAGGTTGTGCTTCCCTCCTGTGTGCTCGCGGGCACGTGCGTAAACGCGCGCGCGTGTGCGTCGGTGTGCAGACCGGATGAACACGCATGCGTCCACGCACACACCCACGGAGCCCATCGGATGCCTGCACCGTCTCCCTCGAGGATACGGTTTTACGCGTTCTTCGGCTAATCAGAGGCTACCTTCATTTTCTACTATTAATCACTTCTCTGGGTCGTCTTCTCTATACAGGGTGGTCCAGTGGTCGTAAGGCAGAGAACGAAGTGATTCTTGACACGAGAATAAATGGAGACTATAGAGCGCGGTTTTCGTATACACCTTATCTGCAGTGTTTCTTTAAAGGGACCATAATTCTCAGAGATACCTATTTCGGAGCGTCCTGGTACAGTGACCGTATCGAACGAGGTTCAGAGTTTGATCAGCGTGAACGACTCTCCTTTGTTAACGACACTCCGTTGGCGAACCTGAAAGCCAACGGGGTGACTGTCCACGTCCTCCCCTTGCGCTCGCTATCGCGGCAGTCGGAGAAAAAAAAAAGCATGGCCGAACACGACGGAAAACAGGATTCAGATACGAGTGCAGAGGGTTAGGAGCATTGTTCACCTGTCCACCTTCGTTCTTCCAGCCGGCCATGAGGCACCTGCGTGACGTCACACGAGGAAACAGCTGGTCGCTCCTTTCTTACCTGCCTCGAGTAGTCCGCTGTTCTGCAACCTTCCCCTCCCTATCTCCTTCCATCCCCTCCGCTCCGTCTCGACTCTGCCCCTCCATCCTTTTACTGTTTCTCCCTCGCGCGTTCGTTACTTTCTCCTTCTCTCTCTCTTATCGGTCTCTCTTTCATTCCACATATCCTTGCGTGTCCTCCTCTGGTTCGTTTCTAGCCTCTGCCTCTCTGTTTCACGAGTCTCTCGGGACGGATTTCGCTTCCCTTTCTCTCCCTCTCGAGCTCTTCTACTTGTCGAGGATCTTTCGCTCGTTCATTCACTCGCTCCTTTCCAGCGATGGCTGTTCAACACGTTCTCTCGTGCATCTTCCATCGATCGGGACCGTGTCCTGTTTCGATTCATTTCGGAGCTATCAGAACTTATCGAGACCCTTAAGTCCTGTCTGGATTTTCGAGACTTTCGAGATTGGGATAATGCGAGAAATAATTCAAATTGTTCGCCGATTCGAAGGGTCTTCAATCCATCGCTACTTCTTTTTTGTTCCCTTCTCCGTCGAGACAGTGGCCTCTCGCCCCTGCTCTTCGTACCTTCTGTTCACCTCTGCTTTCTATCTTCCTTCCGAACGTTTGTTTCTCCGTTGCTCATGGTCTAGTCCGTCGAGTCGCGACTCCTTTCAGGACCAACAGCATGGGTCCCTTTAACGTCCACGCTGCTGAAGCGGAAAAACGTTGCCATCGAAAGAACAACCTGCCGCACAGATTGATCAGCATGTAATTGTTTTACGTCACGATGACTGGCGGCAGAGAGGGGCGGAAAGGCCGTAAGCTCGCCACGAGCGACTCGTGAACGGGCCTGATTTAAGGAGTTAGGTCAACGAGGCGAGGTTAAACGGAATACGCCGTAGAATATACAGAGTCGGAATATGGAATACCGCTTTCCCCGGCGTGTTTGCGAAATCCGCGTGCAAGCACGTTAGATCTCGCGTGCGGATCGCTTTTAAGTTCTAACGCGTATGTACGTGAGAGGAACGAAATAGAAGACGACACGAAACCCATCGAGAGAGTACACCCACTTTTTAGCCTCTTCTGACATCCTGCTACTCTCTCGGATGTTTCCAGCGACGCTTCACGTCGCTCTTTACACGGACACGGTTGTCCTTGGGTGTATTAGGTGGCAGAACGAGGTGGAGACACAATAGTTACGGACAGACCGGTGTTTTGGCCCTTCTTCGAGGGTTCAGGTAGACGATGCTACCTTTTTCGGTAAACAGCTTCTTTCAGCGATCATCAGCAATTACGAAAACCCTAAATGGCCACCGTAGTTTACAAATAAACTGCGTCCCTTTTCCACGTGTCGTGAAAAAGCATTTCTGCATAACAGCTTGCAAAGAATAGTTGCATGGCCAAGCGAATGCACGAAAATTAATACAGACAGCGCGTTTCATGTTGTCCGAATTTTGTGTTTCGATAGGTGGAGCATTCCTCGGCGAAAACTTATTGGGTGATTTGAAAGGCGTTATAAGGCTTCTCGGAGACCCTTTAGGGCGGCGTATCTTCGTTGGCCTTGAGGCTACCAAAAAACCAATCGATAGTCTCGATGGAAAGAGCTCGTAAATCCTACATTGTTATCGGCACGGCCGGCGGGACGGATTTCAAGCCTGTCAAGAATTCGGTGAAGTTATGCTTCCTCGAAAACGAAACAGACGTATCCGTTGCTCTATACATGCGTTTCCAAGAACCGTGTATTTTAAATCGTTCTCTCCTCACGATTCAGATTACTTCACGTTCATACGGCTACCGGTGAGTGTTTTGTGCGCTGCAAAGAGCCACAACTTTGTTGGGTTGCAAGGTATCCCCGCGTGCGGCGTGCTGTTTGCGCGTCTGTGAACGCCACACAATGTGGCCAACGTGAAACCGCCGTACGAACCTCGTATGCTGAATCCTTCTCTCTACCAGATAGAGATTACTTCGAGTTCACATTGATACCAATGAGCGGTTTTTCGCCACAACTTTGTTGCTCCGCAACGCTTCGTTGCGTGTTCTCCTGCGCGTCTGTGGCGCCAGAAGATCGTGGCCAACGTGAAACCGCTGTAAGCAGCCCGAAAATGTGGCACACGTTTATTCGTAGGGTCTGTCTTCGTCCGACTCTCGTCGCGTGTCACCATCCTGGTCGATGTTCTTCTGATTCCCGCGCTGAAGCAACCTGGAAGGGGACACGATCGTAGCTCCGTTTTCGTTCCGCTCGTGCGGATCTCGCTCCTCCTTTCTTCTGCCTTTCGACCCGCGCCACCTTCTTCGCTCCTCTAACTGTGTGTGTCTCTCTGTTCGCCGTGCACGCCCGAGGTTTCTCCCCCTCGTCGAACAGCACCGCACAGGGTGTCTCGAAAACGTGTCTCTCGGGCTTCGAATGCTTACCATCGTCTCTCGAAAACGATATTCCAGAGCAGAGCCAACTGGCGACCCCAGATTTTCAGTCAACGCGTTCGACTTCATTCCTGAATGTCCATCCGACTCGTAGAGCTCACCGAGCAGCTATGGTAGACTCCCTAGTCGTTATGCTGGGAATAGCTTACAGCCTGAAGCCCTGAATGTTTTCAAAATCAAAAAGGAATTAGACATACTGTTAGTGTTAAATATTGAATACAGAATTACGTGGAATTTTTATAGAGATTGTTCAGGTTACGCGTCCTGTATTGTTAGAGCCTCTAATATAGTGTTGGAGGAATAAAACGATTCTCGTCAGATCTCCGTCCGACCATCTGCAGTGCTTCTGTGATGCTGCTGACATATGGTGGTTCAGAAACCACCTAAAACTGTAGGTTCTGAATGACCGTAGCGAAAGATGCCGGGGTACATGGAAGAAAGGAAAAGAAAGATGAAACAGATTATAGTTCGTTGGGTGATATAGTAAAAGCACTTCCTGGGACTGTTTGGAGTGACTACATGGGAAAACAATAAACCTAAATGTAAACCTGATTGGTAACTGCCAGCGATTCTCAAAGTGTCAGAGAATTTCTGTCCGCGAGAACGACGCCTAAAACAGAGCGCCCGACCCTTTATCAGGAGTTCCTCGTAACCGTGGTTACGTACTTCGAATAAATCCTTCTTTACCCCGTGCTTCACGGTACACATCTGCGTGGAAAAATCTCCCCGCAGACGAAACGTTAAAGCGTGCAACCTAATTTCGAATGCATTGAGGAACGAACGAATTTCATGCGGTAGTCGGAAATAAACGTGGAAAGGGTATTCAAAAGGGTTCGAAAGCAATTGCAACGCTATCTTTGGAGCTCCCTGCTTCCCGGACGTCTCTTGTACATCCGAGCAGAAGGTGTGTACGTGTGCACGCGCGTATCCTTTTGCACGGAGGCCGGTCGTCGGCGTCGTCGTCGTCGTCATCATGGAACGCCGAGCGATTCGTTTCTGAACACGAGCTACATCAAAACTACAGTTAATTCGCCCGATGGATGCGCGGCGCTGCTGTTCTCCGCGTTCTCCGCGTAAATGCGACACACGTGACGATTCTTCCTCGATAACAGCATCGTTTTAAAGCGATTTTCAATGGCCACCGTTCCTCGAACGTTTCCTCTTTCTCCGTCTTTCCCTGAAACGCGTTGAAAACATTCTTCACGCCGAACGCGCGCGCGCGCGCGCTCGCCGGTGACGTCAGAGGGAACCGAGATCGAGATAATAATAATAATAATAATGATACACGGTAAAACGAAACCGGTTTACGGAGGAACTTCGTACTAACGCGCGGCGAGGATTGTACAGTGAAAAAAAAAACGGATTAGACGGTTTTAAAGAACCGTCGTCGACTGCAACGGAAATATCGGTTTTTCGAGGAATCGTAGCAGGCGATTTGGAGTTTGTATATCTCTGACGTTCGTATTTGCATACACGGCCGCGTTATCGGTGCCTGATAAAAATGTATTTTCGAAACCGAGGAACAGTTCTTTAATTCGCATCGATCACCGTCGTTAACGATCTTCATAATTTCTTACCCGAATGATTCAAGCAGCCGTTATATTAATTTATGGGAAAGATGCCTAACCTAAGAAAGATCTATTTCAATAACAAGACCACGAACCGGTGGTCTGTTTTGTTTCTGGTTAAATTAAGTACCCGACTTAAAATCTGACGATCTTACTCCACGAATAAATCGTAATATCAATATATTGACCATAATTCATTAGACAAAGTAAACTCTTGAAACGCCATCTTTTGGAGCAAGCACCAATGTAAATATAACCCTCCAAAAGACAAAATAAAACGGCACCATAATGTAGTATTTTCAAGCAGTTCAAACAGTGAATCTGTGATTTTTGAAGTCAGTTAACCTCACCTGAACGAAAGCAAATATCCGCGAGGTCGTCGCAGCTCTACAGAATCGTTTCGATCATAAAATCGTGCGTGGTATCTCGCCGCTTAAGGCTGGCCCGCAATCGCGATCTCTTCGACTCTCTACTATCTGTTTTAACTAAATCACGCTGCTGAGAGTTGCTCGGCCAACTTCGGACGCACACATGTTTGTAGGTGAGTACACACGCGCGCGCACACAGCGAGACACGGAATTATTGGCGCGGGTAAAAACTCGACGGACGGGCGTGAAAGGAGGAATTAAGGAAAATACTTTCGACGTATGAGCGTGAAAGGAGGAATCGCGGTACTTTCAATACCTATCGCCGCAGCACAACACAGCGTAATAAATAAAGTTATCTATTGTTCACTAAATTGTTGAATATCAAGACAATCGAGTTTAAAAATCTTCGCAGCACGTTTTCTGCTTTTTTACTGTCGCAGGGGGAGTTCGATTACATTGTAACGAAGTATAGCTTGACCCTTTGTCTGCTATCTACGTCTGTAGGCGTTTCGACAAAATCGTTCACCGTGTACTGACGACGCCCATAGGCGGTCGGCGCAATGGCTAACATATGCCACTGCTGCTCGGCAGCACACAGCGTTCGCCTCGTGTCCAACCAACCCGCAGTCAAAGGGTTAAAAATGGAAATCTTATTTTAGAACGTAAAATACATAGTGATATAAACGTACAGTATCCGATCTATGATTAGTAACAGGATGACTAACGTTGTAACTATATTCCGCATAAATGTGATAATTTTATTTTAGACTGTAATGTACACAGTGATGTGAAATTAGACGCCCTGTGTCACTGACGATAATTTTAGCTTGTAACTGATACAGGATGACCAATTGTCGGATAATCGGTGGTCTACTGTACATACACAGTGTCAATAATAATAATTTCAGCTTGCGACTGACGTAAGATGTCCAATTGCCGGATAATCGGTGTTCTACCGTACACAGTGTCAATAATAATAACAATAATTTCAGCTTGGAACTGACATGAAACGTCCAATTGTCGTGCAATCGAGGTTCCACCGTATTTCGTTTTGCAACTTTTCAGCGACTTCTCGTCGCCGTGTCAACGTCGCTCGTTACTCTCGTCGTAAATACGAAGGTAAGAGCTCGCTAAACCCGGAGCGGCGAGATTCATGCGATTAACCGGCACGCCCGCGGAGGAGGGGTTCCGCTTTTTAGGGAGGTTATGTTCCTTTGTGGGTCGCTCGCGTGCCACAGAGACATACGTAAAGCGAGCGAGACTGCGACACGGTCAGGTGGGCCTCACCCGTGTCGCAAAACACACCGGGACACGATACACTCTTGTAATCTACATCTGTCAACCCGTCCGCTTAATTGAATGAAATAGTTCAGCTCTGCCAAACGCCCAATCGATTTTTCTCCTACAGCTCCTATTTGTCGGCCAACCTAGGCACTCGTATGATGCGGGTAAGACAAGTTCTTCTCAACTTCGCGTCGCCATGACAATTATTTATGTTTAATTCTAACAAAATTGGTTTCCATAACTCATAAATGTGATATAAAGTTTTTAGTGAACAAGACTGTGGATGCTTACAGAAATTATACAATTCCATCCTGGAATACTTCTGTATGGAGTTTTGACAAAATTTTGTTTCTGGGTTGTAAGGTGTGTTAGTCTCGATCAATACTGGTAACAATCCTAAATTAATTCCCTCTCTTTAGTTTGAGGTGCATTATAATCAAGTTAGACAAATAGACTCAGTCAATTGTTTCTTATTGTTTTTTTAAGGATTCCGCTTTCTGTAATAGGATGTATAGGTTTTGCATACCGCAGCACAATTGAATGGCATAAACGTCAAGTAGAATGATATGTATTCGACCAGACGTGATTGATTTGCGAACGAAACAGTTTCAGGGAAAGAAGGAATTCCGAATCGGCGACTGATAATCGTAATTGAAAATTCAAAGGCGGACGGAAATTTGTTTGTGAAGAGTCGAAGAGGCCGGGTGCGGTGATTTGAAATCGTGCGTACAAAGCTCCCGGCCCCCTTTTTGATCTTACGCAGTCGAGACACAAAGACGACCCCTTTTAAGCGGAGGACCGGGATTTCTCTCTTGCCGGGCTGTACCAATCTCAATGGCACGGCATAATAGAAGGGTGCAGAATTACTTACGTTCGATAATGGTTTTTTTTTCTTCTTTGGTCGACTGCGTCGCCGGTCGGTCGGTCGTCGGCCGGTCGATCGATATTGTTTTATTCCGCTGGACGCCACGACGAAACCTTTTTTTTTTCTTTCGCTTTCGTTTAATTGACCTCTCACTTTTCTCTCTCTAGACTCGAGCGTCCACTTCAGAAGCAAACAGACCCTTTGTTGCGTGCACGAAACGTCCTCTATCCGAAAGAATCGTCATCTCATGGAAGCTTGAAATCATTGATGATCTCTGGGCCGGTTGTAACTGAGAAGAGGTCGTACTGAATCGGATACAGCGATTGACGATGGGTCAGGAGACGATGTACGGGTTCGTTTCGATATGACCGTAAGGACGCTTTAACGATTTCGATTTGAAGCGTCCGATCATTGACTGTAAAATTTTGATTCGTAGGTGGAGAACCGGAAACGCATTGAAACAGAAGCAGTCGATTGTCGGGCAATTAGTCAGCGTGGATGTAACGATTAAGGTTGAAAGCGTAGCGAGAGATTTGCTCGGATCGTTCACTCGGAAGATTAAGTGCTCGCCCGTAAACAAACTGTAGAAGCGCTGCAGCATCCTCGCGCCTTAAATTTACTGGCCCTTTTTGTAGCCACAGATGTTGGGTAAAAGGGGTCCGCGTATATCAATCTGTCCACGGCGAGTATAACCGAGTTTATTCACGTGCCAAGAGAACTTGGACGACCATACTCTCATAGACAAACCGCACCGCGTGCCGAACTGCAAGTAAAATCGAACCGATTCGAATCAACGATTCTACAAACCAAGTACAAATAATTATTCTAATTAACATGAATTCTATTTATTACTTTGAGTGCTCTGTCACTATTCATTATCCTCTTAAATCAGGTATACTTTATGACCAAGCAGGCCTCGATGTTCTCAAACTGCAACAGATTCTCTCCCTCGTCCTTCCCTAAATGCTGAAAATAGCGTGGGTCTTATTTCAGGGAAGATTAACAGGAGAAAGGACTGCCACAAGAAGCTGGAAACCTTTGGAACGTTTGTACGCAGCTGACTGGCTTGTCGACGGTCCCAATTTAGATTTGAAATCGAAGGATCTATGATGATCTATCGCGTACACACCGTTTCGTTACAGTAACTGTAAAGCGGCGATCAGAAAATATTTGTATCTCACATATGAGAGCACGAAATGTTGATGCCTGAAACGTAGAGATTATGTGATATGTCAAACTCCAAATGTAGGAGATATTTGGAAGGGTTTCCAAATGTTTTGAATAATTTACCAAATATCTACAACAATTAATATTATATTACTGAACAGTATATGAAACAATGGACCTCAAAATATAGGAAACGAAAAATATCGATGCCCTGATTATAGGTACTGGAGAAAATATTCGTTAACGAAGGTGTAGAAGAAAAAACAGGAAACGTAAGCGGCTTCGGGCTGAGAAAAGGGACGAAACGATGGCGTGCAAGAGAATTCTCGGGGGAAACGCGACCCACTTACGTTGTTGATGGACAATGAAACTAGGTTCCGACTTCGGCTTGCTGGCGAAGGTTAATCGGTAATTAAAAGTCAATTAGCATCCGCGTTTCCGCGGAATATCGACTGCCTTCGATCATCGTCGCCTCTGAGGACGATAAATTTCGCGAACGGTGCAACGACCCCGCTGTATTCGCTAAAAATTCTTTATCAACCGTATTATGTAACCATCTCGACGTTTGCGCAAACAAAAACGAAAGTCTTCAGGGCGATACGATAGAGCAAACAGCTCGTGGCATCGTGCACGCTACCGCGCTTCCACTTCGATAAGCTTCGTCTTCTACAGGCTGTTCCATGACGTATGATCGTGGCATGAGACATCCTGTACACGGCTGTTACTGCAGCTTCTGTGTTAACTAACCACGAGCAGTATAATCGTGGATCACAACGGAGTCGCCGCAGGATTATCCTACGGTTGACAAACTACCTGGCTACCTGCAATTTATGATTCCTGCTCGTACAACGTTCGACTTCTTCTAGGAGGCGCGATTAAAAGGGACAATAATTGCCCAAGGAAACTGGCCCCGACCCGGACCATAAATTATCCTTGGAAAATTTTGCGTGATGCAAGTTGCTCCACGGGGTGTTGCTGAATTATGGGTACAGACACTAAGGTTGCCGGAGCTCAATGAAAGAAACAAAGAAGTCTAACAAGGAAGGTCACCGTTGGGGCTGTTGCTCTTTGAATAGGACTACGCTAAAAATATACTGAGTGTAAACAAATACTAGAATAGTAAGGGTCCTGACCATTTTTAAAGGCGATGATGACTCACATGGGCCATATGTACGATAGAGAACGTGTTAAGTTCAAACGATAAAACCTCTACTCCCTCAGAGTGTACAACTTGGTTTGCCTTGCAAACTCTATCTCTCCAAGACCTCTGTACTCTTATTGTCGCATCAACCGCCCTAAAAGCTGTTAATTTCTGACATCAGCGAAGATGATCGAAGGTTTACGGGCCTCGTGAAGGGAACACAAGGCAGGTTCGTCGAAGGGAAGTTTATTTAGCAGACTGAACGTCCGGTGTGTGCACGATAGCGAGCGCAGCTATCTATTCGGTCGGCTGTATCTAGCCGATGTCGCTTTTAATTCGGTAAGAAAGTGGGTTTCTGGGTCAGAGCGCCGCGATACCAACCGACGCGCACCGCTCAAACGGGAAACGACTTTCTTCCAGCCAGTGCCGTATCTTTCGCGACAACCGCGTCTTACCTGCCTCTGCGTCGTCAAAACTGTTCCCTCGTCTCCTTGAACACTTTTACATGAGCCCCGCGTGTAATGGACTTCGCTTTACACTTTCAGAACCCCGACTTTGCGATCGACCATTCAGCGAGAAAGAATCTTTGGCTGGAATGCGGCATGCTTGAATCTTATACAGGGTGAGTCTGGTAACTGGGCCAGGCTACGGGTTTGTACCAATTTGAAAATAGAAAAAAAAATGTTGCATCGAGCTCTATCTGCGTACTGTACGTTTTATCTTTGCAGATGTATCGATACACTCGCAAGAGTGTAGTCGCGAAATAAACCGTGTCATACGTAGCAAACGAGGACAACGGAACATCGTAACGGACGAGTCGCCCGAATTTCGACGGCACGCGGCGGGGACATTTTTGCTGAGAGTGAAAGTCGTAGGTTTCGATGGGGCAACACGCTCTTAACTTTTACGTTCTCCGTTCGGGAGGAATGCGCGCGGGCTAAGCCTGTCGCGTTTAGCCTTACGTAAATTCAACGCAATGTTATTATGTAGGATTTAACCGCGCCGCGGAGCACATTAACTGTAACGCTCGTTGAAACACAATATAACTGATAAATAACGTTGTTGGCCGGCGAGGGTGTTGTAATCCGAGCTACGTACACGCCGTGAACAACGATCGCAAGCGTACCTAACGTTCGTAACAGATTTTTCCTATTTTGGAAGCTGCGACCGTGGCCACATCTGCAAACTCGCGAAAATAGTCAATAAATAATGTAATTCTCCCACGAGCAGGAAAGTGAACGAAATTGTGAAAACGGAACACGGTGTTCCAAAGGTCACTGGGAAGATACGGTGTCATAGTTTCATGTTCATAATGACATTTCTAGGAAACTATGCAACCAAACAAATTTATTCCACATTTCTCACGAGGTATCGCCTTCTGTATTTCGGTCGATTCCGTCGCCGCTGTTTCACGGCCTTTATTATAATATTTCTGATTCCCCACAGGTGCGGCGGTTTCGCCAATCGTTCCATGGATACGTTTAAAGAAACGTGCGTAAATGCTGCGTCACAAGGAACAACGAGTCACACGAGACCTTGCGATTCGTTCTCGCTGGAATATTCGCGAAATTACGTCAACGAAATTAATTCTCTCCACGGAGCTCTCTCTTTCTCTCTCTCTCTCTCTCTCTCTCTGTGAAACTTCAAACGCATTCTTTCGTCCATTTTTCCCCAAGTTCATTCGTCGAAAATCGCAAGACGTTCGTTAATTACCTAGGAGGCTAGAGAGAACCGAGATCTAACTGTACATGCTTGGTGAGGTTGAGGTGGAGGGGTCGGCCGGCAGGTAGGATAAGAATGTCGGGCAGCGCACACCGGTTGGGAAATGAATTGTGACGTGGCCTGGCATTGAGAGAGACACGCGTGTGCACGGACACGCTGAAACGAGTGCATCCACGGGCTGAACAGAGACGCGCGAACGGAGAAACGAGCGGACACACCGCGTTGTCTAATTCCTCGTGCGGCCTGATTTCACGGTAAAAGCGTCCAGGATGCTCGGCTCGTCTCCCAACGCTTCTGTCTTGCGTCGATTCATTCAAAAAAATATTACACTCGAGCGTACAAAATGTGTGTACAGTCATTTTCATGCTCCTTCGTTGCAGCCGAGCGAACGACCTTGAGCAGCCTGATACGTTGCCACGGAACACGCCGATGGCTGTTGATTGGAACAGGAAAATCGCTGGAGGAAAGTCTGAAGAGGATGGCGTTTCCCACGCAAGATCGAAAGTTCCTTTTGCAAGCCGTTCGACCGGTGTACGACGGAAAAGGAGATCGAACAATGGCAGAAGGAGAGCCGAAGACACGGAAGAAACCAGGTTAAACAGCAGGCGCGAGCAAGATCAGCGGAAACACGCGCCCTCGATCCACTAAGCACGATCATTTCCGAGTGTACCTCGTGAAAGACAACACGCGTAAATCACCGTGCACCAGCTTCACCTGGATTTCACGGCTCCGCACGGACGGAGCTTTTTGCAACGGAGAACCCCGAACCGGATAGGGATGACAAGGTGTTTTACGCAACGGACTTTATTGGTCGATCGCTGCACGGCGTAATAGCGTTACGACACACGGATTAACCTTCTCCGGCATCGAAAACTCGCGTAATAGAGCTCTAACCCTTTTTGCACCACCTATCCACCGTTCTACACGGTTTTAACTTTCTACCCGTATTGTCTGCTCGATAACTTATCTCACCGCAGAGCCACAGCATATGTGGATTCGGATATTCGACTATTCCATTTGCCCTTCGACTGCAATTAAGTCATTGGCAAAGCCCCTCGCCGTGTACTGCCAACGCCCAGTGGCGTTTGGTGTAATGGCTCATTATGTACCGCGTCACCTCGGCCGCACTCAGCGTTCGCCTTGTCTCCAAACAATCCACAATCAAAGGGTTAAAAGGTTGTTTGAAATATAATAAAACAGTCATACGTGTTACTCGACTTTTAACCTACTGATTGGTCAACTCAAGCGAATCTGCACAATTCTGCTGCGAACAGAAGGCGTTTTCTATACACAGAATGACCCAATTAACAGGTTAATGATCTTGCTCGATTCTAATGATAACACAAGGCTGTATGGTTCTACTATTTCGGTCTGTATGAAATCAGAGTAGCGTATTTTGAACTTTACCAAATCTGTACAGGTGCTTAGCGCCTGACACCTAGTATCCGGGAACTAGTTTAGAGCAGATAACGAAGGTAGGCCAGTCAGGTAGAAGACAATGCAAATAATATGCAAAACGCGGTTTCCGGTCGCGAAAGCAGCCAGAGTGCGGTCGCTGTTTTCCTTAATCATCGTGTTACAGGCGCGATAAGAAGGTGTTTACTCCGGCTGTAATAAAATCCAATGAAAGCTGCGGTCCGTGGGATATCGTATCGGCGGTGGAACGACGCCGCGATCGATATTACGCGCTTCTCTCCCTTTGGACAGAGGCCGGGCTCGATAGTGATTCGGTGTTTTACGATGTTGATCGAACGTCGACATAATTACGTGACCGAGCTCTGGCCTTATTATGTATGCATCGCGTCCAGTTCGCTGCCACGTCAAGGTTTCCTTCAAATTTTCTCACTTTCTTCTGATCAATCCTTTGCATACGTTTACATAATTACATTTCACATTTTATTGTTTCAGCTCGAAGAACACGTTGTCACGGTACGACTGGAAAACCCTGGGACTTTTGTGCAAGCAACAAAGGCGACTATTCATATAAATACGGTCCCATTGTTCCGGAGTTAGGGTTTCTTTCGCATAGAAATCGGTTTAGGTCTCGCTTTACGCAGAACCGTTCTTTTCTCTCAAAAAGGGACGGTCTTGGAGAATTCTGCCGCACGTAGAACGGACCGTGTTCTACGCGTCGTGTCAACGTGATTCCGCCTGTAGAATTCCAGACCGTTCGACGAATATATCAAAGTGAT
Organism: Macropis europaea; assembly: GCA_916610135.2. NCBI lineage: Eukaryota > Metazoa > Arthropoda > Insecta > Hymenoptera > Melittidae > Macropis > Macropis europaea. Next base: position 2,467,675 of record OU744353.1, read on the forward strand.
TCCGCAGTCGGTCGTTGCGATTGATTACTGACTGCGACCGTGATGCACACCGCTCCTACGTCGAGGCACACACAGCACGCACGTGAACGCGATGCCGATGCAAATGTAATTATGGATTCGCTTTGACGCCGTAAAAGGTTCACAGGCAGAGAACTATGTGTCTTATTAGTTCCACAGCCAGTTAATACGGAAGTTTATAGCTACCGAAGGCGGCTCCCTATCGATTACCCACGACGAAGGGTCCAAAAGGTTCCTGGGAACGTCCTTCTACCTACACGATGGAAAATTAAATTCGCTTATTCTCCGCTGGAGGAAAACTTCTACGATTATTCGATAGCCTTGGTAATTCTATACAGGGTGTCCTGGTAATTGCACTGCAATTGAGAAGCAGGTTCCTCGTGGAAAAGTAAATTGAAATTGCAGAATATAGCTTTTTGAGGAAATCCATTTTGAATGACGTCCGAATGAGAAATATTTGAGCCGAGTTTTCCAAGAAATTGCTCAAAAGAATTCGAGGATTATACGCTTAAATGATTTATTGTTCATTAAGCAGTCTAGTAGCATAAAAGCTTCAAATATTGTAATTCCTTTTGTTTCACTGCTGATATTTCTCTAATTATTTTAAGCAGCGTATATTTTCGCCTTATTTGTTCATGAGAAACCATCTCTGAATCTGTTTCGGTTGCACCACAATTACCGGGACACATAGCCCTCTATCTCCAGAAATGAGTCTTTGTCAACTGTTTTTATTTTTACACCGTGCGTTCTTGAAATGTTTTGACCCTCGAATTTTGTTGACAGAGAAATTAGACGGCCCTTTTGATCAAATATTGGTCAATATGTTAAAACGCAAGGTGGATGGCTCTGTATGGGCACAATCAGTGAATCCGAACGAAGTTACACGCCCTCGGGTTACGCCATTGACCCAACTTCGGGACCCTCGTTTTCATTAATCCCTTCAGCATCGCCCCCTCGTCTCTTCTCGGCCGCATCTCTCACGGACCTCTGTAGACAGCTCATTTATCCATCGATTCGACGGTGCGAAATATAAATAGGCTACTCCCATCAAGAATTCCTCTATCAAGAATTCTGGCCTCCGTCGCCATCCCCTTTATCGAATTTTCATTCGAACGAATTCCACTTAATCCTCGGCCTTCACTTATTCATCCCGTCACGGTTCCAACATGCTGATTATTATCGTCGAAAGAAACATGGCAGGACATGGATGGAAATTGTACTTCGATCAACCAATTAGCTGTTCATTAAAGCATTGTCTATGCGATCACGAAGTCATTTTTCTGTTGATTGTCGAGCAAATTGTATATCAATCGTATCACGATTTATCTGTATTTTTTAATCAGTTGTACGACTGATACCTTCAGATAGAGCAGGCTGTTTCGTGCAGGTTCTACAATAACGGAGAATTTTTGCGACACAGGATTCACAAATTATCAAGTATATGTTTAAATAACGCGTTATTTCAGCTTTCTTGTATTTAATATATTTTCAGGACATTGTTATTTGAAGCACAGGCTTCTCTTTCTGTAACAAATTAAATTTTATGGGTGCACTAAAATTTGTAGATACTCAGATATACCAGCATTAAGAAACAAATGTAATTATGATCAATTTCATGAGCCATTATAATTTGTAATAAAAATTTCACAGTGTCCAAATATTAATAAGAGTCACTATAGTTGTAGTACTTATAAAAGAAATTGTTTCAAATAGGTGAAAAGCAAGTAGAGTGTCCAGAAAATGCAGTGCTCAAAATGATGAAGCACTATCCAGGAAGTGTGTATTTTCACAAATATTCTACCTAACTTCTAGGTAATATATTTTTTAATTTTGTTACTACTTTAATTAATGTTCATTCTGGGGTGTATTTAAAAAATCAACGTATCTGCTTTTCAGGATACCCCAGATAGACGATGCATCGTCGAGCCAAGGTCACCGAGGCGATAGCTGTCATCAGACAACGAGTTATCGTTCTTAGATCGACGTTAACGCGAATCGCGGATACGAACGTTTGTTGTGTCGGTGTTATGCGCGTACACGCTGCCGTAGAGGCGTAGTTGCAAATCAATAACCCGTGTTATAAGGCATTTGGGCATGGCGAGATATCGATTATGTAACTGTGTACACTAGCCAGCCAAGAGGTGTCCGAAGACAACCGGCTGGAAATTGGGATTAACCTGGAACAATTAACCATCCGGTGATGTCTTGAAACTAATGATTGTCTTTGTGTCCGTGGCACACCTCCGGGAGTCTTCTGAAAGCTCAGTGATTTCATTCTGAAACTGCTTGACGTATCTCCATCATCTGGTCTTCAATCACTTTCAAATACAGGGGAACTCTCAGACAGGCCATGCAAAGTCTAGAGGATTCCTATGAGCCTGTATTCAGAGTTACAGTAACCAGAAGTGGCTGATTATTGTAAACAATATCCGAGGTACCGTTAAACAGAGTACACAGACTAAACAGACTCTGATAAATTATTAGATTGTCTTTTGAGAGATTTGCTTAAATTACCTTTGATTGTTTCTATAGGACCACGTGCTTTTGACGTGTACACTCATTTGTTTTTCAATTTTCAGCGGTTAAACATAGAAGTGGATATAATTTACCTAAGGGAGTGCACGCTCTACGAGTTTCAAAAGGGTAGCAATGCAACTGCAGGGGAGAATGTTATACCATCTGGTTACCACTTCTTTGTATCTCCACAAAATTTGTTGATTGGAAAAGAATTTAAAAAAAGATAAAAATTCCTTGTACATTAAATGAAAAGAAGTTGCAAATAATAATAGCCAATATGTTGCCTCTTAAATAGTCTTTTTCAAAATTATATTAATTTAAATTTCATCCAAAAATACGACAGAAACTATGCAACAACCTAATACATTATAATCGTCAGGTACCATCACGTTTGGCGTAATAAAGTCCAAGGTGGAAGGAACCAGTTACAACAGCGTTCACGTGAAAATAGGACCTAAAGAGGTCAGCCTGCAGATAGAAACATCAGATAGACCAGCGTGCCTGAACTCAAACAGGAATGTTCACGATAGGAGAGTAAAAACTTGGCTCGTATATGGGATACAGTTAGACATGGCGGTTGGACTATTCAGCTCGCGGGGAATATAATAACAAAAGTAGTCGACAGCGTCTATAAACGCTAGAACTACTGACAAATAGTCACCTGGGCAGCGTGTCACTATGAAAGGAGAAAACTGAGAGAAACGGAGACAGAGAGGCGAAAAAGAGTCGCACGGTTCTGCATGCGGTACCCATGTCATTCCGGAAGTCCGGTTAAGCAGCGGTTGCATACAGAGGTGTTGATAAGTTGCACCACTAAAGTACTTTCGCTTGAACCTCTCATAAAGAATCTTGGGTATTGTCCTTACAACGTGTGCAATTTTTAGGCTGCCTGAAGTGACTCTGCAGAAGCTATTGCTGATCCCTGTTGCATCATTGTCAGTAAACTGAATGCTCTCAACGATACAATCGTTGCTTCGAACGATTGATTCCTTACATTCTAAGGTTTAGAATCGACGCTACAGTAACTAGTACCGGAGTTTTAGGACATTCATGCGGGCCCAGATAGCGGAAGAGCGGAAATGGAGCGCGATAGCGGAACGTCATCGATTGGATAATAGCTTAATCGCCGTAATAGGACAAAAGGCCGTTTCTGCGTTGCTATAGCATAAGGAAGAATTAAAAAGAATGTAGATGGTCGTATAAGATGGACGAAGTTGAAAGAAAGTCAGAAATTAATGTAGCACGGGTACAGTATATTCTGTGATGCTCACTGAACAGCGTGCAGGCTGGAACTGGCTGAGATTCCTAAAGACCAATTACACCGCCAGCCAAAAGTTTGAAATCACTACGTCAATTAAGGGAAACAGGAGCCTGGAACAGCGTCAAGTCAACGAATCACTATCCTCGACGCTCGTACGCTTGCAATAATGTTCAGCGATGGAAAAACTATTGTAGGTGGAGGTTGAACTGGCCGAAGTGCTTCAGTGCATCGACGACTTGGCAATCAACGCCATCCGGGATCGTTATCGTTAATTGCAAGTAGTAAATTAGAAGCTGAGCAGTAGCCATCAACTTATCGTCGCTTTGTAATCGATACGCCCTCGGATGGAAGTCGAACAACCCGGTCGATTTCGTCGCGGATCGTTCGGTAAAGCTCCTATCTTATCTGCTCGACACAGAGCGACGAAGAAGCAAAACAATGTGCAAAATTCTGCTCGCACGAGAAAACCGCGAGTCGAGGCGCGCTGCGCATACTTTCGTCGCGGACGCGTCGTAAAAAAAAAAGCAAAAGACGAATGTCTCGCTCGCGACGTCATCTCTCCTGCCAAGGATTCGACCTTGAATCACTCGAACCAGGAATTCCCTGCTACATTGAAACGAGCGAGAAGTCACCGCGCCAGCGAAAGGGAAAACGCTCATGCAAATTCGCCGGGCTAAACAGGATACAGCCAAAATGGACTCGCTGATGTCTCAGGCGGTTTAAGGATACTTCGATCAGCTTCTGATCACATTGGATCACCATTTTGTCTTATGATAAGTAGGATTTACTCAAGGTGAGTTGCTGGCCAATTTGTGGAGAATTCATGCCTGTAACAGGAAAGTATTGACAGTGGAGTAGCTTTAAGGATGGAGAGAAAGGGATAACGTTCATGCAAATTCACCAGGTTCAACAGGATGCAGACAGAATGGACTCGCTGATACTTCAGGCAGATTAAGGATAGTTCGACCAGCTACTGGTCCCAATATTGGACCACAATCACGTTCTATAATGAATACAGTTGTCGCAAGGCGCGTTGCTGACCAATTTTCTGGAGAGTCCATGTCTGCAACAGGAAAGTATTGACAGCAGAGCAGTGCTAAGGATGGAAAGGAAGGAAAAACATGTAGTACCGTTGAATTTGTAGGGCGGGACGGACTTTGCAGCGGGATAAGGAATTCCAGCTGGCGAATATTCAACGCGAATCACGCTCTCCGGGAGTATCGAGCTTGCACCTGGACCAGTTTTCTGCCGCAGTGCCGTCGTCTCTCTTTTCCTCTCTCTCTCTCTCTCCCTCTTTGCCGCTCTCTTTCTCTGCGTTTGCATTTTTTTCATCAAAACGTTTCGGTCGAGCCACGGCTTCGTCGTCGGGACGGATGCATTTTAAATCTTGCCGCGCGATGAAAATTCAGCGGCACGAATGGTATAAACAGTTTCAACGCGGACGACCCTATAGGATGATCGTTTGCGATACTATCAGGATATCCTCGGATATCTGTGAAAGGCAATAACGTACTATTCCTAAACAAATTATCGATCGAATTATAATAAACCGTAATGAGGTCCTCGAGAATTTCATCAGGCTCTTTTATTTCAGGTTTTCATCTCGTCGTCCGTATTTCACGAAACTCGGACCACGGTTTCTCTGATGGAGTCTGTCGCAGCTAGCAGACCATCGGACGATTCAGGTCAAAACGGTCACCTTCATTTTTCTCTCTCCGTCGTAGCACCGTAAGCTCGGCCCAATTTCGGCCAGCGTACTTTATAGCCCTGTAGGAGACTGTTTTGCATGGAGGAGGAGGAGGAGGAGGAGGATCGATCCGAGTTTTCTGAACGCAACGACGAGTCAACGCGTTAGATGGTAGATAAAAATCGGGGAGGAGTGAACGAACTCGCCGGTCCTTGGGTACGGCGAACGAATGGTACGTGTAAACCTTGCCGTGTCCCTGACTCGACAATTAGGCCAATGCCTTTCGGAATCGATGACCTGTCGAAAAAGCGTTCGTTATTTATTCCATCGACTCCGCCGGACCCAACGGCGCACGCAGCGGCTCCGTGATTTTTCTTCAGAAAATCGTAGCGAAGAAGACGGAGCATCCACGATGGATTCTACCCACCGTGGCACTTTCTACGATCGATTCCTTCGCGCCACGGCGAAGGAGCACGGCCGTTCCGAGTTATTCGCGAAAGTTTTTGCTCGTTTTTCACCGGAGACGATTGAACGTCGCGCGGGAACAGGTAAACGAAGGCAATATTTCCGCACGGTGTGGACAAGTTCAACAAATGAGCGCAGTTTTAACCGTCCCGACGCTCACGGAAGCTTCCCGGAACGTACGCTCGCAAGGAGACATCGCGTTGGAGGTTGATGGATATAAATAAATCCGAAAATATTAATGCGTGGACTGCCGTACCTGGTCAGACACAATTTAATTATTTTTAATATAAATTGTGAAGCAAAGAAATCGAGGGTTTAATATTCTGGTATTTGTTTGTATTCATCTAAATTTGAAGCTCAGACCAGTTGAAAATACGACGCTACCGACAGCGACCCGTTCTCGTCTCCTAAAACTGGAAACGTTTTCAGAAACCCGAAATTTTCGACGAAATCGCCGATTTCTCAACGCTGTACCTTGCACGAGCCCCTGGACGCCGCTGATTTATGCCGTTTTACCAACGATCCTTGACCTTTACGAATTCTTCTAGCGTGTGCAACAAGTTACGCCGCGGCGTTTGGAAACCATCCGAAGAGATCGCCGAAGATGATACCGACGCACGTTCTAACGACCTTAAGCTGAAATATCGCGTCAATCTGCGCGATGACACACCGCACGACCTTGTCACTCCAGGCTAATAAAAAGCCGAAGTTGTAAATATAGAAAAGTCGAAATCAACCGGTGAATGTATCTATTTTTGTATCTCCTTGAACGAAATGATTATATTCATTCAAGGGCGCTCGAAGGTCAGCACACCGTGCTGATAAACCCGCACGTACGCCTGATAACGAATACGGGTCGTTCGAACGCACAAAATTGTCTATCTCGAAATCGCGAAAAAAAATGTTCGCTGCAACAGACGTTGATTTGACTTTTTTCCCGCAACCGAGTGACCGTCAGGCGGGAAATTTGAATAATTTTTGCCGATGGAACCGTGAACGTCGTTACCCTGCAGTTAAAGCGCAGAACGAGCTGCGGAACGCGCGTTCGCGATTAAATTTCATAAATCTCGTTTACGAACGCTCGCGTTTCCTTTCACTTTTCTTTTCTTTAGAACTTTCGGACTTTCTTCGGCGGGTTCGATCGGTACGTTCTATAAGAAAGAACGGTGCGGTGGGTAAGGTAGTTCGTTAAATCGTGCAGGAACGCAAGGAACTTCGCATTCGTCGCGTTGTGTTCTCGGAAGAAGCTGCGTCAAGGAATCGAGATGGGAGCCGTGAAGGTGGCTTTCGTGCGACCTGAAAAAAGGGACAGGAAAGCTGAAAGGTCGGTCAGGAAGCAGCTGTTCGAAATGAACGGCGTCGTCCGAACGCTGTACGTCGAGTGTCACGCGGCTCGCATTTCGTAACACCTCGTTTAATAACGATCCTCGAAATCCCTCTATGCACGGAGAGCAAGAGAGTTTCCGCGGTTCGACGCGAGGGCGCGTCGCGATCGTTCGAATTAGCGAAATCGTAATCACAGAAACGCGGCGGCAGGTTCGCCGCGAACGTGCTCAATAATTACAAAGCAATTTGATACGATTGCCTCTCCGGTGACTCTGCGCCCCGTGCGACGGAACAAACACGAGCATTTCATAACCCGAGCGTGTCTTAGAAGTCGATCCTGAAGCAAAGACAGCTGTTCGGAGGGTCGGGGAAACCGATCTCTCGCGAACAGGTGCGCTTTCGATCGACGAGGAACGCCGTGCTCGGAGATTACGATAGAACGTCGATCATCGGTGCACGCTCGTTCGAGGACAAAACAGAAATTATCCGCGTCGATCGAAGGAAAGTGAAAGTGCCTCCGGTATGGCGAAGAATCGTAATTAGAATTTAAATGAGCCCCGAAGCAGGCGAACGCGGAGCAGGAAGCGATCCTCGAATACCGAATGCTACCGTGTACTAATTATTTTTTCATTTCATCGATCGACTTTCCGGGCGATTGTTTTCGTCTGTAGCACAGCGGGTTAATCTTATCAGCCCGAAAGTATCACGAGAAAAAAAAAATCGAACACCCTGTAGAGCGTTCGGACGACGAGTTGGCGGACAGAGTAGGATCAGGGGATTTTCGTCAGGCGTGCCACGCGCGGGCCCGCGACGAAAACACAAGAAAGAGAGAAGAAAAATTGCGAAGGTCGTGCGCTCACCCTCGAGCAGGTGCCAGTCCTCGTCCAGCGACGCCAGGGCCTGCGCCTGATTGGCCTGTTGTTCGAAGTCAAGCATCTCCCCCTCTCTCTCTCTCTCTCTTTCTTTCTCTCTCTCTCTCTTTCTTTCTCTCTCTCTCTCTCTTTCTTTCTCTTTCTCGCTCTCTGGGTGGCGCAGCTTCTTTGTTGGCACAGAGTAAACAGTATCTTGGTCACTTCACCTCCCGCGAGAAACGGTTCCGCGTTTAAGGCGAGAAATGTTGTGCACCGGTCGAGAGAGCACCTTTCGGTGACGGAACGAAAGTTTCTTCTCGGCCAGGCACGCGAGGATCGCGCGGAATCCTTTTCGATCGACTACTGCGCTATATCAGCGACGGACTTTCCTCTGGGAGGGAGCGCTCGGATTATCACGAACGTCCGTACGTCACGGAAGAAAGAAAAGAAGAAGAAAGAAAAGGGGGGAAAGGTATCGAGAAACAGAGACAGAGAACGAAACAGAGTTTCTCGATCGCTGCTCCTTTCGGTTTTAAAACTCCGCTCTCTGTGTTTACATCGGTGATTCTGATTGGCTCCCCCCCCCGTCTGCCGGGGGAACGACGCGAGCGTCTCCTCTTTCTCGAATGTCTGTATGGACACCGGCCGGAGGATGCTCGGGACTCGTTTCTCCGAGCGAATTCCGTGAACGCGTGCGTTTGTCTTTATTGCAGGGTGGAGGACAGTGTGGTTCCGTCGCGGACTGTGAAAAAAAAAAGGTGATCGGAGACAGAGCGAACTCGCTCGCGTGCATACGTGGCGGCACTCGAACCGCGACTGATTTCCCCTATCACTTCGTGCTCGACTGCCACCCACTAGCCCCCCCACCGCACCCACCGGGGCCCCTCTCCCCTCTCCGCGCCATCCCGCCACGCCGAGCCCCCTCATCCCCCCACTCCCGTGCCGCGCCGCGAGCCAAGCAACGGTAGAACGTCTCACCCTCCCCTCCCCGGACCCTCCCATCGCCGCCTATCCACACCCCTTTCTCTCTATCACCGCTCTCTCCGTCTCCTTCTCGCCTCCGCGCTTCTGTGCGCCCTCTCGCTCCCTCTCTCGCGGCGTTACAGGGTGCGGTGGAAATTGTGGTACAACAGGCGGATTCTACTTGAAACGAATATTATTTCTGTTTGATCGTACGAAATTAAAGAAGGAACTGTAAATAATTGACGCCGTGGGTGGTTCAGGTCGCGAACAATCGATATAACAACTGTATCGAATAACAGCTTACTGTTTTTAACGCACGGCCGATCGCACGCGAGCGCATGAGAGCAAAAACAATGAGACGGAATTAGATTCATTGGCTCGGATAGCTTCAGAGGACATTCTGAATGATATGTTAATAATTAGAGTGAACGGGAGCCGTACAAGTCAGGCAATGGCGTTTTTGAAAATATGTATACGCGTGTGAAGTTCCAGAAACGTTCTCCGAACACGCGTCGCAACGGTACAAGAACAACAGCGAGTCGGACGGCGTTCGAGGGAAACGACCTATAAACGCGTCGAACGCGAACACGCTCGATCAAGGTTGAGATTATCGAGTTCATAATGTTTTTGTATAATGTACGTACAGGATGGCGCATTTGATTGACCGTGCTCGACGCTGACAGCCGTACTCATCGCGATACTTGAACGCGTACGAGTGTCCATGATGGAAATCTGCGTTTATCGATATTTATATCTGGTTTGTTTACATGAAAATGTTAATAACAGCGAAGGAATGACTTTCCTCGTGAAGGAGCTCGACCGAAAATTATCAAGGCGACTCCATTCGGCTGCACAACGAACGTGGAATTCTTATGACGCTCCAATTGATAAGATACAGTCCCGTTCAACAATGTAATCGATAACATTTTCTCTGTGCTCCGAATATCTACTCATTCAACATGTAGCCATTGTTTTGCCTGACCTTTCATAGATGCGTGTGTGTTGTTATCTATACTGCAACACGCATTATCGTGATATAGTTACAGTTTTCTCGACAGCTCTATGACGTCAAATTAACATTTCTTGCGTAGCGATTTTTTTCCAGGCGGAGCTGGACGCGCAATAGCGCGGGTTTAGGCGAGTGGATACGCCGGTCGAGTATCGGTCTCATCGCTAAGTGTATACGCGTCTCTCCGTCTCTCATTTTCTCTCTCGTACTTTGTAGTCCGCGACCGTTAATGCAGAGAGAACTCCACGAGGCACTCGTGAATCCTCTTCCACTCTCTATTTCAGTCTCTCCCGCGTTCTCTCCCGCTCTATTTCGACGCCCCCCTCGTTCCGCCAGTATCCTCTCCCACTCCGTTACAAAGCTCGATCTCGCGTCTCCGTCTCTCCCGTCGTTCTCTCCCGCTTTGTCGTCCTCGTCTACGTTCTCACCGGGTTATGGTTAGCCCGGGTTACCGGTAACCGGCCGGTAAACGCAAAGTTATGCGTCTCCCGGTTTTAACCCGCTACTTTTTAGCATGGTTCCTGGGAAACGAGACAGATGTAGCAAATTCCGTCTTCTGGGTGATACTGTGGAGAAGCGAACGGCAGCTGTCGAAGCTGAATTTATTGCGACCGCTTCTCTCGCCTTCCTTCGACCTTTCTGCGTTCGCACCGTACCTTCGACCGGCTGTTACCTAAATACGAATATTTCTTAAGCATCCGATTGTCAGAATTCACCGGGTTCCGCGGAATCTCGACAAACAGGACAACCTATGTTTGCGTGATACTCTCTTCTTATTGTGTGCTCTGGATCGACCTTCTGAAGTACAGATATCAATGTTGGAGTAAGCTAGACATCAGTGTAAACCCGCTCCATACCTGCGAGACGTTCTCTTCGAAGTCTTCAAGAGCCACAAACATTTCCTCCCTACTCAAGTCCGCGCTCTTACCGCCGACACCCCAAAAGAGAATAGAAAATGAGGCAGAAACATCGTAGCTCTCCTCCAACGAACTCCTCCGTTTTTTAAATAAAGTTCCGTGCTTTATCGAACTAAATATCACCCTGTACGATCAGTAATTACTATTAATGCGCAAAGTGACCGATAAACTGTCGGTAGATCTCCGTTCCGCATGCCTGGCTACTTTGTTTCCGAACCTAACTGAAGAGATAGCTTTCAGATTGAGATCATTTTTTACGCTCGGATTACTTGAACCCTAAATGAAGCGTGACACCTTTACACCAGTTTCGTGACTTTTATTAACCACACACCGGTTTAAGGGTAAGGTCGTGCTCGCGCGCGGGCGCGAGCGCACAGCTCCTGGAACGCGTGTCGCGTGCTCTTCAGCATACGGCCCTGATGAGGCTCGCGCGCCTCGTCATTTGTCCTCGCCCCTCTCGCCGCCCCAGCCCCTCCCCCTCACGCAGGATACCGTCCAAGCCACTCGATTTACTCCCCCTCCCCCTCCAGCGAACCCCCACCTGCTCCAGTCACGCTCCTCCCTCTCTCTCTCTTCCCAGCATGTCGCGTGGCACTCTCTCCCTTCCACTCTCTCTTCCGCCCCCACCCCTTCCTTCAGTCTCACCTCGCTCACACCCCCGTATCGTCGATCGCTCCGTCTCTCTCCTCGCGTTCACTCGATTACGCTTCTCTTTCTTTCTGCCGCGGAGGAACTGTTCGGTGTTTTGCATTGTTTCTCCTAGCACATCTGCCACCATTTTTTTTACTCTTCCTTTTTTTTTTGTAGTATACGAAATTCGGTAGATCGTTTTCGATCGCTTCGCGCGATCACGAAACCGATGCTGAGTTATACGCGGGGTACATGTTTTTGGAGAACGGTAGTAGAAGATAGATATAGCTTGCGCGGCGGAAGGATGTTGAAACGTAAAGGTGGAAGCGATTAAATGTTATTGCTATCGTTAACCAATCGGTTTAGCATGGGATACGGAGGCAGTATGTGAACAGGTGTCATAGGAACATCGTGGGTTTTCATTTTTCTAAACGTCATTTATTCAAGAATTTATGGACTACGTATAATCTCATTGATTATAAATAAAGTGACAAACAGTCCTGCAGGTGTGCAGAGTGGGTAAATTTATCAACTTCCTTTAAGTCTCATACCCGTCCATACAGTCGCAGCTATTTATTGCAGGTTCCTCGGTGATAATCGTGCGCGCGATTTTTTCTCGTCGCGTTCGTTGCGTATGCACCAGAACAACCGGTCCGTCTTTTTCCGTTTCATTCCTGTTCGACCTCGAGAAGAATCGGCGTAAGGTTTCTCCCTCCTCGTCGCGCGTGCCACCACACGTTCGCGTTCCTCGTTCACGATCGCCTCTCTCTCAAGCCGGGTTTCCATCTCGCTTCAACGTTTTGTTCTCCGTCGCAGATGCTCGCCAGCACCGACAACCTCCCCCACCCAGCAGGATAATCGAGACAGGCTAACGAAACCACGATTCTCTGCCCAAAATCATTTTCCTATCGATGACACGGGTCATCCAGAACTCGACGCATTGCCAACCCCTCAGGGGATCTGCCATTTTGCGGTATATATCATGTAATAACGCAGACGGTAGAACCTTGATTATCCGAACAGCGGTCATCAGAAAGTTATCCTGTGTCAGTTGCAAGCTAAAATTATAACTAGCGGCGCCGCGTATTTAATTGACTAAAATAAAATTGCAATGTTTACTCGAAACCTAATTAAAACGCGAATAATCTTCTTGCTAATTTCGATTCAGATAATCGAGGGTGTACCGTACATAGTTGAATTTGGAAAGGTGTTTGAAAACTAGCCCTCAGACTCGTTTACTGCGAGTCGACGAAATGGATTTTTGCCATAAACGAGTCACTGCTGTAATATTTTCGCGTGGTCAATTTAGTTGCTGATCCGAGTTTCAGTGCACCTTGTACTCGGTGAGTTTCGAGTTTCCAGCGAACAGGAAACCATGTTGTTTAACGTCACCGTCCCACCGGCGAAAATGCATTAACTGGCAGTAGCGGCCAACATAGTGGCAAAGTAAAACCCCTCGTCAGGGTACAGTCGCGTTAAAGCGAGTCACATAAAGTAGTGTGACAATCGTACATTGGGATCTCTGTGATGTTCCTTTCCGGCTTGTCCCTTATTCCCTTTTGCCATTGACCTTCGTAAATCCCTGAAGCTTCTCTTCTGTTTGGTGGTCATACGACCTTTTCTCGCCTGGTCGTAGAGCAGTCGGGGTTACGTAGAGACACATCAACGAAAGCACGTTTTACAAAATCATAGGTATTTATTCTTACATTTACATATATCTAGTTTAATACTATGTAACAGTTTATGGTGTGGTTAACTTTGTTAATTCTTTAACATATTCAGTTTCATAATTTATGAAACACCTTATGTATAGCGAATAACAAGCAGGTCTGCCACGTTTTACGCAATAATGAAAAAAGTTCATGACTGTTGCTCCTTTAAAGGTCATTGGAAAATTCTGTAGCTTTCATAAAAATGAGTATAAAACGAAATCAGTGAAAATGATGCGTTTTTAAACGTTATCGCGTTTTAGATTAAATCTCGAACGTTCGAGGAGCAACCATTTCTTTTTTTCCAAGGACTTGTTGCTATTTTCGTGCTGTCGGACCGCGACCTATCGCAAAGAAAAAACTCGACCCCGTGAATCGAACTTTAAAGTCTCGTGGGCGTTCTCGCGAGCGGCGCAAGGAGAGTTTCCATGGCGATCGTGTGACCATGATTTCGACGTGACGTCACGGGTTTCGAAAGGACAACCACGTGTCGCGTCGGTTAACGAGTTTTCCCCGCGTAACGATTTTTCACCGTTACGTCACGGGGAAAAACATGTTCGCTCCGATGAACAGGCTGCCAGATAACGATATCCGATTCGCGGTATGAATTATTTAAAACAAAGTGACTCTCACGCTCTGAATATCAGTAAATTGGAGGGCAATCTGAGCAACAAATGCGACACGAATGCAGAGGTAATATATTAGTAAATAATATCTCTACAAAACAAGTGTGTGCGTTCGAGGTGTTCTTACAATATCAGTCGATGACATCTTAGACCGATGTAGGTTAATAAAATGTCTGAAAAGAAATTCTGCCCGCGTTGCAAAGTGTTGCCAACCGGTGGCACTGTGCTCAACGCTTTGCAGTATTATCATTGTATTTAAAGTCTTCTATCTGCTTCTACCAATTGTAACATTTATCATCAACTAAATAAGTCAGCGTTTAAAATAAACAAATATTTTTATAAAGAAACGATAACTATTATAGCGACTATTATCACTTGAACGGATAATATAGAATTTTTGTATTTCAGCAGGTTCTACTGCTACAGTTTATGCGACGTAACTTGTATGGTACAGAAATCGCGATCTCTGCAACGTTACGATTCGCTGAAAAATATCGTATTTCATCGAACGAGTTTTCGATCCTTAAAAAAAAATTCGTTAGATCGTCTGGAGCGTGCGTGTTTGAAGTCTCGATGATCATGCGCTCTCTCGAAGATTATTTTTGAAAAAATCGATATTCGCGTGAACTGGTCGGGTCGAAGGAATGCCTTATGGTGACGTTGCAAATAGCGAATCATATTACTCTCTGTGTCGCAATTGATGACGACACGTCGATCGTCCCGAGGTATGTATTTTTATGGCACTTTTTTTTTAATGAAATGTCAAGAAATCTTTCGCGAATTCGTCGACGAAGGTCCCCTCGAAAATTTCTCGACTTCGTCTCGGTTCAACTGATATCCTATCGGACCAGATAAGATACGTATTTCGGTATTTGTGAACGTTCGCGTTATTGCGTTGCAAGAAAGGACGCAACAACTGTATATATTCTGATTTCGAATCGTGTTTCAATGGAAAACACGACGCCAAAAATTTGGCAATTGTAGATTTTCAATGGAAATTACATAGACGTTCTACTCTATTTAATTTCAGGTTATCAACCGTGTTACCCTTCGAGCAGACGCGATTAACTAATGCTGCAAGTTCCAAATAGACGAAATTTCCTGATTTCAGTAGGGTGTAGTAACTAAAATGAACAAACAGAGAAATTATGGAGATCCACCAGGATTTTACGATTAATTCGGTGCATCGATTTGCGTGATTCGGCGAGACGCGACGTTCAATATTTACAGATGGAACGATAATCTAATGTTTATCTGGGAAAGAATCGTGGCCAGGATTCCTTGCGTTTACGTGTATAGACGTCGGAAGTAGGCCACGAACATAGATCGAATTTGAAGTGGCTGCGGTGAAACCAGGTTACATCGTCGTATCTTTTATGAATCCCTTGAAACGCTACACTTTGTGTCTGAAACAGCCTCTGCACTCGAGCAATAACATTCAGACATTGCACGGATTGTTTTTCATTCATAAATTCTGCAGGGATAAGATTAGCGTCACCAATTTAAGATAAACATTTTGAAACGGTATCTTCAGCACCGTGTATCTGATCGCAGAATACATAAATGTAAACTGTTATCTGCTGTTTACGATTATTGATTAATTATTATCTAACTTACAGAAGCTTAGAACTCAATGTGACTTAGAATAAAATTGCGTCGCGTAATCCTTTCATGCAACAATTACATGAGCATGTAACGCTTGGTTTTTTCATGAGAATTGAAATTCATCTGCGTTGAAAAACGATGAATAATAAATTTTTAACGACAGCGACATCTTGGAGCCAGCTGCGAATACATTACGTCGGTAATGCAGCGGACGAATATATCGACTGACGCTATCTGCACGACAGGCGTTACAACAAAGACTGATATTTTTATTTAAGTAATAATTAATAAATAATACATAGAACGTATATAGATTATTAAAAAAGAATTTGTTTTAATAGGCGTTTTAAAGTTCAAAGTACGAATTAGTTCCTTCATTTGCCTGAAGAGGGCAGCACCTATCGCTCGTCGTAAAACATAAAATGGCGGCCCAAAATGGCGGTAACGCCGACTGACTGCTATTCTCGATCGGTGCGTTGATCGGGCGATTGAACGCATCTTACGCTTCATCAAATTTTCGAAAATTGAAGTTTCTGTTGTCATCTCGTCAACGACAACGCTACAGACATGATACCACTCAGGTTTTACAGCGCCATTCGACATTTTTCCACGAAACTCGATAAGATCGGTGGCTTGGTTAAGGTACGTGTACGGTAGCAATTTCAACGTTTATTATTAATAAAATTCGTAATGATTCTTCCACCTGTCACCCTTTTTTTGCTTGAGAATTATGTTAGAACTGAAATCTGTTTGGATGTCGTTAATGTTTTTATGTTTTAATTTATACTCTTGGGTTAACCTGTTCTGAGGTATGTTTGTATGAATAAACTAATTTAATGTAATATTGGTTTATATTAATTATTGTGAATTATTTGTTGACTCTATAGTAATAGATTAATCAAATTGAATTGTATAGTACGTTGTTTCTAACTTATTGCATAAGTTGCATCATAACATAGAAATAGTTGGTTTGTATCATGTGCACAGGATTAATATTAGATGTACTTATATGTTACTTGTAGCCAATGTATGAATTGTTTCTTGCAGAAGAGTAAAGTAGTAGTATTCATGAAAGGTAATCCGGAGGAACCCAGATGTGGCTTTAGCAATGCTGTGGTGCAGATATTGAGGATGCACAATGTCAAATACGATGCTCATGATGTTCTTCAGGATGAAGATCTTAGGCAAAGTCAGCATTATTCTCATTAAGTATACATATTGAAATGTATGCCTTGTATAGAAGAATGTAAGAAATGAAAACATGTATGCATGTGCATTTAGGTATCAAGGAGTATTCTAAATGGCCGACAATACCTCAAGTATTCATAGATGGTGAATTTGTGGGTGGATGCGACATACTTGTAGACATGCACAGGAACGGCGAACTGGTGGAGGAGCTGAAGAAAGTTGGCATAACAAGCGCTCTCTTGGAGAAAGAAGAATCCAAAGAAAAGTCCAAAGAAAAGTCCAAAGACTGAGTGTTTGTATCTCTGACCTAGTTTCTTCATAATTTGTAAATAAAACCACTGTTTGTTGATACTTGACTTTTGTTACAATAAAACTTTCCATTTTATGTATTTATCTGATTGCTTTGTACATTTTGATGTTATATAGAATAAAGGTATCTACAGAGTTAGCTAGTATGTATGTAGAAGATAAAATCCAGTATGAAGACAGAAAACTGAAGAATAGAAGAAGATGTAGCCATAAGTATAAAAAAGGAGCTGCCATAACCATTCTGTAGAGACTGATAGGAATCTGTTCAACCTGTATTTCGACCGGGAGACCAGAATCTTTCCTGTCTATATAGCTAGAGCACATTCCTTGACGCGGAAAAAATTGACTAGACGCAGCTCAGTCCTCATAAAGTCGCGTTCCATCGTAAAATTCGCTACAGGTCTCCGTTTGAGCGGCGGCTAGAAAGAAAAAGCAGGACAGAGGGAAAAAGTGGATCAAGGCCACGCTGGTACGGTTCTACGTGCGCGTACATGCGTGAGCGGGAAATTATGCGTTCCGTTCTTCCGCATTGCGTTCGTCATGCCATACTTCCCTGCGACTTGTAACATTTCAAGCACTTTACTCACACGGAACCTTCATTAAAACCGCTAATTAAAATCCAAAAAGCAGATATCAAAGACCCAAGAGCAGTAGCTGACGTTAGAGTATCAAGTTCGTCCGGATTAATCATGAGACTTAAGAACTATGAGGGATGGCAGACTTTCCAGGGTGGAATTCAGCAACCTTGATCCTCTGCAAGACCTTTCATGAACAGATTTCACGTGCAGAAAAAAGAAACATAAAAGAGCGAATCATGCTTGCTGCCAGAGGGCGGGTATCCTTGAGGCGCGAACGTGCAAATCGTGAAATCGCGTGTAGCTCTGGTAATTACCTTTCTTAACTCCTTTCTTGCCTTCAATTCACTCCTACCACACTGCTTGACTTCCTTCTGCACCTCTCTCCTATTTAGGAACCCTTAGAAGGGCGCAAACAGGAACATAGGGGCGAGAAGGAAAGCCATGTACCCATCACTGGACGCTGAAGTAATAGTATCGTCGATGAGGACTGTTCTGATGAAGAGGAAGGATAAGGAACAAACAAACGGTGCCTTAAGCCACATTACAACCCTCCTTCAACACCAGAAGACAATAAATAAATAAATTAGCAGGGATAATAGGAAAAGATGAGAGGCTGTAGAATAGAGTTTCCCCTTATGGCTCGATTTCGGCGTTCCTTGGTTTTTCGAGGACCATCCCTCTCCCAATCCGGATGTTCTTATGTCTCATTATGGAAGCTGTACGGCTAGGTATTAACGCGACTTTATTCACCGGATTATACAGGCTAATTTGGGAAGATGTATAGACACTTTAACCAGTGTCCTTTTTTATAGCATGATGCCCGTATTTAGATAATCATTGAGATTCAGACATATGTTGACATCTACTGGCAATGCATCTGTATTCATCGCCGGATCAGCCTGTGTACCGCGAAGAAGGGTGCGTGGAACCGGGTTGTCTTTTAAAGGAGACGCCTGTTTCGAGCACGGACGAATATTTACGCGAGAGCAGCCGGCGCACACGTGCATTTTGATCCTCTGACACTAATTGCGAGGCGCGTCTGGCTGGCTCTCGAGGCCCAAATTAATTAATGGCATAGCAAATGACGGAGTCCCTCGCGCTCGAAGCCTGGAAAAAGTTACATAATACGATCGTGCCGCGAATATCAATGCCACCTTGTTCGTTGTCGTCGAGAAGCGTCGACCTGCTCGTTAACGATCCACCGTTCCATCTTTTTCCTTTTTTTTCTCCGCTCTGTCTCTTGCCGAGGATCAACCGTATTCGTCACGATTTCGTGTTTAGCTTGTTAAATCATCCTATTTAACTCGCAAGCTTCCACGCGCTGATCCCTTTCGGACAAAGGACTCGCTGCTGGAATTACTGCAACAGCGTTCAGGGCTCTTTTTCCGGTTCTACCTTGCGTTGAAACGAGTGCATGCCAAACTTTAAGGATATGTTGTGTATACAAGCGTTTTTTGCTTATTTTTATACATGCAACTTCCACCTAAAGTTTGGCTCAAACTTTCCTGTACATCCTGTATTTGAAATCACTGCTGGTCCCCTAAGAATACTCTACATCCGTTCTAGGGAACACCGTTTTCGATGTACTTAGGGAATGCAATTTTCTTCATGACGTTAACGTTTCTATTTCAGTATGCAGAGTAAGCCCCAGAGCGTTCAGAAGTAGTTGAAGAGTTGTTCACTTTGTAGAACCGTCTACTGAAATTCTCCTCGAGGTCCTTTTATGTAGAACTCTTCTTGCAGTCGTACGAAAGAACATTCATGATAACTTTGAATTATTTGCAGTTCTTCGACACGATGAAGTATTCTTCAGGAACGTTTTGGGTCTCCGAATTCGTTCTGCCTGTTGGATTCGTTATGGTTGGTATATGATCTAAACGATTCGTTACGGGGAATGATAAGCAGCGCGTAGACGATAGGGTGATAAGAGTATGGTCCGCAGGAGCCGATGAAAATGGGGTGGTCGGCGAGGTGGCGCCCTCCCTTCAACAACTTCGATCGAACCAACCCCCTCGCCTTCTTCCCGCCATCCCCTTTACCCCATATGCTTCCTTCTTTGTCTTTCTTCATCTACAATTTCTCTTCTTCTTCTTCTTCTTCAGGTACGCTGGAGTCTCCTCAAGCATCCCTCGTGGGTCACGATTTCAAGACGTTTCAAAGAGATCCTTTCACTTTCTCCCTTTTGGATCGAAGGAACGATTTCGAGGGAAAACCAGACGTTTGGAACGCGGAGAATACCCTTTCTATCCTACTCCTATCAGAGTTCAAGTTTTTTTCTCAAGGAGGCTGGTCTTATAAGGGAGACGACCTTGAATGGCGTCAATTTCTTTATCTGGCAATACGTGGATTCGTTAGGAAGGCTACTATAGCAGAGACACTCGCATTGCACTGCTGAAGAGCACTTCAACGTTTGCAATAGAATTTCTTTTTTGTCTCGCGTAGAGTATGCAGAAGAACAAATTATTTGTACTACAATGAAAAGGAATTTTACAGGAGGAGATATGACCTTCAAACGGACAAATTAGTGAACCTTTGGTATCAATTTGACCCCAACTTTTTGGACATAGTTATGTTACTACATGTAGGTTTAATCAATCATAAAGCATGTGTGGACCCAGAGAACAGTGTATTAATTAAATTAGTCTGTTTTAGCGAGAAGAACCACAGAAGTCACCTAAATAAGGACAAGAGCGTAGAAGGTTCAGAGAGATTTAGGAAAATTGTACAACATCGGAGAACACCGTGTACCCTGTACGTGTTTCTCGGATGCGGTGAAAGAATCGAGCGTTTCCGTGAGAATTCGGCCAACGACGACGGTTTATTGGGTTAATGGGGATACAATGCACCCAGGTGCGTCGTCACGGGATGCAAGGCAAGACGCTAGTCTCTCCGAGGTGAAAAGAGACGAAGCCCTCGGGTGGAGAGAGCAAGGCGGACCGCCAGGAGCGTCTCATTATCCGCGAATTTGCGCAAAAGATGTTTACCGCTTTAACGAACGACGCTTTAATTACTTCACTAACAATATAGAAGGCGCGCGGACGGAATTGTGCGGGTCTGAGAGCCACTCACGCGGAGAAGTGGAACCTTAATAGAATTGAAGGGGATTAGGAAGGCGTATTCTTCGCGTGGTAACCGCGAAATGTGATTAATGCAAAACTTAAACAACTGGTTCGATGGTAAATCCTTGTGAAAGCAGGAATTACGTTGTCATGTGCTCGCTGAGCATGCTTACACAGTCTTCATCGTTCCTGTATTCGTCGACTCGCGTGGAAGGGGAAGGCAGTCATTGTTTATTATCATCATTTACGATTTTTTTGGGTTCACTGAAATGCAAAGACACCTCATAGGACAGGAAGCTATATAAACTTCAGATTTAATATTTAGTTCCGGTATATTGTAGCTAGGGTGTTCAGTGACCTTGAGTGACCTACTTTCCATACACTCAACCGTAGACATCTATTCTACTCCTCTTTTCCAGTCAGTAGATTCCTGAAACGATATGTAAGGATAGAAATTTCCAGATTCATCTTACACTTAAATTTCATCCAATCCTCTTGTCACACCAAGTCCATGCTGACCAAATATAATCATTTCAGCATCACCGAGCGAGCCAGAAGGACCGGCGGGTATTCGCGGGGGTCAGTGCGGAACATTCCCGTAAACCGAGGATCGCCGTGGGAGATCTGGAAGAAGTCGCGAGACGGAGTCACGCAAGAGCAGCGTTCGGAGGGAGAGGAGGGAGCTTGGGGTAAGAGATAGAGGGGTGTATGGTGGGAGTGGTGGTTCGGGGGTAGTCAGCGCCGCCACGGAGGGTGAGTCTCAGTCGCCACTCGGTCAGCCTGCCGCACGGCTGGGTTTCGGGATCGTCTGCGCGAAAGTACCACTCTCTCACACGTACAGTCACCCATAGGCACACACACGTACACTCACGTAGCCGCGAGTAAAGACGTACTGGCTGTATAGGGACAGTGTGGTGGACCGGCTGGAGGGCTGAAACGGCGAGGAAGACGCTGGATCCTGAGGATGATCACCTCGTAGAGGACGAAACGGACGCGTTCCGCAACCGGTACGGTCAGCGCGCGTGCACCGATCGATCCTCGGGACGATACGATCCAGAAACGCGATGGACGGAACCAGCCTGCCACGCCACCACAGATAACGTCACCGGACGATCCACCACTCGTTCGGATTAATCGGTACGACGATCGCCTGGCCGCGATCCTTCGTTCTTTTCCGAGTAGCACTGCTCTAGATGATCGTTGCGGTCGCGTGGTGCGCCACCCGACCCTCCTCTTCCTCCTCCACCGTCTACGGGGTGTCCCGGAGAAACTGGCAGGAGGCTCCTAGCTGTACCCCAAATCCAGAAATTGGAAGGTCCTGATGAAGTCTGTGATCTGTCTGTTTCCGAGACCTCAAGCTCGGCTGTGTACCAGCAACGTGGAGAGTCGAGGAGGTCGGATATGATAAACAATGGTAGATGATGAGTCGCTTGGTTTGATCAGCTTGTCCTGTTGGATAGGATAGAAAGTATCAGAAGATTGTATACGGGTTGCTCAAAATGGCCTCCATTAGAATATACAGAAGGTTGAACATCGTTGGAATCCTGTTATGTCAATGCGTGTTCTTATAGTCCGAGAGTTTGTAGCTAGTTGGATTTCGTTTCAGTTAAAATGAAATGAATCTGGTGGTTCCGAATCAGGGGACCATGCAACTGGTCCTAAATTCGAAGTAAACAGCTTTGTTTTTGATCTGTGGTACAAGCTCACGGTATACGGCATTGATTATGGTTGTTTATGTTATCTATCTCCTACGGTTTCTCGTGTTATTAGTTCGCAAAGACATCGATTAGCTAAAAAATAGTTCTCGATGAAGAGGTTGTAGCTCGTCAAGGTATTTGCAATTGGACTGGTCCAATTCACACGTCAGCCTGATCTTCCTGAAGGTCCTCGAATCACCTGGTCACGAAGGTTTGTCGACGATTCACTGCAGAATTTCGAAGTTTGCTCTGCAAGGTCGTGGGAGAGTATTTCAAGGAACCGCAGCGATTGTTCGTCAGGGTAATCAATTTCTCGCTCTATACCTGGAATACTTTCAACTCGTTGGAGCAGAGGCGTGAAAAGTGTAGCGTGCGGATCAATTCGGCGACTGGCAACCTTCGAAGGTTGATGTTAGAACACGAAGAAGACTGTTGTCGACGAAACTTCGGCTCGTCAATGAAGAGAAATTGGCTCGAACAGACAGGAAGAAAATGGACTCGTGGAGATAGCGTAGGAAACATTTGCTACCACCCAGTGACGCAACTCGAAGGAGTTAAGATAATTAGGTTACGGGTGAACTTTGACCCTCCGGTTCAGAAGAATTTTTCAGCAATCCTCTGGCTGCTCCTCTTCGAACCCTGTTCCACATTCCAAGGTGTGCAGTTTCAATTTCGAATGTATTCAAGCTTCGAGGCTCGCGCGGATCTCATTTTTCACCCTCGGCGATACCAGTTTCACTCTTCAACGTGGATACCCTTTGTCGAATTAATTTTTCTCTGCCGTTTGCCGTTCCACCCTAGGAAGGTTTGACGAATGAAAGAAACGAAC
Organism: Macropis europaea; assembly: GCA_916610135.2. Taxonomy (NCBI): domain Eukaryota; kingdom Metazoa; phylum Arthropoda; class Insecta; order Hymenoptera; family Melittidae; genus Macropis; species Macropis europaea. The sequence continues at coordinate 2,490,919 of OU744353.1, forward strand.
GTCACCTGTGATCCGTCTTTTCGCCGCTGGTGAAGGGAATCTCTTTGACGAACAGGCGGACAAAGAAAACGGCTGATCGTTTTTGCGGGTTTGACGCAATCTCGTGGCAGAGGCGAAAATATTTGGGTCACGGAGGGTCAAGGAACCTTTGAATCGCCGCGGACCACCCTACACAACTCATTGCATCCTTCTGTACACATATTTTTAGCCACCGGATTATTTTCACGAATTTTTCTAATTCAATCCCATTTCTTTTCATGTCGCGTGCTCCTTCCACGCTGGATTTCCTTCAAGACCCTTTCCTGAAGAAAACAGAGAGCTTAGGACTCGTCTAAATATCATCCTCCGAGAACAGAAGAAACCCACGTTGTAAAAGTACGTTTTGTAACGAAACAGTGGCAATTGTGGTCCCCGTCGAGGATGTACGAGCGTCGTTCGTCGACGAGGGCGGTACAAAGGGAGCGATTTCGACAACGTTTACGATGATTACAGCCCCGTCTCGCGATAGAAGCCGTTTCTTTTTCTCTGGTGACGCGGGTTCTGGAGGGCTGCCAGCTTCACAGGCCGCCGCATTTGCAAACTTTCTCTGTACAGTCCCGATACGGGACCTGATATCGGTTTACCTTGAATTCACGTTGGATTAACTGTCTGTGTCGGTCACCATAATCGCTGTACTTCCTCGCTGATCAGTCTTCCGCGACGAATCATTAAATATCGGCTCCAAAGCTTCCACGTTCAGGCCACAATGTACAAAAGCTGTGTCGCTGTGACTTGTTACCTCAATGGTTCAATTTTAATATTTCATACTGATATTGATACAATAATTTTTATATACACCCCTGCTCGAAGGCTTAAAACACCTGCGGTTTATAATTAAAAAAATATAAATAGTTTCTTACTTTTTGGTAAGATTTTTAATACACCTGCACAGAATACTTTCTTTAACGTGTAAAGTTTGAAATGAGATAACACTTGCAGACGTTTTGCAAACATGACAACTGTCCTAAGACTTTTGAGCAGGGGTGTGTATGTATATGCTTCAATTATTCTCACACATTTTTCTGTGAAACCAAACTGAATTAGTTGAGGAGTTCAGGTATAGTGACCCATCCTATGTTGCTGTTAATTATACAATTCTTCAGGGTATATAGGTTCTGTGTTTTTTTAGGATTCAAGGAGCACTCTTCAGGAACCCTCACGCTGTTCCTTGTTAGGACGAACCCTTTGTGGTCTGAGATATTTTTGTTCTTTCTAGCCAGACAGTATTAATTCTGTTTTCTGATAGTACAGTCTGCGTTTGCTTCAATATTTCAGTGTAATGTAAACGATACAGCAACATACTGATAGTGATATACTTTAATGAAGCGGAGAGTGGACAGTAGGACCTCGATTATCTGTATTATAATTAACAACAGGATGATTCGCACTGCAATCACTGTCATGCGTGAAATTGTTAATTTGATTTTAAATTGTAAAATCTACAGAGGTATAAAATTAGCATAGTGTCACTAAATGGTAATTCTGGCTTGTAATTGGCAGAATGATCCATCATTCGGATGATCGGTGCTTGGGTAATCGAGGTTCCACGGTAAACAGTCAGAAACGTAGAAGAGTCAGACTCTAGGTAGGACCGCAAAGGTTTGAATGGGATCGATGAAGTTTTCCGTGCGATTACCCTTTCGAGTCGATTACTTTTCACCTCCTCGAATATTGATTCAGACTAATAACGATCGTTGCGTCACCGAATTCATCGAATTCACCGTGATTCCCATCTCCCTCTTCGTCTACCTCCTCGTCCACCTAGCCACCGAATAGATTGGGTTATGAATTTGCCTGACCTCTCGTGGGAAATCGAAAACCGTATATGTGCTCCGTTACCTCGTGGCCCAAATACAATTTCGCGCGTTTCACGTCACCGATAGGATCTGTTGCTCGTTTTTCATCCCCTTTCTTCAACCCTTGCTCGCGCCAGCTTAGCGTCTGTCCTCTTGCTGTCTCCCCTGCTTACGAACTCGACTCGTTTTTTTATTACACCGTCACAGTGATGTTTGTGGGAAGATTTCAGGAATGTATTCTGGGCAATGTTGTATATTATTTTTTATAAAGACACTCGGTGGTGTTTGCTCTTGGTCTGCAGGTTCATTTAATAGAAATATTCATAGGCAGGCATGAAGAATCACGGATGAGTAGAATGAAACGTGGAGAATTAGTAGGGAGCATGTAATTTAATTTTTTTATTCGTCGAATTATTCAATAATTTTCAACCCTTTGAGAGAGCCACTCATCGTGTACTGCCGACGCCTATAGGCGTTCGGTGCAACGGCACAGTCTGTGCTTCTCCAGCTCAGCCGCACGCAGCGTTCGTCTCGTATACAAATACCCCGTAATCAAAGGGTTACACATTGACTGTCACACTGTGTAGGCTGAAAACGACTTTCTAGACTTCGATACCACATGAATTATTTATAGTTATTGGTTCTCTTAAATTTTCTTAGATACTTTATTAATAACATTCATATTCAGATAAATGGTAGTTGAATTCAAGTGTCACCCATATACGACCAACGTGCCGGTCAGAATGTTAGCGGAGCGGTTCAGTTAAAAAATCCCACGACACACAATACTATTTACAAACAACGGTAGGTGCAACGCTCGAGTAGAATCGGATCGCATCTCGTCAGACGCGGCTGAAATCCCGTCTCTGAGCGTGTTCGCCTGAAATTTCCACGCGGTTTCGAGCAAATCTTCTCCAAAACGCTGAAACCCTTTCAAGCGTGCTCGAATTCTCCTCTAATTCCATGTCAATTTGTTTTCAGAGCAAGCGCACTCGGTAGAGGTCTTCCCCTCTAATCCGGCAGAAAATGCTCCGTCGTTTCGTTGGTCTTACGGATAGAGTCGTGGCAGTGACGCGTTGCACGTTAAGACAGCGGTTCGTAGGAGATCCGGCTGGGATAGAAGGAGACGTGGCGTTAGAGAGACGGGCGTGAAAAATCCGAGAAACGGAGCGAGGAGTAAAGTAGGCGACGCATATATCGGGGGCACGGGGACGAGGCATCTCGCTTCAATTTTCCAGCAGATTCCAACGTGTTCCTTTGTACGAGCTGGCCAACGGCAGCGAGACGAGCTGGCGTCGCGCGATTTTATAATTTATGTCACTAGATTGTCGAAACAGTCTGTACGAGCACCGCTCTCGCGGAAACGACCGACCGAAACAGGGCCACGCTCCACGGAATTGCGTCATTTGCGTCCTGCGAGCCTCCAGCTCGCGGGAACCGTTCGTTCTTTTTATGGGTTTTACGTAAAACTACCGGCGCACCGTTGTACAAGGGGAATCGGGTGCTACCGTTTTTATAGGAGCTCCCGAAAGCTCCGTCTCCATGAGACGGACTAGATTTTCTGACGTTCCGTTCTTTCTTTTTCTAGGAGAATCTGCGTTGAGCTGAGATAGGTCAGGATTTCTTGAGATTGTTGCCAAACAGTTTACTGCAAGCAGTTCTATTCAGTTGGGTCAGCAGCATGTTTATTAGGTCATCCCATAAGTGACGCGAATCTTCTTTCATGTTTCATATTTCAATAATTATGCAGACTCTTAAACAGGTAGTAGTCTGTTGGTGCAATGTCTGCAGTTCCTTTAACTTAAATTGCTCAATAGAGGAGGAGGCCTCTTTTCTGCATGTGGCAAAGCGGACGCTACAGAAATTAGAGGAATTTAATTGGAATATATTGATTGATCCAATGTATAGTCCAGACATTGCACCAACAGATTTCCACCTGTTTAGGAGTCTGCAAAATTATTTAAGTGAAAAAGAAATGGCCAACGCCAGCAACGTCAAAAGTGTTCTGGAAAATTTCTTTGCTACAAAGCAAAGGAGTTTCTACAAGAGGAGCATTGAAAAACTAGTAGAAAGGTGGCTAAAGGTTGTAGAAAATGTGGGAAAGTATATAGAAGATTAATTTTATCTTCTAAAAGTATGAAACGAAATTTTCATTACTTACAGGATGACCTAATAATACTTTGCACTTTGCAACGCTTTTGAAACATCATTAAATGACTAACAATGGCGTGCAGCTGCATTAATTCTACAATGTACATTCAACATTGAAAACAGGTGCATTTGGAGTGAAACAAACTCTCTTATAGAAATTAGTAGGTGCAAAGATCCTCGAGTGCAACGGGTTAATTCATTAGAATGCCCCAGTATGTGACATTCTCTGAATCTATTCATTGCGAAGTGTATTCACTACCCGCTGCTAGGAAAGATAGTCATCCACGTTGAAGAAAACCGTGTGACGGATGAGAGTTCTTGCTGCAGAGAGCGGTATCTCTCCTCGGTGATATCTCGAGGAAAAGAGGCAGACGTTATCGAAACCCGGCTTGGTACACAGGCTTCAGATTCTATGAGACAACTGCCGGTAGAATCGATTCGCCCTCGAGGAGGATTAAAAACCGATGAACCTGTGAAGATAAACTTCTGGTTTCCGTACTCTTCGGCGTTCGAAGCTGCACAGTTTTTACGCCATTCGTTTCTCATTGATTTCGACCTGAATTTATACAGAGTGTTGCTGAGTCATAGGTAGGGGGATTTTACAGGCTGACAGGGTCATCGGATAAAGGATCTTCAGAAGAAATGTTGCTGTCTTCAGTCGTTTCTCAACAAATATCTTTTAACGTTCTAGGTGGTCCATCCTGTGTACGTACACTGCTGTTTATTGGAATTGGGACACTTGTTAAATTTCAGATGAATCTAAAAATGTTATGACGTCATTGGAGAACTGAGTACAGACTGTTCTCTTCTGTATCACAATAGTGACTATGGAAATTAATTAAACATCATATCTTACCTTTGTTGATACATACTCCTAGGTCTATCATCTCTGCTTTCACTAAATTTGGCATTCTGCCTATTAGTGTATCTGCAGTTAGATGAAATATTTATATAGATAAAAGACTAAACGATAAGATGATGTACATGGACACCTAGATGTTAGTCAGAGTATAATGAGCAGACAGTGGATGTTTATGCAAACATACATTTTATATAATACAGTTGAATAAATGAAACTCCAACAAGGCTGCAGTTGCTCCTGAAAATATTTAAAATATATAGTTTTTATTTTTTTAAATTATTAAATGTGCATCATTCACCAGTTTCAGTGTATTAAGTCGCACAAACATCCTCAGTGTAATAATGAGTCTGTAGGCGAACAAAGGAAGTATAGTGATTGCACAGGGATGATATCAGAGTCTTCTTTTTCATTTAAAATAGGAGCTTTGTTAGCTAGGGTCAGAGGATCGCGTTTCGAACATCGTTAACGCGTTTTTTAACGCGAACAAAGACGATGGATGTCCATAGTTAGGCGAAGAGCGTAGTCGCGAGAAGTCGATCGATCAAAAGGAAGAAAGAGGGTGGCCAAAGCGTGCCAAAAACTCCACCCTCGAAAAATGATGGGCTACCTTGAGATACGACTCGCTTTCTGGTGAGTAGACCGCTCGAAATCCGGGTGACCTCTTTCCGACACGGTCTTTGACCTCTTTTCCTCGTCTTTTCTCACCCCCGTCGCGCTGTTTTCCATCCCCTCTGCCGGATGTCTTGCCTCCGGTTTCCCTCCGCGTCACGCCGACGACGAAAGGAAACACCGATCGGAACATCGTCGTCGTGTTCGTCGTGCAACTCACGTCATTGTTATCCGCTTTTATTTATTTAGAGTCAGAGAACACTTTGCAAGGTTGACAGTGAATAACAATTATTTTAGGCGTCTAAAAATATATTTTTATTTCATTTATTTAGATTCAGAGAACTCTTGCGAAGGTTGACAGTAAACAACAGTTAAATATTTTTAAATAATCATCTGCTATCTATCAGACATTTAAACATTTTTTTTTTCTAACAAGGTGCTCTTCAGGCTCATCCGGCATGGACAAGCTAGTTCCAGAGATATTCCTGTTTAAGCTCAGATGCTCTTACTCTTTTGTTCTAACAAGGTGTCCTTGAAGAATCGTTTGCCAAGTATCTAAATTCAGAGAGACAGAGGAAGGTTAACACTACATAAATAACAATTATTTTTAAACAATCATCTATCTATCAGACATCTACATATTTTTTTTCTAACAAGGTGGTCTTCAAGTACTTCTGGCATGGACAGACTAGTTCCAGAAATCTTCCTGTTTAAGCTCAGATGCTCTTACTCTTTTGTTCTAACAAGGTGTCCTTGAAGAATCGTTTACCATGTATCTAAATTCAGAGAGACAGAGGAAGGTTAACACTACATAAATAACAATTATTTTTAAACAATCATCTATCTATCAGACGTCTACATATTTTTTTTCTAACAAGGTGGTCTTCAGGCTCATCTGGCATGGACAAGCTAGTTCCAGAGATCTTGTTTAAGCTCAGATGCTCTTACTCTTTTGTTCTAACAAGGTGTCCTTGAAGAATCGTTTGCCAAGTATCTAAATTCAGAGAGACAGAGGAAGGTTAACACTACATAAATAACAATTATTTTTACACAATCATCTATCTATCAGACATCTACATATTTTGTTTCTAACAAGGTGGTCTTCAAGTACTTCTGGCATGGACAGACTACTTCCAGAGATCTTTTTCAAGCTCAGAATTTCTTGCTCTCTTGTTCGAGGAGAGGTGTTTGCAGCGTATCTCGAATTGGGAGAGACACAAGCTAGAAAACTTATCACAGGGAACAATTTTCGAAACGGAGCGGAAGAACGAGTCGCATAGGTATCGAGAGTAATCCTGGTCGCCACAATGGCCGGGAAAACAAAGGGTATCGAGGATAGGGAGCTCGAGTCCATGCGACCAACCGTACGAACACCCGGTGTGCGAAAACGGAGAAGTAATCTTGGAAACCCGTGGTCGTGTTCGATCTGGGGATCTCCTCGAACACGATAAACCGCCTCGTTGTATCTCGGACTCGTTCGAAAAATATTGAGAAAAAAACCTTGGAGAAGCTCTTTCGTCCGACCAAGTTCAGTTACGTTCCTTGAGATCGCGAGCGCTCCGTTTTTCACCGGTGCGCCAGCTTTAAAAGGATTCTAATTTCAAAAGCATCCTGCTTTCAGCGGCTTCCATGTCCAAAAGTTTCAACATCAAAGACCTCCGATTCTCAAGAGTTTAGACTTCTCGACGCGCTCAGTAGTTTTGCAGTTTAGCGTACTGAATTATTTTAATAGTCTACAGGCTGGTCCAGGCAACTGGAACAAGTCGCACCCCTTTTCTGACTGCAGAAAGGAGGTATTGCTCCAGTTGCGTGGACCACCCTGTATAAAATGAAGCATTAGGTTGTACCGCTGAGTCTGTTAAGCTTCTGACATTTGTAGGATCCGTTTTACGCTGTCCCGGTCATTTATTATTCATCAAGTTCGCAAATACTGGCACCCAATGGGGTATGAAATCATTGCAGCTCGGCCTCAGTGGAACGCTGAGAACACATTTTCTTCTCCATAATTTCACAGTCTCTCCTCTCGTTCGTCCGTCGAATCGTCCGCGTTCAATCCGTTTTTCACTGTTGTTTCGCATCCGGCAGGAAGGTATCGTCGATCAAATACTTCCAACCCAATTATTCTCATCTTCGTGCAGAGCTGAATAGCATCGATCCGCTGGCAACGTTGTTACGCGAACGGGTTGCTTCGATCTCGCTCCGTGCTCCCGCGAATACGACACCGCGGCTTCAGAAAGATAACCGGCCGCGATTTATCACTCCCTCCGCACGGAAAACATAATTTTATCATTCCCAGTTGGCAGCTGGACATCCGTCGCGAGATACAGCGACGTTCTTCCCCTCTGGGAGATTCATTCGAGCTTCGTTAATTGTTTGAGTGCTACGAACGCATGTGTCTGTGTTTCAAAAGTTGTCAGAGTCGATTGCCGAGGCGTATGTATCGCACGTTCCATAGAAATGTCAAAAACTAATTGGTATTCTTCTCCATTTCAGGGGTACCCGGTCGAACGAGGCTCGAGGAGTTCGGTGAAGCGGAAGAGCCCTGCTGAAAGTGGTGCAAGGACGAGTCGCGAACAAGGAAGCAGCCAGAGGGTGTCGCAACGAGGCTGGAAGAATGTGATCGAGGATATCCTGTGGCAGCCGCGTTCCCCTGTCTAAGGGATGTCCTCCTCCGCGGGCACCAGCTGCACCGACGCCGAGGAGGACGCCGAGGATGTGGAGAACGACGTGGCAGCTAGCATCGTCGCGCCTTCGCCTAATCACTTGTCGTCGGGTCACCGTGATAACGCGCGCGATCACCTGGAAGGACTGCGGTTAGATGGGTCATCGATCGCGCGTCCACCAGCCGAGGACACTTCCGCGAGCCCATCGACGTGGTCGTCGGTGCCTCGATAAATCCGCTTCCTCCTCGTTGTTCCTTTCTTTATCATCTGTCCCGCGTCACCGGTCCGCTCCATCTGAATCGTCGGAGGAGACGGAGATCGAGCACGGTGAAGCTGAAGGGCGACACAGAGGCCTGAGAAACGCTGGTCCGTGGACCGGAGAGACCGGGGGAGCTCAACGGTCCGTGTTCAGGTGACGACAGAGGCGTTCTGAGGTCACCGAGCTCTGGAACGAACACGCACCACGGATGGAATCACGGCACCGGGCTCGATCTGGAACCTTCTAGGCCTGTCTCACCTTTGGAAGAAGGTGAAACGTTCAGAAGACACGAAGATCCTCGTTACATTTAGAGACACGTTGGGAGGAGAGTTCTGGGTCGTTTCGAGCTCTCAGCCGAATGCAAACGTTTCATACCCTCAGGAGCGGACTGAGACACCCCCTGTGTCCCTGTTAAAAGGTGAGCCTAACTCGCGGACCACCGGTTGTCGCGTTCAGAGGCTGCGGGAGGGCTCCTTTGAAACGTAGAACACCGTGAAGTGGCGCGTGCTTCGGAACGCTTTGTGATGATGGTGAGCCAGCGTCGAGTCATGACATTCAGTTAGTGAAGTGTCGCGTGTGCAGCACACCAGAAAGAAAGAGAGAGAGAGAGAGAGAGAGGGAGGGGGTGGATTCCTTTTGGAGGGTTCGAAGAGGATTGACATGAGGCGAGGAGGACAGGGTAGCCAGATAGCGGTAGCCAGAGGCTGGACGAGGTCCTGATAGCCGAGCAGCGACCAGGATCCGTGATCATCCAAGGAAGAAAGGATGCCAGGGGGCCGCAGGGGCCTGGTCGCCCCGCAAAACACATTCCTCGAGAACATCATACGGCGGAGCAGCAGTCAACGTGAGTTCCATGCTTTGATTGGTTTCGTTTTCCAATCAATCGATCATCGGACGGGTGTAATGCCAGTCCCTGTGGATTCAGCAGGTCTGCAGGGGCGGTGAAAGAAAGAGACAGAGGGGTTGGTGTAGGAGAGAAGTATAGTCTGAGATTTCAAGGTGGCACACTGTATGGACATCAAACTTTTACTTTGTTAAATCACCAGTGCACATTGAATTTTCTACTGGCATATTTTTTAAAGTTCTTCTGGAAAATCTAAGTAGATGTACAGAGTTGTAGATATAGGAAAGGATTATAGTCTGGGACATAAAGATAGCATATTATATGCACATCAAACTTTTACTTTGTTAAATCACCGGTGCACATTCAGTTTTCTGTTGGAATATTTTTTGAAGGCTTTCTTTTAGCATGTCTCAGCAGATGAAACTTAATTGTATCAGGAAAAATGTAAATATTTAAGACAATCAAAGAAACTATTGGTACATTGGATGGAAAAAGGATTGAAGGTGTAAGGAAATTTATGGTAGTAGAAACACTGAAATTAGGCAGCTCTAGGCCATCCTTTGGTACGCAGCATAGCTTCTTTTATTTTATGTTCACTGAAAGGAGTGAATGAATGAAAGAGGAGGACTCCGGAGAAGGTTTAGAATGTTAGAAGTAATTTTTCAAGTCTCTACTGTAGTATTATCCAATGTTTGTTATTTTCAATAATTACATTCTGCAAAAGCTTGTCAATAAATACTGCAGAGAATGTTACCAACATTTCACACTCCTCAGTGTTGCCTTGTGTCTCTGAATGAATTGAATTCTACATAAGAGCAACTGGCAGCCATATTCCAAAACTCCTCCGGTACAGATGTCCATACATTTCGCAATTTCTTCACCAACATTCATTTTCATCACACAATATTAACAGGACATCTGTCTATGTCGCCGTATTTTCCAGAGACGCCTCCTGCAAGGCGTGCCGTCCTTTTTCCTCAAAGTATAGATTGATTACACTGCACGCTTTTGTGGGAACTCTCGTGACATTTTGGTGCGTGCTCTTTCCAGTCGCACACCCTCTGTCTCTTTCTAGGAAATAGGTCAAACTAATAACTTTACATAACCGTGGCTAGAGCGAGCGGGGAGATAAAAGTTGCTTCGTAACGAGATTACTCGCGATGACCGTGATAGATTCCGTTTCGTCCAACGGGAGTTTCGTCGCGTTTTCGAAAGCAAGAAGAAAAGGGTTTTCACCGGCTCCCCCGTAGCCGGCGCTCGCGCCTCCTCCTCGCTCGGCCTCTTTTTTCGCCTTTCCTCGGGGATATTTAATTAATGTAATCGGATGAACCGGCGTAATTTGCGATACACGCCGCCGCCGTCTTTTATCGCGTTTGTTTGGATTCATTACACGCCGAGTAACGTCCCACCTAACGAGCTGACCGTTAATTGGCCTCCGTATATCGCGTCGAAATTTCGTGCGGGTTAAAAGAAAACAGAATGGACGAGTTAACGACGATCGAGTCGAGTCGAAGCGTGTCGACTATTCGAGGGATCGAGTTTCGAAATTCGACGCGTTTACATCGAGCAACGAGTTCGCTTGAACCGTTGTTCGTTAGTGATGAGGGCAAGCTCGACAAGGGTGATGCGAAAACAAGGTGAAGGGAGAAATTTAGGGGATTATTCACTGTAAAAGAAACAAGGAACGTTCACTCAGTGTAGCTCTGTAGATTAATTGTATTTTTAGAATGAAGTAGCTTCTTCAGGATAGAAGATTCCATGATGATCGTACCTCCCGTGCGGAAGGTCGGTGAACGCGCTTCATAAGTACACTATCCGAACGCGCATAGGCGTTCTCCGCACGTACCCTAGGAACATATTCTGAGGCCCATGTTTATTAGGTATTTTTAGTTTCTCTTGGACCTTTTTCTATTAATCACATAGCCTGTGAATATCAATCAATTCAGTGCTCTTAGAATTAGGTGGTTCCAGATTTGCTACAGTAAATTAGTCACAGAGTAAACGAATCGACGATCCAGATTTTTCGACATAAAAATTAGTCACTGACAAGGAGTGTACGAAGTTATTATTATAAAAACTGTATGAGTACCTCCCTGAAGGAGACTGATGTTCATCTTTCGGTCTAACTGAAAGGGTTCTGGTCTATCCACCCAACCAAGAAAGGTTCGCGCAATTTCTTGGAGAACGCAGGGTCGACCAGAACAACAAGTTGCCGTCATAGAAACGTCGCGAAATCGTCATTCAGCTCGTTGCACTCGAACAAGTGTCAGAGGAGCGTCAGAGTCGACGGAAATAGCTGGCAGAAGCGTTCTCGAACATGCAGTTGGCAAAAATGCTGATAGCGGGGGCTATCGTCGGTCAAAGGTCACCGATGTTGAATAGGCTGTCGTGAAAGGGTTAAACCAAGTGTGGGAACCGCCGGCATTGGCCTATTAACTCGAATGCCTTGAATTCCCGTGAGCCACCGAACACTCCCATCCTGGAACCAGGATCGTCTTGCACTCCCGCCGTTAATCCTTTACAACGGGGCACAATTATTTATTGCACCTGGGCATCGCGCACTGAGAGAACCGTCGAAACTATCTTCTGAACGCTATAGTTAAGGATTTTGAGGATATCCGTAGCATTGGGAGTATTTTACTCTGATACCGTGTGGAACATCTTGCAGAAACGATTAAACTGTCTTCTGATCTCTGATCTCCGCCGGTTGGATTTATTTAACGATTTGATGCATCGTGAGGCATTCAGGACATCTGAATCCAACTAGAATTTGTTGTCAATTGTTCTTACGGAAGCTAGATTTTGGATCGGTTTCAGTTTGTTCAAGATGTGGACCAACTGTCTGTGTACATTTAGAGTTCACAGGAGCCTGGGTACTCAGGTCAAGATGCGAAAAGCGATTGCAATGGCTGGAGGTTCCCATTAGGTGTGGAGGATCCTCAGACGTCGAACAACGGGAGCCTAATGGAGTTAGCGTCCTGGTTTCAGAATTTTTTTGAATCCTCTTGGCAAGCTTCGACTTTCTTAGCTCTCTCGCGTTTTTTGATACCCCGACGCTGCCAGCAATCATCTCAAGCTACCTGCTACGCTATAACTTAGGTTAGGTAAGAGCGTTATGGTCCGGGAGGTTCTTAACACTTTGCTGGCAGCATGAGACAGAATTTTTCCAGGCTTTATTATCATTTTCTCGTTTTGTTGCAACGTTTGACGGTTCATCAGGTGCACAGGATGTCCTAGATTTCAGGAAGGAAGCAGAAAAGAAAAAGAAGCACATGAGTACTGTGGGTATATAGGTCGTTCGAAGCTTTCAAGCGAGGATATGTTGGCACGGTTTGCTCGTTAATGTATGAGACACCCTGTGGATACTTCAAGGATTAATGCCAGAGGTTCTCTGTGGAAATTCTCTGGATGAAGAGGTTGGAGATAGGTCAAAGTCTCCGGAGGATTTCGAGATTTTCGATTCAGCTTTCCGCGATTTGTCTGGCGTTTTCGATCTTCCGGAAACTTTGGAATATTCCCCGGAGCATCGTGACTTCCGACCTATCCCCGGGACTTTGGAAATGTTCGCGGCCCGAGGGAAACTCCTAGTCGCGGCCACGTCGTTTCTGCTACCAATCACGTGGATGCATTTTGGAAAGCGTTCAAAGGCGTCTCCATCGGTACGGATTGTCGAGCTTCCTCGAAACGCGTACCAGTTTCTGCACGTTCGAACGATGAGCTGGAATTTATGGCTTGTTAATATTTCGTGTTCATTCTTGTCTTCTGAAAATTTAAACGGTGCAGCTTTTCTCTAGGTAATTTTTCGAAATGGTATCGTATTTGATTGGGTTCGGTTGTGTGAATCAGTACTCTGGAATCGGGTCTACTTTATTGATCCAGAGATTCGTTTATTTCGAATCGAGGATAGATTTTTCGCAATGAACGAGTCACAGAAGGATCGAACTACTGATTCAGATTTTTCACGATAATGAGTGGTCAAATTGATGCAGATTTCTTGCAGTAAATGAGTCATTGAACGAAGGGCTCGATGGTCCAGATTTTTCGCAACAAATAAGTCGCTGAGTGGCCTAATCAACGAGCTACATTTTTCGAAACAGATGAGACAGTGACCAAATCGACAATCCAAAGTTTGTGCTATCATTAAGTCACAGTGCAAACAATTTATCAATATAGATTGTTCGCAATAAACGAGTTAGCGACCGACCGACTCGACGATCCAATTCTTCTCAACAAACCCCGACTGTCCAAGTCGATTCACCCCTTTCGCAGTAATCGAATCTCTGCTCCACCCTTCTGGACCGTCCATTTTCCCGAGAGACCTGCACCCGGGGACCTTTTCGGGGCACGAGAGCCAGGTTGCAAACAGCAACACCTTTCCTCTTGTTCTCTAACTTCTTCCGGCCCTCGTGCACACCCTGTTACGTCCTTAATTCGCACGTGCCGCGAATGAATTAACTAGCGACGAGAGGAGGACCTGCAGTCACGTACTGCGTGTTTTTCGTCCTCGTGGAAAACAGAGCTGCCGGTGAGGAAAAAAAAAAAATTCGTGACTAACGCTCTTAGGAGAAGAGGGTCTTCGGGCCGTTAACCCTTTAACAGTGTCGCAAGATGACGAGAAAAGGTGTGCGAGCAGCTCGAGAACCGCTCTCTTCTTTTTTTTTTCTCCATCCTCTAAATTGCCTGCAGTGTCGTGCGAGATGTTCTTGAAACGTTTAACCTTTGCGCTGCCGGTAGAAAGGAACAATTCCAAACATTGTACATACACAGGGTGCCCGATTTCGACCCTTATGGGCGCACCCGGGGACAAATGAAGGGTAAGGGAAAAAAGAAGGAATGTCACAAAGCGGCTTCACTGAGAA